>CM073498.1:37961250-39425000 GCA_037074585.1 Biancaea sappan
AAGCCAGACCTTTCTTAGACATGTATTCTTCACAGTTTCATACTCTATTAAGGAAATCAGGAAAATAAAAGATTTTCAAACAATCAAGGATAATTGCAAGAATTTAAAAGAATATAGTATCCTCACCTTGTTTCTAGGCTGAAGAAAAAAGACTTAGGATTCAAAGCCCTAGCATCGAAGCGAGAGAAATTTGAGGAGAGGAAGGAAGAGAAACTGAAGGTGTGAGTTTAGAAGTGAAATGGAAGGGCCTATTTATAAGAGAAATCAGGTACTATTTGATACTATTCTATCTTTTATTCTCCTATATTATTCTATCTACCATTCTGTTATACTATTCCATCTACTATTCTCTTATACTATTCTATTTACCAATTTCACTTACTAGTTTTCATCTACCAGTTCCACTTTTAACTTTTTATTTTAGTCCCTAAGGGAATTTTCTCATATAAAACATCATTTTGTCCCAGTTTCATTCTAGATTCCATTTATGTTCAAACCGTATTTTACCCATGGAATAAATTTGATATCATAGCATCCATTATATCCCATAATTTATTCAATTTATAAGTGAAAATCCATACTTTTAACAATATGCACAATCAAGATAATAAGATTCACATAAGCATACAAAATTAAACACATGGAAGAATTATTTTCTTTAGAATAAATTTATCGTAATTTGCATAATTTTTAAAATATAGCGGGTATCACATTAACTAACATGTCATAGTCATCACCCACATCATCATTATTTTGACGCATATTAAAAGGTCACGTGGACTTATCTTCACAACCATAAGCCAGTCTTGATCAATATTGTCATTGATGTAAAAAGCTTGTTCTACTTAGGAAGCCTACACAAATGGCTCATTTGTATTCAATGAGCACAGTCACACTTGTGAAGCTGTACTTGTCTATTTTGTATCCTTTTCCTAAATGTGCCACATTCCATAAATGCCATTTGAAAAGGTAGACTTTTCTATTGCCAACATAAGACAATTCATAAATGTCCTCTATCATTTCATAGTACTCTTTTTCAGGATTTGAATCATCTCCCTTCACAAGAACTCCACTATTTTGAGTTTTCTTCCCTAAAGCACGATCTTTTGTGTGAAATCTAAATCCATTCACCATAAATATATGATATCGATTAATTTTATTAATTGGCCTAACCGATAAACTTATGAGCTCATCATTTGCAAGAGATTGTAAACATAATGCAATAACCTATATAAACAGTGAATAGTTGTTGACTTTGATAACTTATCTATAATGAGAAAGAATCATGAATTGTGCTCAAATGGACAAGAAAGACCTACACGCACACAAAACCAATATGAAAACTCTTGGTAATGTCTCTCATCTACCATTGAAGTTTGTGTGTCAAACTCCTTATGCTCCATACAATATGAGCTAGTTAGTTGAGACATCACAAATAAATTTTCATTTATAATTCCTCCAAGTATTTATGATGAACTTACTCTATAAATGGCCAAACCTCTTCACAATTTTGAAGCACATACATACATGCTTGTTTAAAATCTACATGAGATAGAGTAATAGATTCAAAATGCCCTTTTGGTCGCCTAATCTTTTTGAAGATAGACATGTCACTATCTGTCACCATCCCATCATCATTCCTAGGAGGTTTATTGAATCTGGTATAGATTTTCTTTAGGTATCGTGAACAAAATGTTAGGCTTTCTTCTGCTAAGTAGCCTTTTACAATTGAACCTTCTGGATGAGCTTTATTTTGGATATATGATTTACGTGTCTACAAATACCTATACACATAGCATAACATTAAGATACCTATATGATTTAAATGTCTATTACTAACAATTTAAGTCATTAAAATATATATCATATAACGTTACCTCTCAATAGGGTACATCCAACGATACTGGATAGTTCCACCAATTTTTTCCTCCCTTGCTAAGTGCATTGGTTAGTGGATCATCGTTATCTTTAGTATTGTAGTATATGTTGAATTTATTTGCATAAAATTTTATTTTATATTATCGTTATCTTTAGTAGTATAGTACGCCTATCTTGTGTTGTGGATAGGTAGGATTTTATGGTGAGTCTTATGGTTTGGACTCACCCCTCACAGTTTCAAGTATGGCGAATCTCATTATCCAGAGGCTTGTATACTTCAAACCTCCCTTTTGTTCAGGGTATGGTATCATCGTAGGTAGTTTCTTTAATTATGTATGTAGTTAGGAAACTCTAGAAAGGCTTTGTAATCAAGTAGATTATGTTGCGTTGTGTAAATGAATTTCTGAGAAATGTATATAGATGAATTTATTTGAGAATACTATAATGAACATGTAATTATGAATTTATGAAATGTATTACTAAATTATCAAAGAGGTTACATTGTAGAAAGTTAGGCTTGCCTAGTTTAGAGGTCGTGACATAGACCCACACTTAATATTTGAGAAAGGATAATATGAAGGGCCAAAGTGCAATTTCTGAAAAATGTTGTCCCCACACTTAAGCAAATTTGAACCTCTCACTCTTACTCTCATCTCTCTAACGAAAACTCCCTTTTCTCTCTTCTCCTTCCTTGTGTCTTTAACTCTAAATCACCAAATCAACCAAACTTGAGCTTTCTCAATGGTTGTTGGTGATTCTTTGGCCACTGGCGGTCCACCATCATGATAGGAAGCATCAAGAATGAAGGTAAGCACCAAAATTTTAAAAATCCCTCTCATTTTCACATCTTGGAACCCCAAATGCAGAAAAATTCATTTGTGGAGTAATTTAGGTGAAATCTTGGAGTGTTTTTGCAAAGATTTTGTTTTCTTAACTTTCCCTCCTTCAGTCCTCGATGATTTGGCTATCCAAAATGAGTTGGATGTTTGATTTTCATGGTGGAATCCATACCCATATAAACAAAAACAAAAATGGTAGGGTTTCATGAGAAGTTTGAGTTTGTAAATATGTTCTTGTGGGTTAAATACATGTTTGGATAGCCAAAACATTGAGGAAATGTTTGATTTCGTGTGGGATCTAAGGAAGATGATTAGTGGAAGAAAAAGAATTCAAAATCACGTTTTTGTTGTTCTAGATACTGTCATTTGGCCTTGCAGGGCCATTGTTGGAGGCTGCAACAATGAATGACAGAGGAAAATGCTTACTAACAGCTTCTATTGCTACAGCGATAGAGGCCATTGCTACAGCGACAAAAATGGTTGCTACAGCGATAGACCCTATAGCCAAGGTGTTTCTTTTTTATCAAATGACATTATAGCGGTGGAAATCTCCGCTGCAGTGGCCGTTTGATAGAAATGTTTAACATCTTTTGACAGAAAACTTCATAACTATATGCATTATGAAGTTGGATTATGCATGTGCATCATACGTCTCTAACCCTACCTCCCATAATTCTTTTAATTCTTCAATCAACGGTTATAAGTAAACATCTATTTCATTACCTAGGCACCAAAGACAAGGAATGAGAAGTGTCATCATAAAGTATGGGTGTTTCATGTTTTACCATAGTGGCAAGTTATAGGGAACCAGAACAATAGGCCAAATGCTATGATTAGAACTCACATTCCCATAAGGTTGGAACCCATCACTTGCTAAACCCATTCGAACATTTATAGGATCTTTAGAGAACTCCAGGTATTGGTCATCAAAGGACTTCCATGATTACGAATCAATTGGATGTCTTAATAAACCATCATCTATCCATTCCTCTTTATGCCATTGCATTTCTTTGGCTATGTGTCTTGACATGTATAGCCTTTGTAACCTCAATTTTATTGGAAAATGGCACAACACCTTATGTGGCACTTTCTTTCCCTTGGGTCTATCAAACTTCCACCTAGATATATTACAATTGGGACATGATTACACATTGACATGTTCTTGCCAAAATAAAATACAATTGTTCTCGCATGCATCTATTTTGTTGTAATCTAATCCTAACTCTCGAATGACTTTCTTGGCTTCATAAAAGAAGCTAGGAATGAGGGCACCTTTAGGAATAATGTCTTTTAATAAGTTGAGCAATGCATCCATAGATTTGTTACTCCAGTGATTTATGCACTTTAAATGAAGTAACTTAACTATAAATGGTAGTTTTGACATTTTGGTACAACCCGGATATAATTCTATCTCAGAGTCTTCTAATAATCTATAGAATTGTCTTGCATGTTGGTTGTTCATTAATCTCAGTGTCATTGTTTACTTGCATTGTATTTGCAAATCTGAAAGCATCATGTACCATCTCAGTAATATCATCATCTTCATCACTATGTACTTCAGCTTCAGCTAGAGGGGGACTTCGATATCTTAAAAGAGTTTCTCCATGTGAATTCCATACTTTGTAACTCTCCCAGAATCCTTTCTTCAATAAATCTTCCCTTACATTATTCCTCAGCTTAAACCTTACATTCATACAATCCTTACAAGGACATCTAATCATATTATTTACTCCAGGTTGACTTAAAGCCCAATTGAGGAAACTATCAATTCCTCATATATATGATGGATCAACTCTATTCTTAACTTGCATCCAACTTTTGTCCATCATTTTTTCCTATAATTAAATAATAAGAGTAGCAATATAATTCTCTCACTTTTAATATTCATTAATTTATAGCATATAATTGGTCCCATAACAAAGTGAATCTATAAAGAAATGGAGCAACTCATCAACAATGTTGGAATACTAAGTCCTAACTTTTTGGATCAAGTGACTTCTCCAAAAAAATAGACTAAAAAGTTTTATGAAATCACCACATGGATTCATACTTCATAGTTATAATGATATTTTAAGAAAGGGAAAAGTTAATTAAGTTAAAAGTGGTTGGGTTGATTGAAAGAAAATTCCTCAGATGCAGACCAAGTAATACAAACTAAATAAAGATACAATGAAATTTTAGTCATGGAAAAATTGGATTAGCATCAAGTGCTTCAAGGTCCATCCAGAATCAAGAAGCATACTTAGGACTCAAGAGATAAATACAAGTGAATGATATTAGTAGTAGGAAATATTCATACTACCGCCTTGGCTTGAACATCAGCAGACTTTTTTATATAGGTGAATAAAATTTTTAAAAATTAAAATTAATAATAAATAATAAGTGTTTTGAACACTGAGTTCTCTCAAGAGTTAGTGTTTTGAGAGCACTCTGCTTCGAGACATTAACTATTGAGTGCACTCTCAAGACATTGGCTCTCTAGCTAATTATATTTTCTTAATATTCTTTTTATAAATCATATTTTATATTTTCACTTGTATTAATTTTTAATTGTAATATTTATATTTTTTAACTTAATAATAATTAATAATTATATAAACAAAATAATATTATATAAATCTATTTTAATTGTAAAATAATTTTAAAGGAAACCCACTAATTTATGTCACATATATTTTAAAATCTTATGTTGATGCTAAAAACAATTAAAAGGTTTAATATGAAATTCTTTTAAATTTTTTAATAAGAACAAATTTATATTAAAAAATTATATAATATAGTTATGTTTATATTATTTTCAATTATTGTTAATTTAGAAAGTATAAAAAATTATAATTAAAAAATAATAATAATATAAATCTTAAATATCATACATAAAAAAAAAACATACAAACTCGAGATTGAGAGCCAAACTCTTAAGTACTCGAGACCTTGGCTCTCAAAAGCTCACCTGATGTAATTCAATTTTTAATTATTTTTTAGATTTGTTAAAAAATAAAAATTATAAAATAATCTAAATTTATAAAATTAAAAAAAATAATAAAGGTAAAATATCATATATATATATATATATATATATAACACAAATTTGAGAGCCTAGCTCTCGAGGCTGTGGGTTGTGTAATTTATTTTTAAAATATTTTAAAATTTGTTTAAAAATAAAAAATTAAAATAATCAAAATTTATAAGTTTATTATAAAAATTATAATTAAAAAAATAGAAGTATGAATTAAAATATCATGTATTAAAAGAAAAAACACGTTTCTCGAGTTTGAACTCGAGACCCAACCTCTCAAGTAGTTGATATCTAGCATTTTTATATATATTTTAATCTCTATCTTAGTCTATTTTCATTTTCATCTATAGATATTCTCCAATTTTATTACACTTTGTGATTTATTAGATCTAAATCAATTTTGGATGAAAAATTAATTATTTTCATATTTTATGACTTAAATGATTAAAGATTCAATTTAATCCATTTGGATATTTTACAGAAATTAATTTTGGAGATTTCTTGATAATATGGCGTTAGCTTGGCACTTGTGCTGACATGGATGCTGATGTGGCACTTTTGGGATAAGTAGTATGCTAACTTGGCACTTTATTCTATTGACCTAATGACAAGGACGCTTAGGATAATGGCGCCTGGGCGCCACCAAAATGCCTAGCTCTCGGGTGCCAAGGTCATCTTCTTTATTGAAATGCATGAAACCTAGTGCCTGGGCACCATGATCATGTTCTTCACGATTTCTTCCCATATTTGGATCAGATCTAGCCAGATCTTCACCGTTTTTATAATTTATTCCATGGGCTTTCATTCTTGGTGCCTTAGGAGCATTTAGACATCAAAAGCCCCAATTTTAATCCTGAAATAAAGCCCAAATCTTGATTTTACCCCAAATACCCTCAAAACTAGAAAATTGGAGAAAAGTTCAGGAAATTAGAATTCTTACCGTGATTCCTTGCTTTCCCTACATTACTTGGTTGCTAAAGGCTCACCCTGTCACCTGAGAACTGTCTCTTGAAGCTTAGTTGATGGATTTGAGTTGGGAAAGAAAGAATAGAGAGAATGAAGAGAAAAAGAGATGAGAGAATGTGAAGAGAGAGAGGAAAGGAGAAAATGAGGAAAAAGAAGCGGAGCTACCTATATATACTCGTCTATGGTGAAATTACTACTTTACTCTCAAGTTGACTCTTGGTCAAGACTGGAAAAAGAAAATTCGTAATATCCTACCTCGGGTGTCTTTAAATCCTAGGTGCCACATAGTTTTTCTTATTTCACTTTAGTCCCTCCTTGAGTTCAACTAGTCTCCTAACTCCCCCGATGCCCTCAGTACTACCAATACACTCCTCGACTCTCTACCACTCAATATTCCCCAATATTGGCACTTCTAAAACTCATATTTTCCTTCCTACACAACAAAAAATTTCCCTCCGTATGAGTTATTCTATTAAATTAGTTTTATGAAATACCCGAAAATCACGATTTTTTCGGGGTATTACATTCTTCCCCATTTTAGAAATTTGTCCTCAAATTTCAACATCCCTTTAAAAAAAATTACAAGTATGACGATGACAAACAGATATTCATCATTACTAGTTCTTTGTGCTGTCACTTCCTCTTCAAGGAGTTTCACTATATATTCACAAATGAAACTCCCTAAAGGAACAAAGCAAGGAAATCTTTTCCCCTTTTGATTGCAAAAGAACATTTCTCCAATTTAGGGCATCTATCCAAAAGGATAAGATTTCACCACTCCTACCATCCTTGGCATATATCTTCTCATCCTGGAGAAGAGTAGTGAAGTTCTCACAAAATTTTCCTCTTTTTTTACTTTGAGCCACGCTCAAGCACATCTTTTCTCTCTCTCTCAGGAAGGAGAGATACTACCTCTTATGGTCTTACCATGACCAGAAGAAGCTTCAAAAGAACTAAGGAATCCTTAATGAACTCGATCAGTTCTCTTTCTAGATACCTACCTTAGCACTATTCCTTTACCTCTAAAGAGGCATCATCAAGGAACTACGCCATAATCCTCGTGCCACTCTAATATAATTGGAAATCCCCTCAACTATAGGTTTCCCTACCCCGCATTCTGAATCACCTCACATACAATCTAGATGCTTCCCAAACTATGACATCAAACCTTCCTTTAACGGGGTTCATCATGAATAGCAACTAGTTGTACCAAACCCACATCGAGTGTTAACCCACTAGCTACTCGCAAGGGTGATTGACTCAATAATATCTGCTTTCATGCATCTTATATACATCTTAAACCTATCTTGGCCTCCTTACATTTTCATCTTTAGAATTTCTCCAATTTTATTATACTTTGTGTTTCATTGGGTCTAAGTTAATTTTAGATGGAAAATGAATTATTTTCATCTTTTAGGACTTAAATTATTAAAGACTCAATTTAATCCCTCTTGTGTAATTTTCATAATTAATTTTGGAGATTTCTTGATGATGTGGCACTGACATGGCATTCTTGATGAACTGGACGCTGATGTAGCACCTTCTGGGATGACATGGCAGCCTCTTCTACTTGCCTAATGACATGGACGTGCGGGACCCAGGGCTGCAGCATTTCAGATCAACTTTCTGTATCTCATTCCTTTAACCTTGATGAAAGAAGCAACCACCTATGCCACTTTCTGAAAAAGTACCTTCTTTACTGCAACTATCATGTCCTCCCATATCAGAAATCAGAAGAGAAGGTAGCAAAGTCAGTTTTCATCAGCTTTTTAGAGGGCATTAGTTTAGTTGGCTTTCAAACTTTAGTTTGTATCTTAACTTCTATAACTTAGTGTATTTCATAGATCATTTCTCCCTCTTTTTTCTCCCTTTTGTTTTCAAGTTTTTTGCTCTCATGGAGGGCTAAAATCCCTTGTAATCAGCCTTAGTCTGAAATTGAAGTGTAATCTGAGTTCATGGGCTTAATGAGATAAGTATTTGTTTATTTATTCTATTTCTATTTATTCATTGCCTCTGGTTTGTGATTTATGTTGTTCTAGTTAGGATAGTATTTTCATTTACTGGTTTTATACTGGTTGAAATGGTAACTGAATTGGAAATGGTGTGCAATGTTGGTTACCTTGCATAAATCTGACTACTTTTATTGGAATCACATTAAGATTATGTTAGAGGATATTTTCTTGATAGTTGCTTGATAGGATTTAGTCTAGAAGTTCTTTTTAGACACCTCATGATTTATAAAATCAGATGATAAATAAAACAAGTACTCATCATCTTAAAGAGACCTAGGAAGATTTCATCTTTAGGAAAGATCAAGGATGGTTGCATTCTTTTTTTACTATTCAACTCTGTTACTTTCTGCTGTCTTGTTTGCTATTGATGTTTATTGTTCCTGATTGCATTTTTCTGATTATGTCATAACCAAACGCCCCCCAGTGTGTTAATTAGCTTTTAATTAGTGTTTAGGTGTTTAGAATAATTAATTAGGCAATTTAGAAACAAGGCTCCAAGAGTGAAACAACCTGGGATGACTATCTATACTTCAAGTTGCCACGAATCTAATTCTGGGCTACTTGGCGGTCTTAGTGGCTCCAACTAGAATTTTGGTGCTATTGCCGATGAGCCAATTCACTTCTTTGTTATTAATTTAGCTATTCCATTGTGTTTTTGTTTAATTTTCAGTTGTTTAGTGTTGCTGTAGTGGTTTACAAGTTTTGGAGTCTCTTTCTCGAAAACTAGTCAAAACTAGCCATTTTCCTTACCGGCAAAAAACCTAACTATCTCCTATTGACTTTAAACTTGTTAGACCACTAGTTTTTGACATTTTAACCATGTTGCAACCCTTATTCACCTTTGGTCCAGTGTGGGGTGGCCATTTTTGTGGCCATTTTTCCAAATTCCATCGTTTAGGCTCTATTTTCTATTTTTTATTTTTTTATTTTTAATTAATTGTGATTTTTAGTGTGATTTTTGTAGATCAAATTTTTAAGTTCTATTTTTTGTATTAGTTCCTCCAACTTGAGAAGGTTTTTCCAAGAAAAATCAGATTTTTCTTAGATACTTCATTGTTTTGGCAATTTTCATCAGTAGGATCTTAGTGTGCTACTTTTGTCGATTTCAGTGTTTTTGTTTTTTTGTTGTTTTCTTATGAATTTTGCCCTTCCTAGTGTATAAGAAGTTTATTAACGTGGACTTACCACCTTTTGATCCTAAAATTAATAGGACCTTCCATAGGCTAGTGAAAAGAAATAGCATTAGGAGTCGAACAGTGTCTAAACTTTTGTCTGAGTTTATTAATCTTGCTATCGATAGTGTAGAAGTAAAAGTAGAGTCAAAGTCCGAATCTGATATTGTGTTGAAGTCAACTGATCTTGAGTCAATTGGGATAACTGGGATGGATAATCAAAATGCACAAGTACCTCAAAATAGGCAATAACAATCCATTAAAGAGTTGATTGTACCTGATATGTGTTATCAACCATTGTTCATAAATTATCTTGAGTTGGATGCTAATTTTAAACAAAAATCTAGTCTAATCCACTTGCTACCCAAGTTGCATGGTCTTGCAGGAAAAGATCTGCACAAACACTTGAAGGAATTTTATGTTGTCTACTCTACCATAAGACCACATAGAGTTGGAGAAGAACAGATCAAATTGATAGCCTTTCCTTTTTCCTTGGATAGGGCAACCAAGGGTTGGCTTTACTACCTACCAATTGCCTTAATAGCAAGATGGGATGAACTGAAGAAAATGTTCCTAGAAAAATTCTTCCCAGCCTCCAGAACAGCAGCAATCAGGAAAGATATCAGTAGGATTAGAAAAGTAAGTGGTGAGTCTTTGCATGAGTATTGGGAGAGATTCAAGAAGCTGTGTTCAAGTTATCCAAACCATCAAATTTTAGAGAAACTTCTCATCCAGTATTTTTATGAGGGATTATTGCCTATGGACAGATATATAGTTGATACAACTGCTGGTGGGGCATTGGTGGACAAGACCCTGTTGCAACAAATGAATTATTGACCAAGATAGCCCAAAATGCACGACAGTTTGGCACTAGACTAAATGATCCAACAATAGTTACTGTCAATGAAGTAAGGATACCTCTCATGGAGCAACAAAGGATAGGAAATAAACTAGAAGAGTTAGCTTCAATGGTGAGGCAATTGGCATTAAATTAGAGTACACAACAACTAGCCTTTCCTCCTTCAGTTTGTGGCATTTGTTCCCTGAATACCCACCATACTGATTAGTGCCCTCAGCTGTAAAAGACCCCAACTGAGTTATGTGCTGGCATATTCCCTAGTAGACCCATGCAGCCATAACAATAGAGATATGACCCATTTTCCTCCACCTACAATCCTAGGTGGCATGACCATCCAACCTTTAAGTATAGAAATACCTCTAATCCTCCTCCTTACCAACCACCCCATATAAGATACAATCAACCTAGACCCAGCCATGCACCTCTTCTAGTACCCAAGAAGTCTGAGGCTAGTCTGAATGATTTAATGAAAGAGCTGACTGCCAATACCCTTTAGTTTCAGCAGAGAACAGAAACAAATATGCAGAATTTGGAGAATAAGATTGGTCAATTAGCCGTAACAGTCAATGAGATGATAGTGATCAATCCAAGAGGCAATGTTATTGCCATCATTTTGAGGAGTGGTAAGCAAGTAAATGGTCCACCTTCTGAATCTGAACCAGTAAAGTTAGATATGTAGCAAAGTGTTCCTTCATCCTCAACCAGTGAGCAAAATAAAAAAGATGAAGAAGTGGTTCAGGGAATACCTCTTCCTTTCCCCAATAGGCAAACTCAATCAAGGAAAGCTTCTAAATCTGACATGGATAAAGAGATCATGGACACCTTCAGAAAAATAGATGTCAACATTCCACTTTTGGAAGTAATTAAGCATATTCCTAAATATGCCAAGTTTGTCAACGAGTTATGCACTCATAAGAGGCGTTTAAGGGGCAATGAAAGAATGAATTTGGGGAGGAATATTTCTGAACTCATCCAACTACCCATGCCACCCAAGTATATAGATCCTAGAACTTTCACAATACCATGCACAATAAGCAACATGGAGTTTTCCAATGCTATACTAGATTTGGGAGTCTCAATCAATGTCATGCCCAAATCAGTGTACTCAAGCCTCAAGATTGGTGTTCTTTCACCAACTATAGTAATTGTCCAACTTGCTAACAGGAGTACAGCACATCCAGCAGGAATTTTTGAAGATGTCTTGGAAAGAGTTAAAGATTTCATTTTTCTTCCTGATTTTTATATGCTAGATATAGAAAATGATAACACTCCTAGCTATGCACCATTAATATTTGGTAGATCTTTTTCTAAAAACTGCAAAAACCATTATCAATGTGCATGAAGGGACTTTACCCACGGAGTTTGCTGGCAACAAGATTGATTTTAATATTTTAGATGCCATGAAACATCCTATGGAAAATCATTCCAATGTGTATGTGGTTAATTTTCTAGATTATTTAGTTGATAAGGCATGTGATGATTTCCAAGCTGATTTAATTCCTGATTTTCCTAAGTTTTTTGATTTAGTTCATGCCTTTAATTGCAATTGTGCTGCTAGTTTTGAGTTTTGTCATGCTTGTGCTGAAATTGAAAAATCTCTAATTCTTGACAATTTTGAGCTACATTTTGATTCACCTTTTGATTTTGATTTTGATTTGCCTTCTAATTTCATTAGTTTCCCTGACTTAGATTTTAATTGTGTTTTAGGTAGTTGTGGGTGTAGGTGTAGTGATTTACACTATAATGTTGCACATTCTTCATCTATTTCTTGTTTTGCTACTGACCCTTCCTCCTCTTTAGCTAAGGATTCTGTCTTTGAGCAATCTGAATTTGTAGGTGCCTCCTTGGATGTGATTCCACAAAAACTGATTCCATCCTCCATCTAATCACCTACATTGGAGTTGAAGGCTCTACCAGATTACCTCAAGTATGCTTTCTTGGACATAGGTGACCAGCTTCTAGTAATTGTATCCAGCAATCTAAAGCCTGATCAAGAAGAGAAATTGATAAGTTTGCTGAAAAAAGAACAAGAAGGAAATTAGGTGGACTGATAACATGCAATTTTTCATATATTTTAGCCTCTATTCTAGCCCTTTTTGCATCTTGATTTTTGCCAAAACTCTATTTTTATAATGTTTTGAATTATTTTGGGTGAAAGTTAATTATAGATTTATGTGCTTTAACTCCATAATTTTACTCCAAAATGGTTCATTTATGTGTTTTACAGAGTTTAGAGGCATCCAGGCTCGAACCGGACAAGAAACAAAGCAACAGAGAGTAAATCAGAAATGCTGAAAAAAATGGCCTGGCGCCCGGCGCCAGGAACAGTGAGTTAGTAGGATGACGTAGAATACAGAGGAAAAATTAGGTTAAACCAGCGCCCGGCGCTGGGATCGCAGCGCCAGGAGCTGGCGCCGCAGAGAGCCACTATAAATGCGATTTTTAGGTCAGAACAGAAAAGGCTTCGCTCCAGACTTCAGACTCGCGGCTGTTGCAGACAAAGGCGACTTCCAGAGCTTGGTTTGAGGGAAAGGAAGCCTTCTCACTTGGGAATGGCTCTCCTTCTCCCATTTTCTCCCTTTTTCTTCCATTTTCCTTCATAGTTTGTTAGTTTTCTGTTGTATTTTACAGATTTCTGTCATGTTCGTCTTCTCTTCTATGTAAATTTCTGAGTTTAACGATTGATGTAGTTCGGTTTTATGAAGCTTTATTGTTGAATATATTCAGTTTTAATGTATTTTCGTTTAATGGAGTGGATTTTACCAATTATTCTTCCTCTTGAATGCTTGATTAACCTTCAATGAGTTTGGGATTTTGATGTCTATGTTGGATCTAGCTGGATTTTAAGCTTGACCTTGTAATTTCCACCATAAATTAGATTATCTAGATATAGATAGTTTTATTTATGTGGCTTGAATAATTTTCTTGAGCTTCATAACTTAATTGAATGGTTGATCTAAGATTTTAGTCAATTATTTTAGTTAAGTTAGATTGTAATTTCAAGGTTTTGAATTCAATCATATTTTAGAAAATTGGCCAACATTGAATGGATTGTAATTTAATTGAATTGTTCTTCAATGATTCAAAGATTAATTTGTCTATGAATTAATCGGATTAGACCAAACGAAATCAATCCCATTTTCTTATGTAATCGGTCATTTGATGAAATGGAAATTGTAACTTAATTTATTTGAACCAATGAGTATTTTCTTGGCCAAAGTTCTGTTTTATTTATTGTCCTATGAAGCTTGTTATCTATACATGTATGCGATTGCTGTGTAGTGGGACAAGAGATAACATGTCATATGCGATTGCGGGACATTGATGTGATTAGGACTTGATCGGATTATATTTGAGTTATAGATTAGTGAAGATCTTCCTAACTATAATTTTAATATAATTCAGTCTTAGAAGATTTTCTGAGAATTTTAGATTGAAAATTACATAATAGAATTAGCCAAGAATATTCAAAGGAAAGGATTTTGATGTACAATTCCATGGAATTTGTGACCAGTCCACATCTTTTGTCTGTTTTGTTTTCTGTTTAGTTATTTAAATTTTCATTATTTATATTGCGTTATTTCAATCATCCCCCCTTTTTTGTGTAATTTCTGCAATTTCCTTCATAAGTCTTAATAGCATTTCACTCAGCTAATTGAATTTTATTTGATACCTCAATCTCTGTGGGACGATACTCTACTTATCACTTTATTACTTGTTGCGACCTAGTATCCTTGCTGGAATATTTTATGTGCTATAAATTATATGCACCATGGACCCTAGTAAACATTCCTGGGATTAGTCCTTCGGTGTGCATGGATCACATTCTTCTTAAAGAAGAGACAAAACCAGTAAGGCAACCCCAAAGAAGACTCAACCTCATGATTCTTAATGTAGTCAAGAAGAAGGTAAGTAAGCTTCTTCAAACTGACATTATTTATCCTATCTCTAATAGCAAGTGGGTGAGTCTAGTACAAGTAGTGACAAAGAAAACTAGGGTAACTGTTATAGCAAATAAAAACAATGAGTTAGTACCCACTAGAGTTCAAAACAGTTGGCATGTTTACATTGATTATAGGAAGTTGGACTAAGCAACTAGAAAAGATCATTTTCCTCTTCCTTTTATTGATCAAATGCTTGAGAGACTTGCTAGAAAGTCTCACTACTATTTTCTTGATAGTTTTCTGGAAATTTTCAAATTCAAATTACACTTGAAGATCAGGAAAAGACCACTTTCACCTGTCCCTTCAACATTTTTACATATAGACACATGGCTTTTGGTCTCTGCAATGCACCTGGCACTTTTCAAAGATGCATGATAAGTATATTTTCTAATTTGTTAAAATATTGCATAGAAGTGTTCATGGATGATTTTCTGTTTATGGAGACTCATTTGATGCATGTTTGAAAAATTTGGAGAGAGTACTTAAGAAATGCATAGAAAAGAATTTGGTTTTGAATTATGAGAAATTCCATTTCATGGTAAGGTAAGGGATAGTTCTAGGCTACATAGTGTCATCACGTGGCATAGAAGTAGGTAAAGCTAAAGTTGATGTTATCTTCTCTTTGCCTTACCCCGCTTCTGTACGGGAAGTTCGTTCTTTTTCTTGGCCATGTAGGATTCTATAGGAGATTCATCAAAGATTTGAGTAAGATCGCTCTACCTCTATCCAAACTCCTCCAAAAAGAGACTGATTTTGTTTTTGATGATGCTTATAGGTTAGCATTTGATGAGTTGAAGAAGCAACTCACTTCGCCTCCTATTATCCAACCTCCACAGTGGGAGCTCCCTTTTAAGCTCATGTGCGATACTTCAAATTATGCAGTGGGGATGGTGTTGTGACAAAGAGTAAAAGGGAAGTTTCATGTCATAGCTTATGCTTTACGCACCCTTGATTCAGCTGAATCAAATTACACAACCACAGAAAAGGAGTTTTTTGCAATTATCTTTGCTTTGGATAAATTTAGATCATATTTGCTTAGCTCTAAAGTGATTGTCTTTTCTGACCATGCAACATTGAAATATTTGCTGAAGAAGTCGGATGCAAAGCTGAGATTGATTAGATGGATACTAGTTCTCCAAGAATTTGATGTAGAGATCAAAGACAAGAGTGGAGCAGAGAATGTATTGGCGGGTTATTTGAGTAGGCTTTCGTAGCTTCCTTTGGAGCATCTTCCTATTAGAGATAACTTCCTATATGAGTGTTTTTCCCTTTTGCATGGTACTAGTGAGCCTTGGAATGCTGATTTAGTAAATTATCCTATTGCATATGAATTACTTGTATATCAAAACAAACATCAATTGAATAAATTAAAAAGTGATGCTAGGTACCATATCTGGGATGACCCTTATTTGTGGAAGATTTGTAGTGATCAAATTATAAGGAGATGTATTCCCAATCACGAGTTTGCACCTGTGCATACTTTCTGTCACACTCTTGCATGTGGTGGACACTTTGGTCCTCAAAGAATAGCTAGAAAAGTGCTAGATTCTGGTTTCTATTAGCCTATTTTGTTTAGGGATGCCTATGACGTTTTGAAAAAATTGTTCTAGGTGTCAAAGAACTAGAAATATGTCTAGGAGAAATGAAATGCCTCAACAACCTCTTCTTTTTTGTGATATTTTTGATGTGTAGGGTATAGATTTTATGGGTCTTTTCTAGTTTTATTTGGCTTCATGTATATTCTGGTTGTTGTGGATTATGTGTCGAAGTGGGTGGAAGCTAAAGCCACCCGAACTGGTGATTCTTCTGTTGTTGTAGATTTTCTTTGTTCACATGTCTTATGTAGATTTGGTGTCCCCAAGGCCATAATCAGTGATCAAGGATTACACTTTTGTAACAGGAATATGCAAGGGTTGTTGAAGAAATATAGGGTGGTGCATAAAACTTCTACACTTTACCATCCCCAAACCAATGGCCAAGCGGAAGTCTCCAACCGAGAGATAAACCATATATTAAAGAAAACCGTGCAGCCCAATAGAAAAGATCGGAGTAAGAGACTTGATGATGCACTTTGGGCCTATAGAACTGCTTTCAAGACTCCCATTGGTATGTCTCCATACTGCTTGGTATTTGGTAAAGCATGTCACTTGCCAGTGGAGATTGCACAAAAGGCATATTGGGCGGTTAAGCAATGCAATATGGACATGACCCTACCCGGTAAGGAAAGGAAGTTACAACTTCAAGAATTATAAGAACTAAGGCTATTTATGAGAATGCCTGCATCTACAAGGAGAGAACCAAAGCTCTACATGATAAGAAAATTGAAAAGAAAGAATTCCAAGTGGAAGATAAAGTCCTTCTCTACAATTCTCGCCTCAAGTACATGCACAATAAGCTTCGCTCTAGATGGATTAGCCCTTTTGTTGTTACTAATGTCTTTCCTTTTGGTGTAGTAGAAATTCAAAAATGAGGCCACCAACAAAATGGTAAATGGGCAAAAGTTGAAGAAGTTCTATTAGGGTTTCCAAGAAGAAACCGTAGAGGAAATCCAACTCTACAGTGTACTGGCTCCATGATAAGGCTGTTTTCTTTCCCTTCTTTTAATTTATGTCCTCTATATTTTATGTGATGTTTAGTGCTGATTTGCATTGAAGACAATGCAATATTTAAGTATGGGGGGAGAGAATTTAATTGGAGAAAACATTGGTTGCTGATTTAAAACTTTTTCTGCTATTTTCTCTGTTTTTCCTTGTTCTGTCCAAAATTTTTTTGAGCTGTCTTGCACTAATTTTCTGTACTATTTGGCTACGAATTTTGCTACCTTTTTTACATGTTTTTAAAGCTTTATATATCTTCTAGCTGTAGAATTTTATTTGGTGTCTTTTGGATCCATTTTGGTGCACTTTTGTGTCAGTAAAGCTGAGTCGGAAAAACTTCTATAGTGCAGACTTTTGCTACTCTGTTTGTTCGAATTTGATGCTCTCTTTTTGAAAAATTTGATGGATTTTTTTATGAGAGAGCATGCATGATGAAATAGCTTAAGTGTGTGAATTGATTTAGCATGAAAAGAAATTGATCTTATTTTTCTAAGGAACTTAAGTAAAATGGCAATGATGTTGACTGTAATGAATTCATAATGATAGTCTTTTAGCCATGAGGATTTAAGCCTTAATGCAATATGCTATTCTTCTTGTTGTGTGTTCTCTATCATGGATTTTCACTCTAGAACTTGTCTTGAATTTTGGTTGTGGCTACATATCTTGTACATGCTTGGAAATGATTTAGGCATTTGTTTCTTGTTACCTACTTTTAGCCAAATAGCCATGCATTATCATTGTTTCCATTGTGTACCACTTTGTGCCTTACTTCCACCTTTCTTTCTTGTGTTTCCAACCCCTTTTCCACCTTAAAACAAATTCTTTCTTTTCCCTAAAAACTTAGGATCAAGAGCTTTAGAAATTTCTTTTGAAAAGGATTGAGCATCTGCAAAAAGAAGAATTTGTGGGCTATTTTGAAATTTAGTTTTGCTACTCAAAAGAAAAGAAAAATTTGACAATTCTTCATGAAAATATACTGTATAAAGATCAAAAAAAATTTTGAAAAATAAAAACAAAAGAGACATGAAAAAGAGCAAGAAAGAAAGAAGAAGGAAAAAGAAGTAGCATTTTTATGCCTATGTTTCATGGCTCAATTTCCTATGACTTGATTGATGCTCTTCAATTCTTTAAGTTTTTGTTAAACCTTGTTTCTTGTATTTCCCCCATCTTTCAATCATTCTTTTTCCCACTTTACATCCACAGTAAAGTCCTAATAATTCAAGCATGCATGTGATTTACGTAGTGGAGATTTAGATTCTTGACAAGCTTATAGTAGTTAATTTATGATAGGTTGAAATGTGAGTGCACTACTTTAAACACATGAGAGAATAGAGCATACACACCTTCCCTTATGAGTGGATTATTACTTGGATTCATTCTTGTCAATGAAATTGCCATGATACTTGAACTTTTTAGAAATTTAAGATTAGTTTTCTCTGAGCATTAAAACTTTTCAAACTTGAACTATTTCATAATTGCATACTTTCTATGCTTCTTGTTGTGTTCCTTTGGTGCCTTTGTTGCTTTTAATTGATTTTGCCCAGGAATGCAAAAGACTAAGCGTGGGGGATTTGATATCTAGCATTTTTATATACATCTTAACCCCTATCTTGGTCTCCTTACATTTTTCATCTTTAGAATTTCAACAATTTTATTACACTTTGTGTTTCATTGGGTCTAAGTTAATTTTAGATGGAAAATGAATTATTTTCATCTTTTAGGACTTAAATTATTAAAGACTCAATTTAATCCTTCTTGTGTAATTTTTAGAATTAATTTTGGAGATTTCTTGATGATATGGCGCTAACATGGCATTCTTGATGAACTGGATGCTGATGTGGCACCTTCTGGGATGACTTGGCAGCCTCTTCTACTTGCCTAATGACATGGACGTGTGGGACCTAGGGCTGCAGCATTTCAGATCAACTTTTTGCATCCTATTCCTTTAACCTTAATGAAAGAAGCAACCACTCATACCACTTTTTGAAAAAGTACCTTCTCCACTGCAACTGCCATGTCCTCCCATATTAGAAATTAGAAGAAAAAGCAACAAAGTCAGTTTCCATCAGCTTTTTGAAGGGCATTAGTTTAGTTGGCTTTCAGACTTTAGTTTGTATCTTAGCTTCTATAACTTAGTGTATTTCGTAGATTACTTCTCCCTCTCTTTTCTCCCTTCTGTTTTTTAGTTTTTGCTCTCATAGAGGGCTAAAATTCTTTGTAATCAGCCTTGGTCTAAAACTGAAGTGTAATGTGAGTTCATGGGCTTAATGAGATAGGTATTTGTTTATTTATTCCATTTCTATTTCTTCCTTGCCTCTGGCTTGTGATTTATGCTGTTCTGGTTAGGATAGTATTTTCATTTACCAGTTTTATACACTTTTCATCTAAGGAATGTTGCTATATATGGTTGAAATGGTAATTGAATTGGAAATGGTGTGCAATGTTGGTTACCTTGCATAAATCTGACTACTTTTGCTGGAATCACATTAAGATTATGTTAGAGGAGATTTTCTTGATCATAGCTTGATGGGATTTAGTCTAGAAGTTCTTTTTAGACACTTTTGATTTATAAAATGAGATGATAAATAGAACAAGTACTTATCATTTAAAGAGAACTAAGAAGATTTTATCTCTAAAAAAGATCAAGGCTGGTTGCATTCTTCTATTACTGTTCAACTCTAGTACTTTCTGCTGTCTTATTTGTTGTTACTGTTTATTATTCCTGATTGCATTTTTCTAATTCTGTCACAACCAAAACCCCCTGGTGTTTTAATTAGCTTTTAATTAGTGTTTAGGTGTTTAAAACAATTAATTAGGCAATTTAGAAACAAGGCTCCAAGAGTGAAATGACCTGGGATGACTGTCTATACTTCAAGTTGCCACAAATCTAATTCTGGGTGACTCAGCTATCATAGCAGCTCCAACCAGCATCCCATGCATACCCACTCTATAGAGCACAAGCAACCACTACAAAAAAAAAACACTTTTTGTGGCAACTAAAGTTGCCACCAAAAGGTCTTTGGTGGCGACTTTTAGTGGCAACTAAGTTGTTGCTGAAAGTTCGCGGCTGAAAGGTTTTTGGTGGCTACTAAAGGAGTTGCCACCAAAAGTTACCCTTTAGTGGCGACTTTAGTTGCCACCAAAAGTCATTTTTCGCCAAAAAAAATTTTTTTGTGTCAAAAAAAAATTTTTGATTACCTTTAGTGGAAACTTTAAAAGTCGCCACTAAAAAACCTTTGGTGGCGACTAAAAGTCGCCACCAAAAGTCAATAGTAATTTTTTTAGACTCGGATTGGTCCGACGGATCAACCCGAGACCCATTTGACCTGTGCAGGTCTTAGCCGATCTACTAAATCGCTGCCCCAGGGCGATTCGATTTTTTTTTTGCAATATTAGAGTTTATTTGAAATTAAACCAAACATATGTATACCTAAAATTCGAACCTGGTTCGTTGCTTGCAACCATGTGTGTATTGCCATTACGCCACCACTTTATTTGTGTTATGTAAGGGCAAAATATTATATATATATATATATATATAATCTGTTAAAATTATTTTAAGTCAAAAACATCATAACACTAAAATGAAACAACATCTAACTTAATAAAAAGAAAATATATTATTATTAGTAGATTAATAGATAAAAAATAATTATATATAAATAAAAAATTGACTTTTGATGGCAACTATGAGAGTCGTCACTAAAAGTCCCACTTTCAGTGGCAACTCTCAAAAGTTGCCACCAAAAGTCAATTTATTTTTAAATAAAAATAAAAAAATTTAGACTTTTGGTGACGACTCTCAGAGTTGCCACCAAAAGTCACCTTTAGTGGCGACTATAGTCGCCACCGAAAGTATTTTAAAAAAAAATGTTAAAAACAATTTTTGATTATCTTTGGTGGCGACTTTTGTTGCCACTAATGGTGTTTGGTGGCAACTTTTGGTTGCCACCAATGGTATTTTGGTGGCGACTTTTGATAGTTGCCACCAAAAGTTATTTTATTTTTAAATAAAAAAAAAAGAATTTAGACTTTTGGTGGTGACTCTCAGAGTTGCCACCGAAAGTAATTTTAAAAAAATACCTAAAATTGATTTTTGGTCACTTTTGCTGGCAACAAAAGTTGCCACTAATAGGCTTTTGGTGGTGACTTTTAGTCGCCACTAATGTTATTTTGGTGGCGACTATCGTAGTCGCCACCAAAAGTCTAAAATTTTTTAAATTTTATTTTGAAAAATTATACTTTTGGTGGCGACTTTCAAAAGTCGCCACCAAAAGTCTCTCTTTCAGTGGCAACTCTCAAAAGTCGCTACCAAAAGTGTAACTTTTGGTGGCGACTCTTTAGCTGCCACCAAAAGTCAAACTTTTAGTGGCGACTCTTTTAGTTGCCACTAAAGGTTGACTTTTGGTGGCAACTTTTTTAGTTGCCACCAAAAGTTGCCACTGAAAGCTTTTTTTTGTAGTGAACCCTACGATCAGCATTGCATAACATACTGAGGTCATGAGGATGCACCAATAGTACAAGTGTTGGTGTTCTTCGAATGCGGTATCTGAATCTCCCAAGAACTGGTGCACACTTAGTTCATTCCCAATCTCTCATAGTTCATTCCAAATAGTCCCATGGTCTTGATTTCTTTTCCTAATCCACTCCCATTCCTTAGATGAGGAATCTGGAATCCTGCCATCACTCACTTCATCCTCCCTAACCATAAGCTCTTCCTTTCCCGACAGGGATGAAGCTGATCTTCCAAGTCTTTCTATTTCATTGTTTTTGTAGTCTTCGTACTCTGGGAGCATGATTTCTACAATTACGAACCCATTTCCTCTGAGGAATTCTATTATCCCCATTCCTACTGCTTATCAAGCCTCTCCATTCGTACTCTTGTCAAGCCTCTCCATTCTTTCCCCATCTTCTTCTTGGCTCAACTAAGCTTCTACCAGGGAGCTTACCCCTAACGCTCTACTTTCTTCAAGATTATCATCACTTCTCCATGCCACTATCTTGTCACGTCTGCCCTCGTGGCTTCGAAGTATTTGTGCCTCACCTCTTGAGATGTGTCTTAAACATATTCGTAGTAAATGTGAATGTTTGAGTTGTTCACAAACTCAAATTCATCTTTTAGAAGGAAACTGATAGAAAAGGAAGGAAAACACATCCTACAGGGATTTTGGTGGAGTCGCCTCTCTATAATTGTACCATGGTTCACACCAATAGAAGAAGACCCACTAAGGTTACCTTATTCTGTAATCAATAGGAGACCTAAACTTTCCCTAACCACATCTAATACCATATTTGTCACGACTTGAAACTGAACTCATGGTTGGTGCAGATAATGTGTTACCAACATTATTGTAAGCCTAAATTTCTACTGTAGTATCCTGGGTGGCCTATATAATTACAAAGTACACTAGAGAAATATAATAAAATAAATTACCTTACCTCAAACAATGAGGAGGCATCATCGATCTGCGAACCCTCCATCTGACCGTCCTGCATATATGCAGTTGTGAAGGGGTAAGTCTAAACCACAGACTCACCAATGTTAGCCCTACACTAGATATATAGAACACATATATATATAACCTTCTTGGGAATTTATCCCGCATGACACCGAGGTGCCTGTAGGTAAGCATACGGTATCACGTCTTATCATATTTTTCCCCAAACACACACATGTACACAACACATTAAATGCACACATCCTTTCACAAAGATCCATGCTTCCAATGCATGTAACCATACTCAAGGGTTTGCATTCCTATACTACATCTCAAGAGCTTAATTAACATGGGTTTACGTTCCCACATATTATCACTCAAGAAATCCCTATTATGTGTCCGGTCTCGTGGGTCATATCTATAACCATAACATGTCTATGGCCTCTCGGATTATACCCACATTAACAAAATGCATCTGGTCTTTCGGATTATGCCCTTAGCTAAAACATATATCCCACCCACAAAACAATCAACCATACACACAATATATATTAGGCAAATGAATGAGAAGCAATGCTTATCCCACTCTTTTCACACCAAATTCATGACCAACGCTCAATGCATATTTTAGAGGTCCACCCCTATATTCCTACTCTTTATAGAAGACCACCCTCTGTTTCCCTGTTATTTCATAATATAAATATGCAAATGATAATATGCAATGCATTCACACCAACACAATACAACAACCAATCCATTACTCTCATCCATATATCCCAAATAATCCCTACTACAAACCTCACATATAATACATTTAACAAAAAAATATATATGTAACAATTTAGGAGAATAACTCCTAAAATATAAATATATATACATATACACAATACAAGAAATAAATCTTACACCACAAGACTTTTAGTGGTGATTTTTACGAATCGCGGGAATAACTGCCACTAAATAATTTAGTGGCGGTTAGTGAGGAAACCGCCACTATTTAGTGGTGGTTTTAAGAAAATTGCCAATAAAAAGTGTCAGTTTTAGTGGCTGTTTAAAAAAATCATTACTAAAATTGTCATTTTTAGTGGCGGTTTTCTTCACTAACTACCACTATATAGTGATGGTTTATTAATAAAACCGTCACTAAAAGTGTCAATTTAGTAGCAACTTAAATTTACAGATCATTTTTATTTTTCTTCTCTATTTTTTCATATAAAGCCCATAAAACATAATAATCCACATTTAAACTTGCAAATTTAATTTAGAAATGACTTCATTGATATATAACTAGACTTTTGATACACAACAAAAGCCTTAATACAACCAAAATATAAAAAAAACACCATAATTTAAAAAATTCTTAATACAACATAAATCTAAAACCAAACAACATAAAACATATCATGCATCTTTGTCATTATCGTCATCTTCAGCATCATTGTTGTCCTTCCTTTCTTCATTATCTTGACATTGAAGACAATGGCCTGATATTGAAACAATCAAACTAAACAAATAAGCAAACACAATTAGAAAGTAATTGAGATGATGACCATTTCGCACAGAAAAATATAACAACAAGATGATCAAGTATAGAACCTCATCAGTTGAATCTGTATGCATAACATATTTATTTACACAATTAAACCTCAGAAAAAATCACTGCAGTAAACACACATTATGCTACGAGATTATTTGATGAACCAATGAAATAGGTCCTAATTAGTTTACCCAAAAAAAAGGGCCCTAAACAATACTAAAACTAATGCTTGAATCAATACCTATTGGAATTATTAGTTTGTTTGTTTGTTAGTTTTATTTTTATGTATAAATACCATTGTATTGTATTGTTTTTTATTAAGTAATAAGAGAATATTTCTCCATATCCTCTAATCTTTCTTATTTCTTACTTGAAAATTTTACTCTTTTCTTTATTTTCCCATAATTTTATCATGCCAAAAACCAATCAAGGATTGAAACTACACTTGACTTTAAATAAAATTTTATTTAGCAGACGGAGTGCAACAATGATTGAAGTTTAGGTTCTTGTGATCATCCAATAGCATACTATGTAAAAGAAAAAAAACTTCTCCCACACACTTAAGCTATTAAGCAAGGAATCCCAAAATGGTTCTATAACTCTATATGTTGCAAAAAAACCAACAAATTAAAGTGGTTGCTAAGAAACATGCTATTAGATGACTACTGAAGCTACAGGAGAAGTAACATGCTAAAATATACTAATTAATTTTTTCCCACTTTATGAATTTAAACTTGTAATAATACGGTAAAACAACAAAGGAGGACCAACTCAAACTCATTAATGCAACAATTTAGTTATTTTAAACATTTAAATAAATGTATTATATGACTAACGACAATAAAAAAGCATAATCAACTCAACACCATATAAATAATGTAAGAAAGGTTTGTTAGTTACCTCAAGGACTCAGGTATGAATTTTTATATGTTGCTACCAATGAGTCCTAAAAGGAAAACACTCAAAAGAAGCAATGGTATGAATTTTTATTCGAAAGATTCTACTTTAACTGCTCGGAGCTTTTACAAGATTTAAAGGTAGTTTTGGAGTTCTTGATTGGGTAACTCAAGTGCTTCAACTAGTTATTTTTAAGTTTTATCTTTTAACTCCAACTCTCTTTTGTCTTTCTATTTCTAGTTTTATTTTATTGTACCAAAAAGAAAAGATAATTTACCACCCTGTTATGGAAAACTAATAAAGTAATAATACAACACTATCGATTTATAGTCCAATTACACCTATGATACATGCACTTTAAAACATAATATTTTACTCTCTTAAATTATTTAAAAAAAAGTAATTATGTTACATTTAAGTTAGAATCCATATTTAAAAGCCATGTGATTGCCATGTAATGCCTTTTTCGAGATTATCTAGAAATATAATGATGAGATGAAGTATCAGATGACAGTTACATATTTTTTAAATGTTACACTAACATTCCTTACAGCAAAAAAACAATCTACAATTAAATATATTTGGACCTAAATATCTTTATAAATGTTATTTATACGAGTGGCATGACATGTCTTTTATTTAAAATTTATTTTTAAATAACTTTTTTGAATATAAAAAAATTGTAGTAGTGCATATTAGGCTTAAATGCATTATCTCCCTAAAATTTGCTCTATGTGTAAAAAAACTCCTCTAAACTTTTAAACTAAACAAAAAACTCCCTTAACTTTCATTTTGTACCGAAAACTCCTAACAGTTAGTTGACCATCAGTTGACCGTTAACTAATGTCACGTGATCAGTATATTAGACAACTCAAATATCATGTCAAATATTTTTTACACCTCAAATGCTAATAGTGATGATTTGGCAGCATTAAGATGGTAAGTTAACTGTAAAAAATGTCTGACGTAGCATTTAAGGTATCTAGTATATTAATGATGTGACATTTAATTAACAGTCAACTAACGGTCAACTAACTGTAGAATGTTTTTAACACAAAATGAAAGTTGAGCAAGGTTTTTTGTTCAGTTTGAAAGTTTAGAGGGGTTTTTGACACATAAAATTAAGTTTAGGAGGGTAAAGTGTATTTTAACCTTCTTATTATGTTTAAAATAATAACAAAAAGTAATAAAAAGTTCGTATGAGATTAATAAAACCTTCAATTATTATTTTCCTCCATCTAAGAAGTAAATGAATAATTGAATATAATCGAAGAAAGAACAAAAAAGAAAAAGAGAGGGACGTTTTGACTTGTTTGGCTACATGTCTATTCTTTTGGTAAAACTCAAATCGCATCCTCCCCAAATCCACTACCAGGTCTACTAAATTAATTTTATTCTCCATCTTAGATTACATAAAATAAAATCAAGAATAAATTATTAATTTATTCTAAAAATTTTTAATTATCTCAATTTGTTTTTTAAAAAATAAGAAATTTTAATTTAATTTATCAAAAATTATGTTTGTATAAATTTTGTCTATCTATTTATCAAATTGAGATTTATTATCAGTCACCGTGGCCAAGTTTAAAGAATACACAAGAGCCGTTATGTGAAATCATATCATTTTGACCCATCCACATCTATAATATTAAAAAAATAATAATAAAGACAGTACGCCTAAAAGCAAAATATGAACTACAATACAAGAAGATCAGCAGGAAATTTAATAAAAGATACATTTACAATACTAAAGGTCCTAATAATTATATTTCCTTTTAAACTTTGAAGTTTTTATTTAGGCGTAAATGGAAATATAATTAATAGGATTATCTTGTTAAGTGAGGTGGCGTGGGCCAAAAGGAGGCCACAAAACATGGTCTCTGCTCTTACCTAAATGAAGCATCTAAAAACTCAACTGATCAACATCGTGATTAATGAAATAGAGCTTCACTATTTATTTATAATTATGGCAAAAATCAACTATAAAAAAAGAACAAAATATTTCACTAAACCAAATAACCAAATATTCTGAATGTAATCAGCAAATAATTGAAAAACGTCATTCAAATTTGTAACTAATTCTGCAAAGTGCAAAATTCAATAAAAAGAATACCCATTCAGTAATAAGTCAAAAAAAATTATAAAAGATAAACAAGCAAAAGACAGCATACTAGTTAGTCTGATATTTCCAACCTCGGATTCTCCCTGAAAACCTATATTTAAAAAACTTGTCTAATCCAAGAAGAACTTAGAAGCAATCGCTAATGCAACATACTGATACAGTTATTACAAGAGCTAAATTAACACAAGCGGTTGACATAGAGAAGACGGAGAGTAAAAGCTCACCACTTATAACAAAAATCAAAGCACAAAAAAGGAATAAAAGCTAAATCAGATTATATATTGTACTGAAGAATTATCAAGAATCAACAAGGAACCGACTACTGCTAGACCCGAAGGACCGGCATCAAATTGAATTGCAGTACCCAACCATTTACCATTCTTGGAGATACCAATGGAATTCAATGGTTACCTTTCAAGGTCAATACAACTAAGATCCGACACATTCAAAATCTCATATTTGTGCCCAATTTAGTGGCTAGTTGTTCAAAAAATTCAGGGAAAATCATCGTATTTCTCCACGGATTCATCAAATAAAAGGGGCCCGTCAAGCTAAATTATTTGCTTCCTTCTATAATCGACCCAAATACAATGAAATTTCCCAATTTGGTGATCCGATTAATCATAAATGACGTAAATCCAAACAAAAGAAAAACTAGAGGGAAAGAATAACAAATGATGAAGGGAAGAAGGAGGAACAGAACCTCAAGAATCAACCGATTCACCATACCCAAAGGCAAGATACCTATCTTTCTCTCTTGCTCGATCCCTCAATGAGTGTGGAACTGACCAAAGATACAAACCCTACGTTGGCAACAAATACGCACCCACCATTGCCACCATTCAGAAGAAACAGAAAATCTTCAAGCAAGAACATTGAGACCAAGAACGTTTGATAATTGCAGTTACGGCATGGGAAAGGCAAGATTGAAAGGCAGTAAAGCGAGGAGGTCTGATTTGGGAATTTAGGAATTCTGAACTAGGGCTCTGATACCCACTCGCTGCCACAGCTTACTCCCGCCACTGTGAACCCCCTTCGGCAACCAGTTTATGGAGGTCGACGACGAGGCTATGACGGTGGGGGTCGATGGAAGGTGGTGGTGCTGGCTCATGGTGGCACCTTCTCATCGCCTCTCGTCTCTCCCTCTCAGATCCTCTCTGTCGCACTTTAGGGGGAAACGAGAAAATACAGGAGGGAATACTGAAAAGAAAAGGTGGGGTCAAGAATTTGGGAGGAAAACATGAAAACATAGAGGAGAGAATATTGAAAATAATAAAATTTAATTAAAAGAATGAAAATTATAAAAAGTACAATTTATTTTTTGAAAAAAATATAATTTATTTTATTTAAAAATAAAAATTTAATGAAAGGTAATTAAATAAATAATCAAAAAATATTTTATCTATTAATTTTTTGAATATAAAGATATTACAAGAGAAAATTAATAAAAAAATTAGTGAAATACAACTTTTTTACTTATTTATTAAAATATTACTAATATTATTATTATTTTTTAATTACTAATACTATAATTATATAATATATATTTCCAAACAAGTCGGTGGGTTTTTCTGATGTCCGTAAAAAAATTTTCATAATGCAAAAGGAATATAATTTTCCATTACTTAAGGAATTAATAGTAATGGAAATTATTCACCGAGCTAGTACTAGCTGAAATGGTGTGAAATTTAGGTTTAATGGGTTAGGAATTAACCCTCTTGTAATTAAAAAATAATAATAATACAAATTCAAATGCCCTATTTGATTTACTAAACAAATTTTTAATTATTCATCATTGGCTAGTTGTAGTGATAACAATTATTTAAACTAAGAATGTCAATAATTTCTAAACACGTCAATTTGAAGAAGATTTTAAAGTTTACATTTATCAAATTCAAAAAAAAAAAGTTACTCCTAAGACATATTATAAAAAAAAAACAAACAGTCATAATTAAAGACAAAAACCTCTACTTTTCTGAGATAGTTGTTGACCAAAGCTTAATGGTACAGTCGTTTCTTTAGCAAAATAGATGGAAAAATTCAGCTTTCAATGGAAAAGAAAAGATAGGACACTTTCTGCATTCCTTCATCTTTTACAGAAAAGATAGTTGTTATTGCTGCATTTGCAATATCTGCAATACCGTCCATAATTTATCATTTTGTAAAAGCTAGTACTTTTTGTATTATTAGACCATTTTAATTTTTAACTTGCTTGCTTATCCAAAATTGCTTTCCCAAATAAACCAATCCAGATCTTGACATTCTAATTTGTTGCCATTAAATTATCTAATGTTAAACATCTATAATCTTGATAGAGGGATGAATCGCCACTATATAATAATTTTAAATTACCTCAATTTAATTTTGAATTAATTTTTTTATAACTTCAACATAAATTGATTATATAATCATAATTAATTTTTTCTATATCTTCAACAAAATTAGATTACATTAGTTATTTCTCATATCAATAATTGCAAAGCTTATTAACAAAGTAATATCCACTAAGTAGTCTACAATTAATCTTGTTTAACTTCAATTATTTGTAATCTGAATCATTGTAGCATAACTTTAATTCAAGATGAACAATGGTAGTAACAATAGAGAAATACGTACGATTGATGAAGGAGGAGGCATATATACGTATAGGTTTTAGGGTTGAGGGATTTAACAATTTAACAACAGTTTAGTTAAAACAGTTACTATAATCTCGATAGAGTACAGGATGCCAAAGTCCCATATAGTAGTATATGGGTTGCCTGATGGAGTACTTAAGTAGCTTAACTCTTCCATCTTAATAGCTAGCTTCTGGGGATGGGTTCTCTAGACTGCTTTGGTGGTGAATAGTAGAGGCAACAATAAAGAGACATGGATGAAAAGAAAGAGAAAGGCATTAACGCAAAGGGTTAAAGATTTAACTCCATACAGGGATGAAAATATAAAGAGAGATAGGCCTATCGTGTTTTAAGACATTTCTCCTTTATCCCAAAAAAAAATTAACAAGTTTATATATATATACTCTTACAGAGAAGAGCTAGATCCCTCACATGGACTTGCCATTGCATCCCAAAGGTATGGAAGATGGATAAAAAAAGCCATCCCTATGAAGTAACCTGTAACATCCCATATTTTTCCTCTAAGTGGAAATGATGTTAGAAAATAGTAAAATATACTTTTGGGATGCCTAGAAGCAAGTCATCAAGAAAAGGCATGAGAAATTAGGATAAATAAGCTAAGAATCGAAGAAAAATGATGTTCTGAGGAAATTAGTCGACTAATGTAGTAAATCAGTCGACTGATAGCATCAGAAATGGACTAAGTTGCTGATATGTGCAATCAGTCAACTGATAAGGAGAGATCAGTTAACTGATGATTCTCTGTTATGTTGAAATTTTGGGCTTGTAGTAATTAGTCGACTAATCAGGATGAATCAGTCAACTAATAGTCCATCAACCGACTAATTGTAATAAATCAGTCAACTAATCGCTTATTGGAGTGTGAAAATAAGTCGGTTCCAACTGAAAAGTCAATAGGAAATTGACTAGAATGCCTTTAACATGCCAAGAAAACTCAGAAACAATAAAATAGGGGTAAAAGAGGGATTTCCATGCTAAAGGGGCTCTTTGAACCCTTTAGAAGTAGGAAGAGAGAGAGAAATGACATTTTCTGAAATTTTAGAGAAGAGAGAGAGAGAGAAACATGGAGAAGAAGAAGAAGGCAGAGAAGAGAGTTCTAGTTGGGTTTGTAACAAGAAAATCATCAAAGGTAAGCTTCCTAACTTAATTTCCCTAGTTTAGATGAATTATAGTGCTTGAGAATTCATAGAATAGCAATTTTCAGACTAAGAGGAAGAAAATAGAAGAAGGGGAAGTCTGAAAATTAAGGAAACAAAAGGCGTTAGAGAGAAACTATGAGAGAATCCACAAGTTCAGCTATAGAAAGAATTAAAGGCAGCTAGTTATTCATAAAACCAATTTATTTTCAGCTATTTATCATGTTTGTGTATGATATGCTGTAGTTTATGCTAAACCTTTACATGAATGTTTAAAAATATACTTTCTCATGAAAGTAGAACTTAATTTCTCATTGGATGAAGTAATTCCTCATAGGATATAGTGAGGTCTCTCCATGAGATAACTAAAGAGCAAGTTTTTCAGTTATTTATTGTACTTTTGTATGATTTAGCATGTATATCTTAAAGTTTTCTATGAGAATAAGGAATCAACTTTCTCTTAAAAAGTAAAGTGTATGTCTTTATGGGATGACAAAACTAAGAATTCCTCATGAGACATTAGGTACTTTTCCTGAGAAAGTAGCTAAAGTAGCCAAGTAGCTAAATTACCCAAGTATAGTGCACTATACAAGAAAGAGGTTTATAACACCAGTTATGTGTCCAGAAATCAGTTTATGTTTCATGAAATGAGATTGCTTTATGTAAATCCTTTTATATTCATGGAAGTGTGAATTAGTTATTAAGAATTGCTTTTATAACTGAAATGGTTCTTGAAATAATTTCTTTAAATAAGCTTGCGACTGAGATTATATATCTCATGTTTTATGTTATAACTAACCATTTCAGGATTTGAAGTAAAGAAGCAAGAGGTAGCAAGAAACAAGCAAGCATAGTTGCTAGATAGTTACACATAGAAAAGGAATGTAATGTTAATTTCATATGTAAACCTTTAGAGATCTATGCACAATTTGTGTATATGCATAGAAATATGAGTTACATGTAAGTCCCTTGTATTATAGCTTCATTCTAGAAAAGGATTTGCACAGGAGAGTTGAAGAAGTGTTGTAGATTATGTGCATAATGAAACTAGATAATTTTACTATGTTTTCAAGTTAAATTTTTCTCAAATCTAAGGTTCAGGATACATCAGTCGACTGCTGTCCTTACATCAATCAACTGATACCTCTCGCTTTTAGTTATATACAATTTTGAAGACTATCAGTCGATCGATAGCCCCAGATCAGTCAACCGATCATCTTCTGCCAATTTAAAATTGCATATTGCAAAGGGTTCCAAAGTTGTCTTATTTTTATATAATCAGATATTTTTGCAAGACTTTTCAAAAAAGTTTCATGGTTTTAACCATAATATTCACAAGATCTTTATTACAATTTTCTTAAATTGTATAAATTTAGTATCATTTTAGCAGACGTTACATAACCATGCAAAGATATGTCAAGGTTACAAAATAGAGAAATTCTCTACACTAATCCCAACCTTCACCTACTCCTTTGTAGTAATTTTTAATTGATAAAGAATTTTCAAATAATACTTATACCATTGGAAACTAGACTCAGAACTTTCCAACGATATAAAGTTTGCTAAAAACGGAGTTCGGATGAAAGAGTTATGATCATTTAAAGAAATGTACAACTAAACACTGCAGCCACTATATAGTGGCAGTTCATACAAAACCGCCACTATATAGTGTCAGTTCTTTATAAATGTTGTGTGTTTATTTACTATGAGGTTTACGAAACCGCTACTAAATATCTGCCACTAAATGACTATTTTTTTTAGTGACATATATGGACATATCCATATATAGGAGAGCTAGAAAGATCCCTCACTTAGATTCCATGCTATCTCGGCTCCTACCTTGTGCCTTGATCATCTTTATTAAGTAACCAGGAAAAATCATCAGGGGTAAAAAATAGAGAAATCCCATATTACTAATATCAACTTTACTCACTTCTTCAATTATAACTCTTAACCAGTAATGAATATCTAAATGAAACTTACACCATTGGAAACTAAACTTAAAAGAGCTTTCCAATGATATAAAGTTTGCTAAAAATGAAGTCAAGATGAAAGAGTTATACTCAATTGAAAAATAGCCTGAGGACACTTAGGACATTGCTCCTTAGCGCTATCAACATGCCTGGTGCTTGGGTACCACAACTGGTGCCTGGGCACTAAGGTCATCTTCTTCCCCAAAATGCCTAAAACCTAGTGCCTGGGCGGCACGATCATATTCTTTGCGATTTCTTCATGGATTTGGCTCATATCTGGGCAAATCTTCATCATTTTTAATGATTTTCTTCTATGGGCTTTCATCCTTATGTTTAAGGAGCATTTAGACTCTAAAAGCTCCAATTTTAATCAAGAAATGAAGCCAGAATCTTGAATTTACCCTAAATACCCTTAAAAAAAGGGAAAAGCTCAAGAACCGGAATTCCTACCTTAATTCCTTGCTTTTCCTACATTGCTTAGTTGTTAAAGGCTCTTCCCGTCACCCAAGAACCATCCCTCAAAGCTCAGTTGATGGATTTCAGTGGAGAAAGAGAGAGAGAGAGAGAGAGAGAGTAAAGAGAAGGAAGAGAGAAAGAGATGAGAGAAGGTAAAGAGAGAGAGAGGAAATGAGAAAATAGGGAAAAAGATGTGGGTCACCTATATATACTCACTTATAGTGAAACTACTACTTTGTCCTCCAGTTGACCCTTGGTCAAGACTGGTAAAAGTAAATCCATTATATCCCACCTGGGGTGTTTCTAAATCGTAGGTGCCCCATAATTTTCCTTATTTCATTTTAGTTCCTCCTTGAGTTCAACTACTCTCCTAACTCCTACAATGCCCTCGATATGACCAATATACTCCTCGACTCTCCACCACTCAATATTCCCCAACATTGACACTTCTAAAACTCATATAAAAAATTTCCATTTGCCTAAGTTATTCCATAAAATTAGTTTTGCATAATACCCGAAAATCACGGATTTTTCAGGGTATTACATGTTTTGTTCTAAGGTATCTGCTCCTATCTTTTTTATGAATTTTCCTATCCCACTTTCTGCACCAAGTTTTCTATATTTCTTTTGTTTTCACACTCTCTAAAATATGTTTCCAATTCTATATGTTGCATGTTTTGCTTCTACATAATTATTTGTTATAGGTTTTTGCAGATGACAGGGAATTGCGCCAAAAGATTGGCGCCTACGGACAAATCACATAAGAGAGCTTAGGATTAGAACCACTTAGTCCTAAGGTATTCAAATAACTTGTTAAGTAGCCAACAAATGATTACTAGTTTCTAAAAATGAGGTCTCTTTAAAACTCTCTTTGCATTTTTGTTGTACAAAAGGTTGATGGTTTCTTTTAATTAAAGAGAAAAATAGTCAATATGTTAAATAATTTGTTCATTGTTTTATAAGTATTAGATGAACGAAGAGGGTGGTATTGGTGATGATGCATGCCACTTTAGGCAAAGCAGACATGTGTTTTGACTTTCTTTTATGCTTAAGGCTATCTTTTTCTTTTGAGTAAGTAATCTTAATTAACTTTGTATTTACTCATTCTTATATCTATCATGCATCATGTTTTTTTCATTCATCTTTAGTTCCATTAGCTTACTAGCTATGTTTTTGGTCGTATAATTGTTTTGATGTTAAAGTTCTTAGTACTCCATTTCTTTTTGCCTACCACTTTGCAAGTACTGATTTAGAGGATCTTATTATACCATAGATAGTATGAAAGTTGGGTATTTATGGTACTCTGTTCTTTTGGAAGACTTAACCCTTCAAGAGGCTGAGACTATCGCTCTATCCATTCTAAAGCAAGTGATGGAAGAAAAGGTAAGAATCATATTTGGTACCCTATTCATACTGCTAATTAATTACCTAGGGGCCTTTCACAGAAATGGAAGGAGAATATATATGTCATTTCAACTAGTGAAGGCTTAATTACAAAATTGGCATATGAACTTATAAAATGCAACAAACATTTCCCAGACTTTGGACTAAAAAGTGCTCTTTAAATCCCAAGTAAGATTAATAACAAAAAGTTGTATTCTTCAATTTGTACTAGCCAGTAACTCGCTCAGTTATTTCTCTACTTCCCCATCATGTGTTAGCTACTAGAGAGAGAAAGAGTTGTGAGAGACTAAGAGAGAGCCACGATGAGAGAGAGGCTTGGTCGAAGGGAAGCCAAGCTATCAAACCCTAGCCTCTAGCCACATCCATCAATAGAAGAGAAGCTAAAGTCGCATGCTCGCACCTATATTCAATTTGCCTCCCACCAAAGTGCTACCGCTCAATATTTATAGTATTCTCATGCTTTATCTCTACCAAGCAACCATGTCTGTCAAATACTTCATTTATAATCTTTTGGTCAAGAGCTAAGCAACCTGGATTATACATCTGCTTAACATTGGCATTATCACAGGAAAAAAAATAAATAAAGGGAACTTTTAACTGTTCCTTCACATGACAAATACCTCAAAATGCTCACACTTCAACAATTAAGATTCATCATCTTAATTTGTGATATCAAAAGTTATAGTATATATAGGTGCTTGTAAATTTTAGTTGTTTTATTTGTTGCTTCTAGTTTGTTGCTTAGATGCACATTGTTTTTAAGTTAGTTCTCAATAATTTTTAGGTGTTCTATTTTTTTGCAGGGAGATGAAAAGGAAGAATGTAATTGACAAAAGCACATACCTTCAAAACCAAAATATGCAACCAAAAGTTGAGTTTATTATGGATTCACAACATTCCACTGGGTAAGTTATTTGAGTTTCATACATTTATGAAGATCATAAATCATATAATTTCAAGGTCATTGATAGAGATACTGATGTTTATATTTGTTTTGATTTATGTTGAGCAAGAGAATAATTCTAGACCCATTACTTTTTTGCTCCATTTTTGCTTTTCTTGGATATTCTTTTTAGGCCATTTTAGAATAGATCATAATATTCTTTGTTTACCTTAGTCTATGATTCCATATCCATCCCGAATTAGCATGAAGCAAGAGTTATTGTTGTTTTGAAGGAGTTAAGATTGAATTAGGTTTAATTTTATTTGTCAATATCATTTTGTCATTTTCATTTTAAGCTGTTGATGGTTGATGTTGTTTTGATTGATTGTTTAAATTATGATTGAATTGGGTTGTGTTTTGTTTGTTGGTTTGTTTTATTTTATTTTCTAGCAGCATGCATTATATCTTCTAGAGCTTAGTTGATAGATACATCATTCAAAAAGAAAGCACTTGCAGGGGCGAGCATGCATTAGAACAGGGGCGTAATTAATGTAAACAACTAGATAAGTCAAAGATTTTCACTTATTGCGACTGATTTGCTATCTGGTTGCCCGTGATTAATCTTGATTTTGATCTGAATTTTTCAGAGTTTTGAAAACTGAGGAATTTGAAATGCCATTATTGTTTTTAGTCGTTGAACTCTGCATTGGATGCTTTTTTGTGTGTGTGTGTGTGTGTGTATTTTGTTTATTTTTCCTTTTACTAGTTTTTTAATCTATCCTCTTTCTGGGTTATTAGTTTAATTTTTGTTTTTAAACTTCATGTCATTTTAGATTTAAGTGTGAGATTGGAAGGCTTTGATCAATTAGAACTTAGAAGTAAAAAATTGATCTACTTCCTAAATAATTGCGTTTGTATTTATTTGGCTACAAAAAAAATCTTAATTTGTATTTATGATAATGATATGTCATTTTGTTGTTAAATATCATTCTATTTATATGCTTATCATGCTTTATTTATTTACTGTAATTTTTCAATTATTGCATTTGTTATCAGACATTCTTGTTTGTCTAATTAAGGGAGGACTAGCTGAAACTCATACTGACACTCCTTTTTTGTTCTTATTCACAACACCTTCAGGGGAAAATATATTTTTTTACAAAAGAAGCTTAGTACCATGATAGTAGATGAGTACTTCGAAAAGCATATTGAGTTGAAGAAGTTTGATGATAAGATTAGGAATGATTATTGGGCTATTGATTGCAAGAGATTTTGTCAATATAATAGAATTATGCTTTTAAGTTACATGACTAACTTAGCATATATGTTTTGGAAGAATATTGTATATGAGTTACTAAATAGCCTCCTTATTTTGTATGAAGATTATTAAAATTTCAATATAAAATTGAATTTGCAGTCACAAAATTACTTATATATTTATTTATTTTGTTTGATGAGAATTGATTTATATAGAATTGAAATAACAGGGAAAATAATAATTAATAAAAGTTGTCACTATAGGTTTTAGTAATATAAAATTTTCCATCACTATATGAAATACTCACACCAAAAATCTATCACTATAGGTCTCTTAGGCACAACAAATCTACAATCTTCAGTGACAGTAAAATATCCATGGGTATATGTTCCACAACTATTTTGACAGTTTAAAAAAAATATGGGTATTGCTGAGTATATGCGTCGAAATTTTTTACCATCGATATAGGTCGCTTGGGGTTATACCTATAGATTTATGCCTTTCACTAACAGATTTTGTCCTCACTATATGGCAATTTTCTTGTAGTGCTGCCTCCCATCGTTGTAGCTATGGTGACTGTAAAACTAGAATTCTTCTCTGCCTTCTATAACTATAGCGACAAAAATCATTGCTATAGCAATGAGCCAGAGCACCCCATCAATGCAGCAATTGACATCAGAACCCAACACTCTGATTTCGTGAAAATATTTCCCTCTTCAATCTCTCTTCATTCCCAGCTTAATTTTTTGTCATTTTCCATGATTTTTGGCTTAAACACTCACCCCTAAACATGACTAAACTTCCCTAAATATCACAACCCAATTATTTTAGGGATTCAAAGCAAGATCATCCCTTTTTTCTCTAAAATTTTTCTAATATAGTTTTTCCTTCCTTTAAATATGAGTTTCTTTCCTAATTTCTTCAAGTTAATATATTTTCAACCACACAAATCATAGATGAACCTTTCTCGAAACATGATTGTATTTAAAGGAAGGGATCTAATGCATAAACACAACCTAATCATCCAATTTCCATATTTTCTACCTTAGGGTTTGGTCATCTTCAAAGATGGAAAGGAAGAAGGAGAAGGGTGACTCTTCCAAAGCCCTTACCTTGAATCTCTTACTTCCTTGCTAGAGAAAGTCACCAAAGAGCCACCTTAAGGAGTAATGGTTGAGCTGAGAGAGGTGAAGAAATAGAGTAAAGGGAAGAGAGGCGTGAGGTATGGTGTGGGGAAATGAAGTGGCTGAAGTATGATTGCTCTTAAATAAAAATAGAGCCCAAAATTACCATCTTGCCCTTCCTTGTTTCCCACTCAAACACCAAGGTCCAGGGGCATAAGCGCAGAGATTTAAATATATGTTACCCACACTTTCCCCCAACTACACTTCATGACCATCACATCCAATCTCAAATAATAAGTATATTCACCATTTCACCTCCACCCTAGGATTTCCATCCTTTTTCACTTTGGTCCCTACACAAGGGTCCCAATACCATGATTCACTGTGTGACCTCCACCTGTCATCTAACCATATTTACCTATATTCTTATCATCCACAACCATCCTTGCATATAAGCATGAGACTAAAACATGGAAGTTCCAACAAAAGATTTTAAAATCCAAAATCGTCTGACATAGGAAAAGTCTCAGTCAGGTCACAAAAAAAAAAGATTTTATCCATTAAAATTTAGAAATTTTAATAATCAACCATCCCTTCCAAAACACAGGTATTACAGATTGCCGATGAAGGCATAAACCAAGGTCAAGGGAATGAAGTGTACAAAGGAAAGAGTAGAGTATTGGATGTGTGCATGATCTAGAGTTCTCAGATAGACTCCTAGTGATGATAGTTGTTAAATGTTAGGGATAGGCTCCAGCTAGAATCCAGGAAGGGTATGTAATCCAGGACCGAAATTTGGTGATTGCTTGGATGACATGTGATTACTTGGATGATATTTGATTGCTTGGATGATCTGTGAATGTCAAAATGATGATATGATTATCGATTGTGATATAGATAATATTTCAAGTATGATAATATGATGTTATACGATGATATCTATTTTCTTGCAGAGTTGCTTGCTTACTAAGTTGTGGAAAACTCACACTTTTTGGCATTAATATTTTTAGGTTCGGTCATTAAAGAGGAGCATTTGCTGGAAGAGTAGCAGAGCTTCGAATTTGACCTCACCCACTTGTTGGTCATAGTCTTTGATTCTATCAGTGGTCTTAGTAAAGCTCTATAGTCATATAGGTTTACTAGGATCTTTAGGAATTGTAGAGTGTTGGTTAGGATGTTTAAGCATATATATGTGTTGGTTAGGATGTTTAAGCATATATATGTGTACTCAGATGCAAATTTTTTATATCTTATGATTCATCTCTCATTTCCCTTTGAGTTATAAAATGTTGAAGTTTTAAGGAAAGGAAATGCTAAAAGTATGTTAGATGCTTAATTTTATTATGAAATAAAATGTTAAAGGAATTAATTTATGTATATTTGGTTTTTACATAGGAAAAGAGTGGTTTAGTGTATCTCTCCATATTGTGCTGGTCACATGCCTCGGGTATGGGCTGTGACAATATTAATTATAGAAATAATATGCTTTAATTTCATATTTTTATAAGTTTAAACAATAAGACCCAATTTAATCCATGCTTTTATTTTGTAGATAAATAATTAGAGAGTTTATTTGCTGACTTGGATGCCACCTAGGACACTAACGTGACACTTTTCTTATGTGGTACTAACTAGACGTTGGCCATTGGCTGACTGGCTAGGCCCCACAATTCTACATCTATTCTAGATAGTTTGCATGTATTTAGAAATGCAATCAGAACAAAAACAATAGCTGCAAGGAAATAAAATAAAAACAATAGAAACTGAAAAGCAGAAAGGCAGAATAGCAAAATGAGAGAGACAACCACAAGTCAACTTTTCTCTCTCTCTAGAAGCCATTTTTGTTCTCCCTTATGGCTGGGTAACAAAACACCTTTAGAAGACATTTTTCAACCTTTTGAAGAGTTATTCTTCCATTTCTATGTAGTTTCATAGGTCCTTCTTCCCTTTGTATTTCTTTTCTGTTTGGGTATGTTGGCCTCCATGGAAGGTTGAAATTGTGTTGTAACTAGTCATACTTGAGCTCGAGTTGTTCTTGAATCCTTGGGATTAATCAGATACATTTTCTTGTGGAATCTATTTCATTTTCTATTCTACATTTTAGCCTTTTATTCTTGTGTTCGGTCTAGTGCTGATTAGACTGGTTTGGATATAAGTTATGTTTTAGTGGAATTATTTGAGGAAAAAACTTACTGCATATGTGTGTACGTAATGGCTATAGATGTGTAGTAAGTTAGAAAAAAAGTTGCATGTTAGTAAGTAGTTGCGGGGCATGATTAAATTAGGGCATAATTAGATTGCATGTGGTTAGACATTAGCGAAGATCTTCCTGATTCTAATTAATAAGTAATCTAGTTCTAGGAGATCTCTTGAAAACATTAGTTGACAACCTAATGGTCGAATTCAACTAGATACGGACTTAGGTAGGATGATGATAGGCACAACTCCAGGAAAAATATGATTGGTTGCCTTTTGTTCTGTGTTAGTTTCATTTCTATTGTGTGTTATGTTTTGTGTGTAATGTTCTATTTATAAATTTAGTTTATGTTAAATGCTATATTTAATTATGTTATCACCATCTTGTGGTAATTAGTAAAGTAATTAGTAGACAATTAGTGTTAATTAGGGTTAAACAAACAATTAGGCAATTAGAAGCAATGCTCCACGAGTGAGAATGACCTAGGGAGATCACTATATTGCAAAGTTGTCACAGATTCAATTCTGGGTGATTCGGCAATCGTAGTGGCATAGTGTTGTATAAAGGGATTATGTGTATAGCGAACACTGATGAGTAAGGAAGATAATTTGAGATAATGTATTTGCATTTGTAACAATGTATTATCTATACATTTATGTATTATTATGAAAAGAGAAATGACATCTCATGTTCATCTGTGTATATGAATTCAACTTGTACATTGCTAAATAAATATGGGAATAATGAAAGTGATAGTGTTAAGGAAATTTTAGGCTTGCGGCAGTGTGATGAGGTGCACTGTTTGCACTGGTTATAGGCCTAAGGGTGGGGCGTGACATGGCCTAGGTGCTAAATGATCATTAAGCCCATTGAATAAGTGAAGCATTCTATAAAAGGACATGTAGGGTAGGACAACTAGCACCATAATCTCTCTTTACAACCTTTCTCTCTCTTTCTCACATACACTTGGCTCTTTCTCTCTCTCCTTATGTGTGCTTTGAGGTATAACTTTGCCTTTGTATGGATACACTTAGAGGCAAGGCACTTGTGTTTCTCTTTCACAAATCTCTTGAATCTTACATCTCTCAAGGTTCAAGGCTTAGAAGGAAAGAGTGTTTTGGGGATCCACCTTGGACATTGTTTCTCTCGCTATATGATGTGCTCCTCCTCCTCCTCTTCCTCTTTCTTTGGGCAGTGGTTCAGCCCTTTCTTGGAGGTGTTCACCATTTGAAATGGCTTCCTACCCTTTCTATCGATTGGTTTTTCTTCTTAGTGATCGGTGACAAAGGTGGTGACGTAGAGAACCAACATCTTTCTTTAGGTGCAGCCTTCTCTTCCTTCTTGGACTTGAATCCTAGGGCATCAAATATCATATGTTTTCCTTCATTCTATAGAACATTCCTCATAAACAAAGATGACTTAGCCGATTAAATTTTGTTTTTGGTTCTTTTATTTCTATTGCATAATCAAGAAAGTGTTTTTGACGATTTTCAAAGACAAAAATTCTCTTTTACTTTCACTATGAGCTCCCCTCGTCCCTTAAGAAGCATGGACTTGACTGTCATATGACTGAGCACCTTATCAGAAATAACATTTCCCATGAGTGACTACTTTGGCTAGAATTCTTGACTCCACTCCAACTAACTCCAATTGCAGCAAGTCTCCCTCTTCCATTTTTCTATCTTCTATAGCTTGACTTGATTCTCCTTCCATTGCTAAAACATAGCATGAAAATGCAAGAAAATTAAGCTCTACCAAACAATGAGCAAAAGCTTTTAAAAAAACCCTTCCCATGAGAAGAGAGAAAAACTCTCAGAGAGAGAGAATTTAATGTCACAACTAGAATTGATGAAATAAAGAGAAGAAAGAACAACTAAGGGGGGATATGTGAGGGAAATCTTGATTGTATTGTATTGTATTGCCTTATCGGATTACATATTGCTCTATTGATAGAGCATTAATGCACTATAATGGTTGCCATCAATCGTATTGCCTAACATCCTCCTCAAACTCAAACTCACAATATCATGTTTATAATTTCTAATTGCTTGCATGCCTCCTTGCTTTCTTAATGCTAATTTCCCAAGAGCCTCAACTCAAGTGATATCTCTAGATGTCCAAGGGATCTTGATAGTTGTAGGTTTGACCCCTCTCGTGCCTCTTTCATTAAGCCTTGTTCCTTCCTTTGTAACTAAAAAAAAAAAAGGAAAAATCCCTCATTTGGCCACCCTCTACCTATCATACTTTTTCTTTTTGTTATTAAAGTGAGTCCAGGTCCATAGGCTAGCTTGTGCCTACATATATTTTGGGTGGGTTTGGTCTTTAATATTTTGGCTTGTTTGGAAAATGAGATTAAATGCGTCAGGTGTAGGTTCTTTTTTACAAAATATAATTTATTTTATACACAAAATATGACTTTATCACATTTTGAAATTTATGGAATTTTATTCAATAAATATAGTAAATTTAGGGTTTAAAAAAATTTTAAATGAATATAGAAATTTCAAATCAACATATAATATAGTTTATTTAAAAGAAAAATATGAAAAATTTAGGTTATTGATAACATAAAAATACTAAAGAAGCAATATTTTAAAAGTATGAATTGTCTTTTAATAAAAATTGTTATTTTTTTATATTTAATTAGTTAAATACTAAAAAATTGAAAAGGTGGCTTGTTTGCCATGCAAACAAGTATGAGAATAAAAAGAAGCTCGGAATTTAATAAATAAATAGACCTTTTAGATACTATTATTTAGGTTGTGGCTTCTTGCATTTCAATTTAGATGTATCTTATGTCCTAAATTGACTTTGTAAATCTTAGGCAAAAATTGACTGGTTTTCTAATATGCTAAAAATAATAATAGTTATATCTACTTGGTAATGTTTGGACTAGCATCTTTTTTTTTGTGAGTGTTTAAGAATTAGCAAAGTAATTATTTATACGCTTAGTTTAATGGTCTAATGGAATTTTAAGTTCATCAGGAAAATATAGAATTAATATTATGTTATGTGAAGAAAGCAAAAAACATATCTAAAAAATATCAATATTGCAAATCCTGTTACAGAAACCATGTAGGTCCAGCAAAGTCAATCGTTAAACCAATCATCAAATAATTGGTCTACATAATAAATTCAAGTTAGCAATTTGTTTAGGGAAAATTGGTTGGGCGTACTATTAAATTGATAAAGTAATGCGAACAGAAGTAATTCAAAGTGAATCAAAACAAAAACATTTCTTTTAGTAGATAGTAATGTGAACAATTCTTCAACAATTAGTAATAATTTTTTTCATAATCATATTAAAGTTAAAATAAAATTATATATATTGAATTGTAAAAGAATATTTAAGTTGACCTTTGTTTTTGATCATTTTTAAATATTAATTTTTTTAGTATTAATGTACTGAGTAAACAAATTATAGTGAAATCCAGACAATCTATAACATACAACAGCAAAAAATTCACTGATATCACTTTCTTTCAAGAGACCAATAGTTGGTTAATTAATACCTTGCTCTATTCTTATACTATCCACCAGCGCATACACATATATAAGACGTACAAATTAGACAGAAACATTTAAGTGTTAAGAAAACAAAGGACAAACATCATACACATATATAAGACAAACATCATACACATATACAAGACGTATAAACTTTTTCAAGAAGTTCAATATCCCCTGAGTTGTCCAAGTGTAATGGTTTCAAAGTTCACTAAATAAGGTTTTGTCCTTGCAAGCTCTGCAGATACTTGACTCATGGTTGGACGTGAAGATGGATTTTTGTTCAAGCAAGCAAATGCTAGTTTGGCAGTCAACATCACTTCCTTAAGAACTAGGTTTGAGGGTTGAGGAAGTCGCTGGTCCAACACATCCTTTAATGGCAAATCATAGGTTGTTGAAGACTCTGTCCAAGAATCAACAAGCTCTCCTGGATGCTTCCCCATGAGGATTTCCAAAGTAAGAACTCCAAAGCTGTAAACATCACATTTCTCATTTGCTTGCATAGTGAAAGCAATCTCTGCATCACATTAAAATAAGAGAGTAGTGATATTGGAAATAATGTAATAATAGATTTTGGTCATATGGACCATTTAAAGTATAGTATTTTTTGAAGTAAAAACAAAAAGGCCTAACCTGGAGCAGTATAACCTAAGGTTCCTGCAAATGAGGTCATGTTGTTCGAGTCAAGCTTAAGAAACTTGGCTACTCCAAAGTCAGTTATGTGGGCTTCTTGATATTCTGAGTCTAAAAGAACATTCTTGCTTGATATGTCACGATGAACTATAGCACGTGAGCATCCATGGTGCATATGGAATAATGCATTGACCACACCCTTAACAATGATCACCCTCCTATTCCAATCAAGAGTAATTGCTTGTTCATAGTTTTTCAATATTTTATCTAAGCTGCCACCTTCTAAGAACTCATAAATTAGGAACAAGAGTTGTGGATTTGAAAAGAATCCAAATAGCTTCACAATGTTGCGATGTTTTATTTCTGTCAAGGCTTGAATCTCACTTCTAAAAGCTTTGATGTTGTAGAATTTTGTGGCATTTGAATGCGAATGAAGTTTCTTGATAGCGAAAAATTGACCTGTAACCAATTCAGCCTTGTACACACTTCCTTGTCCTCCCACCCCAATGAGATATTTGTCACTAAAATTCTCTGTGGCCTCAATAACGTTTTCATACATAATTTCCCTATCAAAACCCCATATGGAGAAAAGGCTTTGTGCTTGTCCTTCTCTATCTTGGCCTTTTGCTTTCTTTGAGTTTCGAAAAATTAGAATACTTGAAAGTCCAACCACTACTAACACAAGTGTAACCAAAGAAGTGAGCAATATCAATAGCTTGTGTTTTTTGTTTTGATGACCATGCGAAAAATTGCTAAATTTATTGCAAGAATTTAAGCCGATGGCATTACCACAAAAACCCTTGTTGTTCCTCAATGCTTCAAATGTAATGTTTTGAAAGGCTGAAATATTGGGAAGTGAGCCCTCCAATTGGTTGTATGATATGTCAACTGAAGACAAGCTTGACATACCATCAAAGTTGGGGACAATAGTGCCAGAGAGATTATTATGAGAGAGATTCAACAATATCAAGGATTTCAAATTTCCAAGTGTTGTAGGTATCTTTCCACTCAAGAAATTGTGACAAAGATCAAGTTGTTGAAGAACTTGTAACTGACCAAACTCACTTGGAATGCTATCCTCAAACTTGTTAAAGCTCAAATTCATGTGCCATAAACTACCTAATTTTCCTAGCTCTTTTGGGATCGAGCCATTAAAATTATTTGCTGCTAACTCCAATTTTTGAAGTTGATTCAATGATTCTATTTCTATGGGAACCTTACCTGAAAGTTGATTATTGCTTAGAAGGAGTTCACCCATCAAGGTTAACTTACCTAGCTCTTTTGGAATTCCTCCTGTTAAGTAATTATAAGAGAGGTCAATACGTTGCAATTTGATTGCCTCTTCTATTTCCAATGGTATGCCACCAGAAAGATTATTGTTGGAAATCACGAGGCTTGTGAGATTATGACACTTACCCCACTTTGAAGAAAGGTGACCATGAAATTGATTGTCACTTAGGTTAACGAAATTCAAATGTGGATATACACCAAGATCGTTAGTTATATTTCCAACCAATTGGTTACCGTCAAGCCTAAGCCTGATTAAAGTGGAGCAATTCTTCAAGCTTCTTGGAATTGGACCGGTGAAATGGTTCTGGTCTACACAAAGTTTCGTTAATGATCCACCATGGCAGATATCTTGTGGCAAGTGGCCAATGAAATCGTTCATTCCTAATTGTATGCTATACAAGTTAGTAAGGTTGTTTATTTCTGGTGGAATGTTGCCATTGAATTTGTTCATGAGAAGTTCTAAGTCTGTAAGTTCCGTCAAGTTTCCTATAGTGGTAGGAATAGGTCCAAAGAGATTGTTATCTGCAAGGAGGAGGGATTTTAAACTGACCATGTTTCCAAGAGTAATAGGAATGGAACCTGAAAGACTATTGTCATATAGGCCAAATTTTTGTAACTTGCTTAAGTTTCCAATTGAAGAAGGAATGGAACCAGAAAGATCATTTACTCCAAGTTGGAGATTTTCTAAATTGACCAAGTTTCCGATGGAGGTAGAAATGAAACCGAATAGATTATTGCTATACAGTTGAAGCAATTGTAAGTTGATCAAGTTTCCAATTGCTGAAGGAATGGGACCAGAAAGTCTATTCCCATTGAGGTTAAGCACTTGTAAGTTGATCAAGTTTCCAATTGCTGAAGGAATGGGACCAGAATGGCTATTCCCAATAAGTGCAAGAAACTGTAAGTTGATCAAGTTTCCAATTGCTGAAGGAATGGGACCAGAAAGGCCAAAATTCAAGGAAAGACCAAGGTATGTCAAATTCCTCAAGTTTCCAATTTCCTTGGGAATTTGCCCATTGAGAGAACACGCACCAATATGGAGAAGGTGTAGAGTGCTTAATGCTCCTATTTCTCGTGGTATGAAACCAGTAAAATTATTCCAGCCCATGTTCAATGTAAAAATAGTCGACAAGTTACCAATTTGGGGTGGAATAGCTCCATAAAAATAGTTGGAAGCTATATTTAAAACATGGAGGTTAGGGAAGGATGAGAAGTTGAGAGCCTGGAGTGTACCTTTCATACCCAAATTTGTAAGATCGATCGTAGAAACAGACATGGATTCATCACATGTGACTCCTTTCCATTGTACTTTGCAAGGACTGGTGCCATAATTCCAAGAAGACAAGGTCGCTTGGCTTTGATTATCAAGGCTTGCTCTCCACTTCAACAGAGCATTTGCTTCACCATCTTCTGCAGCAGTAACAACAGCAGTTGATACAAAAAAAGCAACATGAGATGGAGAGAGCATTACAGAGACACAAAAGAATATGAAGAGATTCCGCCACAATGCTATGATTTGGCAACTGTGAGAATTTGTGCTCATGGATGGATAGATTTAAAGGTAGAATGAGTATGTATAAATTGCAATAAGGTGATGCTTTTATACTAACGAAAAAGTATGGAAACGGGAGTAAATTAAAAATTTTGTTTTATATTTTGTATTTATCCTGCATTTACTTTCCTTTTGAAAATTTGAAAAAAGAAATTAATTGATTGTTTTATGAGGCATTAAACATAAGTTAGAATGAAATTCTTCATTCTAACTAATTATTTTAAATTCCGTTACTTGCAATATCAAGTCAAGGTCTAAGGTCTTCATTTGCACCTACCTATGTATGTGACCCCTGGACCTACCTGCCTATGCTAGAAGGCTTTTTGCTATTTTTTTTCCATATAGAATATTGTAGGATAAAGAACAATTTTGATTTGCTGTTAGCGTTTCAGTAAGAATGTACTCCGTTTGGAAACAATTAGGTAATACTGGTTTTAATAATCATGATTCTGTTAAGAGAACTATGTAAGTCAATGTAAACAATGAAAAAATTGATTTCCCACCACATTCGTTGATTATTTCTCTCTAGAATTAGAATTTAACATAAAAAAATCGATTTGATAGAAAGATATTGTGTGTATTTATATATGTATATATAAGGAGGCACATCATATAAAAGAAGTGATTTAATATAAAAAATGAAAAGAGAGAATAGTTTTTATTAAATTACGAATTAATAATTTAAATTAATATAGAATCTATTTATACGAACAGTGATAGCAATTAATTTTGACTACGTCTAAGTCACGTGCCCCCAAAGAAAAGGCAATAATTTATTTCTCGTCTAATTATTTTTAATGTCTCTATCGCAGAAGCTTATGGACTCAAATGACTTACGTTATATATTGACTTAGAAATGAGGAATTAATTTTCATCAGCACATATTTTAAGTATTTAGTTACAAGTTTGAAATTAAAATGTACCCACACACACCTCCAAACTTTAAATTTAACAAATTTTTGTTATTTTAGAATTATATATAGGATTTGATTGAAACTAAAATTATTTTGACTAGGATTTAATGTTTCTGTTTGAATTCAAAATTCAATGAAGTATTTTATATTTTACGCTAAATTACTGATTTGACTTCTAAAATATTACATTTCTATCAATTTAAATTTAAAAAAAATTAACTTCTCAATTTTATTTTTTAAAAATTATATCTGTAATAATTTTATTTTTGGATTAATTTTCAAATATTTTGATGTCAAATCTTAAATTTATTATTTGTTAAAAGTCTAAGACAAATACAATATTTTAATTATCAAATTGAGACATTTTCTGTTCCAAAAATTAAAATGAGGCTTTTTAGAATAAATATACTAATTAATACTTAAAATACAGTTTCCTTGAAATTTAAGTATCGAATGAGTTACTCTTATAAATTATGAACACAATACAAATTAGTTATTTTATAAGATTACATTATGTATTAATTTGCTCATTATTTAATCTCTAACTCAATAACAATATATAACAAGTTTTTAACATTTTGAAATAATTATGTAGAGTTAATTTTTTAATAACTAAACAATCAATATATATATATATATATCATTAATATAGTCGTAATTTTATAATATTTATTATTAAAATTCTTTTTTGGGAACCGGATTGGTGACTAATTTTTTACAATGAAATAATTTGTAATGGAAGAGTTATTAATTTCATCACAAACAATTTTGTGATGAAAAGTCTGATCCTTTTTTATTTTTGCAGCGTATATAATTATACTAAAATCACTTTAAAAAAAAGAAAATTTTTAATGCATGGAATGTGGAAACAGTCAGTGTTTAAGTCTTCTACCCCAAAGAAGAGGCAATGACTTTGAAATAACAGTGAATTAGAAAATTGTGGATGTGAATACACGAAACAAATGTACAGGTTTCTGTTGGATAAAAATATTGCCATTCATCATCATGATAAAAAAATTATAATATATGGTTAAAATTCATAATTTGTTCCAAGGATCTCTTTTCCAAATATAGAAAATTTATTAGTAGAATTTAAAATTTAGATTTAAACTATTAAATTATATTATTACTATATTTTCATTGTAAAATTGGTTATAAATTTTAGAGTTAAATTATGGTTCTTGGACGTTTACTCTATTATAAGTTAAAGAGATAAAGTTATGTCTGATTAACAATTATAATTTTTAGTCTAATGATAATCATTTTATCCTAACAAATAATAATAAACTTGCCGTCGATTCATTTTCATTGCAGTAATTATATTTCCTTTGTTTTCATTGTAGATGATTATGATTATGTATGCAATGACTTTATTCATGGACTTGGACTTAGAAAATGGAGATTAATTACATATGAACTGTTAGATTACGAAGCCATTGGAAATTTAGAAATTGTTTGGTATACAATTATTTCAAAGGGATGGAGAGTGTCTCTTGCGCTTACAAAGTACAAAATAATCCTGCGAGTTATTACCTATAAGTATTTGTAAAAATGGTGACAAAAAGTGAATTTATTAACAATTTATATTTAACTACAATTTTAATCTTACATATCCCTACCCTATCTAAGTGCAGTAAACACTCTGCTTCCATTTATGTGCATGTCTACGTAAAAGCGATGACAATAATACGTGGCATGATTAATGGGGTAACATGGATTTACTATTTAAAATGTGCATGTCTACCTCAAATTAATGGCTTTGTTCATTGACTTAGAATAAAAAATGATTTCTCACCCTATTAATTAACTTCAAAGTCGAGCGCTGGTATATAGCTATTTTCTTTTTTAGAATTTAAATTTAAAATAAATCAATATGATAACAAAATATTGAAAAAAGAGTGTGTGTGTGTGTGTGTGTGTAGATATAATTGGCGTATTATGTGAGCTGAATGATTTTTAATGAAATATATGTGTATATATATATATAATAAAATAATTAATATTAAATCACAAGTTTTAGATTGATACATAATCTATTAAAATAAATTAATAATATTTTTAAAAAAAATTTTATGAATAGTGTCTGTGTATATCTAAAACAGTTGATTTATGGTCTAAGAATGTCAATTTTTTCTTCCAATTTCTCGTCACTTTAAGAGTCTAGCTTAACAACAATGTATAATTAAGTTTTATAATATTGAGGAATAACCATGTAGAGTTAATTATTCAATAAGTAAATAATCAACATATATATTTTCTAAAAATTAAATTATTAATATAGTCAAAATTTTATAATATTTATCACTAGACTGAAACTACATTTTTGAAGTGACAATTGTTTTAAAATGAAAGAATTTGTAATGAAAAATTCATTAATTTTTTAAATAGTAATTTTGTGAGGAAATTTATTGGAGTCTATTCCTGTTTTATTTTGGTAGTTACAAGTGTTTGATATTATATTAATTAATTTAAAATCATCAAAAACACTGAAGAAAAATTTGAATGGAATATCTAATCAGTGAATGTTAAAGTCTTCTACCCCAATAAAAAAGCAATAAATTGTGTCTTGTGTGATGATTCGTTTTCTTTGTAGTTGTACTCTAAGGAGCATTTGGAACAAAGAATCTTAAATTCTTAGGAGTTTTCACAATATTTCGAAGAATATGATTTCTAAAATTGTGATTTCTAGGAATTTGACAATCCCATATTTAGTTTATTACAAACATGCCTACGATTTTTTAATATATTTTTTGAAATTTAACATTTTTATGTTTGGTTCAAGTCAATATTTCTAAGATGGCAATTTTCTAAAATAATCCCTATCAATTTTTATTTGGCGGACTTGAAAACATATTGACCAAAGGGCATATTGATAACATATTTATTTATAAGGGACTAAATTGAAAATTATCCATATGTAAAGAACCAAAATGAAAAGATAATTTTATTAATGACTAAATTGATAAATATTTCAAATGTGAGAGACCAAATTGAAAATAGAATTTTATAAGTGACTAAATTGAGAAATATTTTATATTTGAGGGACTAAATTAAAAAATAACCATATGTGAAGGACCAAATTGTAATGATAATTTTATTAGTTACTAAATCCACAAATAGTTCACATGAGGGACCAAATTAAAAAATATTCACATGTTAAGGACCAAATTAAAAAGATAATTTTATGAGTGATAGCAATTAATTTTATCTAAGCTTCGTGCTCCAAAGGAAAGGCAATAATTTGTGGCCTCATTCATAGCAGTCCTTGCTTTTCGAATTATAGTTTATTTCTCGTCTAGTTGCTTTTAATGTCTGTATCGTACAAGCTTATGGACTCAAATGACTTAATTTATATATTGACTTAGAAATGAGGAATAATTTTTCATCAGCACACATTTTAAGTATTTAGTTACAAATTTGAAATTAAAATGTACCCACACACCTCTCTAAACTTTAAATATAACAAATTTTTGTTATTTTAGACTTATATATATGATTTGATAGACACTACCAAAAAAAATTTTACAGTTAAGTTAAGCCTAACTTTATTATTTATAGTGAAAATTACATGGCCTCTTATTGTTATTTTGACTAGGATTTAATGTTTCTGTTTGAATTCAAAATTCAATGAAGTATTTTGTTATATTTTACACAAAATTACTGATTTGACTTTTAAAACATTACATTTAAAAAATTGAATGTCTCAATTTTTTAAAAAATATTATATTTATACTAATTTTATTTTTTGTTGCTTAATTTTCAAATCTTGAATTTATTAGTGTTAAAAGTCATTATGACAAACAAGGGACAAAATGAGACAAATAAACTATTCTAATGATTAAATTGAGATATTTTTTTTCAAAAATCAAAATGAGACTTTTTGCATGGATATACTAATTAATACTTAAAAATACAGTTGTTCTATTGTGTTGTCAACAAAGTTTTAGTATTAAATGAGTTACTTTAATAAATTATGAACACAATACAAATTAGTTCGTTTATAATATTACATTTTGTATTAATTTGCTCATTATTAATTGTTCCAACACTCCCTTTCAAGTCTAGTTGATCTGATTATGACTTACCTTCATTTTTTATCCTAGACTTGTGTTATTCCATGAGTCTCAGAAGTCAATGTCTTTTTCTCTCTTTTTGCTTAGGCTTGTACTCTTTCAATTTTATTGGCAACTAGTTTTTCAAATTTGTTTGTCTTGGTCTTATTCACCGAGCATTTCTTCTTTGGCAACAGGTCTCGGGCCACAAGTCTTCAGCATTTTTTTTTTTGTGTCTTTTTTTTTTTTACATTATTATAAGTATCTATTTTCTTTTTAGAATTAGAATTTAACATAGAAAAGTCAATATGATAACAAGTTATTGAAATGTCTATGTATATTTGTGAATATATATATATATGTATATATAATGGGGGCATATCATGCAAGAGAAATGATGTAATGTGAAAAATGAGGGGAGAACATATTAAGAAATAGCATATATCAAATAGAAGCAGCGCTGTAATACTCTTCATATGTTCATTCTTTCATTCTTTCTGTTAGATCTCAATTTGTTATTAGTTCCTTCATTTCCGGATCACTAGAGCTGTAATACAGTAGCTCAGGCTAAAGCTAGCCGAGTATTCTTCATTTCCTCTCTTTTGCCTCAGATTTTCACTGAACATAATTATGATTAGATCACAAATTAATAATTCAAATTGATATAGAATCTATTAACGCAATTAAGGATGTCAATGGTTATATGTATTTTGGGTATGGAATCCATAAGGAAAAAAAATCTGATATTGACCGGACGTTGGATAAGATATAGGTAGTAAAAATAAATAAATATTCATTGGATATTAGAAGGATATAGATAACTCAATATTCATCTAATATGAATGGAAAGATATGGCATCCAATCTCCATCTGATAATTATTTATATAATATATAAATATATATATTACAAATTATAATTTTTTCATGAATAAATTATGATATATTATTTATGCAATACGTATTTGTGTGTTATAGGTTCGTGGTAACTTCTATTAATATATAGTTGTTTTAATTTTGAATATGAACAAAGTACTTATTTTTTTTTTAACTTAATCGATATATTTAAAAAATGTTGCTCAGTCTAATTTGTAATAGAAAAAAAAAGTACTTATTCTATTCAAGAAAAAAACTATTTTTTTCTACTTATTTTATTTAAGAAAAAAATTATTTTGTTCTATATATGTTAGATAAAAGGTAAATTTTCTTTGAAATAACAGTTTTTTTTCCTTTTAAGATAGAAGTAGAAAATTGATGGATGTGAATGCAAAAACAAAAGTTTAGTTTTCTGTTGGACAAAAATATCGTCATTCAAGATGAAAACAATTATAATATATGGATAAATTTCATAATTTATTCCAAGGATTACTTTTCCGAATATATAAAATTTACTAGTAGAATTTAAACTTTAGATTTAAATTATTTAATTATATTTTGCTATATTTTGATAGTACTAAATTTTATCCTAATAAATAATATTAAACTCTAGTATATTATAAAAAAATTAAAGATGTTTGATAAGGAATTATATATAAATTTTGGAGTAAATATACTAATTAATAATTTAAATATATATTTTCGTTATGTTGTTCTAAAGAATGAGTAAACTGGCAGCCGATTCATTTTCGGTGCAATAATTTCATTTCCTTTATATTCATTGTCGATGCTTATGTAAGCAATGACATTATTCATGGACTCGGACTTAAAGATCATGATACGTGGCATGATTGATGGGGTGACATGGATTTACTACCTAAAAGGACGATGGAAATCCATTTCCTTACTTTTCAAATTCCAATTTCATTTATTTGCTTTCTTTCTCAACTTCTTGTATTCACACTTTCCACATCAATCTAATGTAAATGGTCTAGTCATATAAATATAATGTTGTTAAATAACATATCGACCAAACGACATATTGATAACTTGTTTATTTATAAGGAACTAAATTAAAAATTATTCATATATAAAGGATCAAAATTAAAGATAATTTTGTTAGTGATTCAATTGAAAATATAATTTTATAAGTGATTAAATTGTGAAATATTTCATTTTTGAGGGACTAAATTGAAAAATAACCATATGTGAATGATCAAATTGAAAATAGAATTTTATTAGTTACTAAACTCACAAATAGTTCATGTGAGGGACCAAATAGAAAAATATTCATATGTGACTAAATTTTAAAAATATTTCAAATGTAAGGGATCAAATTTTAAAATAGCCATTTGTAAAAGACCAAATAGAAAAGATAATTTTATAAGTTACTAAATTGTGAAATATTTCATGTGAGGGACCAAATTGAAGAATACCCATATGTGAAGGATCATATTGAATAGATAATTTTTATGAGTGACTAAAAAGGAAAATATTTTACATGTGAGGGCTAGATAAAAAATATCCATATGTGAAGCATCGATTTAAAAAAATAATTTTATGAATTACTACGTTGAGAAATATGGAATGCATGGAATATGGAAATGGTGAGTGTTTAAGTGATTCTAACCCAAAGAAGAGACAGCAACTTGTAATTTGATTTGTTTTAATTGTAGTTCTCCCCTAATGCACGTTCTGAGGTTGCCTTTGTTTTTTAAATTCCAAATTATTCTATCTCCTTTGTTTTTCAAATTCCACATTCACTTATTTGCTTTCTTTAATTTCTCAAGCTGTATACGCAGTGTCCACATCAATCTAATCTACTCAAATTAATGCCTTTATTTATTGACTTGGGAGATAAAATGATTTCTCACCCTATTAATTAACCATTTGCTTACAAAGTCTACCATTTGAACTATAAAGTCGTTAATATTATATTTTTGTTACACCAAATCATACATCTAGAAAGGTAATTACCCGAAATATTGTGATTTTTTTTCTGAATTATAGTTTTTTTTTTTGAAAATAAAAGGTATCTGCTAATTGTCTTTGGGCTTATAGCTCATGATAAAGAATTAGACGTTGTGGTTTAACGGCGGAGGTTCGAGCTTCCATTTGATTTTAAAAAAAAAGACATATTACAGCTAAACCAATTCGACAATAACATTTTAGGTTTATGAAGCAATTGTTTTTATAAAATAATTAATAATAATATTTAAAAAATTGATTCTATTAAGAGAAACATCTAAGTCAATGTAATCAATGAAAAAATTGATTTCCCACCATATTCGTTGGTTATTTTCTCTCTAGAATTAGAATTTAACATAAAAAAAAATTGATTTGATAGCAAGATATTGTGTGTATTTATATATGTATATATAAGGACGCACATCATACAAAAGAAGTGATTTAATATAAAAAATAAAATGAGAAAATACTTTTTATTAAATTACAAATTAATAATTTAAATTAATATAGAATCTATTTATACGAACAGTGATAGCAGTTAATTATGTTTTTCTAGAATTAGAATTTAACATAAAAAATCGATTTGATAGCAAGATATTGTGTGTATTTATATACGATATATAAGGGGCACATCATACAAAAGATGTGATTTAATATAAAAATGAAATGAGAAAATAGTTTGAAAATAGTTTTTATTAAATTACAAAATAAATAATTTAAATTAATATGGAATTTATTTATACGAACAGTGATGGCAATTAATTTTGACTACGTCTATGTCACGTGCCCCCAAAGACAAGACAATAATTTATTTCTCGTCTAATTATTTTTAATGTCTGTATCGTAGAAGCTTATGGACTCAAATGACTTAATTTATATGTTGACTTAGAAATGAGGAATTAATTTTCATCAGCACATATTTTAAGTATTTAGATACAAGTTTGAAATTAAAATGTACCCACACACCTCTCCAAACTTTAAATTTAACAAATTTTTGTTATTTTAGAATTATATATAGGATTTGATTGAAACTAAAATTATTTTGACTAGGATTTAATGTTTCTATTTTGACTACGTCTATGTCACGTGCCCCCAAAGAAAAGACAATACTTTATTTCTCGTCTAATTATTTTTAATGTCTGTATCGTAGAAGCTTATGGACGCAAATGACTTAATTTATATGTTGACTTAGAAATGAGGAATTAATTTTCATCAGCACATATTTTAAGTATTTAGATACAAGTTTGAAATTAAAATGTACCCACACACCTCTCCAAACTTTAAATTTAACAAATTTTTGTTATTTTAGAATTATATATAGGATTTGATTGAAACTAAAATTATTTTGACTAGGATTTAATGTTTCTATTTTAATTCAAAATTCAGTGAAGTATTTTGTTATATTTTACGCTAAATTACTGATTTGACTTCTACAATATTACATTTGCTATCAATTTAAATTTTTTTTAAAAAATAACATCTCAATTTTATTTTTAAAAAATTATATCTGTACTAATTTTATTTTTTGATTAATTTTCAAATATTTTGTTGTCAAATCTTAAATTTATTCTTTGTTAAAAGTCACTGTCAGAAACAAGAGACAAAATAAGGCAAATACCATATTTTAATTATCAAAATATTGTTAGTTTAGTTTTTGTTTTCAAATTTCATGTCATTTTAAATTTAAGTGTGAGATTGGAAGGCTTTGGTCAGTTAGAAGTTAGAAGTAAATAATTGACCTACTTCCTAAATAATTGCATTTGTATTTATTTGGCTACAAAAAAATCTTAATTTGTATTTATGATAATGATATGTCATTCTATTGTTAAATATCATTCTGTTTATGTTCTTATCATGCTTTTATTTATTTACTGTAATTTTTCAATTATTGCATTTGTTATCAAACATTCTTGTTTGTCTAAGGGAGGACTTGCTGAAACTCATATTGACACTCCTTTTTGGTTCTTAGGGCCCGTTTGAAAAAAGTTTATTTTGAGCTTATCTCACTTGTCTTATGCCATAAGCATTTATATACACGTTTGGAAGAGCGTATAAAAATAGCTTATGACATGAAAATAAGTTGTTTTCAACTTATTTTCATAAGCTACTCTAAATAGCTTATGAAAATAACCTGAAAACAGCTTATATGAAGTTTGTCCTCGTAAATTCTTTAATTATAAAAATAGCTTATATATAAGCACTTATATGATAAGCGCTTATATGATAAGCGCTTATATGATAAGCGCTTATTGTATAAGCACTTAAATAAGCTGTTTACCCAAACAGGGCCTTATTCACAGCATCTTCAGGGGAAATATATTTTTACAGAAGAAGTTTAGTACCATGACAGTAGATGAGTACTTCGAAAAGCATATTGAGTTGAAGAAGTTTGATGATAAGATTAGGAATGATTACTGGGCTATTGATTACAAGAGATTTTGTCAATGTAATAGAATTATGCTTTTAAGTTACATGACTGACTTAGCATGTATGTTTTGGAAGAATATTGTATAGGAGTTACTAAATAGCCTCCTTATTTTGTATGAAGATTATTAAAATTTCAATACAAAAGTGAATTTGCAGTCACAAAATTACTTACATATTTATTTATGTTGTTTGATGAGAATTGATTTATATAGAAATGAAATAACAGGGAAAATAATAATTAATAAAAGTTATCATTATAGGTTTTAGTAATATAAAATTTTCCATCACTATATGAAATACTCACACCAAAAATCTGTCACTATAGGTCTCTTAGGCACAACAAATCTACGACCTTTAGTGACAGTAAAATACCCATGGCTATATGTTCCACAATTCTGACAGTTTACAAAACTATGGGTATTACTGAGCATAAGCGACGAAATTTTTTACTATCGGTTTAGGTCGCTTGGGGTTATACTCATAGATTTATGTCTTTAACTAACAAATTTCGTCCATCACTATATGGAAATTTTCTTGTAGTGCTACCTCCCATCACTGCAGCGATGGCGACTGTAAAACTAGAATTCTTCTCTGCCTTCTATCTCCGTAGCAACAAAAACCGTTGCTACAACGATGAGCCAGAGCACCCCATCAATGCAGCGTTTGACATCAGAACCTAACACTGTGATTTTGTGAAAATAGTTCCCTCTTCAATCTCTCTTTGTTCCCAGCTTAATTTTTCCTCATTTTCCATGATTTTTGGCTTAAACACTCACCCCTCAAAATAACTAAACTTCCCTAAATATCACAACCCAATTATTTTAGGGATTCAAAGCAAGATCATCCCTTTCTTCTCTAACATTTTTCTAATATAGTTTTTCCTTCCCTTAAATATGAGTTCCTTTCCTAATTTCTTCAAGGTTAATCCATTTTTAGCCACACAAATCATAGATAAACGTTTCCCAAAACATGATTGTATATAAAGGAAGAGATCTAATGCATAAATACAATCTAATCATCCAATTTCCACATTTCCTACCCTAGAGTTTGGTCACATTTCCTACTTGCTGGAGAAAGTCATCGGAGAACCACCTTGGGGAGTCATGGTTAATCCGAGAGAGGTGAAGAAACAGAATGGAGGGAAGAGAGGCGTGAGATGTTGTGTGGGGAAATGAAGTGGCTCAAGTATGATTTTTCTTAAATAAAAATAGAGTTCAAAATTACCATCTTGTCCTTTCTTGGTTCCCACTCAAACACCAAGGTCCAAGGGCATAAGCGAAAATTCCTTTATAACAGAGATTTCAATATCTGTTACCCACACTTTTCCCCAACCACACTTCATAACCATGACATCCAATCTCAAATAATAAGTTTATTCACCATTTCACCTCCACCCTAGGATTTCCATCCATTTTCACTTTCGTCCCTACACAAGGGTCCCAATACCATGATTCACTATGTGAACTCCACCCGTCATATAACCATATTTACCTATCTTCTCATTGCCTTCAACCATCCTTGCACATAAGCATGAGACTAAACCATGGAAGTTCCAACAAAAGTTTTAAAATCCAAAATCATTTGATACAAGAAGTTTCAATCAAGTCACAAAAAAAAAAAAGATTTTATCCATTAACATTTAGAAATTTTAATAATCAACCATCCCTTCCAAAACTCAGGTATATTGCCGATGAAGGCATAAACTAAGGTCAACGGAATGAAGTGTACAAAGGAAAGAGTTGAATATTGGATGTATGCATGATCCAGAGTCCTCAGATAAACTCCCAGTGATGATAGCTATCAGATGTTGGGGATAGGCTCCAGTTAGAATCCAGGAAGAGTATATAATCTAGGACCGAAATCTGGTGATTGCTTGGATGACAGATTACTTGGAGGATATGTGATTACTTGGATGATATGTGATTACTTAGATGATATGTGAATATCAAAATGATGATCTGATTATCGATTGTGATATGGATAATATTTCGAGTACGATAATATGATGTTATACCATGATATCTATTTTCTTGCACAGTTTCTTGCTTATTGAGTTACGGAAAACTCACGATTTTTGGCATTAACATTTTTAGGTTCGATCGTTAAAGAGGAGTTTTTGATGGAGGAGTAGTAGAGCTTCGGGTTTGACCTCACTCACTTGTTGGGTGGGTCATAGTCTTTTGATTCTGTCAGTGGTCTTAATAAAGCTCTATAGTCATATAGGTTTACTAAGATCTTTGGGAATTGTAGAGTGTTGGTTAGGATGTTCAAGCATATATGTGTGTACTCGGATGCAAATTTCTTATATCTTATGATTCATCTCTCATTTCCCTTTGAATTATAAAATGTTGAAATTTTAAGGAAAGGAAATACTAAAAGTATGTTGGTTGCTTAATTTTATTATGAAATAAAATGTTAAAGGAATTAATTTATGTATATTTGTTTTTTTGTGTGGGAAAAGAGTGGTTTAGGCTTATAATAAAGAGGGGGTGCATCTCTCCATATTGTACTTGTCACATGCCTCGGGTGCAGGCTATGACAATATTAATTAGAAAAATAATATGTTTTAATTCCATTTTTGTCACGACCCTCAAAATAGTACGTGACCGGCACAACTTAGAGATACTTTCTAGTTGTAAGCCTATGCTTTTAGCTCCATATAATAATCATTCTAAAATGTGAGAGTAATAATATAACAAAGACTTATCTTAGTTAACTACTCCGATTTTACTTAATAAGCTACAATCTTACAAAACATACAGTAAACTTAAAGTACTGTAATAACATAATTATGCACAATAACCACTTCCTCCTAGATGTCCTATTTGACTGCAGAGCTTTCTAGAATTTAAAACTGAAGAAACAGCTTTAATTCAAATAAACACCAACCCTTGAAGCAAAGAGGGTTAGGATATTGAACTTGCGCTACTCCTCAGACGGATGTTTTTCGTTAATCTCAGGATCTGAAAAAAAAATATATCCACCACAATATGAGATAATAATCTCAATGAATAGATAACGTTACAAGGATAGAAACTTAATTACAGATAATCATCAAGTGATTAACAATACACAAGTATATGTATAAAATGCATAAGTAAAATCATATCATACTTATAATCGACAAACAACCATAGAATATGACCATAATCATATTCGGCACACAGCTATCTCCACATTTGGCATACAGCCATAGCATATGACCATAATCATATTTGGCACACAGCCATATTCATATTCGACACACAGCCATTTTCACATTCGGCACACAGTCATAAATATGACTATAATCATATTCGGCACACAGCCATATTCACATTCGGCACACAGCCATAGTATATGACCATAATCATATTCGGCACACAGCCATATTAATTGAAATATTCAGTCAAAGGTAATAGTAGATATACTCTGAATATGTAAATTACTTGGACTATTCATATAATTAAATAAGTATCCAAGTAGGTTAGCTACTCACCTGAAATCCAAGTTACTATATCTTCTTTAAATCTACACAATTACATTCAATAGATTCAATTAATATAATTCTTTAATACATATAATCGCGTATACGTACGTGTACTTTTCAAAAATACATATAAAAATGTACACGTATATATACTATTTAAAAATACATATAAATACTATTTATATATAGTTACTATTCATTTATACGTATAGTTACTATTCATATGTACGGCACTATTCATACATACGGTTACTATTCATACGTACATGTACTATTCATACCAGAAATAGAGAATATAATCTGTAAAAGAGTACACCAGGTAAGTTCCCAGTAAAGAGTGGAGAGTCCCAATGGACACACTTAACAACCATGTCTTTCCTTAGCCAGAACTTTCCTAGACATGTATTCTTCACAGTTTACATTCTATTTCGGTAATCAGAGAATCAAAAAAACATATAGGTAGCTAAGGACAGTTTTTCTGATGTGGAAGATCGGCCAAAGCCGCAACCACAGAGCATACTTAAGAAAATAACTTTTAAAAATCTGAATGGCACAGAAAAGGGGCATAGTATTCTTACCTTGGATCTAGGCTAAGGAAGAAAGACCTAGAATCTCAGAGCCCTAACGCCGAAGCAAGAGAAGTTTTGAGGAAAGGAAAGAAGAGAAACTGAAGGTGTGAGTTTTGAATTGAAATGGAAGGGCCTATTTATAGGAGAAATTATGGTACTATTTGCTACTATTCTATCTACCATTCTCCTATACTATTTCATCTACCAGTTTCACTTACCAGTTTTCATCTACCATTCTCCTATACTATTTCATCTACCAGTTTCACTTACCAGTTTTCATCTACCATTCTCCTATACTATTTCATCTACCAGTCTCACTTACCAGTTTTCATTCTAGATTCCACTTTTGAACTGTATATTTACTTAATGGGATTAATTCCATATCATATCATCCATTATATCCCACAATTTATAGAATCTATAATTAAAAATTTATATTTTCAACAATATGCACAAACGAGTATACAAAAATTAAACTGATAGGGAATTTGTTTTCTTCAAAATAAATTTATCGAAATTCTTAAATACTTATAACTTAAAAAAAATAATGGGTATTACATTCTACCCCCCTTAAAAAAATTCGGTCCCCGAATTTAAATTACCTTGAAGATTCAAATAGATGTGGGTATCTAATTCGCATATCAGCCTCGGCTTCCCATGTGGCCTCCTCGTGAGTCTGATTCCGCCACAGTACTTTTATCGATGGAATCTCTCTAGATCGGAGCTTCTTAATCTGGCTATCCAGGATAGCTATCGGTACTTCCTCGTATGACAAATCTTCATCTAATTGGAGGGTATCTTGATGAAGTACGTGTGAAGGGTCAGGAAGGTACTTCCTTAACATAGACACATGGAAGACGGGGTGGATTCCCCCTAATTCTGTGGGTAAGGCTAGCTTGTAGGCAACATTGCCTATTCTCTCTAGGATCTCATAAGGTCCAATATACCTGGGGCTTAATTTCCCTTTCTTCCCAAACCTCATTATGCTTTTCATGGGTGAAACCTTGAGAAACACCATGTCTCCAATGATGAACTCTAAGTCTCTTCGTCTATGGTCAGCATAGGCTTTCTGCCTATTCTGGGCTGCTAACATCCGTTCTCGGATAACTCTTACCTTGGTGATTGCTTCTTGCACTAAATCGGGTCCCAGGAGTTTTACCTCACCCATCTCGAACCATCCAATCGGTGATCGACACCGGCGACCATATAAGGCCTCATAAGGTGCCATCTTGATACTTGATTGGTAACTGTTGTTGTAGGCAAACTCCACTAGCGGAAGGTGCTTTTCCCAGCTTCCACCAAAGTCAAGGATGCATGCCCTCAACATGTCTTCCAAAGTCTGAATGGTCCGCTCTGTTTGTCCGTCAGTCTGCGGGTAAAAAGCCGTGCTAAGGTTTACTCTGGTGCCAAGGGCTTCCTGAAAAGTTCTCCAAAATCGGGACGTGAATTGTGGCCCACGATCGGAGATAATCGTCAAAGGAACTCCATGTAACTTCACAACTTCTTTAATGTAGAGCTCAGCCAGTCTAGACACACTATATGTTGTCTTAACCGGTATAAATTGGGCCGTCTTAGTTAACCGGTCAACGATGACCCAGATAGAATCATAGCCACTAGAAGAATGTGGTAATCCTACTACGAAGTCCATCGTCACATCTTCCCATTTCCACTCAGGAATTTTAATTTGCTGAAGTTTCCCTGCCGATCTCAGGTGTTCAGCTTTAACTTGCTGACAAGTTAAACATCTTGATACAAAATCTGCCACGTCACACTTCATTCCATCCCACCAGTAAATTTGTTTCAAGTCTTGGTACATCTTGGCCATACCAGGGTGAACTGTGTATGCCGTGTTATGTCCTTCCTCCATAATCTTTCTCCTCAGAGCCTGCATATTAGGAACACACAATCGATTTTTAAACCAAAGTGTGCCTGTGTCATCAAGTGTAAACTCTTGGGTATCTCCACTGTGTACCTTGTCCATGATCTTGGCCAATTCTGGGTCATCCTTCTGAAATAGACGAATATGGTCGGATAAGGAAGATTTAGCCTTAACGTGAGCCAAGAACATGCCAGAGTCAGATATCTCAAAGTATACCCCACGAGACTCTAATTCTTGTAACTCCTGTACTAAGGGCTTTCTTACCTCAGTTATATGTGCAAGAGTACCTGAGGATTTTCTACTTAAGGCATCTGCTACCACATTTGCTTTTCCAGGGTGGTATAGGATATTGCAGTCATAATCCTTCATCAATTCCATCCAGCGCCTTTGTCGTAAATTAAGGTCACGCTGATCAAATATATATTTAAGGCTCTTATGATCAGTGAATATTTCATACTTTTCCCCATAGAGATAGTGCCGCCATATCTTAAGTGCAAACACAACCGCTGCCATTTCTAGGTCATGTGTCGGGTAATTCTACTCATGTTTCTTGAGTTGTCTGGAGGCATATGCTATCACTTTACCATTCTGCATGAGGACACAACCAAGTCCTATTCGAGAGGCGTCACAATATACCGTGAACCCTCCTGGTCCGGATGGTAATACAAGTATTGGCGCTGTAACCAACCGCAGCTTAAGTTGTAAGAAACTCTTCTCGCATTCATCATCCCACTGATACTTTACATTCTTTCGTGTTAGCCGTGTGAGAGGGGCAGCTATCTTTGAAAAGTCCTGGATGAAACGTCGGTAATAACCAGCCAATCCTAGGAAGCTCCGAATTTCTGTTACCGAAGTAGGTCTCGGCCACATCTTGATCGCTTCAACCTTGCTTAGGTCCGCCTGTATGCCATCTTTTGAAATCACATGACCTAAGAAGGTTACTCGATCAATCCAGAACTCACACTTTGAGAACTTCGCATAAAGTTGATGTTCTCTCAGCTTCTGCAATGCCATACGAAGATGTTGCTCGTGCTCCTCCGAGCTCCTTGAGTAAACTAATATATCATCTATAAATACTATGACAAATCGATCAAGGTATGGTTTAAATACCCGGTTCATGAGATCCATGAAAGCTGCCGGGGCATTTGTTAGTCCGAAAGACATAACTGTGAACTCGTAATGTCCATACCTAGTACGAAATGCTGTCTTGGGTATATCTGCCTTTTTGACCTTGAGTTGGTGATAACCAGACCTCAAGTCAATCTTAGAAAAATGCTTAGCTCCCTGCAACTGATCAAAGAGATCATCTATACGAGGCAGAGGGTACTTATTTTTTATAGTGACCCTATTCAGTTGCCTGTAATCAATGCAAAGTCTCATTGATCCATCTTTCTTCTTTACGAAGAGAATAGGGGCACCCCACGGGGAATAACTGGGTCTTATGAAACCCTTATCTAGAAGATCTTGCAGTTGTTCCTTGAGTTCTTTCAGCTCAGTCGGTGCCATTCTGTAAGGTGGAATTGAGATAGGTTGAGTTTCTGGTGCCAGATCTGCATTGAACTCAATTTCTCGATCCGGGGGTAGTCCTAGTAATTCGTCTGGAAACACGTCTAAAAACTCTCTCACAATTGGCACATCTTCAGGTTTGAGCTTTTCCTTCTCTACGTCTTGTACGAAGGCTAAGAACCCTCTACACCCTTTTCTCAATAATCGTTGGGCGCCCATTAGAGAGATCAAGTTATGCGGTGTCCTACTTTGGTCTCCTTGGAATACAAATGTGGCTTCTCCGGGCATAGAAATTTTTATGGATTTACTATGACAATCGAGGGTTGCGTGGCATGAAGCCAACCAATCCATTCCTAAAAGTACATCAAAATCTATCATATCAAGGATCATAAGATCTGCCACGGTTTCTAGCCCTCTTACAACCACACTACATTCTTTATACTTTTTCTCTATTAGAACCCTTTCTCCCATAGGGGTAGACACAAGAAACGGTTGTTTTAAACTTATCGGTTTCTTAAGGATGTATTTAACAAAATTTGGAGATACATATGAATGGGTAGATCCAGGGTCGAATAATACATGAGCTTTATGTGAGTAAATGGTCAAAATACCTGTGACAACAGCATTAGATGCTTGGGCGTCTTATCTGGTAAGAGCAAACACCCTAACTGGACCATGATTAAAAGACTGCTGCCCTCTTCCTCCTGCTCCTCTTCTGGCTCCTCTTCCTAGTCCACCCCTTCCTGCAGATGAATGAGCTACACTAGCTGATGTTGTCATTGCTTGAGGATATGATGGTTGTGCAGACCTAGCCCCAATAAGTAATTATGGACATTCCCTTGCAAAGTGACCCGCTTGACCACAATGGTAGCAAATTTTGCTCTCTTTATAACATATTCCCGAATGAAACTTCCCACATTGCGGGCACATAGGCTTAGCATGCCTTTGTTGAATTGGTGCTTGATCATCCCTCCTTTGATTGAAACTCGGTTGTACTACACTGGATGACGCAATAGTTTGCCCCGAAAATGCTATAGGATTTGATTGGCCTTGATTTGGCGGCTTTGGTGCTCCTGCTGAGCTATTATAGGGCTTTTCTTCCCGTCCTCGCTTTTTCTTCGTTCTTTGTTCACCCTTCACCTCTTCTGCCATTTCCATGAATCTTGCAGTACTTATCATTGCGGCATAAGAAGGATATGTTTCGATTTGGGTCCCCACAAGTTGTCTTAAAAAGGGGCGAAGGCCCATGACAAATCTGCTTATCTTTTCTCTTTCATCTAGATTTTTGTTAGCTGCAAATCGAGAGAGCTGTATGAACTTAGTGTTATAATCATGGATCGACATAGACCCTTGCTTGAGGGTTTCAAATTCTTGGGTTTTTGCGCCTCGTACACTTTGAGGGAGGAATCTTTCCATGAACATCCTATCAAATTCTTCCCATTCCACTGGTGGGGCATTATTAGCTCTACCCCCTTTAAAGCTATTCCACCATTATTCAGCAACTCCATTCAATTGGTAAACAGCTAATGCCACTTTCCGGACACTTGAACATCCCAAAGCTGTGCAGGCCTTTTCAATACCATCCAAGAATTTTCTTGGGTCTTCATTTGGATCTTCTCCAGAGAATGATGGAGGTTTGAGCTTTAGGAAGCTTGTAAGTTATTTTTCTGTCAAAATCTCCTCTTGTTGGGGTAGAGGTGTTTGCGTATTTGTTTGAGGTGCCACTGGGGAATTGTTCAGAATAGATTGCCCTATTATCATTGCCTCCATTCTATCCATTCGTTCTTGGATAGTATTAAACATAGCCCTTAGAAATGGATCATTTGGAGGAGGTATCTCATCAGCACCTACAGTCTCAGTACGTTCACTGCTTTCTTGTGATGCATTCACTGAGGAGTAAGGTGTTGGCACTCTTCTAGAGCCCAAACGCCTACCTTGGTTAGATGGTCTTCCTCTTGCCATTAAAGGTGTCAAAATCTACACAGATTTAGCAAACACCTTTAGATGTTAAGAATACCTTAGAGCGCAATACTAATTAAGGAGTATGACACCAAAGGAATATTAATGACATCCTATGCTGCCTTCTGTGGAACCTCATCCTATGATTGTGCCGCGGTTCACAATAATAGGGGAGGGTCTACCGAAGACACCTTTTGCTCTGTAGCCAATAGGAGACCTAAAAACCCAATGCTCTGATACCAACTTTGTCACGACCCTCAAAATAGTACGTGACCGGCACAACTTAGAGATACTCTCTAGTTGTAAGCCTATGCTTTTAGCTCCATATAATAATCATTCTAAAATGTGAGAGTAATAATATAACAAAGACTTATCTTAGTTAACTACTCCGATTTTACTTAATAAGCTACAATCTTACAAAACATACAGTAAACTTAAAGTACTGTAATAACATAATTATGTACAATAACCACTTCCTCGTAGATGTCGTATTTGACTGCAGAGCTTTCTAGAATTTAAAACTGAAGAAACAGCTTTAATTCAAATAAACACCAACCCTTGAAGCAAAGAGGGTTAGGATATTGAACTTGCGCTACTTCTCAGACGGATGTTTTTCGTTAATCTCAGGATCTGAAAAAAAAAATATATCCACCACAATATGAGATAATAATCTCAATGAATAGATAACGTTACAAGGATAGAAACTTAATTACAGATAATCATCAAGTGATTAACAATACACAAGTATATGTATAAAATGCATAAGTAAAATCATATCATACTTATAATCGACAAACAGCCATAGAATATGACCATAATCATATTCGGCACACAGCTATCTCCACATTTGGCATACAGCCATAGCATATGACCATAATCATATTTGGCACACAGCCATATTCATATTTGACACACAGCCATATTCATATTTGACACACAGCCATCTTCACATTCGGCACACAGCCATAAATATGACCATAATCATATTCGGCACACAGCCATATTCACATTCGGCACACAGCCATAGCATATGACCATAATCATATTCGGCACACAGCCATATTAATTGAAATATTCAGTCAAAGGTAATAGTAGTATACTCTGAATATGTAAATTACTTGGACTATTCATATAATTAAATAATTATCCAAGTAGGTTAGCTACTCACCTGAAATCCAAGTTAATATATCTTCTTTAAATCTACACAATTACATTTAATAGATTCAATTAATATAATTCTTTAATACATATAATCACGTATACGTACGTGTACTTTTCAAAAATACATATAAAAATGTACACGTATATATACTATTTAAAAATACATATAAATACTATTTATATATAGTTACTATTCATTTATATGTATAGTTACTATTCATATGTACGGTTACTATTCATACATACGATTACTATTCATACATACAGGTACTATTCATACCAGAAATAGAGAATATAATCTGTAAAAAAGTACACCAGGTAAGTTCCCAGGAAAGAGTGGAGAGTCCCAATGGACACACTTAACAACTATGTCTTTCCTTAGCCAGAACTTTCCTAGACATGTATTATTCACAGTTTACATTCTATTTCGGTAATAAGAGAATCAAAACAACATATAGGTAGCTAAGGACAGTTTTTCTGATGTGGAAGATCGGCCAAAGTCGCAACCACAGAGTATACTTAAGAAAATAACTTTTAAAAATCTGAATGGCATAGAAAAGGGGCATAGTATTCTTACCTTGGATCTAGGCTAAGGAAGAAAGACCTAGAATCTTAGAGCCCTAACGCCGGAGCAAGAGAAGTTTTGAGGAAAGGAAAGAAGAGAAACTGAAGGTGTGAGTTTTGAATTGAAATGGAAGGGCCTATTTATAGGAGAAATTATGGTACTATTTGCTACTATTACATCTACCATTCTCCTATACTATTTTATCTACCAGTTTCACTTACCAGTTTTTATCTACCATTCTCCTATACTATTTCATCTACCAGTTTCACTTACCAGTTTTCATCTACCATTCTTGTAATACCCATGAAAAATAAAATATAAATATTTGTTTACAAACTACTGTTACTATTTCAGTATACGGTACTATTCACCAGTATAATACTATTTACGTATATGATACTGTTCATTTATACAATCGAAATGTCAAGTACTAGATGTTGTTTGGTCATAAGAGAAAACTAGAAAGAAGTTCGTATGAGAAACTGACGTTTTATGTGTGAAAATACCCTCAGGGACTAAAGTGAAAGGACTGAATTGAAAAGAAACTTAAAGGTTTAAGGTGAAAGGATATTTTTCCCTTTTAAGTTTCCAATAGTGAAAAATTTTCCATGATGCACAGTAACTGCATTATTAGAAATGTCACTTTCATAAATAGTAAATTGAATATTTTATTAGCGCATAGTGTCAAATAGTACCCTTGACTTTTGCTATAAATAGGCCCTTCCATTTCACTTCTAAACTCACACCTTCAACTTCTCTTCTTCTCTCCTTAAGTTTCTCTTACTCCAAAGCTAGGCCTCTGAGATTTTGGGCCTTTCTTTTTCAGCTTAGGTAAGGATACTATGCCCTTTCTATGTCTTTCAAATTTTAGAAGTTAATTTCTTAAGTATGCTCTGTGGTTGCGGTTTTGGCCGATCTTCCACATCAGAAAAACTGTCCTTAGCTGTTTATATGTTATTTTGATTCTCTGATTACCGAAATAGAATGTAAACTGTGAAGAATACATGTCTAGGAGAGTTCTGGCTAAGGAAAGACCTGGTTTTTAAGTGTGTCCAGTGTGACCCTCCACTCATTCCTGGGAACTTAGCTGGTGTACTCTTTTACAGATTGTATTCTCTATTTCTGGTATGAATAGTACCCGTACGTATGAATAGTAACCATATGAATAGTAACCGTATATATGAATAGTATCCATAGATAAAAATAATATTTATATGTATGAATAGTGACCGTATGTACGAATATTATCCGTATGTATAAATAATATCCGTACGTATGAATAATGACCATATATATGAATAGTGACCGTATATATGAATAGTACCGTATGTATGAACAGTATCTGTATGAAAACAATCCTAACTTGTTTTCTCTAATCTTTCATGAAAATCTCCGTAGCGGAATACTGAAATTCATCTGTGTACTCTTATCTGTAACGACTTAGAGAAGCGATATTCGTACGGAATCCAGGTGAGTGAAACGACCCTGTTTTAATAGAGTTTTAGCATTACTGGTGATAAAAAGTATGTCGTAGGACACTCCCAAGATTCATAGGGGGAAATTGGATTCAGAATGACGAATCTAAATGAGATAATTAATCCATAAGTATGGATAAAATGAAATAAGTATCTTATGATGATGTGAAGTTTGAATGTTTTTAAAAATGGATTAATTGTTATCTTGATATGTGGTTTATAAATCCATAATATAGTTATATACTATACCTGTTATATGGATGAATATTATATTGAGCTTCTGATTATGATATGAAATGCTATTGATTGTGATTGAGCGGGACAGTACCCCCTCTCACGGCAAGGCGGAAAACCCGATTGACAGGGTGTCTTGACCAATGAGTGTGGAGACAACGATTCCCTCAGTAGGGATATAGCCCGGATTGGTGATAAATCCGTGAGGCGCCCTAGCTAAGAGGATGAGGTTGTGCGTCATGGCGGAAATATACATAATTGGTGAGCCGGCCTGTGTGCGCTCTCCGGGATATATTGCCATTGACGAGTACTAGTAACGTTTGTTGAATTGGATGAATTTTTATCTTGTATGTAAGAGGATGATGTTGTGCGTCATGGCGGAAATATACATAATTGGTGAGCCGGCCTGTGTGCGCTCTCCGGGATATATTGCCATTGACGAGTACTAGTAACGTTTGTTGAATTGGATAAATTTTTATCTTCTGTCTATTGGTTGAGTATGAGCCTTTGGATATGCTTGCATGACTGGTAATGTATTTGAATTTTATTAATGCGAGGTCGATTCGCTCATTGAGTTTAAAAGCTCACATTGTTTGTACAACCTTTTTGTTCAGATCAGGTTGCCATCGAAGAATATCTGCTAGAGGAGTAGATCACTTTGGACCTTCCCGTTGTCGGGTAGACCTCTCTTCTGTTATAGATTATGTTGCTCTGTAATCGTCTAGGACATCTAGTTCAGGGGTTCGACATTTGGCTTGTATGTCAGTATAATAATGTATTTTAAACTGATAATCTATGATTACATGCAAATCATCTCTATAATTTTCAGATAAGAAAATTTGATATATTTATCGGAAGGCTTACAGTGATGAGAGATTCATCATTGTGCCGGTCATGTGCCCAGAAAACGGGTCGTGACAAAGTTGGTATCAGAGCAAAGGTTGTTAGGTCTCCTAGTGATTACAGAGCAAGGTAACCTTAGTAGGACCTCCTCTATCGTTGTGAACCCGAGCACAACTATAGAGAGACGGCTCTACTGAAGGTCTTGTAGGATGTTTTCATTTCCTTTCCCTCCGAGACTTATCTCTTCTTAGAAATTATGTTGTCAGGTTTAATTTTAGATAGATGTGGCTACACTTTTGAACTTAGTAAAAGGAAAGGTTATTACTTGTTTTGATTCCGTTGTTGTCGGATCAAATTTTTATATGGTGGATTTTATAAGCTGAATTCATGATTAAATTTGTGTAGCTATATTATTTTAGGGTACCAGCCAATAAAAGAAACCACTCGCATTAAAAACAAAAAAAAACTGAAGGATTACATTGCAAAAAAGAAGAAGTTTACTCATGCATGAGTAATCTAAAAGCGAGGTGGTCTTGGATTAGGAGGGTTGTATTGCATCATCACCCCTCGACCATTCCTTGGAGCGAGAGACAAAGCAATGTCGCGGAGGGTAGTGTAAATTCCATTCATACAATCAACACTTCTTTGTTGTTGATTGCAGAAGCACTGGGTAGACCAATAGAAGAACCTGTCTATTCTTGAAGTCATTTCTGCATGATTGCGTTTAGTTAACTTCTCCAGGTCTCCTATCATCTTTTTCAGATTTTTCACCTCCTGCTCTAGACAGGCGATTTTGTCCTCCGAGGTATGGCCCGTGCTAGTCTCCTCAGCTTCCTCGATCTTCTTCATTTTCTTCTCCTTCTGCTTCTCTGGAGACCCCTCAAAAGGTCTTTTGCCCTTGTCTTTGCCCAGACTTAAGTTTAAGTCGAGCTCTTCTTCCTTAGCCTCTACTGTGAGATCAATGTACTTCCTTGAGGCCATGATTTGGAAAAATTTAGAAATTTTTGTAAGAGTATGAGGCGAGAGGAATACTGGGGGATTGTAGGCTCGGAGATTATTACTCTTTGTGGTGTGGTAACTGAGAACGCTGGGATGATTTTTATAGAGAAAAATTAGGACTTAGAGACAAAGAAGATATCTTTTCACCGCACCCCTACACGATCAACCTATGGATTTCTGCAAGCTGGAAGCCAGAAGTCTAGGGTAGGCGTGCACACCAACAATGCGTCGCATTAATGCCAAAACCACGAAAGTCAGTATTCGGTGGATTTGTGGCCGATTTTACTCGGTTTTCCCATTTCTCCCGTTGGCATTTTCCGAAATTCAAAGAAGTTGATAACATAGCCATCAAAGATTGCCTTGGATGCTTTTATGATGAACTGAAATACATTTCTCCGTTTTATTGTGTTGTTCTTAAAAGCCTTCAGTTGAGTATAATATACATAATTGATTGAATCATGTTGTAATTACATTTATGTATGTTATTCATGCATAATGAGTGAAGGCTACGATCAAGGAGAATATGTGATGATCCTACATATACTCATAGAGATGTGAAATCAAAATGACTTGGATAGAATAAAATGTGTAGATAATGATATATCTTCATGGTTACACATACTTACATATAATGCTCTCGTGGGCAAATGAAAGGCAGTGATTTCCTTACATCATGATAATGCTTAAGGCATGTGACCGTAAGCAGTTAACTTTGTTTTAAAATATATATATTGATATACATATATTATGTGTAAGTCTAGAGTAAAGACACCGATTAGAATCTAAGATACGGCCAATATGAGGTGACCTAATCATAGAGGGACATCGTGATATAGGATTACAGAATAAAACAAGTTTAGAGGGAGAAAATCTCAGACTGAAGAGCGTAGTTAGTCAGAACTTTGAGAAAGGTCAAGATTAGCCAAAAATTTTTTTTGAGGAAATCTTTGACTTATGTTAATTGCATTAAATTATATTTACTATTTACTTGCATGTCCGACATTAATTGCTGGCATTGCGACGTATGTGATCTGTAAACCTTATAGCGAGCGGCGTGTAGGTTGTGGTGGCTTTAGCTCCAGGGGCTTCGGGTTGTCTATAAATCTTGTATGCCCGTTACTCTACTCATCGCACCAAGCAAACCTACTTCTTTCATTACATACCTATTTCTCTATTTTCATTCCTTTCTCCTTCGAAGTTATTTCTGAGATCCTTAGAGCAATGGCTGATAATAAGTCTTTCAACTTGAATTTTGAGACTGGCAATGTAGAGCTTGATTTAAATCTAAGTCTCGGAGACAACAAAGGGAAGAGACCTGTAGACAGGTCACCAGAAATTAAGAAAAGAAAGAGGGATGTAATAGAGTTGGAGGAGGACAGTACTGCAACATCCTCAGAAAATAAGCTTGCGTTCCTGGAGCGTAAGATCGAAAATCTGGAGCGTAAGATAGAGAGCCTGGAATACAAGACAGAGGACCAGAAACGACTAATAAATCGTCTTTTTGAAAACCAAGAGAAACTGATAAACCGTCGTTTCGGGGAACTGGCTAATCGAGTTGATAGACATTCAATGTTTGCAACTCAAAATTTTTGTGACCAACAAGCAAGGTGTATTGACTGTATGAACGGAGTAACTTCTGCTCTTCACCAAATTTCTCAGGCGCTTCCTTCAGAAACCCTTTCTAGGCTGCAACGATTAGCTTCCTTCTTAAGGTCTGAAGCACCTTCCTCTTCTAGACCTGTAGCACCTTTTACATTTCAAAAGCCTCCTCGTCCTTAATTTATTTTTCTTTTGTTTGTACCTAAAGCTACATTTGGTGTAAGCTTCACGTATTAAAATTATCTATGTACTAGAAATAAAATTTAAGTTAGTATCTAGATCTTCTTTGTTGAAGTGATTCATTTTACTGAAAGAACTTGAGGAATGAGAAGATATTGGACTTGTTATATTTCATACTTGATTCTAAAGCATAGTATAGTAATATCTTTTTGACTGAGCAGAGTTACTAAAATGATATTTCATTGCACTTCTGAGCTATGGAGGAATGCTGAATAAGTATTTTATGAACCTATATATAGAGAACTATGGGTTTGCCCTAAGCATTGAAGGGATACGACTCTATATGAGTCATTGAGGTGAGAGGAATTTCTATATATATTTATTTTATAATTATGCGTGAGGAATATGTTATTTACTTAACACATTTTCTAGAATTGTTCTTCTTAGAGATTTATGTAATGATTTCATTTTATATAACGCCTTCAGCTGAGAGTATCGCCTTAAGGTAGAAGGATCGCCTTCGGGCAAGAGTATTGCTTATGGCCAAAATGATGCCTTCGGGTAGGGTGCTTGTATTCGTAAAAGTTATAAGCTATGTGTATGGAAACATGTGTTCTGATATTCAATGTGAACTGAAAAGACCACGTGCCACTTTTGAGATGACACCTATTTGAGGTTTTACATATAGACAGAGTTCATCTTTGATTAGGTGGTTTGAGTTTGGTAAAGGTTATGAGGATGAGACACTTTATGGTACAAAAGGTTGTGGAGAAGATCAAACTGATGAAGAAGAGATTGTTTGCTATTTAGAAAAGGCAAAAGTCCTATGAAAATTATTGATAATGCGGTCTAGAGTTCACAGTTGATGCTATAGTGTTCTTGTAAATCTTACCAGGGATGTGAAGAGGTTTGGAAAGAAAGAAATACAAAGAATGAGATATAGGCGAAGTAATCACACTTATTTCAGTCTTGAAATGAGTTTTGAATTCGGGGGACCGAATTCTCTTAAGGGGGTGATAATGTAATACCCAAGAAAAATAAAATATAAATATTTGTTTACAAACTACTGTTACTATTTCAGTATACGGTACTATTCACCAGTATAATACTATTTACGTATATGATACTGTTTATTTATACAATCGAAATGTCAAGTACTAGATGTTGTTTGGTCATAAGAGAAAACTAGAAAGAAGTTCGTATGAGAAACTGACGTTTTATGTGTGAAAATACCCTCAGGGACTAAAGTGAAAGGACTGAATTGAAAAGAAACTTAAAGGTTTAAGGTGAAAGGATATTTTTCCCTTTTAAGTTTCCAATAAATTTTCCATGATGCACAGTAACTGCATTATTAGAAATGTCATTTTCATAAATAGTAAATTGAATATTTTATTAGCGCATAGTGTCAAATAGTACCCTTGACTTTTGCTATAAATAGGCCCTTCCATTTCACTTCTAAACTCACACCTTCAACTTCTCTTCTTCTCTCCTTAAGTTTCTCTTACTCCAAAGCTAGGCCTCTGAGATTTTGGGCCTTTCTTTTTCAGCTTAGGTAAGGATACTATGCCCTTTCTATGTCTTTCAAATTTTAGAAGTTAATTTCTTAAGTATACTCTGTGGTTGCGGTTTTGGCCAATCTTCCACATCAGAAAAACTGTCCTTAGCTGTTTATATGTTATTTTGATTCTCTGATTACCGAAATAGAATGTAAACTGTGAAGAATACATGTCTAGGAGAGTTCTGGCTAAGGAAAGACCTGGTTTTTAAGTGTGTCCAGTGTGACCCTCCACTCTTTCCTGGGAACTTACCTGGTGTACTCTTTTACAGATTGTATTCTCTATTTCTGGTATGAATAGTACCCGTACGTATGAATAGTAACCATATGAATAGTAACCGTACATATAAATAGTATTTATATGTATGAATAGTGACCGTATGTACGAATATTATCCGTATGTATAAATAATATCCGTACGTATGAATAGTAACCGTATATATGAATAGTGACCGTATATATAAATAGTGACCGTATATATAAATAGTAACCGTATATATGAATAGTGCCGTATGTATGAACAGTATCTGTATGAAAACAATCATAACTTGTTTTCTCTAATCTTTCATGAAAATCTCCGTAGCGGAATACTGAAATTCATCTGTGTACTCTTATCTGTAACGACTTAGAGAAGCGATATTCGTACGGAATCCAGGTGAGTGAAACGACCCTGTTTTAATAGAGTTTTAGCATTACTGGTGATAAAAAGTATGTCGTAGGACACTCCCAAGATTCATAGGCGGAAATTGGATTCAGAATGACGAATCTAAATGAGATAATTAATCCATAAGTATGGATAAAATGAAATAAGTATCTTATGATGATGTGAAGTTTGAATGTTTTTAAAAATGGATTAATTGTTATCTTGATATGTGGTTTATAAATCCATAATATAGTTATATACTATACCTGTTATATGGATGAATATTATATTGAGCTTCTGATTATGATATGAAATGCTATTGATTGTGATTGAGCGGGACAGTACCCCCTCTCACGGCAAGGCGGAAAACCCGGTTGACAGGGTGTCTTGACCAATGAGTGTGGAGACAACGATTCCCTCAGTAGGTATATAGCCCGGATTGGTGATAAATCCGTGAGGCGCCCTAGCTAAGAGGATGAGGTTGTGCGTCATGGCGGAAATATACATAATTGGTGAGCCGGCTGTGTGCGCTCTTCGGGATATATTGCCATTGACGAGTACTAGTAACGTTTGTTGAATTGGATGAATTTTTATCTTGTATGTAAGAGGATGATGTTGTGCGTCATGGCGGAAATATACATAATTGGTGAGCCGGCCTGTGTGCGCTCTCCGGGATATATTGCCATTGACGAGTACTAGTAACGTTTGTTGAATTGGATAAATTTTTATCTTCTGTCTATTGGTTGAGTATGAGCCTTTGGATATGCTTGCATGACTGGTAATGTATTTGAATTTTATTAATGCGAGGTCGATTCGCTCATTGAGTTTAAAAGCTCACATTGTTTGTACAACCTTTTTGTTCAGATCAGGTTGCCATCGAAGAATATCTGCTAGAGGAGTAGATCACTTTGGACCTTCCCGTTGTCGGGTAGACCTCTCTTCTGTTATAGATTATGTTGCTCTGTAATCGTCTAGGACATCTAGTTCAGGGGTTCGACATTTGGCTTGTATGTCAGTATAATAATGTATTTTAATCGTCTGTTACTCTGGTGCCAAGGGCTTCCTGAAAAGTTCTCCAAAATCGGGACGTGAATTGTGGCCCACGATCGGAGATAATCGTCAAAGGAACTCCATGTAACTTCACAACTTCTTTAATGTAGAGCTCAGCCAGTCTAGACACACTATATGTTGTCTTAACCGGTATAAATTGGGCCGTCTTAGTTAACCGGTCAACGATGACCCAGATAGAATCATAGCCACTAGAAGAATGTGGTAATCCTACTACGAAGTCCATCGGCACATCTTCCCATTTCCACTCAGGAATTTTAATTTGCTGAAGTTTCCCTGTCGATCTCAGGTGTTCAGCTTTAACTTGCTGACAAGTTAAACATCTTGATACTAACTGGATGTTGACCATTGGCTGACTAGCTAAGCCCCACAATTCTACACTATTCTGAATAGTTTGCATGTATTTAGAAATGCAATCAGAATAGAAACAGCAACTGCAAGGAAATAAAATAAAAATAACAGCAAACAGCAACAAAAAGCAACAACAGAAACTAAAAAGCATAAAGGCAGAATAGCAGAATGAGAGAGACAACACACAAGTCAACTTTTCTCTCTCTTTCTCTCTCTAGAAGCCATTTTCGTCGTCCCTAATGGCTGGGCAATAAAACACCTTTAGAAGATATTTTTCAATTTTTTGAAGAGTTGTTCTTCCATTTCTATGTAGTTTTGTAGGTCCTTCTTCCCCTTGTATTTCTTCTTTGTTTTTGTGTATTTTGGCCTCCATAGAAGGCTGAAATTGTGTTGTAACCAGTCATACATGAGCTAGAGTTGTTCTTGAATCCTTGGGATTAATCAGATATATTTTCTTGTTGAATTTATTTCATTTCCTCTTCTGCACTTTAGCCTTTTATTCTTGTGTTCATTCTGGCGCTAATTAGACTAGTTTGGATATAAGTTATGTTTTAGTGGAATTATTTGAGGATAATGATAGAAATGGCTAGCACCCAAGAGGGGGGTGAATTAGGTTTTAAAAAAAATTGATAAAACTTGATGGAAGTTTTAGAAGTTTTAAAAACAATGTCAAGCTTTTTATGAAAGTAAAATAAGTATGATCAAGATGAATAAATATAAAGTACAATTAATCAAAAACAGTTAAAGAGATGAATGAATATAGAGTGCAAGGAAGTAAAGAACATATAAATAATTAAAGAGCAAGGGAAGAGAAAATCAAACAACGAGATTTATACTAGTTCAGTTTAAACAAAGCCTACATCCAGTCCTCAAGATAACTTCTTGAGTGTTTCACTATAAACCACAAGTTTATGTAATTGGGCACTTGTAAGCCACTACAACATAGATCTTTTCTCCTTTAAGGGTGTATCTACCCCTTACAATGTGTTTTCTCTCAAACACTAACTCAAGGAACCAATCCTTGAGCAACTAAATTTGAAGGCTTAAGGAAAATAGTGGTGGACACTTTCAAAGTGTAGATAACGCAAAAATTAAGCTCAGAATTTTTCTCTAGCAATTTAGAGAGAATGGAATTCAAGATAATATGAGAAATAAACAATTAAAGTTTGATGCAAATGGTGTTACGAAGTCCCCTTTATATAGTGAAACATTGCTGCTACAGTGACTGCTTTAGTCAGAATTGTTACATAAGTTTTATCATTATTTTTCAACCTTTCTACAATAACTAAAAAACTTTATCAACCTTTTTTCAATAATCAATATTCTTTTTTCAAATTTGCTATAGTAAAAAGCATTCTTTTTCAAATTTTATTACAACAACCAATAAACTTTATCATACTTTTTCAACTTTATCATATTTTTTCAACAATCAAATTGTTTTTTCAAAAGTGCTACATTAAAAAGTATTCCTTTTCAAATTATATTACAACAACCAATAAACTTTTTATCATACTTTTTCAACAACCAATAAACTTTATCATACTTTTTTAACAATCAAATTTCTTTTTCAAAAGTACTACAGTAAAAAATATTCTTTTTCAAATTATATTACAACAACCAATAAACTTTATCATACTTTTTCAATAATCAATAACTTTATCATACTTCTTTAACAATCAAATTTCTTTTTCAAAAGTGCTACAGTAAAAAGCATTCTTTTTCAAATTATATTACACCAACCAATAAACTTGATCAAAAATCAATTTATACCGCTATATTTAAATATATAAAGCATTAAATATATTTAGACCAATAAAGATTGAATCATGCATTTGGATCAAGAAGATTAAATCATACATTTTGGCTAAGAAGATTAAATCATTCATTTGCCAAGAAGATTAAATCATACTATTTGGGCTAAGAAAGATTAAATCATACATTTGGGCCAAGAAGATTAAATCATTCATTTAGGTTAAGAAGATTAAATCATTCATTTGGGCCAAAAAGATTAAATCATACTATTTGGGCTAAGAAAGATTAAATCATACAATAATTCGCACATATTTGTCATCATCAAAACTTATAGTATAATATTTTAGGGCTAACAGGTAAAACTTACTGTATATGTGTGTACGCAATTGTTATACATGTGTAGTAAGTTAGAACAAAGGTGGCATATTAGTATACAGTTATGGGGCATGATTAGATTAGGGCATAATCAGATTGCATGTGGTTAGACATTAGCGAAGATTTTCCTAATTCTAATTAATAAGTAATCTAGTTCTAGGAGATCTATTGGAAACATTAGTTGACAACCTAATGGTAGAAAACTAGAAATGGACTTAGGTAGGATGATGATAGGCACAAGTACAGGTAAATTATGATTGGTTGCCTTTTGTTCTGTGTTAGTTTCATTTCTATTGTGTGTTATATTCTGTGTGCTATGTTCTATTTATAAATTTAGTTTATGTTAAATGTTATATTTAATTATGGTATCACCCTCCTGTGGTAATTAGTAGAGTAATTAGTAGACAATTAGTGTTAACTAGGGTTGAACAAACAATTAGGCAATTAGAAGTAATACCCCATGAGTGAGAAAGACCTAGGGAGATCACTATATTGCAAAGTTGTCATAGATTCAATTCTGAGTGATTCGACAATCGTAATAGTAGTGTTGTGTAAGGGGATTATGTGTATAGCGAACACTGATTAGTAAGAAAGATAATTTGAGATCATGTAATGGGAGCATATCATGCAAGAGAAATGATGTAATGTGAAAAATGAGAGGAGAACATGATAAGAAATAGCATATATATATTTGTTATTTTGTAAATAGAAGCAGCACTGTAATACTCTTCACGTGTTCATTCTTTCATTCTTTCTGTTAGATCTCAATTTGTTATTAGTTCCTTCATTTCGGGATCACTAGCCAAGTGTACCTAGCTCACATAGATTTCATTGTATTTTCTGCTATATAAATTAATACAGTAGCTCAGGCTCAAGCAAGCCGAGTATTCTTCATTTCCTCTGTTTTGCCGCAGATTTTCACTGAACATAATTATGATTAGATCACAAATTAATAATTCAAATTGATATAGAATCTATTAACACAACTAAGGATGCCAATGGTTATATGTATTTTGGGTATGGAATCCATAAGGAAAAAAAAAATCTGATATTGATTGGACGTTAGATAAGATATAGGTAGTAAAAATAAATAAATATTCATTGGATATTAGAAGGATAGAGATAACTCAATATTCATCTAATATGAATGGAAAGATATGGCATCCAATCTCCATCTTGTAATTATATATATAATATATAAATATATATTACAAATTATAATTTTTTAATGAATAAATTATGACATATTATTTATGCATTACGTATTTGTGTGTGTTATAGGTTCGTGGTAACGTCTATTAATATATAGTTGTTTTAATTTTGAATATACACAAAGTACTTATTTTTTTTAACTTAATCAATATATTTAAAAAAATATTCCTCAGTCTAATTTGTAAAAGGAAAAAAGTACTTATTCTATTTAAGAAAAAAATTATTTTTTTTCTATATATGTTAGATAAAACGTAAATTTTCTTTGAAATAACACCTTTTTCTTCTTGCAAGATAGAAGTAGAAAATTGATGGATGTGAATGCAAAAACAAAAGTTTTGTTTTCTGTTGGATAAAAATATCGCCATTCAAGATGAAAACAATTATAATATATGGATAAATTTCATAAATTATTCCAAGGATTACTTTTCCGAATATATAAAATTTACTAGTAGAATTTAAACTTTAGATTTAAATTATTTAATTATATTTTACTATATTTGGATACTACTAAATTTTATCCTAATAAATAATATTAAACTCCTAGTATATCATAAAAAAAATTAAAGATGTTTGATAAGGTATTATATATAAATTTTAGAGTAAATATACTAATTAATACTTAAAATATATATTTTCGTTATGTTGTTCTAAAGAATGAGTTACTTGCAGCCGATTCACTTTCGTTGCAATAATTCCATTTCCTTTATATTCATTGTAGATGCTTATGTAAGCAATGACTTTATTCATGGACTTGGACTTAAAAGATTATGATACGTGGCATGATTGACGGGGTGACATGGATTTACTACCTAAAAGGACAATGGAGATCCATTTCCTTACTTTTCAAATTCCAATTTCATTTATTTGCTTTCTTTCTCAACTTCTTGTATTCACACTGTCCACATCAATCTAATGTAAATGGTCGAGTCATCTAAATATAATGTTGTTAAATAACATATCGACCAAACGACATGTTGATAACTTGTTTATTTATGAGGAACTAAACTGAAAATTATTCATATGTAAAGTATCAAAATGTAAAGATAATTTTGCTAATAACTAAATTAAAAAATATTTCAAATGTTAGGGATAAATTAAAAATATAATTTTATAAGTGATTAAATTGTGAAATATTTCATTTTTGAGGGACTAAATTGAAAAAATAGCTATACGTGAATGACCAAATTGAAAATAAAATTTTATTAGTTACTAAATTCAGAAATAGTTCATGTGAAGGACCAAATCAAAAAATATTCATATGTGACTAAATTTGAAAATATTTCAAATGTAAGGGATCAAAATTAAAAATAGCCATTTATAAAAGACCAAATAAAAAAGATAATTTTATAAATTACTAAATTGTGAAATATTTCATGTGAGGGACCAAATCGAAGAATACCCATATGTCAAGGATCATATTGAATAGATAATTTTATGAGTGACTAAAAAGGAAAATATTTTATATGTGAGGGCCAGATAAAAAATATCCATATATGAAGCACCAATTTAAAAAAATAATTTTATGAGTTACTAAGTTGAGAAACATAGAATGCATGGAATGTGAAAATAGTGAGGGCTTTAAGTTTTCTGACCCAAAGGAGAGGCAGCGACTTGTAATTTGATTTGTTTTAATTGCAGTTCTCCCCTAATGCGCGTTCTGAGGTTGCCTTTGTTTTTTAAATTCCAAATTATTCTATCTCCTTTGTTTTTCAAATTCCACTTTCACATATTTGCTTTCTTTAATTTCTCAAGCTATATACACAGTGTCCACATCAATCTAATCTACTCAAATTAATGCCTTTATCTATTGACTTGGGAGATAAAATGATTTCTCACCCTATTAATTGACCATTTGCTTACAAAAGTCTACCATTTGAACTATAAAGTCGTTAATATTATATTTTTGTTACGCCAAATAATACATCTAGAAAGGTAATTACCCTAAATATTGTGATTTTTTTTGAATTATAGTTTTTTTTTAAAATAACAGGTATCTGCTAATTGTCTTTGGGCTTATAGCTCAAATGATAAAGAATTAGACATTGTGGTTTAACAGCGGAGGTTAGAGCTTCCATTTCATTAAAAAAGAAAACAGATATATTACAACTAAACCAATTCGATAATAACATTTTAGGTTTATGAAGCCATTGTTTTTATAAAATAGTTAATAATAATAATTAAAAAACTAATTGAAACTAATATAATTTAAAAAAAAAAGTTGGACTGATCCCCAGTTAAATATGACTTAAAATATTGTTAAGTGCAAAAGTTACATTTAGTGGTGCTTAGAAACTGCGACAATATATATTAAATAGGTTTTTTTATTTTAGCAGTGGATTTTTTTTTTTTTTGAGTGAATTCCAGTTACTCAAATACCGTTAATGAACATACATATTAGTCACTATGTCATTGTGTGTTTTGCTTATTTTCAAAACAGTTATTTTTTGAAAATAGATAAAGATGTTTTAATATTCCTATTTGAAAAACTTGTTTCAAAAAAATTGTTCTCAAATATATCGTTCTAATACTTAATAAATTATATGTTTTTTATATTCAAAATTAAAAATCTTTTTAAGTGCTAAAGGCAATAGTTTGTTGCCTGACTTGTAGCAATTAATTTTGTAGACTTAAATGACTTATTTATCTACTTAAAAAAAATAGATAAACTTTTGTGAAAAATATATATCAACTATTTGATTATAACTCAAGAATCTTGACTCAACTGACTCTTTTGTAAGAATAAGGAAAAAAAAACACTATTTGATTGCAAGTTATTTATTTTTTTTTATGAAAAGAGAGAGATTCAAGTAATTATTATTTTAAGAAAACATTTCATCCTAAAATTTTTATTAGTCATTTGAAGTAATGAACAAAAATTGATAGAATATCCAAGTCAATTTAAAGTCTTGTGCCCTCAACTAAAGCAAAGCCAATAGTTTGTGCCCTCAATTAAGTGGGCCTGCTTTATCTGGGATTTTTTTTTTATATTTTTATAAATTTAACATTCTTATGTTTGGTTCGTAAATATTTTTAAGATGACATTTTTTTAAAATTATCCCTATCAATTTTTAATCATTGAAAGATAATTACCCGAAGTATTATTATCCAATCTTGACATCCGGCTTATATCATGATATATATATATATATTGAAAGATATTTTAATTACATGGCCCTCTCTGTTTCAGAATAAAAGTATAGTGGATTTTTTTTTTTGAAATCAAAGAAATCTGGTGTCTCCGAACTTGTAGCTCAAGTAGTAAAAAATTAGACAATGTGATTTAAGAAGATATATTACAACTAAGCAAATTCGAAAATAACATTTTAGGTTTATGAAGCAATTATTTTTATAAAACAATTAAAAATAATATTTAAAAACTAATTGAAATTAATATAACTAAAAAAAATTTGGACTGATCAACAGTTAAATATGACTTAAAACATTGTTACGTGCAAAAGTTATATTTAGTGGCTATTAGAAACTGCTACAATATATATTAAAAAGATTTTTTGATTTTAGCAGTGGATTTTTTTTTTTGAGTGAATTCCACTTACTCAAATACTGTTAATGAACATACATAGTAACGACTACGTCATTGTGTTTTTTGCTTGTTTCCAAAACAGTTATTTTTTGAAAATAGATAAAAGATGTTTTAATTTTCCTATTTGAAAAACTTGCTTTAAAAAAATTGTTCTAAAATATATATTTATAATACTTAATAAATTTTATGTTTTTTATATTCAAAATCAAAATCATTTTAAATATTTTGCCTGACTTGTGGAAATTAAATTTCATTAAACATACATATTAACTATTTTATTATAACTCAAGAGTCTCAATTCAAGTGACACCTCCTTAAGATACAAGTTATTGAGAATTTTGATGGGTTTGAGTTTGACCCTTTCCTCGCCCATTTCCCTAGGCCTTTGTTCCTCATTTGTAAGAATATGAAAAAAAAAAAAAACTATTTGACTACAAGTAATTTTTTTTAATAAAAAGAGAGATTCAAGTAATTAATATTTTAAAAAAACATTTCATCTTAGAGCATTTACAGTAGAGGTTCTGAAGAGGTTTTTAAATTTAAGAACCAATTCTTATTTCGATTCACTACTGTAGCTTGCTATGCTGGATGCTACGCGTAAGAACGGTTCTTATATAAGAACCGGTTCTTATAAAAAAATAATATTAAAATAAAAAAAACAACAATTCCAATCACGTTCTTGAGATCGTGGAGAGAGAAAGTCGACTTCTTTTCACCATGGAGCATCTCTTCATCGTCCCCTACAGCATATGGTAGCTTCCTCGGCAGAGTCTTCAATGGCGTGTGAAAGTCCCCTTGCTGCGCGTATGATCCACGAGGTTCCCTGCGGTGGCCTCTCCCTCGGCATTTTCCTTTCCCTCCCCATGGCAGATGGCATATTAGAGCAAGATGACATCCCGTTTATAGGTCCTAACATGTCAACAACCGCTTCAGCCACCCAGAATACAAGCTGCTTCCGACTTTACTAGCCACTTCTGATGCCATGGTGGAACGTAGGAAGGAGACGTGTATGGAATTACTAAAGCTGACTAGAGAGCAGGTTCCCAGGAACAAAGCAAGTGAAGGGCCTGAACGACGGAAATGGCAAACACACCAAATACGAAGCTACCGCTGCCCAGATACGGAGGTGTGCGTGTAAAGCGAGCTAACATGAGTACCTTCAATCAACAGTAGTTCATATTATTGGTGATGTCCGCAACAGACTAAATCCTCCACTGCCTCAAAATTACTTTGGGAATGCCATTCCTCGATCAATGACAAGAAATGTGACTACAGGGGAAGTGGTATCAAATCCTCTGAGCTACGCAGCATTAACGATGGTGGAAGCGGTTGTGTTATTAAGAGACAAAGAGAACTTTAGGTCGCAGCTTGATTTGTTAGAGAGCGCGGAGGAGGTGGATGCATTGAGGTTGACATTTCTTCAAACCGACTAGCCAGCTCTGCACCTAGCCCGACGCAGTGCTGATGGATGAAGGCATGAAGCTGGAAAACAGAGGATTCATAGAGGTCAACAATTCCATTCTCAAACTCGAAAACACAGTGAAAGCATGTTAATTTACTGTCGAGGATTCCATTGCTTGCCTTGCCTACTAATCTCTTTAAGAATTTATGCTGAAAGCATTTTGTATTTGAATATGTTAAAAGTTTGTAACTTTTTTCTTTTGAATATGTTAACAGAGCATTTTGGCATCTCTTTATTTGGTTATGTTGGCATCTCTTTATTTGAATATGTCAATCAAGATATTGGAGAGATCACGTAGATTTTGGAGAGAGTCGTTGAAGAGAGTAGAGAGCCGTTGCGGAGAAGAGAACAAAGAGGCGTTGGAGAGAGAATAGGAGAGACGTTGGGGAACAAAGGCTTATAAATTATGTTCAAATTAATTGGTTTTTGCACTCGACATTGGTGTGTTTATCTCTGTGTTTATTTTTCCATTACAATTTCATTTGTGTTTATCAAATGGATCCTAATCATTTAAATTTATCTCAAATTCCTCCATTTTTTCCAAATCTACAAGTAACACCTCAACTCCACAAAGTAATCCAAATCCTGGAAATTTTCAATTTTACTATCCATCAAATACTTTGTTTCCATCACTACTAGCTAATCCCACCATATTTTATAAGCCTCCAATGAGTACTAATGGTGTGGAGTCCACTGATCATGAACTTGAAACACCGATTGGGTCTATGTCCGAGTCTCAAGTTCCACAATTTTCTACCCAAGTTGGTCTAGAGGACATTGCACCTCACGAAGGAGGAGGAAATATTGGTCAAAAAAAATCCCGAGTCAGGTTCACTATGGAGGAAGTTAAACTTCTTATTCAAACATGGCTCAATGTTTCAAAGGATTCAATTGTAGGAGTTGACCAAAAAGCAGATAGTTTTTGGATGCGAATCAAAGACAATTATAACAACCATCGTGGGCAATTACGAGAGAGGGAAGTAGCTCAACTAAAATGTCGATGGCATAGGTCGAGTACTGCTGTTCAAAAGTTTACTGGGTGCTACAAACAAGCTATTCATAGAAAGAAAAGCGGAAGCTCAAAGAATGATATCATGGCTGATGCATATACTATTTACTTTCAAGATGAAGGTGAATCGTTCAAATTTGAGCATACATGGCGATTGTTGAAAGATGAACCTAAGTGGACAGCAGAATCAAGCAAGAGTTCTTCTAAAAGGCCAAAAAATTATGCTTCTGTGGCACACTCATCATCTTCTAATCCGAAATCACCAACAAGTTGCGAATATGACCCAACATCACCCAATTTAGTACGCCCAGTGGGAAAAAAGGCCGCAAAAAGGAAGAGCAAAACAAAATCACCTGAAATTGATCATGACAGTGTTGATTTTACTATAATTCAAGAGGCACAAAAGGAAAGAATGACTATAATGGCAGAACTAACACGTGTTAAGGATGAACAAAACAAATTAAAGGAGAAAGAGTTGAAGTTAAAGGAGTTAGATATTCTCTTCAAGGATACATCTGGGATGACAGAGAGACAGCGCCAAGATCATGAAATTTTATGTAACATAATTAGAGAATCACATGGAATTAATTAGTAGCTCTTTTTTAAGAATCGTATAGCAACTGTTTAGCACTTTTGCTTATATATTATCGGTTGGAATAAAAAAGGATTTCATTGTTTGCCTCATTAATCTTCTCTCATCTTAATTTTGACTTTTAAAGTATTAAATAATTTCAATATAATTTAATTTAAAAATTTTCACCATCTCAATTATCATATTAATAACTTAATTATTGTCAAAGTGATAAAGACATACATCACCCTGTTAATTAATACAAAATGAGATTGTATTATTTTATTTTCTTAATATGTAAATCAATCTTATTTTTAATTAAATTAATTAATCAAATTAGTCATTATTCAAACTCAATATATTAATTTTTTTAATATTTAAATTAAATTAAATTAAATTATTTTACTTAATTAATTAATTAATCAAACTAGCCGTTAGTCAAAGTCAATATATTTATTTTTTAATATTTTGGCTAAATTATATTATAATTAAATTATTTTACTTAATTAATTAAATAAACTAGTTGTTATTCAAACTAGCCATTAGTTAAACTAGCCGTTATTCAAACTGAATATATGTATTTTTTTAATATTTAAATTAAATTAAATTATAATTAAATTATTTTACTTAATTAATTAATCGAACTAGCCGTTATTCAAACTAGCTGTTAGTCAAACTAGCCGTTATTCAGTTCCCTATATATACGCTTAACATAAGATAAAATTTCCACACCACTCAATTGTGCAATATTCAGTGCCCTATTTACACTTGAATCATCCATCAAATGGATTCAAGCTATTTAGATGACTACAACATATTGGAGTGGCAAATCATAGAAGCAAAAATTTTGGACAACCATGAAGAAGAACACATGAGATTAATACTTGAGAGACAGAGGAATCAACAAGCCAACAAATCCACTAGGCGTAGGCGTACAAGAACAATGGTAGATCGAAATCGTGAAGACGGACATAACCGATTGTTCACTAACTACTTCTCTGAAGAACCAATATACACGGAGGTGCAATTTCGATGAAGATTCCGAATGCGAAGGCATGTATTCCTTCGAATCGTAGATGCCCTTAACAATCATGATGAATATTTCCAGCTAAGGGGTCGATGCAAGTGGTAGAGTTGGGCTTTCACCGTTGCAAAAATGCACTGCTGCTATTCGTATATTGGCATATGGATCACCTGCTGATATTGTAGATGAATATGTACGAATTGGAGAAAGCACTGCAGTGTTATGCTTAAAGAGATTTGTAAAGGGTGTGAACGAGGTATTTGGGGATGAGTACTTAAGAAGGCCTAACAATAATGACATTGAGCATCTACTACAAATGGGTGAAGCACGGGGCTTTCCTGGTATGTTAGGTTCCATTGATTGTATGCATTGGGAATGGAAAAATTGTCCGGTCGCATGGAAAGGCCAGTTTTGTCGAGGTGATCATGGCAAACCCACAATTATGCTTGAAGCAGTGGCATCACAAGACTTATGGATATGGCATGCATTTTTTGGCATTGCGGGTTCAAACAATGACATCAACGTGTTAAACCAATCCAATGTGTTTAATGACATTTTGGAAGGATAAGCTCCTGATGTGCAATATATGGTGAATAGAACCCAATATAACATGGGGTACTATTTAGCAGATGGTATTTATCCAGAGTGGGCTACGTTTGTGAAGACCATCTCAATGCCGCAAGGAGAAAAGAGAAAATTATTCGCTCAACACCAAGAAGCAGCAAGAAAGAGTGTGGAGCGGGCATTTGGAGTGCTCCAAGCTCGATTTGCGATTGTACGTGGCCCAGCACGTGCTTGGCAAATGCATACAATCAAGGATATAATATATGCATGCATCATATTGCATAACATGATCGTTGAAGATGAACGACACACATATGGTGGTAATTTCGATTATTCTTACGATAATCTAAATAATAATATTTCAACAAATGAAGTATCTAATGGTACTCACCCCGATTTTGCAGCATACCTACAAAGGAGATCATTTGTTCGTCAAAAAGAAATTCATCGCCAACTTCAAGCAGACTTAGTGGAGCATATTTGGGAACGTTTCGGATGTGAGAATAACTAAATTTAAATTTTATTTTAATTATATAATATTATTTTTTTTCAAAATTTTAATTTTATTATGTTCAAAAAGCTGTTTTTAATATATGATTATCGAAATGTTGAAAGTGAATTTAATATTATGTATTATGCGAAGAAGAGATAAAACATATTTGCCAAGTTTTTTAATATATCATTTTAATGATTTATGTAGTTTTAATATATCATTTTTAATATATTTTTTAGTTTTAATATATTTTTTAAATTTATAATATCTTTTCTATTTTTTAAATATATTTAAATTTATTTGTTATATTTTATATATTTTTTACATATTTATTTTTTAAAATTAAAATTTAAATGAGTTAATATTTTAATTTAGAAGAACATGTTATTTGTGGGACCTATTTGTGGGTTATTAACAGATTCACCACTGTAATAGATAGTTACTTAAAATTGTGAAGAGTTGCTTATTCAAACATAGCACTGTAGGACCCATAATAAGAACCCAAATAAAATTCACCAATGTAAATGCTTTAATATAGTCATAATTTTATAATATTTATTATTAAACTGCCTTTTTGCAACCGGATTTGTGACTAAAATTTTTACAAGGAAAGAATTTTTAGTGGAAGAGTTATTAATTTCATTACAAACAATTTTGTGATGAAAAGTCTAATCCTATCTTTTTTTTTATTTTTCTCAGCGTATATTATAATACTAAAATCCACTAAATCAAAGAAAACATTGAATGCATGGAATGTAGAAATAGTCAGTGTTTAAGTCTTCTACCCAAATATTAAAATAATATTTGACGTAGAAAAAGGAGATTAATCCCTTTCATAAAATATTAATAATGATATTTAAAGAAATTAATTGAAATTAATACTAGTTAAAAATTGATCACCAATCAAATATGACGTTATAAAAGAAATATTCAGGTAAAAAACTTTACATTTAGTGGTGGTTAGAAGTTGCCGGTCTATATACCAAAATTATTTTATTTTTTAATTTTAGTAGTAGTTAGAAACAATAAACATAAATTTTAATTGAATAAATGCATTACACTGGTCAGTTGCTTTGTTGATTAATTGGACTGCTTGTTTTGCGATTGGAAAGTTGGACCATTGTGATTTGTGGGTCGTTTCAAGCAGATATGGCTCTAATTTTAATTTGTTGAATGTGGATTGATGGCGACTCTTTTCTAACACGTAGTATCATGTAGACGTCAAAAATCCAGCCCCTATCAGATATTAACATGACAATAAGGCGAAGATCATTTTCAACATTATTTATAAGAACGAAAATTTCTTGACTGTCCACTTCAATTTCAATTTTTTTTACCTTGACAAAAGTAGCAATTTGAAATTTCTTTGAAATAACAGTTTTTTCTTCCTGTAAGATAGAAGTAGAAAATTGATGGATGTGAATGCAAAAAAAATAAAAGTTTAGTTTTCTGTTGGATAAAAATATCGCCATTCGTGATAAAAAAAATTAAAATAGATGGATAAATTTCATAATTTATTCCAAGGATTTCTTTCCAAATATATAAAGTTTACTAGTAGAATTTAAACTTTAGATTTAAATTATTTAATTATATTATTACTATATTTTGATAGTACTAAATTATATCCTAACAAATAATATTAAACTCTCAGTATATTATAAAAAAATTAAAGAAGTTTGCTAAGGTATTATATATAAATCTTAGAGTAAATATACTAATTAATACTTAAAATATATATTTTCGTTATTTTGTTCCAAAGAATGAGTTAACTTGCAGCCGATTCATTTTCGTTGCAATAATTCCACTTCCTTTATAGATGCTTATGTACGCAATGACTTTATTCATGGACTTGGACTTAGAAGATTATAATACGTGGCATGATTGATGGGGTGACATGGATTTACTATCTTAAAGGGCGATGGAGATCCATTTGCTTACTTTTCAAATTCCAATGTCATTTATTTGCTTTCTTCCTCAATTTCTTGTATTCACACTGTCCACATCAATTTAATGTAAATGGTCGAGTCATATAAATATAATGTTGTTAAATAACATATCGACCAAACGACATATTGATAACCTGTTTATTTATGATCTGAATTGAAAATTATTTATATGTAAAGGATAAAAATGTGATGATAATTTTATTAATGATTAAATTGAAAATATTTCAAATGTTAGGGTCAAATTGAAAATATAATTTTATAAGTGACTAAATTATTAAATATTTTATTTTTAAGGGATCAAATTGAAAAAAAACCGTATGTGAATGACCAAATTGAAAAGAAAATTTTATTAGTTACTAAATTCACAATCAGTTCATGTGAGGGACCAATTTAAAAAACATTCATATGTGATGGACCAATTTTATGAGTGACTAAATTTGAAAATATTTCATATGTAAGGGATCAAAGTTAAAAATAGCCATATATAAAAGACTGAATAGAAAAGATAATTTTATAAGTGACTAAATTGTTAAATATTTCATGAGAGGGACTAACTTGAATAATACCCATATGTGAAGGATCATATTGAAAAGATAATTTTCTAAGTGACTAAAATAGAAAATATTTTATATGTGAGGGCTAGATCAAAAAATATCCATATATGAAGCACTAATTTAAAAAAATAATTTTATGGGTGACTAAATTAAGAAATATGGAATGCATGGGATGTGGAAATTGTCAATGTTTGTGTTCTAACTTCTTACGCAAAGAAGAGGCAATGGCTTGTAATTTGATTTGTTTTCGTTGTAGTTCTCCCATATTGGACGTTCTTAGGTTGCCTTTGTTTTTCAAATTCGAAACTATTCTATTTCCTTTGTTTTTCTTTTTTAGAGATATATATATATATATATATATATATACGCAAAAGTCATTTTTATCAGATGTCTCCGAAAGGGCAAAAGATTTCATTCGTTGACTTAAAATATGGAAATTAATTTTTCCTTTCCATTCAATTATAAAATAATATTTCACTTAGAAAAGGAGATTAAACCCTTTTATAACGCAAAAGACTCTATTCATTGCCGACTTGACTTTATTAATACCATAGCTCCATCTATTCGGCTTTAAATAATACAAGATTATCTTCTTTCTGCTTGTGCACATCAATCTAATCTACTCAAATTAATGCCTTTATTCATTGACTTAGAAGAAAAAATGATTATTAATTAACTCTGATTACAAAGTACCATTGATATTATATTTCAAATGTGACAGATCAAATTAAAAATATAATTTTATAAGTGACTAAATTGATAAATATTTCATTGAAAAATAATCATATATGAATGATCAAATTAAAAAGATAATTTTATTAGTTACCAATTCACAAATAGTTTATGTAATGGACCAAATTGAAAAATATTCATATGTGATGGACCAATTTTATGAGCGACTAAATTGCAAAATATTTCATATGTAAGGGATCAAATTTAAAACTATCAATATGTGAAGGAACAAATGGAAAAGATGATTTTATAAGTTACTAAATTATGAAATATTTTATGTGAGGGACCAAACTGAAGAATGTCCAAAAGTGAAGGATCATATTGAAAAGATAATTTTATGAGTGACTAAAATGGGAAACATTTTATATGTGAGGGCTAGATTGAAAGATATCATATGTGAAGTACCAATTTGAAGAAATAATTTTATGAGTTACTGAATTGAGAGATATTTCATGTGAGGGACCAAATTGAAAAATATCTATATGTATAGGACCAAATCGAAATGGTAATTTCATAAGTAACTAAATTGGGAAATATTTTATTTGTGAAGGGCGAAATTGAAAAAATTCATATGTCAAGGATCAAATTGAAATGATAATTTTATGATTGACTAATTGATAAATATTCCATACATGAGGGACCAAATTGAAAAGATAATTATATGAAAGACCAAATTAAAAAATTATCTTATTTGTTAGGGACCAAAATAAATTTTTAATTTTTAATAATTAAAAGTATAAAATATGGATAAAATAATAATTTTATGTCAAAATCATATATAAAACATTTTGAATGCAATAACATTTCCTATTTTTATTAGATTATAACATTTTGAAATAATGATGTGCAGTTAATTTTTCAATAACTAAACAATCAATATATATATATATATATCATAAACTAAATTATTAATAAAGTCGTAATTTTATAATTTTTATTATTAAACTGCCTTTTTGCAACCGGATTTGTGACTAAATTAAATGTTTTACAATGAAATGATTTGTAATGGAAGAGTTATTAATTTCATCACAAACAGTTTTTCTTTGCTATACATGTATTTGAAAATCGTAAAATATTAAATTATAAAAAGGAGATTAATCCCTTTCATCAAATAATTAATAATGAAATTAAATATGACTTTAAAAAAGAAATATAATGTCAGGTAAAAAAATATTTACATTTAGTGGTTGTTAGAAGTTGCAGATCTCTATATATTAAAAATATTTTATTTTTTAATTATATTAGTTTTTTTCTTTTTTGGGGCAGTGGATTACATTTATACAGCGGTATTGCCCTTTAGTGAATCTAAATATTTATCATTATGTTACTGCATTTCTGCTTGTTTTAAAAATTGTTGTTTACTGAAAGTAGATAAAAGCATGTTTTATTTTTTCTATTAGTTAAATTATAATTTTGACCCTTATAATTTTACCAAAATTATAAATTGATTCCTATATGTTATTTTTATATAAAATAAACCTTATAATTTCTTTATCCATGTAAGTTAGTCATTGATAATTTTATGAAATAGGATTATTATGACTTTATTTTCATTCATTTTAGTTAGTTCTTTGTTGGATGTCGCATGAATGCATTTGGTTATATTCTTATTTTGGGTTTTTGCAATTAGTTTTTTATGGGTTAGTCATTTGTGTTTTTGGCTAATTCATAGCATATTTTGATTTCTTTTAGTTGCTTTTATAGGTGGGAGCTTTGGGAAGGTCTATGTCTGGAGTTCAAGCTTTGGAATGAATGTTTATGTTGTTCCAGCGCTTGACTCCAGCTTTTTTGAATCACTTTTCCAAATGCATTGGCCAGCGCTCAGTGTTGGCGTCCCTACTTGTGTTTCGTTCCCAATGCTCAGCGGTGTCATGTTAATGTCCGATTCATTGAAGTATTTAAGCCGTTTTAGGTTTTGGCAGGGTATCTTGGATCTTTTGGAGGACGAACACAAGGAAATGCTGAGAAAGACATTGGTGGACACGGGGGACTCGATTGGAAACGATTAAAACTCAAGTCCTTCTCAGTTTTTCTTCTTAACTCTGGCTATGGATTCAATTTTGCTATTTTTCTTCATTAGTAATATGTGTAACTAATTAAACATCTAGGTTAGGAGATTGATGTAGCTTGATTTTATTGATATGCTATTGTTGAATGATTTCATTTTAATACAAATTCTATTTGTTACAGCAGATTTTACTACTCTTTCTTGCTCGAGTGATTGTCCACCATTTTATGATTTTTGGATTTATATTTATGATAGGGATAATGTGATATAAATTTGCCTGCATAAATTCTACCAAAACCGGATTATTTTAGAAATAGATAATCTTGTTTATGTGGTTGCTTGTGATTTTCTTGAGCTTAATCACCTAATCAAATCATTGTATTAAGGAATTAGTTTATTCAAGGAATTGGTTTTAGTCAAATTTGGGAAAATTAGCCGACAGCAAAAGTGTTTGTAATTTCATTGTTCAGTAACTCAAAGATAAATTTGTCTTTGAATTAATTGGATTCACAATCAAGTGAAATCAGTCTCCAACTCCCCTCAATTTATAGTTTGAAACCTTATTTTATTGCTGTTAATTTCTCCTTAGTTTATTGCATTGTCTTTGTTAATTGTCAAGTTATTTTATCTTGTTAGAGCTGTCTTCAATGCAATAATTAATCTAAATAGCATATTTAAGTTTTCTGAGTAGTTGGCAATTCAATCCATGTAGAAACTATACTTATGACTCACATTTTATTACTTCATCTACCGGTATATTTATCGTGTATCAATAGTCCTTATCGTTACTATGATTAACTTTGTTATTAAAATGATCTTACATAGTAGCTGATGTGTATATTTGTTAATATGTCAGTATACTCCGTTATTAATTTTTGTATAGCTAAGCCGCCATATCAACAAATTATTATTTTTCCCTTAGTTCTCAATTTCCCTAATGTAGCATCTAGATTGAGTCTCTTATTATAATCTCCCGTAAACCACCACAAGTTGTATTTCATTCGGCAAATGCTTCTTCCTTCTCTGGCTGAATCAGGACTTCAATGGGTGGGTGAAAAAATTGTAATCAGGTTTCGTTCTATTTGATTAAGACAAAGCCCCAAACATTCCATTTTAAACATCAATTCCGAAGTTCAAAAAAAAAATCACATCTGAATCATTGCCAAGAGGGGAAGGGGGTGTCTCACTCGCTGAATAGAGAAGTCGAAGAAAAAGAAAGGGAAAAAGAAAGAAACTTTAAACAGCGCAGATTTTCGAGCCCATAGGAAAGCGATAAGGAAGGCGTAAATTGAAAGAGATAATCTCTTAGAGAGGACTGGACAGAAAAATCATTGAAGCAGGGAGAAGAAACCCACACTAGCACACTGTTCGGAGAGTATATAGGATGAGAAAAGATCGTTGTTTCTCTCTGAAGCCTGAAGGACGAAGACTTGATCAGATTTTTTATATTTCAGAATTTTGTTCCCTGAATGAAATACGACTTGTGGTGGTTTACCATAGATTCTAATAAGAGACTCAGTCTAATGCTAGATTAGAGAAATTAGAAATTAAGAGCAAAATGATAATTTTGTTAACATGATGCTTAAGTTGTGTATAATTTAATGATAGAACATATTGACATATTTACAAATATACATATTAACAGTCATGTAAAACTGTTTTAACAGCAAAACTAACCATTCTGACACCAGAAACTAACTTACATATAAATGGATAAAAATAAAGTATAGGGACCAATTTATAATTTTCATAAAATTATAGAGACCAAAATTATAATTTAACCTAATTTAAATTATTGATCTGTGATCTAAGATAATTATTTAATTTTCTCCGCTTATTTTTCACATTACATCATTTATCTTGCATGATATGCCCCCATTATATATATATATATATATATATACACGCACACATATATATACATAGACAGTTCAATATCTTGTTATCATATTGATTTATTTATGTTTAATTCTAATACTAAAAAGAAAATAGATATCTATAATAATGTAAAAAATAAACACACAAAAATGTTGAAGACTTATAGCGCAGGCACTGAAGCCCAAGAAGAAATACTCAATGAATAAAACGGAGGCAAACAAATTTGGAAAGTGAGTGGCCTATAAAATTTAAAGAGTACAAGTTTAACCAAAAAGAAAGAAAAGGACATGAGACCGACTCAAGGAATACAAGTCTAGGACAACTTGAGAGGGAGCCTTGAAAAAATTTCATACATATAGGAAGGTTACGATAGAATGCACAAGCTATAAAGTATGATAAAGCCTAATTAAAAACTGTATTTTAAGTATCAATTAGTATATTTATTCTAAAAAGTCTAATTTTAATTTTTCAAAGAAAGTAACTCTCAATTTGATCATTAAAATATTATAGGTGTCTCATTTTGTCTCTCAAATAGAAAGTGGCTTGTCTATTTTATTTAAAAATTCAATAAACAAAATAGCACGAACTATAATTACGTGTTCGAAAAGAGTCGCTTGGAACGCCCACAAATCACAATGAGTCCAATTAATCAACAAAGCAACTGCGTATAATGCATTTGTTCAGTTAAAATTTGTGTTTATTGTTTCCAATGACTTTAATTAATATTTCAGGATAAATTATTTTCTAAAAGATTAGTTAAATGACTCTCATTTTTTATTTTAAAAAAAATACTTCTAATAAAATTGTTATGTAAGTCTGATGAAAAAATCATTCCTCTTGTCTATGTTAATGAATAAGATGCGTCCATAAAAAATTAATTGTTGCGAATCAAGCTACAAATTATCGTCTTTGGCTTTGGGCAGAAGACGTAGGTCCTATTTAGTTTTTATTTCTAAAAGTAATTTTTTGACTTTGAAAATAACAAATAATAAAATATATTTAGTATAGTATCTTGGAAATTAAAGTTGTATTTAAAAAAAAAATTAATAATTAGATATGTTAACATGTTCATAAATATAAATATTAGTTGTCATGTTTGATCATTTTAACAACAAAATTAATTATTTTTATAGCAAAAAATAACTTACATGGACGAAAAAATTAAAGAAAAATTTTACATAAAAATAATCATAGGAACCAATTTATAATTCTAATAAAATTATAGGGATCAAAATTATAATCTAACCTTTAAATTAAAATAGAATCTATCAACACAAATAAGAATGTCAAGGGTTATATGTATTTTGGTCATGGCATCCAAAAGGGAAAAAAATTCCGATATTGATCGGATATTGATTAAGATATGACTAGTAAAAAAGATAAATATTCATTGGATATCGGAAGGATATAGATAATTCAATATTCATCTAATATGAATGGAAAGATATGGCATCCAATCACCATCCGGCATTTATCTATGTAATATATAAATATATATAAGCATAAATTATAATATATTATTTATGCAATACGTATGTGTGTTATAGATTCACGTTTAACTTCTATTATTCATTATATAGTTGTTTTAATTTTGAATATGAACAAAGTAATTATTTTTTTTAATTTAATCAGTATAGTTAGAAAAAATATTGCTCAGTCTAATTTGTAAAAGAAAAAAATACTTATTCTATTTAAGAAAAAATTATATTTTCTATATTTGTTAGACAAAAACGTACAGGTAGAAAATTGATGGATTTGAATGCAAAAGAGGCATTAAAGTGAATGCATTATAAAGGTTTAATTGCATGTTAGGTGCTGGATAATGTGAATATGAATGTATGTATCTTTTCACTATGAAAGTTGTTTTTGCACTTTGTAAAGTCTATATGATGGAAGCTAGTTTATCACCAAAGTGACCTAGTTAGATTGGAGTTTGGACATTTATTGTAAGTTTGTTTTCAGTTGTTCATATTTTCTAGATGCTATGAATGGAACGACATAATTGTTTTATTTGAACAATTGAAGTTATAAATTTTATGACTATGAGGTCACCTAAAGGTGGACCATTACATGTAATTTATAACATTAAAGGAATGATCCATGATACTTAAGTTAATTAGTGAGTATATTCAAAGATGATATACTTAGTTAACTGATGTATGTTGTGATTGTCCACTAAAGACTACTCTGTTTGGCATCAATTTTGTGTTTATGCATTTGAGTATTGTCCAAAGGAGAACTTAAATGCATGCTTAAAATTTATATGTGAAAATTTCTAAATCTTTTAAATTTATCTCAAAGCATTAATGGGTAAGCATGTATTTTTGTTATGCAGCAAGTCTCTTGAGATCGATGAACAACATTGTGAAGTTCAATGGGCTGAACTATGGTGAATGGTTTGAATAGATCAAGTTCCATCTTAGTCTTTGGAACATTGATGCAGACATAGTTAGTAAGGAAAAGCCTACAGCCATTATTGAGGAAAGCTCAGATGATGATGTTGCATTCTATGAACTATGAAAGCATTCAAACAAACTGAGCTTGTACCTCATGAGGATGTCCATGTCTAAAAATGTAAAGCCATCGATGCCGGAGACGGATGATGCCAAGGAATTCATGGAAAAGGTGAAGGAGTATTATGAGTCAAACTTGACAGATAAGTCAATTGTAAGAAGTCTGATGAGTGAGCTAACTACAAAGAAGTTTGACTAGCCACAAACCATTCATGATCATGTGACTCATATGTTTAATCTAGTAACAAAGTTAAAGACTTTGGGGATGGAAGTGAATGATCATTTTCTAGCGCAATTCATCATTAACTTCTTGCCTACTGGATTTAGCCAATTTGAGATCAACTACAATGCTCTCAAGGATAAGGAAACTCAAAGGAATTGAAGGCTATGTTAGTGCAAGAGGAAGAGAGATTAAAGAAGATGAATGATCACTCCATCCACCTCATTGTCCATGATGGAGCTAGCAGTAGCAAGTTCAAGTCATAGAAAAAGGACAAAAAGGACAAAAGAAAGGACAAGGTCCCAATGAAACTTGATGAGGGCCAAATCAAGAAACAAATGAAGTGTTTCTTTTGCAAAAAGATGGGACACTTAAAGAAAGATTGTCTAAAAGAAAGGTTTGATTCGAAAAGAAAGGTATGCATTATGTTTTTGTATGCTTTGAATCAAACATTATAGAGGTTTCTAATAACATTTAGTCATTAGATTCTGGTGCTATTATTCATGTGTCTCATGTTTTATAGGGATTCAGTTCGATTCAGCTCAAAAAAGGAACTGAACAGTACTTGCTCATGGGAAATAGGATAAAGGCACAGATAGAAGGCATTAAGACTTATAAATTGATCTTAGGAATTGGATGTCACTTACATGTTGAAAAGTGTCTCTATGTATCTGATTGTGCTAGAAATCTTGTTTCAGTAGGGAGACTAGATATTTTAGGATTTCTATTTCAAATTTGGTAACAGTACATTTGCATTGTATAAAAACAAGTATTTTTATGGATCTGATACTTAATGTGATTTATTTTACCATTTCAATTTGGATAATGAATTTGTTGAATCTTTGTTTCATGTTGAAAGTAGTGTAGGCATTAAACGTAGTATACCAAATGAAAGTTTTGCTTTCTTGTGACATCAAAGATTAGGTCACATATTCAAAGAAAGAATAATGAGATGGGTGAAAAATGAAATCCTACCTCAGTTGGATTTTAGTGATATGGATATATGTGTGGATTGTATTAAGGGAAAGCAAACCAAACATACATTTAAGAAAGTAGCCTCAAGAAGCACTCAACTTCTTGAGCTTATACATATTGATATTTGTGGTCCTTTTGACGTCCCTTCTGGGGTGGTGAAAAATATTTTATTACCTTTATAGGCGATTTCTCACATTATAGCTACATTTATTTGCTGCATGATAAATCTCAATCAATGGACTTCCTTAAGGTATTCATTGATGAGGTGGAAAGGCAGTTAGCTAAGAAAGTGAAAGTAGTGAGGTCAAATAGAGGTATTGAGTTTTATGGCAGTCTAATGAAAGTAGATAATGTCCAGGTCCATTTGCAAGGTTCTTTGAGAGTAAGGGCATTTGTACACAATACACAATGCCTGGCACTCCTTAACAAAATGGTATAGTTGAAAGACGAAACTGCACCTTGATGGACATGATTAAGAGCATGTTGAGTAATTACTCACTATTCCTCTCATTGTGGATGCACGCATTAAAGACCGCTGTGTATCTACTTAACCGGGTTCCTTGTAAGGAAGTTCCTAAGACATCTTATAAACTGTGGACAGGCATGAAACCCAGTTTGAAGCATCTCCATGTTTGGGGTTGTCAAGTAGAAGTAAGGTGTACAATCCACATGAAAAGGAATTAGATCCTAGGAGGGTCAATGATTTTTTCATTGGCTATCTTAAAAAGTCAAATGAGCATAAGTTTTATTGTCTTAGCCATGCTATAAGGATTGTAGATTCTGGCAATGCTCAATTCATTGCGAATGGTTAAACAAGTGGCAGTGGAAAACCACGAAAGGTGGACATTTAAGAAATTTGGGTTGTAGTACCTACTCCCAAGGTTTTTTCTCATGTTGTTATTTTTGTCATTGCATCATGGCCTCACAACCGAAAAAATTGGTCAATGTCCCAAACTTACATGTTCAAATTGTAGAGAATGAATCATTCACTGTTGATCAAGAAATTGATGTACCATAATAGGAACCTCACAGCGAACCTTAACAAGAACCTCGACAGGAAGTAGCATTAAGACTATCTGTAAGGCAAAAGAGATCTGCTATTCCTGGTGACTTTATAGTATACAATCTTGAGAATGAGTGTGACTTGAGCATTGCTAAGGATTCAGTCTCATTTAAAAAAGTTATGGACTATAGCAATGTAGAAAAGTGGTTTAATGCCATGAAGGAAGAACTTAAATCAATGGATAACAACAAATTCTAGGGCTTGGTTGAATTGCTTGAAGGTTCTAAGAGAGTCAGTTGTAAATGAGTCTTTAAAACCAAACATGACTCAAATGACAATGTTGAAAGGTTCAAGGCCATACTTGTTGCTAAAAGGTACACCCAGAAAGTTGGCATTGATTACATGAAAGTTTCTCTCCAGTTTCAAAGAAAGGCTCCTTGAGAAATATTATAGCTTTGGTGGCTCATTATGACTTGGAGCTTCACCGAATGGATGTTAAGATTGCCTTTTTGAATGGAGACTTGGAAGAAAAAGTCTATATGGACCAACCTGAAGATTTTCTGACCACAGGAAAAGAAAATCTAGTGTGTAAGCTGAAGAAATTAATATATGGATTAAGGCAAGCCTCCCGTCAATGGTATCTAAAGTTTAATAATACTATCACATCTTATGATTTCATAAAGAACACCGTTGATCGGTGTATCTATATGAAGGTCAGTGGGAGTAAATTTGTTATTTTAGTTCTGCATGTTGATGATATATTACTTGCTGCAATTGACTTGGGCATGTTACATGATGGGATTATCACATAAAGGATATATCAATAAGGCTTTAGAGAGATTTAGAATGGATAAATGCTCTGCAGGAGTAGTTTCAATTCAGAAAGGGGATAAATTCAGTCAAATGCAATGTCCCAAAAATGAATTGGAATATAAAGAAATGAAAACAATTCCTAATGCATAGGTGGTTGGGAGTTTGATGTATACCATGACCTATATTAGGCCAGACACTGCCTTTGCTGTTGGTATGCTTGGTAGATACCAAAGCAATCCTGGTATGGATCACTGGAAGGTCGTAAAGGAAGTTTTTAGGTATTTGCAAGGTACCAATGAACACATACTCATGTACAAGAGGTCTGATCATCTAGAAGTGGTCTGATATTTAGATTCAGATTATGCTGAATGCGTGAACACTAGGAAGTCTATGTTTGGATAATTGTTCCTATTAGTTGGAGGAGCAATCATGGAAGAGTGCAAAGTAATCCGTCATTGTTGCTTCTATTATGGAGGCCGAATTTGTGGCATGCTTTGAGGCCACTATTTAAGGATTGTGGTTGTGGAACTTCATCTCAAGACTTGGGATTGTCGACAGTATATCAAGGCAGTTGAGAATTTATTAGAATTCTTAAAGAATGACAAGTACTCTAATGGTGCTAAACACATGGAGTTGAAGTATTTGTCGGTTAAGGAGGAAGTACAGAAACGAAGAGTGTCTATTAAGCATATCAATATTGATTTGATGATAGCAGATTTGTTGACTAAGGGTGCCCAGAGCATTTTCTAGTCATGTAGAGTGTATGAGCATTACAGACAAAGCCTTGTTGTATTGATTATAGTATTGTGTTTGTTATGCTTGTTATATTTTGTGACATTGTGAATTCACTTGTGGTCATGTTTTTGCATATTATACTTGTTATCATTTTGGTATCTATGTACATATGTTTGTGTGAGATGACAGGTTATGTTGAGGCTTACAGTTTTCCTCAATTAAAGTTGTTGTTGGGTTAGAGATGTTCTGTGATACATGGAAGAGATCATGTTGCAGAATAACATATGATCACTACGATCCGCTCAAAAGTAATTCAACTAAGTCTATTGATGTTAGTGAATTTGATGTATGGAGCAAAATTATAGTTATTGTTAAACCATCAAGTAATTATAAGGGTCAAGTGGGAGAATATTAGATTACTTTTTAATATGTGACCCATGTAATTAAGTTTAATAACATTAATAGTTGAATTCACATTATATAACATTGAATGACCTAAATGATAGTTTTTTAATATATTGGGGCCTTCTTGTGATGGTTGAGAGGCTATTAATGTTTATGCTTCAGCTACAAGAATCTTTGATGAGATGACTCACATCAGTCATCTGTCAATGAGCAATAAAAGTTTTTAACAATAATCAATCAAAACCTAGACTGTCAGTTTCCCTTGAGAATAATAAATTGAATCAAAATTGACAGCCATGGCAAGTCAGCTAAAATCCAGAGTACCAATAGAGAACTTAGATGAGATCACCTTTCAATCTAAGAGTAGCATAGGAGATGCAGTCTTCAAAGTGATAAGGCTTTAAAATCTAACATATTAACTGTAGAAGAAGGCTTACTCCCCTTGTTACTTTCTTTTGCAAAACAATTTACCAATATGTACCAAGTGACATCATTAGGTATAAACCCATCATCAACACCTTTATATAAAAGTAAGCATGCATCACCAAACAAACCCTCCTTGCAGTGCCTATCTATCAGTGTGTTATGTACTAGCATCAGGGCGAATTCCTTCAGCTTGTAACCTGTCAAAAAGGGTCAAGGCCTTCCGAAGACAGCCAATTTTGCAAAGACCATTTATTAAGGTGTTATAAGTGACTATATCTGGTGTCAATCCTTGGTGAATCATATCCCGAAGAAATTGAAAAGCATCATTTACTTTTCCAATTCCACGCAAGGAATTGATCAAAATATTGCAAGAGATAATATCAGGAAAAATCCCTTTCCCAAGCATCTCTTCAAACAATTGCAATCCCTTTTCAATAGCCCCAACTTTACAGAAAGCTTTTACAAGGCCATTGTAGGTAATATTGTCTAGAGGACACCCCCTGAAAAACATGTCATTGACAAGCTTAAGTGCATGCTGAATTGAATTTTTTCTAAGAAATGCATGAATCAACGTGTTATATGTTACAGTGTTGGCAATGACACCCTCCAAGAACATGTCATGATACAAATGCAAGGCCTCTTCCATCTTGTTATCTCAACAAACTTCTGTAAAGCTTCTTGAACCTTTCCCTCTTTGCACAGAGCACAAATCAGGCAATTGTACCCCACTGTATTCAAACTGAGACCCTTGGCTGACATTTCATTTACAACTTCAACATCTTCCTCTAATCGGCCTTCCTTGCAGAAAGTATTGACTAATATAGTGTATGTAATCACATTGGGTTCAATTCCCTTTGCTGCCATCTCATAAAAGCATTTACGAGCTGAGAACAAATACCCATTCTTGCAAAGCCCGTGGATCAGTATGTTAAATGTGAAGGCATCAGGTTCATGGCCTGCAACTAACATGTTATTGTACAATAAATCCTTGGCATCGTCAAAACGTCCACTTGTGACATAACCATTAATTAATGTATTATAAATTGTAGTATTTGGGTTAGGAATTTTATTAAGCAAGGCCCTTGCTTCTTCAATTTTCCCAGTCATACACAACCCATGCATTAAAACCCCATAAGTAACAGCATCAGCCCTAAAACCTCGAAAAAGCATCCGATTAAGTAGCTTTTCTGCCTCATGAATCCGTTTGGCTCTGCAAAGGCCAAGGATAACATCATTGAAGGTCTGTACATCAGGTGTACAGCCCATCAAGAACATTTCCCCTAAAAGTTGCATAGCTTCAGTCACTCTGTTATTTTTGGAAAGGGCATGTATCAGGGTCTGATAAATCACCGAATTTGGAACACACCCATGCTTGGTCATGTCTCTTAGAAGTAAGCAAGCTGAATCCACCTCGTTAGTCATACAAAATGCTTTCATCACCACTCCAAATGTGTACACATTTGGGGAAATTCCTCTACTTAACATGTCATAGAAAACATTAGGTGCTACTCTGGGACAATTTCCGGCAACCAGTATATCTAACACAACGTTGTAAGATCTAAAAGTTGGCTCAGAAGAATAAACACTCTTCATATCCAACAAAAGCCTTGTTGCTTGCCCAGGCAACCCAGCTCTTCCATAATATTTCAGAATCAGAAGAAAGAGAGATTCTTCAAAGACAACTCTTTCTTCCTTCATTTGTTGTAACAATCTGTCTATAATTTTAAACTCCCCAGCAGAACCAAGCTTATCAATCAAAGTGTAGTATACATCATTGGAATGACGATAACCCCTCTGAGCACCTGCCCATTCGAATAATTCCATTGACGTGGGTATGTCAAGTGGGAGCTCCAGCAATTTACAAAGCTGAACTGGACTAATTGGGTTTAGTGACCTCCGAAGCTGCTTGAGGTCAAACGGTTTAAGTAATCTCTCCCATTCTGTCTCATTCTCTGACCCATTATCATTCAAGAATCTATTGCCCCAATCTCCATTAATTGCAGCTGAGCAAATTGCAAGAGAATGGATTCTGAATAAAACTGGAATACTTTTACTGACTTGAGTTGGGGCTTCTAATCTTTTCAACATCACTTAATAAATAGTAGTCCAAAAATTAAAATCAAGGAAACTAACCAATGACAAGAGTGAAACCGCCAAGCATTGAATGACGCCAGCTGACTACCAATCCGCTCAATTACACCTCGAACCACGACCTGGATCGTAGTGGTACGCGTGCGAGGACCCTAAATTGGCAAATAAACAGAAGAGTGATGATGGTGAAAAGAGAACATCCTCTGCTCGAAATCTTAAGATAAAGTTTTGAGTTGATTCGATACAGTAGAGATGATGTAGCATCACAATTATCTCAGCGGTTTCTCATCTTCTCAAAGCTTCCGTCTTCCGATATGAGATAGAGTCGCTGCTATCTGGAAACGGTGCAGCGCTGCATATTTATGAAAAACAGGAACTGGAGGACACTAAGAACGCAGGGCACTTTTGGTACGTAGAGAGATTTTGACAGAAAGGAAAAAGGAAAGAATGGCAACGGAAATGGGAAAAAGAATGAAAAAGAAAAAAAAAGACTTATATAAAATAATAAATTTTTTTTATATTTTTACTATGAAATTTTTTTTATTAAAAATAGAATACATGTGAAAAGTATTTTAAAGAATCTCATTTAATACTAAGTTGTAAAAAAATTTATTACTTTTTTAAAAAATCATACACTTATTGTATTTTTTATTGATAAATTATACATTTATTGTGTTTTAATTGAAAAATTTAATAGCAAACATATAAGAAATGTATTTAGTATGATATAAAAATAAAAGGACTATTTTATTTGGTATATGGTTTAAAATAAAAAAAATAATTTTAATTGATTTTACCAAAATGTTTCCAGTGAAAATTAATAAAAATTGAAAGAAAGAAAGAAATAAATAATAAAAGTAGACCACTCTCGTTTTCTTCATGCAGCCCTTTTCACCTTCAAAATTCTGAACTAAAACTTTATCCATTAGTTCCAACTATCCCATCCCAAAAATGAAACCCATTCCCAAATAAAGCAGTTGAGGAAGCACATATACGAAAATGAGAAAGCAAACATTTGAAAATGAGAAAACACATATATGAACATGGGTACCTCTTGTTTCGATTCTGAGTTGGAAAGATCCATAAGGAAGAAACTTGTCTTTCAATAAAATTAAACACTAATAATAATTAATTTTAAATATTATAAAATTTAAAAAAGCTTGGCTCACGGGATAGCATATACGGGTCTAAATATGAGATTTCAATTCTGTCAAAAAATGGATTGAGCCAGACCCGTTTTGATAGTGCTAATAGAAAGCACGTTATTACAATTTATCCCAAAAATAGGTTTCTCCAAAAGATGTAAGTAAGCGGGGTTTGTTGTTGCTGATGCAAGATTCCAACTCAAAGGATTTTTTTTTTATAATTAAATGCAATCATCAGCACCTTAGAACTACACGCATTTAATGCATGAAAGCATAATCAATATCGAGTCCTTAAATGGAAAGAATCGAAGATTGAGTTAGAATTAATATTGAAGACATAGTCAAAGGATTGCACTAAATAAAGGGAGAATTTGCATGAAACAAGAAAGTAAAGTATCAAGTACCCTCAAAAGAAAAGATCTTATAATTAAATACCAATGTCCCTAAATAAGAAAAGAAATTGTTTTGCACAAATTCAAGCCAGATACTATAGAATCAAATTAGATAGTCAAAGACACAGACATATCCAGTGGATTCACATCAAATGTGTAATACCCCAGGTATTACTATGTGGTTTTAAGTATGCAAATTTGGTTAAGTGAAATTTTTTTTTTCGTGAATTAAGAAGCTTTGTTTAGAGGAACAAACGATCCTAATTTTTTTTTTAAGGACCAAGACTTGTCCTCAATCAAGAAAAGTCGCAACAGAAAAAGGAAACATAAGTAATAAGTGTAAGAATAATGTCTAAGGACTAAAGTGAAAAGAAAGAAAAACATAGAATACTCTTGATGAAGGACCGAATAGGAACTTTGAGGAAGAATGGACCTAAGAGGATGATTTATTAACCCAGTGCCTTAAAGAGGAAGGATTTGAGGCTAAAGGGGAGTCCGAGACACCAAGAGGGACTAAAGTGAATGAATGTTGGATTTGGTAAATTTTAGTGAAAATGGGATGAGATGATGACGTGTATTTGTCTTGTGGAAGTGTGGTTGGGAGCCCTATGTATGATTAAGCTTTTTCAATTCTCTTGCAAGCCTTAATTAAAATTTGTTTCCAACGGGACCAAATTGAAGAGAAAATAAGTGGGCCCCATACACACTCACTTATACCTATCCTTATCATTCCCTCATCCATTTCCTCACTCTTTCATAGCTCTCTCCTTTGTCCTCGACAAGCTTGAAGGAGGAAGGAGATCATGGAAGCTAAAAGAAATTTGGTAAGTCTTCTTCTTCTTCTTCTTCAAGAATGAAAAACCCTAGATTAGCATTTGGGAAAAATTTGTGTATAATGTTCCATGGATCAATTGATGTGGGATTATTGTTCTAAAGTATTGATAGATGAAAACTATTGTTAAATGTAGTTAAATCTTGGAAAGAAACGTGAGTAGTTAAAAGAATGAAATTAGAAGTTTATTCTTGAATTTCTTCCTCTTGCAATGTGCTTTGAATTTATGAGTTTTAAGGGTTTTTCTAAGTGTCTTTATGTTGCCTAAATGTATTTAAGATAAACCCATGAGGTGTTGGAACTTAGGAAGGAAGGATTGGCCTTAGATGGAGCATTTTCGGAGCTCTATCCATGGCTGCCTAGACTTGGGCGCCCAGGCTCCATGGTATGGGCAACCAAGAGGGCCCAACGCCGAGAGGTGGCATCCTGGGCACCAACTTGGGCGCCACCCCCTGAAGCTCTTCCAAGTGTTGTATTTTGACCCATTTTTCTCATGTTGTCTTGGCCTCTAGGTGTTGGTTGATATCTTGTATCTTCTTGGGGCACTTTGAAGCTTATAAATCCTTCTTTAAAGAGGAGAAGTTGGTAAGAAAGAATTGAACAAAGGTGAGGGATAGCTCTACCTTGGTTGATTTTATTCAAATTATCAAGTTCCCTCTAGAATTTAGTCAACAAAAATATTGTGATGGTGTGTGCTAAATTTTGTGATGGAACCTTGCATACTCATCATGTGATCATGCATAATGCTAGTGGATGTTAGCATCATGGAATTGCATAAGTGTGAATTGTAATGCTATGAAATTATATACTAAGCATGAATTGTAGAGAAATTTGAATACCAATTGTGAATGGGTTGTGTATGTGAAGGAACATACATGGTCAAGCATAATTAGCTTCAAGGATAAATTAATGATTTCAAATCCAAAATAGTCATGAATGTACATTAAGCCTTGTATAAATGTCTTGAACATGTTATATGATGAGAAATCTTGTGTTTTTGTTTATGAATGCATATGTGCCCTTAGGGCTAATAAATGAAATTTCACATTTCTCTTTTGATTGCCCAATGAGCACTTTCCCATGTATTTACTTATTATTTATGAGACTTGGTAATACATGAGAAATCCATTGCATGTTCAGGGGTTGAGGCATTGCTTACTATTGTGATGAAACCTTAAATAAATTTCGGAAACCTCAACTCTTAGAATGTGTGGAATGTTATGTAATAAGGAAGTTCACGTAATAATTATAGCAATCAAGAGAGGAATGTTCAGGATGGTGTTGTGCTGAAAGGACATGTGTCGAAGGAAAATTGTTAAAAGGACATCAATGCATGTAAAAAATTCATGGTTTGCCCCATGTGAGGAAATAAGGCCGGAAAATATACTATGTCTAGCCAAAGAAAGTCAAGAGACCTGTAATACCCATGATTTTGTGATGCCTGGAATAATAAAGATTTGTGCCGTCGTGGGAATGAGAGGAATTCGTAAGATTGGATTTAACTTTTTCCTTAATAAATAATTTTGGAAAAGTGAAAATTTGAGTCATACTGGTGTTTTTGGTTAAACTTTTTTTCAAATATTAATAAAGTGTCACAATTATGGTAATTGCTTGGTATCATACTTAATTTGGGATTATGGCAAGTGGTGGAAGAAAAATAAAGGAAATTATGATTTTGTTTTAAGGTAAGAATGGCAAAGTTGTAATTCTAATACCAAGTAATATATATATGTGTGTGTGTGTGTGTGTGTGTGTGTGTGTGTGTATGTGTGTGAGTATCAGTAAAACAGACATCATCATTCTTGTCCCTTTCTCTCGTGAAAATGGAAAAGGAGGATGAACTCTCCTCTTCTCTCATCTAATATGGAACCTCCTCCCTATTTTGTTAGTTTTGGACTCAAGGGGACTGCAGAAGGCTCTTCTTCACGGGAGTATGGACTTGAGGTAAGCTTTCCATTTCCTCTTTATGCTTATTTCCATAACCTTAAGGAAAGCTAGGTAGAAATGGGTCTAAATGGGAAGAATGGGTTTGGAAATTGTTCTTGAACCTCTCTTTGTGTTTGGTGATGGAAATGTAACAAGGAATTAGTGGGAATCATGAATAAGAGATGGAAAATCATGGATTGAAATCTTATATCAAAAAAAGATGAATAGCTAGGGTTCTTATAGGGGATTTCCATGATTTTGGGTTTGATTCTTAGTTATAACCTAGGATTTGTGTATGTTTATATTTCCTAATCATTCCTAGAGTAAAACCATGGAAAGATTCTCTAAATTTGGTGAAAATTTGAGTTGGAATCGAAGGAAACACATAGAGGAACCTTTTTTGCGAAATCAGAGTATTGGGTTCTGATGTTCATCATTGTAGTGATGGGGGTGCTCTGGCCAGTCGCTAAAGAGACAAGAGGTAGATAAAAACTCTAAATATGCAATGGCCATCGCTATAGCGATGGATTCCACCACTATTGTTATGGGAGGCAGAGACCCAGTTGCATTTTCAGTGCTGTACCGGTGTGCTGAGTGCTGTAGTGATTGAGTAACTTCCAAAGCTTGGTTTTTCATATCCTTTCTCTTATGAATGCTATTCCAAATGTTTAGGATGCCTCTTGGAAGAATCTAAACAAGGATTGAGACCTACATACATTAAGAATTAAGGTGAATTACCCAGCTTGGAAACCATGTGAGGGAAAATTTCTATTCTTAACTTGAACATACGATGAATCTATATCTATTAAATGGAACTTGTGATTGTTCTGATCATACGATTGATTATGAAATTACTTATGCTAGAATACTTGGATAAATTATATGCAATATTTTTGAGGAATGATTTTCCCTCCTCACTAAACTTCTGGGTTTATAAGATTCAAAGCGTTGGAATATCCATTCTTGTGTATGTGTATTCATGGGAAAGGTGTTTGGTTGGTTATAAGAATCGTACAGGTGAACTTATTAATAAAGGATGAGATTGCTCCTAGCTTGAATGTGAAATAATTTTTTTTTTAAATCTTTTAAAAGTCTATGGTTAAGCTTACTCAATAATTTAAGTATCATTTGAGTTAGTTAATATAAAGGGTTGGAAATTTAAGAATGTCAAGCAAAATAATATTGGGAAACTAGTTTCCCTCATTCACTTTGTGCTATTAATATACTTCCATCGTTAATGGAATCTTTACGTTTTGTGCATTACTTTTTTTTGGAATGGTATTATGTGAAGGATGAAAAATCCTTATGGCCGGACTTGTTGATAGGAGGTGGATATTACTTATATATATATATTATGTGATGGTTTATTTAATAAATTTAAGGAATATGTTTGTGAGGGATAATGGCTCTATTTTCATGGTTAATTGGGTTGGGAATTGTCTCTTTCTCTCCATTTAACTCCTAACAATCGTGGAGTATGTCATTATATTTCTAATTGATGGATTATGGCACTGTGATAGAATGTTGATAGTATGTATTGTATATAAATGTAATATGTACTATTGGTCTTAATCCTAATGAGGGATTACTCCTTATTCCATATTTCATAATTTTTGTAATGGATTAGGAAATGATTTTAGTTTAGAGTTTAATCCGGTGATAGAATAATCATGTTCAAGAGAAGGATAATTGTATGTGAATATTCATGATGGAATGGCTATCTTCTTGTCTATATTATGGTTATGCTTACTAATAATTCTATGAAATAGAATTATTATCACTCTAAATTCAATTAATTTATCTAGTTCTTTATTTAATCTTGCATGCTTATATGTTAGTTTTATCTTTCTTTTAAGCTTTCGTAGTAGTTTTTAATTGTTTAGTTTGTTTTTAGTTTTTTTTTTAAAATTTTTCTTTTGTTTTTCTTATAGGTTGAAGTTGTTTTTCTTGAAGCCATAGCTCAACGGCAGAACTAAATCTCAGTGCTAGGTGTAACATCCCATATTTTCTTGTACTTAAGTTATATTTTCTTTGTTTAAGTTGGAAATAATGCTAGAAATTGAAAAATCATGTTTTTGGATGCTTAGAATGAAGTAACAGAGAAAAGGCATGAGAAATTAGGATTATTGAGCAAAGAGTAAAGAAAAAGAAGAGTTCTGAAGGAATTAGTCGACTAATTACAAGGAATAGTTGACTGATAGCATCAGAAAACAAACTGAGATATTGATATTTGCAATCGGTTGACTGATGTGGTATGATCAGTCGACTGATTAATCTTTGTCAAACTAACATTTTAGGTCCTGAAGTGATCAATCGATTAATAGTAATGGATCAATCGACTAATAGAATTAGTAGACTATCGGGAAGCAATCAGTCGACTAATCACATGTTGAAGTGTGAAAATAAGTCAGTTTAATTGATAATCAGTGGTGAAAAATTTACTTAATTATCCCTAGCATGTTTTTGAGGCTTAGAAATGAGATATTAAGGTTAAAAAGGAAATTTTCACCCTAATAGAGTCCTTAAGACCCTTTTAGAAGAGAGAAGAGAGATAAAAAGATTAATTCTGAAAATTTAGAAAGAGAGAGAGAGAAATGTGAAGAGCAAGAAGAGGATGGAGAATGAAATTCTAGTGAAGTTTTGGCAAAGAAATCATCAAGGTAAGTTTCTAACTTGTTTCTTCTAGTTTAAATAAATTCTAGAGCTTGAAAAAGATAGAAAATGGATTTTCAGGCTAAGGAAAAGAGAAAGAAGAAGGAACAGGTCTAGAAGTTGAGGAAAATAAGAAACATTAGAAAGAAACTAGGAGATAACACCTCAATTTCAGTTTTAAGAGCATCAAGGTAGCTAGTTTTTCATAAAAGAAATGTATTTTTTCGTTATTTATCATGTTTGTATGATTTTAGTACATATTTACCATTTTAAAGTCTTCATGGATGCATAGAACATATCTTTCTCATGAAAAGTAAAGCATATATCTTTTAGGGATGTTAGAATAAGAATTCCTCATAGATGATAGAACTAGAAATTCCTCATTGGATGTAAAAGTCCTTATGGGATGACAGAACAAGAAATTCTTGTGGGATGACTATAAATTACTCATAGAATGTAAAAATCCTTATGGGATAATAGAACCAAAAATTTCCCATGAGATAATAGAAATTCCTCATGAGATATGAATTGCTTTTTATGAGAAAAGAGTCAAGCATTGTACACTATATTAAGAATGGTTGTATTTTGCATGTGTATTCATATGATTACATTTTACTTCTTGGAAATGGTTAACATTGCTAAAATAGCTTTTATGACTGAAATGGTGAAAATGTTTTATAATATGCTAGCCACTGGGATTTTGTATCTCACCTTGTCTTTGATGATTTACCATTTCAGGAGCTGAGGTAGAAAGAAAGGGAAAAGAAAAGAAATAAGCTTCTGTTGTGTGGTTAACTATGTTACTTCCTTAGGATAGGAGTATAGGAAAAGGTTATGTATTGTATTAAAGAATAGCATGTTTTATAAGTTTTGATGTAATATCATGTATGTTGTAACCAAACTCTTGATGTTATAGTAGATATTAGAGTAGAACTTACAAATAAAAGCTAGAGTTATGTTAAATGACCTTATCATGCTTGAAGTTACTATTTTGTTGAAATATGAAGTTTATAAGTTACTATAAGTTCTAGTTTATCTTCTGAACTTTCACTATAATTTCTGATTTTGCTGTTTTCTCCTTTGGAATCATGAGTTACTAAACTCTTAGAGTTAGGGATTGATGTAATTTGTTTTGAATGAGGTTTTACTGATTCTATGGATTCTTTTTAATGCAAATTTGATTGTTAGAGTAGTTTTACTGTTTTATTTTCCTCTTGAATGATTGATCACCATTTTATGAAATTTGAGATTTATATTGATATTAGGGATAGTTCAATATAAAGTCGCCCTTATAATTTCTATCATAAACCAGGTTGATCAAGGAATAGATAACCTTGTTTATGTGGTTTTATGAATTTCTTGAGCTTAAACACCTAATCAAATAACTGTACTAAAGAATTAGGCAATTATTTGAATTGGCTTGGATTGAATTCCAAGGAATTAGGTTCAATCAAATTTGAAAAATTAGCCAACAACAAAAGAATTTGAAATTAAGAGGAATCATTTCTTGGTAACTCAAAGGTTAATTTGTCTATGACTTAACCAGACTAAGAAACAAGGTGAAATTAATCCCTTGCTCCCTTTCATCTTTTGTTAAATTCAAATCTTGCTTTAAATCTTTATTTTCCAGATTTCTACTTAAAATTTATTTAGATTCCTTTAATCCAATCTATATTTATCCAAGTAGAATTTTTATTAGCAAACTTGGTAGTTGTTAATAGTCAATCCATGTGGATACGATACTCTTTTCTCACTACTTTACTACTTGTGTGAGACTCAATACATTTGCTGGAAAATCCACATCAAGTTTTTGCACCATTGTCAGGGATTGAAGGTGTTTTTGATAATATTAAATGTAGCTAATAGGATCCTAATTTGGACTTTTCTTTATCTTTTTAGTTACATCATTTAATTACTTTGTTGCTCGTTTGGCTCTAAGTTTTTGAATGCTTACACTTTTGTTTGTTTATGCAAGGTACCATAAACTCCAACTCACTGCTTTTCGATCTTGAAATTGAGAAGACAACTAGAGCACTCCATAAGTAAACTAAAAGAGCAAAACAAGCACACTATGCAAGTATGGCCGAACAGAATCTGGAATAGAATAGATTTCGTCTTCCTTCGACAAAACACTCTTGAATTATAACATCTTGACTATTGAGGGATGTGGGGCTAGCATAGCTAGACCAATGATACGGGCAGCAAATTTTGAACTGAAGCCTGCCTTGCTTAATGTGGTTCAGAACAACCAGTTTAGTGTACACCCTTTGGACGATCCCAACTCACACATATCCCCATTCTTATAAATTTGTGATACTGTGAAGCTAAATGGTGTAAGTGAGGATGCAATCAGGCTTAGGTTGTTTCCTTTCTCGGTGCGAGATAAGGCGAGCAATTGGCTGGAATCTCTACCTAAAGGCAGTGTTATTACTTGGACTGACTTGGTACAAAAGTTTTTGACTCAGTATTTCCTTCCATCTAAGTATGCCAAGTTAAAGAAAAAAATTACTTCTTTTAGCCAACAAGATGAGGAATCTTTGAATAAGGCTTAGAAGCGATATAACAACATTCTAAAGAGATGCCCTACCACTCATTTGAGCTTTAGATTCAGGTGTAAGATTTGTATAATGGGTTACTACCACACACTAGATCTCTGGTAGATGCTGCAGCTAGTAGGGCACTAAATTATAAGATGCCTGAACAAGCTTAGGAATTGTTTTCAAAGATGGCTTGCAATGATTATTAGAGTCAAAGTGAGAGAATCGTGGTCAAGAAAAGTGGTGGTATGATGGAATTAGGAACCCTGGATGCCATCCTGGCACAGAATAATTTGTTGACACAACAAATGGCAGAGTTGAACAATAAATTTGAAACTGCTAATGTGAGTGTTGTTAATCCTCCTCTAATTGTTTATGATTTCTGTTATGGTAATCATGCTAATGAGGATTGTTTGGGAAACATGTTTAATTCCTCACCTTTGACTTTTACATTTGAGCATGTCAAATATATAGGGAATCAACTGAGAACTCAGGACAACCCATATTCTCAGACATATAATCCAGGTTGGAAGAACTACCCTAACTTCTCTTGAGAAAATCAGAATAGTCAGGATATTTCTCATAAATCGCCTTTCCATCCTCAGATGCTGCACCAACAATCTCAGATTAGTTATTCTTCTCAGTCTCCTCTAAATGATAAACTTTCATCATTAGAAAGTGTAGTAGAAAAGTTAACACTTTAAACCACAGCTTTCATTCAGTAAACATCTTCATTTATGGAGGAAACTAGAATCGGGTTCAGAAACTAAGATACCTCTATTTGAAATCTTGAGACCCAAGTGGGGCAAATTGTAAGGCAATTGGTGAATAGGCCTCAAGGGTCATTACCTAGTGATATGATTGTTAATCCAAGGGAGCATGTAAATGCTATAATCACTAGGAGCAGGAAGGTGATGGAATCTATGCCTATGAAAAAAGCATTGGCTAAGGAGGATAGTGAGAAGTTAGTCAATCATGACGTTTCTACAACTCATGGCACTTCCCCACATGATTTGAGAAGAGAGATACTGAGAAAGTTCATAAGCCATGTGTTTCTACACCACCTATCAAGGTGTCTTTCCTCATAGGCTTCATAAACAACACAATGATAAGCAATTCAACAAATTTCTGGAGGTGTTTAAAAAGTTTCATATCAACATACCATTTGCTAGATCACTTGAGCAAATACCGGTCTATGCTAAGTTTATGAAGGATCTTTTGCCGAAAAAGAGGAAAATTATGGATGATGAGAGAATCACTCTGAATGAAGAATGTAGCACGATCATATAGAGGAAGTTACCTCCAAAGCTCAAGGATCTGAGTAGTTTTTCTATTCCCTGTACTATTGGACTGTCACTTTTGAGAAGGCATTGTGCGACCTGGGAGCTAGCATTAATCTTATGCCCAGTATCCATTTTCAACAAGTTGGGGTTGGGCGAGTTAAATCCATAATGATGACCCTTCAACTTGCTGATCAATTATTGAGACACCCATATAGGGTAGTGGAAGATGTGCAAGTCAAAGTAAGAGTTTTTTCTTTCCTGTTGATTTTGTGGTCTTAAACATAGCAAAAGGCAAAGAAATCCCTTTCATTCTAGGTAGGCCATTCTTGGCTAGTTCGAGAATGGTAATTGATGTGGCTCGAGGGACATTAACTTTTACAATCCAAGAAGAGAGAGAGATTTTTAATGTATTTGATATTATAGAATCGTCGGTAGAAAAGGAAGCTTATGATTATAAGGAAGAATTGGTGGTTGAGTAAGTAACACTCTTGGATGTCACACCATCTCATCTTGGCTTGACCCCATATAAGGAAAAAGAAACTCAAAATGAGAAAACAAAACAATGGCAAGTTCAGATGAAGGTAGATCAATTACAAGAAAGTCCAACTTATGATTGTAAATTAAGCATTTCTTGGGAGGCAATACAAGTTTATTAATCCTTTTTCTTTAGTTTACATGTTTTGGTTTAGATTTAGTTTTACATTTTTGTTTTGGTTGCTCTGTTAAGCTGTTTATGCTGTCATTTTTAGCATTTTGGTGGTCCAGCACTGAGCGCTGGTTCTGCAGCACCTAGCATTGGAAGTCCCTATGAAATATCACATTATGGTAGTGCAGCGCTCAACACTACAACCCTGTACTGCTACATGAAGATGAAGACTAAAGAGATAACTTCCAGGGAGTTTTCTGTTTCTCATCCTTGTTTTTCTTTTTAGTAATGGTGTTTATTTGATTTTCTGCTCCCACAATGAAGACATTGTTGTGTTTAAGTTTGGGATGGGGTTTAGTTTTCTTTGTTGAGTTTTCTTGTGCAGTGTAGTTAGTTTTCTGTTCAGTTTGCATGTGTGTTAATTAGTTTTGTCTTGTTTACTATTTTCTTGACTTCTAGTATCTAATGATAATTTGACTGATTTTATGCACTTCTTAATAATGACTTGTTGCTTGTAATTCTTGCTTTGCTTTTTCATTGGAAATTGAGAAGAGTTCTGGTAATTTGCTTAAAATCTGTCTTTTAGTATGTTGTTTGCCCTGAAATTTTTTTTTGTTAGTCAAAGTAAGTTGTATTCTATCCTTTCTATTCTCCTTCGTTGACCATTATTATTGCTCATTTGATCATAAAGAGGATCTAGGCTTTTGGCACAATGAAAATGTATAGTAGTTGATTGCAAGTTTAGTTTAAAAGACTGAGTAATTTTTCTCTTCATTCTTGAACTTGAATTTTTTATCCTTGGTTTTTGACACTGCCTTAAAATTCATAAAGAAAAGGAAATAAGCGTGGCATGGTGGCCAGAGGGTCTGATGTGTGGATTAGGTGCACGTTCATAACTTCAGTACTTAACTATGTCACTTGCTAATAAAAATGAGTGGGGTTGGATGAGTTTAGGACGTGCAGATTAGGTGCACGGTCACGAACTCTATTTCAACTTCACTATTTTCCCCTTTCATTATTAGTGTCGAGGGTTGAGTTGCTGATGTGTGGATTAGGTGCACGGTCAATCATTCATTTACCAAGTCACTAATTTTGATAAGAAAAAAAATGCTAAAATGGAGGTTGTGCTGAAGCTTGTGTTTTATTCAAGTTTTGGAATGCATGAGTTGTATAAATTGTTATATCTAGCTTGCAATTAACAAAAATCCTAGTTGGTTGAAAAAGCCTTAGTGATTTATGCTCAAGTTTGCATATCTTGGTGAGAAAAGGTTGAATTTTAGGACTTAGTATGCTTTTTAGGACTGATAACTTTTTTATTTGAGTGGGCTTATAATATGCTAAGTTTTTTTTTAATTTGGGTGAATTATCTTTGTCTTCTAAGTTTCCTTGAAAGAGTAATCTGGAGTTCTGTAATCAAGTTATTACTTAAGCTTTTTAGGGAGTGGTCTGAGGCTATTTGGAAGTCACCCTTTGCTGTGTTAATTTCATATCTTTCGTTTTTAGTTGTGGTTTGCTCGAGGACGAGCAAAATGATAAGTTTGGGGATGTGATAATTCTATGAAATAGAATTATTATGGCTCTAAATTCAATCATTTTAGCTAGTTCTTTATTTAATCTTGCATGACTATATGTTAGTTTTATCCTTCTTTAAAGCTTTCATAGTAGTTTTTAATTGTCTAGCTTTTTTAATTTTTCTTTAGTTTTTTGTATAGGTTGAAGTTGTTTTCCCAAAACCATAACTCAGCACTAGGATCCAAAGCTAAGTGCTGGGGACTCAAAGTTTAGCACCTGGACCCATAGCTTAGTGTCGCATGGCCAGTAACTAGTTTTTGCTCCAGTAGTCTAGCGCTCAACACTAGATTCCTATAATTTAGTGTTGACATCCCTTCTAGAGCTTGTTTTTCGTTTTACGCCAACACTGAGCACGGGCTTCACAATGCTCAGTGTTGGCATCCTGATGTTGTACGTTTTGGACAGTATTTAAGCTTTGTTTTAGGTTTTAGAAAGGGTATCTTAGTTTTTCAAAAGGCCAAAACACACAAAACGGTTGGAAGACGAGGGAGAACAAGGAGAACTCGATTTAGGATGATCAGGACCTTCGATTCTCTTAGTTTTTCTTCTAAACTTCCATTATGATTTCTGATTTTGTTGTTTTCTTCTTTAGAATCATAAGTCACTAAACTCTTACAGTTAGGGATTGATGTAGCTTGTTTTGAATGAGATTTTACTGATTGTATGGATTCTTTTTAATTCAAATTTGATTGTTGGAGTAGTTTTTACTGTTTTATTTGCTTCTTGAATGATTGATCACCATTTTATGAAATTTGTGATTTATATTAATATGAGGGATAATTTAATATAAAGTCGCCCTTGTAATTTCTACCATAAACTGAGTTGATCTAAGGATAGATAACCTTGTTTATATAGTTTTTGTGAATTTCTTGAGCTTAAACACCTAATCAAATAACTGTATTAAGGAATTAGGTAATTATTTGAAGTGGGTCGGATTGAATTTCAAGGATTAGGTTCAATCAAATTTGAGAAATTAGTTAACAACAAAAGAATTTGAAATTAAGAGGAATCATCTTTTGGTAACTCAAAGGTTAATTTATCTATGAATTAACCAGACTAAGATACAAGTAAAATCAATCCCTTGCTCCCTTTCATCCATTGTTAAATTTCAAATCTTGCTTTTAATCTTTATTTTCCAGATTTCTACTTAAAATATATTTAGATTCCTTCAATCCAATCTATATTTATCCAAATAGAATTTTTATTAAGGAACTTCATAGTTGTTAATAGGAAATCCCTGTGGATACGATACTCTTTTCTCACTACTTTACTACTTGTGTGAGACCCAGTACATTTGCTAGAAAATCCACATCACTTACTATTCTTGAAATTATATTGGTGAATTATTGATACCTATATGAACAAGTAGTTGAATGGTACCACTTGACTCTCCTAGAAAATTAGTGAAATATTTACATTTATATGGGTAAGTGGTTGGATGGTGCCACTTGACTTTTTTTATGGAAAAATTATGAATGATTTTTATTCATATGGGCAAGTGGTTAGATGAGGCCATTTAACCCTTTTATGGAAAATTGGAAAATTATTTATATCTATATAGGAAGTGGTTAGATAGTGCCACTTGACCTTTTTATAGAAATCTCATAAATTATTTATATCTTATGGTCAATTATTAATGCATTGGATAATTGGTGATGATGCTAAATTTGTGCCCACTTGACCTTTTTATAGAAATCTCATAAATTATTTATATCTTATGGTCAATTATTAGTGCATTGGATAATTGGTGATGATGCTAAATTTGTGCTTATGTTATTATTTGGATACGTTAGTTGGTTGGCCTTATTACTATTGTTGGTGTGAGATTTTTTTTATGGCTTGGGTTAGTTGTATTGCACTATAATGATGGTAATAGATTGTCAATTTTATGAGTATATTGAGTGTAGGTTATGTGGACCAAGTGTAGGGTGTGGACTAGTGGTAATGGGTGGAGTCTTCCATTGATTCCACCCCTGTGTGGGGTACTCGATTTTTTTTTTCTTTCAGTAGTTTATTTCCCTCATTGAGTTTCATCCTCATCCCTTCTTCTGTACCCCCTTGCAAGTTCCTTTAAAGGTTGGTAAGCTTCCGTATGAGGAGTAGTAGAGTCTCCAGGATCCTATCATTTGATTGGGATGTTGGCTTGATTTTAATAAAGTCGATGGGTTGAGTCGCTCTATAGCTAGATAGAACACCTAAAACTTGTATTGGTTTTAGGATGTATTGGAGATGTGATGTGTATTTATGTTTTGATTATAACTTATATTTTAGTCATTCCTTCATACTAATGATATCGATGTAGTAAGAATATCTTATTTTCAATATGGTTATCTAAGTAGACTATTTTATTATGCTAGAATGGAACTAGAGTGTTGTCTCTGATATGTTTTATTATGTGTTGCTAGAGTTATGTGCCGGCCACATTCTTAGATTGGGGGCATGACAAGACCATTATGTAAATTCGTGCCCCACGTGTAGATATACATATTGGGTACATGTGAGGAAATAAAGGGGTACAATGTGATGTGGAGATGATGATAGAAGGAAGAGGATGAGAGAATTATGATGTTAAATGTATTATTGTGAAATTATGAATGTATTGATGTGGCCATGACTTATGTATTGTATTTATGTGCAATGTGTTGTGTCTTGCTATATGATTGCTTATGTGTAAGATGCATGAAACATAGTCCATGTCCATTTTAAGTTTGAATATATGATATTTGATTATGTATAAAGAGTAAATATATATATATATATATATATATTTATACTTGATGTTATCCATGCATGGTTGTGTGTGTAGTGATAGGTAGGGCTATTGTTGGGTGAGTCATGTGGTTTGGACTCATCCCCTCACTGTTTCAAGTGTGGAGAGCCTACATCTTAGAGACACATGCATTCCAAGGACCTCCCTTTATATAGGGTACAGTAACGTCATAATTATTTATAATTACATATGTAGACAAGTAGGAAATTCTAGAAAGGCTTTGTAATCGGGGTAGGCTATGCAATGTTGTATAAGATAATTTAAATTGTTTGTTCTATAAGTAAGGAACTGAAATTTTAATTGCAAGAACTGAATGTGTATATGCGTAAATGTAAGAATGTAATTCTCTATGTTGTTCCGCCATAGTTATGTGAGAAAATGTCATTATCTTTTATTGGTCATATGTATGGTAAGAATTGAGTTTATGTTGTCTAATGTTAAAGGAAAATCTAACTAATGAAAAGAATATGGGTTAAGGAAAAGTTAGCTTGCGGCAGTGTATGCTAAGACACCGTCTACGTCGGTTACTTACCCAGATAGGGGTTGTGACAAAATAAAGACACCCAAGTTAAGAGTGATTTGTTTCCTTATCTAGCGTAGTCAACTTTCCTATGCGAGGTACCTGGTTTAAATTGCATTCATGCCAACACATTTGAAAGAGGCTCTTACATAATGGCTAGTTCCAAAAAAACTATATAAGAAGCTCTCCACATCATTTCAAAGACACACGAGAATACTAGCCTGAAAAGGACTTGAGCAATGCACATACTCTATTCACTTTATATTTGAGAGAGTTACACTTGTTTACATTCTCTTAGTGACTAATCTTTCTATAAATGGTTTTGTGTGAATCGTTCCACTTATGTGATCTTCATACTTAGCTTGTGAGTTGACTTATTGTTAGGACTTGTGTGTAGAAGTGGTTGTCTAACCCTCTCAAGAGGAGAGGTCTCAGGTTGTAAATACTTGCTAAAGACATGGAGTAAACTTAGCGATTTAGTTAAGTGTAAAAGCAGGCCCTGCTGAATCACAGTTAGAGGTTACTAAGTGAATAGTATAAAAGCGAGGAATTGAGCCTCAACTAGGTTGTTTGTTATAACTATTGTGATTTTCCCTCAATAAATTCTCATATTGTGTGTTTGAGGAGTGGACGTAGAAGTATCCTTTGGATATATCCGATAACCACTATACTTCTTGTGTGTTCTCTGACTGTTTGTTTATTTCAATTCCTTAAATAAAATGTTTTGCAATAAATTAAGTTAAGAAAATTGTTTAAGGAACCTCATACATTATTTTAGGACCTTAATCAAAAGATTTTCAAAAGAAAATTTCTTAATTTTGAAATAAAGCTCAAAGTATACAATTCACCCCTTCTTGGATATATGTGTATTAACAGCTGTCTTTGCTTACTTTCCAAATTCAAATTAATTACCTAATTTGCAATTTCTTTCCCATCTAGCTCACTTCAATATCTACATTGTAAGTTTACAGACTCAAATGACTTAAGAATTATTTTTTGGTGTACATTTGTTTTTGGTGAGAAAGGAAACAAACAAGAAAACTAACAAACTAGAAAGCGCAACCCTAAAACATCAGCAAGAAACTTTGAACCTAACTCCCCAAGAGCAAACCTCTAAACAACCCAACTAGTGCATCTCTGAGAACCATGTTTGGCAAGCCAATCCACACATTTATTCACCTAACGAGGAATATAATCAACTTGAACAAGCCAGTCACAGCAGTAACTCCAAAATCTGGAAAATGTAAGTAGCATATGTATGAAACTTCACGTTCTCCCCACTCCTGGGAATAGAAATCGTGTCAAGAGAATTCGATTCTCATAAAATCCCAAGCCAAAGCCAAACAATTTTACACTGCAAAGATTTCAGCAAGGAGAGCATCACCATGACCATCATTACTAGAAATATCGATAATCCACTCACCCGTGTGGGACTGGATCAGACCTCCCAAACCAATGCTAGAAGTAGATTCTAGAAAGTTGCCATCCCATTGAGTTTGACGAAATCAAAAGGAGGAGCAGACCAATGAGAAATACCCCTGCCTATCTGGAGACTAGGCTTGTTTCCAGCTAAAAAGGACGTAAACTCATCATGACTAAAAAAGATATGATTCATGATCATGCCAATACTCCAAGCATCCATACTAAAGACCATATTGTTTCTTCATTTCCAAGCCCACCAGATGCCTGCAAGAAAAAGAGTCCAGGTATTACTAGTTGCAAGCTTTTCAACCCAGATAGCAAGGTCATTACTTGCAAGGAATAAGGGGTTCTGAACCAGACCCAACCACATCTATAGCTCCTGTGTGTGCAGGCAATCACGAAGACAATGGAGTATGTCCTCAACATTGCTAGAATAGCGTTGGCAATAGGGGGAAGATGACATGTCACGCTGACATTGGAGCGCATTAGTAGGAAGAGCATGATGGAGAATCAACCAAATCATGTGCTGAACTTTGGTAGAGGCAGGGACATAGAAGATATTGGTTCCTTTAGTACATTTTAACTATATGGTTACAAATTTAAAATTAAAATGTACCAAAATATTTCTCCAATTAGATTTGGAACCAATAGAATCAATCAATATATATATATATATATATAAAGCTAATATATAGGAAAGTGTTGTCCTCCACCTAGTACTGTCCATATTTGTTTTTGTTTTTACTTTACATCTAACTAAATAGATCATAACATGAATAAAAAAATAAGTTGACATAACATAAATTTTGCTAACATAAACGTAATTATCATTGATTGAAAAATTAAACTTGACAGGTTGGTCGGACCGATGACCAACCTAAGGTCTGCTCCAATTGAGGCAAAAAACTGGCTAGGTCTCGAATCGATTTTGGACTGGCAAAATTGATTGAACCGGCTGAGCTACCGGTTCCATTCTTTTTTTTTTTCAAATTTAACCAGAAGCAGTTTTTCAATGGCAATGACGGCGATGAAGAAAAAGAAGGAGGTTTATGGTGAGGACGACAACGAAAAGAAGAAGAAAAAGAAGAAGAAAAAGAAGAAGAAGAAGCAGTAGAAGGTTTACACTGTACAACAATGATGATGACGTCCATGGCGGAACAACGATGATGACGACATCCATGGTGGAATAGCAACAATGACGAGTTGACAACATCCATGGTGGAGAAGGTGATATTGATTGGATTTTGGGGATGAGTAAGAGAGAGATATATATATTGAGTTTCTATCTATTGCCACCGTCGATTAGTACCCTGAGCTCTGCAAGGATTGTATGGACTGCAATTGCAAACCACTCAGAATTGAGAGAGAGAGAGAGAGAGAGACTTTGAAAAAGAAATCATCGAAAATTGGGAAGTGGGAAAAGCAAATGGGAAGTGATTGACGAAAATTAGATAGTGGGAAAAGCAAAAATTAGAAAGTGGAAAAGCAAAACATTCAATGTGATTGATTGAAATTTGAGAGATTAGTTTGGGAAGTTGAAATGTAAGTAGAAAAAATTATTTGATATTTATAATTTGTATAAAAGTTAATATTTTATATTAAAAATTATTATTTAATATAAAAATATATAATAATAGTTTTTAAAAAATAAGTAATTCACTAATTTTTATTTATTAATATAAAATTAATATATATATATATATAATTAATATTTAATTAGTATCGGTTCGACCATGGTTAAACCAATGAACTTTGAACCAGTGCCTTCATCGATTTAATAACCGGTCGGGTTTTTAAAACATTAGCAATTATAACATAAATTTCACAATATTATATAAATGATTTCATTTTAAATTTTTAAGTTTTTTGAGGATATTGGTTAAAAAAAATCATTTCCTAGAATAAAAAGTCATTTCAGCACATAAGCTTGAGAATTTAAATGCTCATAAAATGAGAAAATAGGTTCCCCAATGAAATATAAGACTTCGACCAACCAAATATACATTTTTTTCATTTTCATTTCTATTCTCTTTTCCTTCCTCAATATTCTATTATAGGAAACCAAACAAAAATATTTTATCTTATCATATAGAAGTGACCAATTCATACGTAATTATTCTACTTTAATACCCTTTTAGAAAGCCCTCTTTCGTTTTTTGCATTGGAGGAGGACATAGAGGATATTGGTTCCTTTAGTACTTAAATAGATGAAGAGGAGAACTAGTCATTGCTAATAATGATCCCTAACAGATAGATAATTAAATGATTTTGAATCACCATTTAATTTTCTTGACATATACTCCTTTAATGCTAATGATGATCCCCAATGGATAGGTACTTAAATGATTTTGAATCACCATTTAATTCTTCATTAATAATCACCATCTCTTGCACATTTGACTATCAGAAAAAACATTTTTGCACATAGGACATATGTCAACTTTCCTCAAAAGTATAGAATGATAGAAACACGTGACCTCTGGAAGGAAAAACTCAATTGGGCCTAAAACACAAACGAGTTGCATTATTAAAAACATGTAAGCTTTAATTAAAAGGCAAAAAGGTATTTCATGTTTCTAACGTTTACACAAATTTTTATTCATGCCCCTAGCCTTTTTTTTTTGTCAAATATGTCCTATATATTTTAATTTTTTTTCAAATATGCCCTTTTTTTAATACTGTAAAAAAATAACGAAAATGTTAACCGGGCTGCTTACGTGTCAAATATCATCTACCACGTGAAGGAATTCGACTTTACCTGACGCATCTAGTAGAATTGTGACACATGACACATGATTTGTTTGAGGAAAAATCAACAAAGTGCAAGTGAGAGGATTTAAGACCTTAGGAAAGATGAAGGCATCTTCAACTACCAGGCTATTGATGTACATTTCACATATATATGTGAAATTTAGTATATATAGAAACTTCTTGTGACGACCCAAATTTTGAGTATGTGACTAGCACGCTCATACAAATTTCATGTTATCGTAAGCCTAATTAACATCTAAATTTCTACCCATTTTTTATTTATTAAATGACATAACTTTCATAATTATTTAGAAATCAACAAACAAGCAAATCTAAAATCAAGCAAACAAGACAACCTATTCTTAACTAATTTAAATAGTCTCAACTGTTTGTATTTCAAAGACAATTTAGAGTTTGAAAAAAATTATATATGTTTATATACATACATATGTGTGTGTGTGTGTGTGTGTGTGTGTGTGTGTGTGTGTGTGTGTGTGTGTGAATATATGTATAATAAAATAAATACAAAAATTAGAAAATATTAATTAAATATAAATAAACATTAATTAAAATAGATATTAATTAAAACAATTGTTAATTTATCATTGAATATTAATTAAAGTAAGTATAAACAAATATCAAATATTTATTAAATTAAATATTAATTTATAATATAAATTATTATGATCGTATACCATATATACACACAAAGGAAGATGACAATTCACACAGATTCCTTGTAATCTCCCACAATTTAAAAGAAATAATATTTGAAATTAAAAAGAAAATTATAAACGCACTAATATTCAAAGAACGTATTATCTCACTCAAATGAAAATTCAATTTATAACAAAATAAATAAAAATAATTCTTATAATTAACCAGTCTAAATAAAACACATTGTTCAATAAAATAATCGATTCACCCCAAACCCCCTAGATGTCATAATTGACTACAAAGCTTCCTAATATTAAATAAACCATCTAGTGACTTAGGATCCACTGAACAATGGGAAAGCCCAACGACAACTCTAGCTCTCTTGCTGATACTCTTCTTCTGCTATTTGATCTAAAAAAATTAAATCAATGAGTGTGAGATATATATCTCAGTAAGCGAGTCAATCACCACCCTAATAAAATTCACCATGCAAAAGCAATAAAACAAAAGAATAGGCATAAATCACAAATCACAAGGAAAGATACACACTAGAGAGTTTGCAATTCAATCAAACAATTCGGACCAACGGAATTAGTACTCATTAATGGCAAAATATTTGGGAGCACACGTAGGCTCGCTCAACCAATCTCGTCATACCAGGGAGTGCCCGTAGGCTCGCTCAATCAATCTCATAAAAAACTTGTCATGACGCACAACCTCATCCTCAACAGTTAGGGTGCCTCACGGATTAAATCCAGACTTAAGGTCCTATCGAGGGAATCGTTGTTTCCACTCTTAGAGGTCAAACCATTCTATCACTCGAATTTTTCGCTTGACATAAGATCGGGTACTGTTCCACCCAAACACAATTAAATTTCAACCAATTTCAAATAATTATCGAAATAAATCATCAATATATTTATCAATATAGTCATCAATATAAACGTCAATGTAAATATCATATCACTTTCCACCAGATAACCATGAAATGTCTCAAATCACAATTTATTGTGTTCATCTTACGAACCATATATTTTTCCCTAACGTTCATCGTTAGTAATTTCATCAATATTGGGATTACACAAAACTTTTAAAATTCGAATCCGTTAACCAGATTCCTTTTTTCCCATCATGATCATTACCTATCTTTATACCCTATTACTTTAACACTTAAGATAATATTAAAAAATGGTTGATTCACTTACCTAGATTCTAAAGATGTTGATATCGTCACTCGAATATTGTCGTAGATATTAGTTCATAAGATGCTATTATATTATTTAAAAAATTAAAGTACTATTAATCATATTTCGTGTTAATTATATTTTTAGAATTTAAAGTTTTAGGACTTATGTAAAATAAATATGTATAAATATATAAAGTTAAAGTATTGAAACTTAACTATACAGAGACGGGCGGTCTTCTTGTGTGTGTACGAAGCGTGGGGGTCGGCCACTGTGTGTGTATGTGAAGAACGTTTAAAGGTAGGGATTTCTTGGCATGTGGGTTGGTGTGTGGGCCGGCGACGTATGAAGGAGTGGAAGGATAATAAGTGTGATGAATGTAATAATTGATATTGGGAGATTGAAGAGCTGAGACGTGCATGGGATTGGTGGGGAGTATGTGGCGGCAATGAGTAGGAAATAGGGTTTTTGGTTATTATTATTATTTTTCAATTAGATTAGCTTAAAATTTAATTTAGATAATTGTTTGTTTAGATGAAGTAAATCAATTTGAAAAGATTTAGATGTGCGTAAATTAGTCTGATAGTTGTTTTACTTTATCTAGAGAAATAAGGTAATTTGAATATTAGTATTATTTGAGCTGTAATGTTAATATATAAATTTATTAATCTTAAATAAATATTCTAGTTTTCTTAATAATATTTAATCTCATAGCATTACTATCACTATTATTATAATATATTATTATTTCTTTTGTATTTTCAAACTCCTGAAGTTACCAGTACTAGGACTTTTGATCACATATCCTTTTGTTAAATTTTTTTTTACTCTTTTCTTTCAATTAGTTATTTAATTATACAAAAGATCATATCTCAAGATTTAAGGTTCCTTATAATTTTCTCTTTTTATTCCTACCCTTTTAAAACTTTTTGCTAAGATTTCAAAATCTTTTATTTTAATCTCAAAAATTTTTATTTTAGTCCTTGTATGACCTAGCATTTCATATTTCTAGTCTATAGCCCAAAGTCACATACTAAAGCATCACCACATCACAATACAATATCACAAACACATATTGCACACAATTTGCAAACCTATATTTCTGAAATAAAATTTAACAATTAAAAATAAAAAATTAAATGGTGGGTATTATATTTCTATTATTGTATTCAAAATTCAAAATAATATACACTAATTATTATATATTATAAAATAATAAACAAATCTTATAATAAGATAATATATTATTATTTTACATAACTCATTTTAAATTATTTAAAAATTAAAAAATTAATAACAAATCTAATTATTATTTATAATTAATAAAAATTAAATTTATATTAAAAATAATTTAAATTTGCATAGAATATTGTTGTAATTATTTTTAAATTATATAATAATTGAATTTATATTATAAGATTTGTTATTAAATTTTTTAAACTTTTAAATAATTTAAAATAAGTTATATAAAATTATAGCATATTCTCTTATTATAAATTTTTTTATTGTTTTATAATATATAATAATTAGTTTATATTATTTTGAATTTTGAATAGGATAACAAAAATTTCTATATATATATGTTAAATTTTGCACATATATGTTAGATATATGTTAGTGGCCTAGTGGTTGAAAAAATCGTGAGGTTTTGGGTTCAAATCTTTCCACCTATACTTTGTTGTAATTATTTAAAAAAATTGAAACATATGAAATGTATTTGACCAAAAAAATGTTAGAGGCATGAATAAAATTTGGTATAAATATTAGGAATATGAAAGTATAATTTTGCCTAATTAAAAATACATGGCCTTCAACATTATCAAAAAACCAAGTGGGCTTAAAACATATTTGCCTCAACGGTTGTTTTAATTCAAAATTCAAAATTTATTGCTATCAAAAATTACTTTAATAGGTAAACGAATGAAATTGAGACAAATATAATTTTTTAAGTATTAAATTAATATATATCTATTATTTTTTAAAAAATATAGAGGTAATATAATCTTTCAACAACTTAATCAATAATTACTCTATATTTTATAATTTGTGTACCACTTTTCTGGCAAGTTATTTAATTTATAAGAGTAGAATGAACTTCGTTTGCTGTTTAAAAAATTATATTTTATATTGTCTTGTATGTTCTTGGCCCAAAAAATAGTTCGAACTCTTTTATAACGAAAATTTAATTTTTATTATGGAATAGAGGTAGAATATTGGACTTTCATACTTTAAATAAACAGAGGGAAAAACAATTTTCCCGCAAAAGCACACTTTTTTTTTCAAAAAATATTTACATGGACGAAGTAGTGCTTCGGATTGTACTGTATTATTATTTTCATCAATTTCTTATGGTGGCCTCTTTTTCCAAGTGCATGAAATTGACTAGTTGAATCACTTAACATTTTTTAAATTACAATTTTTATATAAGAATTTCTTTCATTGCATGGTTTATAATAAGAATGTAAAGTTTTTTTTTCTCATTTTTATAAATTTATTAATTAACTTTTTTATATCAGATTATTTATATTCTTCATTTGCTTTTCAAAGTTTAGTTTAATAAGAAATTATCAACATGATTAAATTTTTTCTTTAAAAACAGATTAATCAAATATTAAAGACGCTATGATAGGAGTCCCATATTAACTAACATAAGAGCGAGGCTAAGATACTAGTGTAAAGCTAAAGATTGTGAAACATGGTGGATCTAACATGTTGGATTAAAGTGTAGTGCACCAAACTCCGGACCAGCGTGCTCGTCAAATCAGATTACGTGAAAAATTTTCTTCTGCAGCACTTTCAACAACGATGTTTACCATTGATAAAACTTGTAGCAACGAAAAAATCGTTGCTAAATAAATCATGGCAAAATTGAGGAGTAGCATTGCTCATCCCTTATGGACGAGCAGCAGATTCGTGCTCAGTGCACCATACCAAATACAAGAATTTGAATGGAGTTTCTAAGAAGTTAAGGGCTACCAAAGAGCTAGTCTCTATAGAGTGGGACACCTGCTTTCAAAGGGATGTACAATGGTAGAAGTTTCACATTGTAAGAAATATAAGATAGTAATTATATTGTAAGTTACTCTCACTCAATAAATTAGTTTTTGGGACGAGTTCTTTTTATAATTCAAATTACATCAACTAGTATCACAATAAACAACTACGATCTCAATTGTAATCGCGTGGTAGTAGATGGCTACTCAGTATTGCAATGTTCACCCAATGCTAAGTTAGAAACTAGTGTGAAGTCAACCAACATGGGTGTTCACATTATCAAATGTGGGGTGATGTCTAAGAGGATAAAAATAATTAAGAAAATTTTTGGTATTTAAAACTATTTTTTGTAATATGCCAACTAAACATCTGTCATGTATTAGATAAATAAGTGTTTAGAAAGATTATTATGAAGAAAGAAATTTTAAGAGGTGGAATAAGTAAATAAAGAGAATGAAATATAGGACAGGAAATAAAATTTTGAGGCGAAAGTGAAATTTCACTTATTGGATTGTGGACCTAATTGAAAATAAAAGTTCAAAAAAAGCTTCCCTAAAATTTTAGCCCAATTCAGCCGTGTCACACGTGGATCTCATGCTGACTCACTAACTTAGCATAAAAAACATGGGCTCCACTACTCACTAACTCAGAGGAGGAGAGAATACACTGTCTGCTGCAACTGGTTCCTGTGAAAGCTTTGAAATTCTCTGTTCTGCTGGCTCGAAGCAAGGAATTCTCTTCGGTTAAATTAAATGCAGCTCAAAGGAAGAATTTTAACAGTAGAAAGCAGTAGCGTTTCGGATTTTTGGGTGTTTGGGTAGCAATCCATTTCGGCAGAAGCTCAAGTCTCAAGCCAGAATTTGGTGGAGGTTCGGCCGGGATTGAAGTTTAGAAACAGTAAGAAGAAGGAAAAACCGAGAGATAGAACAGAGGAAGACTAGAGGTAAGTGGATTTTGGATTGCTCTGTTTTCCTGATAAAGGCCTCTCTCGTCTTGCATGTGAATAAAGCTAATTAAATGTATGATAATTTGGTTTAATTAGAGTTTTTGGTGAAAGTTAGGCCGAGATTGAGGCTTGAAAACAGAAAAAGAAAGGAAAAACCGAAAAGGAAGCGTGAAGTCCAGAAAAACAGAGTGTTATCGGGTAAGTGTGAATCCTCTGAATTTTGAGTTTAATTCGTCTCTCTCGTCTTGTATTTGGTTAGAGCTGATTGAATGTGTTATAATCTGGTTTTATTCGAATTTTGGGACTGAATAGGAAGGCAAAAACCGAGAAGGGACCTGGATTGCAGAAAAACAATGTAAGACGTTAAGTAAATCACGTATCCTCTAGTATTAATGAAAATCCTTTCTTCAATCTGTATATGAGTGAGCTAGAATGTGGACATTATAATATAAAGACTTAATCGTGTTTTCCACAGAAATGTAGGAATTCATAGCTAGAATACTGGTTGAATATATATTGGTAGATTTTCCTGCAAAACCGAAAACAAGAGCAGTAAAAGGAGGTGCTGTCCGCGAGTGATTGCTCTTGAAATTTAATGGGGTTTCCAGTTAAAATAAAGGCTTGAATATTAGGAATTGAGGGTGAACATTCATTGGATTTATTTTGCACCTGAAGAACTTTACCTAGGAATCAAAGACTTCTATGTTTCGGTCCGCTCTGTGAATATTGCAATGCAAAGAGAATAGAAGAGGAGAAGAGAGAATTCTTAGAATGGCTAGGGTTGCAACTACATGATATTACAAGAGAAAATGGTAAATATATACAAATAAGATTAAAAGACTAAACTACCCTTAAGTGTAATAAATATTATTTGCTAACATCCCCCCTCAAACTCACGATGCATCAGTAGAAATCATCGAGAGTTTGCTAGTCAAGAAATGAAAACGTTGAGTGGAATGTGATTTTGTGAACAAGTCAGCAATTTGCATGGAGGATGAGACATAGGGTAAAGTAATGGTGCTATGTCCAAAGTGATGTCGAGTAAAATGGCAATCAATCTCAATATACTTGGTGCGTTCATGGAAAACTGAGTTGCGGGCAATTTGTATAGCACTTATGTTATCATAGTACATAGGGGTTGGGCCATAGAAAGAGACACCCATATCGGTAAGTAACCAGCGTAACCAAACTATTTTTGTAGTGGTGGATGCCATGGCACGATATTTAGCTTCTATAGAAGATCGAGAGACAATGTCTTGCTTCTTACTCTTCCAAGAAATGAGAGAATCTCCTAGAAAAATGCAAAACCCTGTGGTTGACTTACGATCGGTGGAATCACCACCCCAATTAGCATCTGAGTAGGCACGTAATTCTAAGGAAGAAGATGTAGGAAAGAGAAGACTCTGAAATTGAGTGCCTCTAAGATAACGAAGAATGCGAAGAACAGCTGCCCAATGAACTGAAGTAGGAGAAGCGACAAATTGACTAACAACATGCACTGCATAAGCAATATCAGGTCTAGTGATAGTAAGATATACCAGACTGCCAACAATTGCACGATACAGAGTAGGATCTGATAAGGGAATGCCATCAGAAGAGGTATACCGGGCATTAAGCTCCAGAGAAGTATCTGTTTTTCGAGTATCAGATAGACGAGCTTGTTCAAGGATGAGAGTGATGTACTTAGATTGGGAAAGAAGATAACCTCTAGGAGAGTAAGCCACTTCAATCCCCAAAAAATATCGAAGAGTGCCCAAATCTTTCATCTCAAACTGTCGAGCTAATTGCAATTTTAACTCTTCAATCCCATCAATATCATCCCCAGTAATGATCATGTCATCAACATATAAAGAGAGTATGATACGACCATGAGAAGTACTTTTGAGAAACAAGGCGGAGTCATGTGAAGTAGAATGAAAACCAAGAGATGAAATCACAATGGAAAACTTTTCAAACCAAGCTCGAGGAGCTTGTTTAAGGCCGTATAGAGCTTTCTTTAGTTTACAAACTTCACTAGGATTATGAGAGACACCTGGTGGAGGCACCATGTAAACTTCTTCTTGAAGATCACCATTTAAGAAGGCATTTTTAACATCCATTTGAGAGATATGCCACTGATGAACAGATGCAACTGCAATAAGAGTGCAGATGGTAGTCATTTTAGCAACAGGAGCAAATGTTTCTTCATAATCCATACCATATTGTTGAGAAAAACCCTTAGCAACTAAACGAGCTTTGTATCGTTCAATTGACCCATCAGACTTAGTTTTGATCTTATATACCCAACGAGAACTAATTGCACGTTTTCCCAGTGGAAGAGGAGCAATGTCCCAAGTATCTGTCTTCTGCAAAGCAGAAAGTTGCTTTGCCATAGCTTGCTACCAAAGAGGGTCAAGAACAGCCTCTTGATAGGAAGAAAGTTCAGATAAATTGTGAATAGAGGTTAAAAAAGAAGCAAAAGAAGTAGAGTAAGTGGAATAAACAAAATCTGGTAATTTAGTGGACTTACGATCACGTTGAGGGTAACGAGAAGGAGGATCCACAGTCACAGAGGGTTCTTGAGAAGCAGTAGGGAGAGGGGAAGTGTCAACAAGAGGAACATCAAGATCAGCAAAATTACCAGTGTCAACCCTGCAAAACTCAATATTAGAATTATTTAGATGATCTGTCACATGAGGAGGTGTGGTATCTGTATTTGTGCGAAAAGGATCAATACGGGTGAGATCAGACTTTGTAAGACTCTGAGAATCAGAAGGAATGGAATAAAATGGTATACGTTCAAGAAACACAACATGACATGAGACATAAAGTTTTTGAGTGACAGGATCATAACAACGATATCCTTTCTGAGCATCACCATATCCTAGAAAAACATAGATTGCTGAACGAGAAGACAATTTATTACGTTGTACACTAGGAAGAAGAACAAAACAAGTAGAACCAAAAACTCTTAAAGCTGAATAGTCAGGAGCATCGCCACATAGTTTTTCAAAGGCAGACAAACCTGAAATAACAGATGATGGAATTCTGTTAATGACATAGACAGCAGTAAGAATAGCTTCCCCCCAAAACTCACTGGGAACTGAGGCAGACAAAAGAAGGGAACGAGCAGTTTCAACAATGTGACGATGTTTCCTTTCAGCAACGCCATTTTGCTGAGGAGTGTCAGTACAAGAAGTTTGATGAAAAGTTCCACCAAAGGCAAGTAATTCAGAAAATTTACTAGATGCATATTCACCCTCCAGATCATATCGAAAACACTTAATAACCGCATTATGTTGAGTTTTAACAAAAACACGAAACATAAGATAAACACTAAAAAATTCAGAACGATTTTTTATAAAATAAACCCAACAATAACGAGTAGTCATCAATGAAAGAAACATAATATCTAGATCCACCTTTTGTAGGAAGAGGTGATGGACCCCAAACATCAGAATGAACCAAGTCAAAGGTGCAACAGAAACAGAAGTACTTTTGGAAAAAGGTAAAGCAGAAAATTTAGCAAGTTTACAACCACAACAATTAGAAATGTCATGAGTTTGCAATTCTCTTAAAGCTCCAGTAGAAGCTAAGTATTTCAAGCAGGAAGAAGATACATGTCTGAAACAGAATGCCATAGGTAAAAATTAGAAGATAAGGAACCTAAACTAAATGATGACAGGTCAACACTGGAAGTTGCAATATCTGAAACTTTGAGCTTATCCAGAATATAAAGTCCCCCCTGCCTACAACCGGTCCCAATGAGCCTCCTGGATTGCGAATCCTGTACGTAACAAGAAGTGGAGGAAAAGAAAATCGAGAAGCCATAATCACACAACTGACTAACAGAAACAAGGTTCAACGTAAGGTTAGGAATGTAGTAAACATTTGAAAGAGATAAAGAAGATGTGCAAATAGACCCAGTGCCCGCTAAAGGCATTGGAGTGCCATCAGCAGTCATAACAGATACAGATGACTTGGGATGTAAAGATGCAAAGGATTGAAGATCAGATGACATATGATGAGAGGCTCCAGAGTCAAGAATCCATATGGATGAAGATATACCTGATGAGCTAGAGGAAGACAAACCTATATTTGAGGAGGCAGACATAGCTTGTGGTTGAGTGGCAAGAAACTTCTGAAATTGCTCAGCAAGGGTAGCTATTGTAGGGCCAGAAGAATGTGTATTATACCAAGAGAATCTGTCGGAGGAACAACTGCTGCAACATTTGAAGTTGAAGGTTTGAAGCCTCGTTGTTGCAAATGATTAGGTTGTTGTGTATGGTGCAATTTGTTCAATAATTTCGGGCATTGAGCTTTCCAATGGCCCTTTTGCTTACAAAAACTACATTCGTCATAACCAACCTTTCCATGAGATTTGTTTTTGTTAGGAGGAACTGCAAATATAGATGGGTGAGGAATAGGAAGAATTCCTTTCTCTATAGTCCCTTTATCAGATTGAGATTTAAGACGGATCTCTCCAGCTAACAACTCATTAACCACTGAATCAACCATTGGAAGAGGATTACGGTGCAATATTGTTCCACGAAGCCCTTCAAAATCATCCCGAAGAGCCATCAAAAATTGAACCAGACGTTGTTCTTCTCTACGAGCAATGTATGGTGCAAAGGCTCGTAATTCAACAGATTCAATAAGAGCTAGTTGATCCCAAAGATTAGTCATAGTAGAATAAAATTCTTGTATGATCATGTTGTTTTGTTTAAGAGCACGAATATCAATCTCTAATTGATATTGCTTTGCAAAATTTGACTGCATATACAACCTTTCCAAATGATCCCAGACCTCTTTAGCTGTTTCATATTTTGCTAGTTGTACTCCTATTGATTGCAAAACAGAGTTATTGATCCAAGTAATTATCTTCGAATTGTTTGCATCCCAAATTTCCATCTGTTCAATATATTTTGCATCATTTTCATCTTTCGGCTTAACAAAGGTTCCAAAAACATAACCCCACATTCTCTTACCTTTTAAAATTTTTTTTAACACATAACTCCAATATGAATAATTCTGTCCGTTCAATTGCACACTAATAGATTGAAGAGAATCATCTTTTTCACCAGCCATTGCTATTGTTATTAGACCAAGAATTTAATTATCTGGCAAAATGTACACTAAATGAACAGTAAACGTACCGGAATAGTGTAACAATTCTGATAAATAGTAAATTCAGCAAATTTCAGACTGCTACAGTAACGTTGACCGTTGACCATTTTGCTACAGTACTCGTGTCGCTACAGTACTGTGTTACTACAGTACGCGTTGCTACAATAACCCAAATTTGCAGTATCGGAGAAGATGATGAACAGTAACTCCAGCAACCAGAATAGTAACTCCGGCAATCTGAAAACGTACCAGAACAATCAAAAACAATCTCTGACTTACCAGAAATGCAAAAAATAGTTTCTTTCTAACCAAAACCAATTAAATCAGGCTAGATCTGAGAAATTTTCTTGCAACTACAGTAACAAAAAAAAATAAAATCTGCAAACCAGATTTTTGAGAACAAGAACCCGATCTGAAATCTGCGAACTCGATGTAAAATCAATCTGAACTGCAAATGGGTTGCCGACAAAAAATAAAAGGTAAAAACAACGCACCAAATCTGATTGCTCCAACCCGGATCTGTGATTTGTTGAAAGATCTGCGAAAGCTGTGGATAGATCAAGAATTGCGCTTTGATACCATGTGAATATTGCAATGCAAAGAGAATGGAGAAGGAGAAGAGAGAGTTCTTCGAATGGCTAGGGTTGCAACTACATGATATTACAAGAGAAAATGGTAAGTATATACAAATAAGATTAAAAGACTAAACTACCCTTAAGTGTAATAAATATTATTTGCTAACACGCTCAACATAACGATGGGATTAAAATGGAATTTGGAATTAAATAGAGCATATCGGGTTGATATAGCTGAGGGGACAAGGGTAGTATCTTTGCTTGACCATGCCAGAACCTGTAAACCAATTCCAGCAGGAGGAGTACTAGAAGAAAGAAAGAGAGAATAGGAGAAACCTGTGAACCAATTACATGTCGTGTGATCTTGTATGTTTTATTTTCGGTTGAACCTCAGCTGTCTTAGCTAGTAGCTACAGATTATTGAGCTGGGCTCAGGGAGCTCAGTAGGAATTGAAAGTTTACGCATGAATTGTTTTCATGAATGTGATTACTGAACTGCTATGACTTGTTTTCATGACTGGACATGGTATTGTCTTTATTGTGAACTCACTTGCTAGCTAATGGGATTATTTATTTCACAGTATTTCGACAATTCAATTTCCAGGAAAGGGACAAGGTGCGGATAATGAAGGTGCTGAATAAAGCTAGATGCTGCCTTTGTAGTTGCTCTTATTATTAAATATGATGGGAAAATATGCTGAGACCTCGGAGAAACTAATGTGTATAAATAAATGTAAATTAAGAGTGCAGTGCCTTCTAGACTTGGGTTTGTAAAACAAAAGTTGTAGCTTTAGTGTTGGTTGTGTATCTTATAATTTCCTAGTCAATAGGATTTGTTTTGGGTTTGGTGACAAGATGGACTTGGAAGTTCTTTTGAAGTTGAAATAGAACTAGGATCAATATGTTAGAGTCATTCTTTAATCCTCCCTTGCGGCATCACTTTCCTTGTGATATTGTCCTTCACATAAAAAGAATTTGAAGCAAATTCAATGTATATGTAATTCTATGTCTTAAGTTGAGATACACAAATCAAATTTTCAGCAATTCGAGGAGAATGAATAACATGCTTCAAATGAATAGGTTTATGATAAGAAAGGATAATAGTTGAACCTATATGATGTATAACAATTGAATCTCCATTTCTCACGGTTAATTGTTCCTCACCATGGTATTTTGTGGCTTGTTGCAGGTTATTGACATTGTTTGTGACATGGCTTGCACCATGGTCTAGGCACCAGGCTTGGTCATTCACACATTCAGGTGTGGCTATATAAGTGGAGTATGAAGTTTGATTAGTGGATTTTCCATCTTCTGGTACACCTCCCATACAAGTTTTTTAATAACACACAAAGGCATAGTGACTACTCTTGCCATTGATTTGGCACACTGGTCTTAAAATTCATTTTCCTACCTCCTCTGCTACGATTTCTTTCTCTAAGAGAACATTTCCCCTACTACCATTCCTTTTATTCTTATTAAAAGTATCAGTATCTTTCTTAGTTTGAACAACATTAGGAGAAATGGTGAGATTCTTAACAACATTTAATTACTCTATTCTACTTTCGAAAATCATTAAAGCAGTTGAAAATTCTACCCATGACACATTAGGCGCATGTGTTAACCAAGTGACTATAGGGATAAGGGATTTCCTGCTAGCTTCAAGTTATCTGCATCTGAATTCATTTTAGCCAGATACTCGTTCATCTTCAACGAGCCTTTTCTTGTTCTTTGCATTTCAGCTTTGTACCACATAGTTTTTTCCTTTGTTGCTGCACCTGCCATTTCTTCAATGCTGATCCATAGTTCTTTGTTGGTTTTGCGGTCTTCCATTTGAGCTGCTACATCCATGGTGAAGGAGTTGTACAACCAACTCAGCAGAAATTGATCTGTTTCTGCAGGACTCAAGCCATCAAATATCATTTCTGTAGGACATGGCTTTGTGCCATTAATAAATCGAGTTTTTTTATTCAAATGCTATCCTTTCCAAAAATTAATTAGGAGAATGCTACAAATTCAAAAAAAATTGGAGAGATACTATAAAATCTATCACATCAACAAAAATTTTTATTTTATTTCTATAAAACTTGGCCTGTGTTAGACCAAATTCTATATTTTTTTATAAAAAGAGAGCTCGGCTACTGACATGCCAACTCTAGTTATTAAAGAAAAAGTCGAAGATAAATGAAACTCGGCCTCCATATAAAAAAAAAATTTGAAAGATGAAGCTCGGCCATCAGGCCGAGCTTCATCACATATATATAATATTATATTACATATATATAATATATATATTAAAATATATATATATATATATATATATATATTAATTATAATATATATATATATAATTTAATAACAATTAATTATTTAATATGTAGTTAAATTATATGAGTTAAATATAATTAAATTTATGTAAATTATATATAATTAAATAAAATTAATATATATTTTATTAAATTTGTATTAATTAATTTTAATAGAAATATTTAATTTTAAATAATTGATCATATCATGTTTTATTTAATTAATTGATTGTATAAAATTAGTTTATTTTTATATAATTATGAAAAAATATTTAATTTACATTTGTTTAATTAAATTGAAATTAATATATAAAGAAATAGAGAATGTACAAACAAAAATATTTAAATGATAGAAAGTAAACAATGTTGAATAACATGTTCCCCTTGAGATATTAACTTCACATATAACAGATGATAGAGATAATCCAAAAGAAAATGATTCTTAGTTCCACAACACTTGCATATGTTAAAATATACCAATGGCTCATGTTCTTCTTAAGGTACTAACTTCATATTACTGTAAAGTTATATCACCACACATCACTTCCATTCCCAGATATTAAAAATTTGGGTTGATCAGACAACTAAGTCTATAAAGCATTAGTCATTGCTAGAGGCATCACTCATATATAATTAAATAAGATTAGAATATATTTTTATATAATTACAAAAAATATTTAATTTACAATTGATTAGTTAATATAAATTTAATAAAATCTAGACACGTGACCCGGGACTCCTAAAGTTTGTGCCTCAACACATGACTTTTATACGCCTAAGTAACATCTAGTGAAATAGTTACTAGTGGCCCATGTTCCACTTAAAGTCAAATTGTAAGACCATGCCACTAACTTCATATTTCCGCAAAGTTATATCATCACGTATTGCCTCTATTTCCAGATATTAAAAATTTGGGTTAATCAGACGACCAAGTCTATAAAGCATTAATCATCACTCGAGGTGTCACTCGTATATCATTAAATAAGATTAGCATATATTTTTATATAATTACCAAAAATATTTAATTTACAATTGATTAATTAATATAAATTTAATAAAATTTAGACACATGACTAGGGGTCTCTTAAGGTTTGTGTCTCAACACGTGACTTTCATACACCTAAGTAAGATCTAGTGAGTGAGGATAAAGCATGTTGTAAGGACTTGTGTTGGCTTATAAGGACAATTGCCAGTCTGGAAAACAACCCAAACATTACAAGTGGTATCAAAGCATGGTTAAAGATGCCTTACTATATTGTCACTACGAGACCTATTGTAATGCTTCAGTTGTTTTTCAGACTGACAACTGTCCCTACAAGCCAATATACGTCCTTACAACATGTTTTATCCTCACTCACTAGATCTTACTTAGGCGTATAAAAGTCTCGTGTTGAGGCACAAACCTTAGGAGTCCTCCAATCACGTGTCCAAATTTTATTATATTTATATTAATTAATCAATTATAAATTAAATATTTGTTATGATTATATAAAAATATATGCTAATATTATTTAATGATATACGAGTGATGATTAATGCTTTATAGACTTGGTCGTCTGATTAACCCAAATTTTTAATATCTGGGAATAGAGACAATGCGTGATGATATAACTTTACGGAAATATGAAGTTAGTGGCAGGGTCTTACAATCTGACCTTAAAGGAAACATGGGCCACTGGTAACTATTTCACTAGATGTTACTTAGGTATATAAAAGTCACGTGTGGAGTCCCGAGTCACGTGTCCATATTTTATTAAATTTATATTAATTAATCAATTGTTAATTAAATATTTTTGGTAATTATATAGAAATATATGCTAATCTTATTCAATTATATATGAGTGATGCCTCATACGATGACTAATGCTTTATAGACTTAGTCGTCTGATTAACCCAATTTTTTAATATATGGGGATGGAGGTGATGTGTGGTGATATAACTTGCGGTAATATGAAGTTAGTACCTTAAGGGGAACATGGGTCACTGGTATGTTTTAACACATGCAAGTGTTGTGGAACTGAGACTCATTTCTTTTAGATTATCTCTATCATCTGTTGTATATTTTAACGTTATTCAACATTGTTTATTTTCTATCATTTAACTATTTTTGTTTGTACATTCTCTATTTCTTTATATACTAATTTCAATTTAATTAAACAAATGTAAATTAAATATTTTTTCGCAATTATATAAAAATAAACCAATTTTATACAATGAATTAATTAAATAAAACATGATATAATCAATTATTTAAAATTAAATATTTCTATTAAAATTAATTAATATAAATTTAATAAATTATATTTAATTATATATAATGAATTGAATAATTTAATTCATTATTAATTATTAATTGTAATTAAATTTAATAAAAATTTCAGAGATGAATCTCGGCCTGAGCTTCATCACAGATATATATATATATATATTATTACATATATATATATATATATATATAAATATATATTATATACTATATATAATATATTTTTATATATATTTATAAATTTTTTATATATGTATATATATATATATGTAATAAGTCTATATATATATAAATATATATTATATATATATGTAATATATATTTTATATATATAACATTTTTTATATAATTAAATATTTTTCATAATTATATAAAAATGTATGCTAATCTTATTTAATGATATACGAGTGATACCTCGAGCGATGACTAATGTTTTATAGACTTGGTTGTCTAATTAACCCAAATTTTTAATATCTGGGAATGAAGACAATGTGTGATGATATAACTTTGTGGAAATATGAAGTTAGTGGCAAGGTCTTACAATTTGACTGTAAGGAAAACATAGGCAACTAGTAACTATTTCACTAGATGTTACTTAGGTGTATAAAAGTCATGTGTTAAATATTTCTATCATTTAGGTGTATAAAATTCACTAGATGTTACTTAGGTGTATAAAAGTTAGTATCTCAAGGGGAATACGTTATTTAACATTGTTTACTTTCTATCATTTAAATATTTTTATTTGTACATTCTCTATTTCTTTATATACTAATTTCAATTTAATTAAACAAATGTCAATTAAATATTTTTTCATAATTATATAAAAATAAACTAATTTTATACAATCAATTAATTAAATAAAACATGATATGATCAATTATTTAAAATTAAATATTTCTATTAAAATTAATTAATATGAATTTAATAAAATATACACTAATTTTATTTAATTATATATAATTTACATAAATTTAATTATATTTTAACTCATATAATTTAATTACATATTAATTAATCAATTGTTATTAAATTATAATATATATATATATTATAATTAATATATATATATATTTTAAATATATATTATATATATTTAATATAATATTATATATATATATATATATATATATATGTGATGAAGATATATTATTTTGTTCTTCTATTTCTGAATATTCAGATTCACTGATTTCGCTAATAATTTCTTCTTCTGACGATTTGTCATTAATTTCATATATTTTATAAATTTCTAAATCATCTTTTATTTCGCTTCCATATTCTTCTAATGGCTCTAAATTATATTCATAAGCTAATTCTAATATCTTTAAGGTTTTCTTATTTTTTGGTTTGGGGCAGTTAGTTGAAATATGTCCTAATTCCCCACAATTATAACATTTACATTTTTTAGGGTTTTTCTTATAATCTGTTCTTTTTCTAAAATATTTCTTATTCTTGTATGGATTATATTTTCTCTTTTTGTAGTATTTTTTGTACTTTTCTTTTGGATATTTTTAAATTCGTATTTTCTTTTAAATCGTTTTTTCTTTCTCTTATGTTTAGTTAATTCACATCCCCATTTGTGAGATGTCTGTAATTCTCCACATTTTAATAAATATTTATTTATTTTATAATATTTTTGGCTTCTCCAAGAATTTTTACATTTATCAAATAAATATTCTCTTAAGAAATATTCTCTTCTTCCCATTGTATCAATTACTGCTATTGTATCTATATTCTTGTTTTCTAAGGATTTATAGTATTCTTCCATTATTGGTTCACTAATTAATTTTGGAGTTTTTCTATAAAATAGATCTAAATAATATTTTTGGTTTAAATAACTATCTCCTAATCTTGCTTCATAATAATATTTTTTATATTCACATATATATTGATTTAAGTATTTTGGATCTAAAGAACTTAATTCTATGTTATGCAAATTACTTATTGCTTTGTTAATTGTTGTTTTCTCATTTAATGTTACATTTCTTCCTACAAATTCATTTCTTAGAACTTGTTCATATTGTCTGATTAATGTTGCTATCTTCTGTCTTCTTGTTAAATCTTCTTCATTTCTTACCGTTCTTACTCCATTTCTAAAATTTTGATCTTTAGATTTCTACCAATCATGTACTATTCCTATAAATGTTGATTCTATTAATAAGCTAGTAGTAGGTAAATCTATTCCTCTTGTTAATAAGGCTATTAATTGTGATTTAGTCCATTCTTATATTCTTTTATGGTTATTTAAATTACAATCTAAATTTAGCCATATTCCTGAGTTTGGTATTGGTTTGGTTTCATATTGTTCTAATGGTGTTGGTATATATCTACTATTTTTTGGGGTATCAAAACTTATATTCATGTCTCTGTAATCTTCTGTTCTAATTGGTTCTTGGTGTCTTAATTCTTCTTGTTCTAATTCTTGTTCTCGAGTTATACTAAATTTTGCCATCCTCATATTATATGAAGGTTGACTTAAATCTGGGGGGTTAAATGATTCTTGTTGTTTAGTAGTTTGAGACGTTACTCCACTTAATTCTGTTGTTTGCATATTTATTTCTTCTTCTGTAATATCTAAGTTTTCATTTAATGCTTCTATTTCTAGTCTTAATTTTTTCATATCTATTTCTTTTTCTTTCTGACTTATTATTTTATCTATATCATCTTCTTGTTCTTCTTCTTGTTCTCCTAGTATAATTGTATTTATTTGTGGTTTGCTTTTTATTTTTATTAGTCGACATAAAAATTCATCTGAATCAACATATATTATTTTTGCTAGCTTGTTTCTTTCATCTTTTACATAAATTTTTTCTACATAATTTTTTTCTTCTTCTTTTTCTTTACCTTTTTCTATCTTAATTATTTCTTCTTGTTTTTTCTGTTCTTCCATATAATCTTTCCTCATCATATTTTTTAACTTCTTCAAATATTGTCCATAAATTTTTATTTATTGTTTCTTGTCCTTTGTGTAATCTTTCTATTTCTATTTTGGTCTGCTTTGTATTTTCATCTAATGTTTGTCATCTTATTTTATTTATTGTTAACTGTTCTTCTTCATCTAGTATGTCAATTATATTTAACATATTGATTTGGGGTTTATCTATTATAGGTTCTACTAATGATGTTTCTGTTTCTTTTATTCCTAAATAATACATTATTTTATTCATATTTTTATTTATGCATTCTAACTGATAATTTTGGTACATTAAATATTCTTCATTCTTTTGAACTTGTACTTTTATTCATAAACTTTTTGTTCTAAAGGTTTTGCTAATTCTATAATTCTTTCAAACTTAAGTTTATTTTCTTCTAATAATACTTGTTTTAATGCATCCTTAGGGAGCTTTTCCATTTCATTTATATAATCAGTTTCATAATTTCCTTTGGCTACTTTATCATCTATATAACAACCTAATTGTTTCATTAAAAACATATTTGTAAAATTAATTTGGTTTTTTAAATCTTCGCCTTCTCCAACCTATACAATATGGAGTTAATACACATCTATTATTATCTTCAATAGTTAGAATATGAGAATATATAGGTAATTCATATTGTTCTATATCATATATTCTTGGTTCTACTCTATCTAACACATCCATAATTAATATTAAAAAACAGATAATCAGTAATAATAAACTATTAATATAAAAGAGAGAGGGGGTCTGGCTTTATAACTTAAGGGTCCAAAGTTCATTAATTTCTAAAACTGGATGCTCTAATACCATACGGGGTTGTCAGACTGATTAACATGCTACAAGGAGATGTTTTTTTGTCAAAATTTATCCTCCATATACATATATATATATATATATATATATATATATATATATCATTACAGCCTTGTACTGATCATCCTCATAGGCTTTTCGACCTTCACACGGCATCATATGCCTTCACTGGTCATTTAGCCTTCCAGGCCTCTTTCAGTACTATGCTATAGCAATATATATATACTTCATGGATCTAATAGCCATGATAAACCATAACTAATCTGTAAACATCTTCAAATAGCATATTAACCAGTAGTTTGGCCCTTACAGAATCATGGATCCATATTAGAAATCAATTCCCCTTGAACCCTACAGGAGTTTACCAAGCCATTACCTTAATTTCCAGCTTCTAAAAATATTTGTTGTTGAGAGAGAGAGAGAGAGTATGCACAAGGTTAGATAATGGGAATTCAGATATTATTAATATGAAAAGATTTTATAGATAGTGAGAGAGGGATTACAAGGATTTCATAAGAGGGTATTGTTAGTAGTGGGTAGAATAATTGTGCTTGGGAGCGATGCCTATACTACTTTATTCTTCGTCTATTTATAATAGAGTTTCTGAGTTAATATTAACTCAGGTTTACAAATCATAGTTTCCTTTTCCTAACTCGAGTTACTTTTCCGTGACACTTCCATCACCTTTAGTCGCTTCTGTTTTTGCCTTTAGTCACGTCCATCTACTCTTATTGTATTGGGATTCCATCTTGTTTTTTGTTCTTCTGTCTTCTTCTGCGACATTCACTATCCTTTGTTCTTCTGTCTTCTTTTACCGACACTTTTTGTGTGTAATTTCTCCATAATTTTGTGTAATTTCTCCATAATTTTCTTTGCTTGCTTTTTCTCTTTTTTTTTTTTACTCTATTACAGATAAATCTATACTCGGCTCCTTATAATCTTGGGCTTTGGATCATCTTTACAATATTTATACTTATGTCTTGTATAATCTAATAGTAATTTACAAATTCTTTTCTTAGTGGGCTCTGACAGATTCATTTCATTTTTCTTAATTTTTTCAGCCCATAGGTTGAAATCCTGGGCCAGTCTACTGATCTTGCCTACTGAATATATACATGTTGTCGGGCCTGTAAAGTAGGTCCATTGATGTTCTTCTGCATTTAATGTTCTAGTTATCTCCTGCATGATAATGGCCATTTCTTGTGCTCGAATATTGTGCAATCTGTACTCGAGATCTTCATCATCTTCAATAATGTCCTTTATTTGTTGGTCACAATCATATGGTTTTTTAGTGGTCCCCATTTTAATAAGGTTAATAGGAGGATAATATTTATCAGGAGTTATTTCACAAATAGTTGAATAGAAACGGATATACATATGGTATTGAGTAATAATCTTTGAATAATGTTTGGTTGATTCAATAATGTGTTGGGGTAAATCAGATAATTCTCTAAGATCTTTACTGGGATAAATAGTTTGGATAAATCCATAATTGAATAGGGTCTTCACTAATTTTGGGTTAGTTCCTGGCATTGTAATAGCTTTAGATGCATAGTGAGATGCATATCTAATGGTTGGTGAAGGTACAGACAAAGTACTGGTCTTTTTAATTAACATAAGGAGGAAGTCATACTGTTCTTTTCTTTGGAAGTTACTAGGGTTAGGATCAGACTTATTGGTTTTTGGTGATTTACTGGTTTGGGCTTGGTCTTTGATAATTTGTACAAAAGGAGTTACTGGCGGTGACACTGTCATAGAAGGTGTCAATAATTTGGGTTCTTCTGGTTTGGATTTACTTGACTCGGTTGTGGATGTAAGATCCGATACTATTTTTTCAATACTTTTAAACTCTTTGTTCTAATCCATTTGGACCAGATATTTTTTCAGATAATATTTTAATTTGATCATGAAGGCCATTGATACTATTTGCTAGATTATTGAGCTCAGTGGACATTAATCCTTGTAGCATACCAATAGTGGCTTCTAAGATATTGGTCTTTAATTGTACTTGCTCAATAAGAGATGACTCTTGGTTACTATTCTCGTTTACTGGGACTTCTGGATGATTACTGGCCATAATTGCACCTGCTCAAATAATCAGCAATCAAATTATTTTGTCCTTTAATATATTCAATAGTGTAATTCATAATATGCTAAATCCATTTGCCATTTTATTAACATTTTATTACTCAACTTATAAGTATTTACTCCTTTATCTAGCCAATGCTTTACTTGAGTATTGTCTGTTCTTATAACAAAATTCGTGTTTACTATAAACAATTCAAATTTATCTATTGCTTTTATTATAGCTAAAAATTCTTTCCAATTACTATGATATTTACTTTGACTATCATTGAGTTTTCCACTAGCATATCTTGTAACATATTTTTTTTCCTTCATGTTCATAATATAATGCAGCTCCCCAATAATTATCTGATGAATCTATATAAATAATCCATTTTCTATGTGTCATTTTTGGTATGTATAATTTTGGTAAATTTTTACACATTTTTGATTTCATCTATTATTTTTTCTGTATTTTTATCCCATGTCCATTTAGCTTTTTCTCCTGCTAATTTAGATATTTCAGCGATTAATTTTGATAAATTGGGAATATAATGTCTAGCTTGGTTGACTAATCCTAAAAATGATTGTAGTTCTTTCTTACTAGAAATCTTCTCAAAATCTAATACTTTTTTACTAATATGTTCCTGTAATTCAATTCCTTCTGGTGTAATAATCTGTCCTAAGAATGATATAGTTGTTTTTCTTAATTCTGTTTTATGAGGTGATATATTTAACCCTTTAGTCTCTATAATGTCTACAAATCTACTTAAATGTTCTTCATGTATCTTTTTATTTTCTGAAAAGATTAAAATATCATCGATATAAATTACAGCAAAGTCTTTAATTGGTTCTAATAATTTAAATACATATTCTTGAAATATACTAGGACTATTATTAAATCCCATTGGCAATACATTCCATTCAAATAATCCTTCAGATGTACTAAAGCCAGTATATTTTTTACTATCTTCAGCTAATTTTATTTGATAGAATCCTGATTTACAGTCAAATTTACTAAATATGTTTTTTCCTATAATTAGATTGAATAATAAGTCCATATTTGGAATTGGATATCTATTTTTGACTATGATTTGATTTAACTTTCTATAATCTATTACCATTATAGATTTTCCTCTTTTTTCTTCACTATGTTTAATTACTATCATTGCTGGTGATGAGTATTCAGATTTACTATCTTTTATCAAATCATATTTTTTTAGTTCATTAATATGCATAATAAATTCTTTTCTTTCAGTTTCAGTCCAAGGGTATGGTTTGCAATTAATTTGCTTACTATAATCTTTTAATTCAATAGTTGCCATGGGTTTAGATTTTTTCCAATGTATTAATGGATTTTCACTATAATTTTCTTTGATTCTTTGTTCTATAGTTTTGGTTATCATTATTGATAATTTAGGTAAATTTTCTTCGATTTCTATGGCTTTACTATTTGGTATAAATTGTATTTCATTATCCTTATATTTTTTCTAAAAAGTTTCATCTTTTCTTCTGTAAGGCCTAGTTATTCTTATTCCCCATGCTTGGTGTTTACATGGTGTGGTTAAAATCAATACTTTGTTATGGAAAGTTATTGGATAATATTGTTCTAAAAAATCCAATTCGAATAAAATATCACAACTAATTTCATTATATTGGTATATTTTTGGTATTTTTAATTCATAATTTCCTATCTGTATGTATACTTCTTTTGCGGCTAATTCTAACATGTGAATTTCATTTCCTGCACTAGTCATCCTTAATGGTGCATTTTCCTTTTTCCAATATTCTGGTGGTAATACATTATATTTAGCTGTAGTTAAACTTGCTCCAGTGTCTACTAATGCATGATATTTTCTTGACCTATATTTTTTATAATTGAGTTTAACTAAAATATTGTATAACATTATATTAATGGTACTTTTGGAATTATTATTGTCTGATGATTTATTGTTATTAAGATTTGATTGTTTTTAATTCTATATGGTTTTACTTGGTTTAAAAAGTCTTTTCCTAATATCATTTTGTGTTCAGCATTATTATTGATCATATTATCTACCCATAATTTTACTTGAATTATATCTCTTTATTAAATCTTAAATTAGCGATAGTCATTGTTCCTATTTCATCAATAATGATATTATCATCTGCTAATTGTAATTACATATTACTATGGTCTTCTGTTGGGTTTATTATTGCTATAATTTCTTGCCATTCGTTATTTTTTCTAATTTCTAATAAAACTAGATTTTTTGTATTAGTTAAGTCTATTTGTGTTGGTCTTATTTCTGGTAATCTTGAAGTTATTGGTATTTCAGCTAATCTCATTCTTTCTATATCTGGATAGCTTCTATGACTTTGGGTTCTTGTTAATGGTCTACTGCTATAACTACTCTGTGGTCTTTCATATTCTATACTATATCTTGGTCGATTTAAATTTATGTTTAATGATCTATTTCCTAATGTATTATCAAATTCCATTCTTCTTCTTAGTGTATCTTGGTTTGTTATAGTATTATCTGAATTAAATTGTATTTGTGATGGTAAAGTTATTCTTTAGTTGTCTAAAGGTACTTCCCTTAATACTGATGCAAAATGTCTATCTATCAATATTCTTCCTTGTCTTTTCTTATAAATTTTATGTTGATTAGTAAATACTAATCCTACCAGTACTTGTATGCTAATTATTTTACTATGTAGTGGCATTTTTATTCCTTTAATTTTATGATATATATTTAATATTTTATCCATATTTCCTTCTGCTCTAGATATTGCAAAATTAGTATTTACTGTAAATTTTAATTTTTGATAGATTAAATTTCCACTAAGTATTCCCAATATACTATTTCTTACATCATCTATTATTCTTCCATCTGTTAATACCAATTCTATTGGTGTATCTATCCCTTCTCTAAAATAAGCTTTTACTCATAATTGTACTCCTTGAATATTCTCAAACTTTTTTTTATTTGAATGAAGCTTGGCCTCATCATCTCCGGTTTTTTTTTTAATAATTGGAGCTCGGGTTGTCAGTAGCCGAGCTTCCTTTTTATCAAAAAAAATAGAATTTGGTTTGACACAGGCCGAGTTTTATAAAAATAAAATAAAATTTTTTGTTGATGTGACAGATTTTATAGTATCTCCCTAATTTTTTCTGAATCTATAGCATTTTCCTAATTATTTTTGGAAAGGATAGCATTTGAATAAAAAACTCTAATAAATCCTTCCAGCCCCTGTTTACCTTGATGACAGGTAGGACAGTGGATTGCCATAGCAGGAAGTTGTCACTATATATCCAACTTGATAGGAGCAACCAAATTGAACGAATTATTTTGTGATTGGTTTATTTTGATCCTTGAACATGATCCAGCAAAGTTCATTGATATTGTGGGAGAGTTTTCGTCCATGGATTTAGAGAGCGTTTTGCAATATTGCATTTATATCAAGACAAGTTTTGGAGTAGACTAGAGAATAGATAAAGTTTAGCAAAAATGATAGTGTGCTGAGATGAATACCTTCATATATATATATATAGGAGAGATGTACATCAGGGAAAAATAAAAAATTTACACTTGGTGTTTGATCTTGTAAATAAGGAAAATAATAACTACCTACAATTATACAAAAAAAGAATTAACAGAATGAAGGAATACTACAAAGCCAGCAATATATTATATCATGAATTGTTAGTAGATAGAGAGTGCTGAGAGCTGAATTAATGAGCTGTATTACTATTCTCCTTAACATCAATTTAGTCTCATATAAATTTTTATTCTTAATTTGGTCCCTCACATATTCAAATGGTAAGGGACCAAATTGGGAATGTCTGGATCTGCAAGGGACTAAATTGAAAACATTTGAATCTATAATGGACTAAATTAAAAATAAAAATTTATGAGGAATCAAATTGAGAATGTTTAGATTTGTGAGGGGTAAAATTAAGAATAAAAATATGTGAGAGACTAAATTGAAAAATAGTGAATTTAAGAGGACCAAAATGAAATTTTAGTCTATTTAAAAAGTCAACGTTTTGACTCTTCCAACTTTAATTTTTGGAAGAAAAAATTAAATGCAACAAATTTGTTATCAGATTCTTCAATCAATACATAGTAAGTTTATAATTCTCCAATTAAAATATGACAATTATAAGATCTTTAAAATATAACTTTAAATTTTTCACTACTCATCATGGTTGATTTTTCAAAAAACTTTTACACATACTATTTTTTAGTAAAAATGTTGATAGTAAAGACATAAGAAATTTTATACAAGTTTTCGTAATTTTTCTTGTTCACAATACTTGAACTTAAGATTTTGTTCAAAAAAAAAAGACAAATATTGAGTCACTTGAACTAACTAATGTTAATCTGCTCATCCCTTAATATATCTATTTTGTTTAATGAAAAAACAACTTTTGTAAATTAAATTTATGATTTTCACCACTGAGCTTATCTATAACTGAAATAGTATGAGTTTAGAATATTATGCGTCAGGGGTTATAATTCGAGCCTCTTGTCATAAAAAAAAGAAATAGAAAAAATCATTTTGAATACAAAATGAATAAAATTAAAATAAAAGTTTAAAACATATATTTCTTTCTAGTAAGTTCTATTTTTTATAGCAAAACTAATATTATCTTTGAAGGTGTCATCTATATTTTGGCTTTAGGAAGATAGGTAAAAGCTTTTATAATAGAAGAGAGATTTGTGTAATTCAAAAATATCTTAGAGGAAGAGGAAGAGTAATTTGCCCCTTATAATATTTTGAAAAAAAAAAATAAACGGATTTTTTAATTTCTATGATTGTCAAAATGATTATTTATTTCGCATTATCATAAATCCTTTAGTCTGCCAAACCCAAATGATATATCAAATTGATTTAATATTTTCTTTAATCTAGACTGTGAAGTCAAAGAAAACAAAATTTAAAATTATTTTCTTATTTTTTATCATTCAGATATTAAATATTTTGGAATTTTAACTATTTATTTAATCTATTTTCTTTCTGTCCATCCAAGCAAAGCAATGAGAGATTTTTATTTTTTTTAATAAATGTACCCTATCCATGTTTCAAGTCTCACAAATTTGTTCCTATATAATCTAATTCTCAAAATAGTTTAGCTCAATATTCATTATCATTGAGTGGGTTTGCAGATTTGTAAATAGATTAATCCATTTCTGGCAGAAACCGTAGGCTTTTGAGAACCATGTTTATAAAAGGCCACTTCAGTCTATCAAAGGCCTTATTCATATAAAGTTAAGGGCCATCTAGTGTTTTTTGCTTTTCCTTTTTTTTTTTTTTATCAAAACATGAAACTATCTCATCCAACACACTCTTTATTCTCTCCACCTTTATCAAAAAAATCAGCTACGGTTCCTTAATAATATCCCAAGAATTTTAGAAGAAATAGTCATTCATATCATCTCATTATTCAATGATTTTTGTTTTAGGTGAGCTATTTCATATTTCAACTTCTTAATCTATATGTCAGCTTGTCTGGATGTGTTGTTGCTCGTTAGAAAATTGAGAGGAAGTCACAAATCTTTCTAGCCACACCAATGAGGCTACCTGACTTATCTTTATGATATGTCCTTTATATTGATTATTTTCCTATGGTTTTATTGAGTTTTTTCTTTCCCTTGTTCCTATTTTTCTTTCCTTTTTGCATCTTTTATCTTAGTTTTTGCGTTGTTATTTATATTTTGTAGTTCTCTTTGTTCTTTCCCTTTTTATCCCCTTTTTCCCTATATTTTGCAGTAATCGTTGTTGTATTTTCTTGTAGATGTATATTTTGGTATGATACAAGTTGGGGAGCTGAAAAATTCTGATGCCAGTATTGGTCTGCAGCAAGTCTGAAGGCTGGCGCCTCAGGTGCCTGGCAAGTGTACCAGTCACACAAGTAATATAGTGATGAAATAAGCGTATCGTCTCCACAGGGACTAACGTGCTAATTACTCCAGAAATCAAACGTAATATTTAGGCGAATCGATTTGTGGAATGAAGGTAGCTCTAATTGAAAGTAAAGCAAATAGCAATTGAATCAACGAAAGTAAATCAAGTAAAAGGCCTAGAGTCACTAATCCCCCTCTTTCGTCCTAGGAATTGCCAATTCTCCCTACACCTGTAATTCAAATCAATTATGCACAATAATCTCAGGTTTTCTAATGGCTTAAGGTAATTCTCCTGAACCTAGATTAAGCTACCCAACTCTACACAATCCCTTATGTGAGTTTTTGTCTAATTAAAGTTAACCTGAATTGATTAAACAAGGTTAATTAATATCCCTACTAATTAACAAGTAAAACCCCTAGGTTCCATCACTCGCCCTAAGCGTTCAGTGTTCTACCCACATCTCCCTCTCCCAAGTTCAATGAAGGCAACATACATATCATAAAATGGCCAATTCTATAATACGTTCAAGAGTATTGAATGTTAGGTATGCATAAATTGACAATAATCACAAATCTCAAGAGAATACAAATCCTAGTCTGAAATTGAGTTCATAGGAACCCTAGAGCAGAAAATTTAGCCACTCACGGCTCTAAGACTACAGAAAACAGTAGAAGAATGATAAAACTTCATGAATCCGGGGTTGGGTTGATGGAATTCAGGCTTGATTGGCTCCAGGGACGGATTCCTCCTTCTCCTCTAGCAAAAGTAGGCGCTTCTCTCCAGTCTCCAACTCAGAATACCCCTAAAAAGTTCATGTGATGCCTTTTAAATCAGCTCAGAGTCGCGACTTACCGCTATAGCGATAACTTTCCACCGCTATAGCGGTAGAAGACAGTAATAAATTTTCCAATAAATTTGGTGCAGGGCTCACCGCTATAGCAGTAAGGATCCACCGCTATAGCGGTGGTAGACAGAGAGTGGGTCTTTTGGTTCTTCAGCTCTAGTGGCAGGCGCTATAGCGGTATTAATCCAGCGCTATAGCGGTAATGGACAGAAGCAATTTCCAACTTTATGTTTAGCTCCAGGGATCACCGCTATAGAGGTGATAATCCACCGCTATAGCGGTGATAGATAGAGAGTGGGCAAACAGCTTCCTCACAGCAACTAGTATCAGTTCGGTCGTTCGCTTCAGCTTCGTCCAACTCGCCCTACATCAGAGAGGATAAAATGATGATTAGTAGCATTCTTAGTCAAGGAATCACATGAAGCAGATTAAACTCTAACAAATCCTAAACTAAACTAAATCAAACAAAAACAACGAAAAAGGCATACAAGCAAACACAAGTAGGCGATAAAATGGATCAAAGATTTAGCACCAAATGGTACTAAATCTAGCACTTAACAGCGCCACACATGGTGCCTCAAGCGCCACACCTTAAACTCTCGGCCTGACATTTTATGGCTGGCGCCTCAGGCGCCACATGGAGTGTCTGGGGGCACCAGCCCCCAAACTCTCTGTCTCAAAGCCTGAAGGTGGCGCCTATGCACCAATCCATGTTTTTTCCACTTATTTTCTGCATGGCGCCTAGGTGCCACACAGGGCCCCTAGGCAGCCGGTCCTGACCTGCTAGTGATGGAACCTATAAATTGGATTTCTGAAGAATTTTGGAGAATCTTTTGGCTGGAGAAGAAAGGGCTCTACTAGGGCACAATTAGACGAGAAGGGAGACCTCTTCTTCATTGAGTTTGATGCTTATTTCTTTCTCTCCTTCCTATTGTATCATGTTTATTTATGTATTTGTGATGTTTTTCTCTTCTCCCACCATGTGTAACTAATTCTCTAGGATTAGAGGATTGATGTAATTGACTTCTATGAAGTTTTGTTATTGAATACTTTAATATAATTGCATTTTCAATTATTGGAGTAGACTTTACTGCTATTAATTACTCTTGGATGCTTAGCTACCATTTGCAATGAACCTATGGTTTATATTAATGCTAGATATAGCTTGATATAGACTTGCCTTTGTAATTTTTACTGTAACTCGGGTTAGTCTAGACATAGATAACCTTGATTACGTGATTTTTATGAGTTCTTAAGCTTAAACTCCAAATCAATTAATTTGACTAAGACATTAGCTAATTATTGAGTGAGGAAGATTTGTTTCACCAAGACATTGGGTTTAAATATCTTTGTGAACTTAATCAACATTAAGAGGAATTTGCAAGTATATTGAAGTATTCTCTAATGACTCAAAGATTAGTTTGTCTATGAATTAATCGGATTAGGAGTTAAGTGAAATCAATCCCCTATACCCGCTTTGTTATCATATAATCTTTCGTTGTGCTAGTTTATTCCTTATCTTAATTAGTTTACTTTAACTAAATTTAGACTCAATTCACTCAACCTTTTCAATTGTCTAAATATAATTTAAGCTAGTAAAATTGGTAATTGTTAGACGTTAATCCCTGAGGATGATAGCTCTCTCTCACTTTACTACTTGTGCGACCCGATACATTTGTCGGGAAAGATCGCATCACTTCATCATTCTAATTGACCAAGACTACAGATTTATAATTGTCATGATCTACCCAGTAGTCTTGACTTTTGAAGCTTCATCCTCTTCCATGTAATTCAGGACAAATCCCAGTCAAGATAGGAAGAGTGATCGAAGATAATTGCTCGAAGGGCAATAGCTATACAAGCACTATATGATGTAATGAACTTCTTATTGTAAAGAACTCTTTCAATCTAGCCATCGCCCTATTTTTACACCATGTGTATCTGTAGCCCTTTAGTGGGCATCAATTAGACCACTAAATATTAGAAAATATTTAAAGACAACTGTTTGATTGGGATTACATCCTCTAACACCATTTCATGAGGGTGAAGACTTTCATTAAAGTCTCCCATAAACATCCATGGAGTATTATAATCAGCATTTTAAAAAAATGTTTATAATTAACGTAATTAGGACATCCATAAACTCTAGTGTCAAGTTCTCAATTTAGTACCATTTTGGTACTAAATCCTATATCTTCTTAGTTTTCTTTGATCTTTCAATAAATGGAGTAATTTCATGTTTTTGATCTGCGATTTAATGGTGTTATTTGTTATTTTTGATGTAGGTTGAGTTGGTGAGAAGTTCGTGTTAGAAGATGGAATGTTAAAGTTGAAATTCTGAAGATACTGGAGTGATTGTTGTCTCCCATCGTTATAGCAGTGGATTCTATAGCTATAGCGGTGGAATACTGAAAAAAATATTTTGGAGCCATCTTTTCTGCCATCCACCGCTATAGCAGTAAATCTTCATCGCTATAGTGGTGGATCCTGGAAAAACATGATTTTAAGCTTTCTTCTCTGCCTTCCACCGTTATAGCGGTGGGAATTCAATGCTATAGCAGTAGTTCGCAATTCTGTACTGATTTAAATGCGTCAGAATAGATTTTCTAGGGTATTCTGAGTTGGAGATAGAGGGGAGGCACCGATTTATGCTAGAGGAGAAGGAGAAATCCATTCTCAATGCCGATCAAGCTCGATTTTCGTCAACCTAACCTCGGATTCATAGAGTTTTCTCATTCTTTTACTATTTTCTATAGTTTTAGAACCATGAGTGGCTAATTTGTTCCTTCTAGAGTTGCTATGAACCAACTTTCAGATTAGAGATTGAATCTCTCTTTGTAATTGTGATTTCATTTGATTAATATATGTCTGTTCATTCATTTATATTGAACTTGCTATAATCTTGGCCGAATTATAGTTTGTTTGTTACTTTTATTGATCTCGGGAGAGGGAAGTGAGAGTAGAACATTGAGTAGATAGGATAAGTGCGTCAACTTTAGGGGTTTTTTCTTGTTAACTAAAAGGGTTTTTAGTTAATCTCGTTTAATCAAAGTTAGGTTGGTTGAATTTGGCTTAACCCACATAAGGGATTGCGTACGAGTTGAGTAGCTTAACTTAGGTTCGGAAGAATCACTTTAAGCCATAAGATAACCTAAGATTAACATGCATGATTAATTAGAATCACAAGTGCAGAGAGAGTGTAGTAATTCCTAGGACAGAAGAAGGGGATTAGTAACTCTAGACCTTTTATTTGAATTATTTCCATTTGATTTTATTTTAATCTGATTTTACTTTTTAGTTCTTTAATTAAAGCTATCTTCAATTTAAAATTTGTTTGCTTAAATAATATGTTTAAACTTCTGGAGTACTTAGCACGTTAGTTCCTGTGGAGACGATAACTCTTTACTCATTTTTACACTATATTACTTGTGCAACTGGTGCACTTGCCAGAACATTCAACATTTAGTCAACAAGTCAGAAAACTCATTATTATTTCATTGACAACACAGGTGGATAAAATGATGACAACAGGAAATAACATCCCAATTAACATCATAACTCCAAAAAATACAAACACCACCAAATCTTCCAATGGGATCAACTACTTTTAACTTCAGCTTGTGTTTCAAATTATCTAACTTGTGCTTTTTAGCCTTGGTCTCCATCAAGAACAAAACTTGGGACTTATGAAGCACTATCAAGTCCGTAAGACTCCTTAGTGTCAGGTAAGCCCCAATCCCTTGACAATTCTAAGAGTTTCATGGCTGAGCTGGGGGCATGGTTTGGCTCGCTTCTCAATCTCAGAGATTGCACCTCAACAAAAGGAGTAAATGACATTTTCTTCTACTTTTTCCTCCAATCAGTGTATGTGTTTGTCTCATCTTCATCTTCCTTGTCACATTGTCCATATTCCATAAGAAGTGGTGGTTCATATAACTTGAAATTAGTATTACTAGCTATTTGTTCCATCATCAAAGTTTGCACATCCTTTTTTGAGAGAGATATACACTAAACTTTCTGGGTAGAATAGTAATATTCCCACCATATTCATGACTAGAGAGCCCACCATGAAATTAAAGGATTAGTCTTTAGGTGGAAATTCAACGTAGTAATCCTGTCGCTTACCTCCATTAGGCTTTTTGATTAAGCTATCATTATTCTTTTGTTTTTCTCCATTTCCATCGAAGATTCTTCAACACCTATTAGTGTCTCTTGGGCTTAAATCAACATGCAACACATTATTATTATTATCGTTCCTTATTTTCCTCCTCTTCTGGGTTATTATAATCTAGAACCACTATTTTTTTGCTTTAGTCCAACATCCTCTTTTTCAATCCCCATTTCCCCTAGACAAATGGGCCCATGTGCAGCCCTCTTTTAAAGATTTTTTAGGTCAACTTGAGTAATATCTTCCCTTCCATTACTTTTTATCCATGTTTACCCGTCCGACCTCTGTTGTACTACCCTGTTTCCTCATCATGTACTACTTCAGATGTGTTCCCTTAATCATCTCTATACAGCTCTCAAATGGTATCTTATCATATCTGTCTACCACATCATCATTCAACTATTTTGACGTTAGGAACACTTTCTCTTGAAGCTTCTTCGTTAACGTATCCAATATTTGTTCCTTTTTGGGCCACCAATGATCCTTATTCTGTAAAACACCAGAGGCTGAATTTTTCTTGAGACTAGCTTCCAATATTAAATAGTTGTCATTGATTTATTTAACGGAACACCCTACCCAAGCCCATACCAAGATTTACCTGAGTTATAAGAAACCCTTGGAGGCTCCTTCACACAATTATTCTTTTCATGTGCCAAGCAACCCAACTAACTCATAAAGCTTTTCGTATTTTAAAGGCACCCAAGCTTTAGGCAAGTGCTCTCTACGAATCCAAAACCCAATTATGAAAGGCTTTTGACTATCAATTCTGACTCTTGACTTGCAGAGAAGTTCCTAAAATTTATTATCCACAATGGGATTTTCAACTTCCAGAACTTCCCCAAGCAGTCATCCTATTTTGACTGCAGTATTAATAGTAAAATTAGCCAAATGAACTCCATGAATTGGCACCCAAAATGACGAATAAGAATAATCAACTTTCTGCACTATAATCTTTAGTATCCATCTTTGAAGAAAAGAATATTTCCCATAACGTTCCATGGAGAGTCATTAAGAATTTTGTTTGGTAGAGTATCATCATTAATGATAAATAGGTTTAGCCCGTTGTCAATAATCATTACATCTACTTGTTAGTATGTATGCCCTAAAGGAAACATATAACATTGTATGTTGTTTTTTCTTTCTTCATTTACATGACAAATAAGATATTGTCTTTAGACTTAAGAGTAAGGGAAGATAAGCAGTGATATAATTATCTCTTAGGGCCTCACCTTCCTCATGATCCTTAAGTCTTGAATGGATCCTAACGAAAGGATCAATTAGAATTAGAGCAACTTTGATCCATTTGATGAGGTTAGCACATGGGGCTACACCTTTCTCATCATGATGAAAATGACATATCCCTATGACATTGGTGTAGATGACACTAAGCGTAGCATGTGTTTTGGCATCATGCTTTAATTCTAGTAACTCATGCAAAAGTTAGATATTGGGTTTAGTGTTGCATACATAAAGACATGCGAGTATATTGTTAGAGATCCATTACTTACAACAAAAAAGTGAGATGCTTCGGATGGTAAGGACAAGACTAAACAAGTCTATGGTCATATAACATAAGGAAAGACATATATAGAAATAATGCTTTTCTAGTTTCCTCAAGGATAGTTTTAGTCCAAGAAAACATGCATGTTATGGACCTAAGGGTTTGATATGTATCCATACCCAGCTAGGTATGTAGTAGCATCACGTAATGGAAGGGTGAGTTATATATACATTCAACAAGGTTCAAATGATTTACCAGACAAATCCATCTCATGTTAGAAGTCATGACACATTGTTAGATGTCACTAATAATCTATAAGATTTTGGAATCATGCCACATGATTCATGAATTAGAAAGAGTTCTAATAAAAGGAAAGTCAAAAGGAAAATTGACTATGAGTAAAAGGTTACTACCTATCACTAGCATGAAATGGACTTGAAGAGTCATACACAACAAGGGAGTTATTAGGGGTTTATAGAGGCCTAAAAATTAGTAGGCCTAGGTGCCACATGATTCTCAAGCCCATAGGATGGGTGAGGCATTCTATGCACTGCAAAAAAAAGTCTTTTAGTAAAGTCTTTGGTGGTGACTAAAGTTGTTAGTGTAAGTCCGTGGCTGATTGTCTTTTGGTGGTGACTTTCAAAAGTGGTTACCAAAAGTCACTCTTTAGTGGCGACTAAAAGTCATCTTTGTTGCCAAAAAAAATTTCTTGTGAAAAAGTGACCTTTGGTGGCGACTTTAATTGTCACTAAAGGTCACCTTTAGTGGCGACTTTCAAAGTTGCACCAAAAAGACCTTTGGTGGTGAACAATAAAAGTTGCCACCAAAAATAACTTTTGGTGGTGACTTTTACAGTCACTCGCCATCTTTTTGGATTAGGATTGGCTTGACGGGTCGACCCGACACCTATTAGACCCGTTTGGGTCTTGGCCAATTGAATAACTCGCAGTCTCGGGGTAACTCGATTTTTTTTTTGTAATATTCAAGCTTATTTGAAATTAAACCAAACACGATTTTTTTTTTGTAATATTCAAGCTTATTTGAAATTAAACCAAACATATGCATACCTGAAACTCGAACCTGGGTCCCTTGCTTGCAATTATGTGTGTCTTGCCATCCTGCCATCACTTCATTTGTGTTATATAAGGGCAAAATATTATATATATATATATATATATATATATATATAATCTGTTAAAATTATTTTAAGTCAAAAATATTACAAAATGAAAATAAAAGAACATTTAACTTAAAAAAAGTAAATATATTATTACTATAGGAGTTACCACAAAAAGTTTGACTTTGGCTAATTTCATAAAAAAAAAATCGACTTCGTTTAAAAAAATTAGACTTTAGTCGTCACCAAAAATATGATTTTTAAAAAAATTAAAAATTTCAAATTTTTTAAAGAAAATTTAAAATAAAAAAATTTTAATTTTTCAAATAAAATAAAAAAATGAAAAAATTGAATTTTTTAAATAAAATTTAAAAAATGACTTTTTTAATTTTTTCAACTTTTTAATTTTATGTTAAAAATCGACTTTTGGTGGCAATTCGACTTTTGGTGGCCATTATGAGAGTTACCACCAAAATTATATTTTTTAATTTTATTTAAAAAAATTTGACTTTTTTTATAAAAAAAAATCGACTACCAAAGTCTGATTTTTTTAAAAATTTTATTTAAAAAAATCTAACCTTTTTTTTTTTGAAAAAAATTGACTTTTGGTTGTGACATGGGAATCATCACCAAAAGTCTATCTTTTTTATTTTGTTTAAAAAATTTGACTTTTTTAATTTTTTTAAAAAATCAACTAGTCGCCACCAAAAGTTTAATTCTTTTAATTTTATTTTAAAAAAGCTAACTTTTTTTATTTTTTTAAAAAAATTAACTTTTGGTAGCGACTCTATGATTTTTTTAATTTTTTTTAAAAATTTGAATTTAAAATTTTTTTTAAAAAAATTTGACTTTTGGTGGTGACTCTCAAAAGTCTGATTTTTTTTTAATTTTATTTAAGAAAATATAATTTTTGGTGGCAACTCTCAAAAGTCGCCACAAAAAGTGTGACTTTAAGTGACAACTGCTCAACTTTTAGGGGTGACTCATTTAGCCGCCACCAAAAGTGGACTTTTAGTTGCCACTAAAAAGTCTCTACTGGAAGTCAATTTTTTTGTAGTGATAAAAAGACAAGTTGAGAGGGACGACTAGCACCATAATCTCCCTTACAACCTCTCTCTCTCTCTTATATGCTTGGCATTCTCTTTCTTTCCTTGCTTGTGCTTTGAGGTGTTTTGAAGGATCTCTCCTCTCCTTTAGTGACTTTGCCTTGGTGTGGATACACTTAGAGGTAAGGCACTTGTGTTGCTCTTCTGCGAGTTTCTTGAACCTTCAATCTCTCAAGATTTGAGGCTTAGAAGGAAGGAGTCTTTTGAAGATCCACCTTGGACATTTTCTCTCCTTTCTATCAATTGGTTTTTTCTTCTTAGTGATTGGTGACAAAGGTGGAGACCTTTCTTGGAGAACTAGTGTCTTTCTTAGTGGGTGCAGCCTTCTCTTCCTTCTTGGATGTGTTTGCTAGTTGACTTTGAAGAATCCTGAGGTAACAAATATCAAGTAAGTGTTTTCCTTCATTTCTATACAACATTCATGAGAAACAAAGATGATCTAGCCAATTAATTTAATTGCATTTTTGGTTCTTTTGCTTCGATTGCTTAATCAAGAAAGTGTTCTTAATGGTTTTCAAAGCCAACTTTTCTTTCACTATTGGCTCCCCACATCCCTTGAGAAGCATGGACTTGACCTTCATATGATTGGGCACCTTATCAAAAATAAATTTTCCTATGAGTGACTGCTTTGCTATAATTGTTTACTCCACTCCAATTAACTCTAGTTGTAGGCAAGTCTCCCTCTTCCATTTTTCTATTTTCTATAGCTTGACTTGATTCTCGTTCCCCTTCTAGAATAGAGTGTGAAAATGCAAGAAAAACTCTACCAACTAGTGAGCAAAAGCTTTTAAAAAACTCTTCCCAAGAGAAGAGCAAAAAACTCTCAAAAAGATAGAGAATTTAGGGTCACAATTAGAACTGATGAAATGAAGAGAAGAAAGAACAACTGATGGGGGATAAGTGAGGGAAATCTTGATTGCATTGTATTTTATTGCCTAATCAGATTACGTAGTGCTCTATTTATAGAGCGTTGATGCACTATAGTGGTTGCATAAATTGAATTGCCTAACAATCTCCTCAAACCCAAACTCACAATATCATGTATATAATTGCTAAATTGCTTCCATGCCTCCTTGCTTTTTTAGGGTAATTTTCCAAGATCCTCAGCTCAATTGATATATCTCTCTAGAGGTCCAAGGGATCTTGATAGTTGTATGTTGTATTGCTTTTGAGCTTCCTTCCTGAAGCCCTTGGCCACCCTCTCTTACTCTCATATACTTTTTCCTTTTATTGTCAAAGAAAGTCTAGGTCGATTGGCTGGCCTGTGCCTACTCATATTTTGGGTAGGTTTGGATTTTAATTATTTTTTTGGCTTGTTTAGAAAATGAGACTAAATGTGTCAAGGGTAGGTTCTTTTTGGCAAAATCTAATCCTTAATTGACACTAATTACAACCTATTAATTACACTAATTATCACAAGGGGATGTTACATAATTTAAAGCATAAAACAGCAAAATGGCAAAGAGAAACAAAGCAGAACATAAATGTAACCATCCACAATTTTCCTAGAGTTGTGTCTATCATAACTCTCATCAACATGTTAATTTCTTATTGTATTCTGTCATTTGGTTTTAATCCTAAAATTTCTAGAAAACCTCCTAGAACTAGATTCTTTTTAGTTTATTGTTAGAAAAATGTTCACCAACTCAACCTAATGAAATCTGATTAGCAATAACATAAATCACACATCAACCGCATTCATGTATGCCATTTTCTTTTATCTTATTATACACATACAACAATCACATACATACATGCATATCCAGATTAATCCTCAGCTAGAATGATTAAAACAGTTATCATACTGACACCACTCTAATCAGAAAATAAACCTGGATATAAAAATAGAAAGGCAAGTAAATGAACAAAAAAATGGATAAAAAATAATAAGAAACTTATCTCATTAATGCCCAAAAGAATTCAAGTACAACTCCAGTTCAAGTGTGATTGATTACATAAGAAGTTTAGCCTTCCATGGATGTAACACCTTGAAAGATTTTCTTCTTTCTCTAGAATAATTAAGAAATAAATTTTTGGAACTTTATTAAAAAAATTAATAAACTAATTATTAAGCATATTAGAAAATTTCTAGTAAGTTAGGAGTTAATAAATAATATATAATAATAATAATAATAATACTCATAATGTAAGAATAACAAGTTTTGGATTAAAAAAATTGAAATTTTAAAATACAAAAGTTGAAATTTCAAAATCTAAAATTTGTATTGATCCTTACTTAAGATAATAAATACATCAAAATATAAATGTGATAATAAAGGGTACAGGTTCTTATAAATTTAGTTATACAAAGAGGAAAAGGAAAGAAAGAATGGGGAAAGGAATAAAATGAGATGAGCGTAAGGGCTGAACTATTAAATAGATTAAACTTCTTCGGAGCTTAGAGTAATTTCCTTCACCTCAAGTTAGGATCAACATCCAATTAGAGGTATCTAGAAACCATAGTTATTGGAATCGGCCCAGTCATTGACTCGAATTGACCTCCAGATCACTGTTCAATCGCTAGGTTATCAGGTCAATTGCTGACCTGGGTAAATATATTTAAAAAAATTAAAAATTACATATATATATATAATAAATAAAATATTCATAATATATATAATTTATATGCAATTAGGTGACCCGGGTAAATGATATATATATATATATATATATATATCTATATTTTTACAAATAAATTCAAAAATAAATAAAATAAATAATTTATATGCAAATTTTTATAATAATTCAAACATAAAATCATAAATATTCATAATAATTTATAAAGTCAAATAAATTTAAAACTAAGAAAAAAAATCAAGGTTATAAAAACTGAACTGATGGAAGTACTAATTCAAAAGTCAATGATCGAATCGTAATCAAACTGGTAATATTTTAAAAATAACAAAAATAAAATATATAATTAAAATATTACATAATTACAAATTATATATATATATATATATATATATATATATATATAATATGAAAGTGACATTATCTATAGTCTAGTATGTAAAAAGTATGAACTAGAGCTAGAATAGGACGAGAAGAATAGCACACCTTGTTTTCATTAGTTTCCTCCTGTTCAGTTTTCATATTCTTCTGCATATATATTGTAGAAACCAGAAAAGAATGGGGAGTTTCTAAGGCAAAGGTAGGCGAAAAGCTGAAAGCCTACTGCTACTGTTGATGCGAGAACAAGCTTGGACTATGGCGGATAGAGGCTTCATAGTTGTTGTTGTTCTTGCACAGGCTCATTCTTCTCATCTGCATCATTTATTTGCTTTGCTAGCTTCTCGAAGGCCTCGTCTATGGCTAATAGAGGCGTCATCATCTTTGAAGGCAGTTGTGCAGTTACCTTTGGGTTGCCGAGTTCTGGGTCAACTCGCTAGACCAGTTCGAGTTTAATAACTTGCTAGAAACTCACTCACACCACATTTGGACCTTATATGTTTGCATGCTAAGAGAGTATCGAGAGAGGAAGAGGCAAAATAGAGAGACAAGCGATCCTTTACCATGTGTCACTGTGGCGAGTGATTCCTTACCACTATTGTCTGCCACTCGAGCCACCTCCTGCTGGCATCTTCCTCCCCCTTTTTTCACATGAGTTAAGATGAAACAGAGTAAGTGATGGAGAGAGAGAGAGACTGATAAAGTAAGGAGGACGTAGGAAGGTGCTGTCACCATCGACCATTCCGTTGGTCATCTCAACGGCATCGTCTAGCCATTTCGCCGCTGGTGACTCGTTCTCTCACCGGCCACTGTGGGTTATACAAAGGTGAGTTCCCTTTTTCCAAATTTTTCATGCATTTTTGGTTCTTTCTTTTGATGTGTTGGCACCCAACATTATTCCATATCTTAGACTATGAATTTAGTTTAATTTCTACCCTTTTCCACTCCACATTAGTAAATTTAAACTCATTGATTTTGAGATTCTTAGTTTAGGCATGAGAGTAGTGAAGCATGAGGCTTTGAGGACAAAATTGGAAAGATGAAAGCTTCTATAGTGATAGTTATAACATAATCCATCAATTGGAAGCTTCCTAATGTAAATTCTAACTCCAATTTGAATTTTAGAATTCTAGTTAGAAAACGCCTAATTTGATCATAATGTTAGAATTGGAATTTGGTCTGTAATTAGGAAATTTCTATGTTTGGGACTTTAAGTAAATAAGAGAAAGATTATAATACTTACTTGGGCTTAATTATGAAATTTGGTAAATAGTTTCATGGTATAAGCTTAGGTGGTAGAATCCTAAAAATATAGATCAATACACAAAGTGGAAACAGATGAATATAATTGGAATGTATAATATTGGTGATATATGAGATTATTCTTGGATAATTAAGGTTTTTCAACTTCTAAGTCTTATCTAGAATGTTAGGAGTCATCTTCAGAGCTAATTAGAATTAATGGAGCAAGGCTTTGGAAAAGAAAAATCGGTAGAAAATAGATTTAGGATGAGTAGTGACACCTTCTTGTATAATGGGATAATGATAAACCTTTTCTCCTCTCTTTTTCAGCACTTGTCTCTAGGCTCTTCCAAGGTTCTTTGAGTTCCCTCCATAGCGGTCAGTTTAGAAATCAAGTGAAATGCTAAGGTCCTCGTTTAGGTGAGTAGCTAACTGTAAATGACTAAAACTTTAATTGAAATTTTTTTCTTTAACTTGTTTTTTTTTTCAAACCACATTATGAAAACCCTAAAATTACTTTTTATGAAAGGATTTTCTGGAAAAAAGGTGATATGAATGTTCTTCCTTCTTTTATAAGTTCCTTTAAATGTCTATAACTTTTAAAGTGCTCTGAGTTGAGCTATTGAAGCATGAATATTACTTTATATTAAATTGTATTTTCATGAATGCATGAATAATGTCTTATTCATGAGAGTTTTCCATGTGTTAAGACTATTGAGAGATTTGATGTTTAATGTTATATTGAAAAAGATGTTTGAACTTATGTATGTTACCGATGGAGGAACTCTCTCAGAACAGCGGTGCTTCAATGTTTTGTAGCCCTTGGTGTGTCTTAGTATGCTTACCCCAGCTAGTAAGGGTTAAGGGATGCAAGCCACGTGACTCGAGCCAACTCACACAGAAATAAGGTGGCTACATTATGTTATAATGTTTCGAACGTGAGGTCACATCAGGTGACCGGATGGGAGGTTTAAGGAGATGGTATTGGCAGACTAATGGAGGGTTAATGTAATGTGTTTTGCTAGAAGTTCCTCTGATGGATGAACTTTGAGTTATTTTATGATATTAAATGCTTATGAAATGTTATTTTACATTGTAGATTCTTTTCTATTTGAGCAAGAGTTTTGCCTTATCTTCTATATTCTTTTATATTCATGCACTGGATGTCTTTATCCTATCTTCTTGTTTACATTTACCTGCTCACTGGGCTTTTTGCTCACCCTGTTTTCTTTTTCCCCCATAAATAAATCAGACAAATTAGCTTGTAAAATAAGTATGGCTATCAAGTCAGAGCCCAAATTGATTCTTGGGCCAATATTCTTTTTATCACTATATTATGTTTTGTAAAAACTCTAAATATATGACTCTATAATCTCTTCGGGTAGGAGACCAACCTTGTGTAGTTAGGATATGGTATTAATGAATAGTAAAATGCACACATATGGACCTTGTAGACCTTTGATGTTATGTAAACATATATATATATATATATATATACATATATATATATATTCTTTTTATAAAATGCTAATGGTATGTTTTTGAGAATCAAGTTTTTGTTTTAAGTTCGAAATTGTGATAAAAGTTTATACATGCTAGTAGTGATTTTAAGTTTAGGATAATAAGGTTCACATATGAAGACCCTTAAGGTTTAGGACAGTAAGAAACATATTTCTTATCGTGCCGGTCATACCCTACATGGAGGCCAAACCAGAGAACAAAAAAGAGAAAAATGGAGGGAGAGGAGTCCTACAAAATGCTATAGAAAGTGGTGGAAGAAGAGACACTTGAAGATCAAAAATGAAGTTTGAAGGTGTTTTTGTTTGCTGTAGCCCTTAGGAGGATGAAATTACACTTCAAAATTGTCACTGTCATCTTCATAATTTGTAGTTCTTATGTGGTTAGCAATGAGCAGCAAAACAGAAATCTTTGCATGGAAAGAGAAGGAAAAATACCGACTTTTCTGCTCCTTTAATTTGACTTGCGAGTTTTGCTATTTTTGGCTAAGTTTTGGACTACAATTTCGGGTCACATGGCATTGATTCAGAATTAATAGTAATAGGTGGGTCCCACATATTCTAATCATCATTTAGTCAATGCCCAATTAGCAAAAAGTGCCAGATCAGTGCTTGGTCAACATAATTTGTCCATAGCAGCATAATTGCTTTCCAATAATTTAAATATGCAATATTTGCACATGGATTAAAATGGGTATTGAATAATTCACGTCCTAAAAATATAATATTAAGGTATATTCAATCCATAATTAATTTATACCCAATAAATTTTAAAATGTAATAAAATTGGAGAGTTTGTAAGATTAAAGTGGCAATGAGACAAGTTAAGGGGCAATAAATTAAAGAGTGTAAAATGCTAGATATCAAATCCCCCCATACTTACCCTTTTGCACTCCTAGGCAAAATCCAATTCAAGAACACCAAAAGACACATTAAGGGAAGTGTGGAAACATGTAAAAATGAGATAATTTAAACTTGAAAAGATTTAGCACTTAAAGAAAATCAATCTTAAATTTCTAATACACAAGCATCATGACAATCTATTTGACAAGAATGAATTCAAGTAACCATCTCCTCACATGACACTATTCCCTTTCAAGTGTTTAAAGGATAATTCACTCAAAATCATCCTACCACAATATCACTATCATATACTTGTCAAATATCTAAATCTCCACTACTTAAAATTACATGCATGTTTGAATCAAGATGACTTTACAAGGTTGTAATGTGGGTGAAAAAACAAGCACTACTAGAAAAACAGAAATTTTGTGACGGAATTTAGCGACGCGCTTTATTTCAAAATTTGTAATGGATTAATGATGGATAGCTAAAGTTGTCTATTTGTTTTTTCAAATGTATTCTTTTTTGTGACGGATTATTTTCCGTCACTAAATTCATTGCTAATTTCTTTCACTAAATGTTTATATTAGTGACGAGTTAGTGACAGATTAAAGATTTTTTTCCTTTATTAAAACAAGGCTTTATTTGTGACGGAATAGATATCTGTCACTAGTATTCTGAATATAGTGATGGACAGTCGTCACTATTTTTTTAAAAATATTTCTATTAGTATTTTATTTGATAAAATAAATAAATTACAAAAAAGAAAGGAGAAAACGCAATGTTTCATCCTTGGTCTGATGCATTTTTTCATTCCCATCACCTTGCCTCCAAAATACACAAATTTTTTACCTTACGCGCCCTAAATTTGCAGCTGTACATCTTCCTTATTCTTCCCGAATCTTTTGCTTTTTGTTATTTTCACTGGAGTGCACCCTTCGCTCTCAGCCCCTCGCCCTTTTCCTGTGAAGGTCGTCCATCACTTCAGTGTTCAAGCTATAAATCCTGTAAGTTGGCACTCCCTGTTTTCTTTTGTAATTTCTCAATCTGCCATTGTTTGCCGTCGACGCATTTTATGTATCTACTGCAATTTCTCAGTCTGGAAAAAGGTGGGTCTTTTGCTCTTTCAACATTTTAATTATAAAATAGTGGTTGAATGGAAATTTTCTGCTGTGATTACATCGTGGTTATCGTCTTGTGTTGTTAGTTTGTGCTGGTATTAGAAGCACTTCTGTTGTTGATTGGCTTCTTTAGTTTGTCAGTTTATGAGTATGAGACTCTGGGTCCTACAACTTGGAGAATGTCCTTGCGTGGAATAACGGAATAGAGGAGGGCTTGAGAAAGTGGAGGCGTGGGTTGGCTTATATAAATATATGGAGGGGATGGGGTTATTAGAGTTAGGTCCACTTGGTAGTTTGTCAGTTTATGAGTAGGAGACTTTTGGTCCAACAAATTATATCTTAATCATACGTAGTTTGTGAATGGGTCCTACGACTCCTACCCACCAACACCCTCCATGTGAGGGATGCCACTTTCTCTATCTGCCTCATATATATATATATATATATATATATATATATATATATGAAATATATGTCCAACACCTACCAGTACATACATATAAATAAAAAATCATATTATGAATCTTTCAAGCTAAAAGGGTATTTGAAAAATACTAATTAACTGTTGATTAATTATAAATGAATGCATTTCCAAAACTTGTTTAGGATTTCATCTTTTGACAATCCAATTCAATTTTAAAGTACATCTGATATATTTTTTTTTTGTGAATTTCAAAGCTTGGGTCCATGTTTCCAAAACATTCTTTACTATGTCTTGCTCTTGGGCTTTGGCGTTGGGAAGATATGTTTAGTAGTTTTGTGGTTCTATCTATGCTATCTGAATGTTCTGAAAATTATAACTATAGAAGCCTTTGTTTGGTAGTTGCATTGGCTCTACACACATTTTGATCTTTTTCCCCCTTTCCTTTTTCATTTTAGAAGAATCTGAAAGGATCAAGAAGCATCACTAGTTCAAACTTGAGTACTTTCTTTTAAACTAATAGTCAGGATCAAACACTTGTCGTCAAGTCAAAAGTCATATTGTTGCAAATATAAGAAATAATAAGCTAATAGAAGAAATTGATGAGGTGACCAAGCATGAGGAAACATTAGGCATTCTATCTGGATGAAGAGGACACCAAATTGGATGTAACAAAATAAAGAGAACAAGGCCTTTTGTGTAAATTGTGAAAAGAATGATGGAGTTTTCTCTACTCAAAAAAGACCTTTATTCAATGCTTCTTTATTCTTCTGACTTAGCTCAGTAGGCCTTCATATAATAGTGAAGTATTGCTTATCATGAGTGTTGAAGAAATCTATACACAATATGAGTTGTCTGAAACATGAACTTTAAGTTGTACATAACAACAAAGATATTGTTTTTGGTGGGGTCATACTAGATTAGGGACATCACATGTCTCTTAGAAGTCAAGGTGGTTATGAATTATGTGGGGTAGGCTGCATGAATAAGGGGTACATCACATTTTTAGGGGGTAAGCAAGCATTTTCTTTTGCATTTTCTGGCTTTATGTCAATTTGAGCATTTTTTACAATTAATACATAAAAAAAAGTGTACAATTTCCACTGCACCAGCACATCAGTATATATGGCAGCTCAGCTAGCACTACAAAAAAAATGACTTTTGGTATCAATTTAGTCTAAAAGTCGTCACCAAATGTCTTTGGTGGTGACTAAAGTTATTGGCGTAAGTCCATGGCTGATTGTCTTTTGGTGGCGACTCTCAAAAGTTGCCACCAAAAGTCACCCTTTAATGGCGAAACTAAAGTAGAAATAGACTCAGATTCTGAAAAAGAGGTGGAATCAGAAGAATCAAAATTGACAAGACTTAAAACTTTTTCAATTTCCATACATGCTTGGCACTTACTAGAATAGTCACAAGAAAAATCATCCATAATCTCAGGAAAATCAGAGACCATTCCATTATCAATGTTAGCACATACACATACATCATCCACCAATGTCTCAATAAAGCTCACATAATGCATAGCCAAAGACTCTTCCATGGAATGCTCTAAAACATTGAAATGAATTTTTTTGCCAACAAACTCCATAGAAAGAGTACCATCATGCATATTGATAATGACTTTTGAAGTTTTCAAAAACTGTTTGCCAAGAATAAATGGTGCATATCCATGAGTACTAAAATTTTCAATAACATAAAAATCTACAGGGAAAATAAAATCTTTGACCCTGACCAAAACATCCTCTAGTACTCTAAATGGATAAGTTGTGATCCCATTAGCTAATTGCACTACCACTTTTGCGGAAGAAAGGGTCTAAATTTTCAAAGTTTGGTACACAAACTTAGGCATGACATTAATTGAGGCTCCTAAGTCTACCATGGCATTGAGAAACTCTTTATCCCCAAAGGTGCAGAGAATGATGAAAGTGTTTGGATCTTTGCACTTGGAAACCATTAGTGGGTGAATAAGGGCCAACACATTTTGTCCCAAACTGACTTTCTCATTTCCCCTAAGAAACCTCTTATGGGTGCACAATTCTTTAAGAAACTTGGTAAACTTAGGGATTTGCCTAACTGTTTCTAACAATGGGATATTCACCTCAACCTTCCTAAAAGTCTCCATTATCTTTTTATCTATCTTAGCTTCAGGGACTTTGGATTGGGTTAACCTCTTAGGGAAAGGTAGTGGTCTACTCAGCATTTCCTTATCATCCATATCCTTATGTTCTAAACTATATAAGGATGAAGCAGACTCTCTCTGCCTATATAAATTTTCTACAGCAATGGGAAGGGTTGGACCTACTACTTGCTTTTCATTTCTTAAGGAAATGACACTCACATTAGCCCTAGGGTTAATCATAGTTTAGGAAGGGAGACTACTAGAACCTGGACTCTTAATCTAATTGACAATAGTAGCTAACTGACCTATTTGTGTCTCTAAATTCTGTATACTAGATTCAATTCGTTGTTGGAATTGGAGAGTGTTGGTAGCTAACTTTCCTATGCGGTGGAGGAGGAGGGACATTACTAGGATCTGGAGCACTAAATCTTTGTTGGAAGAGTTGGTTTGAAGTACTCCCATACCTCAGATTTAGATGGTATTTCCATCTAAAATTGTATGTAGAAGAGAATAGATCATATTTGGACTGATAGGAATGTCGTGGTTGTGAGAGGCTAGAAAAAATGTCAACACAAGACTCAATATTGTCTTGCAAATGGGAAACAGGTCTGTGCTATGAGTGGCCAAAGAGAAAATGCCACAAATTGAGGGAGGGAGGAAGGGTGGTTGATGCCTTTGGGTGAGTGTTATTTGCCTTACCATGGATGCTAACTCCTCTATCTTATTCTCTATTCTTGGTTGGTCCATAAGGTCCTAATCTTATTGACACTAGTGGTTAAGGAAGCACTCATCCTAGTTCCAAATAGTTAGGCATCTTGTGCCATCTTGGCAAGCAAATTCCTAGCTACAGTTGGGGTCTTATCTATAAGTGCCCCATCAGAAGCTGCATCCACCATACACCTATCCCTGGGTATCAAAACCTTATAGAAATATTGTATAAGGAGTTGGTCACTAATTTGATGATGGAGACAGCTGGCACAAAGCTTCTTAAACCTTTCCCAATACTTATGTAAACTTTCACCTCCTAATTGCCTAATCCCACAAATCTCCTTGCTAATGGTAATCATCCTTGAAGCTCGAAAGAATTTCTCTAAAAATATTCTCTTTAGTTCTTCCCAACTTGTAATGGCTGCAGGGATAGGTAATACAACCAATCCTTGGCTACACCATTTAGGGTAAATGGAAAAGCCCTCAATTTTATCTGTTCTTCCTATACCCCTTAAGGTCTCATAGTGGAGCGGACCACATGAAATTCCTTTAAATGCTGGGGTGTCCCCTCCAGCTAGACCATGGAACTTAGGAAGAAGGTGGATGATATCAACCATTTGTATATACATTTGAGTCCCCATTTTAGTCATTCTAAAAATTTATTTATGGAAAACTCTCTTATTATTTTAAGTTTGGGAATTTATTGGGTATTAGTTAAGTATAGAACTAATATGTTTAAATTCATTTTTTTATGAGCTTAAATGGTAAAAACCCAATTTAATCTATATTTTTATCTTCCAGAAAATAATTAGAGAGTTCTTTGCTGACATAACACCATGTAGATACTGACTTGGTATAAAATGCTGACTTGGATGCCACCTAAGTATAGACATGGATGAATTTAATGATATGGTACTAATTGGACGATATGTAGGGCCCACAATGCTATGATTTCTTACAAAAAATAGAGGCAAATCTAGTTACAGGTTTTTTTTACCATTTCCTACATGTGAACACAATTACAGATTTGCAGCAAAATCAGAAAACTAGCAGCAAAAACCAACAGCTAAAAAATTATAGTAAAAAATAGCAACAAGTCCATTTTCACACCAGATTTTCTGTCAACTTGCTGAAGCAAATTGCCACCAGTCAGATTGCAAAAAGTTAGCCATTGTGAAGACAATTTCACCCTTCTAGACATCTATAAATAGCCCTTTAGAATTCTAGTTTAGACATTCAGAAATTCTCTCATTTTCTATACTTAATTTTGCAGCTCTCCTTCTGTAATATTTTCTTCTCTTCTTTTGTTTTGTTTTGTCACCTAAATGGAGGGCTAAATTTCTCTGTATAATCAGTCTAAGGATGGAACTGGTTGTTGTACTTGAATTCTTGGGTTAAATTAGATAAGTTTTGTTTTTTGTCTATTTCATTTTCATTCAATTTCTCCTCTTACTGGAAGTCTTTGACTCCTACATGGATGGATTTATTTATTTTTATGCTTATGTTATTCAGATTTGAATATCTTAAGTATAAATCTATTATAAACATTTTAATCTTGTTAATATCAATTGCTTTGACAAGTATGGATGAATATGACTTGTAAGTACAATTGTAATACATGATCTTGGTTAGATCTTCATGAGATTGAACCAAGTTATTGGTTAGTGAAGATTTTCTAGACCTTAACTTTGGTAATATCTAGTTCTAGAAGATTTTCTAGACAACATTCTTGATAACTAAGTGATGGACAAAAACTAAACTTAATATTAAGATATGAATTATGATAGCTACACAACCTGGGAAATTATAGACTGATTTTGCTTTTATTTTTGATATTACTCAATCATATTTTCTATTCTGCGTTATATTGAATTCGTCAAGAAACCCCCCTTTTTTATCTTGAACAAATATTTTGGTATAAGAAGTAAGGCTCCAAGTGAGAAAATGACTTGGGAATCACTATATTGCAAAACTAGCCAAAGAGTAGTGGCGTGAACCAATGGATCAAGCCAGACTTTAGCTCAAAAGTGGAATCGAGGTAATGGACATCTAGGGCAGCTAATTCCTTAATGGTTTTATTCTTAGCTCTATTAGAAGCCATATTATCAACTGTATTTTCATCTCTAATTGCATTCTGGTTATCCATATCTGTAGTGTTAACAGCTTCAAAGCCATAAAGATCAACCACAAATTCAGACTCAAAATTTGACTCAGTCTCTACTTCTACAGTATCTATAGCCATGCTGATAAAATCAGACACAAGCTCACTAATTATGCTACTCCTAACATTATTACTCCTAACTAGCCTATGGAAGGTCCTATCAATTTTAGGATCAAAACAAGCTAATTCTTCTTGAATAGACCTTGGCATAAACTAGCTATATATATTATATACACCTAATAATTGCATATAATTCTTCAGGTATGAGGTGTATATACATATATATATATATATTATACAATTTTGTAAATTCCTTGTTTGGCAGGTTTGGCCTTGATATATAAACACATGCACACATATGGGTATCCTAATTTTTGGATTGAAGTAAGAACGATGAGAAACCTTTTTTTGTATTATGTTCGATACAATGTGATGTATTGAGCATATTGAGATCCTATTATGGGTTATATATGATATGAAAATTGAATTGAGATGCATTATATGTTGAATATTGAAATTATTCATCCATGAATGGTTAGGGTATGTTGTGGATCAATAATTGTGTTATGATGTGAAATCTTTCCTTGTGAATTTGTTTGTGTTTGAAATAAAAAGGAAAGGCATGGTGGTGCACCCCATGAGAAAAATCTACATGGAGCTATAAGAGTGGAGACTTATAAATGGAGTGATAAGGGTGGATGAGGTGGAGGCTGCATGCAACGATCTAGAGGTACCCGGGACGACCAGGTTGGTAAGAGAAATGTGTGTAATTCATTGGATCATTTGTTGTTGTGAATTATTTTGAGTTATGTTGAAATGTATTTGATTTGTTTGGATATTGTTGAAAATTATTCTGTATTATATTATATCGTGTTATAATTAGGTAATAAATGATTTCTATGTGTTATCATTGTGATGCACAATGACCATTCTCTTTTTGACATAGTGTAGTTTTGTTCCCTTATTGGGCACATTGTTTTCTCATAGCCCTCTTATTAACTTTTTTTTAGAGTTGGCAGTCGAAGGTAAATATTCAAGCAAGTAGTTTGCTCATTCCCCTATTTTTATGTTACTACTCTAGAGTCGCTTCATGGTCTTGTAAGAAGCCTAGGAATTGGAATTCTATTATTGTAAGTTGAGGAAATAATTAATGTACATGACTTAATTGTATCAAAGATTTGGTTCCAAATATTTTATTGAATTGACTTATTGTGATGGAATATATAAAATATATTTATGCTAATTATATTTAATTATTCAAGGATGAGCAAAAGAAAGTTTTTCTTAGATGAATTTTTTTTTGTCTATTTTACCATATTAGGCATACAGAATCATTAAAATGGATTAGGTTCCGAGGTGAGGTCAGGCTTTCTCTCATGCCAGTCACATGTCTTACGTGGGATGTGACATTAGGATACCATATGAGGTTAGGTTCCATTAAAACTTGGTAGGCATTTCTATGACATCCACACAAAGGGGCATAAGGGAATTCAAATATGTTGGAACCGACCTTTCATCTCAAAGGGAGCAAAAAATCAGAAATAGGAAAAAAAATGACAATAACCAAACTTGAGAAAAATCAAACCCATAACACATAGTCTTGCATAATCTCATAGTTCTGCCTAACACATCAGAAAATAATACTCTCATGGATTCACCCTTACTTTTTTTTGGTTTACTCAGCCACTTTCTTCCCTGAGTGATTTTCTTCAAGCATTTCAGTAAATTAGTTTCACCATTTAGGATCTTTGGCCAAAGTAATTAGCAACAATAAATAAAAAGGATTTATGACAAACACAATACCACACTAAGCTTCCATCCCTTTTTCCCTTAAATAGTTCTAAAATCCCTACTAATGAAAACCATATTTCAAATTCTAATATTACTAAACCCCTTCTTATTTAGCATCCAGCATATATGAACAATATAAAAGAGTTCTAAATTTGAATTTTATTTACAGAAGGAGGCCAAAAGATCAGTCATCGTACCTCTCAGCTATGCAACTCTATATCTCCATCTTTAAAATCTGATCACCTTTCTTCTTCCTCCCTATAGTTCTCGATCTTGGTTCTCTGAATGAAGGTGCTACAGTGGAGAAGAGGGTCACCAGTGACAAGCCATTCTCATCGTAGCAACCCACTAAGGCTTCTTCCCAAACTCTCGTCTTTTCTCTTCTAGGCCAACTCCAACTCACATGGACTAAGTCAAAAAAGGCAAAGGTGATGGAGGAAGGGAACAACTTTGTCACCGGCGAGGTTGTGATGGTGGTCGAATGATGTAGTGAAGCTTCCTCAAAAAGCTTTAATTCAAACTGATGGAGATGCAAAGGTACACATGTATGGTCCTTCCTATGACACTTGTCATTTCCTTCGGTTAAAATTATATAGTGTTATACCTCCTTAAAATAATTATTCACTATGGTCCTTAAAATTTTCAAATAAAAATTCTCAAATCACTCTCAAGGTTCAAATTTATTTTTATTTCTCCCTTGCCATACCTTCCCAAATAAATTCAAGAGCTCCACTTGGTCCAATGGTTTCAAACAAGTCCCAAAAAATTATTATCATTAATTTCAATTAAGTCCTTCGTTGAGGATTTATTTGGAAGTTTCTCATAATGAAAAACTAGAGTTTCCAATATATATTTTTTCCCACAAAATTTCAAATTCAACCCAAAATTTCAAATACAAATATATAACAATATTAACACATTCACCAAGTTAATTAAAATTCACTGGTATTACAAAATATATATATATATATACTTAATTTATGATTGTCGTCATAAATGAAATTTTAATTTAATTTGCGTGATTAGGTAATAATATGTCTAATGTACATAGTATAAACCCATGAGAAATCATGGGGCACAAATGGAATTGGTATAAGTGCTATCAATCTCCACTGAGTGCCTAATGAAAAATTTGATACATATTACAATATGTATTCGTGCAAGGGACATAGTAGGAACTAGAACAAAAGGGGTTGTGATTGTTTTTATCCGTGTTATGTGTTATGATGTGTTTGACATGCATGATGGGAATAATTAGGACCTAGGGGCATAAATAGAGATGGTATATGTTCTGTAACTCTATTTGGATGCCCAACATAGACTCTTGATAAATTATGCTTGTTGGGGAATTTCTGTATGTTTTTAATTATTCATGAATGTTCTGATTAGGGATATGCTTCGGGAAAGGATTAGTATGTGTGAACATAGACCTGTATGACAAATCTTGGCAACGAATCTGTGGGAACACAGACCCCACATTGATAAAGCCTTGAGAAATAGAAATATGGTGATGTATACCCATATGGTTAAACCTTGAACCAGACGTATGGGGAAATGTGGACTCTCAGCAAGGTGACTCATGAGATATAGATAATCAGTTTGTGGGAACACAGACCCATATGATAGGGCTCTTGAGTGATAATCTATGTAAACACAAACTCATGTTGTTAAAGCTTTTGCAAGGTGGATCCATGGGAACAGAGCCATGGGGATTGATGTGTGTGTATTTGATAAGTGCATGTGGATTGATATAAAACGGTATATATATATGTGTGTTATATGTGCGACCAGGGAGGTCAAAGTAAGGGTTAGGTGTAATGGCATTAGGGGCACGCTTTATGTAAGTTGAGAGCACAATGCTTTGCGTAGATATTCAGAGCAACTTGATGTCGCGAGGGTTGGGTTTCCTTTATATATATATATATTTTTTTTTAAAGTAAATATTTTTATATATATTGCATGTCTGTGTATAGTAGGGCTAGTTTGGCTAATTCTGTGGATTAGACTCATCTCCTCATAATTGCAGGCACAAAAGGATGTTAGATCAATGTCACACAGATCGAGAATACCTCCACATTGCTTGGGGTAAGGTAATTTTATTTACTTTTAAGTTATTTACTCTAGTATGCTTTATAATTAGATAATCCACCTAGGATATAGTGTACGTGGTTAGGATTAAATTGAGAAGAGATTTAGGCTTGTGATGATGTGGGTGACACAATGTCTGTGCTAATCATGGCCATGTTTCTGGGAAATGATGAGAATTCTAGCCCCTAGTTTCAGGTCATGACAGGACTATACCGCGTTGATCCTTCCATGAGTCATCCAATCAATCATCCAAAAGTTAATCTTACCCATAAACCTATCAATAATAATGGTCTTTTTGACTGGTGTTAATTTTCCTAATTTTACTTAGGGTCCATTTTGCTTATTGATTCATGATCCCTAGATTGTATCTTTGTTGCCTTTTTAGTAAAAATAACTTATTTGTTTCTTAAAATGTTCCTTTATTTTTTGACTTGTAATAGTTTTTGTTTTGCTTTTGTAAGGTTGAGTTTTAAGGATTAAAGGGTTGAGTTTTTGGTTTACTTAAAATGTTGCTTCATTTTGATTTCTAGATTTTTAGTAACCTCTCAGGATCATATTAATCTAGGCGAGGTAGTAAATAATCATCCCATAGTAACTAGAGGGAAGAAAGGGATTTTTAAAAATAAAGGTCTCTTTGCAGGCACAATTGTGGCAAATAATGTAGCACATTCTACACCTACTAGTGTTGCATCTGCCTTAGTAAATCTTGTGTGGCATCAAGCTATGATAACAGAGTTTGAAACACTTTATAGGAAGAAAATTTGGTCGTTTGTTCCACCAACTAGTAATATACATATAGCTAGCTCAAAGTGGATTTTCAAAACTAAGTATAAGTCATATGGGATTATAAACTGACACAAAGCTCAATTGGTAACTCAGGGATTTGAATAACTCCAGGATTGGACTTCTTTGACAATTTTAGTCCAGTTATTAAGCCGTCTACTGTGAGGTTAGTCTTTTCTATTGCATCTTCTTTTGATTGGGCATTGCATCAATTTGACATTAACAATGCATTCCTTAATGGAACTCTCTAAGAAACTATTTATATGCAACAGCCATAAGGATTTGAAGATAGAAATAAGCCTTCTCATGTGTATAAACTCCACAAAGCCCTGTATAGGCTCAAGAAAGCTCCAAGAGCTTGGTTTGACAAGTTAAGAGATATTGTTATTCTCTAGGTTTCAATCACAACAAGGTCGATTCCTCATTGTTCTACCTTATATCATCCACCAAAGTTATTCTTATACTCATATATGTAGATGATATAATCATCACAGCTAATGAAATGTCATGCCTCGAAAACTAGGCACGTGAGATAATATAAATTGTAGAGTGTACATCGGTGGCAACCCATAAATTCCCTAAACAATCCTAATATCTACAACTATGCAAATCATACATTTCAAGGAAAGTAAATTTACATAGTGCCTTCTCCCTCATTCCATAGCATTAGGAATTTCATACAACAAAACATAACGCAAATTACAACCAAATAATAATAAATCTCCTAATACACAGTAGGGCCTATATGTCTTATAAGATTACAGAACATTCCTCTTGGCATACAACCTAAAATTTTGTTCCAAGAACCCACCAAACAAAATTGGAGTATATCTCCAAAAGCCACTAAACCTCTAGCTATTTCCATTCCTCCTTAGTTGCTATATCTGAAAGACATAACCACAAAGGGTTTAAGTTCATCAAAACTCAATGAGTAAATGACTGTGTGATAAAATAAAGCACAAGTACAAATACTAGAATCACTGCCAAAATCACAACCACAAGCCATAATAAATACCTTAGCACATACAAGCATGGATAGATACACATGCACAAGCATACCTCATCATGGAATTGTGACGTGCTGTTTCCACGTGAGTCTATGTTCTCGTAATTCCTCATTGAATTGCAATTCAATGAAAAGGTGCTAAAGGTCTACATCCCCTTAGCCTTAACTTCTCTTAAGCAAAACACTTACACAAATACAATAAAACAAATCCAATAACCTAACACAATTCCAAAGCATGTATAACCATAAATAAATTACACATACAAAGTGTGATTATGCAACAACCGTATGCTTTTCCTACTATGAATCTACGTTCTCACATATATCTCATTGAGTCATCTCTCAATGTAAATAGGCTCTGGGTCGACATTCCCTTAGACTTTAAATTCTCAACGTTCATCCTAAAGGAATCCAACTATTCCAGAACTATTACTTGTCTTATACTTATGAGTTCTCAAGGTTCATTATTAAGGAATCCAACTATTCTAGGACTACTACTCATCTCATACTTATGGGTTTATATTCCCATAGATTTTCTCTTCTGCAAACATTTTTCCGAACAATCTACACACATTATGTGTATATCCACAAATCATAAAAATTAATAAAATTCCAAGTCCAGTTAACATCACTTAGCTAGAAGAATTTTACTAATTAATTTCCTTTTTTGGTGTGAATGAGATTTATATTGTACTTGAGTAAATTTTTAATAAAACTCAGTAGCAAGATCACCCACTCATCTTGATATTTTCCCAACTCTACCTTGTTCCTTACTAGAAATGTGAGATGATGGAAGTAAATTCTCTCCACTCCAAGCTAGCCATAACATCCCAAAAGATGTGGAAGACGCATCAAAGGATCCATCCCTATAAAGTAATAATGCAAAATATGCTAAGGTCACAAAATAGGAAAATCCTTACCACTAATTATGGTCGTTGGTCACTTATTTGGTCATAATTTTCAAAAGAAACTTATACCATTAGAAACTAGACTCAAAGAGCTTTCCAATGATATAAGATTAGAGTTATGACCATTTGAAAATTGAGTTTACACACTGACATCCATAGCTTAAGTGATAGAACCATCACCTAAGCGATGGACTAACAAAGAGTAATTACTCTTAGTCTCTCTGTCACTTAAGTGACCACCCATTGTCACCTAGACGATAGCTATAGAATGAAAATTCTACAAAACGTGAATACCCTGTTCCTTCATCATTCTGCTTTGTTGGTTCCTCCACCCATAAGCCCATTTTAGCCAAGTTTTAAGGTTCCCAACTCAGTATTTTGCCTTCCTAAACACTTTAAACCCAAGATCAAGATCAAACCCAACCAAAAACCCATTTTCTCCTCTAAGACACCCAAGGAATCAACAAATGAAAAAGGAAGAGGAGAAATGCACTTACCTTTATCCTTGGTACTTCATAGGATCAGATTAAAGGCCAGAGGTAAGAAATAACTGGAAGGAATGAAATGATGAAGTTGAGAGAAATTGGAGAAGTTTTCTCCTCTCCTTGCTCCTTTGCATTTAGATCATGAAAAATGAAGAGGAAAGAGAGAGGAAAAGGAAATATAAAGGCTGATGGGTTAATGGTGACCCATGAATACCCATACCTAAATGCCTCAAACCTGAGTAACTCAGCAGAAATTATTCCCCAATAATTATATCAATTCCATTAAATTTTCTCTTCCTCGTGTTTTTCTCAAAATGCAGAAAAACCACATTGCACTAACATACCTGGTCCATTCTTTTATGTCAACTTTCACAAATAATCATTCAAATAGAATAAATTAAATATGGAGGTTAAAAATAACTAATTTAAATTAAATTAGGTTACACAGTAAAATACCGTAATACCTCCAAACATGTGACCCTAATTTTGGCAGGTATTACATAAAAAAACATTTTCTGTCAGAGTTTACTCAATGGCCCCATTACTTGCTTGCTTTAGAACTTCTTGCAAAATTCTCCATGGATAAAGTTAATCCTTGTCCCACACCTATGGCATTAAATTCGTGCTTGTCTACCACTGAAAGGGAATCATTAACCAACCTTACCGAATTCAGAAGTGCTTGAGGTGCTTTATCGTACTTCACCCATACAAGACCTTATCTTAGCTTTATTGTTAATAAGCTAAGCCAATATTTACAACATCCAATTGATCTACATTGGAAGGCCCTCAAAGGTGTTTTTTGGTATCTCAAAGGCACTGTGACTGCAGGACTCTTCATTAAAGCAAGTTCTTACATGGTCACAGTTCCTCAATATGCGACTTCAGTTAATAGGGTCCTTATATGCAGATTGGGTAGCTTCTCATGATGATAGGAAATCAGTTGGTGGCTAATGTGCATATCATAGCCTTGTTTCCTAGTCCCCACACAAGCAAAATGCAGTGGCAAGATCAAGGTTTGAATCTAAATACAAATCCTTATATAACTTGGCAGCTGAAGTAATATGGATCAGGTCACTTCTGGTTGAAATTAAATTCCTATTTGCTTCACCAGTTGATCTATGGTGTGATAATATGGTGCAAGATCCTTAGCTTCGAACCCTATTTTTCATGCACACACAAAGCACATCAAACTCAATGTACATTTCATTTAGGACAAAATACAAAATAAAGAAGTTGACGTACGATATGTGCCCTCAAGTGACCTAACAGCTGACATTCTGACTAAGCCATTGTGCCACATAGATTTGATTAGCTAGGAGACAAACTCGAAGTTGTTCTTCAATCACCCCTTCATTTGAGGGGGAATATTGAGATTAAATTAGCAAATGCAAATTGCATTTCTGATGGAGTAGAAATAGATCATGAAGCATGTAACTCACACATCAGAATTGCATAACAAATTAACCCTTGTGCATATACCAGCCTTCACCATTATTTCACCCTATAGTAAATGTGTATAACTAATATGTTTTATCTTCCTCAGATTCAGGATCTATTGCCATTTGTACTGGCATTATTTTTTCATGATACCTTTGAAGGTGTATATATATCAGTTTCCTCAGCTTCAGAAAGCACCTGAGTTGAGTTCTAGTAATTTTTCTTTCTCTCTATTTGTTTAGCTCAACCATACACATTTTAAAGCATATTTTCTATTTTTAGTGAAAATAAAACCAGAATATGCCTAAATCAAACAAACCTTTAGTTTTTTGTTGGACAAAAACATCATCCATTCATGATACAAACAATTATAATATATGGATGAATTTCATAATTTATTCAAAGGATTTCTTTTCCAAATATATAAAATTTACTAGTAGAATTTAAACATAGGTTTAAATTATTTAATTATATTATTTCTATATCTTGATTGTACTATATATTTTGTCCTAACAAATAATATTAAATTCCCTTAGATATATTATAAAAAAAATTAAAAGATGTTTCATAAGGTATTATATATAAATTTTAGAGTAAAGATACTAATTTATACTTAAAATATATATTTTCATTATGTTCTTAAAATTTAAGTAAAGAATGAGTAAATTTGTGACTAATTCATTTTCATTACAATAATTCCATTTCCTTTATTTTCATTGTTGATGCTTTTGTACACAATGACTTAATTTATTCATTTAGCATGATTAGAATATAATCTTGCTTTTCTAGAGTTCAAGCTTAATGGCAATAAATTTGGTTTTAATGAGTTTTAGTAATAGTATTTTAGTTGTGAGGATTTTGAGCCTTAAATGCTAAATGATAATCTTTCATGTTGTGTGCATTCCCAATCATGAATTTTTACTCTAGAATTTGTCTTAAATCTTTATTGAGATATATTACATGTGCATGCTTAGCGATGATTTAGGTATTCGATGATTTAGGTATTTCTTTGTAAACCATTTTAGCCAAATAGCCATTCTATATGTTCATATCCATTGTAAGCCAAGTTGTGCCTTGTTTTCCCTTCTTTCTTACAAATTTTACCACCTTTTCATTAAACCAAAACTTTTCCTTCCCAGCTTAAAATTTAAAGAGCATTTTAATTCTTTTAAAGAGATTGATGTGCTGAAAATTTATGTGAATTTTGGGATGTTTTGTATTGAATTCCTTTCTACTCCCAAGCAAAAGAAAAAGAATGGCCATTCAAGAAAAAAAAATGTCCTGTATGAGAAAAAATTATGAAAGAAAATCATAATTTGATGTAAAAAAGAAAAAGAAAACAAAAGCAAAGAAAGATCAAAAGTTTAGTAGAAAGAACTACTTATACACAAAAATTGTTTATATTTAATCTCTTGCGTTGTTATAGTTAATGCTCTTCATGTTTTCTAAATTGTTTCCCTTCTTTTTCTCAAACTGTTTCCACACTTTGTTCTTCTTTATCCCCATCTTTCCATTGTTTTTTCTAGCTAACATTACAACCTTGTAAAGTCCTTTTGATTCAAGCATGTGTATGGATATAAGCAATGGAGATTGAGATAATTGATAAGCCTATGGTAGTGATATTATGATAGGTTAAATTCTGAGTGATTACTTTAAACACTTGAGAGAATAGAGAGTAAATACCTTCTCTTGTGAGTAGACTATTGCTTGGATTCGTTCTTATCAAATGAACTGCCATGATGCTTGAGTTTTACAAATATAAGATTGATTTTCTTTTAAGTGCTAACTCTTTTCCAGTTTAGATTATTTCATCCTTGCATATTTTCCACACTTTCCTTTTGGTGTCTTTTAGAGGTCTAAAATTAGATTTTGCCCAGGAGTGCAAAAGACTAAGTGTGGGGAGATTTTGATATTGGGCATTTTGATTTACAATATAGTCCCTATCTTAGTCCTATTGCTTTTTTATTCTTACAAATTCTCTAATTATAGTATGTTTCTGGGAATTATTTGGTCTGTATTAATTATAGGAAGGATATGATTTAATTCCATATTTTTATGAGTTTAAATGATAAGACCCAAATTTAATCCATTCTTTTTATTTTGTAGATAAATAATTAGAGAGTTTCTTTACTGACTTGGATGCCACCTAGGTGTCACGACCCAAATTTCGGGTAAGTGACTAGTACACTAACACAAATCTCGTGTCACAGTAAGTCTAATCGACAACTCAATTTTTACTCTTTTTTGTTTATTTATGAATATTTATGACATGCATCGTTCCTTTTTATTTATTAAATAATATAGCTTAATTATTTAGATTTCAACAAACAGATGAACCAAAATAAGTAAATAAGACAACATATTTTTAACTAATTTAAATAGTTTCAACTGTTTGTATTTCAAAGACAATTCAAAGTTTGAAATATATATATACACATATATTTATATATGAATATATGTATAATAAAATAAAGACTAAAATTAGAAAATATTAATTAAATATAAATAAACATTAATTGAAATAAGTATAAACAATATCAAATATTTTTTAAAATAAATATTAATTTATAATATAAATAATATAAATTATGATGAGCATATATCATATACGCACAAGGGAAGAGGACAACTTACTCAGATTATTTGCAATCTCCCATAATTTAAAAGAAATAATATTTGTATTTAAAAAAGAAATTATAAACGCATTAATATTCAAATGACGTATTATCTCACTCCAATAGAAATTCAATTCATAACAAAATAAATAAATAAATCCTTATAATTAACCAATCTAAATAAAACATATTATCCAATAAAATAATCGATTCACCCCACACCCTCTAGATGTCCTAGTTGACAAAATATCTTCCTAATTTTTAATAAAATAAATACCAATAACTCGCTACCCATCTAGCAATGGGATAGCCCAATGGTGAATCTAGTCATCTTGTGGATACTCTTCTTCTGCTACTTGATCCAAAAAAAATCAAATCAATGAGTGTGAGATAAATATCTCAGTGAGTGAGTCAATCCCCACTCTAATAAAATCTGCTATGTAAAAGCAATAAAATAAAGCATAGGCATAAATCACAAACCACAAGGAAAGATATACACCCGAGAGTTTGCAATTCAATCAAATAATTCAGAGCAACAAAACTAGTAGTTGTTAATTAAAAAATACCCGAGAGTGCCTGTAGGCCTACTTAACCAATCTCATTAATCTCATTACAAACCCCCTGTGACACAACCTCATCCTCAACGGTCAAGGTACCTTACGAATTAAATTCAGGCATAAGCTCCTACTGAGGGAAATTGTTGTCTCTACTCTCAGAAGTTAAGTCATCCTGTCACTGGATTTCCCATTTGATGTGAGAGATGGTGCTATCCCATCCAAACATAATAAAAAATTCAACCAATTCCAAATAATCATTGAAATAACCATCAATATATTTATCAATAATGTCATAATATAATCATCATTCCAATTTCCACTGGATAACCATAAAGTATCTCCAATCACAAATAATTGTATTTGTCTCACAAACCATATTTTTTCCCTAACATTTCCTGTTAGTGATTTCATCAACATCTGAATTATACAAAACTCTCAATTTTTTTTCTAACCTGAATCCCTTAACCAGATTCCATCTTTCCTATCATGACTATTACCTATATTTATGCCCTATCACTTTAACATTTAAGATAATATTAAAGAAGGATTGGTTCACTCACTTGGATTCCAACAAATCCTACCGTTCAACTGATCAATAACCTCCTTACTGTGAAAAGGAATTTTGTTCTCTATATTGTTCGATGTTTTCGAAAAGAAAAAGAAAAAAGAAAAAGAAGGCGTAGATGTTAAGGTGTGTTTGAAACATATTAACTGTGACTTACCTTTAATCTCTTGTTTCTTGAATGTTAATTCTCCTTGAATTCCCAAATATTGCCAATTGGTGATTTAGGAAGGTGTATAGCCGAAGGGGTGGTTGGAGAAAGTGATGTTAGATAGATGTTTGTTTAATTATTTGGAATAAAAAGGAATGTGCTAAAGATAACCTTATTAGATGTTTCATTTTAATTCATCATCATTTATATTTTGTTGTTTTACAATACGAAGAACAAATTTCGAAGACTATGGTTCTTAGATTAGGATTTCCTTTTTTTTAATGTATAAAATATTATTTACAAAGACTAAATCTTATTATAAAACCCCTTTTCATAATTTTTGAAAATATCATCATGGTAGTTCAGCAAATAAAATCTGAACTTTAAAACTAGATTTTTGAAAACATAATTCAGTTTATTTGTTAATTATCCTACTAGAATGCATAAACCTATATATAAATTTTAGACTATCATTAACTATAATATGATTAAATCACATTTCCTTAAGATGCTCTCTAGATTAAATAAAGGAAACTAATTATCCTTAATTTTAATATAAAAAAGGAATTTGGTTATTTAAACAAATAACCAATTACTTTATTTAATCTCTTGCCTTATCTAACCATCTAATACCACTATTTTATTTAATTATATAATTTATTTAGTTTCTAGAAACTATTCATGCATAATTTATTTAGTTTCTAGAAACTATTCATGCACTTTTCATATACTGTTCACATATTTTTATTTAAAATTTTCTTTTATTCTCAAAAGCTATTTAATAAATTAATCATACTCCTTATTCTACAAATAAATATCTTGAGATTTAGAAATTATTTTCCATTTCCTATTTCACATCAAGGTTCCCTATAATTTTCTCCATCCATTCGTATACTTTGTACACATTTCACTACACCCTAGAAGATTTCAAAATATTTCATTTTAGTCCTTAAAATTTTCACTTTGGTCCTTGTATGACCTAGCATCTCACATTGCTAGTCTATAGCCAAAAGTCACATGCTAAAACATTACTACATCATAATAAAACATCACAAACACATTCCACACAATTTGCAAACCAATGTTTGTGAAATAAAATTTAACCATCAAAATTTGAAAATAAAATGATGGGTATTACACTAGGATACTGATGCGGCACTTTTTCTTATGTAGTACTGACTGCACATTCACCATTGGGTAACTGGATGGGCCCCACAATTCTGCATCTATTCTAGACAGTTTGCATGTATTTAAAAATGCAATCAAAATAGAAACAACAACTGCAAGGAAATAAAATAGAAATAACAGCAAACAATAGCAAAAAGCAACAAAAAAAATGAAAAGCAGAAATACAGAATAGCTGTAATACCTGTGAATTTTAAATTCACTAAGTAAACGTATTAATCTGATTATATGCTTATATGTGAGATTTTGGGGTAAATTTGAAATTTAGCGGACCCATAAAAATATTGGAATTTCTAAATCCTGTTGTGAGAAATTTCCAAGAAAATCCTCAGCGAGGGATTTAACTGAAATTAATGATAGCAATTTTTGGCATTTGTTTAGAAATTTTGGACAATGTGGAGGTCTTAAATTTGTTAAGAAGGTATGTCAAGGGGGAAATAAAATAATTGTGGACCTTGAGAATGATTTAGGAAATTGTTTAAATTGAAAAGCTCAAGGATCCAAGTGAATTAAAACAAAAGGAGTGATGGCTTTTATGAGATTTAAGTAAAAAGGAAGCGGGCACTTGAGATGGGGACACTTGGAGTATTATTATCCATTGGATGAGATTGGTTTCTCATAGAAGCCAAGCTCTCATTGACCAAAAGGAAAGAGAAAGAAGAAAAGAAGAGAAAGAATAGAAGGGAAAAACCGAGAGAGAGAGAGAGAGAGAGAGAGAGAGAGAGAGAGAGAGAAAGGAGGTTCACGGCAAGCATGAGTGAGTTTCGACCACCACTTCAGCTCCGTTCCTATTCTTGGTGGCAGTACCGCTGGCTGGTGGTCTTTCTCCTTCCTCTTGGTAGTCTAAGGGAGGTTCTCGATGCCGTTGAAGCTGATTAGTGAGAGGTAAGAGTGATTTTGGATCTACATTCTTTTATGTGAGCTAGGTCTCCTAATATGACTTTCGAGGGGCTGAGAAGGAGGCAACTTAGAGCTGGGAGCTATCTCCCTCATGGATTGGAGACGAGAAATTTGAGAATAGTAAGAAGAAGGGAAAACAAAGCAGTTAAGAGGTAAGAGGGAATTAATCTGATGATCTTCTATGCAAATTTCTGATTTATGATCCTAGTTCACACCACTACGATGCCGAATCGCCCAGAATTGAATTCATGAAAATTTTGCAGTATAGTGATCCCCAGGTCATATTCACTCAAGGAGCCTCACTTCTAAACACTAATTAATCATTCTAAGCACTCAAACACTAATTAAAAGCACATAAACCGGGAGGTTTTTGTTGGCAACAAGTAACAACAAACATAGAAATAAACAACAACAATGAACTACAATAGCAACAATTTAGCAACAGGACAAATTTGACAATAACAAAAACCAAGCAACTAGCAACTAAGGTTTATGGGAGTGCAACTATCATCACTTAACTCATTGATTTAGTTTTGTTCTCATTTCACCATTTGGTTCTTTATGAAAATGGTTCTAGAATAACTTCTAAAATTTAATGCTACTAACTATAGTCAAGAATATCTTCCCTAACTATAACTAGATGCATTCAATAGAAAACCTCAACTAGACCAAGTTAAATATATCACCTAACTAGCGATTTCGCTTCACTCACTTTCCTAATCAGTCAAGCAAGGTTATGTCTCATATATAAATCAGTTTATGTTCCTTCTCAAGTTTAAATCAGAATCTGACAGCAACATAAATATAATAGCAGAATAGAAACAAAATGAGATGAAATGGAGAATAAAATACTTATCTTGCATTTTCAGTTCAAGCTACAACATCCCAAGGACCTAGTGACTGATTACAATGGAGATTTAGCCCTCCATGAGAGCAAAACAGCAAAAGGAAAATAGAGAGGAAGGGAGAGCTACGAAAATGCTAAGTTACAGAGAAAAATAAAAGTGTCTTCTATTATAAAACTGATGCCCTAAAAATGCCTTAGAATATTCTACCCTAGATGCTTAGTTGACTTTCAAGAAGGAGGGCTGAAATGTGGCTGAATTCTTTCTGCAGAAAGGAAACAACAAGTAGCAGTAGGAATTCATCAAAATGATGCAGCAAGAGGCTTCTTTTGCTATGCAAAAAGCTTATATGCTATTTTCAGCAAAGTTTGGGGAATAAGTAAGCAAAGACTGGTTGATAATCTGGATTGAGGGCCCCACATGTCTCCACATCAGCAAAAATGTAGAAGCAAGTCCCAGTCAACATCTTACTTATCAGAAAAATGCCACATAAGCGCCATGTCAGCCAGACTGTCCACCTCAGTGCCACATCAGCAGAAAAATCTCAAAATTTAAATTCTGCAAAGCACACAAATAGATTAAATTGAGTCTTTAATAATTTAAGTTCTAAAATATGAAAATAATTCATTTTCCATCTAGAATTAGTTTAGACCCAATGAATCACAAAGTGTACTAAGATTAGAGAATTTCCAAAGATGAAAAATGCAAATAGACCATATTAGGGGTTAAAATGAATATAAAAATGCTAGATATCAGATCCTTATGAGTTGCTTGTGCTGGTTGGGATATGAAGGGTTAGAAATATATACCGTTCTAGTTTGAAATGTTTAGGCTTGAGGAATATGTGAAAGTGAGATTTAGAAAGTTTATTTGTATATTGAAGTAGGAAAACTTGGAATGTGTAACCTTGGTAATGGAAGAAGGTGGCTAAAAATGGTAGGGAGGGTAATAAGTTACAATTTGATTTTTGTAGCCAAATTTTAGAAAGTGTACAAGGTTATGAATAATGGGATTGGAATTGCCTAGTGTTATTGTTATCACCGATGTTGTTGAACTTTTGATTTGTTGGTGGCATTAAATGAGCTCTTATTGATTTGAAATTTGGTATGTAATGAGGTATGATACCCAAGTATATGTCTAAAATATTTCAAAATTTTATGGGCTGATTTGGTATCCTAAAAGCCCTTAGAATAGCAACTAAAGTTTGTAAAAGGCAGAACATGACTGATTTGTCATGCTTCTAGCCTCATGTGTTTTTGAATGACCAAACCAACTCCTAAAATCATAAAACTTCGTGCAAATATTCTTTATATAGTGGCAAACTGATCTGGAAAGTTTCAAGCTACTTTAAATTAGTTTGCCTAGTCAAATGAGCATGGAAACAACACCTGTATAGTGTAGAAAATTTGGACAGTTTTGGAAATTTGTTTGGTTTCGGTAGTTAAATGTCTCTTTTTGACCTGATATTTTTATGGCACTTAGTCAAGATTTAATTCTCATGATCTGGAAAATTTCATTGTATTTGGATATGTTTAATATGGTCTATTGCATGATAGAACAAAACCTATAGCTTAATTAAGGAGTCCTGATGTATGGGTACTAAAGTGACCCATTTCAAGGGTCAAATTGTAGAGTTTCGAGCTGATATTTTTACCTTAGTGTACTAACACATAAATTGGTATATGTACCAAATTTTATAATTTTTGGAATTGTTTTGGTGGGCCCCATTCTTGCAAGACCAAGGCTACAGAAGCTGCAGAGTTAGTCTGGGCAACATCTGCATTTTAGTGATTTCAAAGGAGTAAATCAAAGTATTTTCTTTTGAAATTTTTATCTAAGATTCTAGACATACTAAGGATGATGCCTACCAAATTTCAAGAATTTTGGAGTTGTGATGGCTGCCAAGAAAATTCATCAAGTATAGGGTCTGAATTTTAATCTTAAACTGAGCATGGGTGATTATCTGTAGAAATTTAATTGGTTCAGAGGTTTGGCTTCTAAGCTTTGTAGGAAGAGGTAATTAACACATAAAGGAGTAGTCACACGGCATTTAACTCCTAGATAGGCTCACTCAATGGTGATTTAAATGGTCACACTGAGTCTAGTGAAACAATAAAGTGATCTTAATGGAAGCACCTTTCCCTTCATTTGGAAAAGTAAATTTTGTGTCTTGATATCCTGTTAATGTTAGAGCCTTGGTAGATGCAAAAGGGAAAATATTACTCTTGTTTGAATAAGAATGAATTGTTCAAGCATGGATGTGAATAAATTTATATTATATGCTATGAATTGTTCAAGCATGGATGTGAATAAATTTATATTATATGCTATGAATTGTTTAAGCATGGATGTGAATAAATTTATATAATATACTATGAATGTTTCATATGTAAATGACAAAAAATTCTTATGTTCATCTTACATTTTACTTTAGAGGAATCTTATGGTTGTAAGTGCTACGTGATGTATTGCGCTAAGTTACTCTTCTAAACAATTAATTCTACTATTTTATTCTTACTTGAATAAGTGACCCCTAATGATAGTAAGTTATGCGTGGGAGATCATGTTATGGGGTGGTAGTCGTTAATTGACTTATTGTACTATGATATGCCTGCGTAATGTACACATGTATACATGCTTTCTTTGGTTGAATATTGTTAGTGTTGAGGTAATATTTAATTATAACTGATCATATATGATGGTTATAGTAGACTCATAAATTATATTCCTATGACTTTGCCAAGAGGGAATTGTAGTAATTACTATGGATTGACCTCAATGGTCTCTCTCTTTAAATTGTCCTGGAACGGTGGACAAACCATAAATTCAATGTCGACATATCATAAATTTAATTATCTTGGAATTATGGACAAACCATAAATTCAATGTTGACATATCATAAATTCAATTATTTTAGAACAGTGGACAAACCATAAATTCAATGTCGACATATTAGAAATTCAATTGTCCTAAAATGATGGACAAACCAAAAATTCATGTCGACATATCATAAATTCAATTGTCCTGGAACGGTGAACAAACCATAAATTCAATGTCGATATATCATAAATCAAATGTCCTGGAACAATAAACATCATCATTATTAAATTAAATGTCCTGGAATGATGGACATCATCATTATTAAATTAAATGTTCTGGAACGGTGGACATCATCATTATTAAATTAAGGCAAAAGTGTACTATATGTCCTTAAGGTTTATACCAAGTTTTACTTTTGCCCCTGAACTTTTTTTGGCTCGCTTATGTCCTACATCTTCCAATTTTTGCCACTTACGCTCTTTTTTATAACACTGTTAGTGTACTTAACGACAATGCTGATTAGGCAGCTACATGAATTGCCAAATATATATATATATATATTTGCAATCCATGTAGACTGCCACGTGGTAGCCAAAAAAAAATTTTTATAAATTTTTAATTTTTTTAATTTTTTAAAATTTTTTTAAAAAAATTTGTAAAAAAGTTTCAGTTTATTCACTTTGGTCTTTAGTCAAAATTTTCTCTTGTCCAATTTTTGATGTAAACTCATATTCTACTTCATATAGGTCCTTAGTTTAAGAATATATTTTTTATTTGTCAAAATATCCCCTATAACCTTTTCAGTTTGTTAACTTTAGTCCCTATTCTTCACTTTCACACTTTTTTCTCACTGTTTGGTCCTCCAAATCAATCTATAATTTCATTCTTAGTTATAATATGATTAAATCTATTGTTTCTATCCAAGAACAATACAACAAATGAATTAAAATTCAAAGTTTCAAAGATTGTATATCTCTTCCTCTCATAAAATGTAAAATTTGAACTTGAATTTTAATTCATCTTTTGTATTGTTCTTGATTAGAAATGATAGATTTAATCATATTATGACTAAAAATAAAATTATGGATTGATTTGGAGGACCAAACATTGAGAAAAAAAATGAAAGTGAAGAATAGGGACTAAAGTGAACAACTAAAAAGTTTATAGGGATTATTTTGACAAATAAAAAATAGCTTCTTAAACTAGGGACCTATACAATTTAGAATACAAGTTTATATCAAAAATTAGACAAGAGGAAAATTTTGACCAAGGACCAAAGTGAATAAACTAAAACTTTTTTACAAAAATATTTTTGAAGTTTAAAAAAATTAAAGAAATTAAGATTTTTTAAAACAATTTTATTTTAAAAAAAAATTTGGCTGCCATGTAGCAGTTCACATGGATTGCAAAAAAAAAATTTGGTAGTCTACGTGGCTGCCTAGTTAACATTATCGTTAAGTGCACTAACGATATTACAAAAAAAAGGACATAAGTGGCAAAAATTGGAAGATGTGGGACATAAGCAGGCCAAAAAAAAAGTTCAGGGCTATAAGTGAAAGTTGGTGTAAACCTTAAAGACATATAGTACTCTTTTACCTTAAATTAAATGTTCTGGAATGGTGGACATCATCATTATTAAATTAAATGTCCTGGAACATTGGATAATATTAAAATTATAAATGTGTATTCGTATCCATCAGTGTTTTTCTTGTGGGGACTCTAGCCTTAATTATATATATACTTATGTGTGTCTACTAATAGCCTGTTCCGAACACGGATTGAAATGAGTTTGGTAATCTACTCATGAGGCATGTTTTAAGTGATGTTTCTGTGTGTATGGTAGGACTCTTCACTTGACTTGCAAGTTATGTGAGGTGAGTCATTGGTCTTATATTAGTGGATGGGGTCTCCCTTTGTGTCCCATACCTGTAAGTGGTACAAAGGTCATATTTTAATTTTTTATTGTTTTTCCCTTACTGAGTATTTTTATACACATTCCTTCCTTTATATACCCTTGCAAGTTCTGTGTTAGAAGGCAAGTCTCCATTTGAGGAGTAGCAGAGTCTCCGAGTCTATGTTCTTCTATCTTGGAATGCTGGCACGTCTAATAGTTGGGTGTCTGAGTCACTCTGTAGTTAAATAAAACACTTCAAGATTCTTGTGTTGGTTGTAAAATGAACCCATGTATTATATTTATTTCATGTGTTAATGGCTTGAGGTTAGGCTTACGGTGGTGGATGGAGTCCACCTCCATGCCAATCATGTTCCCAAAATGGGCTGTAACAATAGCAGAATGAGAGAGACAACACACAAGTCAACTTTTCTCTCTCTTTAGAAGCCATTTTCGTCCTCCCTCATGGCTAGGCAATGAAACACCTTCAGAAGACAGTTTTCAACTTGTTGAAGAGTTGTTCTTCTTCCATTTCTATGTAGTTTTGTACGTCTTTCTTCCCCTTGTATTTCTTCTCTATTTTTGTGTATTTTGGCCTCCATAGAAGGCTAAAATTTTGTTGTAACCAGTCACACTTGAACTAGAGTTGTTCTTGAATCCTTAGAATTAATCAGATAAGCTTTCTTGTTGAATCTATTTCATTTTCTGTTATGCACTTTAGCCTTTTTTTCTTGTGTTCATTCGTGTGCCGATTAGACTGGTTTGAATATAAGTTCTACTTTAATGGAATTATTTGAGGATAAAACTTATTGTATGTATGTGTACGCAATTGCTATACATGAGTAGTAAGTTAGAACGAAAGTGGCATGTCAGTATGTAGTTGCAGGAGATGACTAGCTAGGACTTAATCAAATTGCATGTGGTTAGACATTAGCAAAGGTCTTCTTGATTCTAATTAATATGTAATCTAATTCTAGGAGATCTCTTGAAACATTAGTTGACAATCTAATGGTAGAATTCAATTAGAAATGGACATAGGTCAGATGATGATAGGCACAACTCTAGGGAAATTGTGATTGGTTGCATTTTTGTTCTTTGTTAGTTTTGTTTATGTTGTATGTGTTATGTTTTGTGTGATGTTCTATTTATAAATTTAGTTTATGTTAAATGCTATGTTTAATTATGTTATCACTCCACGTGGTAATTAGTGGACAATTAGTATTAATTAGGGTTTAATAAACAATTAGGCAATTAGAAGCAATCTTCCACGAATGAGAATGACCTAGGGAGATCACTATATTGCAAGGTTGCCACAGATTCAATTTTGGGTAATTCGGCTATTGTAGTGGCATGAAACAGTAGGCCATGTAGTGTTGTGTAAGGGGATTATATGTATGGCAAACACTGATGAGTAAGGAAGATAATTTGAGATCATGTATTTGCATTTGTAACAATGTATTACCTATACATTTATGTATTATTATGAAAAGAGAAATTACATCTCATATTCATCCATGTATGTGAATTTAACTTGTACATTACTAAATAAATATGGGAATAATGAAAGTGATGGTATTGAGGGAATCTTAGGCTTGCAGCAGTGTGGTGAGGTGCATTGTCCGCACTGATCATAGGTTCTTGGTGGCTGTAACCTTTTCTTCCTTATTGGACTTGAATCCTAGGGCATCAAATATCCTATAAGTGTTTTCCTTCATTCTATAGAACATTCCTGAGAAACAAAGATGACTTAGCTTATTAAATTTTGTTTTTGGTTCTTTTATTTCCGTCGCATAATCAAGAAAGTGTTCTTGATGGTTTTCAAAGACAAAAACTTTGTTTTATTTTCACTGTGGGCTCCCCTCATTAATGGACTTGACTGTCATATGATTGAGCACCTTACTAGAAATAATATTTCCCATAAGTGACTGCTTTGACTAGAATTTTTGACTCCACTCCAACTAACTCCAGTTGCAGTAGGTCTCCATTTTTCGTTTTTCTATTTTCTACAAGTTGACTTGATTCTCCTTCCATTGCTAAAACAAAGCATGCAAAGAACCAGAGACCTCACCCGTGAAGTAAATCATCGCACCTACAGTCCAACCAATTGGGAGAGAATCAATATATTCCTTTTTGGGAGTGATTCATCCTTCTCGAATGCAGCATACAACTTTCCGTTGTACTGCGCTCTCCAAGTGTGCTTATTCACCCCTTCTTCATTACCATGGCAAGTCTTTGTGAAATAACTCCGATGAGAAGAAAAAAGAAGGCATTAAGAGACCCTCCTGGCCCAAGCGCCCCTTGTTTCAAAGAAGGGAGAACTGGTTATTCACATTTCATTTGATGGTCAGAGGCGAATTGAAAGCTAAGCAGTGGTAATTCTAAGGATTCCCCAGGGTGATTCTCTTTCCATTACTAAAACAAAGGATGCAAATGCAAGAAAATTAAGCTATACCAAACAGTGAGCAAAAGCTTTTTAAAAAACTCTTTCCAGGAGAAGAGAGAAAAACTCTCAAAGAGAGAGAGAATTTAATGTCACAACTAGAATTGATCAAATGAAGATAAGAAATAACATCTGACAGGGGATAAGTGAGAGATATCTTGATTATTTTGCATTGTATTGCCTTATCAGATTACATATTGCTCTATTTATAGAGCATTAATGCACTATAATGGTTGCCATCAATCGTATTGCCTAACATCCTCCTCAAACTCAAACTCACAATATCATGTTTATATTGCTAATTGCTTGCATGCCTCCTTGCTTTTTTATGCTAATTTCCCAAGAGCCTCAACTCAAGTAATATCTCTTTAGAGGTCCAAGGGATCTTGATAGTTGTAGGTTTGACCCTTCTTATGCCTCTTTCCTTATACATTGTGCCTTTCTTTGTTGTCAAAATGAGTCTAGGTCCATATGCTAGCTTGTGCCTACATATATTTTAGGTGGGTTTGGACTTCAATATTTTGGCTTGTTTGGAAAATGAGATTAAATGCATCAGGTGTAGGTTCTTTTTTACAAAATTTAATTTATTTTATATACAAAATATGACTTTATCACATTTTAAATTTTATAGAATTTTATTCAATAAATATAGCAAATTTAGGTTTGAAAATTTTTCTTCTTTTCCAAATGAATATAAAAATTTCAAATCAACAGATAATATAGTTGATTTAAAAGAAAAAATTGAAAATTTTATGTTATTTAGGACTTAAAAATCACTATAGAAGTAATATTTTAGAAGTATGAATTTTGTTTTAATAAAAATTATTAATTTTTTATATTTAATTAGTTAAATACTAAAAAATAAAAAAAAAGGTGGCTTGCAGGCCATGGAAACAAGTATGAGAATAAAAAGAAGTTAATTTAATAAGTAGGTAGACCTTTTTGACACTATTATTTAGGTTGTGGCTCCTTGCTTTTCAATTTAGAAATATCTTATGTCCTAAATTGACTTTGTAACTCTTAGGGAAAAAGTTGACTGGTTTTCTAACATGCTAAAAATAATTATAGTTATATCTACTTGGTAATGTTTGGACTAGCATCTTTTTTTTGTAAGTGTTTGAGAAGTAGCAAAGTAATTATTTATATGCTTAGTTTAATAGTCTATTGGAATTTTAAGTTCATCAGGAAAATATAGATTTAATATTATGTGTTAGGAAGAAAAAAAAAACATATCTAAAAAATATCAATATTGCAAATAATGTTACAGAAACCATGTAGGTCCAAGAAATTCAATTGTTAAACCAATCAACAAATACTTGGTCCACATGATAAATTCAAGTTTGCAATTTGTTTAGGGCAAATTAGTTGGGCCTACTATTAAATTGATAAAGTAATGTGAACAAAAGTAATTCAAAGTAAATCAAAACAAAAACATTTATTTTAGTAGATAGTAATGTGAACAATTTTTTAACAAACAAACATATTAATGAATTTTTTTATAAGAATATTAAAGTTAAAATAAAATTATACATATTGAATTGTAAAAGAATATTTAAGTTGTAATACCCATCAATTTTGGATCACATAATCGGTGGTATTAGGGCTTTTGTAATAAAAATTTTCATTATTTTAATAGCATTATTTTATAATGCTATTTTAGAGATATTATTTTTAATGCTTTATTTTAATGGAATTAATTTATCATTTTAATTTTCATATTTACTTTATTCTTTTGGAAATATTATCTATGAAAATTGAGATAAATAACTGGATCGAGATTTTATTTCTGGTGGTACTTTTGAAATTTGAGAAAAGACAAGAGGAAGAGAAAATTTTATGGAATCAATATAATTATTGAGAAATAATTATATCAGGATCACTTGAGTTTGGGGTATCGGGTATGGGTACCCGTGGGTCACCAAGTGACCCACCACACTTTAAGTCTCTCCTCTCCCTTTTCTCTCTCTTTTTCTTCTTCATTTCGCGAAGGAGGCTTGGGAGTTTAGAGGAGAAAGTTGAGTTTTCTCAACTCCTCCAACATTGATCTCTCATTTCTTCTAGTATATCTTTGATTTCAGGTTGCTTTACGATTCTCTGCACTTGCTGGAGCTTGAGGTAAACTTCCTCTTCCTCTTTTTCTTCCATTTCCTCCATTGGTTCCCATATTGAAGAAAATGGGTTTTTGGTTTGCTTTTTGCTAAAATCTTGATTCCTTTGCTTCTTTCTTTTGGTTTTTGCTTGGAAATGATGAAATACAACTAATTTGGAAGAGGTGAAAATGCATTTTAAAGAGAATATGGTGAATTTTCAATAAATCGATAGAATCATTTTTATTCTTGTTTGTTGGAGGGGTTTTGATCACCATAACTCACTCTTAAAAACCCATATGAAAGCAAGAATCAAAAAGGAAAGGAAAAGGATGAAAAAGTGGAATTTTTGATGGGTTTGGAGCTCAAAATTGTGGCTGCCATGGAGGTTGTAGGACCTGGCACCCAAGCGCCAGGGTTTATGTGTGGAGTAGAAGTTATGGCACCTAAGCACCAGGACTAGTGCCCAGGCACGAAGTGAGCAGAGTTCATAGTTGTTTTCAACGCCTAGGGGCCATGTATTGGGTAGAGAAGGGAAAAATGGAATAAAGGGAGATTTTGTTGCTCAATAGTTGGATTTGGTTTCAGATGCTTTTGATGGGTTTCATGGCTATGTTTTTGGAATGTCTTCCACAGTAAATCATTGACGACATCAGGGTAGTAGGTGACCTTGCCATTCAAGTTTTTATTAAAACTGGCCAAGTTCAATATAAACCCCATTCACACCATAGTTAAAAATAAATCAAGGAAATTTCGTAGTTAGTGGTAATAACTAGATTAAGAAATTTCTTAGAATGGTTGTAGGATTTACTTTATGAGATTGATAGTTTAATGTTTATTTGAATTTAAGTGGTGAGTTGATGTGACATGTGTTATGTGGTGTTTGTGTGAATACATTTCATAAACAAAGGAAAAAGGGAAAAGAAAATAAATGTGTGGGAACATAGACCCACGAGAGTGAATCGACTAGTAACTCAAGGATGTGGCTATTCCTAGGGAAGAATGTCGGGAAAAGAAAATAGAGGAATTGACCTCTGGGATAAACCTCTTCAGCAGAGTCTCAACAACGTAAGTGCAGGAAATGTATTGCATATCATTGGTTGCATATTCATAGCATGAGAGTGGGAATAGAGGGTGGACCTCTGAAATGAATGGGAACAAAGGGTTGGACCTCTGAAATAAACCCATTGAGCAATGATAGTCCGAGAAAAAATTCTAGACTAAGTCTTAATGTGGTAAGTGCGGGAATATATGGGAATACATAGCATATGTTTGTTGTATCATGTATTTTAGTGTGGATGTTTATTTATTCATTTACATTTTTAAGGATTGTTTTATGAACTGTTTTGTAAGAACGTAGACTCGCATGGGAGCCACAGGTTGTGGTTACGCCATACGATACGCTTTATTTTACTATTTTGTGCTTTTATGTCATGATGGTGTTTGCTCTGATTATTGTAGTGATGCTGGTATTTGCACTTGTGCTTTGTTTTATTGCACAATCACCTTTTCACTAAGTTTATCTCTCTATTGTTTTTTTTTTCAGATTTAGCAGCTGAGGAGGATAGGAAAACCGCTAAAGATTAACAGCTTATGGAGATAAACTCCATTTTTGTTGGAAGGTCTGTGGAACCATATTTTGGGCTATATGCCTAGTAGAATATTCTGTAATCCCTTAGGCCACTTAGTTCTTACTGTGCATTAGAGGTTTAATAATTGGCTGCAAATTACTTTGTATTTTGATTATATATATTTTTTTTCCCAAATGTTATGGGAAATAAGAGAAAGTAATTTGTAAATTTATTTTTGTTGTAAATTTACGCTTTCTTAGTTGTGGATATTAGGGTTGTTCAGGAATATAAGGTTTACCATTGAGGTATCCCTAGGTTTTGTATGTTAAGTCATATGCCCAATTTTTGAGGCAATATAAAATAGTATCAGAGGGAAAGTTTCTATTTAGGTCTCCTATAGATTATAAAGCTTGGTGTTATTTGTGGGCTTATTCCCATTGTTACAAGCTGTGCAATATGACCATGGCTTTAGGTTCTATAAAAGGCATTATAGGATGTTGGATTTTTCTTTTGTAACTTACTCCTCGGTGAAGTGAGTTAGAAATAATTTTGTTAACATGAGAAGTGTTTGTTCTTATATGCATGTTGTTGGCTCAAGATAGCGAACAAATTCTCGGAGCACAGAGAGCACATAAGCTTAACTCAGATGTAGCTTTGATATACTACCACTTGAGTGGTTGTCAATTATTTAGATAAGGATGTGGGTGTATATGAAGAAATGTATTATGGAAAAGTAAATTTTTCCATGAGAAATGTAATTATCTGTGTGGTATGGTCTGTAATAGATCATTTTAGATTTGATATGTTGTGATATGAAAATTTAAGTGTCTGATGGAATATATGTACATATGCATTTATATATGTATCTATCTTGTTAATGGATAATGTGTAGACTTTGGGAAAAAGTGATCAAACCAGAGACAAGGGTATGTGGTATTCGGGACTATGACTGTAAATGGTAAGTGGGAAACCAAGGTATCAGCTACTAATTCGAAAGGGTATCATAAGTCTTGTCTTGTTAACGCGTAGGGGTTTTATGAATGTATACATATACATATATATATATTAGCAAGTCAGAGAAAACTTGCAGGGATTTCTTGTGGTGGGTGCCAGTGTATTTTTTTCACAAATTTTTATTAATATATTTTAATGAATTGTGGAAACAAGTTTGTTAGAGAAGGTTTAGAGAAAATGGTATGGTGTGGGAATAATCTAAATATTTTGCATGCGTCCATATATTGTTATGCATTTGCTAAGGGTAGGACATGCATACCAGTGAAAAGTGTGGGCATTCTTTATCGCTTAGGTGGTTAGTTAAGTGGAGTGACAAGTTTGGACGTTTGTAAATCAACATCTATGTGGATTGGTGCATAATCCATTTCCCAAGGTGTTGGTGGCGTCTTAGAAGGGCCGTGCATAGTCATATGCTTTTGATGGAGGTTGTTCATGAGAAGTAGGTTGAGGGATAGGATATGGGTTACACTATAAGAGATAGACACTGAAGTGGTTAAGTCGGTTCGAGTTAGAGTGTATACTTGATCTTGTTTTCTGGCTAATACGGGTATAGTAGGACTCAGTTGAGGAAACCGAGTTATATGATATTGTTCTCTCAGAAGAGACATAATGAAGTAGAACTTGGCATAAGGAAGGTTGGAGTAAGCTGTCAATTCATTAAGGGCAACTTATTATGTTGTGCCCACCATGCTAAGGTCATTTAAGGGTGGAATTGTGTGGTGAGTGTACTTAGGAAGAAGAGATTGGTCCGAGGGGGAGGTAAGGACTTTCAAGACTAGCTCTCAATAGTCATTTTAGTGAGTATGCAATAAGTGAAGAGGGTGAGGATGCGTGAGGTCTTTACACTAAGAAGGTCAGACAAGGTAAATGGTGGTTTACGAGAGTTTCTATCACGGTGAGTATATAGAAATCTCATGACTTTGAAATGGTCAGAGTATACTATAGGTAGGCTTTTGGCATGGGTGCCATTTGAGTTGAATAGGCGTAGTGGTGAAAGAGTAGTGCTAGTGATTAATAGGAGGTCTGGCCTACCTTTTTATGAAAAGGGAGCCTATAGTGCATAGTGTATACGTATTGGTGAATATGTAACACGTTTAGTAGGTTATGTATGACCGAAGGTGGTTAAGGATCTTTATAAGTTGGTAAAGTGAGCATCGAGGGTGTTTTATGTTAAGGGCAAGGAATTGGTACCATGCACCTAGCCTGGGACGAGTTCAGGTCCAAATTAAGTTCCTTAATGTTAGAACGAGTGCCCAGGTGATATGAGTGTTAGTTTGAGGACCAGTGCATATGGATGGGCATGGAAATGTAATTACTCATAAATGAACATGCATGGATGATCTCCTTAGGGCTTATAATTCCAAAGGAAGGAATCTTATTGGACTTAGTGGTTAAAGTGAGTGTGCGGTGGGAAAGTACGTTATGGGTTGTAGTGGGCATGGTCTAGATAGTATACGCAGGGTTAAGGCCTTGACCTATAGATTATTGTGTTATGGTTGCAGACATGTTACTATTGACCTATTGTTGATCACAGACATGACCCAATAGACCGAGAGATGGGATAGGATTAGTGTATATAAGAGTCCGGTGAGACTCAGTAGGAGGTTTCCGTTAGAAATCAGTGGAGTGATTTGTTTCATGAGCTGGTTTTCCAGGATAGTCATTGTAGTGAACTTAGCTACTTGACATTGTAGGAAGTCAGGTGCTAATGTCCTAGAAAGAATGGAAATCGGGACTGACCTCTTGAGGGATTTGTATTAATTAGATAATTATTGGTTAATGTTGTGAGAGTTATTCAGGTGTACTCCTAAGGTCAGAAACCGGCAGTTACTGATGCAAGGCACAAGGGTTGGGACTAAGAGGGATGCACCTAAAAGCTACAAAGGTTGAGGAATAGGCATATGAGGATGTATACCTTTTCAGTCCATGACAATGCAGACTCATGTGACAGGACTCTTGAGTAAAGATCCCATAGAATTGTGAGTCTATGGGAAAGACTACTTGTGTGATTTATGTATATGATTTTCTGTATTTGATAGTATAGGTTCTAGCTCGAATAAATTATTCTTGTATTGTGACTGTGGATATGATGGTAATATAGAAGCCCAGGTTAAGCTTGACTCCCAAGGGGCAACATGCCAATCATGAGATGATAATTATAGGCAGGTCATTACCTTTGAGAGGGATATCACCTTTTGGGTGGAATGACACCTTCGGCCAAGGTGCATATATTTTACATTATTGTGAGATATGTGTGTGGATTGTGCTTGTGGTATGCATAGAGTAAAATGTGGCATTAATAAGGCTAATGAATGAGAGGTAGTATACAATGGTATCAAAATGCGCTTTGAGTAAGTTGCAAGCGAGATACCATGTTATGTTATGTTTCCAAGGCGACTAGATATTGTGTGGGATAGTTCTCGAGGGCATATGTATTTCAAAAATAAAGGCTACTAATTGAGTTCGCTTGTGGTAACACTTGTTAGATTGAAACACTTGAAACCACTAGGAATGAGATGGAGCTTTGGGATAAGTTTCCCGAAGGGAGATGGGAACAAGTTACTTTGGGATTCTATGGTAGATTACCCTAATCCTTATGGTGATACATTCCTATAGGGGTTATTGCGATGACGTACGTATAGTATTATGTAAGAAAGATATAGAGCTCTACGGTATATTGGAGCTGTATAACAATTGGAAATCTCAATTCTCACTTTAGTTTTGGAGAATGCATGGTTTTATTAGTGGCAGGGTATATATTTCTGTTTTCGACGGAAGCTGAGGAATGTTGTTTCTCATCGATTGACATGACACCTTTCGAGGCTTTAAACGGGGAGAATGTAATACCTGCCAATTTTTGATCATGTAATTAGCAATATTATGACTTTTGTAATAACAATTTTCATTATTTTAGTAGCATTATTTTATAACGCTATTTTAGTGATGTTATTTTTAATGCTTTATTTTAATGGAATTAATTTATCATTTTATTTTCCATATTTACTTTATTCTTTTGGAATGTTATCTATGAAAATTGAGATAAATAACTGAATCGGGTGTTTTATTTCGGGTGGTACTTTTGAAATTTGAGAAAAGACAAGAGGAAGAAAAAATTTCATGGAATCAATATAATTATTGAGAAATAATTATATTAGGATCACTTGAGTTTGGGGGATTTAGGTATGGGTACCCGTGGGTCTCTAAGTGACCCACCACACTTTAAGTCCCTCCTCTCTCTTTTCTCTCTCTTTTTCTTCTTTATTTTGCAGAGGAGGAGGCTTGGGAGTTTGGAGGAGAAAGTTGAGTTTTCTCAACTCCTCTAACATTGATCTCTCATTTCTTTAGGTAGATCTTTGATTTCAGGTTGCTTTACGATTCTTTGCACTTGCTAGAGCTTGAGGTAAACTTCCTATTCCTCTTTTTTTTTTTTCATTTCCTCCATTGATGCCCATATTGAAGAAAATGGGTTTTTGGTTAGTTTTTGCTGAAATCTTGATTCGCTTCTTTCTTTTGGTTTTTGCTTGGAAATGGTGAAATACAACTAATTTGGAAGAATAGAAGTGGTTTCATGGATGGAAGAGGTGAAAATGCATTTTAAAAAGAATATGGTGAATTTTCAATAAATCCATGGGATCATTTTTATTCTTGTTTATTGAAGGGGTTTTATCACCATAACTTGCTCTTGAAAACCCATACAAAAGTAAGAATCAAAAAGGAAAGGAAAGGGATGAAAAAGTGAAATTTTTGATGGGTTTAGGGCTCAAAATTGTGGCTACCATAAAGGTTACAAAACCTTGTGCCCTGGCGCCAGAGTTTGTGTGTGGAGTAGAAGTTCTAGTGCCTAGTTGCCAAGTAAGCAGAGGTCATGGATGTTTTTGGTGCCCGGGCACCATGTACTAGCACTACAAAAAAAAAGACTTTTGGTGGCGACTAAAGTCGCCACTAAAAGTCTTTGGTGGCGACTAAAGTTGTTGGCGTAAGTCCGTGGCTGATTCTTTTGGTGGCAACTTTCAAAGTCGCCACCAAAAGTTACCTTTAGTGGCGACTTTAGTCGCCACCAAAAGTCATTTTTATTGCAAAAAAAAAATTCGTGAAAAAAATGATTTTTGGTGTCAGCAAAAACTACCTTTGGTGGCGACTTTAGTCGCCACCAAAAGTCACTCGTCATCTTTTTAGATCCGGATTGGCCCGGAAGGTCGACCCGAGATCCATTCGACTCGTGCGGGTCTTGGCCGATCCAATAACTCGCTATCCTGAGCTGACTCGATTTTTTTGTGTGCAATATTCAAGTTTATTTGAAATTAAACCAAATATGTGCATACCTGAGATTCGAACCTGGGTCCCTTGCTTGCAGCCATGTGTGTCTTGCCATTCTGCCACTGCTTCATTTGTGTTATGTAAGTGCAAAATATTATATATATCTATATATATAATCTGTTAAAAATATTTTAGGTCAAAAATATTATAAAACAAAAATAAAATAATATTAAACTTAACAAAAAGCAAATATATTATTACTATTGGAGTCACCGCAAAAGTCCAACTTCAACTAATTTCATAAAAAAAAAATGATTTCACTTAAAAAAATAGACTTCAGTCGTCACTGATAATCTAATTTTTTAAAAAAATTAAAAAATTTAAAAATTTTAAGAAATTAAATTTCTTTTAAATAAAATTAAGAAAAATAAAAAAAATTGACTATAGTCGCCACCAAAAGTCTAATTTTTTATTTTATTTTAAAAAATCTGACATTTTTTTTTATTTTTTTTTTAAAAAAGACTTTTGTCGCCACCAAAAGTCTAATTTTTTATTTTATTTTAAAAAATCTGACTTTTTTATTTTATTTTAAAAAAGACTTTTGGTGGCGACTATAGTCGCCACCAAAAGTCTAATTTTTTATTTTATTTTAAAAAATCTGACTTTTTTTTATTTTTTTTTAAAAAAGACTTTTGGTGGCGACTATAGCGACTATAGTCGCCACCAAAGGTCTAATTTTTTATTTTATTTTAAAAAATCTGACTTTTTTTTTATTTTTTTTAAAAAATACTTTTGGTGGCGACTATAGTCGCCACCAAAAGTCTAATTTTTTATTTTATTTTAAAAAATCTGACTTTTTTTTATTTTTTTTAAAAAAAAACTTTTGGTGGCGACTATAGTCGCTACCAAAAGTCTAATTTTTTATTTTATTTTAAAAAATCTGACTTTTTTTTATTTTTTTTTAAAAAAACTTTTGGTGGCGACTATAGTCGCCACCAAAAGTCGACTTTTAGTGGCGACTATAAGAGTCGCCACCAAAAGTCAACTTTTAGTGGCGACTTATTTAGTCGCCACCAAAAGTCGACTTTTGGTGGTGACTTTTAAGTCGCCACCAAAAAGTCGCCACTGAAAGTCAATTTTCTTGTAGTGTAGGTAAAGAGGGGAAAAAAGGAATAAAGGGAGATTTTGTTGCTCAGTAGTTGGATTTGGTTTCAGGTGCTTTTGAAGGGTTTCGTGGCTACGTTTTCGAAATGTCTTCCATAGTAAATCATTGACGGCATCAAGGTAAGTGGGTGACCTTGCCATTTAAGTTTTTATTAAAATTAGCCAAGTTCAATATAAACCCATTCATACCATAGTTAGAAATAAATCAAGAAAATTCTCTAGTTAGTGATAATAACTAGATTAAGAAATTTCTTTGAATGGTTATGGGATTTATTTTATGAGATTGGTAGTTTAATGTTTATTTGAATTTAAGTGGTGAGTTGATGTGGCATGTGTTATGTAGTGTTTGTGTGAATGCATTTCCTAAACAAAGGAAAAAGGGAAAAGAAAAGAAATGTGTGGGAATGTAGACCCACGAGAGGGAATCTACTAGTAACCCAAGGACGTGATTATTTCTGGGAAGAACGTTGGGAAGTGGAGATAGAGGAATTGACCTATGGAATAAACATGTTGAGCAGAGTCTCAACAAGGTAAGTGCAGGAAATGCATTGCATATCATTGGTTGCATATTCATACCATGAGAGTGGAAAAAGAGGGGTGAACCTCTGAAATGAGTGGGAACAAAGGTGGACATCTGAAATAAACCCATTGAGCAATGACAAACCGAGGGGAAATTATGGACTAACTCTCAATATAATAAGTGCGGGAGCATGTAGGAATATATAACATATGTTTGTTGCATCATGTATTTCATTGTGAATGTTTGTTTATGCATTTATGTGTTTGATGATTGTTTTATGAATTGTTTTGCGAGAACGTAAACTAGCATGGGAGCCGCAGGTTATGGTTGCGCGATATGGTACACTTTATTTTATTATTTTGTGCTTTTACATGCTACAAGTGTTTGCTTTGATTATGGAAGTGATGCTGGTATTTGTATTTGTGCTTTGTTTATGGCATAGTTACCTGCTCACTGAGTTTTGTAAACTCACAATCTCTATTATTTTTTTTTCTCAAATTTAGTAGCTGAGGAGGATGGGAAAAATCGTCGGAGATTAACAGCTTATGAAGATAAACTCCATTTTTGTTGGAGGGTTCATGGAACCAAATTTTGGACTATATGCTCATAGAATGCTCTGTAATCCCATTGGCCACTTAGATCCTGTTGTGCATTAGAGGTTTAATAATTTGGTTGCATATTGCTTTGTATTTTGATTGTATATATATATTTCCCAATGTTATGGGAAATAAGAGAAAGTATTTTATAAATTTATTTTTGATGTAAATTTACACTTTCTTACTTGTGGATATGAGGGCTGTTCAGGAATGTAAGGGCTACTACTGAAGTATCCTAAGTTTTGTATGTTAAGTCATATGCCCAATTTTCGGAATGTTACATAAGTTGACTTTTATTTTTGATCATTTTTAAATATTAATTTTTTTAGTATTAATGTATTGACACTACAAGAAAAATAGTTTAATGCTAGTTATTTTTAACTATGAGCGTCAGTTATAACTGACGTTAAGGGTTCTTGCGTCAGTTATTGTGATTGACGCTAGAATTAGTGTTGTGATAAATATAGTGTCAGTTACAGCAGCTGTTAAAATGATTAAAATTAGATCGAATATTTAGTGTTAGTTACAACTAACGCTAAATTATGATAAAAAATATGAAATTTCATTTTTAATGTTTATTACAACTGATATTAGCTAACATCAATTTTAAATGATTCTAAATATAGCGTCATTTATGACTGACCCAAGATATAACTCTAAATATGACATCATTTATGACTAACGCAAAGTTTAATGTCAGTTATAACGGACGCTATTATTAAACATCTTTTTTGTGTCAGTTAAAACTAAATGTTTAATGTCATATATTAGTTTTTATATCAATGTTTATTAGATATTCCTTTTTTTTTCATTATACAATGGTCTAAATTTCAATACTCATACACAATTAGCAAATTCTCAAGGAATAAGTCTCAAATAGATATATAATTGATAATGAAACTATCTTTTACAATATCCAATATGAAATATATAATAATTCTCAACAAATGTGACATATTGTTCAATAGGTCAATACAAATAGAGTAATCAAAACGTAAAATCTAATATTATAAAGTTTAATATTCACTAAGACAAATCATGACTAGCTCTATAAGATTGTTGGTAGTGTTTTCTTTACGGTTCCCTCATCTGGAACCTGTAAACATAAAAAATTTAAATTAAATAATAGTTCTAAACAATAAAAATTGTATAAATTTAAAAGTAAAACTTATATTTACCCTTGATGAATCTGCTATATCATGAAGTTCAAATCAACAAAATCAAGCGTTTGGAAATCTTTCGCTGGAAAGAAGGGTTTAAGTGAAGAGACATAAACACATGGTCAAAATGAAACTGTGAGACTCAATTTTATTAAGATAATAATTAAAAAAAAAAAGACAATAGCATAAATAAGCACAACAAACTCCAAAAATATTGGAGTGTGGAGCGACATATGCATAATGGGGTTGCAGATTTTTTTAAAGTTATTCAAAACATTATCACAGGAAGGAACCATGTAAAAATGGATATGGTTATTCAATAATGAACATAAGGGTAATTCAAACTAGTATAGTAACAGAGGATTTAGAGACAAAACAGTAGATAGAGCACACGTGCATTTTTGTCTAAATAGATAAACATTAAGTATAACGGTGCAACTAAATTGTTTCAAGCAAATGCAACCAACGAGAAATTTAAGCATAAAAAGAAATGAGACCCAAGCAATATGTCAATTGACCAAACTGATATACATATTGGACTATCAACAAATAATTCTAAACATTATGTTGTTAGCTACTCTGCAAAAATATAATGAGACAATGGTCAACTATCACTAGTTTCTTCCAAAGACTTCACTTGTCCCTGCCATTCATGATAATCCTTCAAAAACATTCTTAAGACTTAAAATGATGTTAATATGGGTATTTCAACTAAGGAATGAGCGAAAGGCATGAGCGAGGTCATCATTCCATAGAAGGTGAAGTATAACATAGTGAAATACATGAAGTATATGTACCAAACGAACTTATCAGTAGTCCAGTCAAAGGAAGCCATGTAGTAGAATATTGAGCAGTATATAATAGCCTGTGCAAACACATAAGGGAACTCAATGACAACTGCAAATTGAAGGATGATACAATAGTTTAACATTTCGAAACAATGTAATGTGTGAAAAATGTGATGTCTAAGAGTAAACCTCAGCAAATGCAAATGGAAAAGCTGAGTACATCCCTGCAGCTCTTTCTGGATAAGAAACAAATCTTTTGACAGAAACAACGAGTTCGACAGACGTGCCATTTGTGATGCAAATGAAGAGGATTGCTGAGTACATAGACTTGGCATTGAATAGATCTTGCTGTGTCTCCCTGTAAAGATGAAATCACATTGTTAGAGATAAGTACCCAATAATGGAAAATGGGAAGTTATGATTGAAAAGCTAAGGACCTTTTAGCACCAAATTAATTTCCAGCATATTGTTCCAAGCATCAATGAGATGATGACAGTGTAGAAAAGCTGAACAACAGTGTATAAGATAGAATCTGCTTCTAGAGACAAGTTAGAAGCTACTCAAAGAATAACATGCAAAACTTGGTTGGAAAATACAATTCTTTTGAGTCACTACTTGGTCTGCTCAAGCTCTCAACCAACTCTTTGTTATGCCTACATGAAAAAAAAAAAATAAATAAAATAATGGTTAATGACTATAAATTTAAGGACAAAAATCAATAAAAGAAGTATACATTACTGGTATAAACTTGATTGGCAGTAGATTTCTGCAATGACCACTCCTAGACGGTTTTCTTCTACTGCAGAAGTAACCTTCAGCATCCATGTAGCAGGATTATATCCAGACCTAATCTTTGGAACTCCTTTAGTTGCCTACAAGGAAATATTCATACGAGAAATAGTTGAGGTTTGCTTCATTACCATTCAATTGACCTTAAAGTAACTTATTAGCCCACAATACTTGGGACCAAGTAGGTATACCTTGAGCCAAACTCAGACAACAATTCAGCATTGGCACAGCAGAAATATTGAGCCAGAACCGATTATGAAACTATAATCAAGTCAGAAAACTAGACTAACTAGAAGACTTTCTTCCTTCAATTTCATTTCTTTGTCGACTGTCCTCCGATAAGCTAATAACGAAAACTCAGTTCTGACCATGCGATCGAGGATAGCTTCAAGTCATAGAAAGATCAAATTAACCAAAAGAATAAATCAGATAACAAATGACTGATTGTTGAGATAGATGATTACATGACCTTACAATATTCAAAAGTGATTATTAATCGATTTCTTGAGATAAAGCTCTTTCGCCTTTTCAACAATTTTAGCGGCCGGCCAACCTTTTCAAATCCACATCAACAATCGGCAAAACCTCAGCAGATCCTGCAAACGCTACATTTTAGCATCCAAAATATTCAGAAAGGATGAAAAGAAATGTAGAATTGATTGAAAAATGGAGTACGAGGGCCGGCGATGCCGAGAGTGGAGATAGCAATAGGTTTGGCGTGGACAAGAATGAGCTTGAAGAGAGGACTAGGAGCGGGACAGAAGAAATGATCCAGAGTTCAGTTGAGAGCGTATGTGCTGTGCTCACTATCGTCGATGCAATAACGGAAGGCAACAGATCGTGAGATTTGGAGAAGAACGATGATGGAGAAAAGGAAATTTGAAGAAGAACGATGATGGAGAAAAGGAGGAGAAGAACGATCAAGAGATCTGGAGATCTGGAGAACGATGAAAAGTAATATGAAATTAGGGATTTAATTTTAATTTAATTAATTTAAAGTATTTAAATTATAAAATTATTATATTTTAATATTTTAATATTATTTTAAAAAAAATTAGTAATATTAAATAAATGATATTAAATATTAAAAAAATTATTTTTACATGTTTAGTGTCAGTTTTTAACAACTAACACTAAATAACTAATACTAAACTTAATTTTTGTTGTAGTGTGAGTAAACAAGTTATAGTGAAATCCACACAATATATAACATACGACAGTAAAAAATTCATTGATATCACTTTCTTTCAAGAGACCAATAGTTGGTTAATTAATACCTGCCCTATTCTTATACGATCCTCCAGTGCATACAAGATACAAATTAGATAGAAACATTTAAGTGTAAAAGAAAACAAAGAACAAGCATCATATACATATATAAGACATAAACTTTTCCAAGAAGTTCAATATTCCATAAGCTGTCCAAGTGTGATGGTTTCAAAGTTCACTAAATAAGGATTTGTCCTTGCAAGCTCCATAGATACTTGACTCATGGTTGGACGTGAAGATGGATTTTTGTTCAAGCAAGCAAATGCTAGTTTGGCAGTCAACATCACTTCCTTAAGAATTGAGTTTGAAGGTTGAGGAAGTCGCTGGTCTAACACATCCTTTAATGGAAAATCATAGGCTGTTGAAGACTCTGTCCAAGAATCAACAAGCTCTCCTGGATGCTTCCCCATGAGGATTTCCAAAGTAAGAACTCCAAAGCTGTAAACATCACATTTCTCATTCGCTTGCATAGTGAAAGCAATCTCTGCATCACATTAAAATAAGAGAGTAGTGATATTGGAAATAACATTATAATAGATTGTTGGTACTATGGAGCGCTTAAAGTATAGTATTTTTTAAAGTACATACAAAAAGGCCTAACCTGGAGCAGTATAACCTAAGGTTCCTGTAAATGAGGTCATGTTATTTGAGTCAAGTTTAAGAAACTTGGCTACTCCAAAGTCAGTTATGTGGGCTTCTTGATATTCTGAGTCTAAAAGAACATTCTTACTTGATATGTCACGATGAACTATAGGACGTGAGCATCCATGATGCATATGGAATAATGCATTGACCACACCCTTAACAATGTGCAAACTCCTATTCCAATCAAGAATAATTGATTGTTCATCGTTTTTCAATATTTTATCTAAGCTGCCACCTTCTAAAAACTCATAAACCACGAACAAGAGTTGTGGATTTGAAAAGAATCCAAATAGCTTCACAATGTTGCGATGTTTGATTTCTGTCAAGGCTTGAATCTCACTTCTAAAAGCTTTGATGCTGTAGAATTATGTGGCATCTGGATACGAATGAAGTTTCTTGACAACAAAAAACAGACTTGTAACCAACTCAGCCTTGTACACACTTCCTTGTCCTCCCACTCCAATGAGATATTTGTCACTAAAATTCTCTGTGGCCTCAATAACTTTTTCATGCAAAATTTCCCTATCAAAACCCCATATGGAGAAAAGGCTTTGTGCTTGTCCTTCTCTATCTTGGCATTTTGCTTTCTTTGAGTTTCGAAGAATTATAATACTTGAAAGTCCAACCACTACTAGCATTAGTGTAACCAAAGAAGTGACTAATATCAATAGCTTGTGTTTTTTGTTTTGATGACTATGCGGGAAATTCCTAAATTTATTGCAAGAATTTAAGCTAATGATGTTACCACACAAACCCTTGTTGTTCCTCAATGCTTCAAATGTAATGTTTCGAAAGGCTGAAATATTGGGAAGAGAGCCCTCCAATTGGTTGTATGATATGTCAATTGAAGACAAGCTTGACATACCATCAAAGCTGGAGACAATAGTGCCAGAGAGATTATTATGCGAGAGATTCAACAATATCAAGGATTTCAAATTTCCAAGTGTTCTAGGTATCTTTCCACTCAACAAATTATGACTAAGATCAAGTTGTTGAAGAACTTGTAATTGACCAAACTCACTTGGAATGCTATCCTCAAACTTGTTAAAGCTCAAATTCATGTGCCATAAACTGCGTAATTTTCCTAGCTCTTTTCGGATCGAGCCACTAAAATTATTTGCTTCTAACTCCAACTTTTGAAGCTGATTCAATGATTCTATTTCTTCGGGAACCTTGCCTGAAAGTTGATTATTTCTCAGAGAGAGTTCACTCATCAAGGTTAACTTACCTAGCTCTTTTGGAATTCCTCCTGTTAAATAATTTGAAGAGAGGTCAAGCCGCTGCAATTTGATTGTCTCTCCGATTTCTGGAGGTACACCACCAGAAAGATTATTGTTGGAAATCACTAGGCTTGTGAGATTATGGCATTTGCCCCACTTTGAAGAAAGGTGACCATGAAATTGATTGTCACTTAGGTTGATGAAATTCAAATGTGGATATACACCAAGATCGACAGTTATATTTCCAACCAATTGGTTACTGTCAAGCCTAAGTCTAATTAGAGTGGAGCAATTCTTCAAGCTTCTTGGAATTGGACCAGTGAAATGGTTATGGTCTACACAAAATTTCATTAATGATCCAGCACGACAGATATCTTGTGGCAAGTGGCCAATGAAATCATTCATTCCTAGTTGTACGCTATGCAAGTTGGTAAGGTTGTTTATTTCTGGTGGTATGTTGCCATTGAATTTGTTTATGAGAAGTTCTAAATCTGTAAGTTGCGTCAAGTTTCCTATAGTGGCAGGAATAGGTCCAACGAGATTGTTATCTGCAAGGAGGAGGGATTTTAAACTGACCATGTTTCCAAGAGTAGTAGGAATGGAACCTGAAAGACTATTGTCATGGAGAGCAATTTCTTGTAATTTGGTTAAGTTTCCAATTGAAGAAGGAATGGAACCAAAAAGATCATTTACTCCAAGTTGGAGACTTTCTAAATTGACCAAGTTTCCGATGGAGGCAGGAATGGAACCGAAGAGAGAATTGTTATATAGTTCAAGAAATTGTAAGTTAATCAAGTTTCCAATTGCTGAAGGAATGGGACCAGAATGGTTATTCCCAACGAGTGTAAAATATTGCAAGTTGATCAAGTTTCCAATTGTTGAAGGAATGGGACCAGAAAGGCCAAAATTCATGGAAAGACGAAGTTGTGTCAAATTCCTCAAGTTCCCAATTTCCTTGGGAATTTTCCCTTTGAGAGAACACCCACCAATATCAAGATAGCGTAGAGTGCTTAATGCTCCAATTTCTCGTGGTATGAAACCAGTAAAATTGTTCATGCGCATGTTCAATGTAAAAATAGTCGACAAGTTACAAATTTGGGGGGGAATAGCTCCATAAAACTGATTGATACTTATATCTAAAGCATGGAGGTTAGGGAAGGATGAGAAGTTGAGAGTCTGGAGTGTACCTTTCATACCCAAACTTGTAATATTGATAATGGAAACAGACATGGATTCATCACATGTGACTCCTTTCCACTGTACTTTGCAAGGACTGCTGCCGTGATTCCAAGAAGACAAGGACGCTTGGCTTTGATTATCAAGGCTTGCTTTCCACTTTAACAGAGCATTTGCTTCGCCATCTTCTGCAGCAGTAACAACATCAGCTGATACAAAAGAAACAACATGAGATGGAGAGAGCATTGCAGAGACACGAAAGAATACGAAGAGATTCAGCCACAATGCAACAAGTGGAGGAGTGGAATTAGCCTTTTCATTCCTGTACACCATGATTAGGCTACTCGGAGAATTTGTGCTTCTGGATGGATAGATTTAAAAGGTAGAATGAGTGAGTATATAAATATCAAGAAGGTGATGCTTTTATACTTGCGAAATAGTATGGAAACAAGAATAAATTAAAAATTATGTTTATATTTTGTAATCTTGCATTTACTTTTCATGTCAAATTTTGAAAAAAGAAATTAATTGATTGTTTTATGAGGCATTAAACGTAACTCACAATGAAATTATAACTAATTATTTTAAATTCCGTTTCTTGCAATATCAAGTCAAGGTCTGAAGTCTTCATTTGCATCTACCTGTGTCTATTTGGAAACAGAATTAGGTATGATTCTATTAAGAGAAATATCTAAGGCAATGTAATCAATGAAAAAGTTTGATTTTCCACAACATTCGTTGGTTATTTTCTTTCTAGATTTGAATATAACATAAAAAAAAAATCAATTTGATAGTCAGATATGAAATGTGTGTATTTATATATGCCACGTTGTGCATATATTTCTCGTCTAGTTGTTTTCAGGGCCTATATCGTAAGAAAAATTTTTTATTAGCACACATTTTAAGTATTTGGTTACAAATTAAAATTAAAATATACCCATACACCTCTCCACACTTTAAATATAACAAATATTTGTTAGTTTAGAATTATATGTAGGAATTGATTGAAACTAGGAAAAAAAAAATTAGTGTTAAGTTAAGCCAAACTTTATTATTTAGAGTGAAAATTACAAGGCCTCTTGTTATTATTTTGACTAGGATTTATTGTTTCTGTTTGAATTCAAAATTCAATGAACTAGTTTGTTATATTTTACGCTAAATAACTCATTTGACTTCTAAAATATTACATTCCTATTAATCTAAATTTTAAAAAACTTAATATTTCAATTTATTTTTAAAATATTATATTGATATTATTTTTTTTTTGGGCTTAACCTTCAAATCTTTTGTTGTCAAATCTTGAACTTATTGTTTTAAAATGTCACTGTAACAAATGAGAAAAATTAGAAAAATACAATATTTTAATGACTAAATTGAAACAATTTTTTTAAAAATTAAAATGATACTTTTTAGAATAAATATGCTAATTAATTCTTAAAATACAGTTTTTTATTATGTTGTCCTTGAAGTTTTAGTATTGAATGAGTTATTCTTATAAATTATGAACTTAATACAAATTAGTTCTTTTATAAGATTACATTGTGTATGAATTTGCTCATTATTTACTGTCTAACTCAGTAACAATATATAACAAGTTTGTAACATTTGATAATAATTATGTGGAGTTAAGTTTTCAATAACTAAACAATCAATATGAGTTTATTAACTTCTTTTGGCAACATTCATTCTAAACAAAAGTCTATGGATATTTAGAAATTGTTTGGTATACACTCATTTCAAAGACATGAAATACTATAATATCTTATTAGTTTTTGAATCTTCAAAGATAGGCTTTTAAGTTTAAAGACAGTATACTTTAAGAAACTTATATTAATTAATTTAGGTAATACTGGTTTTAATAATCTTAATTCTACAATGAGAAATATCTAAGTCAATGTCTATATCTAGCTAATTTTTCCATTTTCTTACTTTTCAAATTCCAAGTTCATTTATTTACTTTCTTTCTCAAGTTGTTGTATTCACACACCGTCCACATCAATCTAACCTACTCAAATTAATTCCTTTATTCATTGACTTAGAAGAAAAAATGATTTCTCACCACATTAATTAACTATTTGATTACAAAGTCAAGCGCTGGAATCTATTTTCTTTTTTAGAATTTAGATTAACATATATCAATATGATAACAAGATATTGAAAAGTGTGTGTGTGTGTGTATATATATATATATATATATAAAGTGGCGTATCATGTGAGCTGAATGATTTTATATGAAATATTAAAAACGAAAATAATTAACATTAAATCACAAGTTTTAGATTGATACATAATTTATTAAAACAAAACAATAATATTTTGTTTTTTATTTTTGCATGAATAGTGTCTGAGTTTATATAAACATTTGATTTATGGTCTAAGAATGATAATTTTTTCATCCAATTTCTCATCACGTCATTAGAACAACAACATTGTATAATTAAGTTTATAATACTCAGGAATAACCATGTAGAGTTACTTATTCAATAACTAAATAATCAACATATATATTTTATAAAAATTAAATTATTAATGTAGTCAAAATTTTATAATATTTATCACTATATTGAAACTACCTTTTTGAAGTGACAGTTTATTTTAACGAAATAATTTGTAATGAAAAATTCAGTAATTCTATAAAAAGTAATTTTGTGAGGAAATTTATTGGACCCCAGTCCTTTGTTTGTTTGGTAGGTACAAGTGCATAATATTATATTAATTAATTTAAAATCTTCTAGAACACTGAAGAAAAATTTGAATAGAATATCTAATTAGTGAATGTTAGTCTTCTACCCCAATAAAAAAGCAATAAATCGTCTCTAGATATATATCATTAACTAAATTATTAATATAGTCATAATTTTATAATATTTATTATTAAACTGCCTTGTTGCAAATGGATTTGTGATGGAATGTTGAAATAGTCAGTGTTTTAAGTGTTCTATCCCAAAAGAAGAGGCAATGAATTGTAATTTGATTTGTTTTCATTGTAGTTCTCCCCTAAAGCACGTTCTGATGTTGCCTTTGTTTTTCAAATTCCAAATTATTCTATACGCAAAAGACTTTTTTATTAGATGTCTTCGAAAGGAATGTATGCAAAAGACTTCATTCATTGGCTTGACTTAAAATCTAGAAATTAATTTTCCTTGCTATACGGGTTAACACAAATGCCACAAATTTTGTTTATCAAATAAATAAGAACAATTAAGAAATATATAAAAGCTTATATGTATAAAAATAATGAGATATTCAAATCATGTTAAGACACATATAAGATGATTTATTAAATATAAATGTGTTGAACATTGAATGTGAATAACGTCAAATGAAAAGAAAAGTATGATATTATATGTATTAATTTAGATAAATATATTAATGATGAAAAGAGTTGAAATAAAAATTACTAACCTCTAACATAGATTTTAAAATTCTTCTTAATACACAAGGTTGACTATGACTAAAAACATGATGTGCAAGATATAATCCAACGAAAGAAAGTGATTATCACTGTTTATAGTAAAAACTCATAAAATAATGATAACCGAATGAAATATAAAAAAATATAGATACAAAAATCATGAGTCATTTAAAAAAAATATAAAATCAACTTTGTTATGAAGTATTACAAAGAATATGATGCTCAAGACTACTCATTTACGGGCTGTCACGAACTGGTCCACAGGTCTAGTCCCAATAGATGATTAATGAACAATAATTTTATTAATATCCTTACTAATTATCATAATTATAAAAAATATATATTAAATGCATAATTTATTTTTGTCAAAAAGCTCTTATAACATAAAGCCTTAAAAGAACTCTATACAGTTCTTCTATGAATCAAAATTATGCCCATCAAACTTGATCATTTTAACCTTTGTATTTAGTTCAAATAAGGATTCTCACTTGCCCATTAATCTAGGTGTACCAATGCCAATGTCTATGGTGCTCGATTATTATACATGTAAATATTCACAGTTCTACTAAAACTAATCAATTCACTAATAATAATTTATACAACTCTTTGAAATTGATTTGTAATTACTAAGAATTATATTCATGAATACATAAAATCTACAACTAAAACTAATCAATTCACTAATAATAATTTATACAACTCTTTGAAATTGATTTGTAATTACTAAGAATTATATTCATGAATACATAAAATCTACAACTAAAAAATTTCACTGCAAAAGGAACTCATTGAATATTTCACAATAAGAAAATCACATAAAATGCATGTATCCATTCTTTTAATGTCAACTAAATAAGAAAAATAAGGTTAGTTGTCTAATAGGCTTGCTAGGATAAAATTTCTTGTCTTTCTTTGACTATTTCTTCTTCTTCAATTTCTGCAAACATACAATTGAATTGGCAACAATGAGTTAAATAGCTATAGGCTTATTGAAATTTAAAATTTAATACTTTAAGTTCTAAATTAACATTCAATCAATCCACACAAATGTTGGTTTGTCTCCATTGGTGCATGAATTTTAATTTCCAATCTAGATTAAAAAGAGAAAGTGTAGCATGATATAGCTCTGTTGAAATCTTAAGCTTGAGTAACTCATCAAAATTGCAATCACAATCAAAGATAGAGAAAGAAAAATTGAAACATAATATTCAAATTTGACTATATGTTCTTTAACATCATCATACTTATTGAATCTTTCTTAAAACTCCCCTCCCAGCCCCCAACCAAAAAAAAAAAAGGGATCCAAATCATATGAAAAGTTTTGGAAACAATAATAAGATCTTTCTTGTAAAAAAATCAGCAAGAGATATTTATGCCACTTCATCACAGCAAGCTAAAAACAATATGAAGATATAAGAATAAAAAAGCTATTTGCAATAAGCAACACACTAAAGTTAAACAATCGCTCATTCTTCTATGAGGTCATGTTATGAATAAATATGTTTGAATCAATGGTTGAAAATTATAGGATGTCATGATATACAAAGAAATGCAGAACAATTTTGAAATATAGAACATGCAACTATCTTAAAAAAGGAGACACAAATTTCATTTTTTAAAATAAACTTTTCAAAAAAAAAATAATAAGAATAGTAAAAACTTTATATGGATGAATACTTAAAGAACTAAAAGTAGAGATTAAGAATAACAGAAGTTGCAATAGTATAAGGAAAAAATGCTCTTATCACTATGCATTCTCACATAAGCCAAATATTGTACTTTCTAGTAAATGCATAATTTGCTAAAAAGGGAGGGGGAGAGAGAGAGAGCAAAAGAAAGAAGGATGAATTACTTTTGAGTAAGCATGATTTTAAAAAGAGAGAAGGGGGCAAATAAGGAAAATGGAGATGCATCAACCAATAGAAGATGAGAGAAAATATCATTAAAGCTTTGTTTATTAAAAGAAAATGCAACATATTGAGAAGGCTTATCACTTCTGAAAAGATATCAACCAATAACTCTTACCTTATGAAACTCATTATTGTAGTTCTACTAATAAATTTAACATTAACCTTCCATATGCATTTGCCAAACTAACTCATACATAATTTGCTAAAATTTCACATTCCAAAACACAACCTAATTCATTTCAACAATTATGAAGCAGAAAACTATTGCCGTATATCAAAAATTTTTTAACAGCTATTTTTGCTAACTCTGGCAATCCTACATTAGTTTATATTTTTTCTTGGGGTAAATAATAAGAACAATTAGCTGTTTTAACATGATAAATAGTTATTTATAAAAAGAATAACAGAGCACAAGGATCACTTTTTGCAAACATGATAAATAAACAACCACAATTGCAAATCATTTATAATCCTTACGACTCTATAACCAACCACAATTGCAAACATCAGATATAAGAGTGAAGACTTCAACGTTGTGGTTATAAAAATCTATATCAATTCACTTCTGACAAATATGAAGACTTCAAAGCTTCTACATGCTTGGCCTAAAAAAACTTTGAAAGGGAAAATAAATGACCACTTGTAAGTTACAGATTCAAGGCTATCAAACAAAAAGAACAACACAAAATACTTGCAATATTTCAAAATAAATGTTGTTTTACGTGACACAATGGACATTATATCACAATATTAGAACTAAACATCAAGCTCAAAGTATATTAATTTATAGCAATAATAGTATTAGGAGAAAGATGATAGGAACAGTAGAAGAGAAGGAGGAGGAGGAAGGTAAACCTTGAAAGCACAAGATATAGAAATATACAAATAGAGTCAATCACCGACTGCCACACCTATATCAGAACACCTAACCTTGTAACCATAGGCCAATGCTTGAAACTTAACTATTCCTTTCACCTAACCATGAAATCAAGCAATTCAATCAAATAATTCATGTCGAAAACATTGCAAATGTACTTAACATCACTACTAAAATGATATCTTATCATCAATATTCCTATATAAAGCTGAAAATGCATCATCTACCCCACCAATCTACCCTAAATGCATGAAAGCGATAGCATTCATTGAAAATGTCACTAACCAACCAAAAACAAAATTAAGAATGAAGGGATGGAATCAACGGTCTAAATCCCATTAATTTTGGATATGGATTCTCATTTATTCGGTGCTCCACAAATAAAACTAAAAAATGGATTATCAATTGAGATATAAATGATAAAGTTTAGCATCATTATAAATTAGAGACATAGGAATGACCTTCAGAAATTTAAACTGAATCATTCCTACAACACCCCGTAGAGGCCTTCCATCACCACTGGCTACAGTGGTTGGTGTGGGTAGTTCCATAAGCTTTCTTGAACTATTTTGACCGCGATGCATGTGGTGCTTGTAATACTTCTAGCTGCCACCCCATCGCTCAAGCACCACTATTCCTTGATGTCTATCTTCCAACAATGACCAAGTTCCAAATCCATTGCAAATCCTCCCCAATACCCTGATTGCAACATTACCACAAAGATGTGAAACCAAAAAATCATACTGCACATTCTAAAAGGAATTCAAAAGCTAATGAAAAATGAAAACTTCAAAATTTTGACAATCTCAAGATACCAACCAAGTAATCTCATAAAACAAGGGGATGGTATTAGTTTATCACAGAACAAAAATTCTTTTTCTTATTTTCCCACGTTATGGTTTGTTAGCATGAAAAAAAGAATTCCATATGAAAGAGTAAAGAGAATGGAGGGGGAAACTTACAAGGAAGTTGATAGTGGAGTAAGAGGTGAAAGAATAAGACTCTTCTTAATAGGAAGAATAAGACTCTTCTTAACAGGAGAGTTGCAAAGAAATCATGAGTATTTGAAGAAGGAACTCCTTGTAGCTGTACATGCTCTAATCCACTGTGAATAGATATATCTTTGCCACTCTTCTACATATTTTGCAACCAAGAAAGAATGAGTGGTTCATGCCACTACGATGCTGAATCACCCAAAATTGAATTCGTGGTAATTTTCTAGTATAGTGATCCTCAGATTGTATTCACTCAAGGAGCCTCACTTCTAATCACTAATTAATGGTTTTAAAAACTCAAATACTAAAAAAAACACATAAACGGGGGGTTTGGTTGTGACCGTAACAGCAATAATAAAAATAAAAACTTAAAACATCTGCAATGAAAAACAGCAGAAGCTAATCAATAGCAGATCAAGTTTGATAGTAACAGAAGACCATGCAACCAGCCACTAGGGTTTATAGGAGTGTAACTATCATTACTTAACTAATTAGGTTAGTCTTATTCTTATTTCACCATTTGGTTTTTTTATGAAAAGATTTCTAGAGAAACTTCCAGAAATTTAATGCTTCTAACTATAGTTAAGAAGAACTTCATTAATCTATAGCTAAATGTAACTACAAAGACCTTAACCAAATCAAGTTCAATATCATCTAACTAGCCATTTCGTTTTACTTGCATTTCCAATTAGTTAAGCAAATTCATATCTTAAATACAAATCAGTCTAAGCTTCCATAAGTTCTTATCAGAATCTAACAGCAACAAAGACATAAGAATTAGAACAGAAAAGGAAATGAGATGGAATAGAGAATAAAACACTTATCTTGCACTTTCAGTTCAAGCTACAACATCCAAATGTTCTAGTGACTGATTACAATGGAAGTTTAGCCCTCCATGAGAGCAAAACAGCAAAACAGAAGAGGGAAAACAGAGGGGAAGAGAGGTCTACCAAAATTCTAAGTTCATAAGTAAAGAGTATGTTCTGTGAAGCAAAACTAATGCCTCTCTAAAACCTAAGGAATATTCTACCCTAGATGCTTAGTTGACTTTCAAAAGGAGGACTGTGGTGGCTGGTTTCTTTTGCAGAGGAGGCAACCATCAGAAAGTAGCAAAAAACAATGACAAAGGCACAGCAGAAGAGTTCTTTTGTGCATGTAGAAGTCTAAAGTGTTTCTATTTCCATTTTCAGCAAAGTTCGGGGAATATGCAAGAGCTAGGCTGCATGCAAAGGATGAACAGATCTAGATTAAGGGCCCCACATGTCCAAGTCAGCAAAAAAAGCAGAAACGAGTCCCAGTTAGCATCCTACTCATCAGAAAGGTGCCATATCAACGCCATGTCAGCAGGAACATCTACCTCAGCGCCATATCATCAAGAAATCTCCAAAATTAATTTCTGCAAAATGGCCAAGTGGATTAAATTGAGTCTTTAATAATTTAAGTCTTAAAATATGAAAATAATTCATTTTCCATCCAAAATTAGTTTAGACCCAATAAATCACAAAGTGTAATAAAATTGGAGAATTCTCATAGATAAAAATGCAAATAGACCAAGATAAGGGTTAAAATATATATAAAAATGCTAGATATCAAATCCCTACACTTAATCTTTTTCACTCCTGGGCAAAATCAGTCAAAAGCAACAAAGGCACCAAAGGACACAACAAGAAGTGTAGAAAGTATGCAATAATGAAATAGTTCGAGCATGGAAAGATTAAACGCTAGGAGAAAACAAATCTTAAATTTCTAATAAGTTCAAGAATCATGGCAATTTCATTGACAAGAATGAATTAAAGTAATAATCTACTCATAAGGAAAGGTGTATACGATGTATTCTCTCAAGTGTTTAAGGTAATGCACTCACATTTCAACCTATCACAAATTCACTACCATAAGCTTATCAAGAATCTAAATCTCCACTACTTGAATCACATACATGCTTGAATTATCAGGACTTTACTATAGATGTAAGGTCAGGTGAAGTAATGATTGGAAGGTGCAAAGAAGTATACAAAACAAAGTTTAACAAAAACTTAAGGAAATGAAGGGCATCAATCAATTAAGTCATAAGAGATTGAACTATGAAACTTGGGCACAAAAATGCTCCTTCTCTTTTCTTCTTCCTTGCTATTTTTCTCTTTTTTTCTTTTTAATTTAATTCTTTTTTATCTCTATACAGTATATTTTTCATGAAAAATTGTCAAATTTTGTTTTCTTTTCAGTAGCAAAAGTAAAATTCAAAACAGGCCACAAATTCTTCTTTTTGCACATGCTCAATTTCTTTTCAAAAGAAATCTAAAGCTCTTTAATTCCTAAGTCTGGGGAAAAGAAAGAATTTGTTTTAAGGTGGAAAATGGGTTGAAACATAAGAAAGAAAGGTGAGAGCAAGGTACAAAGTGGCACACAATGGAAACAACACATAGAATGGCTATTTGGTTAGAATGGTTACAAGAAACAAATGCCTAAATCATTTCCAAACATGTATATGTAATGTAGCCTTAACAAAGATTCAAGACAAATTCTAGAGTGAAATTCATGATAAGGAATACACACAAGAAAGAATATTATTTTGCAATAGAGGCTCAAATTCTCATGGTTTAAAGATTATTACTAAAAATTCATTAAAAACAATGTCATTGCCATTTTACTTGAGTTCCTTAGAAAAAGAAGACTGAATTCTTTTCATGCTAAATCAATCCAACACTTAGGCTATTCATCATGCGTGCTTTCACACAAAAACTCCATCAAATTTTTCAAAAAAAGAAAGAGCATCAAATTTGGACAAAACAGAGCAGCAAAATTCTGCACTGTAGAATTTCTGACAACTTGGCTTTATCGATACAAAACTACACCAAAACAAATGCAAAAGACATTAAATAAAATTCTACAGCTAGAAGACATATAAAGCTTTAAAAACATGTAAAGAAAGTAGAAAAATTTATAGCCAAACAACACAGAAAATTCGTGTGAGAAAGCTCAAAAATTCTGGATAGAATAGAGAAAATAGAGAGAACATGTAGAAACAAATTTTAATTCAAAAACCAATGTTTCAAAAACCAATGTTTTCTCCAATTGAATTCTCTCCCCCCACACTTAAATATTGTATTGTCCTCAATGCAAATCAATACCAAACATCAAATAAAATAAAGAGGACATAAATTAAAAAGGGGGAAAGAGTACGGCCTTATTATGGAGCCGACACATTGTAGCGTCAGATTTCCTCTACAGTTTCTTCCTGGAAGCCCTCGTAGAATTTCTTCAAACTTTGCCCGTTTACCATGAATTGTTTGTTGGTGGCCTCATTTTGAATTTCTACTGCACCAAAAGAAAAGATGTTAGTAACAACAAAAGGGCCAACCCATCTAGAGCGAAGCTTACCAGGTATGAGCTTGAGGCGAGAATTGTAGAGAACGACTTTGTCTCCTACTTGGAATTCTTTCTTCTCAATTTTCTTATCATGTAAAGCTTTTGCCCTCTCTTTGTAGATGCGTGCATTCTAATAAGCCGCTAACTTTATTCTTATAATTCTTGAAGTTGCAACTTGCTTTCTTTACCGGCTAGGGTCATGTCCATATTGCATTGTTTGACTGTCTAATATGCCTTGTGTGCAATCTCCACCAGCAAGTGACATGCTTTACCAAATACCAAATGGCATGGAGTCATGTCGATGGGAGTCTTGAAAGTGGTTCTATAAGCCCAAAGCGCATCATCAAGCCTCTCACTCTAATCTTTTTTGTTAGGCTGCACGATTTTCTCTAATATTTGCTTTATCTCTCGGTTGGAGACTTCGGGTTGCCCATTGGTTTGGGGATGGTAAGGTGTAGAAGTTTTATGCACCACCCCATATTTCTTCAATAACCCTTGCATGTTTCTATTGCAAAAGTGTGATCCTTGATCATTGATTATGGCCTTGGGCAACCAAATCTATAGAAAATATGTGAACGAAGGAAATCTACAACAATAACATAATCATCAGTTCGGGTGGCTTTAGCTTCCACCCACTTTGACACATAATCTATAGCAACCAAAATGTACATGAAGCCAAACGAAACTGGAAAATAACCCATAAAATCTATACCCTAAACATAAAAAATATCATAAAAGAGAAGAGATTGTTGAGGCATTTCATTTCTGCTAGACACATTTCCAATTCCTTGACACCTAGAACAATTCTTACAAAAATCATAGGCATCCCTAAACAAAGTAGACCAATACAAACTAGAATCTAACACTTTTCTAGCTTTAGGGACCAAAGTGTCCACCATATGCAAAAGTATGACAGAAGGTGAGCACAGATGCAAACTCATGATTTGGAACGCATCTCCTAATAATTTAGTCACTACAAATCTTCTACAAATAAGGGTCATCCCATACATAATACTTAGCTTTACTTTTTAATTTATTCAATTGATGTTTATTTTGGTATGCAAGTAATTCAGATGTAACTAGAAAATTCACTAGATCAGTATACCAAGGCTCACTAGTACCAGGTAAAAAGGAAAAATACTCATCTAGGAAGTTGTCTTTAATAGGGAGATATTCCAAAGGAAGCTCAAACAGCTTACTTAAATGATCTGCTACTACATTCTCCACTCCACAGCAAATATTTCAATGCTGCATGGTCAGAAAACACAATTACCTTGGAGTCAAGCAATTATAATCTAAATTTATCTAATACAAAGACAATTGCTGAAAACTCCTTCTCTATGGTTGTGTAATTCGATTGAGCTGAATCAATGGTATGTGAAGCATAAGCTATGACATGCAACTTCCCCTCTAGTCTTTGTGAAAGTACCGCTCCCATAGCATAATTTGAAGCATCACACATGAGCTCAAAGGAGAGCTCCCACCATAGAGGTTAGATAATAGGAGGGGAGGTGAGTTATTTCTTCAACTCATCGAAGGCTAACCTGTAAGCATCATTAAAAACAAAAGCAGTTTCCTTTTAGAGGAGTTTAGAGAGGGGTAGAGCGATCTTACTGAAGTGCTTGATGAATCTCCTATAAAACCTTACATGGCCAAGAAAAGAATGAACTTATTGCACAGAAGCGGGATAAGGCAAAGAGGACATAACATCAACTTTTGTTTTATCTACTTTTATCCCACGTGATGATACTATGTGGCCTAGGACTATCCTTACTCTACCATGAAATGATATTTCTCATAATTCAAAACCAAATTCTTTTCTATGCCTCTCTCAAGTACTCTCTCCAAAATTTTCAAGCGTGCATCAAATGAGTCTCCATAAATAGAAAAATCATCCATGAGCACTTCCATGCAATCTTCTAACAAATCAAAAAATATACTTATCATGCATCTTTGAAAAGTGCTAGGTGCATTGCAAAGACCAAAAGGCATGCGTCTATATGCAAAAGTACCGAAGGGACAGATGGTCTTCTCCTGATCTTTGGGTGCAATATGAATTTGGAAATAACCAGAAAAACCATCAAGAAAATAGTAGTGAGAATTTCCATCAAGTCTCTCAAGCATTTGATCAATAAAAGTAAGAGGAAAATAATCTTTTCTTGTTGCTTGGTTCAACTTCCTATAATCAATGCAAACACGCTAACTGTTTTGGACTCTAGTGGGGACTAACTCATTGTTTTCATTTGTTATAACAGTTACCCTAGTTTTCTTTGGTACCACTTGTACTGGACTCACCTATTTATTATCAGAGATAAGATAAATAATTTCAGCTTGGAAGAGCTTACTTACCTCCTTCTTGACCACATCAAGAATCATGGAGTTGAATCATCTCTATCGTTATCTCACTAGTTTAGCCTTTTCTGCAAGAAGAATTCAATGCATGCACACGGAAGGACTAATCCCAGAAATGTCTGCCAAAGTCCATCTAATCACCTTATTATTCTTTTTTAGCAAATTTGTCAAGTTTTCTTCTTGATTGGGATTCAAGCTGTTGGCTACAATGACTGGAAGTTTGTCTCCTACTTCCAAGAAGGCATACTTGAGGTTTTCTGGTAAAGCCTTCAACTCTAATGCATGTGGTTGGATAGTAGATGGAATCAGTTTTTGTAGAGTCACATCCAAGGAGGCACCTACATATTCAGATTGCTTAAAGACATAATCCTTGGCTAGAGAGATAGAAAGGTTAGCAGCATAAAAGGAAAGAGATGAAGAATGTACAACATTAGAGTTTAAATCACTACTTAAAATAGAAACAAAATCAAAATCTAAGCTGGAGAAAATGACAGAATCAGAATACAAATCAGAATTGTCAATACTTAGAGAATTTTCAATTTCAGTACAAGCTTAACAAAATTTAGAACCAGCACAATTGCACTCAAAGGCATCAACCAAATCAGAAAACTCAGGAAAATCAGAAATCAACTCAGTTTGGAAATCATCACATGCCTCATCAACCAAATAATCCAGAAAGTTAACCACATGCACATTGGAATGATTTGCCATAGGATGTTTTAAGGCATCGAAAATATTAAAATCAATTTTGTTGCCAACAAACTCCATGGTCAAAGTCCCTTCATGCACATTAATAATGCTTTTTGCAGTTTTCAGAAAAAGGTCTACCAAGTATTAATGGTGCATGGCCAAGAGTGTTATCATTCTACATATCCAGAACATAAAAATCAGTAGGAAAAATGAAATCTTTAACTCTTACCAAGACATCCTCAAAAACTCTTGCTGGGTGTACTATGCTCTTATTGGCAAGTTGGACAATCACTCCAATTGGTGAGAGGACACCAATCTTAAGGTTGGAGTATACTGATTTGGGCATGACATTGATTGAGGCTTCTAAATCTAGCATAGCATTAGAGAATTCCATGTTGCCTATTGTGCATGGTATTGTGAAAGTTCCAAGATCTTTGTACTTTGGTGGCATAGGTGGCTGAATGAGTGCAGAAACATTCCTTCCCAAATTTACTCTCTCATTGCCCCTTAAATGCCTTTTATGAGTACACAACTCTTTAAAGAACTTAGCATATTTGGGGATTTGCTTAATTGCTTCCAAAAATATAATGTTGACCTCTATTTTTTTTTTAAGGTCTCCATGATCTCTTTATCCATCTCAGATTCAGAAGCTTTCCTTGATTCAGTTTGCCTATGTGGGAAAGGTAAAGGTATTTTTTGAAGCACTTTTTCATCTTTTTTATTTTGCTCACTGGTTGAGGATGAAGGATACTTTGCTACATATCTAACCTTGGTGGTTCAGATTCAGAGGGTGGACCATCTACTTTCTTACCACTCCTTAAAATGATGGCACTAACATTGCCTCTTGGGTTTATCACAGATTGAGATGGCAAACCCCCTGAACCTTGACTTTTTAGCTCATTTACTATTGTGGCTAACTGACCAATTTGAGTCTCCAAATTCTGCATATTTGTTTCTATTCTCTGTTGGAACTGAAGAGTATTGGCAGTCAGTTGCTTCATTAAATCCTCAAGACTAGGCTCAAGTTTCTTGGGTGCTGGAAGAGGTGCATGGCTAGGTCCAGGTTGACTATATCTTGCATGGGGTGGCTAGTAAGGAGGGTTGGAGGTATTTCCATACCTGAAAGCTGGATGGTCACGCCACCCAAGATTATAGATGGAGGAGTAGGGGTTATACCTCTGTTGCTGTGGTTGTTGCGTGGGTCTACTAGGGAATATGCTAGCACATGACTCAGTTGGGGTCTCTTGCAGCTGAGGACATTGATCAGTATGATGGGTATTCAAGGAACAAGTACCATACACCAAAGTGGAAGGAGGCAATTGTGATCTCTGATTCAATGCTAATTGCTTTACCATTGAAGCTAACTTCTCCAATTTATTTTCTATCCTTTGCTGTTCCATGAGGGATGTCCTCACTTTATTCATGCTAGCTGTTGGATCATTCAATCTAGTGCCAAATTGCTATGCATTTTGAGCCATCTTGGCCAATAACTCATTTGCTACAGCAAGGGTCTTGTCTACCAATGCCCCACTAGCAGTTATATCAACTATATATCTATCTATTGGCATTAATCCCTCATAGAAGTATTGGATGAGAAGTTGCTCTGAAATTTAGTGGTTTGGCACCTTGAACACAGCTTTTTAAATCTCTCCCAATACTCATGCAAAGACTCACCACTTGATTGCCTAATCCCACTGATGTCTTTTCTGATTGTTGCTGTTCTGGAGGCTGGGAAGAATTTTTCTAAGAACATCTTTTTCAAGTCATCCCATCTTGTTATTACAGCAGTTGGCAAGTAGTAAAGCCAATCCTTAGCTGCCCCATCCAAAGAGAAAGGGAAGGCTATAAGCTTGATCTGTTCTTCTCCAACTTCATGTGGTCTCATAGTGGAGCAGACAACATGGAATTCCTTCAAGTGTTTGTACGGATCTTCTCCTGCAAGACCATGGAACTTGGGCAGCAAGTGGATTAAACCAAATTTTAATTCAAAATTAGCATCTAACTCAGGATAATTTATGCACAATGGTTGATAATGCACATTAGGTGCAATTAACTCTTTAATGGATTGTTCTTGCCTATTTTGAGGCACTTGTACATTTTGATTAACCAACCTAGTTGTCCCAGCTGACTCAAAACCAATTGACTCCAACACAATATCAGATTCAGAATCTGACTCTACTTCTACACTATTGATAGTAAGATCAACAAACTCAGACAAAAGTTCAGACACTATGCTACTCCTAATGCTATTGCTTCTCACTAGCCTATGGAAAGTTTTATCAATTTCAGGATCAAAGGGTGGTAAGTCCACATTAAGAGACCTTCTCATACACTAGGAAGGGCAAAATTCATAAGAAAACAACAAAAACACTAAAAACGGCAAAAGCACTACAACAGGCTCCAACCGATGAAAATCGCCAAAAAATAAAGTATCTCAGAAAAATCTGATTTTTCTTGGAAAAATCCTTTTCAAGTTGGAGGAACTAATGCAAAAAATAGAAGTTAAAAATTTGATCTATAAAAATCACACGAAAAATCACAATTAATTAAAAAAATAAAAAAAATAAAAAAATAGAAAAAAGGGCTTAAACGATGGAATTTGAAAAAATTACCACTCATATTAAGGCTTAAACAATGGAATTTACTTAAAACATCAAAAACTAGTGGTCTACCAAGTTTGAGGTCAATTGAAGATAGTCAGGTTTTTGTCAATTTTGAAAATGACTAGTTTCCGAGAAAAAAGACTCAAAACTTGCAAACTATTTCAATAACACTAAATAACTTAAAATTCAACAAAGACACACATAAACAACTAAATAGACAACTTAGAAGTGAATTGGCTCCCCAATAACGGTGCCAAAATTCTGGTTCATGCTATTACGATGCCAAATCGCCCAGAATTGAATTCATGGTAATTTTGCAGTATAGTGATCCCCAGGTCGTATTCACTCAAAGTGCCTCATTTATAATCACTAATTAATTGTTATAAACACTCAAATACTAAAAACAAACACATGAATGGGGGGTTTGGTTGTGATTGTAACAACAATAGCAGAAATAAAAACTTAAAACAGCAGCAGACGCTAATCAACAGTAGATCAAGTTTGACATTAACAGAAGACCATGCAACCAGCCACTAGGATTTATGGCAGTGCAACTATCATTACTTAACTCATTGGGTTAGTCTTACTCTTATTGCACCATTTGGTATTTTTATGAAAAGATTTCTAGAGAAACTTCCAGAAATTTAATGCTTCTAACTATAGTTAAGAAGAACTTCATTAATCTATAGCTAGATGCAACTACAAAGACCTTAACCAAATCAAGTTAAATATCATCTAACTAGCCATTTCATTTTACTTGCATTTCCAATCAGTTAAGCAAGTTCATATCATAAATACAAATCAATCTAAGCTCATATAAGTTCTTATCAAAATCTAACAGTAACAAAGACATAAGAATTAGAACAGAAAATGACATGAGATGGAATAGAGAATAAAACACTTATCTTGCACTTTCAATTCAAGATACAACATCCTAAGGTCCTAGTGACTGATTACAATAGAAGTTTAGCCCTCCATGAGAGCAAAACAGCAAAACAGAAGAGGGAAAATAGAGGGGAAGAAAGGCCTACGAAATTCTAAGTTCATAAGTGAAGAGTATGTTCTGTGATACAAAACCGATGCCTCTCTAAAACCTAAAGAATATTCTACCCTACATGCTTAGTTGACTTTCAAAAAGAGGGTTGAGGTGGCTGGTTTCTTCTGCAGAGGAGGTAACCAGGAGACAGCAGCAACAAACATGAAAAAGGCATAGCAAAAGAGTTCTTTTATGTATGCAGAAGTCTGAAGTGTTTGTATTTCCATTTTCAACAAAGTTTGGGGAATATGCAAGAGTTGGACTGCATGCAAAGGCTGAACAAATCTGGATTAAGGGCCCCATATGTCCAAGTCAGTAAAAAACATAGAAAGGAGTTCTAGTCAGCATTCTACTCATTAGAAAGGTGCTACATCAGCTCCATGTTAGCAAGAACGTCCACCTCAGTACCATATCATCAAGAAATCTCCAAAATTAATTTCTGCAAAATGACCAAATGGATTAAATTGATTCTTTAATAATTTAAGTCCTACAATACGAAAATAATTCATTTTCCATCCAAAATTAGTTTAGATCCAATAAATCACAAAGTGTAATAAAATTAGAGAATTCCCATAGATGAAAATGCAAATAAACTAAGATAGTGGTTAAAATGTATATAAAAATGCTAGATATCAATAAGGGAAGAAGACAATAGAATGGAAGAAAAATAAAAGGAGAAAGAAATCGAAGCAAAAGCAATCAAGAACGCTAAGCAAAAGCAACCGTTCACATTTCTTGCCAATTCAAATTCAAGAGAAGAGATTTCATTGCCTACTATTTTTGAATATTTTCTCTTATGCATGACTTTTAGCTTTCAGATACAGAAAGTGACAGAAACATCCCGTAAAGCTTTGATGATAAATCACCAATGTCATCCTTCATTCACTGAAGGAAAGAAGAAGAAACAAAATCAAAGAGAAAAAGGAAGAGAAACGTGAATTTCTATTAAATTGCATATAATAACAATTATATAGCAATTAATGTTATTGAATTTCAATTTAAATTTATTCAAATCAAATAATAAAGGTAATTGTTATTGAATTTTAATTCAAATCGTAGCAATTATAGCAATTATAAAGCAATGTCATCTTTGATTATTTGTATACAATAAATGCTAATTTATCAAATGATAACATCTTATATTTCAATAAAAAAAATTATCTAATTTACCAATTATATAGCAATTATACAGCAATTTAACCTATTTTTTTTAAAATCATTTAAAGTGATGTGATTAATTTACCAAATTTATTAACTTTCCTAATTTATTCTTTTAAATTTAGTCTAGTATATAAATTTATATAGCAATCATAGGAATTATATAACAATTTATCCTATTTTTTGAAATTCATTTAATGTGATGTGATCAATTTATTAATTTTATTAATTTACCTAATTTGTTCATTTAATTTATTCATTTAGATTTATTATATTATATATAATTTAATGATATACTGGTAATTAATGTGTTAGAGTGAAATTATTTTAGTCTATTATATAGATTGAAAAACATAGAATAATACCTGACTTAGAAAAGCAGATTAATCTGAGTCTAGCGTCTCTGAAGTTCACATGTGAAATGTACTCTGTAGTTCACGTGTGAACTTTCTTATTGCGCCTGGAAGAACACTCGAAACGCACCTTCCAATGTGGGATTTTAACTTTAATATTTTAGCACTTCAAGATGTGAAGGCTGAGGAAGAAAATGGCATGAAGCCTGTAATACCCCGAAAAATCCATGATTTTCGAGTATTACGTAAGACTAATTTTGTGGAGTATTTTAGCCTAAAGATATTTTTCTTGCGATGTGTGCAGGAAGATTTGAGGTTTGGAAGCGGCTAGTTGTAGAATAATGAGTGGTTGAGAGTCAAAAAGTGCATTGGTGGAACTGAGGGTATTAAGGGAGTTGGGAGACTGGTTGAATGCAAAGAGGGACTAAAGTGAAATAAGAAAAATTGTAGGGCACCTAGGATTTAGAAACACTTAAGGTGAGATTTTATGAATTTGCTTTTACCAGTCTTGACTGAGGGTCAACTAGAGGGCAAGTGGTAATTTCACCCTGGGAGAGTATATATAGGTGGTTTTGCCTCTTTTTCCTCATTTCCTCCTTTCCTCTCTCTCTCTCTCTCTTTACCTTCTCTCTTCTCTTTCTCTCTTCCTTCTTTCTACATTCTCTCTCTACACTCCAACTCCACAACAGAGCTTTGGAGGGTGGATCTCGACCGATGAGGCAAGCCTCTAGAAGCCAAGCAACATAGGGAAAGTAAAGAATCGATGTAGGAATTCCTATTTCTCAAACTTTTTCCTATTTTCTAGTTTAAGGGTATTTAGGGTAAATTCGAGATTCTGGCTTTGTTTCTTAATTAAAATTGGTGTTTTTGGTGTCTAAATGCTGCTTAGACATCAAGGGTGAGATCCCATGGAAGAAATCATGAAAAACGGTGAAGATTTTGCCAGATTTGGGCCAAATCCAAGAGGAATCACAGAAGGTCGCTATCGTGGCACCCAGCACCATCTCTGGAGCCTAGGTGCCAAGGTTCAAAAGGTTTTGGGGAAGATGAAGGGGCGCCAGGCATATTAGTGGCGCCTAAGCGCCAGGTATGCCGAGAAACTTTCGTCCATTTTTTTTCAGCCATAAGTTCTTCATCCGAACTCCGTTTTGGGTGAACTTTATACTATTGGAAAGATCTTTGAGTCTATTTCCCAATATTTTCATTCAGAAATTCATTACCAGTTAGGAGTTATGACTTAAGAAGTGGGTGAAGGTTGGGAGTAGTGATAAGGAATTTCTCTATTTTGTAACCTTGATGATTAATTCTTGCATGGTTACAATAGGATAGGTGAGGAGCAAGGTAGAAGCGCTAAGAGCATGGAATCCAGGTGAGGGAATCTATCTTGCTCTCTTATGTGTGGATATGCATATATGTATATATATGTATATTTATATTGTTTTATATACATTTATTTATTAAATGTATTATGTGTGGATTGGTGTGGATTGTGTGGATGCATTGCATCATATTCATTTTCATATTTATTTTATGAAAAAAGGTGGAAAAGGGAGGGAAGCTGCCCATGTGTGATTTCGCTGAATGGTGTCATGGGTATGCATGCACATTAAGGGTTAGTCTTCAATGTGCTGTGGAAAAGAGTGGGATATGCATTACATCTCATCCATCTACATAAATTATATTGCTTGTGTGGTTTGCATGTGTGTTTGGGGTAAACACCATATACGTGCTTTCGGGTAGCTTGGTGTTATCGGATTTATTCCTGATTGGGTTATATATATATATGTATATATATATATTATGTATATCTGTATAGATAGGGCTGGTAGCAGTGAGTCCGTGGTTTAGACTCACCCCTTCACAATTACAGGTGTGGCAAGACAGCAGCATGAGGGCTCGCAGATCGAGAATACCTTCCCATTGTTCTGGTAAGGTAATTTATATTTATTTTATTCATATTGTTCTAGTATTCTCTGTGATCTAATAGGCCACCACTTATGATCCTGCGTTACTATTATAGGCTTGTGGCAGTGCTGGTAACACATTGTCTACACCGTTCACGGGCCTGGGTTCAGGTCATGACAAAGATGGTGTCAAAGCATTGTTAGGTTAATTTTTTTTGATACCAAAGATGGTATCAGAGGGTGGTTTATGGTTTAGGGTCTAAGTCTCCTATTGATTACAGAGCAAGGTTACCTTTGTGAGTCCTTCTCTATCGCTGTGAACCATGGCATAACTATAGAGCGACGGCTCCACCAAAGGCCCTATAGGATGTATCTTCCTTTCTTTTCTATCAGATTCCTTTCTAAGGATACGTTGAGCTTGGGAGCAGACTTGGAGAGGCAGCGGTCTGGAGGAGTAATGATAATCTTAAAAAAGTAAAGCCTCGTGGGCATGCTCCTCGGGAGAAGCCTAGCTGAGCCAAGAAGAAGATGGGGGAAGAATGAAGAGGCTTGGAAAGCTATAGGAAGTGGGTTTGTAATACCCGTTAATTTCAGAATATAATTCGCTTAAGAGTATTTTAGAATTTCACAACGTTACTTTAGTTATTTATTTTGGTCATTTTTAATTTTCATATTTAATTGTTCTCTTTGAATATTATTTATGAAAATTGAGTTAAATGACTGGACTGAATATTTGCACCACGTGGGATATATTCTAAGAATGGTGAAATTCATGGAAAAGTGGTTTAAGAATGGTCAATTAATCCATTTATTGTAAATTGACTGGATGGGTTTGGATGTTGGGTTATGGATACCCATGGGTTATTCAATAACCCATTAGAAATATTTAATATAAAACTTCAATAGTAACTTCTCATAATTCGATTCTGAAGCGAAGCAAAAGGAACAGTAACTTCATTTTTTCTCTCAGTTCTTCATTTTCTTCTCAAATCCTTTCCTTGATCTTCAGAAGTTCGATTATTTGTTCGGTTCAAAAGCTTTGTAAGGATCAAAGGTAAGCTTTAATCTCGTTATTTTCCTTAAATCTATGTTTATATGGAAGATTAGAGGAGGTTTTGTTCTTGAAGATTTTGATGATAATTCGTGAATCTCAGTTGTTTTAGAAGTTATATTTGAGTTATAATCGGTTAAAAGAGTTGAAATTCTGGTTTTGAAACAAGAAAGGAAAGGATGAATTTGTGAGAAATTTCTGCAAAAACTTCTGCAAAACTTGAGTTACTGTAGCGACCAGATTTCGGGAAATTTTCTTCGAGTACTGTAGCAGTACTGTAGTGTCGGCAGTCAACGGTACTGTAGTAGTCAACGTTACTGTAGCGAACCGGCACTGTAACGAACCGACACTGTAGCGAACTGTTACTGTAGCAATCAGAAAATTTTGCGTATTTTCGTGATTTTGTTTCCTTTCTTATGTTTCCTTGTAATATATTTTACTAGGAAATTTGCCTACACAAATTCTAGTGTGGAACAAGGTAAACTTGGACAAACATCAAGGTGAGTGAATAACCTTGCTCAGCTAATTTGATATTACTAGTCAAAGTACAATATAAGTCCCATTTACAATATTATTTGGACAATAAGCAATCAATTTTTCATATGGGAGTATATGATGATCGGTAGAAATAAGAGTATGTAGAAATTGTTTTATTTCATGACAATTGTATTATGTGATAAATTCTCACTATCTTGTCAATGAGTAAAGATCTACGGAATCTAATACACGAGTTGGAAAGGGTTAAAGTCCCATACTACTCGGTGTATATCTAAGAAAGCTCATACATGAGTTTGAAAGGGTTAAAGTCCCATACTACTTAGTGCATATCTATGAAACCTATACATGAGTTGAAAGGGTTAAAGTCCCATACTACTCGGTGTATATCTAAGAAAGCTCATACACGAGTTTGAAAGGGTTAAAGTCCCATACTACTCAGTGCATATCTATGAAACCTATACACGAGTTGAAAGGGTTAGAGTCCCACACTACTCGGTGTATACCGATGAGATCTTATTCATGAGTTTGAAAGGGTTAGAGTCCCATACTACTCGATGTATAAGACAATTAATTATATGAGTAAATGTGGTATTTGTACTTTTGATATTTTATATAGTACAGTTATTTACTTACTGAGTTTTTAAATAAACTCACTCCCTATGATTATTTTTTTCAGATACAGAAAACAAAGAACAAGAGTATCCGTTTGAAGAATAGAAGTCCCTTGGAATTATCCTCTATTTCTGTCTGGTGGGATACCAGTACTTATTAATGTGGATACTAGGAACGCTCTGTACTTTCTATAGGTCTCCTAGGCTTGCGATGAGATAGAAATATCAGACTATGTATGTCTATATTTGCTTATCAGATGAATATAATTCTGTAGTGTGGAATGAATGATTAAGGTTGAATGTAAAACCTTACAGAATATATGTAAATAACGTATGTTTGAGAATTTTATCAAATGAGTAGTATCTTTTCACATGCTCAATTTTTGGGATGTGACAATTTGGTATCAGAGGATAGGTTTTATAGGTTCCCTATAGAGTACAGAGCAAAGTGATCTTTGTGGGCCCTTTCCTATTGTCATAAGCCGCGGCATGACTATAGGATTAGGTTCCATAAAAGACCTTGTAGAGTATAACGTCATTTTATAGATAATTTTCAGTGGGGCTAGTAAGTGATTTTTTGTTTATGTCTGAAAATTGTTTGTTATGTGTGTAGATCTGTGACAGATCAATGTCAGAAGGATCTTCTAATAATAATGAGCATATGGGTCCAAGGAGGGCCATAAATCCACCAGTACATGTGCAAGATGATCCTAACCGTAGTGATAGTTTACATGCTCAAAGTACCGAGGACGCAACTAGTGAGCAAGCAAGGAGAGTCGAACCTGATGCTCACATTGGCAATGTAACTATTGCACATGTGATTAATTTGATGAATGAACGATTTGACCGATTTGAGGCTGAAATGAGAGGTCGAGCTGCACAAGCTAACCTGCCAGTGGATCCTCCTATTGTTGAAGCTGAAATTGTACCACCAGCTCAGTTAGCTGGAGGAGATAACGTAAGGGAGGTAAGAATGTCTGAATTTCAGAAAATGAGGCCTCCTACTTTTTCAGGGGAAGATCCCAAAGAGGACCCACAATGTTTCCTTGAAGATTGTGAAGCAATCTGTGATGCTATAGGGTGTTCTCCTACTCAAAAGGTAGAATTCACTTCTTTTCAGTTAAAGGGTAGGGCTGGTAAATGGTGGAAGAACTGGAAGAAAGCTAGAATTCAAGGCACACCGCCAGTTATGTGGACGGAGTTTTACAGATTGGTTATGGAAAGGAGGTCAAAGAATAAAGAAGAATATCGACAAAAGAAGAAAGCTAGATATAGGAGATCTTTTAATCAAAGGGAAGACTCAGGGACTTTGAAACCCTTTACTGCATCACAACATGCTCCAGCCACTCCTACTAAGTCATTTTATTCTACAGCCAGTGTGGCTAAGCCTCGTTCAGAGAGCAGGGGTGGTTTTAGTTCTTCTAGTAGAGGAGGTACTCAAGCTAGAAGGAAGAAACCTCAGTGTCCTGAATGTGGAAAGTTTCACTTCGTAGAATGCAGGTTAAACACTGTTGGTACAGGTTGTTTTAACTGTGGACAAAAAGGACATTTTATAAGGGAGTGCCCTCAGCTCATGACAGGACCAGGTTAAAGGTCTACTTTGCCACCTCGACCACAATCTATTACTCGAACACCAACCCCTTCAATAGGGGGTAGTATGGGAAGAGGTTCTGGAAGAGGCCAAGGTGACCGTGGAAAACAAGCTACTGGCAGAGGAAATGCAAGAGTATATGCTCTAACCCGACAGGATGCTCAAACATCCAATACTATAGTTACATGTATATTATCTGTCAATACTTTTGTTGCACGTATTTTGTTTGATCCTGGTTCTACTCACTCATATGTGTCACCCCTATTTGCCAAGAGATTTGCATTTGATTCGATTACTCTTAAGGAACCATTCTTAGTTTCCACACCGATGAGAGAGACTTGGATAGTTAAAACATGTTATCGTTCTTGGAAAATAATTGTTGGGGGTATGGAAACTGAGATAGATCTTATGATTCTCAATATGTTAGATTTTGATGTGATGTTAGGGATGGACTGGCTATCTTCTTGTCATGCTACTATAAATTATCGTGACAAAGTTATTTCCTTTAAGATGCCGGGGAGGAGTAATTTTGTGTTTCAAGGAGATCGAAGTGATGTACCTTGCAACATGATATCTATGTTAAGTGCCTGGCGTATGTTGCGAAAGGGATGTCAGGGATTTCTAGCTTTTATCAAAGATTTAGAAAAGAAAGAACAGAAGTTAGAAGACATTCATGTGGTTAATGAATTCCCAGATGTGTTCCCAGAAGATTTACCTGGATTACCGCCAGAAAGAGATATTGAGTTCAGTATTGATTTGGTCCCAGACACACGACCAATTTCTATTCCACCTTATCGTATGGCTCCTGTTGAGCTAAAAGAACTCAAAGAACAATTGGAAGATTTGTTGAACAAAGGGTTCATTCACCCAAGTTTTTCACCTTGGGGTGCTCCTGTTCTTTTTGTGAAAAAGAAAGATGGTTCTATGAGATTATGTATAGATTATCGTCACCTGAATAAAGTCGCAGTGAAAAATAAGTATCCTTTACCAAGGATAGATGATTTATTTGATCAGCTTCAAGGAGCAAAATATTTCTCAAAGATTGACCTAAAGTCTGGATATCATCAGTTACAAATTAAGAATGATGATATACCTAAGACTACTTTTCGTACACGGTATGGCCATTATGAGTTTCTCATGATGTCTTTTGGGTTGACAAATGCACCAGCAGCATTTATGGATTTAATGAACAGAGTGTTCAAATCATTCCTTGATAAGTTTGTAATTGTATTTATTGATGATATTTTGGTATATTCAAAGAGTCATGAAGAATATACTGAACATTTGAGAATAGTGCTTCAGACCTTAAGAGAGCATCAGTTGTACGCAAAGCTCTCAAAATGTGAATTCTGGATGAGTCATGTAACATTTTTGGGACATGTTATTTTCCAAGAAGGTATTCATGTAGATCCAAGTAAAATTGAAGCAGTAAAACAATGGCCTAAACTAACAACTGTGTCGGAAGTACGTAGTTTTCTTGGCTTAGCAGGGTATTACCGTCGCTTTGTCAAAGATTTCTCTAAGACGGCTCTCCCATTAAATAATTTAACCCGAAAGAATGTTAAATACATTTGGGATGATTCATGTGAGCAAAGTTTCACCCAATTGAAAGAGTGTTTAACTTCTGCACCAGTCTTAATCCTACCATCAGGACCAGGGGGTTACTCTGTATTCTGTGATGCCTCAAAGATAGGCTTAGGATGTGTGTTGATACAACATGGTAAAGTCATAGCTTATAGCTCACGTCAGCTTAAAAAGCATGAATTGAATTACCCCACTCATGATTTGGAAATGGCAGCTGTAGTGTTTGCCCTAAAGATATGGAGACATTACTTGTATGGGAAAACTTGTAAAATTTTTACAGATCACAAAAGCCTTAAGTACATTTTTGAGCAAAGAGATCTCAATCTAAGGCAACGAAGGTGGATGGAACTTTTGAAAGATTATGATTGTACCATCCTTTACCATCCAGGTAAAGCAAATGTAGTGGCCGATGCTCTAAGTCGAAAGTCTATGGGAAGTTTAGCTCACATTGCCACTATAAGGAGATCTCTAATACATGAACTACAAAAATTGGAAGCTGATGGAGTATTCTTCGAGATCACTGAGTCAGGTACATTTCTGGCTCATTTAACAGTTAGATCATCCCTTGTAGAAAAAGTAAAAGCAACTTTAGAAAATGACATTGATATGGTCAAAATCAGAGATAAGGCAAGGCAAGGTCTAGCACCAAGTTTCTTGGTAGATGAAGAAGGAGTCTTATAGTTTAATGGGAGACTGTGTCCCCAACATTGAATCTTTGAAACAAGTTTACTGGTGGGAGGGCATGAAGCGAGATGTGACTGACTTTGTAGCTCGATATTTGACTTGTCAGCAAGTTAAAGCTGAACATCGACGACCACCTGGTTTGATGCAAAAACTAGATATTCCCAAGTGGAAGTGAGAAAGGATCACTATGGATTTTGTAGTAGGTTTACCTCGGTCAACAAAAGGAAATGACTCAATATGGGTCATAGTGGATCGACTTACTAAGTCAGTACATTTTCTTCCTGTTCATACCACTTTCAGTGTAGCAAATCTTGCTCGACTTTATGTTAAAGAAATAGTGAAACTTCATGGTGTACCAATATCCATTATATCAGACCGAGGACCTCAGTTTACTTCTTGGTTCTGGAGAGTCTTTCAAGAGGCTTTGGGTACCAAAGTGAATCTTAGCACAGCATTTCATCCTCAGACTGATGGACAGTCTGAAAGGACAATTCAGACTTTAGAGGATATGCTAAGAGCTTGTGTGATGGATTTCAGTGGAAGTTGGGAAGATCATTTGTCTCTTATTGAATTTGCTTATAATAACAGTTACCAAGCCAGTATCCAGATGGCACCTTTTGAGGCTTTATATGGGAGACGGTGTCGATCTCCTATAGGTTGGTTTGAACTTGGTGAAACCAAAATATTTGGACCTGAGATGATACAGGAAGATATAAATAAAGTTAAACTGATCAGAGAGAAGTTGTTAACTGCTCAGAGTAGACAGAAGTCTTATGCGGACAACCGACGACGTGACCTTGAATTTGCAATAGGTGATATGGTTTTCTTACGAATCTCACCTATGAAGGGAGTAATGAGATTCGGGAAAAAAGGCAAGCTTAGTCCGAGGTATGTTGGCCCATATGAGGTTGTAGACAGAGTGGGTAATGTGGCATATCGCCTAGACCTACCTTCCAACCTAGAGGGAGTTCATCCAATATTTCATGTGTCCATGCTGCGGAAATATCTTCCTGATCCTTCTCATGTCATTCAACCCCAAGAAGTTCATTTTGATGAAACTCTCACATACGAAGAGGTACCAGTAGCTATTCTTGATAGAAAAGTCAAGAAATTGCGTACTAAAGAAATTCCTACTGTCAAGGTTCTTTGGAGAAATCATTCTCGCGAGGAAGCTACGTGGGAGGCAGAAGATGAAATGTGGAAAAACTATCCACGTTACTTTAGTTATTTATTTTGGTCATTTTTAATTTTCATATTTAATTGTTCTCTTTGAATATTATTTATGAAAATTGAGTTAAATGACTGGACTGAATATTTGCACCACGTGGGATATATTCTAAGAATGGTGAAATTCATGAAAAAGTGGTTTAAGAATGGTCAATTAATCCATTTATTGTAAATTGACTGGATGGGTTTGGATGTTGGGTTATGGATACCCATGGGTTATTCAATAACCCATTAGAAATATTTAATATAAAACTTCAATAGTAACTTCTCATAATTCGATTCTGAAGCGAAGCAAAAGGAACAGTAACTTCATTTTTTCTCTCAGTTCTTCATTTTCTTCTCAAATCCTTTCCTTGATCTTCAGAAGTTCGATTATTTGTTCGGTTCAAAAGCTTTGTAAGGATCAAAGGTAAGCTTTAATCTCGTTATTTTCCTTAAATCTATGTTTATATGGAAGATTAGAGGAGGTTTTGTTCTTGAAGATTTTGATGATAATTCGTGAATCTCAGTTGTTTTAGAAGTTATATTTGAGTTATAATCGGTTAAAAGAGTTGAAATTCTGGTTTTGAAACAAGAAAGGAAAGGATGAATTTGTGAGAAATTTCTGCAAAAACTTCTGCAAAACTTGAGTTACTGTAGCGACCAGATTTCGGGAAATTTTCTTCGAGTACTGTAGCAGTACTGTAGTGTCGGCAGTCAACGGCACTGTAGTAGTCAACGTACTGTAGCGAACTGGCACTGTAGCGAACCGACACTGTAGCGAACCGTTACTGTAGCAAATCGTTACTGTAGCAATCAGAAAATTTTGCGTATTTTCGTGATTTTGTTTCCTTTCTTATGTTTCCTTGTAATATATTTTACTAGGAAATTTGCCTACACAAATTCTAGTGTGGAACAAGGTAAACTTGGGCAAACATCAAGGTGAGTGAATAACCTTGCTCAGCTAATTTGATATTACTAGTCAAAGTACAATATAAGTCCCATTTACAATATTATTTGGACAATAAGCAATCAATTTTTCATATGGGAGTATATGATGATCGGTAGAAATAAGAGTATGTAGAAATTGTTTTATTTCATGACAATTGTATTATGTGATAAATTCTCACTATCTTGTCAATGAGTAAAGATCTACGGAATCTAATACACGAGTTGGAAAGGGTTAAAGTCCCATACTACTCGGTGTATATCTAAGAAAGCTCATACACGAGTTTGAAAGGGTTAAAGTCCCATACTACTTAGTGCATATCTATGAAACCTATACATGAGTTGAAAGGGTTAAAGTCCCATACTACTCGGTGTATATCTAAGAAAGCTCATACACGAGTTTGAAAGGGTTAAAGTCCCATACTACTCAGTGCATATCTATGAAACCTATACACGAGTTGAAAGGGTTAGAGTCCCATACTACTCGGTGTATACCGATGAGATCTTATTCATGAGTTTGAAAGGGTTAGAGTCCCATACTACTCGATGTATAAGACAATTAATTATATGAGTAAATGTGGTATTTGTACTTTTGATATTTTATATAGTACAGTTATTTACTTACTGAGTTTTTAAATAAACTCACTCCCTATGATTATTTTTTTCAGATACAGAAAACAAAGAACAAGAGTATCCGTTTGAAGAATAGAAGCCCCTTGGAATTATCCTCTATTTCTGTCTGGTGGGATACCAGTACTTATTAATGTGGATACTAGGAACGCTCTGTACTTTCTATAGGTCTCCTAGGCTTGCGATGAGATAGAAATATCAGACTATGTATGTCTATATTTGCTTATCAGATGAATATAATTCTGTAGTGTGGAATGAATGATTAAGGTTGAATGTAAAACCTTACAGAATATATGTAAATAATGTATGTTTGAGAATTTTATCAAATGAGTAGTATCTTTTCACATGCTCAATTTTTGGGATGTGACAGGGTTGGTAAGTGTAGGAGTCGTGCACCCAGAGTACGAAGACTACACAAACCATGAATTAAAATGCGCGACAGATCTGCTTCGTTCCTGTTGGGAAAGGATGAGCTGATGGCAATGGCAGGATCCTAGATTCTCACCCAAGGGATGAGAATGGCTCAGGAAGAAGTTCTTGACATGGTTCTCGAGAGATTTGAATATCATATTCGAAGAACACCAATACTTGTACTTTAGGTGCATCCTCATGACCTTCGTGTGGTATGCGATTGAGATCGCACAGTTATTTATGTTTTGTGGATTCATTCGAGTGGATTGATGCATGATTATTATTGAGTCAATCACCCCTGGAAGTTGACCAGTAGGTTGATACTCAGTGTGGGTTCGAGGTCATGCTTTAGGAAACACCTAGGTGGTAAGTGCGGTGATCCAGAATGTGGGGTAGGGAATTCTCTTATAGAGATCATCCCTGGCGGTTTTAGAGTGGGCAGTGGAAGCGTGGTGAGTGGGTGAGTGGGATGTGCCTTGAGTGTGGCTTAGAGCCAAAAAGAGGGGAAGTTTTGTGAGAACTTCGCTTTCCTCTTTCCGGGGTGAGAGGAGATGTGTCGGAGGGTGGTAAGATAGGTGATGTCCTATCTTTTTGGATTGATGCCCTGGTTAGAGATAAGTTCTTATGCAATCAATGGGACAGCTACTGCACAAAGAGCCAGTAGTGATGAATATCAATTTGATATTATCATGTCTGAAGCTTTGGTGGATGAATGATGATATCAAACAGGATATTCAAAAAGGGGGGAAGAATGTAATACCCCGAAAAATTTGTGATTTTCGGGTATTACGTAAGGCTAATTTTGTGGAGTATTTCGGCCTGAAGATATTTTTCTTTCGGTGTGTGCAGGAAGATTTGAGGTTTGGAAGTGGCAAGTTGTGGAATAATGAGTGGTTGAGAGTGAAAAAGTGTATTGGTGGAACTGAGGGCATTAAGGAAGTTGGGAGACTGGTTGAATGCAAAGAGTGACTAAAGTGAAATAAGGAAAACTGTGGGGCACCTAGGATTTAAAAATACCCGAGGTAAGATTTTATGAATTTGCTTTTACCAGTCTTGACTGAGGGTCAACTAGAGAGCAAGTAGTAATTTCACCCCAAGCGAGTATATATAGGTGGTCTTGCCTCTTTTTTCTTTATTTCCTCCTTTTCTCTTTCTCTCTCTCTCTTCACCTTCTCTCTTTTCTTTTTTTCTTCCTTCTCCCTACTTTCTCTCTCTACACTCCAACTCCACAATAGAGCTTTGGAGGGTGGATCTCGGGCGATGAGGCAAGCCTCTAGAAGCCAAGCAACATAGGAAAAGCAAGGAATCGAGGTAGGAATTCCTATTTCTCAAGCTTTCCCCTATTTTCTAGTTTTAAGTGTGTTTGGGGTAAAGTCGAGATTCTGTTTTCATTTCTCGATTAAAATTGGTGTTTTTGGTGTCCAAATGCTCCTTAAACATCAAAGGTGATCCCATGGAAGAAATCATGGAAAACGGTGGAGATTTGGCCAGATTCAGGCCAAATCCGAGAGGAATCGTGAAAGGTAGCGATCGTGGCACCCAAGCACCATCTCTGGAGCCCAGGTGCCAAGGTTCAGAAGGTTTTGGGGAAGATGAAGGGCTTGGCGCCCAGGCGCCGAGTGTGGCGCCTAGGCACCGGGCATGTTAGTGGCGCCCAAGTGCCAAATGTGCTAGGAAACCTTGGTCCATTTCTTTTCGGCCATAACTTCTTCATCTGGACTCCATTTTGGGTGAACTTTATATCGTTGGAAAGCTCTTTGAGTCAAGGTTCCAATAGTATTTTCATTCACAAATTTATTACCAGTTAGGAGTTATGACTTGAGAAGTAGGTGAAGGTCGGGAGTACTAGTAGGAAATTTCTCTATTTTTTAACATTGATGATTAATTCTTGCATGGTTACAATAGGGATGGTCGAGGCGCAAGGTAGGAGCACCGAAAGTGTGGAATCCAGGTGAGGGAATCTATCTTGCTCTCTTATGTAAGGATATGCATAAATGTATATATATGTATATTTATATTGTTTTATATACATCTATTTATTAAATGTATTATGTGTGGATTGGTGTGGATTGTGTGGATGCATTGCATCATATTCATTTTCATATTTATTTTATGAAAAGATGTGGAAAAGAGAGGGAAGCTGCCCTTGTGTGATTCCAATGAATGGTGTCATGGATATGCATACACATTGAGGGTTGGTCTTCAATGTGCTGTGGGAAAGAGCGGGATATGTATTGCATCTCATCCATCTGCATAAATTATATTGCTTGTGTGGTTTGTATGTGTGTTTGGGGGAAACACCATATAGGTGCTTTGGGGCAGCTTGGTGTTATCGGGTTTATTCCCAATTGGGTTATATATATATATATATATATATATTCTGTATATCTATGTAGATAGGGCTGGTAGCGGTGGGTCCGTGGTTTAGACTCGCCCCCTCACAATTACAGGTGTGACAGGACGGCAACGTGAGGGCTTGTGTAAATCGAGGACACCTTCCCATTGTTCGGGTAAGGTAGGTAATTTATGTTTATTTTATTCATATTATTCTAGTGTTCTCTGTGATCTAATGAGCGACCACTTATGATCATGCGTTACTATTCTAAGCTTGTGGCAGTGCTGGCAACACACTGTCTGCATCGATCACAGGCCCGGGTTTGGGTCGTGACAAAGCCTCTCTTTAAGTTGGCTTCCTCGCTGGGAATGAATTATGTGTTCGCTGAAGCTGGGCTCCTAAGCACGACAATGCCATCTTGTCCAAAATTTCGATTAAATGCTGAAATTCAGAAGATCTTTGATGACACCGATTTCAGGTTAGTGTTCATAGTTTATTTTTTTCTATCATTGAACTAGTTTTTGCAATCTCAATTTTTTAATGTTATCAGAATCGCATTACTTTTTCATGTTCAAGTGTATTTGGTAGAAACTTCTTCTTTCATGTCTTAGGCCTTTACTGAAAGAAGGAAAAATGAAGAAATAGAAAGATGGTCACTTTTCTCATAAAATCACCAATTCTCCCATGCAAGGAATCCTGACCGTCCATGCTTCCACCAGCCGATGTTGACACGTGGCCTCCCCTTCTGTAGAACACACGTGACTTCTCTCTCTCTCTCTCTCTCTCTCTCTCTCTCTCTCTCTCTCTCTCTCTCTCTCTCTCTCTCTCTCTCTCTCTCTCTCTCTCTCCCCCCCCCCTTCTTGTTTATCACTGATTATTTTTTCAGTTGTAAAATAAACGCAGTGTCAAAAACTTAAAATCTTCACTTTTCTAGTGATTTTACACACTTGTTTAGCAGAAGCAATGGTGCCATTGAATCAGATGCTGCGTCCGGCGTTGGAGACTCCATGTAATGCTTCATTCCACCACTTATAGGTAGGGATACTGAGTCAAGGAATCAGAGCGCCAAGTCAACGAACTTCTCGTCCAATGTGAGGCGAGACACAAGGTCTTTGGCTCTTTGACTGATGGGAAGCTTGCGATTGTAGAATGGAAAGGATCTGGTGGCGGGATTAGACCAATCACATTCAAAAGGGGGCTGAGCTAAGCTGCCATGGACGAGCGCTTGAGTAAGGAGAAGGAAGAAGACAAAGAAACGCTACATTTCGAGTGTTCTTCTAGGCGCAATACCAAGTTGCCATGTGGCACCACGCAAGCAGTAAGATTTGAGCCAATGTAGTTCGCGCATGAACTATAGGGACGCCAGACTTGATTAATCCCTTTTATAGAATAATTGTACGCAAAAGACTTTATTCATTGACGACTTGACTTTATTAACATTACAGCTCCATCTGTTCGGCTTTAAACAATACAAGATAATCTTCTTTCTACTTTTTTTTTTATTTTCTTAATAAAGAAAGATCATCATCTGCCTTTTATTTCTCACCGTTAAAATCTAATCATTAAAGTTCTGGAATTATTAATTCTATTTTTTTTCTATGTATATATATAGCCAATTATTTTTGAATAAATTTTACAATTATTTTTAATTTCAGTACATAACATTTTTATTAGAATTTTGATTGGTCGATCAAAGTCTTTTTTGTTTTCTTTGCATAGTTGTCCTCTAAGAGAGTGTTTGGTACAAAAAAATCTCCAATTTTTAGGAATATTCACGGATGTGATTTTTAGGAATGTAATATTTTTATATTTAGTTTACTAAAAATATTTTTAAGAATATTTTTTATTTATTTTTAAAATTTAATATTTTTATGTTTGGCTCATGTCAATTTTTTTAAGATGAAAATTTTCTGAAATTATTCATATCAATTTCTAATTATATAAACATAGTGTTATTAAATTTGGGTGACTTATTCTACAAGGAGAAGTATCTAAGTCAACCTTTACTTTCCAATAAAAGTGATCGCAATAATACGTGGCATGATTGATGGGGAGTTAAAGCATAAAAGTAGTCTGCTCTCACACACACTGGATTATATTCCTACATCAGTCTATTATGACATTACCGATCCACCTTTTCAGCAATATTGTTAGTGATATTTTTAGGAATTCTTCAAATTGTTTATTGTAATTATATATCTTATCTGTATTATATATATTGGTTGGTAACAATAAAATACAATACAGTACATTCTGTCCATTATTTCTCTTTTCTTATCTTGGTATTGGAGCCTGGTTTCTTCTACATCCATTCATTCAACCAACCCCCTGGCAACTGATTCCTCCACCACCTCACCAATCAAACCTCTTGTAGCTTCTATTTCCCAATTATGCTCTGTCAAATTGGACAGAAGCAATTTCTTATTATGGGAATGCAGCACCTCCCAGTGATCAGAGATCACAAGATGGAAGGATACATTTTGCATCCAAGGCGTGTCCTCCTCAGTCTATCTCAGAAGTAGGAGAAATGAAAATCAACCTAGCAAACGAAGAATGGGTCGTCGCAAATCAACTGGATCTACAACACCCTCAATCCCAAGATCGCCCCTCGACTTATTGGGTGCAGATCTTCACAGGATCTCTGGACTGCCATCAGGAGTCTTGCTGAAGCTCATACTCGGTCCAAAGTAACATTGCTAAAAGGAGAACTTCATAGAACACGCAAAGGATCATTGAAAATGGCTGAATATCTTGCAAAAAATGAAATCCATTTTGGATAACTTACTGTTAGCTGGATGTCCTATTTTTAATAATGATTTAATTACGCAAACTCTGTCAGGTCTTGATATTGAGTACAATCCCATTGTTGTTCAGCTTTCAGACAAAATAGATCTAATATGGGTTGATATGCAGGCCACACTTTTGACATTTGAAAGCCGTCTGGAACAACTTTCAAGTCTCACATCCTCCTTCCAGCTACAGGCAAATATTGTGCAAGATAAATCTAGAAACAATAGCTACAATAGCTCTGGCTCTAGTAATGCTTGGCATGGACAAAACCAAAATAACCAATTTGGTAGATCACCCACAGGTCATCGCAGAGGAGGTAGAACCAACAACAATCGCCCAGTGTATCAGGTGTGCAGGAAAACTGGCCACCCAGCAGCTTATTGCTATTTTAGATATGATCAAAGCTCTGTGGGCTCTATTCCTGGATCAAACAACTCCAGTAGCACTGCTGTGAACAATCAGAACACACAAATTAACCACCCAACATGTATAGCCTCTGCCAGCACAGTAGCAGACCCGAGCTGGTACATGGACAGTGGAGTTAGTGCCCACATCACCAACAATCATTCCAATCTTGATCATGCCACACCATCTTATGGTAAGGAAGAAGTTACTATTGGAAACGGTGAGAAATTAGAAATTCAGCATACTAGTTTTTCAGTCTTACCAAGCAACCATCATCAGAATCTGTTTTTGAAAAATGTTCTATATGCTCCATACATGACCAAAAATCTAGTAAGTGTATCTAAGTTTACTACTGACAATGATGTTCTAATAGAGTTTGATTCATGTGGGTGCTTTGTCAAGGACAAGAACACAGGGAGAATCTTACTGAAAGGAGAGCTGAAGGAAGGCCTATATGAATTTCAGAATCACAAGTCAAAGAACACTGATAGCTGCTGTCCCACTCAGATGAATTATGTTTTTTCTATTTCCAAAAACACTAATACTAATTCAATAAAAAAACTATGGCACATGAGACTTGGGCATCCTTTTGATAGGGTAATTAACCAAATCCTTAGAGAATGTAATGTTAAATTTAATGCCAATATGACTATTTATGTGAACCGTGCCAACTTGGGAAAAATAGTGCATTATCGTTTAAATTGTCCAAATCTCGAGATAGTTCTCCTCTTGAGCTGGTACACACCGATGTGTGGAGTCCCTCACCAATATTGTCAACCAATGGGTTCAAATTTTATATACAATTTCTAGACGATTTCTCACCCTTCAGCTAGATTTTCCCTCTAAAGAATAAAAGTGATGCGTTTCATACCTTTATTGAATTTAAAAAGTTAGTAGAAAAGCAATTCGACAAACCCATAAAAATAGTGCAGAGTGATTAGGGAGGTGAATATAGGTCCTTTGCACAATTTTTAAAAAATGAAGGCATTATGTTCCAACAATCATGTCCATACACTTCTGTCCAAAACGGTCGCGTCAAGAGATGACATCGACAAATTGTGGAGGTTGAGCTAACTCTTCTAGCACAGGCAGCCATGCCCTCACACTACTGGTGGGAATCCTTTCAAAGTGTTTTTTATGTTATCAATAGGTTACCATCATCTGCTCTAAATTATCAGTCTCCATATTATGCTTTGTTCAACAAAACCCCTGATTTTTCGTCTCTTAAGGTTTTTGGTTGTGCCTGTTATCCCAACTTAAGAGCTTATAATACTCATAAATTTGCTTTTCACACAACTAAATATGTTTTCCTTAGAGTAAGTGGACAACATAAGGGCTTCAAGTGTCTTTCATCTACTGGATGCTTGTATGTCTCACGCCATATGGTTTTTAATGAAAAAGAATTCCCCTTCTAAAGTGTTTTTCTCAACACCAAGAAAGAAGAACAGAGCATTCCTTCGACTTTGCCTTTACTGATTTCTGAAAACTCTCTCATGTGGCACACCTCTACCAGTAACAATAGCTCAGCTGATACTCACAGTGACAGTATAGAAAATAATGGAGACTTTGTTGATAACTCTATTAATTCACACTTAAACTGTACAAACATAAACCATCTGTACATGCTAAAACACCCCGCGTTTTATACAAGTTTCCTGCGTTTCAGACTTAATAATTTCTACATCCCCCCTCCAAGTTGAGGCTTGTAACAATCTTGCAAACCCAACTTGAGTAGCATGTGTTGAAACGCTGGACTAGGCACTGACTTCGTGAATGAGTCTGCAAGTTGTCTTCCTGAAGCAACATGCAGTAACCGAATGAAACCTTCTTTCACAGTATCCCTCACAAAATGGCAATCAATGTCCAAATGCTTTGTTCTCTCATGAAACACCGGGTTTTGTGCAATATGAATCGCCGCTTGACTGTCGCAATATACCGTGATGGGCTGAGGCGCTGGAACTGTAAGATCTCGCAGTATAAACGACACCCACTTCAATTCACAAACCGTAGCTCCCATTGCCCTATATTCCCCCTCTGCTGTGGATCTTGAAACCGTGGCCTGTTTCTTTGTCTTCCAAGAGATAAGCGCATCCCCCAAGAAGACACAATATCCTGTTAAGCACTTTCTGGTGTCTAAACATGCTCCCCAGTCTGAATCACAAAATGCTGTGACTTGCATTGAATTCTTGGCAGGGAAAAACAAGCCAAGTGAAGGACAACCTTTTAGGTATCTCAAAATGTTCAATGCACTTTCCCAGTGATGTTCCCTCGGTTCTTGTATATACTGGCTCAACTGCTGCGTTGCATAGGAAATATCTGGTCTGGTGAAACCGAGATATAGTAACCTACCAACCAATCTTCTGTACCTATGAGAATCTGCCAACAATTCTCCTTGGTCACTACTAAACTTCACTCCCCTTGGCAGAGGCGTAACTGATGGTTTGCACCCTGTCAGTCCTGCATCTTGAATAAGATCCAGGGTATACTTTCTTTGATGCACATATAATCCTTCTGATGATCTAACTAACTCCAATCCCAAGAAATACCTTGCATGTTCCATGTCTTTTATGGTAAACTGACTATCTAAAAAAAATTTGACTTTCTTTATTTCTGCTTCAGAATTTCCAGTAACCAATATATCATCTACATAGACTAATAAAGCCAGAAAACATGACGCATTATTCAGGGTAAATAAGCAGTGATCATGTACAGACTGTTTAAAACCATACCCTTTAAGCTTTGACGTTAATTCAGCATTCCACTGCCTTGAGGCTTGCTTCAAGCCATACAAGGATCTTTGCAACTTACACACTTCCCCTTTCTTTACCTTCTCATAGCCTTCTGGTGCACTCATGTAGACCTCTTCATTTAAGTAACCATGCAAGAAGGCATTGTTCACGTCAAGCTGATGCAACGCCCACGAGTGAGCCGTAGCCACTGTTAAAAGTATCCTTACAGTCACTACTTTAGCTACTGGTGAAAAACTTTCTTGATAATCAACCCCTTCTAGTTGATGATATCCTTTTGCCACCAGCCGTGCCTTGTATCGATCCACTGAACCATCAGCTTTTAACTTCACTTTATATACCCACTTACATCCAATGGGCTTCTTTCCCGCTGGTAGAGGCACAACCTTCCATGTATTGTTTCTTTCTAATGCTGTTATTTCAGCTTTCATTGCGTTAACCCATGCTGGATCCTTCATCGCATCTAAATAAGAGGTCGGTTCCTGAACTGTAGAAATATTTGCCACATACGCCATATATGCAGTAGTGAAGTGTGCAGGCTTAACAAATGGAAAAGTAGGTGGTGAATGAAAAGAAGAATAAGAAGATTTCAGGGAAGAAGAAGATGAGTAAGGAATTGACCTGTTATGATTATTGCTATGGGTGTAGCAAACGAAATCACTCATCCATGCTGGTTGTCTTCTAGCTCTGGTATTGTTCCTGAGTGTAATCTGATTATTTTCTGTACCCTGTACTGTAACAGAATTGTGAGGGTCTTCAGTAAAAGGCTGTGAGGTAGACTCAGATGAAGACGGTTCATATGAAGTTTGGCCACCTGCCACTCCATCAGTAGAAGAAAGAGGCGAAAAACTGTCTGAATCTACTTCAGAATCAGTAAGGATAATTGGCAAAGGTAAGGACGACATCTTCCCTTTTGGACTCACCTCCTCCCGTGCAGTCTTATATGGAAATAGATGTTCATGAAACATCACATTTCTAGACACAATAATGTTCTTTCCATCTAGATCATAAAGTTTACACCCCTTTTGTCCAGGTGAAAACCCCAGAAATAGACATTTTGATGCCTTTGGAGCAAATTTGTCACTCTGCAACCTTGGACTAGTTGAAAAACACAAACATCCAAAAACTCTAAGTTCACTGTACTGAGGCCTTCTTTTGAACAACAACTCGTAGGGGGTCTTCCATTTCAGTAAAGCCGAAGGTAATCTATTTAACAAATAGGTTGAGTAAAGTACTGCTTCTCCCTAAAAAGTAGTAGGCATTCCTGACTGAAACAATAAAGATCTTGCCATTTCTATTATGGTTCTGTGTCTTCTCTCCACAACTCCATTATGTTGTGGAGTATATACACACGTTCTTTGATGTAAAATTCCCTTCTCCTCAAACAGCGAGCGGCAGTTATTGTTGACAAACTCAGTTCCGTTGTCTGTACGAATTACTTTGATTACCTTATCAAACTGTGTCCTCGCCATTGCTATGAAGTTCTTCAGCAAACTGAACACTTGAGACTTATCTTGCATCAAGAAAATCCAGGTTGCTCTGCTGTAGTCATCAACTATAGTTAGGAAATACCTTGCTCCTGTCATGCTATGAATCTTATATGGACCCCACACATCCATATGCAACAGCTGAAATATTTCTTTTGATCTAGTTTCACTTGGTTGAAAAGGTAATATAGTTTGTTTAGAAAAATGACATATGTCACAGGCATTAGGGAAAAGTTTGGCTTTATTTAAGAGAAAAGGTAGATGATTAAGTACAGGTACAGAAACATGGCCCAATCTTTGGTGCCAAAGAGAAACATCATTATTCTTTTCTGAAAACCGTGACTTATCTTGGACAATACCAGACACTAAACTACAACCAGCATAGGGAATCTTTGAAAAAGAATGCTGATCTAAGTAGTACAGCTGATTTCGTGCTCTACCCACAACAATGACCTTGTCAATCTTCTGGTCCTGTAAAATACAGTAGGTAGGAAAAAAAATGAGTTTAAGGTTGTTTGACTTCGTTAACCTGCTGACTGACAACAGATTATGTTTAAAAGTAGGAATATACAAGACATTTTTCAAGATCAATGTCTCATGTAATTGGACGTTGCCATAATGGTTTACTGGTTTTGAATTACCATCAGGTAAATGAATTAAGATTTCTTTAGCTAAAGGTTTTAGAAAGATAAACAAACTTCTTACTGCACATATGTGGCTTGTGGCTCCAGTGTCTATGATCCACTTAGATAAACCATCATCATATACTGAAGGTGTTAGGAAGTTATTACCAGCAAATTCATCAAACTGAGCGAAATTAACATGCTCCATCGCCGCTGAATGTTTTTCCTTGAATAAACGAGCCACCTCCTGTTGTATCATTTCAGTCATAGCAGGAGAATATTTCTGTACTTCTATCTTTTCTTCTTTTCTTTCCTCCATTTCAGATGAAGCAGGTACCGCATTTGCGTAAGCCTTACTGGTTCCTTTCTCCTTCTTAAGCTGCTTATACCACTCAGGATATCCATGCAATTTAAAACACGCATCTCTCAAATGTCCTGTAGCCTTGCAATGGTCACAGGTTCTGTCCTCCTTCTTCTGATTTCTCTGATTTCCCCCATTTCTTGTATTACTGTATTGACCTGACTTTACAGCCATAGCACTGGCATCTACGGTTCCATACATATCTGTTTGTACTGATCTTTGTTTTTCAATACGCAAGACCATTGAATAAGCCTTGCTTACCGTAGGTAACGGATCCAAAACAAGGATCTGACTTCGCACTACGTCATACCCCTCGTTGAGACCCATCAGGAACTGCATAAGCTTATTCTGCATAACTAAGCTCGAAACCTTCCCAGACACGTCACACTCGCATACAGTCGTAACACAAACACAGCATGGTACAGGTTGTAAAACATTCAACTCTTCCCAAAGCTTCTTAAGCCTATTGTAATACATCATTATCGATTGATTACCTTGTTCAATCGACGCAATTTGTCGCTGCAGCTGATATATCTGTGGTCCATTACTCTCACCGTATTGTTCCTCCAACTCCTGCCAGAGTTTTCTCGCCGAGCTGCAGTAAACATAGGTTTCCGCTATCTCTTTGACCATTGAGTTTATAACCCATGAAGTTACCATCTCGTCAACTCTCTTCCATTTTTGCTGTTCAGGTTCCTCCAACGGTTCTGGAATGCTTCCAGTGACAAAGCCGAGTTTATTCTTCGCGGCTAGCGCCCTTTTTACTGATCTACTCCAGGTCAGAAAATTTGATTCATTCAAAGGTACCGTTACAAGTACCATTCCCGGATTATCCGATGTCTGCATCAACAGCGGATCATCCAAATTCATTGTCGAATTTGATCTTCCTTCTGCGCTTGAGTTACCCGATCTTTCTACATCAGTAGACATGCCGTAATTACACGTACTAAGACGCTGTATTGGTTGTAAATGAACCAGGCTCTGATACCATGTAGAAACTCACAAAAAGTATGTTCAATATACTCTATATCTTATACAATGCTGCTAAATACAATGTATATATAAGCTTAATAATCCAAAACAGAAGTAAACCACTAACTAACAGAATAACTATCTCTGAAAACTAAACTAACAGACTACTAACTACCAACTAAACTGTACAAACATAAACCATCTGTACATGCTAAAACACCCCGCGTTTTATACAAGTTTCCTGCGTTTCAGACTTAATAATTTCTACAGATAACTCTATTAATTCACACTTGCTTTATGACTGTCAACAATTACTTCCTGAGCACATTCCAATCATGGACTCTTCTCAACTTGTGGTTGATTTGAATACATCCCCACTTGTCAACAATCAACCTGTAGACCCATCAAATCGAATAGTCACAAGGAGCATGCGAAGTATTGTCAAGACAAAAACTCCCTATATTGGCACTGTCACTACATCTCAATCTACATCTGAACCTCAATCCATTACTGAAGCTATGTCTATCCCTCATTGGAAATCTGTGATGGAGGAAGAACTTAATGAACTTAAGAGGAATCAAACATGGGAACTGGTTCCATATCACAGTGACTACAGGATAGTTGACAGTAAATGGGTTTACAAGACAAAGTTTAAGGTAGATGGACAAATTGAGAGATTAAAAGCCAGGCTAATTGCCAAAGGCTTTCGGCAGGATCCTGGTGTAACTTTGGGAATACATTCAATCTAGTAGCTAGGATTGTTACAATCCAAATTATCTTGGCTCCAACAACAGCTCTAAACTAGAAATGAGATAGTTTGATGTTAATAATGCTTTCTTAAATGGCGTGCTACAAGAAAATGTTTATACGTGGCAACCAAGAGGCTTTGAGGATCAAAAGTATCGTGATCATGTTTGTAAATTAAGGAAAGCACTTTATGGGCTTAAACAAGCTCCAAGAACCTGGTTTGAAAGCATGAGGCACACACTACTCAGTTGGGGGTTCTACAATACTAAAGGAGACACGCCGTATTAATCCACATGACAGGTACCACTATTCTAATTATTATCATTTATGTTGACAAAATTTTGGTGACTGGTAGCGAAACAAAGCTGGGAAAGTTCACAGCTAAACTTAACTATTTTGCACTGAAGGACCTAGGTGATGTACACTATTTCCTAGGCCTAGATATAAAGAGGGATGACACTGGTATGTTTATTTCTCAAAAAAAAAATATGTCCAGGACTTGCTGTGCAAATTCAATATGAGTAATTGTTCTTCTTACTCATCGCCTATAGTCTACAATAAACAATTTACAATAGAAGGTGATGAAGTCTTAAAAAGTCCTACACTTTTTAGAAGATTGATCAGAGCTCTCCAGTACATCACCAATACCAGGCCAGACATCGCTTTCTCGGTGAACAAACTCAACTGTTATTTAAATGCACCTACAGTACAACAGTAGCAAGCTGCAAAGAGGATAATTCGCTACTTAAAGGGAATAGCTGATTATGGTATTCATCTTAAGCCTTCATCTAAGCTAAATTTATATGGCTACCTTCATCTCAGTATGCCTACTGTGATGCCGACTGGGGAGTAGCTCACGAGGATAGGAGGTCAATTTCTAGCTTCTGTGTGTATCTTGGCAGTTCTCTGATATCATGGTCCTCAAAACAGTAGTGTGCCGTATCTCGTTCCAGTACCGAATGTTGAATTTTAAATAATATATATATATATATCCTATTTTGGATTAGCATTAATCAATTATTAAATATCATTAACATATTAACTGTATTATTATAACATATAGCCTTTAATATATGAATATTATAACTGGGCTTTTATATTGTGAGTGGCCCGTGATGGGTTGGATCAATCACATAGCCTGTTGAGAAGTCCCTGCTCTCATCTAATAATAAATAGATTGGCTTCCCATTAATCAGTCTAACCCTAGATAGAATACTTATCAGATAGAGAGTAGTACCACTCTCACAGAATTCATAAAAAATTCCCTCTGTTCTATTGTTCGAGATGGATACCGCGATAATGCCAGGTACACGTTCTAATTCATCTTTTATATCCTGTTATTTAATATGCTATAGTCTGTATCTACACCGATCTAGGATCATAAATTAGTCCTTCAATTCCTTCAATGGTATCAGAGGCCAGGTTGTAGGTACATACTATGGCTATCAATTAGCTATTTTTTCTGATTTTCGAAATTCCCTAAACCCTAATTTTAAAACAAATTTCGTTTGCCCTAATTTATTAGGTTAATCTTGAAATTGTTTTAGGGCCTTCATTGAAAACATTTATGCAAATCACATAAGTGAAAATCAGACAGTATGAACGTTTTAGGGAGTTCAAACAATTTTTTTTGGTTTCTATTTTCCCTCAATATTTCGATTTCGATTTCTCTTAAAAACAACTTATATCTTTCGAAATTGTTTTGGGGTTTCTATTTTACACTGTTATTCGAACAACATATCCAAAAACGAGGGACTTTCATCGACGCTTTTCGGAGATCGGAAGTTTTTTTAAAAAAACCGTTTTGCCCTCTATATTTCGAAACTTTTGATTCAAAACATAGCCATTTATTTGAAAATTTGATTGAGGGGTTCAATTCGAACAAAACCCCTCAAAAATCTTGGATTTTCATGGCCAAATGAGGGAGAACGAACCGGGTCGCGCAACCTGGTACAGGCTAGTCGGGTGAGGAAGATGACCTCCCCAGAAGAAGCCCACGCGCGGGCGAGGCGCGTGTGGGCCCGTGGGCCCACTTCCAGGGCCCAAATTTTTTTAATTTTTTCTGAAAAATTAAATAATTGAATTTTGGTATTTTTTGGTAATTTTTGAAAATTTTTTTGAGACCCCTAAGTATTTTATTTCATTTAATCCGAGACTTATTTTGCTATTTTAATTAACGTACTCTCAGATTTTTGGGACTGAAATTTTTTGTGATAATTCCTTATTCTATTAACGATATCTAGGTATATCGTACTCTCTCCATTGAAATATCCTGGTGATGGAATTAATTTCAGTCCATATGTAAATTATTCTTTTTTATTTTATTTTTCAGTTATTTATTTATTTACCTTTTTTCCCTCATTAATCATTATTTATTCTGTCGAATATAATTGTCTTTTGTTTTGTATGATTATGAACTCACCTATCGTGGGTACAGTTATGTAAAATCTTCGATTTAAATGATTAAAATTTTATTTATTTTATTCTTTTTTTAATCATTATTATTAGTTTAATTCATTGCATTAATAATAATTTTATCCTATCGGTATATTATTATTAATGTAATTTCTTATACAATGCCATGTTAATTAATACCTCTATCAATTTTTTTTTAATACCCTATCGACATTCAAAATTTGTTTGATGATATGAGGTCTAAAGCATTGTATTATTATATTTCTTGTTTATTTTGGTTCGTGACCCTTAGGTGAGACCAGGTAGATAAGAAATTCTCTTTAACAGGCTTAATTGGCTGTGCATATAGAAACATTAAATTCTCTTATAGCATAATGACATTATGCATATTAAATGTTTTCTTTTATTGTTTTAATGCCAGCCTCCCTGCCTATGCAATTGACTTCTGTCAAGACACTAAATGGGACCAATTTTGAGGACTGGAAAGAATCTATGGATTTGTATTTGGCCATCAGTAATATGGACTTGGCTTTGAGAGAAGAAGAGCCTCCAACTCTTACTACTGAATCCACTGTTGCTGAAAGGGCTTCTCGTGAAAAATGGGAGTACTCCAACAGGGTGTGTCTCATGGTGATGAAATACACTATAGAGAAGTCTATTAGACAGAGTATTCCAGAGAGCAAGAATGCTAAGGATTTTCTGAAGTCCGTTGGTGAGAAATTCACCACTTTTGATAAAGCACAGAAGGGCCAGTATCTCTCTCTGATTGAGAAGACTAAATATGATGGTGTTAGTGGAGTTCGTGAGCACATCATGAAGTTAGTCCACTATTTTAATAAATTGAAGTCTCTCAAGGTTGATCTTGGTGAGAGTTATCTAATCTGGCAAGTACTGGAGTCACTCCCTTCTCAGTTTGATGTTCTGAAGACCTCCTATAATACTCAGAAAACTGAATGGACGATTGATGAAATGATTGTCATTGTCTCTCAAGAAGAAGATTCCATAAAGAAAGGGAAAGCACACAGTGTTCAGTTTGCTGCTTCTTCTTCTGGTGCTAAGTCTGAGAAAAAGAAAGGTCACAAAGGAAAGTTTCAACGTGACAAGAAGAAAGAAGGAAAAGTTTCTCAACACTTAGAGCCAAAGAAGAATTTTTTCAAAGGAAATTGCAAGTATTGCAAGAAGTATGGCCACAAGGTGGATGACTGTTATACTCTCAAGAGGAAACTTGAGAAGCAAGGTACACTCCTAGCTTTGGCTTGTTATGAATCAAATATGATTGATATTGCTCCCAATACTTGGTGGTTTAACTCAGGTGCAACCATTCATGTTGTGAATTCTTTACAGGGGTTCACAAGCCTGAGGAAGCCAAGTGATGCTGAATCCAATATCATTGTGGGAGATGGAGCTAGAGTATCCGTGGAAGAAATAGGAGTAGTTACATTGCTTTTACCTTCTGGATATACTTTATTGTTAAAAGATGCTATTTATGTACCTTCTATGAGAAGGAATTTGATTTCAATTCATCTTTGGATAAATATGGCTACACTTTTGAATTCAGTAATGGAAAAGTTGTTATTCGTTTTAATTCTGTTACTGTCAGTTCAGGAGTATTATGTGATGGGCTTTATATGTTGAATTTGAATGATATGTCCATTAACTCTGTTGTTGGAAATAAGCGTAATAGGACTGATGAAAGTTCTTCTATGCTGTGGCATAGACGCTTGGGGCACATTTCTAGGCCTCGGATTGAAAGACTGATTAAGGAAGGTATTCTTCATGATCTCAATTTCTCTGATTTTGACACTTGCATCAATTGCATTAAAGGCAAGCTCACTGCCAAAACTAGGAAGAAAGGATCAAATAGGTGTGATGATGTGTTGTAGTTGATTCACACGGACATATGTGAACCTATTACACCCACTGCTATGGGTGGATATAGGTATTTCATTACCTTCATAGATGGCTTCTCAAGATTTGGTTAGATAGATCTCCTCCAAGAAAAATTCAGTTCCTTGGATGCCTTCAGATCCTTCAAGGCTGCTATTGAATTAAAGACTGGAAAGAAGATTAAATATGTGAGGTCCGACAGAGGAGGTGAGTATTATGGCAAATACAGTGAGACTGGGAGAAATCCAGGACCCTTCACCAAATTTCTTGATGAATGTGGGATTGAAGCTCAAGACACTATGCTTGGTACTCCTGAGCAAAATGGAGTTGCAGAGAGACGTAATCGGACACTCATGGATATGGTAAGATGCATGATGAGTCATACATCGTTACCAGTTTTTCTTTGGGGAGATGCCTTAAAGACAGCTGTGTACATTCTTAATCAGGTACCTATCAAATCTGTACCAAAAACTCTCTACGAACTGATGAGTGGAAGGAAGCCGAGTTTAAAACACTTTCATGTGTGGGGTTGTAAAGCAGAGGTTAGACCCTATAATCCTCAATTGAAGAAACTTGATCTTAAAACTGTTAGTAGTTTCTTCATCGGCTACTGCGTGGGCTCTAGAGGTTGCATATTCTATTGCCCTTCTCATTCTACGCGAGTCATTGAGTCTGACAGAGCGATATTCTTTGAGGATAATTTGGATAGTGGGAGTCATATATCACGACCAATCACTCTCAAAGAAGATCGGACCATAGCTCCTGCGTCGCCTGTTTTACTTTCTATGAATATTGTGGTTCCAGTCGCTCATAATGATGATCAGACACTTCAAAGAGGACATGATGTAGTGGCACCACCAGTTATTGAACAGGAAACTGATGATACTGCTGAAACAGGTGTAATGGCACCACAAGATGTAGTGGCACCGCCAAATGACATTGCAGAAGCACCTTTATTGAGAAGATCTCAGAGAGTGCACAAGCCTTTTATACCAGTTGATTATGTGGTGTATCTTTAGGAGCATGAGTTTGATCTCCATAACGATGATAATCCTATCACTTTTCAGGAGGCTATCTCTAGCTCTCATGCTTCTGATTGGCTGAATGCCATACATGATGAATTAGCTTCCATGTCTCATAATGGTGTTTGGGATCTTGTAGAATTGCCAGATGGTTGCAAACCAATTGGGTGCAAATGGGTCTTTAAGACTAAGCATAGTCCAGATGAAAAAGTTGAGAGGTATAAAGCTAGACTAGTAGCGAAAGGCTATAGTCAAAAGGAAGGCATCGATTATATGGAAACATTCTCACTAGTTTCTACGAAAGATGCATTTCGGGTTGTTATGGCTTTAGTAGCTCACTTTGATTTAGAACTTCACCAGATGAATGTGAAGACAGCCTTTCTGAATGGAGATCTAGCCGAGGATGTATACATGGTTCAGGCTGATGGTTTCATTGAAACAGGTAAAGAGCATTTGGTTTGGAAACTTAAAAAGTCCATTTATGGACTAAAGCAAGCATCCAGGCAATGGTACTTGAAGTTTGATCGTGTTGTCACTTCTTTTGGCTTCAAGGAGAATGCTTCAGATCAGTGCATTTATTTGAAGACTAATAGGAGCAATTTTATAATTCTTGTTTTATATGTCGATGATATTATGCTTGCAAGCAGTTGTGTTAACCTTTTGATTGAGACAAAATTGATGTTAAATAGCCACTTTGATATGAAGGACCTTGGTGATGCTTCAGTTGTTCTAGGCATCCAGATTTACCGTGATAGGTTACGTGGCATTCTTGGATTGTCTCAGAGAGGATATATTGAAAAGATCCTCAAGCAGTTTAACATGCATTCTTGCTCCCCATGTGCTGCACCTGTTCAAAAAGGTGACAAACTATCTAAATCTCTATGTCCTCAAAATGATTCAGAGATATCTGAAATGAGAAAGGTCACATATGCTTCCGCTGTTGGCAGTTTAATGTATGCTCAAGTTTGTACTAGTCCCGATATTTCTTTTGCTGTTAATGCTTTAGGAAGATACTTGAGCAACCCAGGTTTGGGTCATTGGAAAGCCGTGAAGAAGGTCATGAGATATTTGCAAGGAACCAAGGATTACATGTTGACCTATAAGAAGTCTGATCAACTTCAGGTCATTGGTTATTCTGATTCTGATTTTACAGGTTGCCCTGACGACCGAAAGTCTACTTCCGGCTCTATTTTTATGATGGCAGAAAGAGCTATCTCTTGGAAGAGTGTTAAATAGACTCTTACAGCTACTTCTACCATGGAGGCAGAGTATGTCGCTTGCTATGAGGCTACTTCTCAAGCCATGTGGCTGAAAAACTTAATCTCTGGTTTTCACATTGTTGAAAGCATTTCTAGGTCACTTGTGATATATTGCGACAACACTGCTGCTGTTCATTTCTCTCAAAACAATAGAAGCTCTTCTCGATCAAAGCACTTTGATATCAAATATCTGTTTGTTAGAGGGAAAATTTTGGAGTTTCAGACTCGTATTGAGCATCTTGCTACAGAGAACATGTTAGCGGATCCACTAACTAAAGGCTTAACTGTTAAAGCTTTTCAGAATCATGTAACCCATATGGGATTAGTTAAGTCTTTTGATGTTTTGGGTTAGTGGGAGTCTGAAATTTTACATCTACTTGATTGTTATTCTTATGAGATATGTATGAGATGACGTCACTTTTGTTATCATATCTCTTGTAGCATTTTCGGATGCTTGGACTATTCTTGGATTGCATATTTCTCTTAATTAATTATGCTTATCCATATTCATTATTCTTTATATGAAATATGGATTTTTACTATGTATAATCTACTTCCCTATCGGATACTATTTTTGCATTGTTAAAGCTTATCTTTCTTGACATGTGCTATAAATATAGTTGGTATTTTAGCCTTAATGATCGTTGCATTTTAATAATTGACTATTGCTATCCAAGTGGGAGAATTGTTGAATTTTAAATAATATATATATCCTATTTTGGATTAGCATTAATCAATTATTAAATATCATTAACATATTAACTATATTATTCTAACATATAGCCTTTAATATATGAATATTATAACTAGACTTTTATATTGTGAGTGGCCCGTGATGGGTTGGGCCAATCAAATAGCCTGTTGAGAAGTCCCTGCTATCATCTGATAATAAATAGACTGGCTTCCCATTAATCAGTCTAACCCTAGATAGAATACTTATCAGATAGAGAGTAGTACCACTCTCACAGAATTCATAAAAAATTCCCTCTGCTCTGTTGTTCGAGATGGATACCGCGATAATGCCAGGTACACGTTCTAATTCATCTTTTATATCCTGTTATTTAATGTGCTATAGTCTGTATCTACACCGATCTAAAATCAGAAATTAGTCCTTCAATTCCTTCACCGAATTCTAGTATCGTGCCATAGCTGATGTTGCATCTGAATTATCATGGGTTGCCTCTCTATTACAAGAATAGAAGTGTTCTGTGGTGAAACCTACTGTGGTATGGTCTGATAATATAAGTGCAAGTTTATTAGCTTCAAATCTAGTATACAATTCCTGCACAAAACACGTTGAAATTGATGTACACTTTATAGGTGATAAGATAGCAACAAAGGAGATTAAGGTTCGGTATGTTCCCATCTATGAACAGACTGCAGATTATCTGACAAAACCACTCTCACACAGTAGGCTTAGCTTCTTAGGAGACAAACTTGGAATAGTGGATATACCCTCAAGTTTGAGAGGGAGAGTTCGAGCATAAAAGTAGTATGCTCTCACACACATTGGATTATATTCCCACATCAGTCTGTTCTGACAGATGTCCACCGATCCACGTTTTCAGCAATATTGTTAATGATATTTTTAGGAATTTCTTATATTCTTTATTGTAATTATATATCTCATCTGTACTATATATATTGGTTAGAAACAGTAAAATACAATACAATTCATTCTCTGCATTATTTCTCTTTTCGTATCTGGTAACATGGATTTAATTTCTAAAGGGACGATGGAGATCCATTTGCTTACTTTCCAAATTCCAACTTCATTTATTTGCTTTCTTTCTCAAGTTGTATTCACAGTGTCGTTATCAATCTAATGTACTCAAATTAATGGCTTTATTCATTGACTTAGAAGAAAAAAAGATTTCTTACCCCATAATCAACTATTTGATTACAAAGTCGAGTGCAGGTACATATCTAATTTCTTTTTTAGAATTTGAATTTAACATAAATTAATTTTTTTTTTGATAAACAACCACCTGACTAATTTGAATTCGAGCTGAATAAGATAATAATGAGTGATAAAACTTTTTTTATTAAGTTTTAATGTGATTGCATTGTCAAATATTCAAATTTGATATTTCTAATTAAGTTAAGAGAACTTATTATCAATTGATCTATGTACTTGATGGTGATAGTAGCATAAAACAATATGATAACACACTACTACAAAAACCTTAATTAGCGACAGAAATTAGCTCCGTCACAAATTCGGTCGCAGAATTTGCGACGGATTCTGCGACGGAAAATTTTCATCGCTGATTAAATTTCCGTCGCTAAAATTAGCGACGGAATTTTCCGTCACAAAATGATTAACAACTATACTCATCCCTCAAAATTTTATTTGTCTTTTACTCTTTTTTATTAATTAATTTATTTATAAAATGATATTTATACTATCTAAAATGAGTTTTAATTAGAAGTTGGCAAGTGGTTATTTGTCTTAGTTCCTGACATATGATACTCTTTGACAGGTTTTTAAAAGTAGACCACTTTTCATATCTTCTAAAGGTTAGTCCTTTTTTCCTCATTTACTTTCCTTTCTTCAAAATGATCCAGTTAGTATCATTTAAATCTTTCCAAGTCATTTTATTATATATGATTATTATTTTTCCCTCTTGTTGAATTCTTTTTGTTCTTTCTTTATGATTTCGCTGTGGAAGAGAGTTTTTACTTGAAGTTTTCATGGAGATTTATTTTTTTGTGCATTAGACTTCTATTATGGGGTCAAAAGATTAATTTTTTTTTTAAAAGTTATGGACTTAAGTGAGAAGAAAAGTGAAAAGAGGGTTGAACTAAGGTTTTTATCAAAAAATTGGTTTTAGGTGAAGACACGTGGATTCCACTTCCTTGAGCATCATTCAACCGAGAGAGAGAAAGATTTTGAAGTAAAGGACTTTCTGGGTATTTCTCTCACTTGCTTAATTCCATTTTCCTCCATTTTCTTATGGTGTCTCCGTCACCAAGGCTAAGGAAATTCTCGGTTCTCTGAGTTGTTGGATTAGAAGGGAATCCGAGTGAGGTAAGGGAAAAACTTGAGTTCAGTCTTACATTTTCATCTTCTTTTCTGTTTAGTTTATTACTATGTACCATGTCAGAGATTAAGAGAGCACGCAATTAAAATAAGGGTAAATAGATCCATTTCACATACTTCTAGTGGTTTAATAAATATATCTATATTTATGTTTTCTGGTCTGGTCTGAAAATGAATATGTTTTCATGTTGTTTTGGTATAAATTATATTGGCTAAGAACTTTGAAAAATTATTAAAAAATCTAGAATGGTTCTTACAGTTATAATCTCCAATCTACTCAAACTTTATGTTTATTGAGTTACGTTGTTTTTGAAGCACTTGCACTGTTCTGTCCTGCCATCAGATCTACATCCTGACTTTGAGGAGCTACAACGTAAGATGAAACCTGTGATAGATGAACTTAAGGTTCATAAAGAGGAAATCAACACTCAAAAGGAGAAGATCGATAGGGATCATCATCGGTGATATGTGTTCAATGGTTGACCGGTTCATCAATTCTGTTGATAGGCAATGGGGTACTCACGTTGTTGATGATGATGATGAGACATAGCCCCCAGATCACCCCTTAGACTAGTTTATTTGTTGAAACTTATATTTTGTATTGACTTTGTATTTCATGATGTTGGATCATGAAAAAACAAGTAAACTTTTTTGTTATATGGAATTTTTGATGTAATTAAATGTTATAATTGTTGGTTGTTGCTTGTTGGCTGTATTTCTGTTTGTTCATAGGTTTCCAATTAATTTTGGAATTATCATGACTGGCAAAATATATTAAAAAAGAGTCTAAAAATTAGCAACATATTTTTTATAAAAAATTTTGTGACTGGTCAGTGATGGAATTAGCGACGAAAATTTTATTAAAAAATTTGTCGCTGATCAACGACGGTCGCTGATCAGCGATGGAATTAGCAACGGATAAAATTTTCATCACAGATCAGCGATGGAATTAGCGACGAATTATTAGCGACGGAACGCTTTCCGTCGCAAAGTCCCAAATTTTATTTGCGACAGATATTTAAATTTGTGACAGAATTTTTCCGTCGCTAATTCTGCAACGGATATTGAATCCGTCACAAATGATTTGCGACGAGCGTTTCTGCGACGGAATATTTTCCGTCGCAAATTCCGTCGCAAACATATTTGCAACGAAATTTTATCAATTTAGCGACGGATTTTTACGTCGCTAATCTAAGTTTTTCTTGTGGGATATTTTCATTATACTTAAATTAACCGATAAAATATAAAAGCTTATAAATAATTAAGCTGGACTTCTTTTAATGACACTAATTAAAAAATATAGGTTAGAAGGTGGGTTGGACTGGACACATTTTCAATTAAAGTAGCATTATTCCAATGTCCTTTTTGTTCGTGATTTAGTTTAGTATCTACAACACAGAAGCTGTTGGACTCAAATCACTTAATTTATTGACTTAGAAACGAGGAATAATTTTTCAGCACACATTTTAAGTGTTTGGTTACAAATTTGAAATTAAAACGTACCAACCACTTCTCTAAACTTTAAACAAAACAAACTGTTATTAATTTTAGAATTATATATAGCAATTGACTGCAACTCGAAAAAAAAATTTATAGTGTTCAGCTAAACCAAACATTGTTCTTTACTGAAAATTACATGGCCTTTTATTATTATTTTGACTACGATTTAATGTTTTGGTTTTAATTCAAAATCCAAAGTATTTTGTTTTATTTTGTAGTAGATAACTAATTTGGATTTTAAAAGATTAATTTTTATTTTTATTTTTATTTTTATTTTTATTTTTTGCTAAATCTTCAAATTTTTTATTGTCAAATCTTAAATTTATCGTTATAAAAAATTACTTTAATAAATAAAAAACAAATTTGAGACATACAATATTTCTATGATCAAAATGAGAGATTTCATCTTTCAAATTTATTAATTTCATCAAAAATGATTCTGTTAGAAATTTATTGGACTCTAAGACTTTTTTTTAATAGTGCATAATATCTTTATATATCATATTTCAAGACCTTCAAGTGCATTTAATGTTGCAATTATTGTTGAATCTGCATTTATTACTCTAGCATTCAAGGCCACTAAGCTACTTTGCGATTTATTGTTCGCATACCTCTCATTTAATGATCCTTTCATCTGATTGCAGCATTAAATGAACTTGAAGGTGTCTATCATCTGTCACTGCTATCTTCTGACACTGGCTTCCCATCGGTTTTGACTGCAGATAAAATACTGATCCGTTCTCACCTCCTCCACCTACCAACATTGGTCGTCTGCCATCCGGTCTTATATCTTTTCAAATTTCAGTGCTTTTTATTGAGATCTATTTTATTCGGCCATATTTTCTTTTTCCAGACATTTTGATTACTCTAAAATGACTCCGACGAACATTAAAGAGATTGACTAGAATTCAAAATTCAAATTCAAACCATAGATCTTTTATACATCTTCTTCAGTTCAGTGTGAATTCAGTCTCGCGTTTCGCAATAATTGGTATGTATCTCTACCTTTCTCAATTGCAGGTCCGAAATTTTTTCCATGATTATTTTATTTTTCACCAAAAATAGGTCTTTTTCTTTGAATATGGTTTCTCCTTCTTTTAAAATCACAGGAATAGCCCTTCCCGGTCTCACTTACAATCACAAAGATGAGCAATTGCTCACTTAAAGCACAAGGCATCGGCATGTTGGAGCTGTTAATGGCAAAGAGGATCCCAAACGGAGGTGGGGTTTCTTAGATTTTCTTTCTTTTTCTCACTACAAAAAAAAATACTTTAGTCGTCATCAAAAGTCTAAAAAGTCGCCACCAAAAAGTCTTTGGTGGCGACTTTTAGTGGCGACTAAATTGTTGCTGAAAGTTCACGGATGAAAGGTTTTTGGTAGCGATTAAATGAGTCGCCACCAAAAGTTACCCTTTAGTGGAGACTTTAGTCGCCGCCAAAAGTCATTTTTTCGTTAAAAAAAATTTCATGTCAAAAAAAAATATTTTGGTCACCTTTAATGGCGATTTTAAAAATTGCCACTAAAAGACCTTGGTGGTGACTAAAAGTCGCCACCAAAAATCAATAGTAATTTTTTTAGGCCCGGATTGATCCGACGGGTCAACCCGAGACCCATTTGACATGTACAGATCTTAGCTGGTCCACTAACTTGCTGTCCCAAGATGACTTGTTTTTTTTGGTGCAATATTAGAGTTTATTTGAAATTAAACCAAACATATGAAAACCTGAGATTCGAACCTAGGCTCCTTACTTGCAACTATGTCTGTCTTGTCATTGCACCACCACTTTATTTGTGTTATGTAAGGGCAAAATATTATATATATATATATATATATATATAATCTGTTAAAATTATTTTAAGCCAAAAACATCATAGCACTAAAATGAAACAACAACTAACTTAACAAAAAAAATATATTATTATTAATAAATTAAGAAATAAAAAAATAATTATATATAAATAAAAAATTGACTTTTGGTGGCGACTATGAGAGTCGCCACTAAAAGTCCAGCTTTCAGTGGCGACTCTCAAAAGTCGCCACCAAAAGTTAATTTAATTTTAAATAAAATTAAAAAATTTAGAATGAGAGTTGCCACCAAAAGTCACCATTGGTGGCGACCTTTAGTTGCCACCAATGATATTTTGGTGGCGACTTTTAATAGTCGCCACTAAAAGTCTATTAATTTTTAAATAACAAAAAATTTAGACTTTTGGTGGCGACTCTCAAAGTTGCCACCAATGGTATTTTGGTGGCGACTTTTGAGAGTCACCACGAAAAGTCAATTTGTTTTTAAATAAAAATAAAAAAATTTAGACTTTTGGTGGCAACTCTGAGAGTTGCCACCAAAAGTACCTTTAGTGGTGACTATAGTCGCCACTGAAAGTAATTTAAAAAAAATAAAAAATATTTTTTGGTTACTTTTGGTGGCGACTCTCAAATGTCACTACCAAAATATCTTTGGTGGCGACTAAAATTTGCCACTAAAGGTGACTTTTGGTGGCCACTCTAAGAGTCGCCACCAAAAGTCTAAATTTTTTTATTTTTATTTAAAAATAAATTGACTTTTAGTGGCGAATCTCAAAAGTCGCCACCAAAATGCCATTGGTGGCAACTAAAGGTCGCCACCAAATGTGACTTTTGGTGGCAATTCTGAGAGTCGCCACCAAAAGTCTAAATTTTTTTATTTTTATTTAAAAATAAATTAACTTTTGGTGACGACTCTCAAAAGTCGCCAACAAATGTCCCTAACAAATGTCCCTTTTTTAGTGGCGACTCTCAAAAGTTACCACCAAAAGTCTGACTTTTGGTGACAACTCCTTTAGTTGCCATCAAAGGTCGACTTTTGGTGGCGACTTTTTTAGTCGCCACCAAAAAGTCGCCACTAAAAGTTAATTTTTTTGTAGTGTCTCTTTCTCGCATTTTGCATTGTGAACGCTGAGATGGGTTGTCTTTGAAAATGGAATCACATTGTTATATGGATTATTTTAGTGGCCAAAAAATGGAGGGAGATGAGGGGTTTAGATATTGTGGAGTGCCTCAAAAGGTTGATCAGCATTGGAAACTGCTTGGGGTGGAAGGGCATTGAGCGTTTTTGTCGAAGGACTACATGTTTAAGAGTCTTGGTTTGAATACATTCTTCTGTATATTTTATTTTAACATGTAAATAGACAGATATTTGTAGGACTGCATGTTTAAGAGTCTCGGTCAGCAAAAGATCCCTCTGGTCCATGTAGTAGAAACAACAACACATCAAAGGATTAAGCAGAAACAGAGCATGGCGAGAGGTAAGCGAAATCAACCCTTTTCTGGACTAAATAGGTTCTGTGGTGCTTGCATGTGGGTGTATCATTACTGGTGTGTTTACTGTGGATTAAGTGAATAATAAGTGGGAAATTAAGACTGATTATTAGGCTTTATAGTTGCGTGATTTTGTTGGATGAATTGAAGTGGAAACATGTTGGTGTATCATTGCTGGCGTGTTCACTTTGGATTGTAAAGGAACATTTCACATTTCTAATACTCTCATTAGTTTCCTCTGCATTTATAGTAAATTTTTTTCTGATTGAGAACTCTACAGATCGAAACCAACAACAAAGGTTCATGTTTATTCGGGGGAACTCAAGAGAAGTGAGTTGCTTGCAAGAAGACAATTTATGCAATCGGAAAGGCACGTATGGCGACACTCATTTTAGTTTTCAGGGCATGCTCTTGTACGACATTTAATGGCACTATTTTTTTTTACATAAAGATGGGATGGAGAGGATTGAGAGTGAAGCAGTGAAAGTTGAAAGGCAATGGGATAAGGAAATTAGGGAATGTGTGAAGTGAAAAAGAGTGTGGGTGGGAGAGAACATGAGATGACATTTCTGGTGCTGCCCCTTTAGTAAATAACAGTTTGTTAACAGAGTAATTTGTGTGAGCTCAATAGTCAGATGAGATTTTCTGTTGTCATGAAATAGTTAAAAGTGAATATACAGATCCAAAACGCATGTGATTATAGAAAAATGGGAAAAGAAAAGGTGATAAAGAAAGAAAGTGTAGGTGCTATAATTTCACAACAGTCATGGACAATGATAATAATGAATAATAACAATACCAACAAGGCAGTAAGAGAAATTAAGAGTGAAGCAGTAAAAGGATATATAGTTGAGTATAAAGGAGGTTGTACGTATGGAGACTAGTGTATAGCATCACATGGAGTTTGGTATAAAGGAGGTTGAGTATAAAGGAGGTTGATTCATGGACGAAGTTTTAGGTGATTTATAATCGAACTTCTTTTTAGTTTGCCTCTTTTATGTATTTGTAGGTTTTTGTCTTTCTAGCTGCTAAATACGAAACCTCGAAGAATTCCTTAAATCAGGTGAGATTTGATCAGTTTACTTGCATCTTAGATTTCCATTTATTGCTTTTTCTTAATTTTATTTTTAGCTATGCTTTTGCATTTTATATTGTTACTTTGTTTTTTATTACATTTCAAGTTTTGCTACATAGTATACTAGATATGTTGATTAAGTTCTTGAGATGTCGTTTTACAGATATCCCTGTGGGATGGTATTATTCCTTCTAAAGAGTATGCGAAGTTTTTTATTCATACTTCAAACAAGTATCGTCTCATTGATCAGGTACCCAATTTTCTAGGTTGTTATTCTATAAATGATTTGCTTCAGTGCATAGGAGTTAATCTTCCTACATTTTGATGGCCAGCGAGCTATTTTTATGGTAAAGAATTGAACTTGACATTGCATTGGCATGTCATGCCCAAGACAGATAACGTGAAATTTCTTTTTTCTAATTTGAATTTTGGGTTGAATAGGTAACAAACTAGAGGCTTAAGCAAGATTTTTATGATGTAAATCAATACCCTAGGGCTAGAAAAGGAGGGAGATTAAATTAAAGAAAGAAAGGAGAAGCTGAATAGAACCTCATTGAGTAAGTGCAGAGTTTTTTGGTTTTTCAATATTTCTGTAAACTTTTTTTCGTGTAACTTTTTTTATTTATTCCTCCATTTTGCTAATATATTCCTTCAATTATTCTTCCATAAAACTTTAATTGCTCTCATATTGTGCTTTAAATGCTTCATCATTCTGATTGGTGGTTCTTTTAAAGCATAGATAATTTTTTCTCTGACTCTGACTCTGCATTGAATACTTTAACTTTACTTGCCTTGTATTTCAAGTGGGTCCAGCCTTTCAATTTTTATTTTAAATTTTAAAATTCAAAATTCAAATTCAAAACAATTTTTATTTATCAAATCTTTGAAACTAGGCCATGGCTAAAGTGATGGAAGCAACTGTGTAAGATTATGAGGAGGGTTTAGGGCTTGCAAGACATGCTGAAAGATATGATATATAGCACTTGCACTATAGGTTGAACTGTTAATAAACTTTAGTAGATTGGAACAGATCCCTGTATATATAGTAGAAATAGCACCAAAGAACCTTTTAGGAGGGCTTGCAACAACAAATAAGGTTATAGAGTTGAACATATTGTTATAGTTTTGTCTCTTGTCTTGCAAGAAGAGTAAGACTGAGCTTAAATTTGGTCCTAAATTATGTAGCTTATGATTTTAGTTGTAGCATCGATCTCATTCTTATTAGGAAGTGTCATAATATGTAGTTCTTATTTATCTACTAATTATATTGTTCTATTATGACTTCTAGATAACAGAAAGAATGTGAGGGTCATCTTTCTTTTTTGATATGAAATTTAGTACAACTTATTTGCTTTGTTTGGATTGCAGTTGAATTTAACACTTTTTTTTTCCACATTGTTGACTTCTTAGGCTTTTAATCAGCAACTTTCTTAGAAAGTTTTGGAGTAGATGGATTCTGCTCCTGTATGATATCTCAAATTTCATTATAAAGTAGAATTCCAAAGTCATGAGCTGAAAGTATGTTCAACTTTTGTATCTAATGTTGTAATATTTTTGGGACTATTGTATCATAGACCTTTCTTTGATGTACATGGATTGGATGCATTTCTTGGCTTTCTGTGTGCCCAACTGACTTCTATGGTTATTATTAGAAATGGATAGAGAAAATGACTCATAATATGACATTATCTGGAGATATTAATTCCGAGGTTGTTTCTTGTGGAAGAATAAGACAATTTCTCTGTCACTGTTTTATGTCAGGAAGCAACATTTCTCAGAATACAAGATACTTGGCCAATGTGTTTTGTGGAAGAATAAGAATCTATATAATGCTTCTCATAGATAGTCATAATGGTAAATTGTAGTTAATGTGCATCATGTAGACTTTAGAGCCAAAGAAGTGAAAAATTAGAATTCTTGAAATACATCTTATAACTATTGTGCTCCTATCTCGGTGTCAGGCAATTGATTAATCAGAAGGACTTTGTGTTGGTGACAACCTATCAAGGGCAAGCAATTCATATATGAATTCGATGCACTCACTCCAACTTATTATGGTAGGTTTTTAATCCTTGAGACTTTTATTTAAATATATCTATGAATGGCTTATATTGTGGGGTATGTTCTGGGTTCTACATTTTTAAAAGAAAAAATGAAACAACAAAAAAGTTATCATCCTATTTTGAATTCAATTTTGTAGTGTCTTAGTCATATTACATAGTTATGTATATGTTTCAGAACCTATAGGCATTAATTAGCAAGAAAATTTTTTCATCCCTTAAGGATTTTGGGTAGACAAATAATTAATTAAAGAAATTATGCCTATGGTCTCCATCAGTTAGGCTAGACTTATCTCACAAAACAGATACAAATATTCAGACATAACTCATGTCATCTTTGTCCTTTCTCTTATATAATTACTGTATGATTGTTAATATATTAAGGAAAATATGCTTTTACTCTTGAGAACCATTATTTGCACAAAATTTTAGGTCCATCCTTTTTAGCTTTGTAGGCCATCAGATTTTTTAAATTATGTAAACCCTAAACTTCCTAGGCTTTCTCAAAAGATTCTCAAAAGATTTTTATGTTCATGGGCTTCCTTAAAGGATTCTCAAAACTTCCTGTTCATCTAAAAAGTTATGCATCTTTTGATGAGTATATAATGTTTTGTCTTTTCTATCGTACTACAATACATTAAAAAATAACAAATTGGATTGATTTTAATAATCAAAGTTCATTGTGCAAGTTAAATGGTTCATACTAAGTTTTTGAATTTTTTAATATTTAATAATTAATTTTACATAGGATGATATATATGGATAGATTTGATAACTTCTCATCTCTTGAGTTTGTGATTGTAGAGAGTAGTAATAAAATCTTTACATAGGATCACATATACATAAGATAGGAATACTTATGAGAAAATGTTGTTGTTGACTGATAGTTCTAAAGAATAGTAGACTTTGTATTTTGATCTAAATAGTTAACCTTTAGTTTGCCTTAGAAGAATTTGTAAAATAGCATATAGTGTATAATATTGTAGGTATTCATCTTCATTATAGTAGTATCTGTATTACACGCTTTTCTTTAGAGTTTCTTGGATCTATTTATTATAATAAAAGACTTCCATTCGGGTGCGTTAGTTGATGTTAAGCATCCCCTTCTCTTTTTTATATATGCCATTGGTGATGTGGGAAGAGAAATTTGTAATGGTATCTCTGCCATATTTTCTTTTATATATGCCATTAGTTTCTTGAATATGTTCATAGGAAATTAGGTAAATTTCTTTTATTTCTTTTTTTTTTCTTCATTAGTTTGATGTGTGAAATATCCTCTTCCAAAGTTATGTTTTGTTTAATTCTTTCTGACTGTAATGTAATTTCATTCTATACAAATTGCTTATACCAGTATATTGATTAACCATGAACATATAAGACCTCCCTTAATTCAACCACAAATGAGACTTAAGAGGATGAGCAACTTTTGTGAATCATATTGTATTAACATATAAATGAATACCTATTTTCCTTAAGCGTAATGGAGGCTTGATTATCATTGGTGTTCCAATTCATTGACTTCTTTGGCGGGAAGATATCTCATCTATAAGTTTTATTGAGTAAATACCCTCTCCATTGGTAATATCACAACTAGTAGCAGGAAACATTAAAATTAATTTATAAAAGCTATGATTAAGATGTTCTAAGTACAACTCTTAGCTAGGTGTTCCTTTTGCCATTGCAAGAAGTTAAGGTTTCATACACGTGTAAATAGATATGTAAAGTACAAAGTAGTTCTATTGCTTTCACTTTTGAAATTCTATCAGGTTGTTCTAGTAATAGTGATGATAAGATGAAATTTCTTCAGATTGCTCTCCTACTTTGTTTGACTATTTTTCCATGTAATTACATCTTGGAAGAACTTGTTCTTATTGTTGAAGAGCTATATAATACATGATGCGCTATTTCTCGACAAGTATATCGGGTCGCACAAGTAGTAAAGTGAGAGAGAAAGAGTTATCGTCCTCAGGGATTGACTTTAACAATTACCAATTTCACTAGCTCAAATTATATTTGGACAATTGAAAAGGTAGAATGGTTGAGTCTAAAGTTAAAGACAGTAAACTAAATTAAGACACTAAGTTGGCTAGCACAACGAAAACTATACGAGAACAAAGCGGGCCTAGGGGATTGATTTTACTTAGCTCCTAATCCGATTAATTCATAGACAAACTAATCTTTGAGTCATTAGAGAATACTTCAATACATTTGCAAATTCCTCTCATTGTTGATTAAGTTCACAAAGATATTTGAACCCAATGTCTTGGCGAAACAAATCTTCCTCACTCAATTAATTAGCTAATGTCTTAGTCAAATTAATTGATTCGGCGTTTAAGCGTAAGAACTCATAAAAACCACGCAATTAAGGTTATCTATGTCTAGACTAACCCAAATTATGGTAGAAATTACAAAGGCAAGTCCATATCAAGCTATGTCTAGCACTAATATAAACCCTAGTGATGTAATCAAAGATAACCCAATTGCAGCTCAAGAAAGGAAGAATACTTCAATTAGGCCTCTAACTCATTCAAGGGCTAAAGGACTTGGATTGGGCTTAACCACATTGTTGAAAGTGGAAGAAGTGTGAATAAGATTGCATGTGGGATGGTTGCATTTGTTGAATATAGTTGTAATATATTACCTAGACATTTATTGTCTTTGACATTTAGTTACCTATGCATTTATTGTCTTTGACATTTAGCTACCTATGCAATTATTGTCTTTGACATTTAGCCTACACTACTTGACTTTTAGTTGATGCATTTAATGCATTAGTTGGAGTCTTTTATCTTTTGTTTTGGAGACTCTCTATAAAAAGGGTCCTTGCCATATGTTGTAATCCATCCTTGAATCATATATGAGATATTGGCATTTTGCTTTCAATAGGATTCTTGAGTTCTTTCTCTTATCTAACTTGGGTTAGTGGCAAAAGCAGCTATATTTCTTATCACTCACGTTCTTCTTTCTTGAGTGTGGCGAAATCAACCCATTTCTCTTAGTTGTGGCACCCATTGGCTTATCAATTGAGTGATTTGGTTTTCTTTGTTTGTTTCTTTCAACCTATCCAGAAAATCGATTAAGTATTTTCCCTCCGGAGATCACATCATATTGGTATCAGAGCCACTTCAATTCAGGTTCTATTATTTGTTTTGTGTTTTGCCCCTTCGTGGAAAGCTTAATTTTATTGCATTTTATTATGTGTTTTGCAACCTACATGGAAGGCTTAGTTTTCTTTATTTTGTATTCTGCCACCTATATGGAAGGCTTAGTTTTCCTTATTTTGTAATCTGCCACCTACATGGAAGGCTAATTTTCTAGTCTGTTCATCTTTATCTTTATTTCTATTCTTGTGTTGTTCTATTTTATTCCAGCTTTTTTATTAAAAAAAATTCATCGTTACTGTTCATTGTTTATCGTTACTGTTCATTGTTAATCCGAGTGTAAACACTTAGAGAGTGAACCTACCCTTCACCAAACTCAAACCAACAAATTACAAATCACTATGACAAGAGGAAATAGTTCTGAAGTTCCTTTTGGGCTTAGCCTACAACAAGCTCAAATTGTTGGCCTACAAAGAGGTCAAGAAGAAATGATGGAACAAATAGCTCAACTAACCACTCAAATGGCTAGATTTATGGAGCTACAACAACAACAACCAAGAAGAAGAGCTTATTTTGAACACCATGGAGAAGAATCTGAAGCTGAAGAAGGTGAACAACCTAGGCAAAGAAGGTAGTAGAGGGAATGTGATGCCAACATCAAAATGAAGATTCCTCCATTTAAGGGAACAAGTTCTCCTGAAGAATACTTGGAGTGGGTGCAACGAGCAGAGAAGATTTTTAAATATTAAGAATATTCAGAAGCTACCAAATGCCGACTTGCAGCCCTTGAATTCACTGATTATGCAAATCTATGGTGGGAAAATTTGAAGAATCGACGAAGAAGAGATAGAGAGGAGGAAGTTTGAAATTGGAGATTGATGAAAAGGCTCATGCAGAGGCGTTTTGTACCTGATTACTACAAGCAAGAGCTTTATTTTAAGCTTCAAAGCTTGAGGCAAGGAGGTATGTGTGTTGAAGATTATGTTAAGGAATTTGAAACTTTGATGATTCAATGCGAGCTGACTGAACCCCAAGAGCAAACTATAGCTCGATTTCTTGATGGTTTGAACAAAGAAGTTGCTGACTTAATAGAGTTGCAAAATTATGTTTTCTTAGAAGATGTAATTAAATTGGCAATTAAGGTGGAGAGACAAAAAAAGAGAGTTTATGGAAGAAACAATGGAGTATCTAAACCATTAGGGAGTAAACCTTTCCAAACACTTTCCCAAACCTTAAACACTACCAAATGGAGTAATAAGGAGATATGGAAGAAGGAGCCAAACAAAACTGAAAGTTCTAAGGGGAAGGAGAAGAGAGAAGACAACCAACCCTCTAAAAGAAGCCGAGACATTAAGTGCTTCAAGTGCTTAGGTCATGGCCATATAGCATCCGAATGTCCTAATAGAAGAGTGATAATCTTGAAGGAGAAACAAGGGGAAATAGAGAGTGAAGATGAAGATATTGTGGAGGAATGTGAAGAGGAAGAATATTCTGACAAAGAAGAAGTTGTTGAGTATGTTGATGAAGGTGTTGCCTTGGTTATAAGACGTGCCTTAAATATCCAAGCCAAGGTAGAAGAAGAACAGAGGGAGAATATTTTTCAAACAAGGTGCACTATCAGAGGCAAAGTTTGTAATGTGATAATTGATAGTGGGAGCTGCACTAACGTTGCTTCAACCACCTTGGTTGGCAAATTGAAGCTACCTATCATCAATCATCCCCGTCCATACAAGCTGTAATGGCTAAATAATCATGGCGAGATGAAGGTCACCAAATAAGTAAAGGTACCTTTCTCTATAGGGAAGAATTACAAAGATGAGGTGTTGTGTGACATAGTCCCTATGGATACTAGTCATCTTCTACTTGGGAGGCCGTGGCAATTTGATAGAAGAGCACTACATGATGGCTTCAAAAACACCTACGCTTTTGAGAAGAATGGAAAGAAGATTGTGTTGGCACCCTTAAAGCCAATACAAATACAGCCGAAAAAGGATGTAATCGAGGAGAAGAAGCCTAGTTGTTTTTCTTCTAAGAATGAGTTAAAGAAGGCAATAAAAAGGGATGACTTTGTATTATTGCTAATTCTCAAGGAGCTGAATCTAGAACTTGCAGAAAAACTTCCTAAGCTTGTAAAAGAGTTGATAGAAGAATTTACGGATGTCTTTCCGAATGAGCTACCTAAGGGATTGCCACCCTTAAGAAGAATTGAGTATCAAATTGATTTGGTGCCCGGTGCTACTTTACCAAATAAGCCAGTATATAGAATGAATCCAGAGGAGGCTAAGGAGCTAAAAAGGCAAGTTGATGAGTTGATTGAAAAGGGTTATGTAAGGGAATCCATGAGCCCTTGTTCTGTGCCTACATTATTAGTCCCTAAAAAGGATGGCTCTATGAGAATGTGTGTGGACAGTCGTGCTATAAATAAGATTACCATCAAATACCGCTATCCAATTCCAAGATTGGATGACATGTTGGATGAGCTAAATGGTTCCAAGGTATTTTCAAAAATTGACTTGAAGAGCAGCTATCACCAAATCCGAATGAAAGAGGGAGACGAGTGGAAGACAGCCTTCAAGACAAAGCATGGACTTTACGAATGTATGGTAATGCCATTTGGGCTATCTAATGCCCCTAGCACATTTATACGATTGATGAATCATGTACTTAGATCTTTCATTGGAAAATTTGTTGTTGTATATTTCGATGATATTTTGATCTACAGTCAAAGTTATGAGGAGCATGTGCAACATTTGAAGGAAGTCTTGGAAGTGTTACGAAAGGATAAACTCTATGCTAATCTGAAAAAATACTACTTTTGTCAAGACCATGTAATTTTTCTTGGCTTTGTAGTATCTCAGCAAGGAGTGAGAGTTGATGAAGAAAAGGTGAAAGCTATCAAAGAATGGCCCGTTCCAAAAACCATATCTGAAGTAAGAAGTTTTCACGGGCTTGCCTCTTTCTATAGAAGATTTGTAAGGGATTTCAGCACCATTTTAGCACCCATAACTAAATGTATTAAGGGAAGAAAGGAGTTTAAATGGAGTGATGCAGCCCAACGAAGTTTTGAGCTTGTCAAAGAAAAATTGTGCAATGCACCCATATTGGCTTTGCCTAATTTTTCTAAGACTTTTGAGATTGAATGTGATGCTAGTGGAGTAGGAATTGGAGCTGTACTTCTTCAAGAAAGGCGTCCTATAGCTTATTTTAGTGAAAAGTTGAGTGGAGCCAGTCTTAACTACTCTACCTATGATAAGGAGTTCTACTCTTTAATTAGAGCTCTTGAGACATGACAGCACTACTTGTTACCAAAAGAACTTGTAATTCACACAGACCATGAATCACTCAAACACTTGAAAGGTCAGAGCAAGCTGAATAGAAGACATGCAAAGTGGGTGGAATTTCTTGAAGCTTTTCCCTATGTGTTGAAGTATAAGAAGGGAGAAACCAACATTGTTGTAGATGCCTTATCAAGGAGATATGCCTTAATTTCCATGATGAATGCTAAATTATTGGGATTTGAATCTATTAAAGACCATTACATGGAAGATTTGACACTTGCAGAAATTTATCTCGCTTGTGAGAAAATGGCATATAAGGGATTTTATAGATCTGAAGGTTTTTTATTTCGCTTGGGGAGGTTTGTAATTCCAAACTGTTCTATAAGGGAATTACTTACACGAGAAGCTCACGGAGGAGGATTGGCTGGGCATTTCGATGAAACCAAGACATTGGAGATGCTGAAAGAGCATTTTTATTGGCCTAACATGATTAGAGATGTGCATCATGTGATTGAAAGGTGTATTATTTGCAAAAAAAAAATCGCCAATTTATTTTTCAAAGAAATTGTGAGACTTCATGGCATTCCAAAGAGTATCGTGTCAGATCGTGATGCCAAATTTCTTAGCTACTTTTGGAAGACTTTATGGAGGAAGCTAGGAACAAAGTTGCTCTTTAGTACTGCCTGTCATCCACAAACTGATGGGCAAACTGAAGTGGTGAACCGAATGCTTTCTACTTTTCTAAGAACTATCATTGGCAAAAACTTGAAAAGTTGGGATGAATGCTTGGCCTATGCTGAATTTGCTTACAATAGAAGTGTACATGGTACTACTAAACACTCTCCTTTTGAAGTAGTTTATGGGTTTAACCCATTGAGCCCACTTAATTTAGTACCATTACCACTTGAGGCTCGAGAATGCATAGATGGAAAAAAGAAGGCTGACATGATAAAGAAGTTACATGAGAACATAAAACAGCATATTGAGAAGAAAAACTCCACCTATGAGAAGACTGCCAACAAAAGAAGAAAATTTTTTCAATTCAATCCTGGAGATTTAGTGTGGGTTCATCTTCGAAAAGAAAGATTTCCAAACCAAAGAAAGTCTAAATTAATGCCAAGGGCAAATGGTTCTTTCCGTATCATAGACAAGGTAAATGATAATACATATAAAATTGATTTGCCTAAAGACTATGCTGTTTCCACTACTTTCAATGTGAGGGATCTTTCTCCGTAGTTAGAAGATAAAGAGGACTTGGATTTGAGGCCAAATCCATTTCAATCAGGGGAGGATGATGTAATCAAAGATAACCCAATTGCAGCCCAAGAAAGGGAGAATACTTCAATTGGGCCTCTAACTCGTTCAAGGGCTAAAGGGCTTGGATTGGGCTTAACCATATTGTTAAAAGTGGAAGAAGTGTGAATAAGATTGCATGTGGGATGGTTGCATTTGTTGAATATAGTTGTAATCTATTACCTAGACAATTATTGTCTTTGACATTTAGCTACCTATGCATTTATTGTCTTTGACATTTAGCCTATACTACTTGACTTTTAGTTGATGCATTTAATGCATTAGTTGGAGTCTTTTATCTTTTGTTTTGGAGACTCTCTATAAAAGGGTCCTTGCCATATGTTGTAATCCATCCTTGAATCATATATGAGATATTGGCATTTTGCTTTCAAGAGGATTCTTGAGTTCTTTCTCTTATCTAACTTGGGTTAGTGGCGAGAGCTGCTAGATTTCTTATCACTCACGTTCTTTTTTCTTGAGTGTGGTGAAATCAACCCATTTCTCTTAGTTGTGGTGCCCTTTGGCTTATCAATTGAGTGATTTGGTTTTCCTTGTTTGTTTCTTTCAACCTATCCAAAAAATCGATTAAGTGTTTTCCCTCCGGAAATCACATCACCTAGGTTCATTGAAGATGGTAGTTAAGCATCCAAGAGTGATAAAAAAGGTAAAGTCTACTCCAAAGATCGAAATTGCAATTATATTAAAGCATTCAATAACAAAGCTTCATAGGAGTCAATTACACCAATCCCCTAACCCTAGAGATTTAGTTACACATGGTGGAAGAAGAGAAAAACATCACAAATACATAAATAAACATGATACAAGAGGAATGAGAGAAAGAAATAAGCATCAAACTCAATGGAGAGTAGGTTTCCCTTCTTCCCCAAATTTGCCCTAGCAGAGCTCCCTCATCTCCAGCCAAAAGATCCCAAAAACTTCTGCAAAAGAGCTATATATAGCAGAAGACTCGCAAGACAGAACCAGGGCGCCTAGGCACCAAGCAGAAAATAGGTAAAAGAACATGGTTGGCACCTGGGGCTCCCTACGTGGCGCCTGAGGCACCACTTTCAAAATGTTGGACAGAGAGTTGAGGTGCTAGCACCTGAGGCGCCTGTGTAGCGCCTAGGCGCCAGCCACTAGATTTACAGCATATCAGCACAAAGCTTTAGAATTTCCCTGGCTCCCCAACTTGCATTAGTCCAGAATAAAAAGCCTACAAGAATATACATCATAAAGCATTAAAAGGCAAGGGAAAAGAGATTAAAACAAGATAAAACAAAGCAACTACTATGTACAAAGAGGAAAGCCAAAATAAAGGACAAAGCAAGCAAAAAGATAATAAAAATGGGATCAAGGAGAGGAAAAAGCCCTAAGAAGCAACCTAAATTAACCAAAATAAAGGACTCATCAATACAATAACAAATCCTTCTAGCCTATGTTCCTATGCTACCCAAGTTTCTCAATATTTGTTGGCCTCAATTTGATTTTAAATGACTCGCTGTAGACAATACATCTTTGATTTTTCACCTTTTGTTTTCCCAAGGTGTTATTATTCTAAGGCTACAAAAGGTTATTTTGAAATTGGAAGTTTTGAACCTTTTTGTGGGTTTAGAACAATTTTTTGGGTATTCTTAGTATGTTATGCATGCTAAGAATAATCCAAGTCTATCATATTTTTTTTTTGGGATTTTATTAATGGGAGGTACGTTTCAGTAAATGATTGGATTGAGTGAAAATCTTATCCATGAATTTACACTTTGAAAATCAATTAGTCATGTGGAGCTTCATAAGTTTTTATTTTGCTTTCTTCTACTCTTCAATTATAATTTATCCTTTTAATGAATGCATGAAAGAAGTTACTGATTTGAAACCATTTATAATTTGTTTCCTTATTACACATAAGTGATTAATCTTATATAATATTGTATTATCAAATTAACTAGATATATTATCGTGCATCACATGGGGTGCAAGGTTGATGTTGATGTGGATAGCATTATGATCAATACACAACAGAATTCCTTAATAGCATTAAATTATCTAGGTTGTCCAATCACAAATTGAAGTGGAAAGTCAAAGTGCCAATAATTCTACTAAGAAATATTGATAATTATTCATGGGGTTATTTAATGGTACAAGACAATTAGTAAGTAACTTAAAAGATCTTGTAATAGAAGGAGACAACGCTGGTGATAAAGTTTTTATTCTACAATTGACAATGAAACCATATGATTCAATATTACCTTTCAAACTTAATAGAAGATAATTTCCTATTACAGTTTGTTTTGCAATGACAATAAATAAGAGTCAAGGTTAATTTCTCTCGAATGTAAGATTATATCTACCTATGCTTGTATTTACTCATGGTCAATTATATGTCGCAATTTTAAGAGGTAGATGCAAAAGTGATTTAAAAATCCTATCACTTGGCTATGAAGGTAAATTTACTAACTCTACATTCAATATGGTGTACAAAGAAGTACTTAATAATATTAAGTAAAATTACAATGATAGAGTTGTTTACTTAATATTTAAAATAATATTGCTTTACAATGTTATTTCAAATATTGGGTACTATTTTATTTCATACATGTATTGATTACGCAATTTATTAAATAACTATCCGTGCATCGCACGAGAACAACAACTAAAGGTAACAATGACAAGATGAGGAAATTAGAAGGAAAAGAACATGTCTTGAATATGACAACACTAAATCTTGAATATGTAGCACCCAATGGATTTTTCTTAAAAAATAGATAGTAAAGAAAAAATTATATATGATTTCAGAATGCACAGAGCAGCCATCTACGAGATAAGTTGAACTTGTAAAACCACAATTTCTATCTATGGTGCACTAAATAAGAACTCTACTGTGAATGTCGTATATAAGGAACTGTTTAATAATATTAAGTAAATTTCATCTATAATAAGTATAGCTTGCCAATTATATGTGATCTTTCAAAATAATTCTCTCCATACATATAAATAATAAACATATCCGTTGTAAAAAAAATTATTTAGTAGGACAATAAACATTCGTGCTTCGGTCCTATATTTAGTCATCACGATCAATTATATGTAGCAATTTCAAGAATAAGATTGAAAAGTGGTTTGCAAATTTTAACTCTTGACAATGAAGGTAAGTATACAAATTCTACACTGAATGTGGATTAGAAGAAAGTATTCAATAATATTAAATAAATAATTTATGATATTGTGACTCATTACCTTATTACATTTAAGTAATTAATTTTATATAGTATTGTATTAACAAATCAACTAGATATAAAAATCTATGCATCGCACAAAGACAAATAGTAGCACTTAACCTTGAAGGTAAATGTACTAACTCTACAACTAATGTTGTATATAAGGAAGTATTTAGTAATGTTAAATAGATTTATTCATGTGCAATTATATTTCACATATGTTTCAATTTTAAATATATAACAATCACTTAATATTTAATTTGGTTAGAAATTATGTATCATGTGCATATCAAAGTTTAATTTACTGCACAATAATCCTCGTGCGATGCACGGGTTATATGCTAGTTACATTATAATCATGTAAAACACTAAAGAAAATTTTGAATGGAATATCTAACTAGTTTATTGAGAATGTACTAGCTGAAGCAAATCAGAATAAAACTAACTTGCAGAAGGATGTGGTACACCTTACATTACAGCCAAATATCAGTCATGATAAATTCATTCATTCTTTTCTAATTGCATATAACTAACACTAGTGAGAATTTCGACTATATATATTCAAGGACATCAGCTTCAGAGTCACCTGAGCTGAATTACAGTCGTTCCATTTTTCTATGTTGTTTAGCTTTCTATCAGAGCAACTCTGCTAAACAGCTATCTTCATGTATTCTAGCTCACCACAAGTCTGTTGAATTTTAATTTATATATATATATATATATACATATCCTATTTGGATTAGCATTAATCAATTATTAAAATATTAAAGTATCATTAATATATCAACTATATTATTTATATTTTATAATATAGCCTTAATACATTTAATGAATATTATAATTGGATTTTTCTGTTGTGAGTGGCCTGTGGTGGGTTGGGCTATTCATATTGTAGTCCGTTGAGAAGTCCCTACTTTCATCTGATAATAAATAAACTGACTCTTCATTAATCAGTTTAACCCTAGACAGAAAATCTATCAGATAGAGAGTAGTACCACTCTCACAAAATTTTAAATTTCTCTATTCTGTTGTTCAAGATGGATGCTGCGATGATGCCAGGTACACATTCCCAATTCATCTCTCTTTTATATTATATTGTTTTAATATGTTGTAATCTGTATGTACATCGATCTAGGCTTGTAAGTTAGATCAACTAAATCCTTCAATTGGTATCAAAGCATGGTTATAGATACATATTATGGCTATTAATTCTTTCTTTTCAAATAATTAAATCTGATTATTCTAATTATTGAACAATTAAATTTAAATTTCACAACCCATAAACCCTAATTTCAAAATAATTTTCGTTTGCCCTATTTTGTTAGATTAATCTAAAAATTGACTTAGGTTTCTCTTTAACACATTCACGCGAATCACATATGTAAAAATCAAAGAGTTTGAACAAGGTTTTAGGGAGATCAAAGCAATTTTTCGTTTTTGTTTTTCTCAATTTTTTCTATTTCGATTTCTCCCAAAATCAACCAATATTTTTCAAAATTGATCTAGAGTTTCTCTTTTATACTGTTATGCGAATGACATATCCAAAAATCAGAGATTTTCATAGAGGGTTTTGGGAGATCGAAGCTTTTCTTCAAATCGGCTTTTCTCCCTATATTTCAAACTTTTTTTCTCCTAATCCAGCCATTAATCTTCAAAATTGTTTAAGGGTTTCTCTTTGCTATGAGATTGCGACCAAAAATCCTCAAACATTACAGCTTTTCATGGCCGCAGTAGGGGGAATAAACCAGGTCGAACTCGCGGGTTGTGAGACCTTGTTCAGGAATTCGGGTGAAGGTGGTGAAGACCACTGTCGAGGCCCACTCGCGGCCCAAGAGCGTGTAGGCGCGTGGGCCTACTTCCAAGGCCCAAAATTTTTTGTTTTTTCTTCAAAAATTAAATATTTAATATTTATGTCATTTTTTGAAAATTTTTGGAGGCTCCTAAATATTTTATTTCATTTAATCTGAGACTGTTTTGTTATTTTAATTATCATACTCTCGGATTTTGGGACTAAAATTTTTTGTGATAGTTCCTTACTCTATTAATGACATCTAGGTATGTTATACTCTCCCCATTGATATATCCTAGTGGTGGAATTAATTTCAGTCCATATGTAAATTAATTTTTTATTTTATTTTATTAGTCATCATATAAATTATTATCTTCTACTGAATATAATTGTTTTTTTTTGTTTTTTGTATAACTGTGAACTCACCTATCGTTGGTACAGTTATGCAAAACTTTCAAGTTAAATGATTAAAGTTTTATTTTATTTTAATCATTACTATTATTCTAATTGATTGCATTAATAATAATTATACCTTATCGATGTATTGCTATTAATGTAATTGGTTATGAAATGCCATGTTAATTTACACTTGTATCAATTATTTTTGAATACCCTATCGGTATTAAACATTTGTTTGATGATATGAGATTTAAGCATTGTATTATTATATTTCTTATTTATTATGATTTAGGACCTTAGGCGGGACCAGGTGAACAAGAAATTTTCTCTAAAAGGCTTAGTTGGCTGTGCATATGGAAACATTTAATTCTCTTATAGCATAATGACATTATGCATATTAAATATTTTCTTTTGTTGTTTTGATGCCAGCCTCTATGCCTATGCAATTGACTTCTATCAAGACTCTAAATGGGACTAATTTTGAGGACTGGAAAGAATCTCTAGATCTCTATTTAGCTATTACTAATATGGAATCGACTCTGAGAGAAGAAGAGCCTCCAACTCTTACTGCTGAGTCCACTGTTGCTAAAAAGGCTTCTCGTGAAAAATGTGAGCACTCAAATAGGGTGTGTCTCATGGTAATGAAATACACTATGGAGAAATCTATTAGACAGAGTATTCCAGAGAGCAAGAATGCTAAGGATTTTCTGAAGTCCGTTGGTGAGAAATTCACTACTTTTGATAAAGCTTTGAAGGGCCAATATCTCTTTCTGATTGAGAAAACTAAATATGGTGTTAGTGGAGTTTGTGAGCACATCATGAAACTAGTCCACTATTTTAATAAGTTGAAGTCTCTCAAGGTTGATCTTGGTGAGAGTTATCTAATCTGTCAAGTCATGGAGTCACTCTCTTATCAATTTGATGTTCTGAAGACCTCCTATAACACTCAGAAAACTGAATGAACAATTGATGAAATGATTTCTATTGTCTCTCAAGAAGAGGATTCTATAAAGAAAGGGAAAGCACGCAGTGTTCAATTTGCTGCTTCTTCTTCTGGTGCTAAATCTGAGAAAAGGAAAGGTCATAAAGGAAAGTTTCAACGTGATAAGAAGAAAGGATGGAAAGTTTCTCAACACTTAGAGCCTAAGAAGAATTTTTTCAAAGGAAATTTCAAGTACTGCAAGAAGTATGGCTATAAAGTGGATGACTGTTATCCTCTCAAGAGGAAACTTGAGAAGCAAGGTACATTCCTAGCTTTAGCTTGTTATGAATCAAATATAATTGATCTTACTCCCAATACTTAGTGGTTTGACTCAGGTGCAACCATTCATGTTGTGAATTCTTTACAAGGGTTCACAAGCCTGAGGAAGCCAAGTGATGCTGAATCCAATATCATTATGGGAGATAGAGCTAGAGTATCCGTGAAAGAAATAGAAGTAGTTACATTGCTTTTATCTTTTGGACATACTTTATTGTTAAAAGATGTTGTTTATGTACCTTCTATGAGAAGGAATTTGATTTCAATTTCAGCTTAGATATGGCTACACTTTTGAATTCAGTAATGAAAAAGTTGTTATTTGTTTTAATTCTGTTATTGTTGGTTTAGGAGTGTTATGTGATGGGCTTTACATGTTGAATTTGAATGATATATCTGTTAACTCTGTTAATGGAAATAAGCGTAATAGGACTATGAAAGTTCTTCTATGCTATGGCATAGATGCTTGGGGCACATTTCTAGGCCCCTGATTGAAAGACTGATTAAGAAAGGTATTCTTCATGATCTCTGTCACATCCCAAAATTGAGCATGTGAAAAGATACTACTCATTTGATAAAATTCTCAAACATACGTTATTTACATATATTCTGTAAGGTTTTACATTCAACCTTAATCATTCATTCCACACTACAGAATTATATTCATCTGATAAGCAAATATAGACATACATAGTCTGATATTTCTATCTCATCGCAAGCCTAGGAGACCTATAGAAAGTACAGAGCGTTTCTAGTATCCACATTAATAGGTACTGGTATCCTACCAGACAGAAATAGAGAATAATCCCAAGGGGCTTCTAATCTTCAAACGGATACTCTTGTTCTTTATTTTCTGTATCTGAAAAAAATAATCATAGGGAGTGTGAGTTTATTTAAAAACTCAGTAAGTAAATAACTGTACTATATAAAATATCAAAAGTACAAATACCACATTTACTCATATAATTAATTGTCTTATACATCGAGTAGTATGAGACTCTAACCCTTTCAAACTCATGAATAAGATTTCATAGATATACACCGAGTAGTATGGGACTCTAACCCTTTCAAACTCATGAATAAGATTTCATAGATATACACCGAGTAGTATGGGACTCTAACCCTTTCAAACTCGTGAATAAGATCTACAGTAACGTTGACTGCTACAGTTCCGTTGACTGCCGACACTGCAGTAACTGCTACAGTACTCGAAGAAAAATTTCCAGATTTTCCCGAAATTTCTGGTCGCTACAGTAACTCGGTTTTTGCAGAAGTTTTTGCAGAAATTTCTAACAAATTCATCCTTTCCTTTCTTGTTTCAAAATCATAATTTCAACTCTTTTAACCGATTATAACTCAAATATAACTTCTAAAACAACTGAGATTCATGAATTATCATCAAAATCTTCAAGAACAAAACCTCCTCTGATCTTCTACATAAACTGAAATTTAAGGAAAATAATGAGATTAAAGCTTACCTTTGATCCTTACAAAGCCTTTGAACCGAACAAATAATCAAAACTCTGAAGATCAAGAAAAAGATTTGAGGAAAGGATGAAGAAAGGAGAGAAGACGTTTTGCTTCGGTTGCTTCGGTTGCGTGAAAAATGAAGGGGCTACTATTGAAGCTTTATATTAAATATTTCTAATGGGTTATTCAATAACCCATGGGTATCCATAACCCAACATCCAAACCCATCCAGTCAATTTACAATAAATGGGCTAATTGACCATTCTGAAACCACTTTTCCATGAATTTCGCCATTCTTAGAATATATCCCTCATTGTGTAAATATTTAGTCCAGTCATTTAACTCAATTTTCATAAATAATATTCAAAGAGAACAATTAAATATGAAAATTAAAAATGACCAAAATAAATAACTAAAGTAACGTTGTAGAATTCTAAAATACTCTTAAGCGAATTATATTCTGAAATTAACGGGTATTACATTCTACCCCCTTAAAAGAATTCGGTCCTCCGAATTAAAATCTTACCTCAAGTTTCAAATAAATGTGGATAGTTTTTCCATATTTCATCTTCTGCCTCCCACGTAGCTTTCTCGCGAGAATGATTTCTCCAAAGAACCTTGACAGTAGGAATTTCTTTAGTACACAATTTCTTGACTTTTCTATCAAGAATAGCTACTGGTACCTCTTCGTTTGTGAGAGTTTAATCAAAATGAACTTCTTGGGGTTGAATGACATGAGAAGGATCAGGAAGATACTTTCGCAGCATGGACACATGAAATATTGGATGAACTCCCTCTAGGTTGGAAGGTAGGTCTAGGCGATATGCCACATTACCCACTCTGTCAACAACCTCATATGGGCCAACATACCTCGGGCTAAGCTTGCCTTTCTTCCCGAATCTCATTACTCCCTTCATAGGTGAGATTCGTAAGAAAACCATGTCACCTATTGCAAATTCAAGATCACGTCGTTGGTTGTCTGCATAAGATTTCTGTCTACTCTGAGCAGTTAACAACCTCTCTCTGATAAGTTTAACTTTATTTATATCTTCCTGAATCATCTCAGGTCCAAATATTTTGGTTTCACCAAGTTCAAACCAACCTATAGGAGATCGACACCGTCTCCTATATAAAGCCTCAAAAGGTGCCATCTGGATACTGGCTTGGTAACTGTTATTATAAGCAAATTCAATAAGAGACAAATGATCTTTCCAACTTCCACTGAAATCCATCACACAAGCTCTTAGCATATCTTCTAAAGTCTGAATTGTCCTTTCGGACTGTCCATCAGTCTGAGGATGGAATGCTGTGCTAAGATTCACTTTGGTACCCAAAGCCTCTTGAAAGACTTTCCAGAACCGAGAAGTAAACTGAGGTCCTCGGTCTGATATAATGGATATTGGTACACCATGAAGTTTCACTATTTCTTTAACATAAAGTCGAGCAAGTTTTGCTACACTGAAAGTGGTATGAACAGGAAGAAAATGTGCTGACTTAGTAAGTCGATCCACTATGACCCATATTGAGTCATTTCCTTTTGTTGACCGGGGTAAACCTACTACAAAATCCATAGTGATCCTTTCCCATTTCCATTCGGGAATATCTAGTTTTTGCATCATACCAGGTAGTCGTCGATGTTCAGCTTTAACTTACTGACAAGTCAAACATCGAGCTACAAGGTCAGTCACATCTCGCTTCATGCCCTCCCACCAGTAAACTTGTTTCAAGTCCTGATACATTTTCACAGCACCAGGATGTACAACGTAGGGCGAACCATGAGCTTCCATTAAGATTTCATGTTTCAAAGATTCAATGTTGGGGACACAGAGTCTCCCATTAAACCATAAGATTCCTTCTTCATCTACTAAGAAACTTGGTGCTAGACCTTGCCTTGCCTTATCTCTGATTTTGACCATATCAATGTCATTTTCTAAAGTTACTTTTACTTTTTCAACAAAAGATGATCTAACTGTTAAATGAGCCAGAAATGTACCTAACTCAGTGATCTCGAAGAATACTCCATCAGCTTCCAATTCTTGTAGTTCATGTATTAGAGACCTCCTCATAATGGCAATGTGAGCTAAACTTCCCATAGACTTTCGACTTAGAGCATCAGCCACTACATTTGCTTTACCTGGATGGTAAAGGATGGTACAATCATAATCTTTCAGAAGTTCCATCCACCTTCGTTGCCTTAGATTGAGATCTCTCTGCTCAAAAATGTACTTAAGGCTTTTGTGATCTGTAAAAATTTTACAAGTTTCCCCATACAAGTAATGTCTCCATATCTTTAGGGCAAACACTACAGCTGCCATTTCCAAATCATGAGTGGGGTAATTCAATTCATGCTTTTTAAGCTGACGTGAGCCATAAGCTATGACTTTACCATGTTGCATCAACACACACCCTAAGCCTATCTTTGAGGCAACACAGAATACAGAGTAACCCCCTGGTCCTGATGGTAGGATTAAGACTGGTGCAAAAGTTAAACACTCTTTCAATTGGGTGAAACTTTGCTCACATGAATCATCCCAAATGTATTTAACATTCTTTTGGGTTAACTTATTTAATGGGAGAGCTGTCTTAGAGAAATCTTTGACAAAGCGACGGTAATACCCTGCTAAGCCAAGAAAACTACGTACTTCCGACACAGTTGTTGGTCTAGGCCATTGTTTTACTGCTTCAATTTTACTTGGATCTACATGAATACCTTCTTGGGAAATAACATGTCCCAAAAACGTTACATGACTCATCCAGAATTCACATTTTGAGAGCTTTGCGTACAACTGATGCTCTCTCAAGGTCTGAAGCACTATTCTCAAATGCTCAGTATGTTCTTTATGACTCTTTGAATACACCAAAATATCATCAATAAATACAATTACAAACTTATCAAGGAATGATTTGAACACTCTGTTCATTAAATCCATAAATGCTGCTGGTGCATTTGTCAACCCAAAAGACATCACAAGAAACTCATAATGTCCATACCGTGTACGAAAAGCTGTCTTAGGTATATCATCGATCTTAATTCGTAACTGATGATATCCAGACCTTAGATCAATCTTTGAGAAGTATTTTGCTCCTTGAAGCTGATCAAACAAATCATCTATCCTTGGTAAAGGATACTTATTTTTCACTGTGACTTTATTCAGCTGACGATAATCTATACATAATCTCATAGAACCATCTTTCTTTTTCACAAAAAGAACAGGAGCACCCCAAGGTGAAAAACTTGGGCGAATGAACCCTTTGTTTAACAAATCTTCCAATTGTTCTTTGAGTTCTTTTAGCTCAACAGGAGCCATACGATAAGGTGGAATAGAAATTGGTCGTGTGTCTGGGACCAAATCAATACTGAACTCAATATCTCTTTCTGGCAGTAATCCAGGTAAATCTTCTAGGAACACATATGAGAATTCATTAACCACATGAATGTCTTCTAACTTCTGTTCTTTCTTTTCTAAATCTTTGATAAAAGCTAGAAATCCCTGACATCCCTTTCGCAACATACGCCGAGCACTTAACATAGATATCATGTTGCAAGGTACATCACTTCGATCTCCTTGAAACACAAAATTACTCCTCCCCGGTATATTAAAGGAAATAACTTTGTCACGACAATTTATAGTAGCATGACAAGAAGATAGCCAATCCATCCCTAGAATCACATCAAAATCTAACATATTGAGAACCATAAGATCTATCTCAGTTTTCATGCCACCAATAATTATTTTACAAGAACGATAACATGTTTTAACCATCAAAGTCTCTCTCATCGGTGTGGAAACCAAGAATGGTTCTTTAAGAGTAATCGAATCAAATGCAAATCTCTTGGCAAATAGGGGCGACACATATGAGTGAGTAGAACTGGGGTCAAACAAAATACGTGCAGCAAAAGTATTAACAGATAATATACCTGTAACTACAGCATTGGATGTTTGAGCATCCTGTCGGGTTAGAGCATATACTCTTGCATTTCCTCTGCCAGCAGCTTGTTTTCCACGGTCACCTTGGCCTCTTCCAGAACCTCTTCCCATACTACCCCCTATTGAAGGGGTTGGTGTTTGAGTAATAGAAGCAGAAATAGATTGTGGTCGAGGTGGCAAAGTAGACCCTTGACCTGGTCTTGTCATGAGCTGAGGGCACTCCCTTATAAAATGTCCTTTTTGTCCACAGTTAAAACAACTTGTACCAACAGTGTTTAACCTACATTCTCCGAAGTGAAACTTTCCACATTCAGGACATTGAGGTTTTTCCCTTCTACCTTGAGTACCTCCTCTACTAGAAGAGCTAAAACCACCCCTGGTCTCTGAACGAGGCTTAGCCACACTGGCTGTAGAATAAGATGACTTAGTAGGAGTGGCTGGAGCATGTTGTGATGCAGTAAAGGGTTTCAAAGTCCCTGAGTCTTCCCCTTGATCAAAAGATCTTCTATATCTAGCTTTCTTCTTTTGACGATATTCTTCTTTATTCTTTGACCTCTTTTCCATTCTTCGGGCCACATCAACAGCCTCTGAGTACGAAGAGTAATCGTTCATATTGGAACCCACTTGATCATATAAGGCATCACGAAACCCTTCCACAAACTTTTCTATTTTCTTCCTTTCAGAAGGAATGATTTCAGGGGCATATTCAGATAATTTAACAAACTGAGCTGAATATTCATCAACAGTCATGGTTCTCTGTCGTAGATACAGAAAATCCCTGGCCCTGGATGATCGTTCACTTGCCGGAAGAAATTCATCCATAACCAATCTGTAAAATTCTGTACACATAACTGGCGGTGCGCCTTGAATTCTAGCTTTCTTCCAGTTCCTCCACCATTTACCAGCCCTACCTTTTAACTGAAAGGAAGTGAATTATACCTTTTGAGTAGGAGAACACCCTATAGCATCACAGATTGCTTCACAATCTGCAAGGAAACATTGTGGGTCCTCTTTGGGATCTTCCCCTGAAAAAGTAGGAGGCCTCATTTTCTGGAATTCAGACATTCTTACCTCCCTTACGTTATCTCCTCCAGCTAACTGAGCTGGTGGTACAATTTCAGCTTCAACAATAGGAGGATCCACTGGCAGGTTAGCTTGTGCAGCTCGACCTCTCATTTCAGCCTCAAATCGGTCAAATCGTTCATTCATCAAATTAATTACATGTGCAATAGTTGCATTGCCAACGTGAGCATCAGGTTCGACTCTCCTTGCTTGCTCACTAGTTGCGCCCTCAGTACTTTGAGCATGTAAACTATCACCACGGTTAGGATCATCTTGCACATGTACTGGTGGATTTATGGCCCTCCTTGGACCCATATGCTCATTATTATTAGAAGATCCTTCTGACATTGTATTGTCACAGATCTACACACATAACAAATAATTTTCAGACATAAACAAAATATCACTTACTAGCCCCACTGAGAAGTTATCTATAAAATGACGTTATACTCTACAAGGTCTTTTATGGAACCTAATCCTATGGTCATGCCGCAGCTCATGACAATAGGGAAGGGCCCACAAAGATCACTTTCTTCTGTACTCTATAGGGGACCTATAGAACCTTCCTCTGATACCAAATTTGTCACATCCCAAAATTGAGCATGTGAAAAGATACTACTCATTTGATAAAATTCTTAAACATACGTTATTTACATATATTCTGTAAGGTTTTACATTCAACCTTAATCATTCATTCCACACTACAGAATTATATTCATCTGATAAGCAAATATAGACATACATAGTCTGATATTTCTATCTCATCGCAAGCCTAGGAGACCTATAGAAAGTACAGAGCATTTCTAGTATCCACATTAATAGGTACTGGTATCCCACCAGACAGAAATAGAGAATAATCCCAAGGGGCTTCTAATCTTCAAACGGATACTCTTGTTCTTTATTTTCTGTATCTGAAAAAAATAATCATAGGGAGTGTAAGTTTATTTAAAAACTCAGTAAGTAAATAACTGTACTATATAAAATATCAAAAGTACAAATACCACATTTACTCATATAATTAATTGCCTTATACATCGAGTAGTATGGGACTCTAACCCTTTCAAACTCATGAATAAGATTTCATAGATATACACCGAGTAGTATGGGACTCTAACCCTTTCAAACTCGTGAATAAGATTTCATAGATATACACCGAGTAGTATGAGACTCTAACCCTTTCAAACTCGTGAATAAGATCTCATAGGTATACACCGAGAAGTATGGGACTTTAACCCTTTCAACTCGTGTATAGGTTTCATAGATATGCACTGAGTAGTATGGGACTTTAACCCTTTCACACTCGTGTATTAGATCCCGTAGATCTTTACTCATTAATAAGATAGTGAGAATTCATCACATAGTACAATTGTCATGAAATAAATAATTTCTACATACTCTTATTTCTACTGATCATCATATACTCCCATATGAAAAATTAATTGCTTATTATCCAAATAATATTGTAAATGAGACTTATATTGTACTTTGACTAGTAATATCAAATTGGCTGAGCAAGGTTATTCACTCACCTTGATGTTTGTCCAAGTTTACCTTGTTCCACACTAGAATTTGTGTAGGAAAATTTCCTAGTAAAATATATTACAAGGAAACATAAGAAAGGAAACAAAATCACGAAAATACGCAAATTTTTCTGATTGCTACAGTAACGGTTTGCTACAGTACGGTTCGCTACAGAACGGTTGGCTACAGTGCCGGTTTGGTACAGTAACGTTGACTGCTACAGTTTCGTTGACTGCCGACACTGCAGTAACTACTACAGTAACTCGAAGAAAAATTTCCAGATTTTCCCGAAATTTCTGGTCGCTACAGTAACTCGGTTTTTGCAGAAGTTTTTGCAGAAATTTCTAACAAATTCATCCTTTCCTTTCTTGTTTCAAAATCATAATTTCAACTCTTTTAACCGATTATAACTCAAATATAACTTCTAAAACAACTGAGATTCATGAATTATCATCAAAATCTTCAAGAACAAAACCTCCTCTGATCTTCTACATAAACTGAAATTTAAGGAAAATAATGAGATTAAAGCTTACCTTTGATCCTTACAAAGCCTTTGAACCGAACAAATAATCAAAACTCTGAAGATCAAGAAAAAGATTTGAGGAAAGGATGAAGAAAGGAGAGAAGACGTTTTGCTTCGGTTGCTTCGGTTGCGTGAAAAATGAAGGGGCTACTATTGAAGCTTTATATTAAATATTTCTAATGGGTTATTCAATAACCCATGGGTATCCATAACCCAACATCCAAACCCATCCAGTCAATTTACAATAAATGGGCTAATTGACCATTCTGAAACCACTTTTCCATGAATTTCGCCATTCTTAGAATATATCCCTCATTGTGTAAATATTTAGTCCAGTCATTTAACTCAATTTTCATAAATAATATTCAAAGAGAACAATTAAATATGAAAATTAAAAATGACCAAAATAAATAACTAAAGTAACGTTGTAGAATTCTAAAATACTCTTAAGCGAATTATATTCTGAAATTAACGGGTATTACAATCTCAACTTCTCTGATTTCGACACTTGCGTCAACTGCATTAAAGGCAAGCTCACTGCCAAAACTAGGAAGAAATGAGCAAACAGAAGTAATGATGTGCTGTAGTTGATTCACACGGACATGTGTGGACCTATTACACCCACTGCTATGGGTGGATATAGGTATTTTATTACCTTCATAGATGACTTCTCGAGATTTGGTTGGAAAGATCTCCTCTAGGAAAAATCTAATTCTCTGGATGCCTTCAGATCCTTAAAGGTAGCTATTGAATTAAAGACATGAAAGAAGATTAAATGTGTGCGATCTGACAGAGGAGGTGAGTATTATGGAAAATACAATGAGATTAGGAGAAATCCAGGACCATTCGCCAAATTTCTTGATGAGTGTGGGATTGAAGCTCAATACACTATGCCTGGTACTCCTGAACAGAATAGAGTTGCAGAGAGATGTAATCGCACACTCATGGATATGGTAAGATGCATGATGAGTCATTCATCATTACCAATTTTTCTTTGGGGAGATGCCTTAAAGACCGTTGTATACATTCTTAATCAAGTACCTAGCAAATCTATACATAAAACTCCCTATGAACTGATGAGTGGAAGAAAGCTGAGTTTGAAACACTTTCATGTGTGGAGTTGTAAAGTAGAGGTTAGACCATATAATCCTCAATTGAAGAAACTTGATCTTAAAACTATCAGTGGTTTCTTCATCGGCTACTGCATGGGCTCTAGAGGTTACAGATTCTATTGTCCTTCTCATTCTATGCCAGTCATCGAGTCTGACAGAGCGATATTCTTTGAGGATGATTTGGATAGTGGGAGTCATACACCACGACCAATCACTCTCAAAGAAGATTAAACCGCAGTTACTACATTGCCTGTTTTACTTCCTATGAATATTGTGGTTCCAGTCGCTCATAATGATGATCAGACAATTCAAGGAGGAGATGATGTAGTGGCACTACCAGTTAATGAATAGGAAACTGATGATACTACTGAAACAGGTGTAATGGCACCACTAGATGTAGTGGCGCCACCAAATTACATTGTTAAAGCACCTTTATTGAGACAATCTCAGAGAGTATGCAAGCCTTCTATAAAAGTTGATTATGTAGTGTATCTTTAGGAGCATGAGTTTGATCTCCATGATGATGATGATCCTATCACTTTCCAAGAGGCTATCTCTAGCTTTCATGCTTCTGATTGGCTAAATGCCATGCATGATGAATTAGCTTCCATGTCTCATAATGGTGTTTGGGACCTTGTAAAATTGCTAGTTGGTTACAAACCAGTTGGGTGCAAATGGGTCTTTAAGACCAAGCGTAGTCCAGATGGTAAAGTTGAGAGGTATAAAGCTAGACTAGTAGTGAAAGGCTATAGTCAAAAGGAAGGCATCGATTATAAGGAGACCTTCTTACCAGTTTCTACGAAAGATGCATTTCGGGTTGTTATGGCTTTGGTAGCTCACTTTGATTTAGAACTTCACCAGATGGACGTAAAGACAACCTTTCTGAATAGAGATGTAGCCGAGGATGTCTACATGGTTCAGGCTGATGGTTTCATTGAAACAGGTAAGGAGCATTTAGTTTGCAAACTTAAAAATTCTATTTATGGACTAAAGCAGGCATCCAGGCAATGGTATTTGAAATTTGATCAAGTTGTCACTTCTTTTGGCTTCAAGGAAAATGCTTCAGATTAGTGTATTTACTTGAAGACTAGTAGGAGCAATTTTATAATTCTTGTCTTATATGTCAATGATATTCTTCTTGCTAGTAGTTGTCTTAACCTTTTGACTGAGACAAAATTGATGTTAAATAGCCACTTTGATATTAAGGACCTTAGTGATGCTTCAGTTGTTCTAGGCATCCAGATTTACTGTGATAGGTCATGTGGCATTCTTGGATTGTCTCAGAGAGGATATATTGAAAAGATCCTCAAGAAGTTTAACATGCATTCTTGCTCCCCATGTGCTGCACCTGTTCAAAAAGGTGACAAACTATCTAAATCTCTATGTCCTCAAAATGATTCTGAGATAGCTGAAATGAGAAAGGTCCCATATGCTTCCACTGTTGGCAGTTTAATGTATGCTCAAGTTTGTATTCGTCCTGATATTGCTTTTGCTGTTAATTCTTTAGGGAGATACTTGAGCAACCCAAGTTTGGGTCATTGGAAAGCCGTGAAGAAGGTCATGAAATATTTGCAGGGAACCAAGGATTATATATTGACCTATAAGAAGTCTAATTAACTTCAGGTCATTAGTTATTCTGATTCTGATTTTGCAGGTTGCCCTGACGATCGAAAGTCTACTTCCAGCTCTATTTTCATGATGGCAGAAGGAGCCAAGCTACTTCGACCATGGAGGTAGAGTATGTCCCTTGCTATGAGGCTACTTCTCAAGCCATGTGGCTGAAAAACTTAATCTCTGGTTTTCACATTGTTGAAAGCATTTCTAGGCCACTTGTGATATATTGCGACAACACTGCTGCTATTCATTTCTCTTAAAACAACAGAAGCTCTTCTCGATCAAAGCACTTTGATATCAAATATCTGTTTGTTAGAGAGAAATATCTGGAGTTTCAGACTCGTATTGAGCATCTTGCTACAGAGAACATGTTAGCAGATCCAATAACTAAAGGCTTAACTGTTAGAGCTTTTCAGAACCATGTAACTCATATGGGTTTAGCTAAGTCTTTTGATGTTTTGGGTTAGTGGGAGTCTGAAATTTTACATTTACTTGATTATTATTCTTATAAGATATGTTTGAGGTGACGTCACTTTTGTTACCATATCTCTTGTAGCATTTTCAGATGTTTGGACTATTCTTGGATTGCATATTTCTCTTAATTAATTATGCTTATCCATATTCATTATTTATATCAAATATGAGCTTTTAACATGTATGATCTACTTCCCTATCGGATATTATTTCTGCATTGTTAAATCTTATGTTTCTTGACATGTGCTATAACTATAGTTGGTATTTTAGTCTTAATGATTCTTGCATTTTAATAATTGACTATTACTATCCAAGTGGGAGAATTGTTGAATTTTAATTTATATATATATATATATATATATACATATCCTATTTGGATTAGCATTAATCAATTATTAAAATATTAAAGTATCATTAATATATCAACTATATTATTTATATTTTATAATATAGCTTTAATACATTTAATGAATATTATAATTAGACTTTTCTATTGTGAGTGACCCGTGATGGGTTGGGCTATTCATATTGTAGTCCGTTGAGAAGTCCCTACTCTCATCTGATAATAAATAAATTGACTCTCCATTAATCTGTTTAACCCTAGACAGAAAATCTATCAGATAGAGAGTAGTACCACTCTCACAAAATTTAAAATTTCTCTATTCTGTTGTTCAAGATGGATGCTGCGATGATGCCAGGTATACATTCCCAATTCATCTCTCTTTTATATTATACTGTTTTAATATGCTGTAATCTGTATCTATACCGATCTAGGCTTGTAAGTTAGATCAACTAAATCCTTCAAAGTCTCCTTGAGCTCTGTAGCAGCAGGCTCAGGGATAAAGAACTCTCAGACCACCTCGAACTCATTTAACCCTATTGCTCCCGTCAAGCTGGACAGGAACAATTTCCTTCTATGGAATTCCACTATGCTACCTACTGTTAGAGGTAATCGCTTAGAAGGATTTATATTAATGGGAGAAACTCATGCCATCCAGAAATGATCACCACTGCTAATGGTTCTGAACCTAACCCAAAACTTAAGGAGTGGATGGTAACAGACTAGCTACTGCTAGGATGGCTATGTAGCTCCATCAATGTGGATGTCACAGCTTAGTTCATTAACTGCAAAACTAGTAGGGGATTAATCAAATACTAAAATCATTATGATAACAAGATATTGAAAAGTGTGTGTGTGTGTATATATATATAGGGATATATCATTTGAGAGGAATGATTTAATATAAAAAATAAGAGAGTAAATAATTATTATTACATTACAAATTAATGATTCATATCAACATTTATAGAATCTATTAAAACAATACTAATCAATAATATTGTCTTTGATTTTTTGTACATATGGATACTTTTTGTATTAATTATTATAACACTAGTGATCTAAAGGTGATTATTTCTTCTTTCAATCTCTAGTCGCTCTTCTTAATAGATACATCTCTATTTATGTGTTTTAGATTCGTGTTAACTCTCGAAAAAAGAGAATTAATGACCAAAAAATCCATCACTAATTCTGTAGAGGCAATTTACATGTGGCAGTTTTGATATATAATATTCATTTAGCACTTTATAGGATCCTTCATCTCAGTACTATAGGAAAGATACATTATTTATTTTTTCAATCTTCAAATATAGGTTTTAAATTTTAAAAAGTATATTGATGTTAGTATTTGTGAACAGATATATATATATATATATATATCAAAATTAAAACGTAAAAATTTTATGTATAATCTATTCCTATTTCAGTCATATAGAAAGATATATATATATATATATATAGTGTAATTGTTTAAAATTGTATTTATTATATTTGACATTATTATATTTTCTTATAAATAAATTTTTTGATTTAACTATCATAAAAAATGGTAAAATTAGTAGAATATGAAGAAAAGATATTATTCCACTCTACCATATGATATAACATTTTATTTACGCGAAATAATACAGCTAGCAAGATGTTTTAATTACACGAAATATTGTTATCCAAATTTGACTTCAAGTATGTATCATGATGTATGAAATGATAATATGATTAAATTACTTTCTCCTTCATTAAAACATATTTTAATTACAAAGTCTGTATTTTATTATAAAAATATAGTTGATTATTTTTTGAACTCAAAAGATATCTTACAATTAAAGCCATTTTGAATATAATATTTTTAGGTTTATAAAACAATCGCTTTTATAAAATAATTAATAATGATATTTATAAAAATAATTGAAACAAATATAAGTAAAAAATATTTTAGACTAATCACTAATTGAAATTGACTTTATAAAATATTGTTAGGTTAAAAAGTTACATTTATTGGTGAATAAAAAACTGTCGCAACAGTTTTTTATTTATTGTAAATGTAATTCACTCAATTTATTTTTTAAACCGCCGCTAATAATAAATCCACACATTTATCTTTATGTCATTGTGCTTTTTTTTTTTGCTTGTTTCCAAAATAGTTATTTTCTGAAAATAGATAAAAGATGTATTAACTTTCCTATTTAAAAAACTTTTTAATTTTTTTAATAATTGTTTTAAAATATATCTTCCCAAAATACTATAATAAATAAATTTTTTATGTTCAAAATAAAAAAAAAATTATGAGTCTTCTGCCCAAAATCAAAGGTCATGGTTTGTGGCCAAATTTATAGCAATTAATTTTGTATAGATTCAAATGACTTATTCATTGACCTAAAAAAGATCAGTACATATCAGCAATTTGATTACAAGTAATTTTTAAAAAAATAAAATAAAAAAGGAGAGATCCATGTAATAAATTATTTCAACAAATTAATTTATCCCAAAATTTGTATTAACGCTAATGCAATAATGTGTGGCCTCATTCATAGCAATAATTTGCTGTCTTTGCTTGCTTTTCAATTTCTAGGTCAACGCGTATTTTAAGTATTTGGTTACAAATTTGAAACTAATATATACCGAAACAGTTCTACAAACTTTAAATGAAACGTTTTTTTAAAAATTTTAAAATTATACTGAGGAATTGATTCAAACTAGAAAAAAAGAAATCATAGTAGTGTTAAATTAAGTCAAACTTTGTTCTTTACCATGAAAATTACATGGCCTCTTATTATTATATTGACTAGGATTTTATGTTTCTTTTTGAATTCAAACTTTAATGAAGAATTTTGGTATATTTTACAGTGAATTACTAATTTGACTCTAAAATATTACTTTTATGTCAATTTAAATTTAAAATATTTAACATTTTAATTTTATCTATAAAAAATTATATTTATCTTAATTTAATTTTTTTACTAAATTTGCAAATGTCTGTTGTAAAATTATAAATTTATTGTTATCAAAGTCAACAAATATAATTATTTTAATAGTTAAATTGAAACGTTTTACTTTTCAAAAATTAAAATAAAACCCATATAATCTTTTAACACAGCTAAAAAAGTTAAAATTAGCTGCACTTAAAAAATTGCCGCTAAATTCAACTGTAGTGGCAGTTCAAATGCAAATAATTCAATAATTGATTAGCATAATAATTTAATGTTAATAATTAACTAATATAATGATGTAATATTAATAACTTATTAATTTATTTAGTATTAATTTATTTAGTATAATTTGAACAGTTTAAAATTCATTAAATATTTTCCCCTATTTTCCACCACATTAATTATACATTGAAAGAGCTGACTATTAATTACCAATGATCTCGTATAAACCAGTGACATTGAAAGAAATTAATGTCAACAATAGCCCAGATTGAGTGATATCCAAGTTGGAAAATTAGAAGCTGGAAATCAACGAAACTAATAAAAAAAGGAAAGAAGAAATTATTTATTTAATTCTTAAAAGAATAAAATTATTTTAATTTTTCACTTTGAAAAATTGAATGTCTCAATTGTATAAGTTTATAAAACTTTATATTTGTCTCGATTTCATCCATTTCTTTTTCAAAATGAATTTTGGCAATGATGGATTTAAAATTTAATAATAAAAAATTTGGTTATTTAAGAGCAAAAATTTGAGATAAATAGAAATTTTAAGAGAATAAATTAAGATGTTCAATCTTTCAAAGATCAAATTGAAATAACTATAATATTTTAGAGATCAAATCAATAATTTATCAAATATAACAAATTGTAATAATATATTATTATTAAATTCAACCATGAAATAGATACATACATCATTATTAGTACTAGATATAATAATTACATTTATCAGTTGTTTAGGCTTTTTCAAAAATTATTATGTTGTGAGTATGGTTTGAAAAAAGGATATGCATTTTCAAAAGAAATAAAAATAATGTTTGGTAATAATGTTAAAAAAAACTAATGTGAATGTATTTAATAACTAATAATTGATATGCTATAATCATTTTTTACATTTTGTACTATCAAAATTTTTTTAAAAAAAAATTTAAGTTCAATCAAAAAGAAAAAATGAAGTTTATTTTAAATTTTGTTTAAGTATTTAAATCTTTTTACAGTAATTAAAAATGGTGTTTAACATGTTATTAATTGAACCTTACGTGTATTACATATATGATAAAATGAAGATTCGAGCGTGAAAATATGTTGCAAAAGATTTAAAAACCGTTGCATATACTTTTTACAATGATTTTGCAACATTTTTCAACCATTGCACTTGCTGCTGTTGCTTTTATTTTTAGGCAACGGTTTTAGAAAGCAAATGCAACACTTGCTTACATTTGCTTGCAACACTCTAATGCAACAGTTTTAAACCGTTGCCAATTATAGGCAACACTTTTGAGCTGTTACCCATCACAGGCAACTCTTTTGAGCTACTGATTATAGGAACACTTTTGAGCCGTTGCCATTATAGGCAACACTTCTAAATCAAAAGAAGCAAGAGGAGCTTTGGTAAAAATATCAACAATTTGATGCTGCGTACGAAATGGAAGAAGCTTGAGAAAACCATCAACAATCTTGTCAAGTACAAAGTGGCAATCAATTTCTGTGTTTGTGCACACGTGGAAGACTAGATTAGTAGCAATGTGTATAGCGGCTTGATTATCACAACAAATTATAGCTAGGGGAAGAGGTAGGAACACGGAAAACCTAAAGCAGTTGTTGTATCTAAACAAGCTCTCTAGTTGTGGCAACTAAGGCACTATATTCAGCCTTAGCTAAAGACCGAGACAATGTAGTTTGTTTTTTGGCCTTTCAAGAGATCAATGAGTTTCCTAAGAAGATACAAAATCTAGAAACATATTTGCGAGAATCCAAACAAGCCCCCAATCAGCATCAGCAAACACCTGAAGCTAAAAATTAGGTGTAGGAGAAAAAAGAATACCTTGGCCTAGAGAATTTTTTAGATAACGTAGTAAGTGGTGAACAACATCAAGGTGTGGCTGCCTCAGCTGCGATATAAACTGGCTCAATTTGTGAATAGCGAAAGTAATATCGAGCTAAGAAATTGTTAAGTATAATAGTTGATCAACAAGCCTACGATAAACAGTAGGATCAAGAATTAAATCACCCTCAAATGAACTCAACTTCTATTTAGGATCCATAGGCAAAGAAGTTGGTTTTCTAGTAAGAAACCCAGTGTCCTCAAGTAGTTACAAATATAATGTCTTTGAGATAAAGCAATGCCTTTTTTAGATGTGGCCAACTCGAGACCTAAGAAATATTTAAGTGATCCTAAGTCTTTCAATTTAAATTGATTATGAAGAAATTGTTTAAGTTGATCAATAATAGTAGAGTCTACTCTGGTGATGATTATATCATCAACATAAATAAGAAAAGCAACAAGCATCCCATAGATAGACTTGTGTTAACGACAAACAAATTTCTACCAATAAGTTCCAGAATGAGAAGGCTTGGCATGATAGCCTATAGGTAAATCCATTTACACTTCTTCAAATAAATCTCCATTTAAGAAAGCATTGTTCACATAACAAGAGGCCACTGATGTTGAGCAGCTACGGCCAAAAGAACTTTAACAATCACAAGTTTGGCAACCTGTGAGAATGTCTCAATGAAATCTAATCTTTCTTGTTGAACCCTTTAGCCACTAAATGTGCCTTATACCTCTCGATAGAACCATCAAACTTGTATTTCACTTTATAAATCCAATTGCACCCTATGGAATGTTTACCCTTAGGTAAAGGCACAACACTTCATGTTTTATTTATTTCCATAGCTTCTAATTCTTTAGCCATAGCATCTCTCCAGTGATCAAACTTCACATCTTGATGATCAAATTAAGGTTCAAAGGTTGAAGAGATATTACACAACAGAGCAATATGAGTGGAATTGAAATTAGAGTAGGAGAAATGATCTGAAAAAGGGTGAGAAGACCCTGTCTTACAGTGAAAACCCAAAGGTATGATGATACTATAGGACATGAGAAAATGGACGAGATGGAGGAGTGATATCGGGTATTTTTATATATATTGTAGTCCTTATTTTAGTCTTATTGCCATTTTAATATTGTCAACTCTCTAATTTTATTATGTTTTGGTAATTATTGGGTCTAAAATAATTATAGAACTAATATGTTTTAATTCCATATTTTTATGAGTTTAATTGATTAAATACCCTTAATCCTTGTGCTTAAATTACAAATTTAATTATTAGAGAGTTAATTTACTAACACAGATGCCATCTAAACGCTAAAATAGACATATATGCTAACTGGACATTGACTAGGGCTGACTGGACTAGGGCCCATATTCTGTACTGTTCTGATTTCTTTTTCTGCACAATAGTAGCAACACGACAAAGTAGTAATAGCAGCAAAAATGCTTTCTGCAGAAAATAGAAAAAGCAACAAAAGACATCACCAGTAAAATGCAGAGAAAGGGACAACACAATGGAGTCAAACAACAGCAAATTCCTCCCTCCTTCTCTCTTGAAGTTTGAAACATATTCAGAACCTCATTTGTACTTGTTGAAGACTTTCTTCCACTTTTCTTCTATAATTTGTAGGTTACCCCCTCCCCCCAATTTTCCTCTTTGTTTTATAGTATTTTCGCCTCCATGGAAGGCTAAACTTCTTATGTAATCAGTCACACATCATCTGGAGTTGTGCTTGAACCTTTTTTGGGCATTAATCAGATAAGTTCTTATTGTTCTTGCTCTATTTTCTATTCCTTTATTTGTCTTTCTATTTTATATCCATGTTCATTTTTTATTAGAGTGGTATATGGTTATGATTACTATTTTAATCTTTTTATTTGAGGAATAATCTAGTTATGCAGGTATGAATGTATTGCTATGTGTATAACAAGATTTGGTTAGAGATATATTAGATTTCATTAGGTTTGGGTCAAGGCTAGTGGAATGTAGTTCTAGAAGATTTTCTACAAATTTTAGGAATTAAAACCAAGTGGCATAACACAATAAGAAATTAACAAGTTGATGAAGGTTATGATAGATACAACTCTAGGGATTTGTGGCTGGTTACAAGTTTGTGTATTTCGTTTCTCTGTTTTGTTTGTGTTTTGTTCTTCGATTAGCTTATATTTGTATTTTAATTATGTTTTAAGCTTTTAATTATGCAATCACCCCCCAGTGGTAATTAGGTTGTAATTAGAGTAGATTAGTGTTAGAACAATTAATTAGGCAGTTACAAGCAAGGCTCCTTGATAGAATACAACTTGGGACGATCACTATACTGCAAGTTGCCACGAATTTAATTCTAGGGGACTCGGGGTCGTATGTGGTGACTTGAACCAGAATTTTGGCACTGTTGTCGAGGAGCCAATTTTTTCTAAATCACCTAATTAGTTGTTTATGTGTGTCTTTGTTGGATTCTAAATTATTGAGTGTTAGCTGAAGTGGTTTACAAGTTTTTGGTTTTACCGGGTACTATTCATTTTTGGAAAAGTAACTCCGATTGACTTGAAAACTGGTAGACCACTAAATTTTGAAGTTCTAAGTAAGGCTCCTTAAGCGATTACATCGCTCTAAAGCCCCGCCTTGTTTTTGCCAAATTCAATCATTTAGATGCTCTTTTTTATTTTACCATGTTTTTCTTGATTTTTCTAATATATTGTGATTTTTGGTGTGATTTTGTAGATCGTATTTTTTAGCTCTGTTTGTTGTTTTTGTCCATCCATCTTGTGAAGGATTTTTCCAAAAAAAATTTGAATTTTCTGAGATACTTCATTTTTTGGGTCTTTTACGAGCTTGAACATAGAAACAATAGCATAAGTGTTTGTCTTTGTGTTTTTCTTGTATGTTTCATCTTTCTAGTCTATATTGAGGTCTATCAAGAAGAATAAATAAGTTTTGATCCAAAATTGGATAAACCCTTTATATAGGCTAGTTGGAGTAGTTGTGTTAGGAGTAGTATAGTTGTTATAGTGTAGTTGTTGTTGTAGCATTGTTGTTTTTGGCGTAGAATCAGAGTTTAATTCTTGTTTTTGAGGTTGCTTCTAGTGAGTTACATTAGGGACCCTGCCCATAGATCCATATAGAATTGAGCATAGCTTAGATGAACTAGCATCCATAGTGACGTACCTAACCCTTAGGCAAGAACAACAAAATCCACTACCCTTTCCCCCTCTCCTTTCTTCATATATGAGTGGAATAGATTCCTTATCTGCATATAAGAAATACCAATATCTTCAATTCCAAGAAAGTACAGAGTCCTATATAGGAGTCTTTTCTTGCCAAATGCAATTTCAACAAGATTCCTAACAGTCTATGTTTGACACATAGCCCACAACATACCATCCTGAATTTGAACATCCAAACCTAGGGTATAAGAGCTTATCCCATCCACCATATGAGCACGAAATTGATGCTTCTTACCTAAGTGAATCACCTCCTCCAGTAACCCTTAGGGAGATTGCGTCAAGTTTGGAAGACTTGATTCAATAGGTGGCCACAAATACCCTGCAGTTTCAAGAACAAACTGAGGTGAACTTACAGAGCTTGGAATCTCAACTAAGCCAACTAGCTAGCACAACTAGTGAGTTAATCAATCAGGGGTTTGATAGTAGTCCACCTTCTCCACCCATGGCTGACCTAGGAGCCAATGATAGTGTCATTTTTCTGAATGATAACACACAAATAGATGGTCCACCTCTCCAAGCTAAATTAGAAGATTTAAGTAGGCCAAATAGAGAGTCATCACCCGCTAGCAATGTAAGTCAGCAAAGTTAAAATGAGAATAAGGAAGCTGATAAGGATAAGTTCCCTTTCCTTCACAAACCATCACCTTCTCTAAATAGGGTCATCCTGCCTAAGATTGTTGAACTTGAGCTAGAAAAAGAAATAGAGACCTTAGTAGATGTAGACATATTATGGCTAGAGAGAGAATCAAAGTTTGTGGGAGATTTTCTATGTGATTGTCAAACTTGCCATGCATGCATTGCAATAGAGAAAGCTTTAAATCATGGCAACTTTGATTTTGTTGGACATGAGCTGAATGCATATGTACTTGAATATGAATTTAATGTATCCACATTTGAATTTGCACCTAAATTCAAGGCATTTGCATATGATTTTGCATCTGCACTTGCACATAATTTCAACACATCTGTATCTGAATGTGCAAGTGCATATGAATCTAACTCCAATTCTCCTATGTTTTTGTTGTAAATTCTGATTCTATCTCTTGTGTTTTTAATTCTGTTTCTAAGTTAGATTTTGTTCTAGGTGATAGTCTTAGTTTAGATTCTGTTTTAGATAGTTCAATTTTAGATGATAGTTTTAGATTAAATTATGTTTTAGATAATTCTAGCTTAGATGGTAGTAGATTTAATTTTTTTTCCATTTTAGATAATGATAGATTTAATTCTTGTTCTATTTTAGATAGGAGTTTTAATTCTGTTTTAGAAAGTAACTCTCTTTTTGTTTTAAATTGTGTTTTAGTTAGTACTCCTTCTTCCTTTTCTTTTTGTTTTTCTCTTGGTTCTTCTCATTCTTCTGTGGCAAGTGGAGCTTCTTCTGTTTTTCTTCAAGTTGGTGACAAAAATTCAATTCTTTCCACCATCCAACCTGTTGCTAAGAAAAACTCCTGGAAGAAGCTAGTGCCATGCAATTGGAAGACACAGAAAAGGTGCGCCAAACTGATAAGCATGTTTTCTTTTCCCTTTTCTCTCTTTTATTTTCATGTCCTCTGATTTGCTGTGCTTTGATGATGTGTTGTTTGCATTGAGGACAATGCAAAATTTAAGTGTGAGGGGGAGAATGAAATGGTCTCTATTTTTAAATTTCATGCATTTTTAAATTTATGTGCTTTTTATTATGTTTTTAGCCTCTTTTCCACACTTTTCGGAGTATTTAGCTTGTATTTTTTTGTGCAGAATTTTAATATGCTTTTAGATTTGGTTTTTTAGTGCTCTCTTTTTTGGTTTTTGGAAGAAGATTTTGTTGTGGAAATATGCTTGCTAAAATAGTTAGATTTGAATTGTTTTAGCATGATTAAAATTTTAATCTTGCTTTTCTAGAGTTCAAGCTTAAATAACAATAAATTTGGTTTCAATGAGTTCTAGTAATAATCTTTAAACCGTAAGGATTTTGAGCCTTAATGAAAAATGTTATTCTTTCTTGTTTTGTGTGATCAAGTATCATGAATTTTCACTCTTGAACTTGTCTTGAATCTTGTTGAGGCTAAATTTTACATGTGCATGCTTGGAGATAATTGAGGCATTTCTTTGCGAACCATTTTTAGCCAAATAGCCATCCCATGTATTGTTTCCATTGTATGCCATTTTGCACCTTGTTTCCACTTTCCTTCTTGCATTTTCCACTACTTTTCTTCCCAACCCATAATTTTTTATTCCCAATTTAAGAAGTGAAGAGCACCAAATTCTTTTAGAGATTTGATGTGCTGAAAATTTTTGTAAATTTTGGGATGCTTTGAAATGAATATTTCTATCTACTCCCAAAGAAAAAAGGAAAGAAAAAATATGGCCATTCAAAAAGAAAAAAAATATTATTGTTGAAAAAGAAAAATGATAATTACGTCAACGTTGAAAAGAAGAAAAAGAAGAAAAAAGAAGAAGAAGAAGAATAGAAAGAAAAAAAAAAGAGTAGAAAGAACTTTTTATACCCAAAATTTATTTATGTTCAATCTCTTGTAATGTTATAGCTAATACTCTTCATGTTCTTAAGTAGTTCCCCTTCATATTTTTATGTTGTTTCCTTCATGTTCTTGAGTTGTTTTCTTCATGTTCTTGAGTTGTTTTCCACCTTTATCCTATCTCCCTTCTCTCTTTCCATTGTCTTTCACCTAACATTGCATCCTTATAAAGTCCTTTTGATTCAAGGACGCATGTGAATTTCATTTAATGGAGATTTAGATACTTGACAAGCTTATGATAGTGATTTTATAATAGGTTGAATTTTGAGTGAATTACCCATAAACACTTGAGAGAATAGAGTGTATACACATCCTTTGTGAAGACGCTAATTACTTGATTTTATTCTTGTCAAATTAAACTGATATGATGCTTGGAATTTTAGAACTAAAGATTCAATTTCTTCAAGTGCTAAATCTTTTCAAATTTAAATTATTATATGCTAGCATGTTTACTCACTTTTCTTTTAGTGTCGTTTAGTGTTCTAAATATGATTTTGCCCAGAAGTGCAAAAGGCTAAGTGTAGGAGATTTGATATCGAACATTTTTATATACATTGTAGTCCTTATCTTAGTCCTATTGCCATTCTAATATTGTCAACTCTCTAATTTTATTATGTTTTAGTAATTATTGGATCTAAAACAATTATAGAACAATATGTTTTAATTCTATATTTTTATGAGCTTAATTGATTAGAGACCCATTAATCGTTGTGCTTAAATTACATATTTAATTATTAGAGAATTAATTTGTTGACATAGATGCCACCTAAGTACTAAAATGGACATATATGCTGACTGGCCACTGACTAGGGTTGATTAGAATGGGGCCTACATTCTGCATTGTTCTAATTTCTTTTTCTGCACAACAGAAGCAACACAACAAGGCAGCAACAATAGTAGAAATGCTTTCTGAAAAAAATAGAAAAAGAAACAGAAGACATCAGCAGCAAAATATAGAGAAAGGGATAGCACAATGGAGTCAAACAACAACAAATTTGTCCCTCCTTCTCTCTTGAAGTTTAAAACACATTCATAACCTCATTTGCACTTGTTGAAGACTTTCTTCTTCCACTTTTCTTCTGTAATTCATAGGTTACCCCCATCTCCCCTAATTTTCCTCTTTGTTTTGTTGTATTTTGGCCTACATGGAAGGCTAAACTTCTCATGTAATCAGTCACACATGATCTAGAGTTATGCTTGAACCCTTTTTGGGCATTAATCAGATAAGTTTTTATTATTCTTGTTCCATTTCCTATTCCTTTACTTCCTCTCTATTTTTATATCCATGTTCATTTATGATTAGAGTGGTATATGGTTATGATTATTGTTTTAATCTTTTTATCTGAGGAATAATCTAGTTATGCGTATATGAATTTGATTGTTGTATGTGTATAACAAGATTTGGTTAGGCCTATATTAGATTTCATTAAGTTTGGGTCAATGTTAGTGGAATCTAGTTCTAGAAGATTTTCTGAAAATTTTAGGAATTAAAACCAAGTGGCAGAACACAATAAGAAATTAACAAGTTGATGAGGGTTATAGATACAACTCTAGAGAATTGTGGTTGGTTACATGTCTATGCATTTTATTTCTCTGTTCTGTTTATGTTCTGTTCATTTGTTAGCTTAGATTTTTATTTTAATTCTGTTTTAAGCTTTAATTATGCAATCACCCCCTAGTAGTAGTTAGGTTGTAATTAGAGTAGATTATTATTAGAACAATTAATTAGACAATTAGAAGCAAGACTCCTTGAGAGAATACGACTTGGGACGATCACTATACTGTAAGTTGCCATGAATTCAATTCTAGGTGACTCGGCGGCTGTAATGGCTTAACCAAGGAGGAATGACCTCGTTAGTGGTACTTGCCTTAGTGGTATCACCATCATTAAAAGAAACTTGCTCAGTTGATGCATCAGTTAACTGTTTTGGAATGAGAGACATGTCTATTGCAAGAAAGTCTAAAGGAGAGGCATCAGTCGGGGAAACTAGATTGGAATGAGAATCTAATACTATACTAGAATCATCAATAAAAACACGTGGTAGTTGTCACAACCTGAAATCGGGGCTAGGAGTTTTACCATTTCTAGAGCTAAATTTGTGACTAGCGTGAACAATGTGTTACCAATACTGCTGCAAGCCTAGATTTCTCCTACTTATGTGAGGTGGCCTATCTAATTGTAAAGTATATTAGAGAAATAATTTAAAGTAAATTATCTTGCACCAAATAATTGGAAGGCATCCTCAATTCACGAACCTTCGATTTGACCCTCCTTCCATACCTGTAACTGTGAAGGGATGAGTCTAAACTATGGACTCACCAATGTTAGCCCTACACTACACAGATCATATAAATATATATATATATATACCCACTCAGGAATTTATCTCGCATGATACCAAGCTACCCAAAGGCACACATATAGTATCACATCCCGTCATATTTTTTGCCAAGCATACACATATACACACCACACATTAAATGGACACATCATTCTTAAGGATCCATGGTCCCAATGCATGCAATCCTACTCAGGGGTCCACACTTCCATGCTACATCTTAAGAGCTTTGTCAACATGGGTTTACATTCCCACAGATTATTACTCAAGAAATCCTAATTATGTATCCGGCCTATTAGGTCATATCTATAACCATAACATATATCCTATAGATAAAACAAACAACCATACACAATATATTATGCAAATGATGATATGTAATGTTTATCTCACACTTCCTGCACTTACCACATTAAAGACCAACCCTCAATGTGTTTATATCAGAGGTCCATCCCTCTATTCCCACTCATTTTAGAGGTTTACCCCTCTATTTCCCTCTCATAATATGAATATGCAAATGATAATATGCAATTCATTCACACAAACACAATGCAACAACCAATCCACTATTCTCACCGACATTCCATACAACAATTGCAAATACATTTAACAACTAAATATATATAAAACAATTTAGGAGAATAACTCTTAAAATATAAATATACATACATATATATATATATGTATATTTATATATATACACATATAGATATACATACATATATATATACATATCATATAGAGGAGAGCTAGATCGCTCACCTAGATTCCACGCTCTCTCGGCTGCCCCTTTACGCCTCGACCATCCCTATGAAGTAACCATGAAAAAGCTTATCAAGATTACAAAATAGAGAAATTTCATATTACTAATCCTAACCTTTACTCACTTCTCCGGTCATAACTCTTAACTAGTAATGAATTTCCAAATGGAACTTATACTATTGGAAACTAGACTTAAAGAGATTTCTAACAATATAACGTTTGCTAAAAATGGAGTCCAAATGAAAGAGTTATGATCATTTGAAGAAGAACCAAGGAAACTCGGTATGGCTGGCGCCTTGGCACCATATACACACACCTCGCTTGGTGCCTAGGTGCCACGACCTTCTTCTTCCCCAAAACCCCTAAAGATTAGAGCTAGGCACCACGATCATAACTCACGTGATTTCCTTTCAATTTTGGCTCAGAACTGGCCAAATTTCCACTGTTTTTCATGATTTCTTCCATGGGTTGTCATCCTTGGTTCCTAAGGAGTATTTAGACACCAAAACCCTCAATTTTAATGAAGAAACAAAGTCACAATCTCGATTTTACCCTAAATATCCTTAAAACTAGAAAATAGGATAAAGTTCAGGAAATCATAATTCCTACCTCGATTCCTTTCTTTCCCTACGTTACTTAGTTGCTGGAGTTTCAACCCATCTCTTGAGATCTGCACCTTGAAGCTTGGTTAATGGATTTGACTGGAGAGAGATTAGAGAAAAGGAAAAGAAAAAAAAGAAGAGAGAGGGTGAAGAGAGAGAAAAAGAGAAAATGAGGAAAAAAGGGGTAAAGCCACCTATATATACTTGCTCATGGTGAAATTACTACTTTGCCCTCCAGTCAACCCTTGGTTAAGACTGGTAAGAGCAAATTTGTAATATCCCATCTCGGTTGTTTCTAAATCTTAAGTGCCTCACAGTTTTTCTTATTTCACTTTTGTCCCTCCTTGGATTCAACCAGTCTCCTAACTCCCTCGGTGCCCTAAGTACCACCAATACACTCCTTGACTCTCCACCATTCAATATTCCACAACCTAGCCACTTCTAAAACTCATATTTTCCTTCTTACACAACAAAAAAAATTTCCTCTACCTGAGTTATTACATAAAATTAGTTTTAAATAATATCTGAAATAGGTATTACAGTAGTTCTATATCTGCATAAGGATCATCCTCAACTAAAGGGTCAGTCACACTATGAAAAGGGAAAATATTCTCATGGAATACGACATCTCTAGAGAAGAAGAATCGCTTCGAAGCAATGGTATATACCTTATAGCCCTTTATGCTAGGAGAATAACCAACAAAAAAAAAAGACTTAGCCCAAGGTGAAAATTTTATTCTATGAGAGGTGAGAGTGGAAACAAAACATAGACTACAAAATACTCGGAGAAATTGATAGTCAACAAGCTTGTTATATAATAAGGTATATGGAGTCCTATTGGAAAGCAATGGAGAAGGGGTTCATTTGATGATATATGTGGCAGTTAGAAAACACTCACCCGAAAAAGAAAGAGGCACTCAAGATCAAAAGAAGAAAGCCCGAACCACTTTAAGCAAGTGTTGATGTTTTCAATCCACTACAACATTCTACTGAGGCCTTTACACACACGAGAATTGATGCATGACCTCCTTGGAGTTAAAAAATTATGTGAAATGTAATTCTAGAGTATTATTAGATTTAAATTTCATAATAATCATGCCAAATTGGGTTTCAATGAGTTGGAAAAATCATGGACTTATGGTAGCAACATTAGACCCGGTCTTCATTAAAAAAAAATCCATGTGAACCTAGTACAATCATCCACCAAAGTTAAGTAATATCTAAAACCATTATGAGTCGGCTTATGAATGTGCCCCCATACATCACAATGAATCAGATCAAAAGGATGTGCAGAGAGATTATTGTTAGAAATAAAAGAAAGTCTTCTTTGTTTTTATAGTGGGCGAATATCACAAGGAGCATGGTCTTTTAAAACACCAAGTCTTTTGGAAGATAAATGTCCTATTCAGTGATGCCAAAATTTGGCAGTCACATTATTTATAGTAATAGAGAAAAAAATTAAGCAAAGAATCATTATAGCAAGCAAAAGTCTTTCTCTTAATATCTCTGTTGACAAATTCCTCAAACTCAAGGACATATAGGTCATTAAGTCTCTCAACCTTGCTAATCATCTTCAATGTTAGATGATCCTGAAAATTGCAAGAATTAGCAAAAAAAAAAAACTAAACTCTCAAGGAAGTACATTTTATCAAAGCATTCATAGAAAGTAGATTAAAATTGAACTAAGGAACATAGAGGACATCAGCACGAATTAGTTTTGGTGATATTTTCACTTGGCCAATATAATTGAAAATCAGTTTACTTTGATCAGGCAGAGTGACATAGGTGTTCTGGACATGCTTCATGTTAGTAGAAATATGCTGACTAAAATGGATGTGACTGGTGGATCCAGAATCCACAATCCAAAAACAAGGAGAATGTAAGATAGGATTGAAAGAAATAGAGAAGCATGTACCCGTCACGGGAGAAGATGAAGTGGCACCCTCAACATTAGTTTTTGCCTTAAATAGGCGAGTGCTTAACATTGACATAAGTTAAGAGTATTGTGTGGGATTGAGCATCTGTACAAAATTGCTCAACTAATTATTGGAGTTCTGAGAAATAGAATTAGAATCTAAAACCTAATTTGTCAACTGAGTAGATTTGCCACCACTGGTTTTTGGTTTAGGCTTATATCCTGGAGGATATTCGTGAAGTTTGAAGCATTTGTCAATAGTATGGCCATTATAGCCACAATGAGTGCAGATAGGTTTGTCTTTCTTCTGGTTAGGCTTACTAGAATTTGACTTGCTAGCCTTTATTTTTATTACAAATGCCATGGACAAATTTCCAGAGTTCCCTCCAATGTCGGTAACATCTCTTTTTGATTTTCTTCTTGAGAAATGAGGGCAAAAAACTTTGTTTACAGAAGGTAAAGGATCCAACAACAGCATTTGTCCTTGGACTTGAGCAAAAGTTTCATTTATTCCAATCAAAAAAGACATTACATACACCATGTGATAATGTTCAGGAAGCTTCTTTGTGCCTCCACAAGTGCACTTTCCACAAGTACATGAAGGCCTATAATTGTTGAGTTCTTCCCAAATAGCCTTGAGCTTGGTAAAATAATTGCGAATGGAGGATTGACCTTGTTTGTGATTCATCAATTCACGTCTTAACTGAAAAATGTGTGGTCCATTTTTCTTTTGAAAATGTTCCTCTAAATCAAGTCAAATCTAACTTGCAGATTGAGTATATATCACAGAATCAAAATTTCTCTAGAAACAGAGTTAAAAATCCAAGAAATGACCATGTTGTTATTTCTGATCCAAGAATTTAGAAGAGGATCAAAACCTGAAGCTTTTGGAATTAAGCCATCGACAAATCCTTGCTTATTCTAGAATCTTGAGTAGAATTAGTAGCCATGACTGAATCAAATGAAGAGAGCAAATACAGAGTTCTTGATGAAGAAGAAGAGAAACGATCAGGAAAGATCGAGAATAGTAACCCAAAGAACATAAGAAAATGATGAGAGAGATCGAGAAAATGGGGAATAGGGAAGTGGGTTATGGCTCTATTTGACGCAACAAGCTTATAGCTTATGAGCTAGTTTATAGCTTATTTGACTAGCTTGTAAGCTCATTAAAAGTGTTTGGTAAATAAGTTTATTTTAGTAGCTTATAGCTTATTATGATAAGCTACTTTTGAGTAGTTTATAACTTATATATTTTTCTTCCTTTTTTACCTTTGTTATTTTATAAAAATACCCATTATACCCTTATTTTATAATCATTATATATAATATAGGTTAAAACATACTTGATGTCCCTGTAGTTTCATTGAAGAATGATTTTAGTCCATATAGTTTGAAAACAATGAATTTAGTTCCTGTAATTTTCAAAACTATGCAATAGGTCCCTAAGATTAGCTTTTGATTAGTCAACCATTAGTCAATGTGGACTAGGATATTCATGTCAGTATTAAAATCCATGTTAGCACTGCCTATGTACCACTTATGTTGATGTGGACTAGCCACGTGAACTCCCTAAAAAAAAGCTTCAGTTTATTCACTTAGGTCCTTAGTCAAAATTTTTCTGTTGTCCAATTTTTGATAAAAACCCATCTTCTACTTTGTCTAGGTCCCTAGTTTAAAAATATATATTTTTTGTCAAAATCATCCCCTATAAACTTTCATTTTATTCATTTAGTCCCTATTCTTCACTTTCATGCTTTTTTTTTCTTATGGTTTGGTCTTCCAAATCAGTCCATAATTTCATTTTTAGTCATGATATGATTTAATCTATCATTTCTACTGAAACATACAAGAAATGAATTAAAATTCAAGTTTCAAAACTTACCTTTTATTCACTTAGGTCCTTGGTCAAAATTTTTCTTTTGTCTAATATTTGATATAAACTAGTATTCTACTTTGTTTAGGTCCCTAGTTGAAGAATATATTTTTTATCAAAATATCCCCTATAAAATTTTTAGTCTGTTCACTTTAGTCCATGTTCTTCACTTTCATACTTTTTCTCACAGTTTGGTCCTCTAAATCAGTCCATAATGTTATTTTTAGTTATAAAATGATTAAATCTATCATTTCTATTGAAAAACAATACAATCTATCATTCAATCTATCATTTATACCTAAGTGAATAAAAGGTAAACTTTGAAACTTGAATTTTAATTCATTTCTTATATTGTTCTTGGGTATAAATGATAGATTGAATTATACCATGACTAAAAATGAAATTATGGACTGATTTGGGCAACCAATCTATGAGAAAAAAATATGAAAGTGAAGAACCAGAACTAAAATGAACAAACTAAGGTTTGTAGGGGGATGATTTTGACAAAACAAATATATTCTTAAACTAGGGACCTAGACGAAGTAGAAGACAAGTTTATATCAGAAATTGAACAAAAGGAAAATTTTGACCAAGGACCTAAGTGAATAAAATGTAAGCTTTGAAACTTGAATTTTAATTCATTTCTTGTATTTTTTTTTTGGGTAGAAATGATAGATTAAATCATGTCATGACTAAAAATAAAATTATAGACTAATTTGAAGGACCAAACCATGAGGAAAAGAGCATGAAAGTGCAGAATAAGGACTAAAGTGAACAAATTATAAAGTTTGTAGGAGATATTTTTGACAAAGAAAAAAAATATTCTTAAACTAGGGATCTAGACAAAATAGAAGACGAGTTTATATAAAAAATGGGACAAAAAAAATTTTGACAAAGGACCTAAGGGAATAAACTGAAACATTTTTTTAAGGAGTCCACATGACTAATCCACGTCAACATAAAGTGGTACACAAGCAATGCTGACATGGATTTTAATTCTGATATCAACATCCCAGTCGGCATTAACTAACAGTTGACTAATCAAAAATTAACCCAGGAACTTATTTCGTGATTTTAAAAAATACAGAGACTAAAATCAGTCTTCAATGAAATTATAGGGATCTCAAGTATATTTTAGCCTATAATATATATAAATATAATAAAATATGTAAATATATTTTATTATATATAATAAAATATATAAATATATTTTTAATGAATTTTATATATATAATAATTTAAATTAATTTAATTAAAAAAATGATATATTCATTTATATTATTTTAGAATTTAAAAAAAATATGTCATTGTACACTTTTTAACTATTTCAACAACTACTTTTATCGAATAATTCTAATTCAATAAACTAATATATAAACAAGCTATTAGTTATCAGCTATAAACTAAAGTAAACTAATTTTGCCAAAAGAGCCTATAGCTCTAATACCATATTGCAGTCAAAGAAAAGGAAAGCTACTCATTTACTTCCTCAGCTCGTACACAGGAAAAATATATATATATATATATATATATATATATCTAAACTACACTAAATAGAAATGCCATCTGTACAAAACCATACTAACAACATTGTAGCTAATTATAAATACAATTTATTAAACTCTAATAAGTTATAAAGAAGGAAAGAAAAGTAGAGTGGCTGAACATAATAATTCAATACAAATTTCAATTCAAATTGATAAACAGTGAAACTATACCTCACTCTATAAATCCCAAATATCACCCATTTTTTTAAAAATTACCCTAACTGCTGAAATAGTAACCTGATTATATTAAAATCCCTATCCATGTGAATATGATATATTTTAAAATCCTAATACTCCAAATTCCCATTATTCATATTCCAAACTCCATCACTTGTGATATTTTAGTTTAAATTTATTTATCCAATTTAATATATGCTTTATTTATTTATTTATTTATTTTTCGAACTTTTGCTGAATGATATGAGATGTAAATCAGTCCAAGCTTGGACATCAATCTGATCCTATTGTGAGTTATGTTAACCTTGTGTTAATAGACTTGTTCACGTGGATCAACTTTTTGCAATGTGGAATGTTAATGGCTGACGTTAAGAGTTAGTAACCCATTTCGATGCTTGCTAACAATGTGTGAATTTCTTTGTTAGTCTTGGAAATTATTTAGGTTTTTTAAGAAAAAAAAATTATTTGTCTCTCTTCAACTTTACGAGGTAAAGTTCTTTTGGGGATCTTATTCCATCCAGACTCATAATTTGTTTATTATGCCCACCAATTTGTTCGTTAGATGTTATTGAGTCCATCAACGGTGGGCTTTGACAGTATTCCATGCTTGAAAAAATCGGTTTACTCATTATTTCTGAAGCATATTGTGGCCGGGTAATAGCAGCAGTAAGGATAAAAGGCAGCAGATTTACTGTCATTTCTCTTTTGTGGTGGGATTATGCATCTTTCATATAGCTACTTCTTTTAATTTATTACGGGTGGGGTTAACATTAAGACTGAGCACATGCTTAGATCTGTAGCCTTTTGTTTGATAAAATTTAGTAGTAGTTTCATCTGGGAACTGAGGGGGGAGAGAGAGAGAGAGACAACAGCAGCAGGCTTTTCTAGAATAGGGAACCTAATAATTTAATTACTTAACCTTTTCGGCCAATACTTCTGAACTTGATAGCTTGATTGTCTACTAATCCTATTTAACTAAATTCAATAGATATTGGAAGTTCATGAAGCAAATGAATTTGGTATTATGACTTCACATCCAAAAATATTTTGAAAATTCTGGCATCTGATTTTGGAGAGAATAATTATCAAAAGCTAATGGGTACACTCATTGGGATGAGGGACCAAACATGAATGGTATGGGTATCCAACAACATAAAAATAGCTTTTGACAAAACTGCTAGTTTCTTTTATACTCTTCTTTAAGTAAATCCATTGTTTTCTCTGTAAGGTTTGTTGCATCAGTTGATGGGAATCTTTACACTTGGGAAAGAGGGTTCAAAGGCGTTGCAGATGTTCACTCTGCTTAATGCTTAGATTCTTCGTTGCGCTTTGCTAAAGTTAGTCTTGGATGCAACCACACTATAGCTTTATCTGGTGTTTATGAACACAACTTCTTAATCTTATGGTTCTTCTGTAATTGCTGCCTCCCTCTGAGAAATGTTGAATAGTTGTTGAAATGTTTATAGGCGATGGAGATGGTTTTATGCTTGCTGGCAAGCATCTTGGACTGCTTAATGATCCATGGAACTTCAACCCCCCAAAGCAATCACCTAGTAATGTAATAATTATAGTACCTTTGGCATTAAAATTCTTAATCATTAAGTATGTCATCTCTTTTGTGTATACATTTCCATGCTTGATAAAATATTAAACTTTCCATATTGAAAATATTTCTAGTGTAGACTCTGCATATATAGGTTCATCAATCAATGTTTGCTATGGATGATTATCATATTAAACTTGTAATTTTTTTTTTCATAATCATGTTAAGGTTAAAAGAGCCTGCATCAGGGATCATCTTTGAGCCCTTATTTATTTGACTTGGTTTTAAAAGTTCTGACGAAACAAATCTAAGAAGATATCCCCAAATGCATGCTTTTTGCATATGACATTGTTCTCATAACAAATTCAAGGGAAGAGATTAATTTTAAACACGAGTTATAGAGAGCTACTTTAGAATCGAAGGAATTTCATTTGAGCAGGAGTAAGATAGAATATATGCATTGTAAGTTTAACAAGTGACAAGCTAGAAACGAGTTGAAGGTTAAAATTAAAGATCAGGTTGTATCACAAGTGTCAAAGTTTAGGTATCTGAGATCAGTTATACAAGATGACGATGAAATTATTGGAGATGTAGCACATAGGATACAAGTTGGGGTGGTTGAAGCGAAAAATAGCATCAAGAGTTATTTGTGATCGGAAAGTACTTAATAAGCTCAAAAGAACGTTTTATCGTACTGCTATAAGACCAGTAATTTTATATGGGAGTGAATGTTGGGTAATGAAAGGACAACAAGAACAAAAATTATGGTAGCGGAGATGAGGATATTGCCATGGATGTATAGTCATACAAGAAGAGATATAATCTGTAATGATCGTATATGAAGTAAAGTTGAAGTGACACCTATTGAAAAAAAATGGCTGAAAAATGTTTAAGGTAGTTTAGGCATGTTCAAAGAAGACTATTGGAAGCGCCAATAATAAAAGTTGAGCAGATAGTTTGGAGTTCTATGAAAAAAGGTCGAAGAAAACTAAGAAGAACACTTAGAGAAATTATTGAACGAGATCTTCTGATAAATGAGATACCTAAAGAGTTGATCATTGATAGAGCTCAATAATATCATACGATCCATATAGCCGACCCCACCTAGTGAAATAAAACTTAATTGTTGTTGTTGTTGTATTATATTAAGGTTAAAAGAAAACTACATACATTGAATTGTAAAAAAAAAAAAGTAATTAAGTCAACTTTTATTCTGATAATTTTAAATATTACTTTTGTTAGCTTTAATATGTTCAGTAAACAAATTATACTGAAATGCCCACGGTATATAGCACACATCAACCTAAAATTTACTGATATCACTTTCTTTCAAAAGACCAATAGTTGGTTAATTAGTACCTTGTGCTTTATTCTTATTCAAGTCACTAACTCATACATGATACAAAATATGAAGGCAATATCTTTTACAGTGTAAAAGAAAACAGGGACATTGTGATACACATATACAAGACATGCAAATTTCTTAAAGAAGTTCAGTGTTTCATGAGTTGTCCAAGTGTGATGGTGTCATAGTTCAGTACACATGGTTTTGCCCTCGCAAGCTTCATGGATATATATTTGTTCCATGGTGACACAGATGGAATTTTTATCAAGCAAGCAAATTCTACTTTTTCAATCAACATCGCCTCCTTAAGAATTGGGTTTAGGGGTTGAGGAAGTTATTGGTCCAACACATCTTTTGATGGCAAATCATAGGTTGTTGAACATTCTCTCCAAGAATTGATAAGATCTCTTGGATGCTTCCCCATAAAGATTTCCAACGTAAGAACACCGAAGCTGTAAATGTCACATTTCTCATTTTCTTGCACAATGAAACCAATCTCTGCATCACATTAAAATAAGGGAGTAGTGATATTAGAAATAAAGTAATGACATATTGTTGGTAATATGAAGCACTTGAAGTGTAGTATTTTCTGAAGTACAAACAAAAGAGCCTAACCTAGAGCAACATAACCTAAGGTTTCTGCAAATGAGGTCATGTTGTTTGAGTCAAGCTTAAGAAACTTGGTTATTCCAAAATCAATTATGTGGGCCTCTTGATATTCTGAGTCTAAAAGCACATTCTTGCTTTATATGTCACGATGAACTATACGACTTGAGCATCCGTAGTGCATATGAAATAATGTATTGACCACATCTTTAACAATGTTCACCCTTTTATTCCAGTCAAGTGTAATTGCTTGTTCATCATTTATCAATATTTTATCTAAGCTGCCAACTTCTAAAAGCTCATAAACCAAGAACAAGAGTGTGGATTTGAAAAATATTTGAATAGCTTAATGATGCTGTGATGTTTGATTTCTGTCAAGGTTTGAATCTCACTTCTAAAAGCTTTGATGCTGGAGAATTTTGTGGTATTTGAATGCGAAAAAGTTTCTTGATAGCGAAAAACTAATTTGTAACTCACTCAGCCTTTTACACACTTCCTTGTCCTCCTACCCCAATGAGATCAACAACAACAACAATAAAGTCTTATCCCATTAAGTGGGGTCGGCTACATGGATCACACGACGTCATTGAACTCTATCAATGACCAACTCTTTAGGTATCTCATTTACCAGAAGATCTTGTTCAATAACTTCTCTAATGTTCTTCTTGGTATTCCTCGACCTTTTTTCACAGGGCTCCAAACCATCTGCTCAACTCTCCTTACTGCCGCTTCCAACGGTCTTCTTTGAACATACCCAAGCCACCTTAAACGATTTTTAACTATTTTTTGCTCAATAGGTGTCACTCCAACTCTACCTCGTATACGATCATTATGGATAATATCTCTTCTTGTATGACCATATATCCAACGCAACATCCTCATCTCCACCATTCCAATTTTATGCTCTTGTTGTCATTTCATCGCCCAATATTCACTCTCATATAAAATCTCTGGTCTTATAGCAGTATGATAAAACTTTCCTTTGAGCTTATCAGGTACTTTCCAATCACAAACAACTCCTGATATCATTCTCCACTTCAACCACCTAGCTTGTATCCTATGTGTTACATCTACAATAATTTCGCCGTCATCTTGTATAACTGATCCCAGATACTTAAACTTTGACACTTGTAATATAACATAATCTCCAATTTTAACCTCCAATTCGTTTCTAGCTTGTCGCTTGTTAAACTTACAATGCATATATTCTATCTTACTCCTGCTCAGACGAAAACCCTTCGATTCTAAAGTAGCTCTCCACAACTCAAGTTTAAAATTAATCTCTTCCCTTAACTCTGCTATGAGAACAATATCATCTGCAAAAAACATGCATTTAGGAATTTTTTCTTGGATGTATTTTGTCAGAATACCTAAAACCAAGTCAAACAAATAAGGGCTCAAAGATGATCCCTGATGTAGGCCAATCTTAATAGGGAAGTCTCTAATCTCCCCTCTATATGTTCTTACACTAGTTGTGATCCTTCATACATATATTTTATAACTCTAATATATATAACTCGTACACCTTTCTGTTCTAAGGCTTTCCACAACATCTATCTTGGTATTCGATCACAAGCTTTTTCCAAATCAATAAATGCTATGTGCAGGTCAATAAGCTTTTTCCTACCCCAATGAGATATTTGTCAATCAAAAGACCAATTATTTGTGAAAAGGCTACATTTACCAATATTTTCTACTCAAAAAGCGTGACTTTAAGTCAGATGAAGAATGGGCTTTTGAACATGAGATGGTTTGTGGCTTTATTTAGCAACGGGTAGATGACAACATCCTAAATCACATTTGTAACGAGTCTCATGCCAAAACTTAGTGGAATAAGCTTGAATCTATGTATACTTCAAAAATTGGTAATAATAAATTATTGCTTAAGCAAGTTACTATTCTAGGTTCAATGAAGTTTGTTCTATTTCAAATCACTTGAATAAATTTCAAGGGTGCTTTAACAAGTTGTTAACATGTGTGTTACATTTGCATGAGATTTTGGAACTTTGGCTGCTTAAAACTTTACCTAACTCATGGGAAAATCTGTCTTTAATTGTTTATGCTCCTGGTGGTACAATAACAATGGAGTATGTGAAGACTGATGTCTTGAATGAAAAGGTGAGACGACGGACTCAAGAGACATCTACTTCAAATTTTGATGTCTTAGTTATTGAAAATAAGGGAAGAAGAAAGGAGAGGGATTAGGGAGAAAATAATAGTTCGAAGTATAGAAATCTTGATTGTTATTATTGTGGTAAAAAGGGGGCATATCAAGAAATTTTGTTTCAAGTGGAAAAAGGAGAACAATGGTAAAAACAAGCAAGAGGCAAAAGACAATGACAATGATAATCATGTTACTGCCACTACTTTAGAGGATCTAGTGATTGTCTTTGATGATAATTTAATTAACAAAGGATATGGTGATTGTCTTTGTTGACAGTGATGCCTGTTTTCATGTGACATCAAGGAAGGATTTCTTAACAGTTTATAGCCTTGGTGATTATGGGGTTTTGAAGATGGGTAATAATTTTCTATCAAAGGCTGTTGGTATTGAACTTGTTGTTGTGGATACTACAATTGGAATGAAGTTGATTCTAAAAAAATGTCCAACATACACTGGATGTTTGTTTAAATTTGATTTCTTCTAATGTTCTTGATGATGAAGGTTATATCAGTACCTTTGGCAATGGACAGTGTAAATTCACTCGAGGATCTCTTGTTGTGGTTCTTGGAAAAAGTGTTCACGTTTGTACTGGACCAAGGATTTAATTTGCATCTATTCTGTCAATGTAGATGATAGTGGTAACTATTCAAAATATGGCATAGGAGACTTAACCACATCAGTGAGAAGGGACTTGATTGTTTGGCCAAGAAGAATCAACCTTTAGGGTTGAAAGTTGCAAAGTTGGAAAAGTGCAGTCTGCTTGGCTAGTAAACAGAACAGGGCCTCTTTCCAGGGTCATTATCATTCTAGAAAGTCAGAGTAGCTTGAATTGTTGCATTAAGATGTTGGTTGGTAAACAGAACAGGGCCTCTTTCCAGGGTCATTATCATTCTAGAAAGTCAGAGTAGCTTGAATTGTTGCATTAAGATGTTTGTGGTCCAATGAAGACTAGGACGTTTGGTGGTCCAATTTATTATGTGACCTTTATTGGTTATTGTCCAAGGAAGGGGTATTTACTGTGGTACTATTATTTTTAAAAAACTTTTCGCGTATACTAACTATTCAAAAGTATTTCCCTATATACTAACTTTTTGGCTAATTCGACCAACTCGTGATTGAATTCAGTGGAAAAATGCAGCAAATTCGACCAAGCTGTAGGTTATTTTTTTTATTAATTTCAAACATCAAATTCGACTAGGGGCTAGTCGAATTTGGTACCACTTTTTTGAATTTTTTTATTGAAAATTAAAATTATAAAAGAAATTAAAATTATATAATAAATAAATACATGGTTATTTTATTTTATACATGATTATTTTATTTTTATATAATATTTAGTTTCATTTTATATTAAAAAAGACAGATAAATTAGATAAAAATTTTTTTAATAATTTGAAAGTTTTATTTTAATTATTATTTTCTTAGATTTTAAGAATATTCTCAAATTTTATATTTTAAATGAATAAAAATATGAAAATATATAAATTGTAATGGAAAAGTAGATATTAAAAAATAAAAAATGCCAATTACAATTATCATTAATTAAATTTATTATTATTAAAATGAGAAACAATGTCCGTCAATGAACCAACCAATTTTAATTAACGTGAATAATAAATGAACTAATTAGTAAATTATGAAATCATATTTGTTCTAAAAATATTCATGTATATTGTTTATTTTTACTCTATACAAATAATATTATTTATTTTTGCAAATGAAATTATGTATCTATTTTATCATTTATTTGTTAATTATTAAATTGGCCTACATAATTAATTTTTGTATTAAATTAAGTTAATGATATTTTTTATTTAGCTATCTTAAAATTATAATTTATCAATTTATAATATTAATAAAATACATTATTTTTTTATTGTTATGACAATAATGAGATTGTCATTTGTTATTTTATTAAATTAACATATATAATTATTATTAATGTGTAATGGTTTTCATAATACTTTGAATAAAATGTATTTAATTATTGTTAGCAATTTAAAAGATTTAAATTAATATTTTTTAATTATTTGTTGACAATTTTAAGAATATTCTTAATTTATATTTTTGTTTAAGTTTTAATGACTCTATATGTAACTATATTAATACTAATTTTTGTTTAATTTTTTTTTATTTTTATTATAGTTTGTAATTTTGTATAGATGTATATCTATAATTTTAATTATGGATTTTAATTTTGTTTATTAAATAATTTTTTTTTGTGAAATATTTTTCTGTTTACCCTAAACCACATACGACAAAATAATAGTCTAACAATTTGGAATGAGAATTTTTTTTTAAAATCTCAATAGATAATATAATCGTACAAATAAAATATTATTTAATCTGATTGGTCTGGTAAGACAGGACGAGATGGGCATGTTGATCGATTGTGTCCGGTTTGTCTGCAGATTCCACATCGTGAAGGTTCCCCACGTTGTCTATAATCCATTGAACTATTAATGCACGTTGAGTTTGGGCGTCCTTGCTTTCGAGTCATTTGAGGGTGAGGCAGCATCTTCTGTCTATTGTAGACTGGCCAATCTTCTTGACTTCCGATTGGATAAAATTTTCCCTGATATGCTTTCAATATAGTTTCCAATCGAAAAACATTGTTGACCAGTCGATTGTAGTCAAAACCCCACTTTAAACATGCCGCTATTGCATGTTGACATGGAAAGTGCAGAGCTTGAAATTCTCCACAATCGCACTTTCCAACACTAAGCTCCATCTTACAAGTACGCCTAAATTGTCCGTTTAGTTCATCAAATGGTTCTTCCACTTCGAATAAAGACCTTTGTGGATTGAAATCAATCACTACACACCTTGCGCATTTGCGATTTATTTGCAAATCTTTCGTCACAATCTCTGAGAAGTCGGTGTTTTGAGTTGAAATCTGTGCCTGTATGGTCGTAGCTCGTGTTGTGAAATATTCTACTAATTTATATAGGGTTGCTTTTACCAATCCGAGCACAGGCAAGTGCAGCATCCTGAGGAAGATGCCATTCATGCATTCGACAAGGTTTGTAGTCATTTGACCCCATCGGAGACCTTCTGTGTCGTACGCACGAGACCACTGTTCCAGTGGTATATCTGCTATATAGTCTGCGCCTGTGTCACACTAGGTTCGTATAGCTGCTAGGTCTGCATCCACCCGATGGTGCTCAAAATAGTATCCTGTTATCCATATACACAGTTTCAGTTGAGAAACTAACTATACTATTAGTAAAAAAAAAAAGAGCAAACCTATATTAATAAACTTTTCTCGTAAGTATTTGCTATGCGTTTCTTTTTTGACGTTGTCACCCAAATGATGAATGCAGAACTTCCAATGAGCATATGGTGGTTTCCACCCAGTTTTTGCATCTTCCAAAGCCGCCGACGCACCCTTTCCTCTATCTGTGATAATGCAAAGATCTCGTCGATTCTTAGTCACGTGTGTTTTCAAGTGTGACAAGAAAAATTGATACGCCTCTTTGGTCTTACCCTCGACCAATGCAAATGCAATTGGAACTATCTTTCTGTTCCCATCTTGTGATACAGCTATTATCAATTGTCCTGTATACTTTCCGTATAAATGTGTCGCATCCATTTGTAGTATAGGCTTCAGATGGACGAAAGCATCAATGCACGGCTTGAAGGTCCAAAAAAGACGATGGAAATAAACCTTTCCATTTTGGTTACGCGTTGGTGGGTGAGTGTCCAACTCGTACACAGTGCCAGGATTAAAATGATGGACAATGTTTAACCACCATGGTAACAAATTGTAGGACCGTTTCCAACCTCCGAAAACAGATGACAAAGCTTTATGTTTTGCAAGCCAAGCCTTCTTATATGATACTGTATACCCAAATGTGTTCCTTATTATGGTTATTATTTGGCTAATCGCTAGATCACCTTTTTCAGAGACCAAAGGAGTAATACAAGAGGCTATCAGATCGGAGTCTAGTTTTTCATGATCTTGAGACATTATAGCCGACAGACACATATGGTCTCCATTGTACTTGGTGATCCTATACGGGTGTGCAGGTGATTTTTTCACTGCTCTGACCCTCCACTCGCAGCCATTTCCATAATTTGGGCACCTGTAATCTTCGGTCCCACACTTTGACAGTGTTACTCGAAACGTTTGGTGTGTTCGAATAGGATAGAGTTTCACTGCCCGTCTTAAACTAAAGACATATGCAAACTGCATATCCTTACATAGCTCCTGTTGAATATTAATAGGGGCCAATGCATTGGTATGCTAAGTGTCGTCGTTTCCTATTCGATCAACGTCAACGTAATGGAAAAAAGTTGATGATGTGTCCGTCATGAGAGCCATGTCCGACGGTGTAATTACGTCTGCGGTATCTTCGTCGTCGTCATCGCTGTGATTGTCAAAATTTTTTGGATCATAGTCGGGATCATTTAACTCGTCTGATATGTTATCTTCTAAGTCCATGTCCCACGCAGCAGATAGTAAAAGTGGTTGATCTGATGAACTTGTCTGTGAGTAGTACTGGGGGATTTGAGAGAGTCGTTGGATCACATAGTTGATAGTCTAAACCATGCTGTACTTGAGACAACAAGTCTAGATTTGTCATATAGGTTGATATGGTAGTGCTCAGATCTATTTCCACTATACTGAGCTCCACCAATAATTCCATCATCGCCTGATCTTGAAAGTGATCGAGGTGTGTAATCACCACAGCTTGAAGTTGATAGTCATTTTCCATTTTCACCTTTCGATAACGAAGTGGTGACAATTTTACAGGACATCGATAACAAACCTTGCTCACAGCCTGGTTATAGAGTAAGCTACACTGAACATGTAGACAGTCTTTAAACTCATCCATGGTAATTCCTTCGGACAGCCGCATCATCGTCATATTTTCAGACATGAAAGTGTCACCCTCGTCTGAGATAGTAATTTCTCCGTGAAGATGTACATACGCAGTAATCTGCCGACTCATTCTGTTTGGATAGAGAAGAATAATGGAGAAGAAATTTTTTGCTATCTGAGAGTAATAAATTTGAACACAAAGGGATTTTCACAGTGGTTATTCGATCAACTTCATTACGTATATATAGAGAATGAATTGAATGTTCATTGTGAGATATTGCAGAAACGTGATGTGTAAATGTAAAATAGTATTAATGAAACGACGTTACAATGCATAATTACAGTTGGTCAGATTGTTTGTTGAAAAATTGTTACTAATAGTCAAATTGAAAAGATATGACACTGAATAATATTCGCTCATGCACTAAATTATTCTGACACATAGACTTCAAATTCAATCTCGTGAAGGAAATGGGGGATATTTTGAAGGCCAAATTAGATTATGAAAAGCTCGAATTCCTGCCGAGTCAAATTATTGCGTTATTAACCCCAAATTCGACCAAGATGTGGTCGAATTTGGCTCATTTATGAGGCTGAATTCGACCGAGACATGGTCGAATTTGGGTGGTCGAATTTGGGACTCATTTATGAGGCCTAATTCGACCATGCTTTGGTCGAATTCAGCCTCATAAATGAGGCAAATTCGACCGTTGAACGGTCGAATTACGTGTAGTAATGTAATTAGACCGTTCAACGGTCGAAGAGCCGGTTGCCAAGTGGCAACCGACTCCCACCCCCCCCCCCATAGGCCCCCTCCAACCCCCCCCCCCCCACCACCCCTATATATACCCCCTCCCATCATACTTCACACATACACCTTCTATATAATTCCCACATACACACCTCCTTTTATTATTTTTATATCATTAAAATGGCAGATCAAATTATAGCACCTGGACCAGTCAAACGAGATTTATTGTATCTCCAAGATCAACATATATCTGAACAAACATGGAATGAAAATCTAGTAAGTCATATTATTTTTTTTTGTATGATTAATTGTTGTTATTATTTTTATTTTCTATGATTAATCGTTGTTCTTATTTTTATTTTGTATGATTAAATTGTTGTTATTAATTTTATTTTCTATGATTAATTGTTGTTGTTATTTTTATTTTCCATGATTAATTTATTGTCATTTTTTTATTTTATTTGATTAATTTATTGTTACTAATTTCATTTTATTTTATTATTTTGTTGTTATTAATTTTATTTTCTATGATTAATTGTTGTTGTTATTTTTATTTTCCATGATTAATTTATTGTCATTTTTTTATTTTATTTGATTAATTTATTGTTACTAATTTCATTTTATTTTATTAATTTGTTTTTAACAATAATTTTATTTTCTATGATTAATTGTTGTTCTTATTTTTTTTCCATGTTTAATTTATTGTCACAATTTTTATTTTATTTGATTAATTTATTCTTACTAATTTCATTTTATTTTATTATATTGTTGTTATTAATTTTATTTTCTATGATTAATTGTTGTTCTTATTTTTTTCCATGTTTAATTTATTGTCACAATTTTTATTTTATTTGATTAATTTATTGTTACTAATTTCATTTTATTTGATTATTTTTTTGTTATTAATTTTATTTTCTACGAATAAATTGGTGTTATAATTTTTTTTTGTATGATTAATTGTTACTATTTTTATTTTCCATGATTATTTTTTTCAATGATTAATTTATTGTTACTTTTTTTATTTCATTTGATTAATTTATTGTTACTATTTTTATTTCATTTGATTAATTTATTGTTACTAATTTTATTTTATTTTATTAATTTGTTGTCATTAATTTTATTTTCTATGATTAATTGTTGTTATAATTTTTATTTTGCATGATTAATTGTTGTTATTATTTTTATTTTGCATGATTAATTGTTGTTATTATTTTTATTTTCCATGATTATTTTTTTCAATGAATAATTTATTGTTACTATTTTTATTTCACTTGATTAATTTATTGTTACTATTTTTATTTCATTTGATTAATTTATTGTTACTAATTTTTTTTATTTTATTAATTTGTTGTTATTAATTTTATTTTCTATGATTAATTGTTGTTATAATTTTTATTTTGCATGTTTAAATTGTTGTTATAATTTTTATTTTGCATGATTAATTGTTGTTATTATTTTTATTTTGCATGATTAATTTGTTGCTATTATTTTCATTTTGTATGATTAATTGTTGTTATTCTTTTTTATTTCTATGATTCAATCTTGTTATTATTTTTATTTTATATGATTAATTGTTGTTCTTATTTTTTTTATGATTAATTGTTTGTGAATTGTTACTTTTTTCATTTTATTTGATTAATTTGTTGTTACTATTTTTATTTTGTTTTCCATACAGCCTGATAGACTATTAAAAGTTCGTTGACACACTAGTCAATTAGTGATTCGAGCGGACCCCCGCATTGTGCCATATTTGCAACAAGCTGGATTTTACGGAATGTCGCGGATTGGATTCTTTATGTACGATCAAGCATTAGTCACAGCGCTACTAGAAAGATGGCGTCCAGAGACGCACACATTCCATCTTACACACGGATAGTGCACTATCACATTACAAGATGTGGCACTGCTGTTTGGACTCCCTTGCAATGGACGTGCTATTGTAGAAGATTCTGTCATCTCCTGGTATATGGTATGTCTTGTACTATTGGGAGTTATCCCGCCTGAGGACAAATTGAATAGCCAAAGATTATGTATGACATGGCTTCAAGAACAGCTCTCAGAGTTGCCGGAGGATGCGAATGAAACTACAATTGAACAACACGTACGAGCTTATATTTTGCTCATGATCGGTGGCTATCTGATGCCAGATAAATCTGGCATGAACGTATACTTAATGTACCTCCCGCTGTTGCAAGACTTTGAGGAATGCGGGAAGTACAGTTGGGGCTCGGCTGTATTGGCCCACTTATACAGTGAATTATGTAAAGCAACACACCCTACTGCACATCAAATCAGTGGGTCTATTCATTTATTGGATGTGTGGGCATTTGAACGATTTCCAGGACTAAGGCCACAAGTTCCAACTCAACCTGATGATGATGCAGAACATCCGTGGCCCCCTCCAATAGCACACAGGTATGTCATATGCTAGTATTAATTTATTTGGAATCTTTTTTCAATTCAAAATTTACATCATTCTATATTTCGGTGATAATTTGTTTAAATTGAAAATTGAAATTAAGATTTCATTTTAATAGGTGGAATAGATTTTCCCTATACCAAGCTCCTGTTACTTGTGCTCTAGAGCTATACAGGCGCTTGTTAGACCACATGACCGACGATGAGGTATTATCATTTATTTCATTTTTAAATTCATAATATTTTGTTTTCTATTAGTGGATGTGATGCTCATTTTGTTGTTATATTAGGTTATTTGGCTCCCATATGCATGTCAAATAGTCCCAGAATATTGCCGAATTGACCCTGACGTCTGGCGTGCCTCGGTTCCCATTCTAAATTTTCACATAATAGAATGGCACCATCCCGATCGAGTCATGCGTCAATTTGGGATGGAACAACCAATCCCGGTCCCACCGATAAATTTAGGGGATTGGCATCTTAAAAAGTTAACTGGGAAGACTGATACTAACTGGAAGGTGGAGCATGATGACTTCATCTAGGCGTGGGACCAGTGGCGGGATCAAGTACACGTTGCTCCTATAACACTATCAAACCAGCCACTTGGACCATACTCAGGCTATATGCAGTGGTATTACCTTCACACAAGGTGATGGATACGTGGTAAAATATAATTTAAATTATTTGTCATTTATTTTAATTAATATTACTTGAAGAATAATTTTGTTTATTGTTTGATTACAGGCTACTCTGGTGCGAGCAATGCGGGTGCACGGTCTCCAAGAACCAACGATTCCTTCGGAATATGTGGTATTGACTAGTGATAAGATCTTACAAGCTCTTGGAGAACGAAACATTATGGAACACCCAGCTCCAGTTGCACAAGACATACCGCAGCCATATATTCCAGAAAGGCCAGCCCGAGGCAGGCTTGGTGGAAGGGCGCGAGGGGTACGTGGTCGTCATGGTAGTCGGTCAGTGTCTTCCAAAGTTGGCCCGAGCACTGCAAGGGAGGATGACGCAGGTCCGAGCGCATCTTATCAGACCCCACCAAGACAGTATGCTGAACCCAGTGATGATTCAACTGAAGATGACCATTCAACCGAAGATACCGATCAGGAAGATGATGATCAAGTACTCGGTCGTGGCAAGAGACGTGTCGCTCGGTGCCATTGTGGAACTGGCTCCCATTATTACTGAATGTATTCTTGTATAAAACTTATTTTATATCCAGTTTTTAATTATATTTTAGTGTACTTCTTTTTTTTTAATTTACTTAACATGATATGACTATTCTATAGTTTTTAACAAGATAAAAAAATTGTCATAACAATAAAAAAAAAAGGTATTTTATTAATATTATAAATTGATAAATTATAATTTTAAGATAGCTAAATAAAAAATATCATTAACTTAATTTAATATAAAAATTAATTATGTAGGGCAATTTAATAATTAACAAATAAATGATAAAATAGATACATAATTTCATTTGCAAAAATAAATAACATTATTTGTATAAAGTAAAAATAAACAATATACATGAATATTTTTAGAACAAATATGATTTCATAATTTACTAATTAGTTCATTTATTATTCACGTTAATTAAAATTGGTTGGTTCGTTGAAGGACATTGTTTCTCATTTTAATAATAATAAATTTAATTAATGATAATTGTAATTAGCATTTTTTATTTTTTAATATCTACTTTTCCATTACAATTTATATATTTTCATATTTTTATTCATTTAAAATATAAAATTTGAGAATATTCTTAAAATCTAAGAAAATAATAATTACAATAAAACTTTCAAATTATTAAAAATTATTTTTATCTAATTTATATGTCTTTTTTAATATAAAATGAAACTAAATATTATATAAAAATAAAATAATCATGTATAAAATAAAATAACCATGTATTTATTTATTATATAATTTTAATTTCTTTTATAATTTTAATTTTCAATTAAAAAAATTCAAAAAAGTGGTACCAAATTCGACTAGGGGCTAGTCGAATTTGATATGTTAAAATAACACATCAAATTCGACCAACCCCTGGTCGAATTTGATGTTTGAAATTAATAAAAAAATAACCTGCAGCAAATTCGACCAAAGCTTGGTCGAATTTGCTACATTTTCCCACTGAATTCGACCACGAGTTGGTCGAATTAGCCAAAAAGTTAGTATATAGGGAAATACTTTTGAATAGTTAGTATACGCGGAAATTTTTTTAAAAATAATAGTACCACGGTAAATACGCCTCCAAGGAAACTTTGAGTTTATCACTTGAAGTCTAAAGATTAGGTTCTGTCACACCTCGATTAGGGGCATGACCGGCACGGTAAGAGACCACAACTACTTATTCACTACACACACTAGCCAAACTTAAATTTAGCATAGCAACTTATTTGCAACTTAGCCCATATATATTTCATAACTCATACATACAACCAAAGCATAAATTCAATAACAATCTCCCATTACATATGAAATAGTTCATACAAGTACTTTTTTTTTACTCTTTTTTTTTCTCTTTTTTTTCAGTGAGAGAGTCATTTGTTCCCTATACTTATACATATCCATCTACTAATGCTATACATCCTATCAATACAATAGGTTAACTTTATAGGGGAAGGTCTCCTACCCAAAAGATTACAGAGCCAGTCTAGATTCCAAGCAAAAGTTAAAAAGTTCACAAAAGAATACTGGCCCAAGGTACAAGTCTGGGCTCTCATGAGATTGCATTCACTAATTTACTGGACAACTCTCAGGTTCTGAGTATCTCTAGGGAAAAAGAGAAAATGGGGTGAGCGATAAGCCCAATGAGCAAGTAAAAGTAAATGAACAAATAAGATTATGTCATCAAAATATTTAAATATCGAAAGTAAAATTTATATGGCAAAACTCTAATTTAAATTGAAGAGGGTTTGGAAAGGAAAACAAAATGAAAATAATTCATGAATTTGTACATCAGAGATACTTCTAGCAGAACACGACATTGACCCTCCATAACGTCCACCAATAACATCTCTTTGAACCTTCCATCAGGTTACCCGACAAAACATTATAACCTTACATAATCCACGTTATTTCTACGAGTTGGCCTGAGTCGCATGGCTAGCATCCCTTAACCCTTGCTAGCTGGGGTGTACATACCAATGCGCACTAAGGACTACAAAACATTGTAGTACTGTTGTCCTGAAAGAGTTCCTCCCTTGGTAGTATATATTAATCATAAACATTCTTTCATTGTGACATTGAAGATCAAACTCTCCAAGTATTAATCATACATGTATAACATTCAGAAAGCATGACATTTCTTCATAAGTTCATAATTTGACAAGTTTCATACTTAAATCTTGCTTAAAAAAGATTCCTTCGTAATAAAAGAAATAAACACGATATGAAGATATCAACATGTTCTATTAAAAGAAGCGGACAAGTTGTAGGGGGAAAAAGAAAATTTATGTGATAACCCATTCAATTTTTAGAGATTCTTTTGTAAAGGAAAACTTTGCAATAATCATGAAAATTACAAGAAAAGAACCATTTAATGCAAAGAGTCAAATTTAAATCAGAAAAAGGTATAATTTACAATTAGCTACTCATCTTGGACAAAGGAAAATTCTATTCTAATGACTTGCGCTGGATAACAGCTAGGAAAGAGGATTTCACCAAATCTTAACCTACAAACACATGAGGAAGAAGAGGAAATCAAATTCTGCTTTAGTTCTACAGTACCGAACTGTTGCTTTACCTCACTCATTGGCTTACACCTTAGCTTAATATTGGATCTCAACAATCCAACATTTCCATAGTTCAGACATAATTTATCTTATCCACATTTTATCATTCTTTGTCTCAACCAAAAATGCAGCTCTTATCTCAGTTTCATTTTCTTCGCATTTAATCTAAATTATAACTCAAAATTCAATAGAATACAACGGATAACTTGGGGACCTTCAATCAGTATAAAAATTCAAAGAAATCTCCTTAACAGTACAATTTATGAATCAAGTTCCACCACATATTCAAACCACTCCCTTATATCAGTAAACTAAGAAAAGAGTTCATAATCTCTGATTTTATATGTCCACTTAATTATCATATCATTTCCAGATTTTTTTATACCAAAAAAGAATGCGTAATGTCAACTCCACCTAGTTGCATTTCCACTATTTATCCATACCCAAATCAGAACCACGGCATGACTAGCAAGTCGAAGAAGAGGAGAAACTAATATTCATAGCTTGGTCGAAATCTTGCTCTAAAAAACTTGCCCAAGCTTCTGCACTTGAATTTCCTCGAAGTCTTGCTGAGATTCAAGCTGCGCCTAACCCGATTCAGCTCCTGTCATCAAAAGGCTGAAGAACCAAAATGCTAAATCCTTATCTTCACCAAACTGCCATTTCAACTAGAACTTCAGCTCCAGAACCTTAAAATTTTACCTTTGTCGCAGACTAATCTTAAATTGCTGTTAAATTTCGTCCTAACCCAAACAAAGAATGCACACACCCACAACATCATGAAGCGAAGAACGAAAAAGAACGCTACATCGGTAAAAACCTTCGGGAGATTTCTAGTTTAAATGGGTCTCTGGCTTCGGAACACGTGGATAAGAGGATGAGGTCACGTGAGTTGCTCAGTAAAAGAATTCATTTGTCTATTCCTTAATTAAAATCACACTTGAGTCCCTTCTTCATAAAAATAATTTTGTTTGGGTCCTTTTTCCCAAAAAGAAACCATTTCTTCCAAATTTCTTCTCTAAGAAAACAATTTCTCCCATTTTACTTTATTTTCCCAAAGCCAAGTTGAAATTTCTTTAACACAACTTCATTATTTTAAGTCTTAAGTTCATTTTGGTCCCTGGGGTCATGGGGTGTAACGTACTTAGTGTCTTTAAGCAATTTCAAGCTTCTATTGAGAGAGAAACAGGCAAGAAATTAAAGTTTATTCGCATGGATAATGGTGGTGAATCTTGTAGACAGTTTGATGAGTATTGCAAGCAGTAGGGTATCAAAAACTAGAAGATACCTCCCAAAACTCCTCATCTTAATGGCTTGGCAAAGAGGATGAATAGGACATTAATGGAGAGGGTTAGATGTTTTCTTTCAAAAGCAAAGTTGCCTGGTTCATCTTTTGGGGTGAGGCTTTATATATTGCTACACGTGTTACTAATTTATCGCCTATTGTTGCTTAGAGAAATGATATTCTTGATCAAGTGTGGTATATGGTAAGGTTGTTTCCCACAACCATTGGCATGTGTTTGGTTGTAAAGATTTTATGCATGTGCTGAAAAATGGGAAGTTCAAGTTGGAAGTCAAGACAAGGCAATATATCTTTGTTTGGCTATAGGCTATATGATCTAGTTGAAAAGAAGCTTGTTAAAAACTAGGATGTTATTTTTATGAAGGATCAGAATATTGAAGATTTTGAGAAAGTTGAGAAGTCAAAGTCTTAGTATTAATGGCCGCTTATTGATTTAAATTCAACTCCTATAATGCATATGCCTGGTGTAGCTCATGAGTTTGATTGTTTGAAGATCATGTTAATGATGAGAATCATGTTCAAAATGATGGAGTTGAGGGTGATGGAGAAGATGATCACAATGAGGCAAATGATCTTTCTCACGAGGTTTTCGATGACCCTACAATTTGTCTTAAGAGATCTACTAGAAAGAGAATTCTCTCGATTGGATATCCATCTAATTTATATGATGTGACTTGTTCAAGAAGCCTTCCTTACGTGACCTGTTAGGTAAGAGTGGGAGAGAAGACCTAATGGGAAAGTCTTCAATTAAGAAAAAGGTAGTGCCTTTGTGGCCTTTTCACATACACACGTACAACGTCGTGAGGAGAGAAATAGATTTTATCATATCATGATCTAGCCATTGACATTGTTCAAATTGCTGTGAAATCTTAGTATGGTAGTGTGGGCAATCTTTAGTACAGTCAGTTTTGTTTTTCTCCTTCCTTTTGTTGGTAGGCTATTGTACCCGTGATTAAGGTTTTGTGTATTATTTGTGATGGTCCAGATTTGCTAACTATAGGTAGCATGTCTTTCTTTGTAGCAATGACTTTAACCGTCGATAAAACTTTTGACAACAAAAAAAACTGTTGCTAAGGCACGCTGCCTTGAAAGACAGCAAATCGAAACTCTATTTGTGGTGACTTCACTCTGTTGGTGAGGAAGGCTTTTCTTGAGTTCTTTATGAGCAATTGGAATTCTTTGATGTATTCATTAATCCTTTAATGGTGGAATTTTTCTGGACTAAGTCCCGTGATTTTTACACTTCAAATTGAAGAATTTTTTTTTGAAGTGTGCATTCTCCTATTGCTATTTAATTTTCCGCATTTTTTTTCAGATATTGAGTATTTGCTTCTCATATATTCTTTCAAGCGGGAAAGGATTTATTTCGTTATTATATTGTGTGTTTCATTTCCAATGTTCACACATCCCTTTCCCAACATGTTTTAGAGGTGGACTACTGGATTTAAACTCTTATTACGTGTCATACCCAAGAACCTAATTGAACTTCCCAAATGAACCTTTGAGAGACTGTTTTGAAAGGATTAAATTTTTAAGGACTGATTTGAAAATTTGGAATGTGTGGAGATATTCGAATTTGGATGAAAAGACAAGAAAAAGGTTAATAAAATGAAAGTTTGGGTTTTGGGGTGTGAATTGGAAATTTCAAGAAAGAATTTTGAGACCAAGTGAATTAGGGGATATTTGGTATCTCAACAAGTATAGAAAATAGAATGCAATTGCAAGCTACTATAGCAAAATATATGTTTGGATGCTTGCAAGGCTCAGCAAATGGGATCCAACTCCCTCACATGGTTGTACGGAGGATTACATCAGATGGGCAATGTAATTGCATTTCTTTCTTTGTGAAATCTCAATTTTATCTTTTCATAATCCCAAAATTTTTAGATTTCTTCTCTCATCTATCAATCAAGTTGTGTTGTTCCTGTTCACCCCCGCTTGTCGTAGTCTAGTCAGATGATAATGGAAGAAAGAGATAGAGAGAGAAGAAAATAGACGCGAGAAGATAGAGAGAGAGAGAGAGATGGAAGAAGGAGGAAGAGGAGGAAGAAGAAGACGGTCAAAGGAAACAGAGGGAGTGAGAGACCACGGCTAGAGGAGATATTGGGGAGAGAGAGAGAGAGTACTAACAAAGGGACTACAGGAGAGAGATGAGAGGCATCTGAGGACTTTTTTCTTTTTTAAAACTTATAGAACAAATTAGTAAATTCATACCTAATTCATTACATTCTCTCATTTTAAAATATCATACTTAATACATTAACTTATTTGTGTCTATTTCTTTTTCATTTATTATACCAAATATAATTTTTTAATTCTCTTTTACCATTTCCATTCTTATTCCCTCTCTCTTTACATTTCATTTAAACACCCAAATTTATACCAAATTCACCCTTAGTTTTTAGTGAAGCAGGGGTTATGTAATTTAAGCCAAGAAAAATAAATTAAAGGAAATGTTGGTGCCGAACGCGTATCTTTCGTTTTCCTCGTCGGCCAGTTCGAAGGTTCCGCAATGGAATAAAATCTAGACACTTCTTTTCTCCCGTGTTTTCTCCCATTCTCCTCTCTGCTCCGTCACTTTCTGCATGTGGGTTTTTCTTCTTCGTTTTGGCTGTCAAGCCGTGGCGGACGGTGGAGTTTGATGCAGCAAAGCAGGTAAGAACAATCAGAGTTGTTTGCTTGCAATTTCTTCCCTCTCTTGTTGTCAAAATTATTCTTCAATCAGAAATTTCGGGCTGTTATTGGGCAAACAAGAGTAGGAAGGTAAATCTTGGGAGCTAAATTTCATATTTAAGAATCTTGTGAGCTAAACCAGAGCAGCTGGACGGAGGAGGTAAGGAGCTGATATTTTGGTTTTCCTCTGCAAATTTAGTTGAATGTTGGCTTTGTGTTGTTGCATATATGCTGGTTGATCTGCTTGTACGCTGATTGTGGAAAATGCTGGAATGTTCTGCACTGGTTTGGGTGTTGTGGGAATGGTATGGCGGAACAGACCATGTGCATGAAAACTATGGATATATATTTGTGAATTTTGTGAATTTCTGTTTGGGCTGTGAATGTGGGTATTTATGCAATTTTGTATACTGGAAATGGATGATTTTGGACTGCTTTGCATGTTCTAGGACTGGTATAGCAGAGCAGAACATGCAATGTAACTAACACTATGGCTAAGGTTGAGAATTGTAAAAACATGACCTTTTTTATATGCTGATGTTTTTGCATATTTTGGGTGTCCAAATAGAGCCTTTAGATCTTGAAATTTTTATGGGGAACTCTTGAAATATTATCAATCTGATATGGAAAGTTTCAAAATTTTTAAAAGTTTTTTTTCTGGTCAGATAAATCAAACGCCTAGTTCAATACAAGAATAAATCTGGTCAGTTGGAAATAAGGTTCTGTTTCACTACTCTAATGACCTCATTATGCCCTAAAATATTTATGTCACCCAGAGAAGATATTAAGGTAACTTCAACCAAATTTCATAGCATTTGAAGATACTAAGAAGTGTTTAACAGAACCGTTCACAGATAGGTAATAATATGGCTTCTTCACGGATCAATTGATGGAATTAGCTCTTGAATTTGTACCGTAACTATTTAACATGTTACTAAGGTATTTTACTAAATTTGGTGACTTCTAGAGCTGTCAATTATTCCCAGAATTTTTGGGAATCTTGGAATCCAAATCTGTCCATAAAACTGAGATGTGTTAACAAATTTTAGATTATGGACTCAAATGTAGGTAGTTTCTGTTAGATTTTTCATATGGACTGCCATAAATCATATTTATCTATACATATATTTATTTATTTATATGTATTATCCAGTTTTAATAATAAGTTAATTATAAATTCTTTTATAAATTAAACAATCCTTATTGAATTGAAACTGGGCCTTGTGTGGGCTGACTAATGATGGGAAAGTCAGCCCATTAAGGTTTCACAAGGAAGGGTCTCTACTCTCTGCCTATATATGTGGTGTAGCAGTCCCATTGAAGTAACACCATCTGAAAAACATATTAGGCTAAGAGAGTAGTTTTACTCTCTTTAGTTATTTTGTTTTCTTTTCTTCAATTTTTATTTATACCCAATCATCAATTACTATCAAGAGTTCCGCTGTTTCTCCAGGTACGCATATTTTTTTTATTATTCATATATGCTATAGAACTATCTGTAATATATTCTTGTGTATAGGAATTATCCATAAATTCCTTCAGTTTCACCTCCAAACTTGTTGGTTATTCATAGAAGACATCCACACCAGATCATTGTGTAAAAATTTATGGTTTGGTCAGAAATTTGGGCTGTTTAGTTGCTGTTCTTTGTGCTGCTCTGTCTGGTCTGGATAGCAGCAATTCTGTCTAATTTCTTCATAAACTCTAATCTGTCCTCTCTTATTTCCATGCCTAAAAATTTAGGAACCCTGACCCTTAGAAGGTGATGGTTCCTAAGGTTGCGTTGAACTCTGATGTTGTAGACTGTTGGGATTCTTAATCCACGTGAGTATCTAAATCTGTTATATTCTAGCTATCCTTCGGAAATGTACATGTTTGATTACTCTTCTGTTAAAAATAAAAATTCTTTACTTTCATATCAAGTGTTGTTATAAGTTACTATATATAAATCTCGACAGAAACTATACTCGATTATTGGAATTTCTTTCACACTCTAGGCAAGACTATTTAAAAGAAAAGTGAGTTTGGAATGACCATATGAGATGCATGTTAGATTGCCTAATACTGATAAAGTATGTCACTCTACCTTATGGTTTTGGATGTTGCAGTATGGTTATCTTAAAATGTTCATGTATGTGCTGTGATGTTGAAGAAAGCTATATGCTAGGTTCATGGCACCCATTTCGTGCCGGTCATACCTCATGTTGGAGAGTGACATTACGTATTTTAAAATTGCACAAAACTAGGCAGAGGAAAAGAACTAAATATGGGCAGATTGGAATATTAGTCTAATTGAGTTAGTTAGTAAAAATTTATAGGTCTTAATTTTCTAGTGATTAGTAATCAAGTGAAACTTGAAGTCTACAATTTTTTAGGATTTTTGGACAAGAATAACTATTTCATTTATATTTTTGAAATTGGACTAGAAATGAGCAAGTGGAAAGAAAAGTAGGCTTAATTAGTCCATTTGATTCTTTTTTTCCCCGGTAGAATTATAAATAAAGAGCCTCTAGAGTTCACATTTCTAATTTGGTTAAAATAATTGTAGTTACATCTTCTGGGTAATGCTTGAACTAGCGTTTTTCTTTTGTGCATGTTTGAGAAGTAGCAAAGTAATTATTTATGTGCTTAGTCTATTGGAATTTTACGTTCTTCTTAATTAGAAAATATTATTTAATATTATGTTTTATGAGGGAGACAAAATACATATTTGAAAAATCATCAGTATGGCGCCTAGTTTGCAAACATTGTTAAAAAAACCACCTAGGTCCAGCAAATTCAATCGGTAAACCAATTATCAAATAATTGGTCTTCTTTCATAATAAATTCTGATTTGCAATTTATTTAGTGCAAATTGGTTGGGCCTACGTCTAAATTGATAAATCAATGTGAACAGAAGTTATTCAAAGTAAATTAGACAAATATTTCTTTTAGTAGATAGTTTATTTATATATTTTCACATAAAGTAATAACTATTTTATAATAGTTAAATAATTGTCATAACCATATTAAAGGTAAAAGAAAATTTTATATATTGAAGTTAAAAAAATATAAGTCCAGTTTTTATTTTTGATAGTTTTAAATATTAAATTTGTTAGCATTAATGTATTGAGTAAACAAATTATAGTGAAATCCACACAGTATATAACATACAACAACATAAACATTACTAGTATCATATCTTTCAGGAAACCACTATAACCTTTAAAAGAAAACAAAGGACAACATCATCAAACATATATAAGACACAAATTCCTTAAAGAAGTTCAATATTCCATGAGTTGTCCAAGTGTGATGGTTTCAAAGTGCACTAAATAAGGTTTTGCCCTTGTAAGCTCCGTTGATACTTGTCCCATGGTTGGACGTGAAGATGGATCTTTGTTCAAGCACGTAAATGCTACTTTTGTAGTCAATATCACTTCTTTAAGAATTGGGTTTGTGGGTTGAGGAAGTCGTTGGTCCAACACATTCTTTAATGGTAAATCATAGGTTGTTGAAGACTCTGTCAAAGAATCAATAAGCTCTCCTGGATGCTTACCCATTAGGATTTCCAAAGTAAGGACTCCAAAGCTATAGACATCACATTTCTCATTCACTTGCATACTGAAAGCAATCTCTGCATCATATTAAAATAAGAGAGCAGGTAATCACATATTTTTGGTAATATGGAGCACTTAAAGTGTAGTATTTTCTAAGTACAAACAAAAGAGCCTAACCTGGAGCAGTATAGCCTAAGGTTCCTGCAAATGAGGTCATGTTGTTTGAGTCAAACTTAAGAAACTTGGATATTCCAAAGTCAGTTATGTGGGCTTCTTGATATTCTGAGTCTAAAAGAACATTCTTGCTTGATATGTCACGGTGAACTATAGGAAGCGAGCAACCATGATGCATATGAAATAATGCATTGACCATATCTTTAACAATGTTCACCCTCTTATTCCAGTCAAGTTTAATTGCTCTTTCATCTTCCTTCAACATTTTATCTAAGCTGCCACCTTCTAAGAACTCATAAACCAAGAACAATAGTTGTGGATTTGAAAAATATCCAAATAACTTCACAATGTTGCGATGTTTGATTTCTGTCAAGGCTTGAATCTCACTTCTAAAAGCTTTGATGCTAGAGGATTCTATGGTATTTGAATGCGAATGAAGTTTCTTAACAGCAAAAAATTGACCTGTAACCAACTCAGCCTTGTACACACTTCCTTGTCCTCCCACCCCAATGGAATATTTGTCACTAAAATTCTCTGTGGCCTCAATAACTTTTTTATACACAATTTCCCTATCAAAACCCCATAAGGAGAAAAGGTTTTGTGCTTGTCCTTCTCTGTCTTGGCCTTTTGCTTTCTTTGAGTTTCGAAGAACTATAATACTTGAAACTCCAAGCACTACTAGCATTAGAGTACCCAAAGAAGTGAGTAATATCAATAGCTTTTGTTTTTTGTTTTGATGACCATGTGGGTATTTGCTAAAGTTTTTGCAAAAATTTAAGCCAATGACATTACCACACAAACCTTTATTGTTCCTCAATGCTTCAAATGTAATGTTTTGAAAGGCTGAAATGTTGGGAAGGGAGCCCTCCAATTGGTTGTATGATATGTCAACTGAAGACAAGCTTAACATACCATCAAAGTTGGAGGCAATAGTGCCTGAGAAATTATTATGCGAGAGATTCAATGATATCAAGCTTTTCAAATTTCCAAGTGTTGTTGGTATCTTTCCACTCAACAAATTGTGACAAAGATCAAGTTCTTGAAGAGCTTGTAATTGACCAAACTCAATTGGAATGCTTTCCTCAAACTTGTTAAAGCTCAAATTCATGAGCCATAAATTGTGAAATTGACCAAGCTCTTTTGGGATCAAGCCGCCAAAATTATTTGATGCTAACTCCAATTTTTGAAGTTGATTCAATGATTCTATTTCTACGGGAACCTTGCCTGAAAGTTGATTATTACTTAGAGAGAGTTCACTCAACAAAATTAACTTACCTAGCTCTTTTGGAATTCCTCCTGTTAAATCATTTGAAGAGAGGTCAAGCCGTTGCAATTTGATTGCCTCTCCTATTTCTAGAGGTATGACACTAGAAAGATTATTGTTGGAAATCACTAAGCTTGTGAGATTATGGAATTTGCCCCACTTTGAAGAAAGTTGGCCATGAAATTGGTTGTTACTGAGGTTGATGAAATTCAAATGTGGATATACACCAAGGTCGTCAGCTATATTTCCAACCAATTGGTTATCGTCAAGCCTAAGCCTGATAAGACTAGAGCAGTTCTTCAAGCTTCTTGGAATTGGACCAGTGAAATGGTTCTCATTTATAGAAAAATATGTTAATGATCCACCATCACATATCTCTTGTGGCAAGTGGCCAATGAAATCATTTATTCCTAGTTGTATGCTATACAAGTTGGTAAGGTTGTTTATTTTTTGTGGAATGCTGCCATTGAATTTGTTCATGAGAAGTTCTAGGTGTGTAAGTTGCGTCAAGTTTCCTATAGTGGCAGGAATAGGTCCAGAGAGATTGTTATTTGCAAGAAGGAGGGATTTTAAACTGGCCATGTTTCCAAGAGCAGTAGGAATGGAACCTGAAAGACTATTGTCATAGAGGTGAATTTCTTGTAACTTGCTTAAGTTTCCAATTGAAGAGGGAAGGAAACCAGAAAGATTATTTACTCCAAGTCGGAGAGTTTCTAAATTGAACAACTTTCCGATGGAGGCAGGAATGGAACCAAAGAGACTATTGGTATTTAGAAGAAGCAATTGTAAGTTGATCAAATTTCCAATTGCTGAAGGAACGGGACCAGAGAGCCTATTTTCGCTGAGACTAAGTCTTTGTAAGCTGATCAAGTTTCCAATTGCTAAAGGAATGGGACCAGAAAGGCTATTCATAACAAGTGAAAGATTTTGTAAGTTGATTAAGTTTCCAATTGTTGAAGGAATGGAACCAGAAAGGCTATTGACACCGAGGTCAAGTCCTTGTAAGTTGATCAATTTTCCAATTGCTGAAGGAATGGGACCAGAAAAGTGATTATTGCCAAGATAAATATGTGTCAGATTCCTCAAGTTCCAAATTTCCTTGGGAATTTTCCCTATGAGAGAACACCCACCAATATCAAGATAGCTTAGAGTGCTTAATGCTCCTATTTCTCGGGGTATGAAACCAATAAAATTGTTCCAGGGCATTTTCAATGTGAAAATAGTTGACAAGTTACCAATTTGGGGGGGAATAGCTCCATAAAAATGATTGGAAGCTATATTTAAAACATGGAGGTTAGGGAAGGATGAGAAGTTGAGATCTTGAAGTGTACCTTTTAACCCAAAACTTGCTAGATTGATCATGGAAACAGACATGTTAGATTCATCACATGTGACTCCTTTCCACTCTGATTTGCAAGGGCTAGTACCATTCCAAGAAGACAGGGTGGCTTGGCTTTGACTATCAAGGCTTGCTTTCCACTTCAACAGAGCATTTGCTTCACCATCTTTTGTAGCAACAGCTGATGCTAAAGAAGCAACTTGAGATGGAGAGAGTACTACGGAGACACAAAAGAATATGAAGAGATGCCACCACAATTCTACATGTGGAGTGGAATAAGCCTTTTCATTCTTGGACACCATGATTTGGCTACTGTGAGAATTTGTGCTCATGAAACGATAGATTTAAAGACAGAATGAGTGAGTGTGTGTATATATAAATAGCTGTGATCCCTGGACCTGCATGCCTATACTATAAAGCTTTATGCTACTCCTTTTTCCATAAAGAATATTTAAAATCAGTACTCATTGTGGCGTTTCAGCAATAATGTATTCCATTGGAAACAGAATTAGGTAATAATGGTCTTAATAATAATCTTATTCTATATCTAAGTCAATGTAGTCAGTCTCGTACCTGTCTTTTTTCAAGAATTAATATCTATATCAATGTTGTCCAAAAAAAAAAAAAACCTAAGTCAATGTAGTCAGTGTCACACCTGTATTTTTTCAATAACTAATGTTACATTTGGTTGTTGAAATTGACTCAACGGAATGGGAATGGGATTTGTCATACTCATTTTAATTCTTTTGTTTTTTCTTTTTTGATTTATCTTGTTATCGATACGAAGTCTCCACCGCCATAAGTGGTGGTTAATCTTTGCGAGGAACCTAAAGAGCACCAAGGTAGATTCTCTCCTCCCAACTAGGTTTTCTTTGTACAAAAGAGCCAGAAATCGAATACTTGACCTCTTGCTTAAAGGGTCGAAGCCTCTCACCACTTGGACCAACCACATGTTGGTTTTTAATTCCATGTTTAGTTAGGCCTAGAAAGGAATGTAAAATTTATTTATTTCCCTTGTTTTGTTGTAAGAATTTATGTAAAAATGGCCATGAATTGTGAGAAAATTATATAATAGATGCAAAATGTTACAAAAATATTATATATAAATTAAACAAAGACATTAACATGATTTTTTAATATATTACACAATAACATATTAAATATATTAATATTATATATAAAACATATTGAAAGCAAAATTTCTAGAGTTAGTTCTTAGTTATGATTAGTAATAATCTACAAAGTCACTAACATTTTTTATATTTTTTTAATATATTACAAAATATTCCTTGCAATTAATTTTTTTATATTTACAAAAAAAGATTTAAATCCATGAAATTAGGATAAGTAGATGCAGTTAATTATAAATTAGAATAGGAGTGTGATTTTGAAATTTCTATGAGGATATAATAGTTCAATTATTATGCTGGAAACATGAAAAAGACTATTCCCTCACTTGAGATGAGTAAATATTCAATAATACTTGGATATTGGATAGGGTGAGTGGTACAAAATAAATACTCATAGGATTATAGGCGGATATGCATATTGACATTGAGTCCTCAATATCCATCTATAAATGGGTGAATATGATATTCAATTTTTATTCGATAATTATTTATATATTATATAAATATACAATAAATCATAAATTTTTAATGCATAAATTATAATATATTATTTATACAATACATATTTGTTTGTGTTGTGTGTTTTGGATTTGTGTTAACTTCTATTAATATATTGTTTTAATTTTAAATATAAATAAAATTCCATTGCTTTGTTGGTTCAGCTTATTTTTTAAAACTTAATATATTTTAGAAAAATGTTGCTCAATCTAATTTGTAAGAGAAAAAAAAGCGCTTATTCTATTTAAGGAAATTTTTTTATATATATATATGTTGGATAATACCTAAAATTTCTTTGAAATAACGGCCTTTTTTTTTCTGTAAGATAAGTTGAAAATTGAAGGAAGTCTTTTAATGTGGAAGCAAAAACAAAAGTTTAGTTTATTGTTGGATAAACATCGTCATTCATGATAAAAGCAATTTAAATTTCATAATTTATACCAAGAATTTTTCAACAGAACAAGAGTTTGCATATACGCTTCCAAACACAACATGATGAATTTGCTTACGCACAATTCGTGAAATATGGGTCAAATGTGTGTGTGTATGTATATATATGTATAAATTAATTAAAACGGCAAAGAAAATGACTTGATAGTTAAGATTTAGAAGAAAGGCAAAGAATTGCAGAATAGGCTCAGTTGATGAATTACTGAGACCTTCGTAATTCATATATATACACACTTAGAGAAGATTACAGAAGCTGTACAGGTGTCATGCGATCCATGAATTCATGATCTAACAAATTAAAGAATAAGGAAATCACTGAGCAAGAAGGTTTCGTAAACCGTTAGAGAAATTAAAAAAATAGGGTGCGCCTTCTGTGAAGCACCAGTAGCTGAGCTGGACGAATATGCTGAGCTAGGTTCTATTTCTATTTTAACATTCCCCCTCAAACGTAGGGGTGACTAAAGTAATACCCCAAGTTTGTTTCTCAAAAATGCAAACCTGGAGTGTGAGAGGGATTTGGTAAAAATGTCAGCAGTTTGATCGGAAGAAGGGACATAACAAACTTCAACCTCTTTATTCTGAATTTTGTCCTGAATGAAGTGCACACCTAGTTCAATATGCTTGGTGCGTGCATGAAATACTGGATTACACGCCAATGAACCAGCACTAAGATTATCGCACCATAAAACAGCAGCAGTAGAACAGGGAAACTTAAGCTCATCAAGTAATGATCTAATCCAGATAATTTCAGCAGTTAAATTCGAGGGGGCTCTGTATTCTGACTCAGTACTTGATCTTGCCACAGCATTTTGCTTGCGTGACGACCAGGAAATTAAGCTATCACCAAGATAAACACAAAACCACCTACAGACTTCCTATCATCTGGAGATGCTGCCCAATCAGCATCTGAAAAACCAGAAAGGGGAAGGCTGCTAGTAGAACTGAAAGTTGAATTACTTTGAATGTATAGGCCAGCATCTAAAGTACCTTGCAAATATCTAAATACTCTTTTTAAAGCTTTCCAGTGCACGACAGTGGGTGTTTGCAAAAATTGACTGAGTTTATTAATGGTGAAACTCAAGTCTGGTCTTGTATGAGTTAAGTATTGGAGAGCACCTATAGCACTCCTATAGATAGTAGGTTCTGTCATGCTTTCCCCCTCTGTGGCAGACAGCTGTAAGTTTTGAGTCATAGGAGTAGGGCAATTTTTAACTTTTTCCATGGAGAATTTAGTAAGAAGATCCTTGGCATACTTAAACTGAGTCAGAAAGAAACCGTCCATAGTTCTAGTGACTTGAATTCCCAGAAAATAATGAACAGGTCCCAGATCTTTTAATGCAAAGGAATCACGCAGTTGATGAATAATCTGAGTAAGAAACTCATTCTTATTTGCTGTAATTAAAATGTCATCAACATAGATGAGAATAATGACCACTTTAGAGGCAGTGACAATAAAAAATAAGGAAGTGTCTGCTTTACTGTGAGAAAAACCCCATGACAGTAATGTGTGTTTTAACTTATCAAACCAAGCTCTAGGAGCTTGTTTGAGTCCATACAAGGCCTTATGAAGCTTACATACATGTATAGACTTATTTTTGTTCTCAAATCCAGGTGGCTTAGATATGTATACATCCTCTTGTAGAACACCATTCAGAAAAGCATTGTTAAAATCTAGTTGATTGACAGGCCAATTGAGGGATGCTGCTATGGTGAGAATGATTCTAACAGTAGCTGGCTTAATAACAGGACTAAAAGTGTCAAAGTAATCTAGTCCTTGAGTTTGAGTATATCCTTGAGCCACTAATCTAGCTTTATGTCTTTCTATACTGCCATCTGGTTTATACTTGATTTTAAAAATCCATTTAGAGCCTACTATGTGCATTGAGGATGTAGCAGAGACTAAAGACCATGTCTTATTTTGCTGTAGTGCTTGAAATTCATTCTCCATTGCCTTAAACCAAACAGGACTAGTCATAGCTTCTGTGACATTTACAGGTATTCTTGTTTCCAACATTGTGACAGTAGCAGCAAATGGTATTCTAGGTTTCAAGGAGCCTGATTTACCTCTTGTGATCATGGGATGAACATTTTGGTCATTTCTGGCAATACTAACAGCATTCGAAGCTTGCTATAAAACTGATGGAGTAGAAGCTAACATGTACCTTGTGGAGGATGAATCTATAGCAGAGTTAACTGTATCTGAATGCACTTGTTGTGTTGGGTCAAGAGAGGGAAGCATGTATTTAGTGGAGGAACTGGCTAAGGAATCTGAATGGTTATTACTGTCAGTAAAATGCATAGAACGACTAGATGAGGGGGTACTTACAGAACCTATAGATGGATCAATAGTAGGAGAGGATTGAGCTGCTGCAAGTGAAGGTAAATCTGAACTGTGAGCATCATCTGTAAAATGAGAGAAAATAGGAACTATTTGATGAGATGAAGAGCTTTCTGATTGAGAAGGAGATGGGGAAAAAAAGTGTAGAAAAAGGAAATTCATTGTGATTAAAAACCACATGTCTTGAGATGTATAATTTTCCATAAGGAGAAAAACACTTAAAGCCTTTGTGACTAGGGCTGTATCCCAAGAAGAGACATTTTTGTGAATGGAATTGAAGTTTTTGAGTATTGTAAGGTGTTAGGCAAGGAAAGACAGCACAGCCAAAAGGATGCATATTATTATAATCTGGTTTTTTTTTTAAATAAGGTTTCAAAAGGAGTTTTATTATGCAGAGGTGTGGAAGGTATTCTGTTAATGTTGTAAACAGCAGTTTGGAAAGCCTCCCACCAAAAACTAAGGGGCCAGACTCCACTATATGTCTGTGTTTTTGCTCAACACGTCCATTTTGTTCTGAAGTGTGAGGACAAGTGTACAGATGAGATATGCCTTGGTCTTTTAAAAAAGAGTCAAAGATTACAAACTCTCCCCCTGAATCAGTGTGTATGGTTTTGATGGAACATTCAAATTGTTTTTCAACTGTGGCTTTAAATTGCTTAAAGGTAGAGAGAGCTTCACTTTTAAATTTGAGGGGATAGATCCAACTATATCTACTATAGTCATCTAAGAAGTTGACATAGTATTTAAAGCCTTGTTTTGATGGAATAGGTGCAGCACCCCATAGGTCTATGTGTATGAGCTCCAAGGGTTTTGATGCTTTAGAATTCGAAGGATTAAAAGGCAACTTGTGACTCTTACCAAACTGACATGCAGTACAAAATGGCATATTTTCATTGCTGTCAAACTTGATATTACATGATTTTAAGACTTGAAATAAAACTTTTTGTGAAGGGTGTCCTAGTTTGTAGTGCCAGTCAAGAAGAAGAGCAGAGTTCTTGGTATTGGTGATAAGATTGACTTCTGGTTGAGTGGAAGGAAGCACTTGATATAGTCCATTTTTAATCCTTCCTTGCGACAGCTCCTTCCTTGAATTCTTGTCCTTGACAGAAAAAGAATTGGAGTTAAATTCCACAGATACATCATTTTGGGCAGTAAGTTGAGAAATGCTGATCAAATTTCTAGATATTTGAGGTGCATGAAGAACATTTTTTTAAAAAATAGGTTTGCAAGAGAAAGAAGCAATGGATGTTGACCCAACATGCTGTATAGGAATAGTATTACCATCACCAACTGTCAGCTTAACCTTACCATTAAATTTGTTCACCTGTTGCAGTTGACTGAGGTCATTAGTAACATGGTGGCTTGCCCCACTATCAAGACACCAGGTTGGATCGGAAGCAACTTCAGGTGTAGCTATATAGGCCGTATATGGATTATTTTGTTGATTTTCATATGTTTTTTTTGAATTAGATGAATTACCCATATAAGTCATATCAGTTCTATAATAACATATTGCTGCGACATGACCTGTTTTTCCACATATTTGACAAATAGGTCTAGAGTTAAAATGTCTGCCTCTTCCACAGTTCCTTCCTCTTGGTGAACTTCCTCTGAAATTCCCCCTATTACTGGTAGTATTGTTTTTTTGAGTCTGCACAGTGTTAGTAGTTTCTGAATTGATTGAGAGATTTTGAATAGCACTAAGTTGCTCGACCCTGCTTTCAAAAGTAAGTAATGCAGTAGAAAACTCTATCCAGGATAAGTTAGACATGTAAGTGAGTTTTGTAACAATTGAAGTATATTCAGAGTCCAATCCGCATAAAATTTGAGTAAATAAATCTTTAAGGGAAAGAGGACTGCCTGCCAAATTTAAGTTATCAGCTATACTCTTCATTTTAGCTAAGTACTCTTCCATCTTCATAGAACCCTTACTGGTTCTCTGAAGTTCTCCTTTGTACCAGATCTCTTTGGCTTTTGTTGCAGCTCCTGCCATTTCTTCAGTGCTGCGCCAGAGATCCTTGTTGTTCTGACAATCAATGAGTTGTGCTGCTACCTCTACATTGATTGAGCTGTAGAGCCATCCGAGCAGCAGCTGGTCCGTGACCACCCATTCATCATACTTTGGGTTTCGTTCTGGTTTTTCAGTAGTAGTAATAATTTCAGGAGGGCAGGGATTTGTGCCATTGATAAAACCTTCTAAGCGATTCCCTTTAATGACGGGAAGCACAGTAGAGCGCCATAGCAAGTAGTTATTCCTGTCCAGCTTGACAGGAGCTACCAAGTTAAAGGAATTGGTTGAGGATTGTATATTTCTAAGGCCTGAGCCTGAGCCAGAGGTATTTAGAGAAACTTGTGGTGAGCTAGGTTCCATGATTAAGCATTTAGCAGAGGTCACCTTCTGATACCAAGTTAAGATTTAGAAGAAAGGCAAAGAATTGCAGAATAGGCTCAGCTGATGAATTACTGAGACCTTCGTAATTCATATATATACACACTTAGAGAAGATTACAGAAGCTGTACAGGTGTCATGCGATCCATGAATTCAGGATCTAACAAATTAAAGAATAAGGAAATCACTGAGCAAGAAGGTTTCGTAAACCGTTATAGAAAATAAAAAACAGAGTGCGCCTTCTGTGAAGCACCAGTAGCTGAGCTGGACGAATATGCTGAGCTGGGTTCTATTTCTGTTTTAACATTGATTTGTTTTCATTGTAGTTGTCCTTCAACCAAAAAGACAATGTGGGGGCTATTCTTGCTTTTTAAATTTCAAATTTTTTCTATTTTCTTTCTTTTTCATTGTAGATGCTTATGTACGCAAATGACTTTATTAATCAATAATCATTCACTTGATATAAAAAATAAACATTCACTTGATTATTAAGTCATTGGGTATCGTTAGGAATTGTTTGGCATACCATCATTTCCAAAATTATAATAATTTACTATGATATGGAATAATATTATATAAATATTTATTTCTAATTAAAAATTTTTAACTAGTTAAAAATTAGAATGACCACCCACATTATATATTTTTCAATACTTTTTTACCCCGTTAAATTAAAAATCAAATATTAATTCAATATATGAAATTGTATAAAATTATAATTGTTCAAAAAACTAACTTTATATTAAATTCTTGATTAATTTTAAGACCACATATTTTAAATTCCCTAGATTTTCTTGGGTCAATGTGGGGTGATTTGTTCAGTGTATGATATATCGTGGCGTGATTTTTTTTTTTTTTTCATTGTAGTTTTCCCCTAAAGGACAATGTGGGTTATCCTTGCTTTTCAAATTCCAAATTATTCCATTTCTTTCGTTTTCATTGTAGGTGCTTATGTATGCCGATAGCTCAATTAATCATTGTAATTAATTAGTCATTGACTTGACTTAGAAAATAGAGAATAATGACTTTTCTCCTAGAAAATAGAGAATAATGACTTTTCTCCACACATATAGACTGATTGATTACCAAGTCATTGGGTGTTTAGTTTCACCAAATAATAGAGTTTTGCTTAGGTTAAAATATTACCAAATATTGTCCTTCAATCTTGATATCTAGTTAAAAAATAATTGAAAAGAGGAATAACCTTCCACCACATGATATTTAAAAAATAATTGAAACTAAAATAAGTTTAAAAATTTTAGACTAATCACCCACTGAATATGACTTAATTTATAACAACTAATTTTATAGACTCAAATGTTCATTGACCTAGAAAAGAGGAATAATTTTCCACCGCACGGGAATAAAGTAAACATTTCCGTACATATAATCGATTTGATGTTTTGATTACAAGTAATTTTCTTCTAGAAGTGGGAGAGTCATGTAATTAATTTTTTTAAGAAAATAATTTATCCTGAAATTTGTATTGCAATAAACAAAAATTTGGACGGAACATCCAAGTTAATTTCTAAGTCTTGTGCCCCTAAACAAAAGGCAATAATTTGTGGTCTCATTAATAGCAATTTACCCCAAAAAAGGTTTTTCCAAAAGGTGTAAGTAAGTAGGGTTTGCTACCTTTTCTAAATTTTCAAATTTTAAATTAAATCAATGTGCAGTTTTTTTTTTTAATTGTCTCGTTGTATTCAGTGTCTGCATTGGAGAAGCTTATGGACTTAAATGACTTATTCATTGACTTAGAAACTGGGAATAATTTTTCAGCACATATTAGATATTAAAATGTACCAAAATATTTCTCCAAACTTAAGTAAAACAAACTTTTGTTAATTTTAGAGTTATATATAGTAATTGATTGAAACTAGAACATTTTTTTAGTGTTTTAAGCTAAACAAATTAAACTTCTAGAAACTTGACCAAGGATTGAAATAAGCTCAGCTCTGTCGATAATGAGCTGAAGCATAGTGTGCGCTATTTATAACTTGAGAATGCAATGCACAAAGAATGAATCTGGACACATGGCAGTGGATCCACGAAATAAGGCCGCTAACTAACTTCCTTTCTATTAAATGCAAAGAAATTATAAAGAAAAAATAAAAGAAATTTTGCACAAACAAAAACCAAACAGTCTAGAATTATAAAACTCAAATGCGAAAAAATTCTCAAATAAAAACTTGAATGTTCTAATCATAAACCTATTGTATGTTGGTCTTAATAAGCAATAAGAATATATAATAATGAAATAATAAGAGCGTACATTGATTCAATGTAACTCGGAGATTAAAATTATGAGTAGATTTTTCTGGGAGAGTATGAGTGGCTTTCTCTCAATGGTTTTTGACTGATAGAACAAATGACAGACACATCCACCTACTTTATATAACTCAGGGAACTACTACTCGATATGATACTCATGGGTTGACCCTAATTATAATAACACCACATCATTGTTATTATTAGTGTCGGGCATCTAAATATAAAATTATTTTGACAATATCCCGGACCAATTATAAAATATATCAAATAAACTCTTCAATATAAACTTTATGCTCAATATGATACCTATGGGTTGACCCTAATTATAATAACACCACATCACTGTTATTATTAGTGTCAGGCATCTAAATATAAAATTATTTTGACTAACACTTCAGACCAATTATAAAATATATCAAATAATCCCTTCAATATAAACTTTATGAAGATCATAGACCTAATATAGCACTTTATATATGTCCCAAGAATATGTACACATATATAATATTTATTATGTTAATTCATCCAAATAATTATGTTGTTAATGCTAAATATTATTTACAAAATAATTAAATAAATATATAATAATATATATTAAATTAATAACGCTAACAAAAAATTATTTACAATTAACAGAATGAATGAAACACCTCAACATAGCACCACATATTGGTTTACATTGAATAGGCTTCTGCACATGTGTGATGGATGCTTTAACTAGAGAATTACTCTTAACATCCCCTATCAAACAAGAGGATGGTTTGATGAACACCTTGAGTATGTCTCTGAGATATGCAAATCTTGTATAATGGTTTTGTGAGAATATGAATTGTTTAATCAATAAAAGGTACATATCTTACTTCAATTCACTACAAAAAAAGCAGTGATATAATGGCGTTTTTCATAGCTATATAGGGGTATTTTTAAACACCACTAGCCAGTTTAGTGATGTTTAGTTCAAACACCACTAAATCAAGTGATACAAGCTATTTAGTAGCATTTTTTGACAAATGTGGGCGCAAATGTCACTAAATATATACAGTGGCATTTGTTGTGGCACTTCCAATCGTCATTGATTTCTTTACAATGAATTTTCTTTCTGCATCACTCTCAACGACAAATCTAGTTTGAAACACAAATAAAAAGCTTAATTAGAATATATATAATTAAGAAAATAATAAATCAATAATCGATAACTATTATCGCTATATCATTTGAAAATACAGATTCCTTGTAGTGGCGTGGAATGGTCTTCCAATCCGAATAAGTGATACGTGGGGCTGTGTAGTTACATCCCACAGGACCGGTGAATGATGATAGCATCCCTGCAGCTTCTCCAATGGCCTGAACAAGATCATTCCATTCCAATTTGACCCTCCGACCTGAGGGAAGAGGCCATAAATCATCCACCGATAGTTGCTTAGTCTGCACAACTCAATTATCATCTATAACAAAGAAAAATTTCTTTAACTTAAATATAGATAACATTAAGATTAATTAGTGACATAAAAAATGAAATAAATTATCAATCGTTTCCACCATTCAATAACCACCAATGTGAGAACGTTGTGCAGAAGAAGTCCCAGGCTATGGCGATGTAGTCTCGGAATGTGGCGATGGAGTCTTGGATTGTGGTGATTGAGTCCGGAGTTATGCTGATGAAGATGACATTTGACGAGTCATCTGAGTGTGAAGTGGAATGACTGGCTCCAAGCTCAGTAGCTCTGCACCACAACTAGCTGGCGGACTTGATAGTGGACTTCCACTACTAAAAGCTCCATTTCTAGCAAAGGAGCCTGATTTGCTCTTTTTTCTTAAATAATCTTTTCATTCTTATATGCTTAAATAATTTAAAAAGAACATGTTAAGATTGAGAAAAAAATAATAAATTAAGCACATAGCTATTTATAAAATAAAAAAATGGTAGGAGCAAAAATACTTATATAAAATTAGCTAGGCATTTCTTAATCTGCATTGTCGATGATATCCCTTACTAGTGGTAAATTTGTTTTACCATCAGGAACAATGACTCTAATTTTTGGAGTTGATATGATTCATTCTCGTATATCAACTCCTCTTCATCATCTCTCATATTATATAAATCTCTTGGTTTGAGAAGAACAGTTATCTTCCAATTCTTGTTTGGCTCATCATCCACATAATAAACTAATTGAGCTTCTAAAGCTTGTATATATGGCTCATTGTCTCCATAATCATCTGTATGGATCAATCATGAAAAGTTTATAGGTGTAAAGCCAAATTCATTAACAATAATCCCCCTAGGATTAGTTGTATTTGCCCATTTGCATTTAAATAATGTTACCATAGATCTTCCATGATGATTTAGCTCAATTATATCTACAATTTGACCATAGTAAGGAACACCTACGAATTGCATACAGTCATCACTATTGCTCGTATAACTTTTGGTTCCAATTGTACAGAAAACCCCACTATTCTGGTTCCTCAAACCTTCATCTCGTTCTACAACTCAGAATTTAAATCCATTGACATTATATGCATTAAATCGTGTTACTTTATCAAGGGGGCTTTGCACCAGAAATTGAAGATTCATAGAATGGGATATCAAATCCCTCATAATCTTTAAAAAAAATTAGTCAAATTAGATTTAGAAAAAAGAATTAAGGTTTAGACATATATAAATAAAAATTTACTCACACACTGAGAAAACCATCCAACAAATTTTCTTGATGCACCATTCTATCTATTTCAGTTGAAGATCATGTGCAACATCTTAATTATCTCTTAGCACTACAAGAAAGTCTGTATTTTTTGGCGGTAATTTCGTGGCAGTTAAGGAAAACCGCTGGTAAATACAACAATTACTGGCAGTTATCATCACCGTTGGTAATTGTATATAATTCCCGGCGGTTTTGATACAATTCCCGATGGTCACCATCATTTCCAGCAATTGAAAATAAAAAACATTAGCACGCCTTTATTTCACTCACGGGCATATCTCCCTCCACTTTTTTCTTTTTCATTTTGGTGATTCATTCTTTTTTCTCCACTCTCCTGACCTATTTTGTGCTTCATTCCTCCATTCTTTCTCTTATTTGTGCTCTATCCACCATTCTCCTTCTCTATTTCGAGCTTAGAAACGTAGTTCACACTTCGATTTGGCGTTGCATTTCAGGTATTTCATCTAGCTTCCCTTTTCTCTCTTTTAAATCTCCCTTCTTTCCTCCCAGTACACTTAGTCTGGATTAATATGATATGGTTTAGTTTTTGTGTTTCTGGGTTTGTGAGGGAAATTAACAGACCCCTCTTTCTTTCTCGGCCAGTGTATGTGGTCTGAGAGAAGGGTTTCAAAGGATTTCAATGGTGGGTTTGAAATCAAAGGGAAGAAATTTAGGAACTTTGCTTGAGGTTTCTGTCTGTACGTGCTGGGTCTATGCCATTTTAGCATTTGTCTTGGTGTTCGTAGTCTATTTGAAGTTTGATGAAGTGTAGTTTAGACTGAACTTGAGATTGGAAATATGAATGTTTGGCTTTTTATCTATTTCTATTTCTTTCTTTTTCATTTTGGCATTGTTGTGTTTTCTATTTATGTTCTATTATTATTACAATTTAAACTTTGAATTTGTGATTTAAATTTCAAAACTCTACCTGAAGTTTAATTCAACGTCGGTGTTTGCTTTGGATTAAAAAAAGGAGGGGGGAGGGAAGTCTCTAATTAGTAGTTGGTGAGCTATATTGATAATTATTTTTCCTCTTGGCTTAATAGTTTAGAATTTTAAATCTTTATGCTAATAGATTTGACTTCAGTGTCGTGGTTGAAAAAAAAAAAGAAAGAAAAACCACTTTCCTGTGTTAAAAGTTACTACAAAATTTTGAATTTTATAAAATTCCATGATTTCTGTATCTGCAAAAGGATCCCAGGTGTTTGGGTTTAATCCAATAGAACTCATGGACAGATGGAGTGTGAATTTTTTTTTGTACAATGGAATATAATTTGGGATTTTTAACGTTGTCTCTCAATTTCTTGTTCTTCTATTTTTCTTAATTGTATATATCTAATCTGATTTGAATTTAAAGTTCCTCTGTAATATAATCCCATTTACAGAAAAGAGAATATTTGCATATATGCCCTTTTGGAATCATATTGAAATCTTTTGCTTGACAGGTAGTAAATTAGGTTGGCTTTGTCGTTGGACTAGGAGGCATCATCATCATTTGGTTGCTTTCTTCTTTCCTTCACAAAGAAGGTATTATCAATATCCTGCCCTTTAGCTCTTGTTGTACTGAACTGACACATTTCTATAGAAATCAAACATGTTGAGAAGTTGAAAAAAAACAATCTTTCATCCATACAAGTAATGAGTTCTTTCCAAAAAAATGAAGATAATATAAGATAAAGTAAAAATATAAATCAATTCATAAAAATATGATACTAGCTGAAACTTATCATACATTTCCTCTTTTTTAAGTAATATTTCCAATTTCACTAAAAGACCATATTATTTCAAATCATAATAAGATATTGTGGTTTTAAAACTAATAGTATACTAAACAATTAATAAATAACCAATTACTTGTAGACTTATTAGCAAAGAATACAAGAAACTACAAAACACCTATGAGGACTTTTAGCTCCCCACTTTTGTCATGAATGCTTATGCTCAAGAAGTTTAATGAAAATCATCTTTTTTTTTTTTGGATGTGACTTATTAATGAAAATCATCTAAAAAGCTAAAAAAAATCATCTAAAGTAATTGAGAGGCCATAATGACTTTCCCAATTGATTATAGGTATCTCTTTCCACTCCATGTGTAAAAAGCGTCTCTTCTTTTTGCAATATACTCATTCCCTTTTTCTTTTGTTTTTGCTTTTGACCAACTAGGAGGGACTTGACAGTGGCTAATAGAGCAACATTCAATCAAGTGGAGCCCAACAAATAGAGTTAATTTATTATGATGATGATAATAGTTTATGAGTTATGTAGTAGAACTTGCAGCAGTTAGTAAGTCACATGGATAACAATATTATACTAAGAAACAAGAGTTGCTACCCCACATTGGTTTTATCCTGATGCTATAAGAGCTCATTTAGGTGGCAATAAATACTGCAACACGTTGTTCACTCTCCTCAGTTCTAATAAACTAAAACATAACCAGAAAATGTTGTAGGGAAATTGTGGGCCTACTACAAGAAAAATGTAAACCCTGTATATAAAGAATATGTTTAAATATATTTGAGATCTCTATAGTTTCATTGAAAAATGATTTTAGTCCCTATAGTTTGAAAATATTGAATTTAATCCCTATATTTTTCAAAACTATGAAATAGATCCTCGGGGTTAGTTTTTGGTTAGTCAATTGTTAGTCAACGCTAACTGGGATACTGATGTTATTATTAAAATCTATGTCAGTGCTGACTGTATACTACTCATGCTGACATGGACTAGCCAAAATAAAAAAAAAAGTTTCAGCTTATTCACTTAGGTCCTTGGTCAAAATTTTTCTTTTGTCCAATTTTCGATATAAACTCGTCTTCTACTTCATCTAGGTCTCTAGTTTAATAATATATTTTTTTATTTGTCAAAATCATCCCCTACAAACGTTTCAATTTGTTCACTTTAGTCCCAGTTCTTCACTGTCATATTTTTTTCTCACGATTTGGTCCTCCAAATCAATCCATAATTTCATTTTTAGTCATGATATAATTCAATCTATCATTCATACCCAAAAAACAATACAAAAAAGAATTAAAATTTAAGTTTCAAAACTTATCTTTTATTCACTGAGGTCCTTGGTTAAAAAAAGTTTTGTCCAATTTTTTTTATATAAACTCGTCTTCTAATTTTTTTAGGTCTCTGGCTTAAGAAAATATCTTTTTATTTGTCAAATTCATCCCCTACAAACTTTTTAGTTTGTTCACTTTAGTCCCAATTCTTAACTTTCATGTTTTTTCTCACAATTTGGTCTTCTAAATTAGTCTATAATTTCATTTTTAGTCATGATATGATTCAATCTATCATTCATACCCAAGATCAATACAAAAAATGAATTAAAATCATTCTTATTTCATGTATCGTCACTTTAATTAAAACTATTACGATCTTGTTCTTTTGTCTTTAATTTAATTATATAGACAAACTCATTAGGCAGATTTAAACGTTATTAGGAGTTATTTTTCCAAAGAATAGCAAGCAATAATTTTTAATAGCAAATGGTATTGATCTTTTCTCCTAATATTTATTTTAATTCATTTTTTGTATTGATCATGGGTATGAATGACAAATTAAATCATCTCATGATTGAAAATGTATTTATGGACTGATTTGGAGGACCAAACCACATGAAAGTTAAGAATCGGGACTAAAGAACAAATTAAAAAGTTTGTAGGGGATGAATTTGACAAATAAAAAGATATATTCTTAAACTAGGGACCTAGAAAAATTAGAAAATGATTTTATATAAAAAAAATGGACCAAAAAATTTTTTGACTAAGGATCTAAGTGAATAAAATATAAGATTTGAAACTTGAATTTTAATTCTTTTTTGTATTGTTCTTGGGTATGAATAATAGATTGAATCATATCATGACTAAAAAAAATTATGGACTGATATGGTGGACCAAACCTTGAGAAAAAATATGAAAGTGCTGGGACTAAAGTGAACAAATTGAAAAGTTCGTAGGGAATGATTTTGACAAATAAAAAAATATATTCTTAAACTAGGGACGTAGGCGAAGTAGAAGACAATTTTATATAGAAAATTGGACAAAAGGAAAATTTTGACCAAGGACCTAAGTAAATAAATTGAAACTTCTTTATTGGCAAGTCCATGTCAGTATAAATTGAATTATATTTGAATTCTTTGTAATTGGTGTTAAAATTGCATATTGTAATTTTTCATTGTAATTGGTTGCTTTTTATCAAACAATCAAAATTCTTATTGCCTACTTGATTCAAACTACAGAGATTTAGCTTTATAATATAGAATGAAATTTGCACTTCCCTTTTGCTTTTGAACGGTTGAGTAATGACAAAATTAGAATTGTTTCAAACAAGCTGATGTAGTGACCCTTGGGGAAAATATAATGATGAAGATATTGAAAATGATTCAGTTGATGTGTCAATACTTAACTTCAATTGTAAAAGAATGTTATCTTGAGTACTAAAAGCCTCATTACCTCATGATTCTCATAACATGATTATTGCAATTATAGAAAATTGTCACGTATTGAGCCACTCAAGGTCCACTCATGATCATTTTTTGAATCAATGTAAAATTCATCAGGGTTTTGATTTGGTCTTATTGAATTATAGAAAATGGTTGAAATTAATACTGCAAATAGAAAGAAGCTGGTAGTTTCACATACAGGAGGCTCTAAAAGCAACGCTAGGAAGCATCATGAGATGGTAAGACAACTTTAATGTCTTACACAATTAAATAATTTAAAAATAACATTATCGATTTCATAAATTTTAGGAAACAAAGACCGGGAGGCCTGTTAGTCGTGGTGCTTTATACATTGAGACTCACAAGAAGATTGATGGTTCATATGTTAATGAACAAGCTAGGATTTTTAGTATAAGTTTGATATATTTATATTAACTTAACTCACCAATTTTTTTATTGAATTACTAAATTAGTTATCTTGCTTGTAGGAAAAAATTTTAGAAATTGAATCTCAAGGGGGTTCTTCTGCAACTATTGGCCACCAAGATTCTTTGGCACAAGTTCCAGGTCGAGTTAGAGGCTTAGGGTTTGGCCCTACACCATCTCAAGTATTTGGCAGTTCTCTTGGAATGAGTATGCCACATGAGGTTGGTTCTAGTACTATTGATGTTGAGAAAATGCGCAAAGAATTTCAGAGTGAATTGCAACGTGTAGAGCAAGCTAAAGATGAACAAATACATGATTTAAAGAATATGCTGCAATGCATTATGAAAGACATTTATAGTAATCGACCAATACCGTCAGAGTTTGCCTCACTTATAAATAAAGAGGTAAATTGTTTATAAATATTTAACATTGGTAAATCTTTATTAATATGTTTATTTTCTAACTTAACGTTATATAAAATGTTTCTTTTCAGGGAAATATACGTCCATCGTCATCACCGAGCTCTCCTCCTTCAGATGATTAGTGTTTGCAAAACAAAAAAAAATTATGCTTCTAGTACTATTTTTCTTAAGAGATATGGAAACCGTTCATAAATTATTTTATACTAATTTAATCATTAAAAGATTATAGTTGTCTATTTGGTTATTGAAAGATTAAATTTCTCATTTTAACCCATAAAGGATATATTTAGCACAAATTTGTCCTTTTATTTAATCAAAGTGATTTTTTTGGTGAAAAACAGTTGGGATTGAATAGTAATAAATTTGATGATGTAGTGAAATTAAAGAATTAAATTAAAATAAATATAATATTTAAAAATTAAATTAAAACATTTAATATTTCAAAGATCAGTTAATTGAGACAATTGTAAAAATTCATATACAAATCAATAATTTAATTTACTCGACTTAATTATAATTGGGATACGAGTAGCATGCTGAGAATATTTTTGCTCGCTATATTCTCACCTATCACTCCCATGATACCATATTCCATGTATAATATACTAATAAAATTGAAATAAATATAATTTTTTAAAGATTAAATTAAGATGTTTTAAATTGAATGAACATTATAATCTTTTCATAATGAAATTAATAATTTACTCTTATATTTATAACAGAAAATTTTCTATCATTATTTAAGAAGATACTTTTGTCCATTATTGAATAATTAAACATAAAATCATTTTTGAAATTAAATAAAAAAATTCCTCTTTTACTGTACAACTAACACAAAAATATATTTATGAAAACCATATATATATATAAGCACTTTAATTGTGGTGGTGGTCACTCATCACTGTGCTAGCTAGCTGCTGTTCTTTGGCTGTGTCTCTTGAAAGCTCCATTTCAATCTTTCCTTCAATAATTCCAAGCACCTGGGTTGGCTCTGATTGTGACCTTTTCATTTTCATTAATTCATTCCTTATTTCTTAAATACTTCTTATTTTTATTTATATTATTATTAGTTATATATAGTTATGTGCTTATCATTGGTCTCCTTCAGTGTCTATTGGGTGACTTTTAATTAGTTTTAAATAAAAAAATACAAATTACTCCCTAAAAGATATATTTTTTATAGTATTCTAAAATTTAAGTATTGGACGAGTTAATAATTTTTTATAAATTACAAACTCAGTATCTTTTTATACTACTAAATTATATATTTATTTATTTTTAAAAAACTAACTTAATAATATTGTTTAACAAGTTCATAATATTTACATGTGGAGTTTAACTTTCATAGACTAAATAATCAACTCATACATTTTTTAGGGATTAAATCGTTAAAATAGTCAAAACAAATATATTAACGTTGATTGTTTTAAATGATTGGATATTTATTCTTTTTTTTTGGTTTCTCATTATCTTGCTCGAGACATTATCAAACACTAGATGTAAACATCTCTTTCAGTAAAAATTTTAACCATGGTTCATCCACTTTATGGAAGATTAGCCCTTTTTATATTAGACTCAATTCTCATTAGTTGTTACTTATTAATTTCTTTTAAACAAAATTTTGATTTTGACTCTGTCAAATAAAAAAAATTAAAATTAAAAGAGTTTTATGCCTTTAGCATCCATTCAAACGAGATTAATGGAAATCCAATCATTTTTCAGATACTTTTGTTTTTAAAAAAATGAAAGAAAGATAGAAAAAAGGGAGTTGGCCTTTGGCTTTGAGTTGGTGAAGATTGGTTCGCTCAGAAAGCTATAGCAACGATAGTGAATCAACTGTGATCTGTAAAGCAAATATTTATTAAACTCACATTATATTAAATGGCATGACCCTCACTGTATTAATATTTTAATCTAACTTTGGCTTTCAGTATGTGGGAACTTTTCAGAATTTCAAAGCCTATACATCAGCTACGAACTTTAATTTATTATTGTGGTTTTGGTGCCCACCAGTTCATACTGATAGAGAGCCCACTTTTTTCCCATATTATTTAATACGAACTTGAAATTTTGCCAACTTATGTCTGCCATATATATTTTTATTTCTCTTATTATTATATATATTTTATTCCTTTTTTAGTAAATTTCTTATTTACTGTTATTTCTATTTGATCGCCTAGAGATATCAAATGTGTCTCAATATATAATTCTTAAAATGTTGTATTTGTTTCAAATTTGTTGTTTCATTTATCAGAAAGTCACTTTTAGGAATAAAAAATTTAGAATTAGCAATGGTTGATTTGGTGATTTAACAATGAAAATGATTAAATTAAAAAAAATTTTATCTTTCAAGAATTAAATTAAGATATTTGATTTTTCAAGAATTAAATTGAGACAACTATAATTTTTTATATTTTTTTTTGGTTTCCTGTTATACAATATGTGTATCCTCGAATTAGCTAGTTTTTATGTTAATTAAAACTAAATCCATTTCTAATTTAATGATTAACGATCAAGGACACCTCCCAATCAATATTAAATTTTTTAGTTTAGTTCATAAAAAAATTGATTTGTTTCAATTTGATCATTTTCATTGATAAATATCAATTTTTTTGTTGTCAAAAATTACTTTGACAAGCAAAAAAAATGAAAATAAAACAAATATAATTTTTGTTAGACTAAATTAAGATAACTTTAATTTTTTGAGGACCAAATTTATTATTTACTATGAATTAATTATCTGAGTTATTTATAAGAATATAGATAATGGGGATGGGATTGGATCATCCTACTGTAAGCATCCCGATACAAAAATCTAACACAGCAAAGAGATTATCAGTTTAGTGTTGATGAAAATTAATATATATATATATATATATATTAAAATTTAACGTTTTAAATGAGAGGATGAAAACGTGGTTTCATTGGGTAGGTTAACAGGAAGATAAAGGTGCTGCAAACACCAATAATGGAGTGAACAAGGACAAGACGTGAAACACAGCAATAATCAGAGTCAATGGCACTTTGATTTGTGTAAAAAAATTATATATATTTTTTTAAAAAAACTACTTTATTCAAAGTTGTTGTCTTTTAATATTTTACAATATAAATAATTACTCTCCAAACTTTTAATTACAAAGATATAAAAAGGAAAAAGTACGAAGAAATATAAAATTTTGATTTTAATATTTTAGTTAACTTAAGTATAAATCTAATACATTTTCTTTTAAAAATATAAATCAAACCCCAAATCAAATCTTTCAAATAAGCTTAGGCTTATCAGAAGTGTTTTTTGAGTCTTTTAAGTGAAGTGAAACTCAGCTTAATAACATATGTCTCCCTCTCTCAAACGAATATATACAAATATATATATATAAATATATATATATATATAAATATATATATATATATATATATATATATAATATATTTGCCATCATCAATTTGCATTAAAATGGACTATTTGTCATTGGGTGGGGCATCACTTTGGACTAAAATAGAGAATTTGGCTATTTGCCATCATTTTGTATCATTAGACTATGACTATTTGTCCATTAAGTTGCGTCAGTTGAACATAAAAAGGAGCATCACTTTGCCTCAGCTAATTTCATTAATTATATTTTAATTGTCATCTATTTATTTTTCCATTTGTCTCACAGATTAATTGTAGTATTTTGTTAATGATGTCCACCCAACTTATATTTTACATATGTATATATATATATATATATATAATGTTTGTCATCATCACTTTGCATGAAAATGGAATATTTGTCATTGGGTGGGGCATCACTTTGGATTAAAATAGAGTATTTGGCTATTTGCCATCATATTGCATCATTATTAGACTATGACTATTTGTCCGTTCAGTTGCATCAGTTGAATGTAAAAAGGGGCATAACTTTGCCTCAACTAATTTCATTAACTATATTTTAATTGTCATCTATTTATTTTTTCATTAGTCTCACAGATTGATTGTAGTATTTTGTTAATGATGTCCACTCAGCTTATATTTTACATGTTATTTTATTTATCCGTTTATGAGACATCTGGAGGGAATCATAATTAGATGCACTCTCAAAATAAAAACTTTTTCACATTGAAACGATGAAGAAAGTACATTAAGTTAAATTAAACAAAAAAAGAAACAGACAAAAAATTATTTAGGCATAAGTAACCTAAAAGCGACGTGGCTTCTTGGAGGTAGAAGGATCCTCATATTTAGGAGTGGTCATGAATTGCAGCATCACCTCTGAGGCAGTCTTTGGTTTGAGAAATTGAGCAATGTGGTAGAGTGAAGTGTAGATTGCAGTCATGCAATCAACATTTCTTTGTGTTTGATTGTAAAAACACTTGGTGGACCAAAAGAAGTACCTCTCTATCCTTACAGCCAATGCTGCATCCTGACGTTTGGATAGCTTCTCCAGGTCTTCTATCTTCTTCCCCAGTTGCTCTATCTTCCTTTCCAGGCAAGCCACCTTATCTTCTGACGAACGACCAGTGCTGACCTCCTGCTGGTCCTCATTTATCTTTTTCTTCTTCTTATGCGTCTTAAGAGTCCCTTCAACAGATCTCTTGTCCTTATCCTAGCTTATGAACAAAGTTAAGTCAAGATCCTCCTTGTCCTCAATGTTGAGATCGATAATTCTCTTGGAGGCCATGGTTTTTGGTGATTACAAGTTGTGTTTGGACAAGAACAACAGAGGGAGAATACTGAAAACTCTTTGCTCTGAGGAGAATAAGTTTCGTGGTGCAATACTCAGAGCTCTGGGGCAGCCTTTATAGAATTAGCACTTGAAGTCAGCAAGGAGATCACATCAGCACACCCTATATACGAACCCTGTGAGTCTGCAAGCTGGAAGCTGGAGTGGAGCAGGCATTCATCAACAGAACCACAAATTTAATGCAGTTAACTAAAATCAAAGATTTTTGTGTATTGCGGCTGATATTGTCGTCATGCTACAGTGAAGTGTAGATTCCTTTAATTTTCTATGAAAAATTTTATTGCTTGCTGCTAGGATTATTATAGAATGCAAATGCTAGGAATTGTTATAGAGCAACACTTTAAGTGAAGTTAATTTCTAGTTATTTCATTTAACATTATGTTTAATTAACTGTGAAGAAATGTTTTAATATATGATGTATTTGAAATATGAATATTGTTATGAAGAAAGAAAAAGTGACGTTATTTTAAAAGGTTAGATATTTTAATTCAATGTTATTTTATATTATAAGTATCTTAATTAAATTGTTTTTTTCTTTTTTGGTCACTGTGTTGAAGTATATATATGACGAAATTGTCATATTTAAAAAGCTCAGCACTTGTCTGACAACAGGTAAAAATGAAAATTTTTGGTTCTCTTTTTCTCCTTTTGTACTTTGCTGTTTTACGATTAAATTATATATAGAGTTCAAATTTGAAAATTTTGTGAGAAATTATGTTCTTCACAAAATTTTCAGATCTGACAAATTTTAGAAAGTTTCTAGGTTTAATGACTATAATTCTCTTATTCTAAGATAATTTTGCACTTGATCATGTTTCAAAAATGAGAGATTAATCAGGTTTGGGTGAAATCTACAAATTTGGGAATTTTGGTATGAACTCTAGAATTTGAAATTTTCTAATTTAATGAGTTTTTGAGTGATTTTCACCGATAATATTGAAGTTTCAATCAATTATTTGATTATGTTTGAGTTAGAATTTGTAAAAATGGTGTTTTGGATGTAATTTTGAGATTGTTGGATGAAGAACAACGAAGAACGTACTATTCATTATAAAAAAATTTTTCAAAAAAATTGTTCATCTGCAAATTCGGGGGGTACTGCTGTTCATCGATTATATATATATATATATATATATTCTTTTTAAATGATGTGGGTTCATTGTCTTATGACAAAAAGTGGAATTTGTTTCAAAATAACTCCCTTTTAAATGTCTTTGAAATTTAGTTATTGAAAGATAACTCCCTTTCCCGTTTTGTCTTTCAAAATTAAATCTCCAAACACTTTTTTCTAAAACACCATGATGTAGATTCGATAACTCTTGATAAAGGTCTTTCACATATTATAATTTGATAAAGTTCTTGTTTCTAAGTCTTTAATATGTATTGAGTTGAATTTTTGTCCTCTACTCTATTCTAGCATTTCATTGGAATTAATAATATTATTTTGTTTCTAAGTCTTTGATATGTATTGAATTGAATTTTTTTAAATTTTCAGGTGGTAGCAACAGGTCAAGGCAATTGTCTGTTCTAGGGATAAATCAGTGTAATCGTGTATATTTATGATTACTTTTTCCTTATAATACAAGGAGTTCCTCTTGTTTTATTTTTAATAGCCTTGTTCTATTTTTACATTTCTATTTTTATATGTATATGATGAAATTGTCCTATTTAAAAAATTCAGCACTTGTATACATGATTTGATTTATTACTTAACTTTTGTGGTGACATCTTTTTCTTTCCATATAACAATTATTAGCCCTAATGACTTGCTAATGTTAACATGTAGTAGCTATACATGGAGGGAGAAAAAAATGAAGAATTGAGGTCGAGAGGTAAGAGATCGAGTGTTTCTCATTTTTGGCTTCTGAGGTTCTACCTGCTGGTGCTGTTGCCACTGATGATGATGATGATGATTATTATTATTATTATTATTATTGGCTGGCACAAGTGTTTGGTGCGAAGCACTCAGGCAGAGTTAGAGGCTTAGGATTTGGCACAACAAGTGTTTGTAATATGTATAAAATTTAATTTCATAATATATATATATATATATATATAAAACTTTTGTTGCTTTATAATATGTATGACATTTGATTTAGTAATTATAATATATATGATATTTGCACATTTTATTTATGATTGTCATAATTTAATTAAGTATGTAAATAATATTTAGAAATTGTACAAATTATAAAATACAAAAAAAATCTACATTAGCTGCAGTTCCTAACCTTGCAGATTGTGCAGACTTATTAGCAAAGAATGCAAGAAACTGCGATACACCTATAAAGACTTTCAACTTCCACTTTTGTCATGAATACTTATGTTCAAGAACTTTAATTTCATTTTCACTGATATAGATGTTCTTACTAGGTTGCTTTACTGGTTTTAATGTATTCATTTTAGTTGTTATTTTTGTTTCTACTTTTGGCTATGATACTAGCTGAAACGTGTCATATATTTTCTCCTTTTTAAGTAATATTCCCACTTTCACTTTCACTTATCATAATGACTTTCCCAATTGACTATAGGTGTCTCTCTCCACTCCATGTAATAATAAGTGTCTGATCCTTTTGTAGCATACTCATTTATAAGGAAAAAAAGTGACGGAAGAAAATCAAAAAGGGAAAAAAATGGAAAAGAAAGAGAGAGAAGAAGTAGGCTTGAGATGACCTCCTATAATGCTTTGTGTGTCCAGTTGTATACCACCACTATCTCATCCTAAATAGCACAATGTTCGAGACCAACTCTTCCACAACCCTATGCTATGACATACAATATTGGGAATTAAAAACAAAAAAGAAAAGCAAATAGGAAGACTGGAGAGAGAAATGAATTATATACTTATTTGAACTAAGTAATTTTAACTTTTTTTAAAAAAAGAAAAAGACACATTATTTTAAAAGGTTATAGTTATTTTAATTTAATATTATTTTATATTATAAGTATCTTATTAAATTATTTTCTTTTCTTTTTTGGCTACTGTGTTGAAGTATATATAACAAAAATGTCCTATTTAAAAAGTTCAGCACTTGTAAAGAAATAATCAATACTATTTTCTATTTTAAGTATCTTATTATATTATTTTCATTTTTTTTGTCAGCAAGGAGATCTCAATTTAACATTGTCTCTGGAAAAAGACAAGGGCAAGAGTCCCATGGTTGAGTCACCGGAATAAAAGAAGAAGCAGAAGAGGGACCATGGAGAGCAAACTTTGATTAATTATTAATATACTCTATTTATGATTTAAATTTATTTATGATTTGAATTTTCAATCATGTGTGAATTTTTTATTTATGATTGTTATAATTTAAATAAACATATTAATTAGAATTACAAATGGTACAAATAAAAATAAATAACTACTACATTAAATAAGTATATTAATTAAAATTACAAATGTTAAGAATAAAAATTATATTTTTTTAAAAAATACATCCACTTTATATCAATAATTTTCATAAAAACTTTAGTGGCGGTTATGGTAACCGCTGCTACATCAATAAATATTGTAGCAGTCAACATTAATAATTTCAGTGACTGTTTTGTTAGTCGTCGCTACAGCAATAATTTTAGTGGCAGTTATTAGCGACGGTTATGATAACCACTGCACAAATCAATAGTTGAGTGGCGGTTATTGTAACCGCCGCTATACCATTACAGTAGCGGCGGTTTCTTAACCGCCGCTAAATGTTTTTTAAAAAAAAATTGATTTTTTCAAAAGTCCTCAACAACCATGCCGGGATATATGCCTTGGCGGTATGTTTGTCGCCAGCTTAACCGCCAGAAAATATTGCCTAGCGGTTTTACAGACGGAGAAAAAATATCGTCGACAAATGCGTGCCGACGCATTCATAGCCGGCGGTTTTGTTACCGCCATGTTGTGCAATTACTGGGGGTAAAAACCGCCGGTAAATGCAATAAAAACCGTCAGAAAGTGCTTATTTTTTTGTAGTGTAGTAATCTCCCTAAACTCCCTGTACCCAGAAAAAAGAATAAGAATTATCAAGCATGAGCTAATATAAGTATTGATAATATGATTTTACTCACTGAAGAAATGGATAAACTTCTTTACATTTAGTTAATACATGTCGATGAGCTTACAATTTCCCTGTTGAGACAACGTATATCACTCAGAACCCCCCACAGGCTTTCCAATTGCAGGAAACAATGTATCAGCCGTAGATGATCAACTTCAGGGTGATCATCAATATGTCTTGGTCGATTAAACGCTGTTTGGTTCATGCCATTATGACAGTCGAATCGTCTAAAATTGAATTCATGGCAACTTGCAGTATAATGATCTCCCGATGTCATTCTTACTCTTAGAGCCTTGCTTCTAATTGTCTAATTAATTGTTCAAACACTAATTATACTAATTACTCACTAATTACAAAAGGGGTCTTGTTGACAGGATTAAAACATAAAACAGAATAACGAACACAATAACACAACCACGAAATCAATCATTCAATCCCTAGAGTCTGCATCTATCATTATCTAATTCTTGGTTTGTTCTGATTTAATCATATCATTCAGTTTTCAATTAAAATTCTCAGAAGATCTTCCAAGACTGAACTATACCAGAATCATAATCAAGGAAATCTCTGCTAATCACAACATAATATAATTCACATACTGACATGTTAATTCTATCCTAACTCACTGCACACATATAGAAATCGCATACATGTACATACAATAATAAATTCTCAGATAAAAATTACATAACAGGACTCACATTTAAAAAGTCATATCAGAGCAAAAATAAACACAAGAACAAGAACCATTGTAAAACAGAAATGAAATAGCATTGGAAACCAGAAAAACTTATTTGTATTGATGCAAAGATTCAAGATACATTCTCCAGTTCATATTTGACCAATTACATAAAGGTTCTAACAATCCATAGGGACTAAAATGAAAATAAAGGAAAGGAAAAATATACAAAAAACTAAGCTACAAAATTGGTGGAAGGTGATCTCCAACACCCTTCAAATGGATTTGAAGTCCCCTTTTTAAAAAAGCTGGAAAGCGAAGGATGAAATTGCAATTTGGCCAACTTGTGTGCTGTCCATCTTTGACATTTTATCTTATTGTTTTTTACTAGTTTTCTACTGCTGGTTGTTGCTGCTATTTCTAACTTGTAATTGCTGCACATGCAATGAATCAAACTTCAAATCAACGTTTTATGCTTTTGATTTGGACTTTTATTTTGGCTATAAGAATTCAGATGATTATGTGATCCACTTGTTATTTTTGCTGACAATATTTACTGTTATTTTTGACTTTTATTTCTGCTATTTGTTTGTTGATTTTGTTCTTGTTTTTGCTGCAAAAAAAAATATTTTCTAATGTGCTTCAAATTTGCTAAACAGTGTAGAAATATGGACCCCACTGATACAATCAGCGTGGTCAATGCCCAGTCAGCATCTAGGTGGCATCATGTCAGCGCAAAGTCATTGCCACATCATCATAAAATTCTCTAATTGATTCTTTACAAAAATATACAATTGAATTAAGTGGGATAAAATTATGAAATTGAAGCATATTAATTATAAAATTAATTTACACCTAATCAATCTAAAAATACAATAAAATTAGAGAATTTGCAATATTAAATTGGCAATGGGACTAAGATAGGGACTAGAATGAATGGAAAATGCCTTTTATCACTGTCTCATCTCCTGCTAAATATCTTCAATAGAATGTTAAAACTTCTTGTGCCATGTAACCTTTTGCTATAGACCCTTCTGATTGAGTCATATTTTGTACATAGGACTTCAATTTCCCTAGATATCTATAGAAGATCAACTTGAAATATTGTTATTGATATCTCTATAAATGAATAACTGAATATGAAAAATTACCTCATTCCTAAATTACCTCTCTATAGGGTACATCAATCGATATAGAACTGATCTGCTAACTTTCACTTCATAAACCAAATAGGCAATGAGATGCACCATGAACGTAAAAAATAAAGGTGAAAACAACATCTCCATATTACACGACATTAAACACAATCTTGTCTTAGAACTTGTTCAGACCATTCACATTTAATATTTTACTACACAATTGCTTAAAGAAAGAGCATAGGTCAATAATAATTGCAGAAACTTGTTTCGATAGTGTCTTTCTTATAGCTAAAGCTAATGGCAAAACTTGCTTCGTAAGAATGTGAGAATCGTGAGTCTTCAATTCTCCAAGTTTTTGTTGCCTTAAATCAATACATATAGAAATGCTATTAGAATAACCATCAGGGACAGTAATATTTTTTAATGTCTTCATAAACAAATCTTTCTTTTCATTATTCATGGTAAAAATAGTCTGAGGATATCTTCCAGTTTCATCAAGCCAAAGATCTGATCTAATACTTATTCTTGTAAATCTTTTCTTGCATTTAAGTGGTCCTTGGATTTACTAAACACATTAAGCAATGTGAAGACAACATTGTTACAAACATTTTTCTCTATATGCATCACATCCAAATTGTGATGTATCAAGTTGTTCACTCAATAAGGAAGTTCAAAGAAAATGCTCTTCTTACGCAATTGTTAAGGGCTCGCATTTGCATCACTAGCCCTTCGTGCCCTTTTCCTCCGTCCCTCTCTAAACACCACATTAATATCAGAAAATTTGATTTATGATATCAAAACCAGTCATTTTCATCAGTGGACCTCTCTTCTCCACTTTACTATCACCGTCAAATCTGTTTTGAGCCAATCTAAATTTATGTTCTAAGTGTACAAATTGACGATGACCCATAAAACACTACTTTCGACTATGTGGAAGTCGAAAGAGAATAAAGTCAAAGATGCATACTAGACAAGCTAACTCGGTATGAATGTTCCATCGAGACAAAATCCCAAGACTTGGAAAATCACTAATAGCCCATAGAATAGCTAAATGCATGTTAAACATTTCTTCATGTGAGCATCATATGTTTCAACAATGATAGTCCACAATCTTTCAACTCCTCTATCAATGGCTGCAAATAGACATCAATATTATTACCCGGGGCTTCCTTCCCTGGAATAATCATTGAAAGAATGAGAAAACTCTATTTCATACACATTCATGAAGGGAGATTGCAAGATATTAGAATTGCCGGCCAAATGTTGTAACTTGTACTTAAAGTTCAAAATGGATTGAAACCATCAATTGCTAACCCTAGACGAACATTACGGGGATCCGAAGCAAAGTGATAATTTGTCAAATCAAACATTTTTCAAGCTTCAAAGTTCCTTGGATGTCTAAGCAACCTATCAGTATTCCTATCCTTAGCATGTCATTTCATGTGTTCAGCGGTCTTAGATGACAAAAACAACCTTTATAATATGGGCTTTAATGAAAAATATCTTAGAATGCTGGCAGGTCAACTTTTCCGCTTTCTGCTTTCACTTGACACAAATTTATCCTTAGGTTTCCATTTAGATACATTGCACTTTTTACAAGCATCTCTATTACTATCATCCCCCCAGTATAACATGCAGTCATTCGGACATACGTGAATTTTAGTGTAATTGAGCCCTAGTTTATTGATATTTTTCTTGGCCTCATAGAAAGATGTTGGAATTTTGGTATGTTCAAATGTATCTGTTAATAATTCTAATATCGTTGACATTGTCTTGTTATTTATCCTACACATACACTTGATGTGATACAATCTTATCAAAAATGAGAATTTTGTAAATTTTTCACATCCTTCATACAGACTCTGTTGTCCACCTTCAAGTAACTCATAAAACTCTTTAGCTTCATTATTCATTTGATTTGACGAAACAAAAGTCTCACTAACTTTTACCCTCTCATTTTCAATGTGAACACCAAAGGCTATCCAAGTTAATTCTATCTCCTACCATATGTGGCCTTGAAATAGATTCTACAAAGGGCTCTATCATAACTGTCTCCCTATGTCGGGACCAAAACGTGTAACCTTGTGGGAATACTTTGAGAATTAAGTGTTTGTGTACAACTTCTCTAACTTGCCACTTTTTAAATTTGTATTTGGAACTTGGACATATGATTTTTCTTTTAACACTATTATTTGCAAATGAAAAATCTAAAAGCCCATCAAGTCCCTCTAAATATTCAAAAATATTTAGGTCTAGCAATCCAAGACTTATCTATTATGTTCTGTAACTAGTCAAAACAATATTGTAACTAACTATAAAAGTTGTGCCAACTATAAGCCCACATTTTCAGTACCAAAAAAGAATTGAGGAACAACAAGCTTAATGCTATTATATTTGGACCAAAAAAGACTTAAGCAAACAGTCAACAAAAAGAAAACAGATGAGGCAGAAAATATCATGTCAAAAACTGATGTATTGGGCCTTAACATAGATAATGGGCTTAAAACATATGACAGACAAGGAAGTTGTATCTCCATTTCTGTGGAGTTTTTCCTATTAATCCAACATCAAAGTATTTCAGTCTAAGGGTTTTGGATCTGTTTTTTGTTATTTACATTAATTGGTTGATCAAGAACCATGAATTGCAATTTCTAATTTTTTTCATATATATATATATATATATATCTAGCAAATTTTGAATCATGTCTATGGAGCAAGCAATTGCTAATATTATAGAAGAATAAATAAATGTAGTTGCATATCATGCATTTCAATCAATATTAAAGGAAAAAAGACTACAAAATTAAATATTCTAACTAAAAAGAAGTCAAATCCTCAATCTTATGGACTGAGAGGCAGAATGAAACGCTAAACTGAAAAAAAATAAGAAAAATATCATTACAATTTACAAAGGCCTATTTTAATACTATTCAATTGACAACGCATGCGAGTATTGAAAAAAAAAAGAATAATGAAGAACATATGCAACATGATTAATAGACCACTATATATGAAGGATGTAGAGGGACATATCAGTGAGAGAAAGAGATGGTGAAAGTTGGAAACAAAGATGCTATAACAGAATGGAGATAATGAAAACAAAAGAGTAACGAGTGAGTTCACATCTTTGACTTGTTTTCAATCACTAAAACAAGAGGCATCTATATGTATATAAATTCATATAATTTACAATCACTTGTTAAGAAAAATAATCACATCATCATCACAGGTATAATTTACAGTCAGTATTCTCAGTGTAAATTCATTCGTTAGACTCCACTACAAAAAATTAAGGTAGTACCATAAAATTTAAATCCAACCTAACTATAAAATAAATGAAACGCTATGAAGTATGTGATTATTTGTCTTAACAAGTGATCTTGCATTATCTTGGATCCACTTTCGCTTTAAGTTAGGAGTCAGGACCTTATAATATTATTTGATAGGTATCTTGGTAAAGTTTCTATGGTTTTTTATTCTAATATTGCCTGAGCTAAACATTTCTATTCAGATGGTTCTAATTCCTAATGTGGAAGAATCATGTACAAAGTCAAAAGGGCAAAATTATACACCTTTTTAGATTCCCTTTTCAATTGGAACTAAAAATATGAATAAAATAAACTCAAAAAATATAAACTCAATGTTCTTACAATAAGTACAATGGCTTCAAACATTAATGGGCTACAATTGCTGGATGAGCTCAAGCACTAGGAGTTGCACTACCAATTTAATTTGAAAATAGTGATTAATAAAATTTTATCTGCAAACGAAATAAAGACATCATTGGCGCTACAAGGCACTAACATTTCAAATGTACAAGCAATTTTTTTGGGTAAACAATACCAAGTTCTTTATTTCAAAATTATTTGCAACCTACAGACTATAGGATGTTCTCAGTTTTTTTGTTTGTGCCTCATTCAGAACAAACAACATTTTTTCCTATGATGATTTATAGTAAGAGGATTTAAAAATTATGAGTTCCTAGGATGAAAGATGGCTAGATGAGCAAAACCCAACTTCTTTAACCTATTTTGGTCCCAGCTTCCCCAACCCGTTTCGGTCCCAACAAAGAAGAAAAAGAGAACTTGGCCTACCTCGAATGCAAAGCAAAGTAGACGAGGAACAAACCAAAATGACAGATGGCTGGAAGAGTGATGGCCAAATCAGACAATAGGCAAATGAACGATGGAGAGAGTAGCGATGGCAAAACCAACAGGCAAAAGAACAATGGTGAGATGAGCGACAGCCTCAATAGACGACATGTAGACGAACAATGGCGAAAGGAACGAAGGCGAGAGGAGTGACAGTGAGAGGCTATACAAAAAAGATGACAAAATGCAACTACTAAACGAATGAGGTACTAAAGATTGGGGTTAGGTTATAACGAATACATAGTGGCATTTTCCTATCCAAAACACCACTCTATTATGCAATTTAACCTAACTAATTTGACGCTGGAATTAATTTCTTTTCCTTATTTCCTCATTATAATTTGTATATCTAGATATATCATGTGCATTAAAGCTTTTGGACGAAAAGTGTTGCAATTAGTTCAATTTATATAATTTTATAATTGAGGCATATACTTAATTGATCAAATGAGGAAGAGCACATTAAACTAAGTGATCAAATTACCAATACCTTGAAATCTTTTAATGTTGTTATTTAATGTGGCATTGCAAGACTTCAAGGTATTGGTATTAGTATTGGTATTGATACTTTGATTACTTAGCTTAACGTGCTCTTCCTCATTTGATTAATTAATTATATATCTCAATTATAAAATCATGTAAATTGAACTGATTGTAACACTTTTCCTCCAAAAGCTCAGATAAGCATGATATATCTACATATATAGCATACTTTTAGTGAAGAAATGAGGAAAAAAAATTAATTCAAGAATAAATTAATTAGGTTAAATTATATAATATAGTGACGTTTGTCAATTAAACGCCACTATATCTGTATTTAGTGATGATTGTTTTCAAAAACCACTACATGACTGCTACTATTTCACATTGAATAAGCTTCTACACATGTATGATGGATGTTTTAACTAGAGAATTACTCTTAACATCCCCCATCAAACAAGAGGATGGTTTGATGAACACCTCGATTTTGTCTCTGAGATATGCAAATCGTGTATGAGATAAGGGTCTTGTGAGAATATGAGCTGTTTGATCAATGAAAGGTACATATCTTACTTCAATTGCTTTGTAGTGTAAAGTACCTTGTCTCTAATGAAGTGTAAATCTCGTTCTCCGTGTGGCATAGAAAATAGGATTGTAGGCTAATTGATGCACTTAACTTGTCACACCAGAGTATAAAAGAAGTGTGAAAGGGAACTGGAGTTCCTGGACTAACGACCTTATCCATAAAATCATAACATATTTAGATCAAATAACACACAAGACATTTAATTTAAAACATACACAAAAATTTAAGAAAATTTCATATACAATTTCAAGAAAATATCAAAAGCATAAAAAAAATACAAAAGAACAACAAAATTTTCAAATAACACAAAATTGCAGAAAATACAGAAAATTGTAAATTTCCCTATTAACATATCAACAGTCATGTTAATTCCAAAACAATCACAACAAATAAAGAAACACACCATCTATAATTTTTTTATTCCAGAAATTACAAAAATGCAAAAAAAACAATTACACAATAATTTCACAGTCAGTATAAAAATTTCACATTCAACAACACAATTTCAGATAATTTCATATTTAGATATATAAAAAATAAAATTTTGCAAAAAAAAATATAAATCAAAATCATAAAATACAAAAAAATTATTTCACATAATTTCACATTGATGTCTATATTATTTATTTATTTTAATTCATATTAATTTTTTAGAATTCTATATAATATCTATATATATGATATCCATATAAATCTATATAATATATTAAATAAGATTATATTAAATCATATTATAAAAATATTCCAATTTAATTATATTAAATATTAATTAATTTCATAACTATATAATATAATTAAATTTCAATATTTATTTTTGTATTTAATATAAAAATAATTAATTTATTTTCTTTCTTAATAATTGTGTATGAATGTATGTGCATATTTTCAAGTAATAAAATGCTCAAAGCCACAGTGGCATCTTTCTAAGTAACTACAAATTTACTTTTACCAGTTACCAATCTTAAAAAAACCATGATAAAATTCTTCCTTGATCATTTAATGATAGCAGGACATTTTGAACATATCCCTTTCTTGTGTGTTTTAACTTTATATTGAATCTGTACATCGACCTAATAATGTCATCACTCTGTAAATTTGTACCAACGTATGGAAAGCTATCATCATCAAGGTTGTCAACGCATACATGACCTGAGGAATATTCTGGTTTTCCAATTAGACAATCAGAAGTCGTGGTTCAAAAAAAGGGGCCTTTGGGGATAGAGAAATTGGTGGGACGAAGAATCCACTTTGATGCTTGGCTTTTGTTGGGGTTGACTTGAATTTTGTGGGTGATCCGGTTTATAACCCGACCAACGATCCACGACCCATAACCCATTATTTTCTCTATATATATGTGTGTGAGGGAATTATTAGAAGTGGTTGATGTAATCTCTTTGTATAGCCTCTATCAGAAATAATACAGATCTTCTCTCTGTCCGTGGACATAGGTCGCATTGACTGAACCACGTAACTTCTTTGTGTGTTCTTCTCAATCATTCTCCTTGATTTATTGCCTTATAATAACCTAACAAGTGGTATCAGAGCCTTGGTTCATTTTTTGGTTCGCGATTTCTGTAGCATGTCCGAAAATTTTCAGATTCGGCTCCAAAATTTCAGATCTTGCCCCGATTTGGTTGTTTTGGAGCATAGGAGACCGTTTTCTGCATCTTTGGTGCATTGAAGAATGTCGGAGACCATTTTTTGGTGGTAAGAAAATTTTCAGATTTAGTTTTCAACTCAGATCTAGCTTAATTCGCTTGTTTTTTGTGCAAAAGAGACCATTTATTGCATTTCTAGTGCATCAGAGATCATTTTTTAGTTGTTTTGGTGAGTTTTTATGGTTGCGAGTTATTGTTCATCGCCGGAATCTTCATCGGAAGTACTGTTCATCATCTTCTACGGTGAGGTACTATAGCACTCAACGGTCAATGATACTGTAGCGACTTGGATACTATAGCGACTATACACTGTAGTAGAACGTACTGTAGCGACTCGGTACTGTAGCACGGTCAACGGTCAATAGTACTATTTGGTCAAAATTACTGTTTGGCCAAAGTTGCTGTTTAGTCAAAGCTATTATTTGGTCAAAGCTGTTGTTTGGTTAAAGTTGCTGTTTGGTCAAAAACTGTTGTTTGGTCAAAGCTGCTGTTTGGTCATAGTTGTTGTTTGAATCAAGTTTTCTATTGTGATCCTTATTGTTCCGTCGACACGATTCCTGTGAGTTTATGTTTAATTCAGAAAGGAATTCTAAATTTCTGTGTGAATTTACTGGATTGTGTTGAATTGTGCTGGATTGTATTTCTGGTTTACTATTGTGAATTTTGTTGGACTGCTGTGTTGGATTTCTGTTAGTGAAGTTCTGGTTAGTTTGCAAGGTTCTGAACAGTTTTGTGAAATTCAATTTCTGATTGCGAAATTTACTAGTAATTTGTCTACTGTTGCTTGAGAAGATGTCGACTCATAAATTCGATATTGAAAAGGTCAATGGATCGAATGATTTCACTTTGTGGAAGGTAAAAATGAGGGCACTTCTGGTTCAGCAGGGATGTGCGGTGGCATTAGAAGGAGAAGGTAGTATGCCTAACACATTGAAGGAAGAGGAGACGAAGGAAATTTTGGCAAAGGCTCATAGTGCATTACTATTGAGTTTGACTGATGAGGTATTGAGAGAAGTAGTTGATGAGTCAACTGCTGCAGGTTTGTAGAAGAAATTGGATGATAAATACCAGAAAAAGTCTCTCACAAACCGTTTATATCAAAAGCAGCGCTTATATACCCTGCGGATGATAGAAAATATGTAGGTAAAAGATTATCTTGATAATTTTAACTGGATTATCCTGGATTTACAGGGTGTTGGGGTTAAGATAGATGATGAAGATCAAGCGATTATTCTTTTGTGTTCTCTACCAAATTCATATGAGAACTTTGTTGACATTATATTGTATGGTAGAGATAGTATCTCTGTTAATAATGTCAAAGATGCTTTGCAATCTAAAGAGCTGAAGAGAAGAGTCTCTATTTTTAATGAGGATGGTGTAGAAGTAGGTTTATATGTTGGCAGAGGCAGAGACACTAAAAGAGATGATGGAAAAAGAAGCAAGTCACGGTCTAAGTTGAGGAACAAAGGAGGACCTCAATATTACACTGTAAACAAAAAAGGGCACATCAGGAAGAGTTGTCCACAGAGGAAGAAGGGAAATGATGAGAAGGAACCGAATACCAGTGGTAGTGCTACGGTGGTGCAATATAGTTCTGACGAAGAAAAGGAGAATGATGTTCTCACAGTTAACACCTCTGGTTCTGCAAATATTTGGGTCTTGGACATAGGTGCATCTTATCATATGACCTTTTCACGTGAGCTGTTTACTTCTTTCAAGGAGTGGAATGGTGTTGTGAGATTAGGTGATGATGAGTAACTTAGTGTTAAGGGCAGTGGTTCTGTGTAGATTCAGATGTATGATGGAATAGTCAGGACGCTTGATGCTTGGTATGTTCCTGGTCTACGGAAGAACTTGATTTCTCTTGGTACTCTAGACAAACAAGGGTACAAGTACCCTGGAGAGAATGGACAGTTGAGAATTTCTAAAGGTGCTCTGGTTATAATGAAGGGTAAATTGTAGCATGTCATTTACTTTCTGATTGGTTGTTCTGTGATGGGGACAATGGCTGTATCTAAACCTTTAGGGAAGAATGATGATTGTACAGAGTTGTGGCATTGCCGAATGGGACACATGAGTGAGGAAGAGCTGTCAATTCTAAGTAAACAAAGATTGTTAGAAGGGGCAGAAACTGGAAAGCTAAAATTCTGTGAAGTTTGTGTTATGGGTAAACAACACAGAGTTAAGTTCAGTTCTGAGAAGCATACTTCTACGGATGTTTTGCAATATGTTCATTCAGACTTGTAGGGTCATTCTCCAGTTGAATCTCAGGGCAGATGCAAGTACTTTGTTACTTTCATTAATGACTACTCTAGAAGGGTTTGGGTGTATTTTCTGAAATCCAAAGATGAAGTGTTTAAGAAGTTCAAGGAGTGGAAGACCATGGTTGAGAAACGGATTGGAAAACAGGTCAAAACACTCAGAACTGATAATGGGTTGGAGTTCTGTAATGCTCCGTTTGATGAGTTTTGCAAGAAAGAAGGTATAGTGAGGCACCGCACTATACATCATATACCACAGAAAAATGGAGTTGCAGAACATATGAATCAAACACTGTTGCAGCGTGTGAGATGCATGCGATTAAATGCTAGCTTATCAAAACAATTCTAGGCTGAAGTAGTTAACACTGCTTGTTATCTGGTGAATAGATTGCCATCTACTGCAATTGATTTTAAGACTCCTCAAGAGGTATGGTCTGGTAAACCTTCTGATTATTTTGCCCTGCGTATATTTGGTTGTTGGTTCACGCCACTACGATGCCAAATCGCTCAAAATTGAATTCGTGGCAATTTGCAGTATAGTGATCCCCAGGTCGTATTCACTCAAGGAGCCTCACTTCTTAATAATAATTAATCGTTCTAAACACCCAAACACTAATTAAGAGTACATAAACGTGGAGGGGTTTTGTGGCAGTACTAATAAAACAAACAAAATAGAACAGCAACCAAATAACTACAACAGCAGCAACAGCAGCAGCAACAGTAGACAGCAGCAGACAAATTTGCAAAGTTGACAGTAAAGAGACTATGTAATCAGCCACTAGGATTCATGGGAGTGTAACTATCATTACCTAACTCATTGATTCAGTTTTGTTCTCATTCCATTGTTTGGTTCTTTATGAAAATGGTTCTAGAATAACATCTAGAATTTAATGCCACTAATTACAGTTAAGAACATCTCTCTACTATAACTAGATGCATTCAGTGGAAAATCTTAATCAAACCAAGTTAAATATATCATCTAACTAGTCATTTCGCCTCCCTCATTTTCCTAATCAGTCAAGCAAGGTTATATCTTATATATATAAGTTAGTTTATGTTACATTCTCAAGCTCTAATTAGAATCTGATAGCAACATAAACATAACAGCAAAACAGAAATGAAATGAGATGAAAATGGAGAATAAAACACTTAGCTTGCATTCTTAGTTCAAGCTACAACATCCCAGTGGTCTAGTGACTAATTACAATGAAGACTTAGCCCTCTATGAGAGCAAAACAACAAACAACAGAAGCAAAAACAGAGAGGAAGAGAGAGCTACGAATTTCCTAAGTTCAGTGCTCCAAAATAAAAGTATTCTGATTTTTAAAACTGATGCCCCTTCAATGCCTTAGAATATTCTACCCTATATGCTTCATTGGATGCTTCTTCCATTATGTGGCAGTACTTTGACAGCAAAACAGCAGTAGATAGGTATGGCAGCAACAGAATTAATATTTCTGCAGCAGAAAAGTATGGCAGCAGCAGAATTAATATTTCTGCAGCAGAAAAGTATGGCAGCAGTAGAAGAATTAATATTTCTGCCCAAAAATTCTGACTACATGGCATTGAATAAGAGTTCAAGTGGGCCCTCATCCAGCATAACCTAGTCAGCATCTGCATCATCCAAAAAATGCCACATTAGCATCCAAATCAGCATCTTTGTCCATGTCAGCACTTTTCTCTCCAAAATTAAAATTTGTAGGAATTAAATTGAGCATTTTACAATTCAAGTTCTAAAAATATAAAATTGAAATACATTCAATCCATAAATAGTTTATACCCAATAAATTCCAAAACATAATAAAATTAGAGAATTGGCAACATTGAAATAGCCATAGGACTAAGATAGGGACTAAAAAGTATATAAAAATGCCCGATATCAAATCCCCCACACTTGGCCTTTTGCACTCCTGGGCAAAATAATATTCAGAACACCAAAAGACACCAAAGGAAATGTGTGGAAAGCATGCTAGAATAGAATAATTAAAATTTTGAAAAGATTTAGCACTCGAAGAAAATTAATCTTAAATTTCTAAGATTCCAAGCATCATGGCAATTTAATTTGATACGAATGAATTCAAGTAATTAGCCTCCTCACCAGGATTGTGTTTACTCTCTATTCTCTCAAGTGTCTAGGGTAAATCACTCGAAATTCAACTTATCACAGAATTCATTACCATAAGCTTGTCAAGAATCTAAATCTCCACTACTTGAATCCAATACATACTTGAATCAAAAGGACTTTACAAGGTTGTAACGTGGGTAGGAAAAATAGTGGGAAACAAAAGGGAAAGATTGAACAATGAAACAAAATATGGTAACAACTCAAGAAAATGAAGAGTATTTACAAGTGAAATATAAAAGACTGAGTATAAATAAATTTGGGTCTCAATGTTCTACCTGCTCCTCTTTTTCATCATTTTCTCTTTTTTTTTTTCAAAATTTTTTTTATTCTTTCTTTCTTTCTCTTTTTTCTTTCTTTCTTTTTCTTTTGCTTGAGAGGAAGTAGAAGAAATATAGTTCAAAACACCCCAAAATTCACAAGATTTTTCAGCAAACCAATCCCTTAAAAGAATTTAAAATACTCCTCACATCTTAAGTTGGAAGAGAAAAATATTGTTATAGGCAGAAAAAGTGGTGGAAAAAACGCAAGAAAGAAAATGGATAAGGCACAAAATGGCATACAATGGAAACAACATATGGAAGGCTATCTGGCTAAAAGTGGGTAACAAGAAACAAATGCCTAAATCATTTCCAAGCATGTACAAGATATGTAGCCTTAACCAAATATTCAAGACAAGTTCTAGAGTGAAAATCCATGATAGGGCAGCACACAAAGAAAGAATAGCATTTTTCATTTAGGCTCAAATCCTCACAGCTAAAAGACTATTACTACAAGTTCATTAAAATCAACATCATTGCCATTTAACTTGAATTCCTTAGAGAAATAAGGCTAAATTTTCTTCATGCTAAGTCAATCTACACTTTAACTATTTCAACATGCATAATTCCACACCAAAAATCCATCAATATTTTCAAAAATAAAACATCAAATTCGGGCAAAACAGAGTAGCAAAATTCTGCACTACAGAAATTCTAGCGACTCAGCTTTACTGACACAAAACTACACCAAAACAAATGCGAAAGACACCAAATAAAATTCTACAGCTAGAAGACTTATAAAGCTTTAAAAACATGTAAAGAAACTAGCAAAATTTGTAGCCAATTAGTACAGAAAATTCATGCAAGACAGCTCAAAAATTCTGGACAGAAACAGAGAAAACAGAGGAGACAGCAGGAAATTTTTTTTTTTTTTGAAAATCAGCTCAAATTCTCTCCCCCCACACTTAAACATTGCATTGTCCTCAATGCAAATTATTACCAAACATCAAATAAAATGAAGAGGACATAAATTAAAAGGAGGGAAAGAGTACGACCTTATCATGGAGCCGGAACATTATAGAGTTGGATTTTCTCTACAGTTTCTTCTTTGAAGCCCTCGTAGAACTTCTTCAACCTTTGCCCATTTACCATGAACTGCTTGTTGGTGGCGTCATTTTGAATTTCTACTACACCAAAAGGAAAGACATTAGTAATAACAAAAGGGCCAACCCATCTAGAGCGTAGCTTACCGGGCATTAGCTTGAGGCGAGAATTATAGAGAAGGACTTTATCTCCCACTTGAAATTCTTTTTTCTCAATTTTTTGATCATGTAAAGCTTTTGTCCTCTCTTTATAGATGCGCGCATTCTCATAAGCCCCTAGCCTTAGTTCTTCTAGTTCTTGAAGTTGCAACTTTCTTTCTTTACCGGCTAGGGTCATGCCCATATTGCATTGTTTAACGGCCCAATATGCCTTGTGTGCAATCTCCACCGGCAAGTGACATGCTTTACCAAATACCAAGCGGTATGGAGACATTCCGATGGGAGTCTTGGAAGCGGTTTTATAGGCCCAAAGCGCATTGTCAAGCCTCTTACTCCAATCTTTTCTGTTGGGTTGCACAGTTTTCTCTAATATTTGCTTTATCTCTCGGTTGGAGACTTCTGCTTGCCCATTGGTTTGGGGGTGGTAAGGTGTAGAGGTTTTGTGCACCACCCCATATTTCTTCAATAGCCCTTGCATGTTTCTATTACAAAAGTGTGATCCTTGATCACTGATTATGGCCTTGGGGACACCGAATCTGCAGAAAATATGTGAACGAAGGAAATCTACAACAACAATAAAATCATCAGTTCGGGTGGCTTTAGCTTCCACCCACTTCGACACATAATCCACAGCAACTAAGATATACATGAAGCCAAAAGAAACAGGAAAAGGACCCATAAAGTCTATACCCCAAACATCAAAAACATCACAAAAAAGAAGAGGTTGTTGAGGCATTTCATTTCTTTTAGACACATTTCCAATTCTTTGACACCTAGAACAGTTTTTGCAAAAATCAAAGGCATCCCTAAACAAAGTAGGCCAAGATAAACCAGAATCTAACACTTTTCTAGCTGTTCTTTGGGGACCAAAGTGTCTACCACATGCAAGAGTATGACAAAAATTCAGCACAGATGCAAATTCATGATTTGGAACACATCTCCTAATAATTTGGTCACTACAAATTTTCCACAAATAAGGGTCATCCCACACATAGTACCTAGCCTCGCTTCTTAATTTATTCAATTGATGTCTATTTTGGTATGCAGGCAATTCAGATGCAACAAGATAATTCACTAAATCAGCATATCAAGGCTCACTAATACCATGCAAAAGGAGGAAACACTCATCTGGAAAATTGTCTCTTACAGGGAGATGTTCCAATGGAAGATCAGAAAGCCTACTCAAGTGATTTGCTAATTCTCTACTCCACTCTTATCCTTGATTTCCACATCAAATTCTTGGAGGAGCAGCATCCATCTAAGCAATCTTGGCTTTGCATCCGGTTTCTTCAACAAATATTTCAGTGCTGCATGGTTAGAAAACAAAATTACTTTGGAGGCAAGCAAATATGATCTAAATTTTTCTAAAACAAAAACAATTGCTAAAAACTCCTTCTCCATGGCTGTGTAATTTGATTGAGCTGAATCAAGGGTACGGGACGCATAGGCTATGACATGCAACTTCCTCTCTACTCTTTGTGAAAGTACTGCTCCTACAGCAAAATTTGAGGCATCACACATGAGCTCAAAGGGAAGCTCCCACCGTGGAGGTTGGATGATAGGAGGGGAGGTAAGTTGCTTCTTCAACTCATCAAAAGCTAACCTGCAAGCATCATTAAAAATGAAATCAGTTTCTTTTTGGGGGAGTTTAGATAGGGGTAGAGCGATCTTACTGAAGTCCTTGATGAATCTTCTATAGAATCCTGCATGGCCAAGAAAAGAGCGAACTTCCCGCACAGAAGCGGGGTAAGGCAAAGAAGAGATAACATCAACTTTGGCTTTATCTACTTCTATGCCACGTGATGACACTATGTGGCCTAGGACTATTCCTTGCTCTACCATGAAATGACATTTTTCATAATTCAAGACCAAATTTTTCTCTATGCATCTCTCAAGTACTCTCTCCAAATTTTTCAAACATGCATCAAATGAGTCTCCATAAACAGAAAAATCATCCATGAACACTTCCATGCAATCCTCTAACAAATCAGAAAATATGCTTAACATGCATCTTTGAAAAGTGCCAGGTGCATTACAGAGACCAAAAGGCATGCGTCTATATGCAAAAGTACCAAAGGGACAGGTGAAGGTAGTCTTCTTCTGATCTTCAGGTGCAATGTGAATTTGAAAATATCCAGAAAAACCATCAAGAAAACAGTAATGAGACTTGCCAGCAAGTCTCTCAAGCATTTGATCAATAAAAGGAAGAGGAAAATGATCTTTTCTAGTTGCTTGGTTCAACTTCCTATAATCAATGCAAACACGCCAACTGTTTTGAACTCTAGTGGGCACTAACTCATTATTTTCATTTGCTATAACAGTTACCCCGATTTTCTTTGGCACTACTTGTACCGGACTCACCCACTTACTATCAGAGATAGGATAAATAATACCAGCTTGGAGGAGCTTACTTACCTCCTTCTTGACCACATCAAGAATCATGGGGTTGATTCTTCTTTGGGGTTGCCTCACTGGTTTCGTCTCTTCTTCATGGAGAATTCGGTGCATGCACACTGAAGGACTAATTCCAGGAATGTCTGCTAGAGTCCACCCAATCGCCTTCTTATTCTTTTTCAGCAAACTGATCAATTTTTCTTCTTGATTGGGGTTCAAGTTGTTGGCCACAATGATTGAAAGTTTGTCTCCTACCTCCAAGAAGGCATACTTGAGGTTTTCTGGTAAAGCCTTCAACTCCAATGCGGGTGGTTGGATGGAGGATGGAATTAGTTTTTGTGGAATCACATCCAAGGAGGCACCTACAAATTCAGTTTGCTCAAAGACAAAATCCTTGGCTAAAGAGGAGGAAGGGTTAGCAGCACAAGAGGAAAGAGATGAAGAATGTGCAACATTACAATTTAAATCACTACACCTACAACTACCTAAAATAGAAATAGAATCTAAGTATAAGCTAGAGAAATTTACAGAATCAGAATGCACATCAGAATCCAAATCACTATGCAAATCAGAATGCAACTCAGAATTGTCAGCATTTAGAGAGTTTTCAATTTCAGTGCAAGCATGACAGAATTCAGAACCAGCATAATTGCATTCAAAGGCATCTACCAAATCAGAAAATTCAGGAAAATCAGAAATTAATTCAGTTTGGAAATCATCACATGCCTCATCAACTAAGTAATCCAAAAAGTTAACCACATGCACATTGGAATGATTTTCTATAGGATGTTTCATGGCATCCAAAATGTTAAAATCAATTTTGTTACCAGCAAACTCCATTGACAAAGTCCCTTCATGCACATTAATGATGGTTTTTACAGTTTTCAGAAAAGGTCTACCAAGTATTAATGGTGCATGGCCAGGAGTATTATCATTTTCCATATCAAGCACATAAAAATCAGTAGGAAAAATAAGATCTTTAACTCTTACTAGGACATCTTCTAAAACTCCTGCTGGATGTGCTGTGCTCCTATTGGCAAGTTGGACAATCACTCCAGTTGGTGAAAGAACACCAATCTTGAGGCTCGAGTACACTGATTTGGGCATAACATTGATTGAGGCTCCCAAATCCAGCATAGCATTGGAGAACTCCATGTCGCCTATTGTGCATGGTATTGTGAAAGTTTCAGGATCTTTGCACTTGGGTGGCAAGGGTGGTTGGATGAGTGCAAACACATTTCTCCCCAAATTGATTCTCTCATTACCCCTTAAACGCCTCTTATGAGTGCACAACTCTTTGAGGAACTTGGCATACTTAGGGATTTGCTTAATTGCTTCCAAAAGTGGGATATTGACCTCTATTTTCCTGAAGGTCTCCATGATCTCTTTATCCATGTCAGATTCAGAAGCTTTCCTTGATTGAGTCTGCCTATTGGGGAAAGGAAGAGGAATTTTCTGAACCACTTCTTCATCCTTTTTATTTTGCTCACTGGTTGAAGATGAAGGAACACTTTGCTGGACATTTGATTTTTCTGGTTCAGATTCAGAAGCTGGACTGTCTACTTGTTTGCCACTCCTCAAGATGATGGCACTCACATTGCCTCTTGGGTTGATCACTGGTTGGGATGGCAAACTCCCTGAACCTTGACTTTTCAGCTCATTGACTGTTGTGGCTAACTGGCCAATCTTAGTTTCCAAATTCTGCATATTTGTTTCTGTCCTTTGCTGGAACTGAAGAGTATTGGCAGTCAGTTGCTTCATTAGATCCTCAAGACTAGGCTCAGGTTTCTTGGGTACTGGAGGAGGTGTATGGCTAGGTTCAGGTTGATTGTATCTTGCATGGGGTGGCAGGTAAAGGGGGTTGGATGTATTCCCATACTTGAATGCTGGATGATCACGCCACCCAGGATTGTAGGTGGAGGAATATGGGTCATATCTCTGTTGTTGTGGCTGCATGGGTCTACTAGGGAATATACCAGCACATGACTCAGTTGGGGTCTCTTGCAGCTGAGGGCACTGATCAGTATGGTGGGTATTTAGGGAACAAATACCACAGATTAAAGGAGGAAGGGCTTGTTGTTGTGTTCTCTGATTTAATGCCAATTGCCTCACCATTGAAGCTAACTCTTCCAATTTATTTTCTATCCTTTGTTGCTCCATGGGAGGTGTCCTCACCTCATTGACAGTAACTGTTGGATCACTCAATCTGGTGCCAAATTGCTGAGCATTCTGGGCCATCTTGGCCAACAATTCATGTGCTGCAGCAGGAGTCTTATCCACCAATGCCCCACCAGCAGCTGCATCAACTATGTATCTGTCCATAGGTAGTAATCCTTCATAGAAATATTGGATGAGAAGCTGCTCTGAAATCTGGTGGTTTGGACAGCATGAGCAAAGCTTCTTAAACCTCTCCCAATATTCATGCAGAGACTCACCATTCAACTGTCTAATCCCACTGATATCCTTCCTGATTGCTGCTGTTCTGGAGGCTGGAAAGAATTTTTCTAAGAGCAACTTCTTGAGCTCATCCCATCTTGTTATCAAGGCAGTGGGTAGATAGTAAAGCCAATCCTTGGCTGCCCCATCCAGAGAGAAAGGAAATGCTATTAATTTGATCTGTTCTTCTCCAACTCCATGTGGTCTCATGGTAGAGCAGACAACATGGAACTCCTTTAAGTGCTTGTGTGGATCTTCTCCTGCAAGACCATGAAACTTAGGCAACAAATGGATTAGACCAGATTTTAGTTCAAAATTAGCATCCAACTCAGGATAATTTATGCACAATGGTTGATAATGCACATCAGGTGCAATGAACTCTTTAATTTATTGTTCTTGCCTATTTTGAGGCACTTGTGCATTTTGGTTATCCATCCCAGTTGTCCCAGCTGACTCAGAATCTGTAGACTCCAACACAATATCAGATTCATAATCTGATTCAACTTCTACACTGTTGACAGCTAACTCAACAATTTCAGTAAGAATTTCAAAAGCTATACTAGTCCTAATACTATTACTTCTCACTAGCCTATGGAAGGTCCTATCAATTTCTGGATCAAAAGGTGGTAAGTCCACGTGACCAGACCTTCTCATATACTAGAAAGGGCACAAATTCATAAGAAAACAACAAGAAAACAACAAAAACAACTAAATCACTACAAAAGACTCCAACCAATGAAAATCACCAAAAATTTAAGTATCTCAGAAAAATCTGATTTTTCATGGAAAAATTCTTGACAAATTGGAGAGACAAACACAAAAAACAGAATTCAAAAATTCAAACTACAAAAATCACACTAAAAATCACAATTAATTAGAAAAATCAAAAAATATTAAAAAATAGAAAAGGAGGCCTAAACGATGGAATTTGGCAAAATGACCCCGAGATGATCCTTTGGATAACCAAGGGGTCAGAACTTGCTTAGAATGTCGAAAACTAGTGGTATACCAAGTTTAAGGTCAATCGGAGGTAGTTAGTTTTTTTGCCTATGAATAATAACCGATAAAAACTCAAAAACTTGTAAACCGTTTCAACAATACTAGATAACTTAAAATTAAACAAAGAAACAGTTAAAAAACTAATTAGATATCTTGGAAGTGAATTGGCTCCCCGGCAACGGCGCCAAAATTTTGGTTCACGCCACTACGATGCCAAATCGCCCAGAATTAAATTCGTGGCAATTTGCAGTATAGTGATCCTCAGGTCGTATTCACTCAAGTAGCCTCACTTCTTAATACTAATTAATCATTCTAAACACCCAAACACTAATGAAGAGTACATAAACGTGGGGGGGGGGGTTTTGTGGCAGTACTAATAAAACAAACAAAAACAGAACAGCAACCAAATAACTACAACAGCAGTAACAACAGCAACAGCAGTAGACAGCAGCAGACAAATTTGCAAAGTTGACAGTAAAGAGACTATGGGATCTTGTACCGTTACCAAAGGGTGTGGAACCGGTAGGATGCAAATGGGTCCTCAAGAAGAAAGAAGGTATTCCTGGAGTTGAACCAGCAAGGTTCAAAGCACGACTCATGGCAAAGTATTTTTGACAAAATGAGGGAATTGATTATCATGAAGTTTTCTCCCCTGTTGTGAAGCATAAAACCATTCATGTCCTTTTGTCCATGGTAAGTGTTTTTGACTTAGAGTTTGAACAATTGGATGTGAAAAACTGCTTTCTTACATGGAAATTTAGAGGAGCAGATCTATATGTCACAGCCAGAAGGATTTTTTGATTTTGGGAAGAAAGATCATGTATGTTTACTGAAAAAGTCCTTGTATGGTTTGAAGCAATCCCCTAGATAGTGGTTTAAGAAATTTGATGCATTCATGACTTCTCATAGTTTTCTGCGTAATCAGTTTGATAACTGTGTCTACTCTAAGAAACTTGCAGATGATTCTTATATTTATTTGTTGCTATATGTTGATGATATGTTGATTGCTGCAAAGAACAAGATTGAAATTGATAGTTTGAAAGCCTTGTTGAACAATGAGTTTGAGACGAAGGATTTGGGTCCAGCCAAGAAGATATTGGGCATAGAGATTTGGAGAGATAGAAATTTTACTGTATGTATCTCAGTAGAAATACATAGAAAAATTGTTGCAGTCTTTCCAAATGAATAATTCTAAGCCGGTTAGTACTTCGTTGGCAACACATTTTAAACTTGATGCTAGTATAATACCTACTACAACTGAAGAAAAAGGGTACATGAGTTCAATGCCCTACTGTAATGTTGTTGGAAGCTTGATGTATACAATGGTGTGTACTAGGCCTGATCTAGCTCATGCAGTCAGTGTGGTAAGCAGGTTTATGAGTAATCCTGGGAGAGCTCACTGGAGTGCAGTTAAATGGATTATGCGGTATCTGAAAGGTACGAGTAATATTTGCTTGGTTTATGGTGCTGATAAATCTGATAGTGGCTTAGTTGGCTATACAGATTCAGATTATACTGGAGATTTTTTAAGGAGGAGATCCTTGACATGCTATGTCTTGACTCTGAATGGATGTGCTGTCAGTTGGAAAGCAACACTTCAATCTACAGTTGCCTTATCTATCACTGACGCAGAATACATGTCATTGGCAGAAGGTGTTAAGGAAGGTATGTGGTTGCATGGTTTGATTGACAGTCTGGGATTAAATATTCAGAGACCTATCATTTATTGTGATAGTCAAGGACATTAAGTTTGGCCAAGAATCCAGTCTACCATGAGAGGTCGAAGCATATTGGTGTCAGATTGAATTTTATTCAAGATGTGATAGAAGACAAGAAATTATCCATTGAGAAGATAGCCACAGCAGAAAATCCAACAGATATGTTGACGAAGGCTCTACCTTCAGAGAAGTTCAAGTATAGCTTAGAGACTTGGTGAATGTTCACATTCCATGAAGCCCTACAAGGCTTGAATGACAGAGATGAAGTTGTACTTAGTTTTGCTGATTTGAGGGAATTCAAGTCAAGGAGGGAAATTGTTGGGTTTGACTTGAATTTAGTGGGTGATCCATTTTGTAACCCGACCAACGACCCACGACCCATAACCCATTATTTTCTCTATATATATGTGTGTGAGGGAATTATTAGAAGTGGTTGATGTAATCTCTCTCCACAGTCACAACACAAAAATAAAATAAATTGTTCCAACTAGAACCTATGCTATCATATACATAAAGCCATATACACATACAACACATATAGTCTTTCCCATGGATATATAATCCTATGGGATTCCCACTCAAAAATCTTGTCACATAAGTTTGCGTTCTCACAGATTAGATATCTCCACAGGGATTTCCCTCCGAAGTAGACATCCTATAAGCATGTTCCTCCACCCTTTTTGTTTTCAGGTGTGTTCATCTTGGTTACAGCCCCTGTGTCTCATATTAGCATTTGGAGGTACATCAGGAGTATAACTAAACCACACCCACAGTGCTAATTTCCTTTCCTTCTTGGACATTAACACCTAACTTTCCACAATGTCAAGTAACTATAGTCACTGGAAGGCCTATCCTAGAAAATTAGTTAATGAAACGAATCGCTTCACTGATTTCTAGCACAAAACCTCCTTCATATTATGAGTCTCGTTGGACTCTCATGTACACTAAACCTGTCACAACTCTTAATCTAGTAAGTCATGTTCATGACGAACAACAGGTCAGTAAAAACATGCCCTTAACCACATTACACTAACCTATAAATCAGGGCCTTTTACCTCAATCCATGAAACTAAAACTAACTCCACTCTCATATTTCCCCAAATAAATTTATATTTGGGATCTTACATAACTACACATATATACACACTACATGTATGTTCATATATAAGTCATCATGTTTCTACATACACCTAAACTTATTCCCTCTCAAACTAACATACCTGATTCTAAAGTACTTACTCTAACACCAATGAGCTTAGGTTTAACCTAAACTCATCCCAAGCCATTTTCATGGCAACATTTCCTTACCCTCAACATAGAACACTCTCAATGCTCACTCTACTCACTTATATCCTCCACTTCACCTTGTTGTAAACAACACCCAGGTATCTTACATATCTGCTGACATGCATACACTATAGACTAATAGGCCCTCTTATCATAGAAAAGTGGGGCCAAACCTCCTATTAACCTCTGACATCAAGTATATACCACTACTTCTACTCAGTTAAGATGGCATACATGCAAAAATCCCATTCACGGTATGCTCAAACCATTCCAAGATCATGAGGTTTCCATAAACTCACCGAGATAGGAACTCTAGTAAACTACCATTCTTCCTTATTCAAGCTTCTGAGTATAAGGGCTTCACTCATTCTCACATTCCCACACTGACTGTATCCTCACTTAATGACTATCGAGAACTAGTATTGTAAGTCTTTTCTTCTTTCTAATACAAATTTACCTACCTAAGCACACTTACCACGCAGTATCACCACCTACTAACCCTCAATCAAATAGGTGCCATTTAATCAAGTTGCCTCAAGAAATTTACAACTCACTCTAACCTCTCTTTTTTTTATTCACATCAGCATACCCATACGTATAACATCCTCAACCAATTGGCCACTTAGAACTAGTCTCGCAAGTTCTTCTACCTCTGGATTAATCCTATAATTCTAAGTATACTTACCACATATTTCTACCCCTAACAGTTCTCAGTCAGATGGGTACAACATAATAAGTTACCCCCAAAAGATTTACAGCTCACTCCAATTACCCTTATGTCACCTTCAACCTCACTATGGTATTTCCCTAAGGAGAACTACATAATCTAGGTCATTCTTTCCCAACCAAATCTCACATTGTTAGATTTTTCTAGGATACATACTCAAGTATGCATCCCAACTCTAACAACTCACGTTCTCTCCTCCAGATTCCTTTTAAGTATACTTTCTGGCCGTAAAAGAAACAGCCTCGAGGTTGCCATCTTCTAGCCTGAGAATCATCCTAACCAAAAGAATTGCAACCACCTCAACTCTCAGGATAAAACTTCTATCTTAGTTCTTAACTCATCTTACGTGAGCATTTTCCCTTCCCATACTTCCTTTTTCCTAATGTATCTCTTACCCTTCGATCTCTATTATCTGACTTCAACTCAAAATGATTTGGTTGAATTACCTACACATATATGGCCCATCTAACATACCATCAACACTTGAGGGAATGGATTATATGCCAATCTACATAACTGTTGATTTGCAAGATTCCAAATAATCCCACAAAAGCACCTAAAAGGACCCCCAAAAATTATGCATCAAAGATCCCTCAATTTTCCCTCAAAACACATACTTTAGTCTCCCTTCCAGCCAAAAGGGCACTTGGGGTGCCAGTTGTGGCACCTAGGATGCCATAGCCCAAACTGTCGACCACCAGCTCCTTCTTGGCACCTGAGGCACCATGCTTGACAGTACATGGTTTTGCGCCTTGGATGCCAATATCCAGGTTTTCTACCCTTCAAGTGTACTTCATGAATTTTTAGGGAGAAATTTCCCAAAAATCTTATTCTTTGCACTCTTTCTCTTAAAACCTTAGTTTTCCAAAATTCATTAAAAGATATTAATGAAAATTTCTGCAAAATTTATACATAAATACCCACTACAAGAAATCCCAACAAAATTTTCCTCAACTTGCAAATATATAAATATATTCATAAAACCACCACACATTGACAAGTCAAGTCTTATCATACCCCTCTGAATTAGTAACTGATACCTCAGTTTCCCACTTAACACTTACAACCCCAATACAAATACATATATAAATATATACGTACCTTCCAGTAAACAATTAAGTTTACTTACCACAACATACCAAATCAAAAATAGAATATCACAAATGGATGCACAATGCATGGAAATTTCATATTTCCATATACATAACCACACACACACGCACATGCTAATAAAAAATATTTACAACCACCTCAGTGGTAATGTAGCAAAGCTACATCTGAACTGAGTTTATGAGCTCTTTATGCTCTGAGGATTTCTCCTCCATCTAGAGCTAACAACCTGCATAATGAACAAGTACTTCTCACATTAATAAAATTATTTCTGATTAACTCCACTGAGGAGTAACTCACAAAAGAAAAACTCAATATCCTACAGTGTCTTTTATGGAGCTTAAACCTATGGTCATGCTATGCAGTTACGATAATAGGGAAGGGCCCATAAAGAACACTAAGCTCTGTATTCTATAGGAGACCTAAACAAAAACTTCCCCTCTGATACTATTCTATAACGCCCTGGAAAAATAGGCAAGTAAATATACATATATTATAGGGTGTACTGGTTGAAGCCACTACGACCGCCGAGTCACCCAGAATTAGATTCATGGAAACTTGCAATATAATAGTCATCTTAGGTCGTTTCACTCTTTGAGCTTTGCTTCTAAATTGCCTAATTAATTATTCTACACTAATCTACTCTAATTACCAACTGATCTACACTAATCTATAGCCTAATTACCATCGGGGGTTTGCATGATTAAGCATAAAATAGAAAGTAAACAATAAAAGCTAAACAGAACAAAGACAGAAACAGAAAATGAGATACAATAGAACATAAAAATGAAATACAATAGAGCACAGAAATGAAATACATTCAGTAGCCATGGAATCCTTAGAATTGTAACTACCATCATTCTTGCTTTTTAATTAATTCTAGTTGCATTTTATCATTTGGTTATCAACTAAAATTCCTAGAAAACCTTCCAGAAGTGGATTACATTTAACCCCATGAGGTCCTAACCAAATCATGCTTGATAATTACCAAAGCAAGTCATTTCTATTCTACTTGCTATACCAACTAGTGATAACAAGAGGGCATCTTAGATTTAAGCATTTAAATCAGTGTTCATATTCATAAAAATCCAACCAAATTAATACAGCATAAAAACAAAGATAATAAACAAGAACAAAAATGAAATAGAAGAAACAACAAGAGAAACTTACTGATTAGGCTCCAAGAATTCATATTACAGTCCTAGTTCATCCATGGATTGATTACAAGTCTCTTAGCCTTCCATGGAGGCCAAAATACTAAAGAAGGGGGGGAAGAAGACCTATAAATTACAGAAGAAAATGGAAGAAGACAACTCTTCAACAAGTAAAAATGGAGTTCTAAAAGTCGTTTGCAGTTCAGCCAAAAGAGAGGACAAAATTTGCCTTATTGTTTAACTGAAGGTGCTATCCCTTTCCTTCTGATTTCTGCTACTACTTTTTTTGCTTTCTGCAAATGCTACTGTCACCTTTTTACTGGTTTTGATGCACCTTTCTAATTGTTGTTTAAAGCAAAATATGCTATTTACTATGCTGGGAAAGTGCAAAAAGTGGGCCCCACTGGACTAGTCAGCCCTAGTCAACTCTAGCCAGCTGCCATGTCATCAATTTCTTTCATGTGGCATCCAAGTCAACAAAGTTTACTCTTAAATAGTTAAATCTACAAATTAAACACAAAGATTAATGGATCTCTAATCAATTAAGCTTATAAAAATATGGAATTAAAACATATTAGTTCTATAATTATTTTAGACCTAATAATTACCAAAATATAATATAATTGGAGAGTTGGCAATATTAAAATGGCAATAGGACAAAGGTAGGGACTAAATTGCATATAAAAATGCCCGATATCAAATCCCCCACACTTAGCCTTTTGCACTCCTGGAAAAATCATATTCAAAACACCAAAAGACACCAAAGAAAAAGTGTGGAAAGCATGCAAGGATGGAATAATTAAAATTTGAAAAGATTTAGCACTTAAAGAAAATCAATCTTAAATTTCTAAAATTCAAGCATGATGGCAATTTAATTTGACAAGAGGGAATTCAAGTAATTAGCCTCCTCACATGGTAAGTGTATACGCTCTATTCTCTTAAGTGTTTAAGGGTAATTCACTCAAAATTCAACTTATCACAAAATCACTACCACAAGCTTGTCAAGTATCTAAATCTCTATTGCTCATATCTACATGCATGCTTGAATTAAAAGGACTTTACAATGATGTAATGTTAGGTGGAAAATAGAGGAAAGGAAGAAGGAAAACAAAATAAAGGTGGAAAACAACTCAAGAAAGAAGAAAAACAAGAACAAAGTGTGGAAACAATTTGGGAAAATGAAGGGGAACAACTTAAGAACATGAAAAAGCATTAACCATAACAATGCAAGAGATGGAATAAAAACCAATTTTAGGAGTAAAAAGTTCTTTCTACTCTCCTCTACTTTTTTTCTATTTTCTTTTTTTTTTGTTTTTCTTCTTTTTCTTTCTTTTCGATGTCGACGCATTTTCTTTTTCAATCATAATCTTTTTTCTATTTGAATGGCCATTTTCTTTTCTTTTCTTTTCTTTTATTTTTCTTAACCATAATAACAATGCAAGAGATTGAATAAAAACAAATTTTGGGAGTAGAGAGAAATAGTCATGTCAAAATATCCCAAAATTCACAAAAATTTTCAATACATCAAATCTCTAAAAGAATTTCAATGCTCTTCACTTCTCAAATTAGGAAGCAAAAATTTTAGTTTGGGAAGAAAAGTGGTGGAAAATGTAAGAAGGAAAGTGGAAACAAGGTACAAAATGGCATACAATGGAACCAACACATGGGATGGCTATTGGGCTAAAAATAGCTCACAAAAAAAATGCTTAAATCATCTCCAAGCATGCACATGTAAATTGTACTCTCAACAAGATTTGAGACAAGTTCTAGAGTGAAAATCATGATAAGAAATTCACTTAACAACAAAGAATATCATATTTCCAATTAAGGCTCAAAATCCTCATGATTTAAAGACTATCACTAGAACTCATTGAAACCAAATTTATTGCCATTTAAGCTTGAACTCTAGAAAAGCAAGATTAAATTCTAATCATGTTAAAACAATTCAACTCTAAACTATTCTAGCAAGCATATTTCCACAACAAAATCTTCTTCCAAAAACCAAAAAGAAAGCACTAAAAACTAATCTAAAAGCATACTAAAAGTTTGCACCAAAAACACAAACTAATTGCTCCAAAAAGTACAGAAAAAGGCTAAAACATAACAAAAAGTACATAAATGCGTAACAGAAAAATTTAAAATTACAGCAATTAAAAACAAAGACCATTTCATTTTCCCCCTACACTTAAATTTTGCTTGTCCTCAATCCAAATAGTTATCAGTACATATCATCAAAGAAACATAGGGGACAAGAAAATAAAAGAGAGAAAAGGAAAAAAGAGACAACCTTATCTGTTTAGCATGCCTTTTCCATGTCTTCCAATTGCATGGCACTAGGTTCTTCTAGAAGTTTTTCTCAATAGAAGGTTGGATGATGGAAAGAATTGAATTTATGTCACTAACCTGAAGAAAAATATAAGAAGCTCTACTTGCCATGGAGGGCTGAGAAGAACCAAGAGAAAAATAAAAGGAAAGGAAGAAGAGGAAGAACTACTAACTAAAACACAATTTAAAACAAAAAGAGAACTATTGCCTAAAACAAAATTAAAATTGAAACTTCTACTCCTACTCATACTCAAAACAAAACAAGAATTAAATCTATCATCTACACAAGAATTATCTAAAACACAATCTAATCTAAAACTATCATCGAAAATAAAACAATCTACAACAGCATTTCTAGCTAAAACAAAACTACCATCTAAAACAGAATTTAGAAACAGAATTGAAAACACAAGGGATAAAATCAGAATTTAAATGGAAACAAAGCGAGGAATGGAATTAGTATCAAAAGCACTTTCAAATGCATTTTCATATACACTTTCAAATGCACGTGTAGTTTCTGGTGCAAATACATTCAATTAAGATTCAATAAATCCTGAGTTGCCATGATTTAAAGCTTTCTCTATTTCAATGCATGCATGGCAAGTATGACAGTCATAATTGAAATCAGAATCTCCCACAAACTCATTCTTATGCTCATGCTCATTCGCCAACACTTTTATGTCTACCTTTTCTTCTCCTAAGGTTTCTATCTCTTTTTCTAGCTCAAGTTCAACAACCTCATGTTGGATGATTGCACTTGGAGAAGGTGATGGTCTATGAAAAAAAAAAAGAACTCATCCTTATTAGCTTTCTCACTCTCATTTTTCTCACTTGTGCTACTTGAGGAAGAGAACTCGCTAACTGGCCCAGTTAATTCTTCTAACCCAGCTTGGAGGGCTAGACCATCTAATTGAGTGCCATTATTCAAAAAAAATGACACTACTGTTGGCTTCTAGGTCAGCCATAGGTGGAGAAGGTGGACTATTATCAAACCCCTGATTGATCAACTCACTAACTGTGCTTGCTAGTTCGCCTAATTAAGATTCCAAGCTCTGTAAGTTTACCTCAATTCGCTCTTGGAACTGCAGGGTATTTGTGGCCAACTATTGAATCAAGTCTTCCAAACTTGACTTGGTCTCCCTAAGGGTAGCTGGATGAGGTACATCACAGAGGTTAGAAGCATCAATTTCATGCTCATATGGTGAATGGGATAAGCTATCATACCTCAAATCTTGAAGTTCATAATCAGGATAGCATGATGCAGGGTAGAGGTTATACTCTTCAGGATCTTGTTGGAACTCCCTAAGGCCATTAAAGACTCCTATATAGGACTCTATACTTTCTTGGAATTGAAGATATTGGTCTATCTTATATGTAGATAAGGAATCTATGCCACTCATAAATGGAGAAGGGGGACGAGGTAAGGGTGGTGGCTCTTCTTATTCTTGCCTAAGGGTTAGTTACCTCACTATAGATGCTAGTTCATCTAAGCTATGCTAAACTCTATATGGATCCATGGGCAAGGTCCTAATCTGACTCACTAGAAACAACCTCAAACAGAATTAAACTCTAATTCTATGACAAAAACAACAATGCTACTAAAATGAAGAAAAACTACAACAATTACAACAACTACAACAACTACACTACTCCTAACACAACTACTCTAACTAGCCTACAAACAGGGCTTATTCGATTTTTGATCAAAAATTACTAATTTTACTTAATAGACCTCAATATAGTTTAGAAAGATTAAACACAAGAAAAACACAAAGGAAACTCCTAATGCTATTTCTATACCCAACCTATTAAAAAACCTAAATATCAAAATATCTTAGAAAATTCTAATTTTTGTTTGGAAAAATCCTTCACAAGTTGGAGGCACAAAAATAATAAACAGAGCTCAAAAATACATTCTACAAAAATCAAACCAAAAATCACAATATATTAGAAAAATAATAAAAAATATTAAAAAATAGAAAAAGGGGTGTAAATGATTGAATTTGGCAAAAACAAGGCTGTGCTCTTGAGCGATGTAATCGCCTAGGGAGCCTTGCTCAGAACATTGAAATTTAGTGGACTACCAATTTTTAGGTCAATCAGAGTTACTTGTCCAAAAAAGAATAGTGTATATAAATAGTACCCGATAAAATCGAAAAACCGAAAACTTGTAATCTACTTCAGCCAATACCAATCAACCTAAAATCAAACAAAGACTCAATTCAACAACTAAATTAGGTGATTCAGAAACAAATTGGTTCCTTAGCAACGGTGCCAAAATTCTAGTTAGAGCCACGACAACTGCTGAGTCGCCCATAATTAGATTTGTGGCAACTTGCATATAGTAGTCATCCTAGGTCGTTTCACTCTTGGAGCCTTGCTTCTAAATTGCCAAATTAATTGTTCTATACTAATTTACTCTAATTACCTACTGATCTACACTAATCTATAGCCTAATTACCACCGGGGTGTTTGCATGATTAAGCATAAAACAAAATGTAAACAATAACAGAATAGAGACATAAATAGAAAATGAAATACAATAGAACATAGAAATGAAATGCAATCAGTAGCCATGGAATCTTTAGAATTGCAACTATCATCATTCTTGCCTTTTAATTAATTCTAATTGCATTATAACTTTTGGTCATCAACTAAAATTCCTAGAAAACCTTCCAGAAGTGGATTACATTTAAACCCATGAGGCCCTAACCAAATCATGCTTGATAATTACCAAAGCAAGCTATTTCTATTCTACTTGCTACACCAACTAGTGATAACAAGAGGGCATCTTAGATTTAAACATTTAAACCAGTGTTCATGTTCATAAAAATTCAACCAGATTAATACAAGCATAAAAACAGAGATAATAAACAAGAACAGAAATGAAATAGAAAAAACAATAAGAGAAACTTATTGATTATGCTCAAAGAATTCAAATTACAACCTTAGTTCATCCATGGACTGATTATAAGTCTTTTAGCCTTCCGTGGAAGCCAAAATACACAAAGAGGGGGGAAGGCAAAAAGTCCTTTGAATTACAACAGAAAATGGAAGAAGACAACTCTTCAACAAGCAAAAATGGAGTTATGAAGTTCCTTTGTAGTCCAACCAGGAGAGAGGACGAAATTGCCTTCTTGTTTGACTAAAGGTGATATCCCTTTCCTTCTGATTTTTGCTGCTGCCTTTTCTGGTTTCTGCTGATGCTGCTGCTACCTTCCTACTGGTTTTGCTGCACCTTTTCTGCTGATTCTATTGTACCTTTCTAGTTGCTGTTTAAGGCAGAAGATGATGTTTACTATACTGGGAAAGTGCAGAAAAGTGGGCCCAATTAAGCTCTAGTCAACAGCCATGTCATCAATTTCATCCATGTAGCATCCAAGTCAGCAAAGTTTACTCTCCAATAGTTAAATCTACAATTAAACACAAGGATTAATGGATCTCTAATCAATTAAGCTCATAAAAATATAGAATTAAAACATATTAGTTTTATAATTATTTTAGACCCAACAATTACCAAAATATAATATAATTGGAAAGTTGGCAATATTAAAATGGCAATAAGACTAAGATAGAGAGTAACGTGTATATAAAAATGCCGAATTTCATGTACCTCAGTGGTAGCCTATAATTTCCCTGAACCATTATATTATCCACAACTATGCAAATTGTAAATTACATAATTTACAAAACAAATTACAATCAATTTAATACAATCCCTAAAATACCACAGGACCTAGGTGGCCTATAGGATTACAGAGTATTCCTATTGGTTCATTTAGAACCCTCCGAATAAATATAGAGTATGTCTCCATAAGCCACTAACTCTAGAAGTTTCCCATCTTCCTTAGCTACTAAATCTAAAAGTAGCAAGCATGAGTTTATGAAAACTCAGTGAGTAAGTGATTGTGCAATTAAATAAAGCATAAGTATAAATACCAGTTTCACTACCATAATCATAATAGATACCACTAGTAGATATCAATACAAAATATAGTATATATATATATAACATACCTTACCACGCAACCAAGACCCGAAGTTCAATGTGAGTCTACAATCTCATAAAAATATAAATTAACATCCACACCGAAATACAAGATATAGCAAACATATGCAATTTGTTCCCACATCTCTCCTCATTTTCCCTCTTTTGGTGTGGGTAGGCAAATGCAGCATGCAATGTTTATTCCACTCTTTTCCATACATACCATATTGACACCTTCAATCGATATTACTCAATGGGTACACTTCCCACATTTACCTTGTTGAGGTTGTCTAGAAATTTCCCTTGGACTATAATTGCTCAACGGGTTTATTTCAGAGGTCCATCCTTGTGTTTCCACTCATTTCCACACCATTCCTTTTTATATGCAACACATTAATATGAGAAAATGTAATGCACATAACAACCAACAAATCCACTCATTATTCATAAACAAACTCACAATACAATTTAACTTATACACATTCCATCAAACAACCTCACCAACCACAACCAATATTCCATAAATTAGTCAAGGGTACTAATTTAGGGAAGTTAATAAATATAAATCTAATCATGGTGTGAATGAGATTTATATTGTACTTGAGCAATTTTTAATAAAAATAAGTAGCAAGGTCACCCATTCACCTCGATGCTGATAAGATTTACTATATAAGAAGTCCTAGAAGACAAAGCCAATGAAGCTGTCAAGACACCTGGAACCAACCATAACCAATAATAAGTAAAACGAGGAAAATCCTCACTACTAATTTTAACCTTTGGCCATTCATTTATCATAACTCTTATATGGTAAGTAATTTGTAAATGAAACTTATACTATTGGAAACTAGACTTAAAGAGTTTTCCAACGATATAAAGTTTGTTAAAAATAGAGTCTGGACGAAGAAGTTATGCCTGTTTGAAGAAAGACCAAAGATTTTCAGGATGGCTGGTGCCTGGGCACTACATACATGCCTAGCGCCTAGGTGCCAAGCCTATTTCTCCCTTTTCCTTTTCTAAAGTGTGGTGCTTGGGCACTACGATCGTGACATTATATGATCTGGCACAAATTTAGCCCAGATATTGTCAAATCTTCACCATTTTATATGATTTCTTACATGAGCTTTCATCCTTGGTGTCTAAAGTGCATTTAGACACCAAAAGCCCCAATTTCCATCAGTAAATGAAGTCAGAATCTCAATTTTACCCTAAATAACCTTTAAAACTAGAAAATAGGAAAAAGTTTAGGAAATCATAATTCCTACCTTGATTTCTTATTTTCCCTACATTGCTAGGCCACCGATGACTTGCTCCACCACCAAAGAAAGACTTTCTAAAGTTCGTTGAGAATTTGGGTGGAAAGGTAGAGAGAAGGGAGAGAAAAGAGAATGAGAGAATGAGGAGAGTAAGAGAAAAGTGAGAAATGAGAAAAAAGGCATAGGGCTACCTACATATGCCGGTCTATAGTGAAATTACTACTTTGCCCCTTGGTAACTCTCCGTTAACTTTTGTGGTGACAAACCCATAATTTCTCCAATTTGGATATTTCCTACATTCTAAGTGCCACCTAATACATCATTTCACTTTAGTCCCTCTTTGGACCTCATTGGTACCTAGCTCCCTCTATGCCTCATGATCACTTTTTCTTTGTTCCTTATCTCTCAATTGTATCTCAACGAAATTTTCTCTTCCTCTTATCTTTGCTCAATCTAATTATATATCTCTATTTTCATAAATAATATTCAAAAAAGAATAAGTTAAATATGAAAATTAAAAATAACCAAATAATTCCATTAAAATAAATGGAAATTTTTATTATAACAACCGTAATGCCACCAATCACATGATCCAAAATTGGCAGGTATTATAATCTATGTGAGACATCACATGGATACCTATTTAAATGTCGTTGATAAGTCTCTTAGCAGTTAATAGTGCAAGTATTCTTGGACTTGGGGAACTTAAGTTATCTTGGAGGTGGATCTTGTGTTTTAACTCCATTCCTTGTTACACACCATGGGTCGCTCTTAGGGTAATGATTGGGCACAACGTGAAGTATTCAAAGATATTTGAGTAGTCAACAGAGGATTCACCACTCCTGATAGATGGAAATATACCCTTGGCTACTTATCAAGTCTTTAGCCAAAGCAGACTGTTCATGAAGATGGTCTTCAGAAAGTGATTGATCCCACAAGACAAAGAACTGACTACTTGGGCTGGACGTGACATAATCAAGTTTAGTAGGAGTTGACACATAGGCTATACTCTGAACCAAGTGGGTATGAGATGGTGAATGAACAGATTGCATAGACATGCTTTAGCTGCAAAAAGGTATAAAGTCAAACTACTAACTTTCTGGTCAATTGGGGGTATTGATATACTACTAGATACTGCTTGTGATCTATTTACAATCAAGTGTTCATTGTGAATAGCCAACACAGCCAAAAACCTAATGGGTCACACGCATAGAAATTCACTAGGAATGTGAAACAAGCTTGAGGATTTGATCCTCAATTAGAGAATTAATTAAAAAGGAGATATGAGAATAGAAGCTATAGGAATATGTTCCTATTCCTATCTAAACAAGGAAAAGCCCAAAAGAGAACCTTTTGGCTACCCCTCTCTCAAAGAGATTGGGCTTCTTAAAATGCCACCTTAAGAAGCCCAATAAGGGAATGAAATCCACTAAGGGAATTAGGGTTTTAGCATTTGAGATAGTACCTATCGCTTTAAGAGTGATAGTGAAAGCCATCATACTCTCTCTCTCTCAATTGTTGAGTATCTTGGTTTTACAAAAACTCTTGTTTTCTTATCCTTCATCCAAGAGGATTTTCCTCCATAGCTTCCTCATGCTTGCTAGCACAAGAACGAGAAGGAACCCCATTAGAGGTTTTTTTCATTAGCATAATTTGGTGTGGATTACCATTAGAGGCATCCCACTTTGGATACTTGCTTTGGCTTAGGGAGGTTGTTGCATTACAAGAGGTATTTCTCTTCGTCTTGGTTCTTATAGTTAATGTAATGCTAACATAGGTTGATCCATCAGTGAATGGGTTTTAGAGAAAAAATCTTATATTTTACTATGTTCTTTAATATCTAAAATCCTTCAGTGGTATCAAAGCCCGCCGATAGTTATCATTATGTTAAAACCAAGAATGAATGAGTACAATAGAAATCGACATATTTAGGCTTTGTGTTTTTGAAACATAAACATAGCTTGATGCTTGTTTCTTTTTCTTTCAATTTTTGAATAAAAGAGCATCAGATGTTGTTAGGAATTTTGTTAAGAAATTTTTTTTTGTTTTGATACCAAACATGGACTTTTTTTTAAAAAAAAAATTGTTTTCATCAAAAGGGTTTTAAAAAAAAATTGTTTTGATCCATAAGCACTATTTTTGCTTCTTTTGGTGGATGTTTGGCATGAGAATTAAAAAAAAATATTTTTAAATTTGAAGACTGAATTAGGTTTTGAATTTTGGTCAAGATCAACTCAATTAGTTGGATTGTCTTAATTTTGATTGATTTAGATGTTGATTATTTTCCTAATATGATTTAGGAAATGAGATAATTAGATTAATTGGTTCAATATATGATTATTTTCCTAATTTGATTAGGAAATAAATTAATTAAATTGATTGATTGATTTAAGAGAAGTCAATGGAATAATGAATTTTAATCAATGTAAGATCAATTAATTTGTTAGTCAAATAAATTGATTAGGTTGGATCAAGATTAGTTTTCTAATATGATTTAGGAAATAATTTAATTAATTGATTAAATTGTATCTTGATTGATTTCCTAATATAATTTAGGAAATAATTTAATTAATTGATTAGATTGTATCTTGTTTGATTTCCTAATATGATTTAGGAAATAAATAAATTAATTGATTATTCTAAATATCGATTATTTTTCTTATTTTAAATTAGGAAAAAAATTTTAGGATTAACTAGAATCTTTATTACTTTCCTAATTTAAATAAGGGAATAAATTAATTTGGAATTGAATTGAGATTTATTTATTTTGCTTAAATAGATTAGGAAACTAGAATTAAAGGGCATTTAATTCTAAACAAGGAAACAAGTAATTTTTAATTGAGATTAAAATGAAAGTAAAAATAATTCATGTGATGAAATTATTCTAACGCCACATAGACTTTAAATGCCAACTTCCATTATACATTTATTTTGATAGACAATGCATGATATGATGTATGTATGGCCTGATGGCTGGTTATGGATGTTTACCAAGTATGAGTTGTTCACGCATATTTTTTAAATTATGATTTTGTTAAATAGGGTTTGTGTACCCTACTTCTTTCTATTTTTTTTTGTTTTACTTCTCTTCTCACTTAACTCTCCTCAAATGTAACTTGAGGTTTCTCTTCAAACAATGTCATTAGATCACATAGGGTTAGTATAGGAACGAGACGCAAGAAAGAAACTGTGTAGACGGAGCTAAGGCTATATGAAAAGTAGAAATAGAATTGCTACCTCTTCAATGTAAAATCATGCATATACCTAGGTTTGACCTAGTCATCTCTTATGACTTAAAGAGTTGACTATAGATAAGTCCATTACCACACCATATAGTTTACTATCTATATATGCGTAATGAGAACACACATATAATGCATGTCTAATTTAAAATCTGATGAGACTAATTAAGAAAACCCTCGACCAAAGTCTTCCATTAATATAGGGTGAACCAGAGATACCTACCATTTGATCTAAGATGGCTTGTTGGACTCTCTCTCCAAGGTAATTCAATGTGAGTTTTGGACATCAAGCCCACTAGGAGAACTTCCAACAGGTTCTCCCAGATCCAAAATAGGGTTTTTGTTTTGTTTTGGGATCTTAATAAAATAATGGGAGTAATATATTAAAAATTGTATATCATGCATTCATGTACATACTTTAACATGCTCATGTTTTTATATCTAGGTTAATAGAATCATGACATCCATCATGAATTTGAGATCAATTTTCGAGTCAAATAAGTTGATTGGGGCAAATTTCTTGGACTGGCTAAGAAACTTAAGAATCGTTCTCAAGGTTGAACACATAGCCTATAGCCTATGTTCTTGTTGAGGCACTCCCTGAACCCCCTGCTGATGACATTGATAAGGATAAAGTGTTAGCCTATAAAAAGTGCATGGGTGATGATGAGTTAACAACATTTATCATGTTAGCCTCTATGACACTGGAGCTTCAGAATTGGCATGAGGCCACTGACGCATGCATCATGATCTTCCATCTGAAGGAACTATTTGATGAACAAGCAAGAACCAAAAGGTTTGATGTCTCATGTCCGCAAGAAGGGGCATCTGTAAGGCAACACGCACTTAAGATGAATGGCCACATTGAGAGGTTAGTAGCGTTTGGTCTCACGATGGATCATGGATTAAGTGTTGATTTAATTCCTCAAAGTTTACCTAATAATTATGCACTATTCATAATGACCTATCAGATGAATCAGATCTCATCTACTATGCCAGAGCCGATCAACCTGTTCAAGGCAACTTAGCCTTCTCTCAAGAATGAGAAGAAGGTTATGATGCTAGTGGATTCTTCTAAGATTAAAGGGAAATATTCCAAGAAGAAGAAACCCATTAATTCTAAGGGAGGTATCAAGTAAAAGCAAACTAAAAAGGCAGAGAAAGCTGCAACTAGAGGGACTTGCTTCCATTATGGCAAAGACGGCTATTGGAAGAAGAACTGCAAGAGCTATCTAGAGTCCCTGAAGAAGAAAAAGACATCCACTACCAAAACTACTTAAGGTATTTTCATTATTGAGATAAATATTGTTTATAGTAAAAGATAAATATTGTTTCTAGTAAAACTTAGTTGTTAGACACCAGTTGTAGCTTACATATATATATCGATATGTAAGGCTTAAAGAACAGTAGACAAATGACTAGAGGAGAGGCAGACCTACGAGTTAGAAATAGAGCAAGAGTTACTGCATTAGCTATAGAAACTTATGTATTGCCTTTACCTAGTAGTTTAATTTTAGAATTAGACAATTATTATTTTGTTCCATCCTTGATTAAAAACATTGTTTCAATTTTGAGTTGGAATAAAAACAATTTTCATTTAACGTTTAGTAACAACTATTTTCACATAATGTTAGATGGTATTCTTTATGGCATTGGAACATTATATAATGGGATTTATGTATTAGATACATCTAACTCGATTCTCAATATCAAAAATGGCAAACCTAAATGCCTAAAATAAGATAATCAACTAACCTCATATTCATGGCATTGTCGTCTAGGTCTTATAAGTGAGAAGACCATGAGTAAGTTACACAAAAGAGGTGACTTAGGGTCAATTGATCATGCATTATATGACGCATGCATCTCTTGCTTTAAGGGCAAGATGACTAAATCACCTTTTAGTGGAAAGGGTGAATGTGCAATTGACTTATTGGGTTTAATACATACCGATGTATGTGGACCAATGTCAATGCACAGTAGGAGTGGTTATGCCTACTTCATTACCTTTATCGATGACTATTCTAGATATGGGTATGTGTATCTAATGAGATACAAATCATGTATGATATGGGATCAATCATGCATGATATGTTATGTACTAGGACCGATGTATCATATGCTCTAAGTGTCATGAGCAGATATCAATATAACCCTATTAAGGGTCATTGGGTGGTTGCTAAGAATATCCTTAAAACTTAAGAAAGATAAAACATTTATACTTAATATATGGAGAAGGAGATCTCAAGGTAAGCGAGTATATAGATTCTAGCTTCCAAATTGATAGGGATGATTCAAGATCCCAGTCAGGTTACATATTCATATTAAATGGAGGTGCAGTCAGTTGAAAAAGTTTCATGCAAGAAAGGACTGTAGATTCTACGATAGAAGCAGAGTACATTATAGCTTCTAAGGTAGCAAAAGTAGTTTTTTAGATTAAGAAATTCATCATTGAACTAAGAGAAGTTCCCAGTATTGTTGATGCAGTATTGGTCTATTGCAACAACAATGGAGCCATTTCACAAGCAAAAGAGCCATGGTCTCATTAAAAATCTAAACATGTACTATGGTTTTAGCACTTGATTAGGGAGATCATTGATAGAAATGATGTTAAAATAGAGAAAATTCCTGCTGATAGGAATCTAGCTGATCCGCTAACTAAGCCATTACCTCAGTGATATGTCTCATAGCAACTAACAGTGCAAGTATCCTTGGACTTCAGAAACTCAAGTTATCTAGGATACGGATCTTGTGTTTTGACTTCATTCCTTATTACTCACCTTGGTCACTCTTAGATTGGTGATTGGGCATATGTGAAGTATTGAAAGATATTTGAATAGTCAATAGAGGATTCACCACCCTTAATACCCATGCCCCTTGTCAAGATAATTGCTAAGAAGTCTTTGGCCAAAGCAGACTTGTCATGAAGATGGTCTTTAGTGACATAGTTTAGAGTGACTGACCCTACAGGAGAAGGAACTGACTACTTGGGCTGGACGTGACATAATCAAGTCTAGGAAGAGTTGACACATAGGTCATACTCTGAACCAAGTGGGTATATGTAACATCCCAAATTATTATGGATTAAATATTTAATATTTTTTTTATTTTTTTTTTGATTTTGAGACTCTAGAAATCTCTTGAATGTCCTTGATGAATCTAGATTGTTCTAGTGGAATCTTGTATGTTCTAGAGATATCTTGTATATTCTTGAATTTCCTAGATAAGTGTAGAATGTTGTAGAATGGTATAGATAATTCTAGAGAATTCCAGGTTAGTTATGTTCTAGAGATATCTTGTATATTCTTGAATTTCCTAGATAAGTGTAGAATGTTATAGAATGGTATATATAATTCTAGAGAATTCTAGGTTAGTTATGTTCTAGAGATATCTTGTATATTCTTGAATTTCCTAGATAAGTGTTGAATGTTGTAGAATGGTATAGATAATTCTAGAGAATTCCAGGTTAGTCTAGGTTTATCTTGAGTTATCTTGAGTTCTCTAAACATTTATAGGCTTTAGAGAGATGTTGCCTCCCCTTTTTAGCTATAAATAACAACATCTTCCTCCCCTTTCCTTGCACCATTCACAACCGAGAGAGAGTGAGAAAAAGAAAATCCAGCAGCTTGGACAGAAGCAGAAAAATATTCTCTGTTTTTTAACCATAAAATAGAGATTTTGGAAGAAGCAAATAGCAACGTTAAAATTGATTTTTCTGAGCTACTTTGGGGAGATTCTTCTATTACTAACCCACACAAGTGTTAAGGGAGAAGTGACAGTGAATAGGAAGCAAAAATCAGAACCAAAACCAGTGCAAACTACCCCACGGTCAACGGTCAAAAATCGTGAAACGAATTTCAAGACAGATTGAATAGCTATTTGAGCTAAAAAGTCAGACTACAAAGTGCAGGTAGCTTAGCAATTCATAAAAGCTTGTTTTACTACTTGAATATTTTATGTCCATGAAGTTTTATTTAAAGTGAAATATATTTTTCATGATGAAATTAGCATGATATCAGCTTGGAAGTTTACTTCCATGTTCAGCTTGGGAGTTCAACTTCCATGTCAGCTTGGAAATTCTATTTCCATGTCAGCTTGGAAATTATATTTCCATGTTTTAGTTTGGAATCTTTCTAGCTTGAGTTAAAGGACTGCAGTAGCCTTTTTCTCATGTTTAGCTTGGAAAAATAGTTCTGCAGACTATCTTTTCCATGTTGTTGAGTGTGCCACCAACTATTCTTGATTCCATGATTTATTCATATATCAGCTTGCTAATTTTTTCATCAACCTATTACACTGAACTGAGAATTTATATTACATGGACTGATTTTTATGATATAAGTGCTTTTATGACTGAAATGGTATATTTGTAAATGTTTATAAAATTATGCTAGCTACTGAGATACCCTTATCTCACCTTTTTGTGCTTTTCCAACTGACCATTTCAGGGGCTGAGTATAAGGGGAAAGGTGTAAAGATTGATTGAACACTATTAGAGCACTCAAGTTTATTAAGTATTAGAATTATAGATTATTTTTTTAAGTTTAGATATCAAATTACTATGTACGACCGATTCGTAATTTATTTCAAACAAATGTAAAATTATCTTATGTTTAGAATTTCAATTATTATGTATAACCAATTATGATTTGTACTGAGAACAATTGTAGAATGTTCTTTTTGAAGGTACAAGTATTAAGCATTAGAATTTAAAAAAAAATTCAGATTTTAGTATTGTAAAATAAGGACGTTACAAAATTTGGTATCAGAGCAAAGATTTGGGCACCTTATGGGTAGAATTAGGATATTTTGATGATGTTTGCTATATGTTTGGTTAGCTTGTTTCTATGATTTAGAAATACAACCTTTTCAGTGTCTTGTAGAAATGGCCTCATCTAAGAGAACCCAAGCCGAGATCTTGGAAACCCTTACTCAGAACTTAGAACACTTGGTGGCTAGGGCAGATCGACAAGAAGACAATCAGGCTGCCACCACTGAAGTTCTAAAACTCTTGACTGATGAGTTAAAGGGTAGAGGAAAGAGAAAGGAAGGTGAAACTAGCAACTCAATTAACCGGATTCTAGGGGAATTTCAGAAAAATAACCCTCCTTCATTAAAGGGATCTCATGACCTAGATGTAGACCAAGAGTGGATGGATCAAATTGAGAAAATTTTTGGAGCAATGGTTGTTAGGTCTCCTAGTGATTACAGAGCAAGGTAACCTTAGTAGGACATCATCTATCGTTGTGAACCCAGGCACAACTATAGAGAGACGGCTCTACTGAAGGTCCTGTAGGATATTTTCATTTCCTCTCCCTCCGAGACTTATCTTTTCTTAGGAATTATGTTCTCAGTTTTAGTTTTAGATAGATATAGCTACACTTTTGAACTTAGTCAAGGAAAAGTTGTTATTTGTTTTGATTCCGTTGCTGTCGGATCAAATTTTTATATGGTGGGTTTTATAAGCTGAATTCATGATTGATTTTGTGTAGCTATATTATTTTAGGGTACCAGCCAATAAAAGAAACCACTTGCATTAAAAAAACTGAAGGATTACATTGCAAAAAAAAAAGAAGTTTACTCATGCATGAGTAATCTAAAGGCGAGGTGTCTTGGATTAGGAGGGTTGTATTGTATCATCACCCCTCGACCATTCCTTGGAGCAAGAGACAGAGCAATGTCATGGAGGGTAGTGTAAATTCCATTCATACAATCAACACTTCTTTGCTGTTGATTGCAGAAGCACTGGGTGGACCAATAGAAGAATCTGTCTATTCTTGAAGTCATTGCTGCATTATTGCATTTAGTTAACTTCTCCAGGTCCTCTATCATCTTTTTCAGATTTTTCACCTCCTGCTCTAGACAGGCGATTTTGTCCTCCGAGGTATGGCCTGTGCTAGTCTCCTTAGCTTCCTCGTTCTTCTTCATTTTTTTCTCTTTCTGCTTCTCTTGAGACCCCTCAAAAGGTCTTTTGCCCTTGTCTTTGCCCAAACTTAAGTTTAAGTTGAGCTCTTCTTCCTTGGCCTCCACTGTGAGATCAATGTACTTCCTTGTGGCCATGATTTGGAAAATTTAGAAATTTATGTAGGAGTATGAGAAGAGAGGAATGCTGGGAAGTTGTAGGTTCAGAGATGATTACTCTTTGTGGAGTGGTAACTGAGAACGCTGGGACAGTTCTTATAGAGGAAAAAATTAGAACTTAGAGACAAAGAAGATATCTCCTTGCCGCACCCTACCCGCTTAACCTATGGATTTCTGCAAGTTGGAAGCCAGAAGTCTAGGGTAGGCGTGCACACCAATAGTGCGTTGCATTAATGCCAAAACCACGAAAGTCAATATTCGGTGGATTTGCGACCGATTCATACTTGGTTTTTCCATTTCTCTTGTTGGCATTTTCTGAAATTCAAATAGTTATTAATGTAGCCATTACAGAGTGTCTTGGATGCTTTTACGATGAACTAAAATGTATTTCTTTGTTTTATTGTGTTGTTCTTGAAAGCCTTCAGTTGAGTATAATGTACAAGATTGATTGAATCATACTGTGATTATATGTATCTAAAAACATATGATATGTATGCTATTCATGCATAGTGAGTGAAGGCTATTTGTTATGGCCAGGAATAATATGTAATAATCCCACATACATTCAGAGAATGAGAAGTCAGAAATTTAAAAGGACTTGAATAGATGAAAATATATAGATAATGATGTATCTCTATGTTTATACATATATACATATATGCTCGTAGAGGCAAGTGAAAGGTAAAAATTTTTCTCACTTTATGGAACGCTTGATGTGTAAATGTGAGAAGTTTTTATTTTAATATGTATGTTTGAAAATGTATAAGCCTAGGGCAAAACCACAGATTAGAAACCTAGATAAGGCTAGTATGAAGCTACCCGTTCATGGAGTAATATCTCGATTTAGGATTATTGGATAAGACAAATACAGAGTTAGGAAGTCATAAATTGAAGCGGCGAATAGTTGAATAATTTGAGCAAGAGTCAAAAGTTAGCCGAAATTTTTGAGGAAATCTTTTGTATTAGATTATATTTTGTTATTTTCTGGCATGCTTATCATAGACCGTTGGCATTGCGACGGATAAGGTCTGTAGGCCATCTTTAGAGTATGATGTAAAGGTTTTGTAGCCCTAAATTTCGTCTATATATAATGGATGCCCCATTACACTGCTCACTACACTAAGAGTTCATTACCTATAAGCTTTCTAGCATCAAACTTCTCCTTCCGTACAACCTTTATAGCTCAGAAAAATATGACCGGCAATAAATCTTTCAATCTAAACTTTGAAGCTGGCAAGGTAGAGCTGGATCTAAATCTTAGCCTGGAGAATTATAAGAATAAGAGATCCATGGAAGAGTCACCAGAGGCTAAGAAAAGAAAAAGGGATGTAGTAGAGCTAGAGGATGTTAGCACAGCAACATCTTCTAATAATGAGCTTTCGCTTATGAGACAAAAGATGGAGGACTTGGAAAAATTGATAAACCGCCACTTCGAGGACCAGGGGAGATTGATAAATCGTCTCTTTGCAGAACAAGAGAAGCTTTTGAATCGTCATTTTAGGGAATTGGCGAATAAAGTTGATAGACATTCGATGTTTGCAACTCAAAATTTTCGTGACCAACAAGCAAGATGTATTGACTGTATGAATGGAGTGACTTCTGCACTTCGCCAAATTTTCCAGACGTTTCCTCCAGAAACTCTTTCTAGGCTACAACGATTAGCTTCCTCCTTAAGGTCTAAAGTACCTTCCTCTTCTAGACTCGGAGCACCTTTTACATTTCAAAAGCCTCCTCGTCCTTAATTTATTCTTTCTTTTGTACCTAAAGCTATATTTGGTCTAAGCTTTACGTATTAAAATTATCTATGTAATAGAAATAAAATTTAAAGTTTATATTTAGATCTTCTTTGTTGAAGTTATTCCTTTTACTGAAAGAACTTGAGGAATGAGAAAATGTTGGACTTGTTATATTTCATACTTGATTATGGAAATTCTAAAGCAGAGTATGGTAATATCTTTTTGACTGAGCAGAGTTACTAAAATGATATTTCATTGCACTTTTGAGCTATGGAGGAATGCTAAATAAGTATTTTATGAACCTATACATGGAAAACTATGGGTTTGTCCTAATCATTAAAGGGGTACGACTCTATATGAGTCATTGAGGTGAGAGGAATTTCCATATATAATTATTTTATAATTATACGTGAGGAGTATGTTATTCACTTAACACATTTTCTAAGATTATTCTTCCTAGAGATTTATGTAATAATTTCATGTGATTTTTTCCTTTTATATGACGCCTTCAGCTGAGAGTATCGTCTTAAGGAAGAAGGATCGCCTTCGGGCAAGAGTATTGCCTATGGCCAAAAATCTACCTTTCATTTGGGACTATAGGTGTGAAGAAAGTTTTCAGGAATTAAAGGCTAGATTAACATCTAATTATACCTGACCCTTACATCAAAGAAGTAGAAGAGTTAATGGCCTTAGGTAAAATAGAGAATCTTAAATTCACCAACAAAGATGTATCATGACCTAAAAAGAAATTTTTGGTGGCCTGGAATGAAGAAAGAGGTAACAGAATTTGTTAGTAAATGTCTAACCTGTCAAAAAGTAAAAGCTAAACACCAAAGACCAGGCGGTTCATTGCAACCTTTAGAAATCCCAAAAGGGAAATGGGATAGCATCTCAATGGATTTCATTGTAGGACTACCTAGAACTTCTTCTGGCCATGATTCCATTTGGGTAATAGTAGATAGATTGACAAAATCAGCACATTTCTTGGCTGTCAATACTACCTATACCCTAGATAAGTATGCTGAGTTATACATAAAGGAGATAGTTAGATTGCATGGTGTTCCATGTGACATCATATCAGATAGGGACTCAAGGTTCACCTCTAGATTTTGGAGATCTTTACAAGATGCCATGGGTACAAAATTGAAGTTTAGCACTGCTTATCATCCTCAAATAGATGGTCAAACAAAAAGGACAAACCAGACATTAGAGGATATGTTAAGGGCTTGCGTGATTGAGTTCAAGGGGAATTGGGATAAATTCTTGCCATTAGCAGAGTTTGCCTACAATAACAGTTTCCAATCTAGTATCAAGATGGCCCCATATGAATTTCTATATGGAAGAAAGTGTAGATCACCTATCTGTTGGGTTGAACTAGGAGAAAGAGCATTGATAGGCCCATAAATAGTAGACCAACCTTCAAGGCAAATTAAAATTATAAGGGATAGATTACTTACAGCTTAAAGTAGATAAAAGAGCTATGCAGATAAGAGAAGAAGGCCCTTAAGTTTTGAAGAAGGTGATCATGTTTTTCTTAAAATATCACCAATTACAGTAGTTGGAAGATCTATGAAGTCAAAGAAACTTAGTCCAAGATACTTAGGCCCATTCCAAATCCTTGAAAAATTTGGCAACACTGCTTACAAATTAGCCTTACCCCCGAACATGGCAAATATTCATAATGTTTTTCATGTGTCTCAACTTAAAAAGTACATCCCAGATCCTTCACATGTCATTGAACATGAGAATGTACATTTACAAGAGAATATGACAGTAGAGATAAGACCATATAGAATCATTGATACACGACTCAAATCATTGCAAAATAAGCAAATCCCTCTAGTTAAAGTAGTCTGGAGAGGATTATCCCAAGAGGAAGGAACATGGGAAACTGAAGAACACATGAGAAAACATTATCCTGAGTTATTTCACTAGGTAATTAAAATTTCTAATGTATAATCCTTTTAATTATATGCTTACTGAATTTTGAGGACAAAATTCAAATTTTAGGGGGGGTGAGTTGTAACATCCCAAATTATTATGGAATAAATATTTAATATTTTTTTTATTTTTTTTTATTTTGAGACTCTAGAAATCTCTTGAATGTCCTTGATGAATCTAGATTGTTCTAGAGGAATCTTGTATGTTCTAGAGGTATCTTGTATATTTTTGAATTTCCTAGATAAGTGTAGAATGTTGTAGAATGGTATAGATAATTCTAGAGAATTCCAGGTTAGTTATGTTCTAGAGATATCTTGTATATTCTTGAATTTCCTAGATAAGTGTAGAATGTTGTAGAATGGTATAGATAATTCTAGAGAATTCCAGGTTAGTTATGTTCTAGAGATATCTTGTATATTCTTGAATTTCCTAGATAAGTGTAGAATGTTGTAGAATGGTATAGATAATTCTAGAGAATTCCAGGTTAGTCTAGGTTTATCTTGAGTTATCTTAAGTTCTCTAAACATTTCTAGGCTTTAGAGAGATGTTGCCTCCCCTTTTTAGCTATAAATAGCAACATCTTCCTCCCCTTTCCTTGCACCATTCACAACCGAGAGAGAGTGAGAAAAAGAGAATCCAGCAGCTTAGACAGAAGCAGAAAAATATTCTCTGTTTTTCAACCATAAAATAGAGATTTTGGAAGAAGCAAATAGCAACGTTAAACTCGATTTTTCTGAGCTACTTTGGGGAGATTCTTCTATTACTAACCCACACAAGTGTTAAGGGAGAAGTGACAGTGAATAGGAAGCAAAAATCAGAACCAAAACCAGTGCAAACTACCCCATGGTCAACAGTCAAAAATCGTGAAACGAATTTCAAGACAGATTGAATAGCTATTTGAGCTAAAAAGTCAGACTACAAAGTACAGGCAGCTTAGCAATTCATAAAAGCTTGTTTTACTACTTGAATATTTTATGTCCATGAAGTTTTATTTAAAGTGAAATATGTTTTTCATGATGAAATTAGCATGATATCAGCTTGGAAGTTTACTTCCATGTTCAGCTTGGGAGTTCAGCTTCCATGTCAGCTTGGAAATTCTATTTCCATGTCAACTTGGAAATTATATTTCCATGTTTTAGTTTGGAATCTTTCTAGCTTGAGTTAAAGGACTGCAGTAGCCTTTTTCTCATATTTAGCTTGGAAAAATAGTTCTGCAGACTATCTTTTCCATGTTGTTGAGTGTGCCACCAACTATTCTTGATTCCATGATTTATTCATATATCAGCTTGCTAATTTTTCATCAACCTATTACACTGAATTGAGAATTTATATTACATGGACTGATTTTTATGATATAAGTGCTTTTATGACTGGAATGGTATATTTGTAAATGTTTATAAAATTATGCTAGCTACTGAGATACCCTTATCTCACCTTTTTGTGCTTTTCCAACTGACCATTTCAGGGGCTGAGTATAAGGGGAAGTATTAGAATTATAGATTATTTTTTTAAGTTTAGATATCAAATTACTATGTACGACAGATTTGTAATTTATTTCAAACGAATGTAAAATTATCTTATGTTTAGAATTTCAATTATTATGTATAACCAATTATGATTTGTACTGAGAACAATTGTAGAATGTTCTTTTTGAAGGTACGAGTATTAAGCATTAGAATTTAAAAAAAAATTCAGATTTTAGTATTGTAAAATAAGGACGTTACAAAATTTGGTTATCTTATGTTTAGAATTTCAATTATTATGTATAACCAATTATGATTTGTACTGAGAACAATGGTAGAATGTTCTTTTTGAAGGTACGAGTATTAAGCATTAGAATTTAAAAAAAAATTCAGATTTTAGTATTGTAAAATAAGGACGTTACAGTATAAGATGTTGAAAGGACACATTACATAGATATGCTTTAGTTGCATAAAGGTTTAAAGTCAAACAACTAACTTTCTGGTCAACAAGGGGCCACTATGTGTTGCTAGATACCATTTGTGATTTATTTACAATCAAGTGTTAATTGTGAATGGCTAGCAGAGCCGAAAACCTAATAGATCACGCACATAGAAATTCACTAGGAATGTGAAATAAGTTTAAGGATTTGATCCTCAATTGGAGAATTAATTAAAAATGAGATAAGAGAATAAAAGGAATAGGAATATATTCCTATTCCTACCTAAAAAAGGAAAAGTCCAAAAGAAAAACTTTGGACCGCCCCTTTCTCAAAGTGATTGAGCTTTTTAAGGTACCACCTTAAGAAGACTAATAAGGGAATGACGCCCATTAAGAGAATTAAGGCTTTAGAGTTTAAGGTAGCACCTATCACTTTAAGAGTGATAGTGAAAGCCACACACCATACTCATTGTCTCTCAATTGTTGGGTATCTTGGTTTTAGAAACTCTCTTATTTTTCTTTTCTTTCATTTAACAGGATTTTTTGCCATAGCTTCTTCGTGCTTACTAGCACAAGAACGAGAAGGAACCCAATTACCTAAAGAGGTTTTTCTTTTATACAATTTCGCATTGATTACCATTAGAAGTAGCCCACTTTAGACGCTTGCTTTGGCTTTGCGAGGTTGCTAAGCTACAAGAGGTATTTCCTTTCGTCTTGGTTCTCATGGTTAATTCAATGGTAATACAGGTTTATTGGTTCACGCCACTACGATCCCGAATCACCCAGAATTGAAATCACGGCAATTTTGTAGAATAGTAGTCCCCAGGTGATTTTCATTCTTGGAGCCTCAGTTCTAACCACTAACAAATTGTTTTAAACACCTAAACACTAATTAAAAGCCAATTAATGTAACGTCCTTATTTTACTATACTAAAATCTGAAAAAAAAAATTTTAATTCTAATGCTTAATACTCGTACCTTCAAAAAGAACATTCTACAATTGTTCTTAGTACAAATCATAATTGGTTATACATAATAATTGAAATTCTAAACATAAGATAATTTTACATTCGTTTGAAATAAATTACAAATATGTCGTACATAGTAATTTGATATCTAAACTTAAAAAAATAATCTATAATTCTAATACTTAATAAACTTGAGTACTCTAAAAGTGTTCAATCAATCTTTACACCTTTCCCCTTATACTCAGCCCCTGAAATGGTCAGTTGGAAAAGCACAAAAGGGTGAGATAAGGGTATCTCAGTAGCTAGCATAATTTTATAAACATTTATAAATATACCATTTCAGTCATAAAAGCACTTATATCATAAAAATCAGTCCATGTAATATAAATTCTCAATTCAGTGTAATAGGTTGATGAAAAATTAGCAAGCTGATATATAAATAAACCATGGAATCAAGAATAGTTGGTGGCACACTCAACGACATGGAAAAGATAGTCTGCAGAACTACTTTTTCCAAGCTGAACATGACAGAAAGGCTACTGCATTCCTTTAACTCAAGCTAGAAAGATTCCAAGCTAAAACATGGAAATACAATTTCCAAGCTGACATGGAAATAGAATTTCCAAGTTGACATGGAAGCAAAACTCCCAAGCTGTACATGGAAGTAAACTTCCAAGCTGATATCATGCTAATTTCATCATGAAAAACATATTTCTCTTTAAATAAAACTTCATGGACATAAAATATTCAAGTAGTAAAACAAGCTTTTATGAATTGCTAAGCTACCTGTACTTTGTAGTCTGACTTTTTAGCTCAAATAGCTATTCAATCTGTCTTGAAATTCGTTTCACGATTTTTGACCGTTGACCGTGGGGTAGTTTGCACTAGTTTTAGTTCTGATTTTTGCTTCCTATTCACTGTCACTTCTCCCTTAACACTTGTGTGGGTTAGTAATAGAAGAATCTCCTCAAAGTAGCTCAGAAAAATCGAGTTTAACGTTGCTATTTGCTTCTTCCAAAATCTCTATTTTATGGTTGAAAAATAGAGAATATTTTTCTGCTTCTGTCCAAGTTGCTGGATTCTCTTTTTTTCACTCTCTCTCGGTTGTGAATGGTGCAAGGAAAAGGGAGGAAGATGTTGCTATTTATAGCTAAAAAGGGGAGGCAACATCTCTCTAAAGCCTAGAAATGTTTAGAGAACTCAAAATAACTCAAGATAAACCTAGACTAACCTGGAATTCTCTAGAATTATCTATACCATTCTACAACATTCTACACTTATCTAGGAAATTCAAGAATATACAAGATATCTCTAGAACATAACTAACCTGAAATTTTCTAGAATTATCTATACCATTCTACAACATTCTACACTTATCTAGGAAATTCAAGAATATACAAGATATCTCTAGAACATAACTAACCTGGAATTTTCTAGAAGTATCTATACCATTCTACAACATTCTACACTTATCTAGGAAATTCAAGAATATACAAGATATCTCTAGAACATAACTAACCTGAAATTTTCTAGAATTATCTATACCATTCTACAACATTCTACACTAATCTAGGAAATTCAAGAATATACAAGATATCTTTAGAACATACAAGATTCCTCTAGAACAATCTAGATTTATCAAGGACATTCAAGAGATTTCTAGAGTCTCAAAAAAAATATTAAATATTTATTCCATAATAATTTGGGATGTTACAATTAACACACCGGGGGTTTTAGTTATGATAAAATTAGAAAAAATGCAATCAGGAACAATAAATAGCAACAGCAAGCAAGGCAGCAAAAAGTAGCAGAGTTGAATAGCAACAAAAGAATACAACCATCCTTGGTCTTTCCTAAAGATGAAATCTTCCTAGTTCTCTTTTAAATAACGAGTACTTTTTCTATTTATCATCTGATGTTATAAATCATAAGGTGTCTAAAAAGAACTTCTAGACTAAATCCCATTAAGCTATGATCAAGAAAATCTCTTCTAACATAATCTTAATCTGATTCCAATAAAAGTAGTCAGATTTATGCAAGGTAACCAACATTTCACACCATTTCCAATTCAGTTACCATTTCAACCAGATACAACAACATTCCTCAGATGCAAAGTGTATAAAACCAGTAAATGAAAATATTATCCTAACCAGAACAGCATAAATCACAAACTAGAGGCAAGGAAGAAATAGAAATGGAATAAATAAACAAATACTTATCTCAATAAGCCCATGAACTCAGATTATACTTCAGTTTTAGACTAAGGATGATCACAAGGGATTTTAGCCCTCCATAAGAGCAAAAAACCAGAAAACAAAAGGGAGAAAAAAGAGGGAGAAGTGATCTATGAAATTCACTAAATTTCAAAAGCTAAGATACAAACTAAAATATGAAAGCCAACGAAACTAATACCCTCCAAAAATTTGATGGAAATTGACTTTGCTGCCTCATCTCTGATTTCTGATATGAGAGGACATGGTAGTTACAGAGGAGAAGGTACTTTTTTCAGAAAGTGGTATGGGTAGTTGCTTCTTTCATCAAGGTTAGAGGAATAGGATGCAGAAAATTGATCTGAAATGTTGCAGCCCTGGGTCCTGCACATTCATGTCATCAGGCAAGTAAAAGAGGCTACCAAGTCATCCCAGAAGGTGCCACATCAGCATTCAGTTTATCAGGAATGCCATGTCACTGCCACATCATCAAGAAATCTCCAAAATTAATTCTAAAAATTACACAAGAAGGATTAAATTGACTCTTTAATAATTTAAGTCCTAAAAGATGAAAATAATTCATTTTCCATCTAAAATTAACTTAGACCCAATGAAACATAAAGTGTAATAAAATTGGAGAAATTCTAAAGATGAAAATGTAAGGAGACAAAGATAGGGGTTAAGATGTATATAAAAATGCTAGATATCATTTATCCATCGGTGAATGGGTTCTAGAGAATAAGTTTTATATTCCCTTGCGTGCTTTGATCGCTAAAATCCTGCAATCACCCTTGTGATCATTAGTAGAGTAACTAGTCGACAATTAGTGTTAATTAGTGTCGATCAATTAATTAGGCCATTAGAAGCAAGGCTCCATGAGTGAGAACGACTTAGGGATCCCTATACTACAAAGTTCCCACAAACTTAATTATGGGCGATTTGGCAGTTATTGTAGCATGAACTAGAATTTTAGTGCCATTGTTGGGGAGCCAAACGCTTTTGTGTAGCTTAATTAGTTTTTCAATTATCTTTTTAGTTGATTTCAAGTTGTTTCTTTGTATTAAAGTGGTCTAAAAATTTATCAATTTTTTGACCAATTACTTTTCAATCGGGAAACACTTGCTTCGATTGAGCTAAAAATTGGTATCCAACTAAATTTTGATGTTATGAGTAGGGCTCATTGCGTAAGAGAACCACCTTATCTCGGCCAAATTCCAACTTTTATACCATTTTTTCCATTTTACAATCCTTTTGTTAGTTTTTCTAATTTTTGTGAATTTTCGTGTGATTTTTGTAGGTTTTATGCTCTCAACTTGTGAAAGATTTTTCCCAAAAGAAATTTTAAATTTCTGAGATACTTGAATTTTTGTGTTTTTCATGGGCTGGAGCATAGAAGTAGTAGTAATAGTAGTGTTTTCTATGTTTTCTTTGTATATTTTATCTTCCTACTCTATATTAAGGTTTTCTAAGAAGAATTGGCTCATTTTGATCAAGAATTAGATAAGCCCTTTTTATAGGCTAGTAAGAGTAATTGTGTTAGGAATAGTGCTATTGTTGTAGTTTTGCTTAGCATGGTTGTATATAGGATAGAATCAGAGTTTAATTCTTGTCTTTGGAGTGGATTTAAGTGAGTGAGATTTATACGTCACCCGTAGATCAATTTAGAATTGAGAATAGCTTAGATGAGTTAACATCCATGGTGGAGTACCTATCCCTTTTTCATGAACAACAAGAACCATTTATAAGACAAACCAATACCCTCTTTTGCAAGAAAGTATGAAGTCCTATATAGGAGTCTTTCCTAGCATTATGGAGCTTCTCTAACAGTCCTTTTATGATCTATACCCCACACCATACCATCTTGAATTTGAACATCTAAACATAGGTATGAAAGGTTATTCCATCAGCCATGTGAGAAAGAAAGCCATGCTTCTTACCTTAGTGATATACCTTCTCCAACCACTCCTAGGGAAGCCGAGCCTAGCTTGGAAGACTTGGTTCAACAATTGGTTCCAAATACCCTATAGTTTTAGCAGCGAACTATGGTAAGCCTTTAGAGTTTGGAAACCCAAATAGGCCAACCAACTAGCATTATTGATGAATTGATCAATCAAGGGTCTAATTGTAGTTAACCTTCTCTACTTTTGGCAAATCTAGGTGATGTTGATAGTGCCATTTTTCTAGAGAATATCACACAGATAGATGGTCTAGCCCTCTACCATGAATTAGAAGAATTAGATTTAGATGGGCAAAATAGGGAATTCCCTTCTTCTAGTAGCACAAGTTAGATAAGTGAGTATAAGTAAGCTAATTAGGATGACTTCCCCTTCCAAGTTAGACCATCCCCTCCTCTAATTAGTGTACTACCTAGTCAAATGTTCCTTATTTTTTTAAGGCAATTATGACTTTTTTTATGAATTTTCGTTTACAAATTATATATATATATATATATATAGTTGAATGATTGCCATGTATATATAGTTGAATGATTGCTATGTAAATTGCTAGAGGGACGAATACAAAAGAATTATTAAAATGGAGTAGAGTCTAGCATAGTGTAGGTTAAGAAGGGCTAGAATAACCAAAAGGCCCAACGCCTAAAATAATAGAAAAAAAAATGGCTATGTGAAACAATCTAAGGCCCTAATAGAAGAAGTCACATACGCCTTGATAGGATAATTAACTTAAGCCTAATTAACATTAGTTAATTAGGCCCATATAGGACAATTAACTTAAGCCCAATTAATATTGGTTAATTAGGCCTAGTAGGACCTCAATTAAATAAGAACCCAATTCACCTACTATAGCCCACAGACCTAGTGGCGTGAAGCCCATACTAGGATAGCCAAAACGAAAAAAAAAGGGAAGAGAAAAAGGAAGAAGTAGGTGTGAGTTTAGTAAGGATAAGGAGGAAGGGCATTTAACTTAACTAAGGCCTATCCAAAACAAAAAACAACTAACAAACAAGAAGAGGATAATGCTTCTTAGATGTTAAATAAGTTTGAAATGATCAATTAAATAAAATATAATCTAATATAACAATTATAAATAAAAAGAAGATAGTGCTTCTTAGGTATGAACTAAGTTTGAAAGGATTAATTAAATAAAAGATAATCTAATATAATTAGAAAAGGATCATCTCAGCTTTAATTCAATTTAAACAAAGGAATTTATCTCAAATTAAAATTTAATTAAACTAACCTAAAGCTAGCGACCAAGTGGACGGATTTCTCTCTCTCTTTCTCTCTCTCTCTTTCTCGCTCTCACACTACCACACAGCCACACACACCCATAGGGAAAGAAAAACCATGATCCCCTTCCTTCATTCTTTAAAAGAGATGAAACAAAGAAATATGAAGAAGGAAAATCACAAAAAACAAAAAACAAATGCAAGATTAATCCCTTTTTCAATCTCTTGAACAAACCCTAGCCCCACACCATAACTACAACCCATAAACACCCTTATGACCTGCACACTCCATCCATAATCAAGAACTCAAGGAATCACTTCAATAAATAGGATAAAAATAAGGTAAGAACAATCAAACTAAAAACTTCTGCCTTGATCTTTCTCGTAACTTGAATTGACCATATCTCCTCAGGGAAATTCCAAAATTAATGAGCTACCTATCCCTAGAAAGTTATTTTGTCTAGTTTCAAAAAAAAACTGAAGTCATTTGAAAATACCATACTTTTTGGGATATATGGCTGAAACAGTGCGTGAAGGTCAAAAACTAAAATAACACAATTTTCTATTTTAGTTTTAATCCTTTCTTTTTTGAAAAAAAATGGTGGAAGGACTTTGATATAATAGCAAGGAAACCTTGTAAGTGACTGAGTCCTAAATTATAGTCACATATTGTTTTGATTCATGATGTTTGAAATCAGGTTGACATTCATCGATAAGAGATAGACAATGGATTTGAATAGCAATGTATTTGTTTTAAAAATTAAACCTTTGAAAGGAAACGGATCAAACTAAGGATTATGGGAAATCAGGATTATGAGGCATCACGTAAGGGTAAAAGGGTCACCAGGTGGCTCCACCTAGTGATGAGTACTGAAACCTGGGGATTGTGAAACGGATTGTATGAAACAATGTCCGATATGTTTTCTTGAACTTGTAACAAGTTTTTTAGCCCATATGTTCGACATTATGAATTTTTACTTATTTTGTTTCTATGATTTGTTGACTCCATGCATTCATTGAGTTTTTCCCAAAACTCACACTCATGCTTCCTGCCTTTTCTGATGTTTCTATTAATAGTGAACGCCTTTGTGAGGAGTAATGGGGTGTCTAGTGCTTGTCAATCTTCCTGTTGCCAGGTAGGTCAGGTCATTTCCATGTCGAATATATGGCTTTGTGATCAGTAGGACACTTAGGGGATTTTTAGGGACTTTTTCCGAGTATGAACGGTTTTAATTTAAAAAAAATGGATCTACTACCAGACGTTATTATTAAGGACATTTGGAAGGAATAATTTCATTTATATTTGAATTCTATAGATTTCAGATTTTATATAAATTATTTGAGTTGGGAACCTTTCTGGCTTGCTTTTTGGATAGATGTATGATTTAAATTATATAAATTTCCATTATTATGTGTGGCATGATCTCTTTATATGCATGTAAGTATCATTGCAAAGTAAATATAGAAAGGGACGTGTGATAACTATAGAAAAGGGATTTCAAAGAAGTTTTTCATCAAATTAAATTTTGAAACGTTATTAATTAAATATTGTTTTGTAATTAAATGATATGCTAAACCTTAGGATTATTTTAATTATGAACAACTCTTTCCCTAATACATTTTTAAAAGAAAACCTTGCAGACTCACATTCACATTAAGTCATTAAAGATAGTAATACTAGAATAGAAATTTTAGAATTATTATTTTTATCAATATTATCATATCATTATGGCTATTAACTAAACCATGAGAGCTAGTAGAATATACAAGGTGCCTCTTGTTTTAGACACCTTCATATCACTATCCTATTCAACATCTTTAAAAGATGAAATTAAGGAAATAAGAAGTCATTTTAAAATGACTAATTTGACTAAAAATGACTTAATTTCTCTTAATTAGAAATTTAGAAATTTAATGGAAAAAAAAGGGCATTAGAATACAGGGCCAACCCCATGTGCTGTGTGGATTGGGTATTATTATTAGTACCTTTGAGAATGGGGTGGCGAAGAATCTAGGTATGTCTTGATCTCCAACTAATTGAGTGTGTTTGACTTATCTGCTTGTGTGATCATTTGCATTTAAATGCTTTACATGCATGTTTTTCCTATATGTTGTGTGGCTGCCAGGTAAGTCCCTCTTATTTTATTATTTAATGATAAACGTTGTATATTGAGAATTACAAACTTCTGCATAATTGAACCTAATAAGGTAAAGGGTAGTAAGAACAATAAGGCTAATAGTGATGGGGAGACATCGTTACTGTGCCAGTTCTGGCCTGAGTAACAGGTCGTGACACTCAAAGTCACCAAACCTAAGGTCATTGAGCTTGAACAAGAATAAGAAAAAGAAATAATAGAGACTTTTAAAGAGGTAGAGGTAGACATACCATGTCTAGAGTAAGAGTTTATGGGGGATTTTAATTATGACAGTCATACTTACCATGCATGCATCAAAATAAAAAAAGTTTTAAATATTGGTACTTCTAGTTTGGTTGAGCCCAGGTTTAATTAATATTCATGTGTATATGAATTCAATGCATTTGAATCTACATTCTCACTTGAATATGCATCTAAATTGAATGCATCCGCATATGCATCTGAATTTGATTCTGATTCCAAGACTACCTTTGTTTTTGCTTAAGATTTTGATTCTATCCCTATTTTTTTTATTATGTTTTCAAGTTAAATTTTGTGTTAGACAATATTTCTCCCTTAGATAGCAATTCTATTTTAGATAATTCTAGTTTAGATGGTAGATTTAATTTCCATTCTGTTTTGAGTAGTAGTTTTAATCTTGCTTCTGGTTTAGAAAGTAGCTTTCTTTTTATTTTAAATTATGATTTAGTTAGCAATTCTTCCTCTTTCTCTTTTTGTTTCCCTTTTTGTTCTTACTCTCCTTGGCAAGTAGAATTTTTTTTTATTTTTCCATAGGTGGGTTCTAAAAATTTAATCATTTCCACCATCCAGCCACCTACTTTAGAGAAAAACTTCTGGAAGAAGCTGGTGCCATGAAATTAGAAGACGCGGAAAAGGCACACCATACTAATAAGGCTATTTCTTTTCCCTTTCTCTCTTTTATTTTTATGTCCTCCATTTTATTGTTTTGATATGCGCTAAATTAAATTAAGGACAATTGGTATCGGGCATTTTTATATACATTGTAGTCCTTATATTAGTCCTATTGCCATTTTAATATTGCCAACTCTCTAATCTTATCATATTTTGGATTTATTGGGTGTAAATTAATTATAGAGCTAATATGTTTTAATTCCACATTTTTATGAGCTTAATGATAAGACCCAATTTAATCATTGTCATAATTTGTAGAATTAATTTAATTAGAGAGCAAATGCTAATATGGACATTTTTCTTATGTGGACGCCACCTGGATGTGCAGACATGGCAATATGTGTTGATTGGAGTTGACTAGGGCTGACTAGATCAATGGGGCCTATATTTTAGCACTTTCCAGCTTTAAACAGAAACCAAAAAAGTTCATCAGAACCAGCAAAATGCAACTAGCAACATGCATCAGAAGCAGCAGCAGCAGAGAAAAAGACAGCACAATGAAGTCAAAGGAGCTGAAATTCGCCCTTTCTCTCCTTTGCTAAATATAGAGAATTCAAACCACTATTTCACCTTATTGAATACTTTCTTCTTCCACATTTTCTGTAGTATTTTGTAGGTCTACACCTGTTAAGTGATTTGACAAGTGCATAGTCGCACAAGTAATATAGTGTAAAATGAGTAAGAATGTCTATCCCACGAGGACTAACTCACTAAGTACTCCAGAAATTTAAACGCATTAGTCAGATAACCCAATTTGGATTAAAGGTAGCTCTAAAGAAAATTAAAAGGCAACATTCAAAAGATAAAATATTTTTTATTTTTTTCAGAGTTTAAAGGCACACAATCACAAATTTAGATGAAATTAACTTAATTAAAACACCTAGGGCAACTATTTGCCCTCTCTTGTCCTAAGAATTATTAACTCTCCCTAACACGTGTGATTCAATTCAATCATACACTTCAATCTTAGGTTTTCTAAAGGCTTAAAGTGATTCTTCCGAATCTAAATTAAGCTACTTAACTCTATTATAATCTCTTATGTAAGTTTAAGCTGAATAAACATCAACCCAATTTGATTAATCAAGGTTAATTAATATTCCTATTAATTACCAAGCAAAACCCCTAAGTTCAACCACTCGTCTGAAACACTTAGTGTTCTATAACCCCTCCCTCACCAAAGTTCAGTGGAAGCAACAAGCAAACAGTGAAGTGATCAATTTCAGAGCAAGCACAACAAAGACGAGTGAAAGGAATGTATATATTGAATAGAAATCACATAGTTAGAGAGAAAACACTTCCTAATCAAAGATTAGGTTCATAGTAACCCTAGAATGGAAATTTAGCTGCTCATAGTTCTAAAGATGCAGAAAACAATAGAATATATGGAAATCTTCATGAAACCGATGTTGCGTTGGCAAGAATCGGGCTTGGCATGCTTGAAAGTTGGATTCATCCTTTTCTTTTAATAGAAAATGGTACCCTCCCTTTGCCTTGAACTCAGCATAACCTAACAACTCCTTCTTTTCGATATTTAAATCAGTCTAGAAATGCGACCCACTGCTATAGCAGTGGAAGGCAGAGTTTAAGGCTTTAAAAGACTTTGGTCCAGGAGCCATCGCAATAGCTACCACTGCTATAGTTATGAAATCCACAACTGTAGCAGTGGGAGGCAAAGAAGACAGGTTCAAAATTTTATAGTGTAGAGCTCACAACTATAGCGGTGCAAATCCACTGCTATAGCAGTGAGAGGCAGACAACTATCTAGCATCTTCAGAATTATAGCTCTAACATTTCATCTTCTTGCATAAACTTCTCACCAACTCAACCTACACCAAAAAAAAAATAACATCATTAAATCACAGGTCTAAAACATGAAATTACCCAAACTAATCTAAAATTTAATAAAACATAAACTAGTCAAAAACACACAAAATAAGGGTTAAGAATCACAAGCCAATGCAAATAAGAGATAAAAAGATAAGGCATTTAGCATCAAAATGGTGCTAAATCCAAAACTTAACACTCTCCTAAACTTGAACCTTTGCTTACCCTCAAGCAAATCGGCCTTCACATAAAACAAAGCACAAAGTAGAAATAAGATATGCAAATTTACAATTAGGCCTTGAAAGTAATTAAACTAAGCAAGGGAGAAGAATGGAATATACAGAGAAAAATAGAACAATCTATTAAAATTTGATCCAGAAAATGCTTTTACTAGAGAATAGCCACACTTGTAACAATAACATGGAGATTTAAATAAAACTCACAATAAACTTATTGAACACATCAGAAACCTCTTAAAGCAAAATACCATCACCTGAATTAATCTTTCCTTTTTATATTTTTACACTCTCAAGGGTCTTCATTCCAAAGTACAATGATCCAGAAAGAAAACCAAAAAAAAAAATAGATGTAACCAGGAAGAAGCAGAGTTCGTGTGCCCAATCCACACAACTCTTTTGCCCCTTCATACCAATAGCGAAAACTATGAAGTGAGAGAAATGCTCGTATGCCTAATTCATACAATACTTCCCTACCCTTTCATTCTCTCAAACTAACTGAAAATAAAGTTCACTAGATGAAAAAGTGTTCGTGCACATAATCCACACAACACCGCCTCAACATAAACCTTACCTTCAAGCCAACTAATTATTCTTATTTGTAAAAATAGAACACCAATCTTTTTCTCTTAATTTTATTTTATTTTTGGAATCTGGAATGTACACCACTTGTTAAGCTTACTTTTGATTTTAGGAAAGCTTAACTCAAGCTAAAGTAATTGTTCTAAGAGTTTTAAAACTTCAAAAAGCTTAAAATGAATTTTAAAATAAATCTCCTATTATTCTTAAAAGTAAGGTTAATTCTTTATTAAAAACAAACCCAAATCTTAATTTTACCAAATTTTTCTAATTTTCCACAAACATATGCAATTTTTTCCTTACAAAGTTCTTTAACAAAAAAAAATTTTAATTTTGAAAATTTGAGATATCCGAAAACCACTTTACACACCAAACACATTACAAGAAAAAACAAACACAAGATACAAAATGCCTCTCCCCCAAACTTAAATTTGATAGTGTCCTCACTGCCTCAAATCTACACAATAGAGGAAAAGAAGCACACCAACAACACTACAACAAGAAAAAGAGATACTATAGATAAAATAATCAAAACAAGAATAAAGTAAAAACTATGAAACAGAGAAAGAAAACTTGGGTTGCCTCCCAAGAGCACTAAATTTATAGTCTTCAGCCAGACTTTACCAAGGTGCCTATGCTCAAGGTAGATCTTCCAGTTTTTGCCTCTTCTTAAATGCTTTCAATTGAATAACAACATTGTTTGCAATGTCAGGAGATTTGAATTTAATGGGATCAATATGAAACTTGGCATAAGTCTCTAAAATTCCCAGAATTCCCCTTGTTCTTTTTCCTATGTGTTCAACATCCTTCAAGCAATCTTTATACATCTCAACATGGAGATACTCATGAGAATCGTCGTTAATCATCTTTAAAGAGTACCATTCCTCCGGGTTATCGGAAGCTTTCTTTACCTTGTTCATGTTAAATGTGATGTCTTGATCATTGACCTATATAGTTAATTCACCTTTATGAACATCAATTATCATAGTCCACGAAAATAAAATAATCTGGAAAGATTAACTTATCCACCTTGACAAGTACATCCTCAATAACTTCGTTCAGATAGCATAATAAATGATCAGCCAGTTAAAGAGTTACTGTGGTGGGTCGAGTATTTCCCAAACCCAATTTCTTGAGAATGGAGAGCGGCATCAGATTCACACTTGCTCCTATATCACAATGCTTTTCTAGAAAAATTACTCTCAATGTTGCATAGAATCACAAAGCTACCCAGATCTTTCATTTTTCTAGGCAACTTCTTTTAGAGAATAGCGCTGCATTCTTGAGTCATAGCAACAGTTTCAAACTCATCTAAGTGTCTTTTTCTTAACAGAACATCCTTGATGAACTTTGCATAACTGGGCATTTATTCCAATGCCTCCACGAATGGGATATTGATATGAAGCTGCTTGAAAATCTCTAAAAAATTTTTATATTGTCAGTCTAGATTAAACTTTCTATGCCTTAGAGGATAGGGCATTGGTAGGACAAAATTCTCAACCTTCATATCTTTTATCGTATTTCCCATTTTACATTTACCTTTAGTACCCGAAGCATTAACTTTCTTAGTTGCTTTCTTCTGAGGCTCGACAACTTTTTCATTATCTTCTTTATTGGCCACTCCTTGCATCTGATCTTGTTGTTTGATAACCTTAGGAAGTCCACTCCTTAAGGTAATGGCATTACTTTGCTCTTTCCTCTTCTTTCTTGGGTTATTTTCAGTGCCACTAGGGAGATTACCCTTCAACCTGTTGTTTAGAGCATTTGCCAATTGACCCATCTGAGCCTCTAAGTTTTTAATGGCCACATTTTGAGTTTGAAACATTGACTCATTTCTTTCCATGAACTTCATAAACATCTCCTCTATTGACAATTTCTTCTCCACTTAAAGCAGTAAAAGCTCTATTCTGAGGAGTGTAATTACTCTAGTTACTCAGTCCAAGAGGTTGAGAAGGCTTACTAGAAGATGAAGATGTAGAAGTGGGGTTTAGATAGTGATTACTACTCCAAGAGAAGTTTGGATGGTAGTTGCTAGAATATAGGTTATTTTGATTTCCTTACTGACTACCTATATAAATTAATTGCTATAGTGAAGCAAATTCCTCACAATAACCATTAACATGAACCCCACCACAAAAATCACATTTGGGTCCCAGAGTGATTACAACATTCACTCTTGTAGGTTCTTGTTGCCTCGAACATAACATATTGACCTTCTTAGTTAATGCTTCATTTTGAGCCAAAAGAACATTGAGGGTATCTAACTTCAGTATCCCTTATTTTGCACTATTTCTTGCTTAGATGGAAGCATTTTGACTAGCTCCCATTGTTTCAATTATTTCCTAAGCTTGTTCAATGGATCTCGCTATTAGTGCACTGCCAGCTACAGTGTCCATTTTATCTCTAGTTTCATATGTCAATCCACTATAGAAGATTAAAATTTGTTGCCACTCTTGAGTATCATGGTTGGGGCATTTTCTTAGTATCTCTTTAAATCACTCCTAAGCAGCATATAAACTCTCACCCTCTTGTTGATAAAAAGCTGTAATCTCATTCCTTAATTTCACTAACCTTGAGGGAGGGAAGAATTTATCTAGAAATTTCTTTTGGAGCTCATCCCATGTAGTGATGCTCCCTAGAGGTTGAGTCATTAACCAGTTCTTTGCATTATCCCTTAAGGAGAAAGTAAATAGCCAGAGGCGAATTGCATCATTAGTAACTCCATTTAGCTTGACCATATAACAAATATCAAGAAAATTCATGATATGGTTGTTTGAATCCTCCATTGATTAAAATATATCTCATTCCTTACTATGGTTGTTACTAAGCATTTTTGTAACTCTTTGCTTCATAGTGAAAACATATAGTATATCCAAATTGAAGAAAATGGTGATTAAAATATATAGTGCTATGTTTGAATTCATGTTACTAGGGTGCTTGAATGAAATGATGAGCTATAAATAATTGTGAGACTTGTAGAGTTATGTGTGTACAATTATATTGTCTCATTTTTTTTAATGAATGGAGATGTGAAGAGTGAATTCTAAATGTGTGTATATGCCTTTATATATTTTCATCTATTAAATTGAGTCACAAGGAAATTTAGAAAGCGTGCATGTATGTATGCATTCTATTATTCTTTTGGAAGTGCGAAAATGAAATACATATGTTTATATATATATACACACACATGAAGCTTTATGTCTTAAATTCAAACAAAATGCATGTGTGTGTATATTTATATATATACACTATTTAGACATGAGGTTTATGTACATACACATATACTATACCCACTTTATACATACTTGTTTGGAAGGTTTTGCTTCAGCAGATATATATATAAACATATACACACACCTATGTATCTTAACCTTGTGATTAAAGTAAGAAAGTTATGATTCTTCTGTATGTCAAGTTCGTTATTATGTGATGAATTTTGCTTGTTGAAATTATATTATGGTTTATGAGTGATATAAGAATTGTATTGATAATGTGGAATACTTTGATGGGTGAATTTATTTGTCCATTGATGGTTGAGATGTGCTATGTACGAATAAATGTTTTGTGATGTAAGATTTTGATAATTGATTGTGTTTGTGAATGTGATTGGAAAGAAACACAAGCATGGTGGTGTACCCCATGGGAAATTCGACAACGAGCCATAAGGGTGGAGATCTATAAATGGAGCAGGGTGGATGCAGCAGGGGCCATGGGCAATGGACCAGAGGTACCCTGGAGGACCCAGTTGGTACGAAAAACTTTGTACAATTGATTGACTTACATGTTATTGTAAATTGTTCTAAATAATGTTATATTGAAACGTGATTGATTTAATTGAATGTTGTTGAAAACTATTCTAGACTATATTATATCGTGTTATATTTAGTTTATATATGATTGATGCATGTTATCAATATAATGCATGATAACTATTTTCGCTGAAGTGTTGTGTTGTCCCTTTACTAGGCAAGTTATGCTCATACCCTCATATTAAAATTTTTCGGAGTTGATAATTGAAGGCGAGTATTCATTCAGGGAATAATGGATTCTTAGTTCTAGACTCCACTTGATTCTGGGGATGAATTAAATCATGTCCTTGTATCTTTTATTTTGATATTCTAGAGTTTCTCCGTGATCGCGTAAGTAACCCAAGATTTGAATTTCTATCATTTTAAGTTAAGAAATGATGTATATGAATGATTCCAGTATATTAAAGATTTAATTCTAAGTATTTAATTAAATTTATTTGTTATGATGAGATGTATAAAATATATTCGTGGTGATAAATCTAATTATATAGTACTATGCATGAATAATTAAAAGAAAAGTTTCTTTAGATGACAATTTATTTTTATTGTCTGTTTTAAGAATGTTATAGATATTAGTTCGATAAAATAAATTAGGTTCTGAGGTGAGGCTAGACTCATTCTCATGCCAGTCATGCGTCCTAGGTGGGACGTGACAAAAATGTTGCATTGTTTGACTCCATGTGCTATCCTTTTCATCTGCTGTCTGCATTGCTATCTTTGCAGAAAGCATTTCTATTGTTGGAATCTTTTTCTGCTGGTTTTACTGCACTTTTCTAATGCTGCTGCTGTTGCTTTTTATCTCTATAGAAGTGTGGGCCCTACTAGACCAATCAGGCCTAGTCAATACACAGTCAACTGCCATGTCATCAAAGGTTGCCACATCAGCATCCTTGTAATCAAATTCATCCAAGTCAGCATAAACTCTCCAATGAATATAAATCTGAAAATTGAGCACAAGAATTAATTGAGATAAAATTAAGAAATTAAAGTATATTAATTCTATAATTAATTTACACCCAAAAAATCCAAAATATGATATAATTAGAGAGTTGGCAATATTAAAATGGCAATAAGACTAAGATAGGGATTATAATGTATATAAAAATGCCCGATATCAAAACTTTCCTAATAATTTAAATGAAAACTTTTCTAATAATCAAAATGTCTAAATCAAATAAAAGTTTCCTAAAATAAGATAAGCAATCTTCAAGTCATATTTCACGTTATTTAGGCCCACCCGAATCATAGTGAAAAATAAATTTCAAATTTAGTGATGTGAAATAGCGAATTTTCCCCTTCAACAGGTGTTTGGATTCCTATCACTTGTCCTCCAACCCCAATGAGATATTTGTCATTAAAATTCTCTGTAGCCTTAATAACTTTTTCATGCATAATTTCATTATCAAAACTCCATATGGAGAAAAGGCATTGTGCTTGTCCTGTCTTGGCCTTTTGCTTTCTTTGAGTTTCGAAGAATTAGAATACTTGAAACTCCAAGCACTACTAGCATTAGTGTACCCAAAGAAATGAGTAATATCAATAGCTTGTGTTTTTTATTTTGATGACCATGTGGTTAATTACTAAATTTATTGCAAGAATTTAAGCCAATGACATTACCACATAAACCTTTACTATTCCTCAATGCTTCAAATGTAATGTTTCAAAAGGATGTAATACTGGGAAAGGAACCCTCCAAATGGTTGTATGATATGTCAACAAAAGGCAGGCTTACCATACCTTCAAAGCTGGAGACAATAGTGCTAGACAGATTATTATGTGAGAGATTCAACAATATCAAGCCTTTCAAATTTCCAAGTGTTGTTGGTATCATTCCACTCAACAAATTATGACAAAGATCAAGTTGTTCACTACAAAAAAATTGACTTAGTCGCCACCAAAGGGTCTTTGGTGGTGACTTAAGTAGCAACTAAAGTTGCTGTTATAAATTCGCGACTGAAGGTTTTTAGTGGCAACAAATGAGTCGCCACCAAAACATACCCTTTGGACAAATAAAGCGCCATTGAATCTCGCATAAAAAATAAGAAAAGGCCAAGATTCAGTGGCGACTATTAGTCGCCACTAAAGGCTACTTTTGGTGGCAACTATTGAAGTCGCCACCAAAAGTCACATATAGGGTATAAAAAAGAAATCAATGACAATCATTCCTAGTCACCACTGATAACATACTTTTTCCATTTATTTTAGTCCCTATTTTAGTCCTTTTTGCCTCTTTAATCTTGTCAATTCTCTAATTTTATTATGTTTTGGAATTTATTGGGTATAAACTATTTTTGGATTGAATGTGTTTCAATTTTTATATTTTTAGAACTTGAATTGTAAAATGCTCAATTTAATTCCTACAAATTTTAATTTTGGAGAGAAAAGTGTTGACATGGACAAAGATGATGATTTGGATGCTAATGTGGCACTTTTTGGGTGATGTAGATGCTTACTAGGATATGCTGGATGTGGGGCCCACTTGAACTCTTATTCAATGCCATGTAGTCAGAATTTTTGGGCAGAAATATTAATTTTCGTAGGTCATGAAAAGCATGGCTGAAATATTAATTTTGCCATGATATTCTGCTGCTGTTCTGCTGCTGTTTGTCACTTTCTGCTGCAGAAATATTAATTTTGCTGCTGCTGCCATACCATTCTGCTGCTGCCATACCATTCTGCTGCTGCCATACTTTTCTGCTGCTGCAGAAATATTAATTTTGCTGCTGTTTTGCTGTCAAAGTGCTGCCATATCATGGAAGAGGCATCCAAGGAGGCATCTAGGGCAGAATATTCCTTTAGGCATGTGTTAGATCAGTTTTATATTTGCAAAAATCGAAATTTATTAAGGAGGCTAAGTCATTTTTCTGATGTGAAGTCCTAGCACCATTTTTCTGCCTTCCTTGGGCAGCAGTGGCTGGGAGCAACATAGAGGCAACTCTCTAGCTTGGTTAGAGGGAAAGGAAGCCTTCCCACTTGGGAATGGCTCTCCTTCTCCCATTTTCCTTCCTTTTCTTGCATTTTCCTTCATAGTTTCTTAGATTTTTGTTGTATTTTCTGTTTTCTGTCATGTTTTTCCTTCTCTTCCATGTAATTTTCTAAGTTTAAGGATTGATGTAGTTTGGTTCTATAATGTTTTATTGCTGAACAATTTCGATTTTAATGCATTTTCGTTTAATGGAATGGATTTTACTGATTATTCTTCCTCTTGAATGTTTGATGAACCTTCAATGAGTTTGGGATTTTTATGTCTATGCTAGAGTTAGCTAGATATTGAGCTTGACCTTGTAATTTCCACCATAAATTAGATTATCTAGATATAGATAGTTTTATTTATGTGGCTTGAATAATTTTCTTGAGCTTCATGACTTAATTGAATGGTTGATCTAAGATTTTAGTCAATTATTTTGGATAAGTTAGATTGTAATTTCAAAGCTTTTGGATTCAATCATATTTTAGAAAATTGGCCAACATTGAATGGATTGTAATTTAATTGAATTGTTCTTCAATGATTCAAAGATTAATTTGTCTATGAATTAATCGGATTAGACCAACGAAATCAATCTCATTTTCTTGTGTAGTCGGTCATTTGATGAAATGGAAATTGTACTTTAATTCATTTGGACCAATGAGTATTTTTTTGGCCAAAGTTCTATTTTATTTATTGTTCTATGAAGCTTGTTATTTATACATGCATGCGTTTGCTATGTATTTGTAACGAGTAGGACAAGAGATAACATGTCATATGCGATTGCGGGGCATTGATGTGATTAGGACTTCATCGGATTATATTTGAGTTATAGATTAGTGAAGATATTCCTAACTATAATTTTAATATAATTCAGTCTTAGAAGACTTTCTGAGAATTTTAGATTGAAGATTACATAATAGAATTAGCCAAGAATATTCAAAGGAAATGATGATGATGTACAATTCCATGAAATTTGTGACCAATCCACATCTTTTCTCTGTTTTGTTTTCTATCTAGTTATTTAAATTTCAGTTATTTATATTGTGTTGTTTCAATCATCACCCCCCCCCTTTTTTGTGTAATTTCTGAAATTTCCCTCATAAGTCTTAATAGCATTTCACTTAGCCTAATTGAATTTTATTTGATACTTCAATCTCTGTGGGACGATACTCTACTCATCACTTTATTACTTGTTGCGACCCAGTATACTTGCTGGAATATTTTATGTGCTGTAAAATATACACACCAACCACCAAAGGTGACCTTTAGTGGAAACTATAGATGTCACCACCAAAGGTGACTTTTGGTGGCGACAGGTTACTTTTAGTGGCAACTATTGAAGTCGCAACCAAAAGTCACATATAAAGTATTAAAAAAAAAGAATCAGTGGCAATCATTCCTAGTCGCCACCAAAGGTCATCTACTAAAGGGTTCCTTTAGTGGTAACTATAGATGTCGCCACCAAAGATGAGTCGCCACTAAAGGTAATCTTTAGTGGCAACTATTGAAGTCACCACCAAAAGCCACATATAGAGTATAAAAAAAAAAAATCAATGGCGATCATTCCTAGTTACCACCAAAGGTGATCTCTACCTTTAGTGGCAACTATAGATGTCACTACCAAAAATCACATATAGTGCATTTTAAAAAAGAATCAATGGCGACTATAGTCACCACTTAAGACTACTTTTAATGGCAACTATAGAAGTCGCCACCAAAGGTGGTCGCCACAAAAAATGACTGAATTGTTTTTTGAAAAAGAATGCAATAAATATTTATTCTCTTATAAAATATAATAATATAATAATATAACTATTATAAACTTGTATAGTATTGAAAAATTCAAAATCAATTCATACATATTCAACTTTTCCTAGCTTTTGCTTTCTATAACATATACAAAATCAATAACATACTTATCCAACTTTCCCTAACTTTTGCTTACTATAACATATACAAAATCAACAATTCATACATAACCAACTTTTCATATCTTCTGCTTCAATTTGCTTATACAAAATTAACAATATACTTATCTAGCTTTCCCTAACTTTTGCTTACTATAACATATAAAAAATCAATAATTTATACATATCCAACTTTCCCTAGCTTCTGATGCTTGTAATCCATTTATGGCTGTCCCTGTTAAAATCAAAAACAAAAATCACATAATATAATTAAAGATAAAGATAAAACCTTCAATAGGTATAACAACATGTAGGTTAGTATTTGGATTTTATAAAACATCATGTCTTTTATCAGAGCCCACCATTAATTTTCTCTCCAATACTCTCTTACTTTAATTCCTCCAATTCTATCCACTATTCAATTACCACTATGCACTCCCACATCTGACAACAACCTCCATTGCTCACTCTATCTGCTCCTGCAACATATATTCCTCAATATACTCCACTTTATATGTATAAAACTATAAATATACCACTAACTCGTATACTGCTCACTGTTCAGTACTTCAATGCTAAAATACCTTCTCACACTACCTCTTTATCTTGACTTCTTCTACTTTATAGTTTACACCCCATTAACATCAATGTAGCTTCTCTACATTTTGCCTCCCATTAACATATTCATCTAGTGAATTTGTTAAACTGTTTCTATATCTAATGATTGTGAATGTTATTATGAAGTCTCAAAATTGAAGCAAATAAGTAGGTGTAGTATTTGGATTTGTTGTCTAGATCAGTGAACTTCTTATTTTCTATTACACTCAACAGCAGTATATATTTGAAACATATATCCCATGATCAAAGAAGACATTAGTTTTTTTTTTGACAATCACTAGAAGAACAACTTAATAATACTAAATTTATTAAAATTACCAAACAAAGAAAAACAAAACAAAACAAAAGCTACAGATCAGAGAAAGAAAGAAATTACAATATCAAATGATTGAAATATCAATAAAGTGGTTCAAGAAAATACCTATTGTATTATAGCCATTAACGTAGCCAATTGTTAAGCGATCTCTGCTTCCACCTTTCTTTCCATCTCTTCACATTCCTCCTGTCTCTATCTTTCCATCTCTGCCCGCGCTTCTTGTAAATTTTGATCCAATGCTTCTTGTAACTTTTGATCTATCTCTGCTTGCATTTTTTCATGCATACTCTCCAATGAAGAAGACACTCAAGCATCAATATCATCTTGGCTTATGGTCCTTTTTCTTGGAGGTTTCACCCTATAACCCATTTCTCTCACCAAGAACTTCTGACAAATTTCATCCCTAGTCAATTGAGACTCAACTTCAATAGATTGTTGTTGAAGCACAAGCTCTTTGAGACGACCCTAAAGTTAAAACAATCACCATTTGATTAAGATCAATTTAAAAAACAAGTCAATTTTATAGAAAAGTTATTAAAATTGTGAAATATACATGAATTTCTTAAAACTTTGGATCTAACCACACCACTTCTCCTTCCTTTGTCTTTCGAGTGTGTTGCATCTCCCACACAATGTCTGGTGTTGCCCTTTCCATAGTAGTTGGGTACCTCTACAAAGAAACTTACACTCATGGTATCTAATTGTCACACACACATTACAAATCCATAATACAAAAAATTATCTACCAAAACTACAGATTATCTAAAGTTAGGTTATTATTAATATTGATAACATTCTTTTTTATTATTAAGCAAGAATAAGATGTCATAAGTATATTATTTCCTTATAAAAAAGGCTCCCAACTTGCACTTAGATTAATGAATAGTATTTTAGTAATATATATATATATATATATGAGTTAGGTTAGAAAACAAAAAAATTGCAATGGATTTTTTTGATTAAAATATATAAAATTAGGTCCATATCAATCCTTATCAGTCTAGTCCCAACTACTTAAAGCCACTAGAAAATGATATTTACTAAAAAAACAAAAAGAAAACTTACTGCCAAGGTCTTCCAATTTACTAAAAAACACTTACTCACAACAGAAATTAACTAGAATCCATCAAAACACATCCTAGATGAAAAGCAATCATAAGTCTAAAGAAATTACCATGGATGCTTCTATTTCTGCAAAAGATTTTGGGTCAGACGTGTGCTTCATTGTTTGTAGACTCCTATTGGTTTTGTTTCTTTCACTTTAGTCTATCATATCAAATAGTTAGCCATTTAAACTAAAAAAATTTACAAAACAGTTTAGCATAATATATCATTAACATGATACCTTGAAAGTTTCATCACAACCAAAGTATTCTACTAGCCATTGCTAATCTTCTTCATTAACACTTTCTGGCTTATTAGCTAGCCTTTCCTCATTAGTTGCATAGTGATTATAGTGCTTGTGCAAGCTAGTCTTCCAACTTCTAAAAATCTTTTGAAAAGTCATTAAAGCATAACTTTGTAATTCTACTTCTTTTCAAGCATTAAAAGTTGTAAATTTCTCCTAAAACAATCATAGAAAATTATAATTGTTAGACATAATCATATAATCACTCCAAAAATTATAAGATTGGAATTACTTAGTTACACAATTATTACCTTCACACTAAACCACATTGCTTCATTGTATTTTGTGGAGGCATTTTTCCATTCTCCATTGCATTCTTTAAGTGGCCACAATAATTAGTGAGCTCCCTTACCCTAGGTCCAATAGCTCTATTAACATAATCATACATGTTGACATAAATTTTCCCACCATGTCTTGTCTTCATATCCACCTCTACAAATCTATAACATCCTCTACCCTTTTTATTTGTACTATCAAAAGATGATATGAACAATTAAAAAACAAATTAAAGGTCACCAAATTTTGTTGGATGAAAGTATAAAATTCATACACTTTGTTCAATAAGCATGCAACAAACCTGCACTACTAAAATTCAGGGAAGGTTGTCGTAGCGTAAGATTTTCATCATTTGCCTCTACTTGTGCCACTGGTTAAGCAGTAACTTGTGGCATTGGTTGGGGTGGTTGAGGCTATGGTGCTGGATCAGATTGTGGGGGTTGTAAGCGTAAGCTTGATGATACTTCACCATGCTTCTCGTGTCTTCTCGTCCAGTGCTACGTGCAACGCCTTTCTTACCAATTGGTCTACCACCTCTACCACTTCCAAATCTTGTCATGTTGCTGCAACATTATAAGTAAAGATTAAGTAACAATATTAATGTATACATAAGATGTAACTGAAATGTGTAAATAACATTGCTTATAAAATATAATCAAATAACAACAATAAATATAAATGAAATATAGATATATTTCTTTACATCCTTACAATGACTATCAAGTAACTTCTTCACTTTCCTTACTTATGGTCACATCTACTTCATTATCATCAATGAAGTTTGCATCTTCAACATTTTCTGCATGTGTTTGCAAATGTTCACATGCACGATTAATGTTTTGCAGCTCAACATCATTCCTATGTAAGGCCACTGTAATTTCATTTTCTACTAAATTGCAAGCCAATGCATTCAATTCAACCTCCATCTGTTGATATGCTTTGTCTTGGTGGTTGATTAATAGTTGATTACCTTCAACATCATTATCGTCCTCTACGGGCATATTAAATAGATCACGCAGATGTGTCTTCACCACGACAAGCCAATCTTGATCAACAATATCATGTGCATAGAACACTGGTTCTGCTTGAGATGCTAAGAGAAATGGCTCATTCGTATTCAACGAATAATGAGTATTAATGCTTATGAATCCATACTTGTCAATTTTATATCCTTTTCCTAATTGAGGTACATCCCACCAATGACACTTGAAGAGATATAATTTGTTATTCCCCACATAAGACAACTGATAAATATGTTCAATTATGACATAATACTCTTTTTCAGAGTCTGAATCATCACCTTTGACAATAACTCCGTTATTTTGAGTTTTTTTTCCCAAAGGCACGAGCTTTGTATCAAATCTAAAACTGTTGACCATATATTTAGGATATAAGTTTGCCACCCTATTATGACCAATTGCTAAACTAATAAGGTCATCACTTCTATCTCTTTGTTGACATAATGCTAGAACCTATATAAACAAATAATTTTTGTTACCATTTAAAGTTTATAGATAAACTAAAATAATGGATTAAACCATGTAGATATACACTTACACGTGCACAAAACCAACTAGGAAACTCCTTAAAATGTCTCTCATCTACCATTGTCAAAGTTTGTATTTCAATTTCTTTCTTATGCTCCCTATAATTAATAAGCCAATTAGTTTAACATATATTGACTATAATGTGAACTTAATTTTGGGAATAATGTGAAATTACTCCAAGAATGGCCAAACCTCTTCACAATTTTGAAGCACATACATGAAAGCTTCATTGAACTCTTCATGAGATAAAGTGATGGACTCGGAACACCCTTTTGGTTGCCTAGTCCATTTGAATATAGACACGTTACTACATGTCTTAGGACCATCATCATTCTGAGGAGGTATGTTAAATTTGGTTGTAATATTCTTTAAGTATTGTGAACAAAAAGTTAGACTTTCTTCTGCTAAATAACCTTCTGCAATTGAACCTTCTGGATGAGCCAAATTGCGAACATATGATTTAAGCGTCCGCAAGTACCTATATGTGAAGGCTAAAATAAATGAGGTTCATAACATATAAGATTTATGTAATTGAAAAATAGAATATCGTGATGTATTACCTCTTCATAGGGTAGATCCATCGATATTATACAGGTCCAGCAACCTTTGCCTCTCTTGCCAAGTGAATTGGCAAGTGAACCAACAGGAATTTGAGCCTCAAGAATATCGAGATCTTCAATAGTTAAGCTCTTGGAGCATAGATTCTTAAAAAATTTACCCAACTCTATAATCGATTCATATACTTCTTTAGGCAACAAACCACGTATTGCAATTAAGGAGACTTTCAAATCTTATTGAACTTCCTCCATGTAAGTCCCACACTTGATAACTATCCCAAAAACCATTCTTCAATAAGTCTACCCTTACTTGAATTCTAAACTTGAACCTTGTGTTCATATATCCCTTACAAGGACATCAAATTTCATTTTTAACCCATGGTTGACTAAAGGCCCACTCAAAAAAGCTATCTATTCCTTTGATATATGTTGGATCTACTCTATTCTCAATCTTCAACCAACTTTTGTCCATTACTGTCTGCTACAACTACATAGTTTATTCATAAAAGAAGCTCTATGTTGGAAGCTTATACTATAGCATACTTTTCATTAAAGCAACTAAGTAGTATAAAATGAGTATTGAAAAGAAGAAACATAGCTTTGAGTAATTTTTGTAGGTTCAAGGACCAAATTAAAACAAAAGAAAATTAACAAACTATATAAAAATCAAGGAATTAAAGTAAAACAAAATAACATGATAAAGTAATTCAATTGGCTTTTGAGACAAAAATGTGATTTTGAAATAGAGAAATAACATGATAAAGATCTTAATAAAGGTTGAATTTGGAACAGCATCTCATCTCATCATCAAACTAGTGTAAAACATGATTCTAAACATCTTGGTTTAGTTGTCCCATGATTTGCATTATGTTTTACTTTGTTAAAATGGAATATCCCAAATTTAATTATCTCAGAAAATAAGGCTAAATAAATAAATGAGCAAGTAAATATATAAGGATAAAAATATTCATAAAATTTTTTTGAAAGATATGATTTATGGTTGATTATGTTTTGTTCAATATATTGTTTCATTTCTTATTTACAGCAAAGTAAACCTTCACATATTAGGGAATCTAAAAAGGTGGATCAACTTTTTGCAATGTGGAATGTTAATGGCTGACGTTAAGAGTTAGTAACCCATTTCGATACTTGCTAACAATGTGTGAATTTCTTTGTTAGTCTTGGAAATCATTTAGATTTTTTAAGAAAAAAAAATTATTTGTCGCTCTTCAACTTTACGAGCTAAAGTTCTTTGGGGGATCTTATTCCATCTAGACTCATAATTTGTTTATTATGCCAACCAATTTTTTTGTTAGATGTTATTGAGTCCATCAATGTGGGCTTTGACAGTATTCCATGCTTGAAAAAATCGGTTTACTCATTATTTCTGAAGCTTCTTGTGGCCGGGTAATAGCAGCAGTAAGCATAAAAGGCAGCAGATTTACTGTCATTTCTCTTGTGTGGTGGGATTATGCATCTTTCATATAGCTACTTCTTTTAATGCCTCTATTACGGATGGGGTTAACATTAAGACTGAGCAGATGCTTAGACATATCTGTAGCGTTTTGTTTGATAAAATTTAGTAGTGGTTTCATCTGGGAACTGAGGGGGGGGGAGACAACAGCAGCAGGCTTTTCTAGAATAGGGAACCTAATAATTTAATTACTTAACCTTTTCTGGCCAATACTTCTGAATTTCAAACATTTTGAAACTTACCCAAACTACCTTAAACGATTTTCAAACATTTTTTGTTCAATAGGTGTCACTCTAACTCTACCTCGTATATGATCATTACGGATCATATATCTTCTTATATGACCACACATCCAACGCAATATCATCATTTCTGTTATTCTAATTTTTTGTTCGTGTTGTCCTTTCATCGTCCAACATTCACTTTCATATAAAATCGCTAGTTTTATAGCAGTATGATAAAACTTTCTTTTGAGGTTATCAGGTACTTTCCGATCACAAACAACTCCTGATGCCATTCTCCACTTCAACCACCCAACTTATATCCTTTGTGTCACATCTCCAATAATTTCGCCGTCATCTTGTATAACTGATCCCAGATACCTAAACTTTGACACTTGTGATATAACCTGATCTCCAATTTGAACCTCCAACTCGTTTCTAGCTTGTCGCTTGTTAAACTTACAATGCATATATTCTGTCTTACTCCTGTTCAGACGAAAACCCTTCAATTATAAAGTAGTTCTCCCTAAATCAAGTTTAAAATTAATCTCTTCCCTTGACTCTGCTATGAGAACAATATCTTCTGCAAAAAGCATGCATTTAGGGATTTCTTTTTGGATGTGTTTCGTCAGAACATCTAAAACCAAGTCCAACAAATAAGGGTTCAAAGATAATCCCTGATGTAGGCCAATCTTAATAAGAAAGTCTCTAATCTTCTCTCTAGATGTTCTCACACATATCTTTTATAACTCTAATATATGTAACTCGTACACCTTTCTGTTCCAAGACTTTCCACAGCACCTCTCTTGGTACTCGATCATAAGCTTTTTCTAAATCAATAAATGTTATGTGTAGTCAATAAGCTTTTTCCTACCCAATGAGATATTTGTCATTAAAATTCTCTATGGCATCAATAACTTTTTCATGTACAATTTCCCAATCAAAAGATCCATTATTTGTGAAAAGGCTACATTTACCAATATTTGCTACTCAAAAGCGTGAGTTTAAGTCAGATGAAGAATGGGCTTTTGAACATGAGATGGTTTGTGGCTTTATTTAGCAATGGGTAGATGACAACATCCTAAATCACATTTGTAACGAGTCTCATGCCAAAACTTCGTGGAATAAGCTTGAATCTCTGTATGCTTCAAAAACTAGTAATAACAAATTATTTTTGCTTAAGCAAGTTACTATTCGAGGTCCAATGAAGTTTGTTCTATTTCAAATCACTTGAATAAAGGTGCTTTAACAAGTTGTCTAACATGTGTTAAATTTGCATGAGATTTGCTGCTTAAAACTTTACCTAACTCATGGGAAAATCTGTCTTTAATTATTTATGCTCCTGGTGGTACAATAACAATGGAGTATGTGAAGACTGATGTCTTGAATGAAAAGGTGAGACGAAGGACTCAAGAGACATCTACTTCAAATTTTGATGTCTTAGTTATTGAAAATAAGGGGAGAAGCAAGGAGAGGGATTAGGGTGAAAATAATAGTTCGAAGTACAGAAATCTTGATTGTTATTATTGTGGTGAAAAGGGGGCATATCAAGAAATTTTGTTTCAAGTGGAAAAAGGAGAACAATGGTAAAAACAAGCAAGAGGCAAAAGACAACGACAATGATAATCATGTTACTGCCACTACTTTAGAGGATCTGGTGATTGTCTTTGATGATAATTTAATTAACAAAGGATATCGTGATTGTCTTTGTTGACAGTGATGCCTGTTTTCATGTGACATCAAGGAAGGATTTCTTCACATTTTATAGCCTTGGTGATTATGGGGTTTTGAAGATGGGTAATAATTTTCTATCAAAGGCTGTTGGCATTGAACCTGTTGTTTTGGATACTAGAATTGGAATGAAGTTGATTCTAAAAAATGTCCGACATACACTGGATGCTTGTTTAAATTTGATTTCTTCTAATGTTCTTGATGATGAAGGTTATATCAGTACCTTTGGCAGTGGACAGTGTAAATTCACTCGAGGATCTCTTGTTGTGGTTCTTGGAAAAAGTGTTCACGTTTGTACTGGCCCAAGGATTTAGTTTGCATCTATTCTGTCAATGTAGTTGATAGTGGTAACTATTCAAAAAATGGCATAGGGGACTTAACCACATCAGTGAGAAGGGACTTGATTGTTTGGCCAAGAAGAATCTACCTTTAGGGTTGAAAGTTGCAAAGTTGGAAAAGTGCAGTCTGCTTGGCTGGTAAACAGAACAGGGCCTCTTTCCAGGGTCATTACAATTCTAGAAAGTCAGAGTAGCTTGAATTGTTGCATTAAGATGTTTGTGGTCCAATGAAGACTAGGACGTTTGGTGGTCCAATTTATTTTGTGACCTTTATTGATTATTGTCCAAGGAAACTTTGGGTTTATTACTTGAAGTCTAAAGATTAGGTTCTGTCACACCCCGATTAGGGGCATGACCGGCACGGTAAGAGACCACAACTACTTATTCACTAAATACACTAGCCAAACTTAAATTTAGCATAGCAACTTACTTGCAACTTAGCCCATATATATTTCATAACTCATACATACAACCAAAGCATAAATTCAATAACAATCTCTCATTACATATGAAATAGTTCATACAAGTACTTTTCTTTTACTCTTTTTTTTTCTCTGTTTTTTTTTCTTTTTTCAGTGAGAGAGTCACTTGTTCCCTATACTTATACATATCCATCTACTAATGCTATACATCCTATCTATACAATAGGTTAACTTTATAGGGGAAGGTCTCCTCCCCAAAAGATTACAGAGCCAGTCTAGATTCCAAGCAAAAGTTAAAAAGTTCACAAAAGAATATTGGCCAAGGTACAAGTCTGGGCTCTCATGAGATTGCATTCACTAATTTACTGGACAACTCTCAGGTTCTGAGTATCTCTAGGGAAAAAGAGAAAATGGCGTGAGCGATAAGCCCAGTGAGCAACTAAAAGTAAATGAACAAATAAGATTATGTCATCAAAATATTTAAATATAGAAAGTAAAATTTATATGGCAAAACTCTAATTTAAATTGAAGAGGGTTTGGAAAGGAAAACAAAATGAAAATAATTCATGAATTTGTACATCAGAGATACTTCTAGCAGAACACGACATTGAACCTCCATAACGTCCACCAATAACATCTCCTTGAACCTTCCATCAGGTTACCCGACAAAACATTATAACGTTACATAATCCACCTTATTTCTACGAGTTGGCCTGAGTCGCATGGCTAGCATCCCTTAACCCTTGCTAGCTGGGGTGTACATACCAATGCGCACTAAGGACTACAAAACATTGTAGTACTGTTGTCCTGAAAGAGTTCCTCCCTTGGTAGTATACATTAATCATAAACATTCTTTCATTGTGACATTGAAGATCAAACTCTCCAAGTATTAATCATACATGTATAACATTCAGAAAGCATGACATTTCTTCATAACTTCATAATTTGACAAGTTTCATACTTAAATCTTGCTTAAAAAAGATTCCTTCGTAATAAAAGAAATAAACACAATATGAAGATATCAACATGTTCTATTAAAAGGAGCGGACAAGTTGTAGGGGGAAAAAAAAATTTATGTGATAACCCATTCAATTTTTAGAGATTCTTTTGTAAAGGAAAACTTTGCAATAATCATGAAAATTACAAGAAAAGAACCATTTAATGCAAAGAGTCAAATTTAAATCAGAAAAAGGTATAATTTACAATTAGCTACTCATCTTGGACAAAGGAAAATTCTATTCTAATGACTTGCGCTGGATAACAGCTAGGAAAGAGGATTTCACCAAATCTTAACCTACAAACATATGAGGAAGAAGAGGAAATCAAATTCTGCTTTAGTTCTACAGTACCGAACTGTTGCTTTACCTCATTCATTGGCTTACATCTTAGCTTAATATTGGATCTCAACAATCCAACATTTCCATAGTTCAGACATAATTTATCTTATCCACATTTTATCATTCTTTGTCTCAACCAAAAATGCAGCTCTTATCTCAGTTTCATTTTCTTCACATTTAATCTAAATTATAACTCAAAATTCAATAGAATACAACGGATAACTTGGGGACCTTCAATCAGTAAAAAAATTCAAAGAAATTTCCACTTAATTATCATATCATTTCCAGATTTTTTTATACCAAAAAAGAATGCGTAATGTCAACTCCACCTAGTTGCCTTTCCACTATTTATCCATACCCAAATCAGAACCACGGCATGACTAGCAAGTCGAAGAAGAGGAGAAACTAATATTCATACCTTGGTCGAAATCTTGCTCTAAAAAACTTGCCCAAGCTTCTGCACTTGAATTTCCTCGAACTCTTGCTGAGATTCAAGCTGCGCCTAACCCGATTCGGCTCCTCTCATCAAAAGGCTGAAGAACCAAAATGCTAAATCCTTATCTTCACCAAACTGCCATTTCAACTAGAACTTCAGCTCCAGAACCTCAAAATTTTACCTTTGTCGCAGACTAATCTTAAATTGCTGTTAAATTTCGTCCTAACCCAAACAAAGAATGCACACACCCACAACATCATGAAGCGAAGAACGAAAAAGAACGCTACATCGGTAAAAACCTTCGGGAGATTTCTAGTTTAAATGGGTCTCTGGCTTCGGAACACGTGGATAAGAGGATGAGGTCTCGTGAGTTGCTCAGTAAAAGAATTTCATTTGTCTATTCCTTAATTAAAATCACACTTGAGTCCCTTCTTCATAAAAATAATTTTGTTTGGGTCCTTTTTCCCAAAAAGAAACCATTTCTTCCAAATTTCTTCTCTAAGAAAACAATTTCTCCCATTTTACTTTATTTTCCCAAAGCCAAGTTGAAATTTCTTTAACACAACTTCATTATTTTAAGTCTTAAGTTCATTTTGGTCCCTGGGGTCATGGGGTGTAACGTACTTAGTGTCTTTAAGCAATTTCAAGCTTCTATTGAGAGAGAAACAGGCAAGAAATTAAAGTTTATTCGCATGGATAATGGTGGTGAATCTTGTAGACAGTTTGATGAGTATTGCAAGCAGTAGGGTATCAAAAACTAGAAGATACCTCCCAAAACTCCTCATCTTAATGGCTTGGCAAAGAGGATGAATAGGACATTAATGGAGAGGGTTAGATGTTTGCTTTCAAAAGCAAAGTTGCCTGGTTCATCTTTTGGGGTGAGGCTTTATATATTGCTACACGTGTTACTAATTTATCGCCTATTGTTGCTTAGAGAAATGATATTCTTGATCAAGTGTGGTATATGGTAAGGTTGTTTCCCACAACCATTGGCATGTGTTTGGTTGTAAAGATTTTATGCATGTGCTGAAAAATGGGAAGTTCAAGTTGGAAGTCAAGACAAGGCAATATATCTTTGTTTGGCTATAGGCTATATGATCTAGTTGAAAAGAAGCTTGTTAAAAACTAGGATGTTATTTTTATGAAGGATCAGAATATTGAAGATATTGAGAAAGTTGAGAAGTCAAAGTCTTAGTATTAATGGCCGCTTATTGATTTAAATTCAACTCCTATAATGCATATGCCTGGTGTAGCTCATGAGTTTGATTGTTTGAAGATCATGTTAATGATGAGAATCATGTTCAAAATGATGGAGTTGAGGGTGATGGAGAAGATGATCACAATGAGGCAAATGATCTTTCTCACGAGGTTTTCGATGACCCTACAATTTGTCTTAAGAGATCTACTAGAAAGAGAATTCTCTCGATTGGATATCCATCTAATTTATATGATGTGACTTGTTCAAGAAGCCTTCCTTACGTGACCTGTTAGGTAAGAGTGGGAGAGAAGACCTAATGGGAAAGTCTTCAATTAAGAAAAAGGTAGTGCCTTTGTGGCCTTTTCACATACACACGTACAACGTCGTGAGGAGAGAAATAGATTTTATCATATCATGATCTAGCCATTGACATTGTTCAAATTGCTGTGAAATCTTAGTATGGTAGTGTGGGCAATCTTTAGTACAGTCAGTTTTGTTTTTCTCCTTCCTTTTGTTGGTAGGCTATTGTACCCGTGATTAAGGTTTTGTGTATTATTTGTGATGGTCCAGATTTGCTAACTATAGGTAGCATGTCTTTCTTTGTAGCAATGACTTTAACCGTCGATAAAACTTTTGACAACAATAAAAACTGTTGCTAAGGCACGCTGCCTTGAAAGACAGCAAATCAAAACTCTATTTGTGGTGACTTCACTCTGTTGGTGAGGAAGGCTTTTCTTGAGTTCTTTATGAGCAATTGGAATTCTTTGATGTATTCATTAATCCTTTAATGGTGGAATTTTTCTGGACTAAGTCCCGTGATTTTTACACTTCAAATTGAAGAATTTTTTTTTTGAAGTGTGCATTCTCCTATTGCTATTTTATTTTCCGCATTTTTTTTCAGATATTGAGTATTTGCTTCTCATATATTCTTTCAAGCGGGAAAGGATTTATTTCGTTATTATATTGTGTGTTTCATTTCCAATGTTCACACATCCCTTTCCCAACATGTTTTAGAGGTGGACTACTGGATTTAAACTCTTATTACGTGTCATACCCAAGAACCTAATTGAACTTCCCAAATGAACCTTTGAGAGACTGTTTTGAAAGGATTAAATTTTTAAGGACTGATTTGAAAATTTGGAATGTGTGGAGATATTCGAATTTGGATGAAAAGACAAGAAAAAGGTTAATAAAATGAAAGTTTGGGTTTTGGGGTGTGAATTGGAAATTTCAAGAAAGAATTTTGAGACCAAGTGAATTAGGGGATATTTGGTATCTCAACAAGTATAGAAAATAGAATGCAATTGCAAGCTACTATAGCAAAATATATGTTTGGATGCTTGCAAGGCTCAGCAAATGGGATCCAACTCCCTCACATGGTTGTACGGAGGATTACATCAGATGGGCAATGTAATTGCATTTCTTTCTTTGTGAAATCTCAATTTTATCTTTTCATAATCCCAAAATTTTTAGATTTCTTCTCTCATCTATCAATCAAGTTGTGTTGTTCTTGTTCACCCCCGCTTGTCGTAGTCTAGTCAGATGATAATGGAAGAAAGAGATAGAGAGAGAAGAAAATAGACGCGAGAAGATAGAGAGAGAGAGAAGATGGAAGAAGGAGGAAGAGGAGGAAGAAGAAGACGGTCAAAGGAAACAGAGGGAGTGAGAGACCACGGCTAGAGGAGATATTGGGGAGAGAGAGAGAGAGTACTAACAAAGGGACTACAGGAGAGAGATGAGAGGCATATGAGGACTTTTTTCTTTTTTAAAACTTACAGAACAAATTAGTAAATTCATACCTAATTCATTACATTCTCTCATTTTAAAATATCATACTTAATACATTAACTTATTTGTGTCTATTTCTTTTTCATTTATTATACCAAATATAATTTTTTAATTCTCTTTTACCATTTCCATTCTTATTCCCTCTCTCTTTACATTTCATTTAAACACCCAAATTTATACCAAATTCACCTTTAGTTTTTAGTGAAGCAGGGGTTATGTAATTTAAGCCAAGAAAAATAAATTAAAGGAAATGTTGGTGCTGAACACGTATCTTTCGTTTTCCTCGTCGGCCAGTTCGAAGGTTCCTCAATGGAATAAAATCTAGACACTTCTTTTCTCCCGTGTTTTCTCCCATTCTCCTCTCTGCTCCGTCACTTTCTGCATGTGGGTTTTTCTTCTTCGTTTTGGCTGTCAAGCCGTGGCGGACGGTGGAGTTTGATGCAGCAAAGCAGGTAAGAACAATCAGAGTTGTTTGCTTGCAATTTCTTCCCTCTCTTGTTGTCAAAATTATTCTTCAATCAGAAATTTCGGGCTGTTATTGGGCAAACAAGAGTAGGAAGGTGAATCTTGGGAGCTAAATTTCATATTTAAGAATCTTGTGAGCTAAACCAGAGCAGCTGGACGGAGGAGGTAAGGAGCTGATATTTTGGTTTTCCTCTGCAAATTTAGTTGAATGTTGGCTTTGTGTTGTTGCATATATGCTGGTTGATCTGCTTGTACGCTGATTGTGGAAAATGCTGGAATGTTCTGCACTGGTTTGGGTGTTGTGGGAATGGTATGGCGGAACAGACCATGTGCATGAAAACTATGGATATATATTTGTGAATTTTGTGAATTTCTGTTTGGGCTGTGAATGTGGGTATTTATGCAATTTTGTATACTGGAAATGGATGATTTTGGACTGCTTTGCATGTTCTAGGACTGGTATAGCAGAGCAGAACATGCAATGTAACTAACACTATGGCTAAGGTTGAGAATTGTAAAAGCATGACCTTTTTTATATGCTGATGTTTTTGCATATTTTGGGTGTCCAAATAGAGCCTTTAAATCTTGAAATTTTTATGAGGAACTCTTGAAATATTATCAATCTGATATGGAAAGTTTCAAAATTTTTAAAAGTTTTTTTTCTGGTCAGATAAATCAAACGCCTAGTTCAATACAAGAATAAATCTGGTCAGTTGGAAATAAGGTTCTGTTTCACTACTCTAATGACCTCATTATGCCCTAAAATATTTATGTCACCCAGAGAAGATATTAAGGTAACTTCAACCAAATTTCATAGCATTTGGAGTAGATTTAATAGGCCTAAGAAGTGTTTAACAGAACCGTTCACAGACAAATAGGTAATAATATGGCTTCTTCACGGATCAATTGATGGAATTAGCTCTTGAATTTGTACCGTAACTATTTAACATGTTAATAAGGTATTTTACTAAATTTGGTGACTTCTAGAGCTGTCAATTATTCCCAGAATTTTTGGGAATCTTGGAATCCAAATCTGTCCATAAAACTGAGATGTGTTAACAAATTTTAGATTATGGACTCAAATGTAGGTAGTTTAACCTCCAAACTTGTTGGTTATTCATAGAAGACATCCACACCAGATCATTGTGTAAAAATTTATGGTTTGGTCAGAAATTTGGGCTGTTTAGGTGCTGTTCTTTGTGCTGCTCTGTCTGGTCTGGATAGCAGCAATTCTGTCTAATTTCTTCATAAACTCTAATCTGTCCTCTCTTATTTCCATGCCTAAAAATTTAGGAACCCTGACCCTTAGAAGGTGATGGTTCCTAAGGTTGCGTTGAACTCTGATGTTGTAGACTGTTGGGATTCTTAATCCACGTGAGTATTAATCTGTTATATTCTAGCTATCCTTCGGAAATGTACATGTTTGATTACTCTTCTGTTAAAAATAAAAATTCTTTACTTCCATATCAAGTGTTGTTATAAAGTTACTATATATAAATCTCGACAGAAACTATACTCGATTATTGGAATTTCTTTCACACTCTAGGCAAGTCTATTTAAAAGAAAAGTGAGTTTCGAATGACCATATGAGATGCATGTTAGATTGCCTAATACTGATAAAGTATGTCACTCTACCTTATGGTTTTGGATGTTGCAGTATGGTTATCTTAAAATGTTCATGTATGTGTTGTGATGTTGAAGAAAGCTATATGCTAGGTTTATGGCACCCATGTCGTGCCAGTCATACCTCATGTTGGAGAGTGACATTACGTATTTTAAAATTGCACAAAACTAGGCAGAGGAAAAGAACTAAATATGGGGAGATTGGAATATTAGTCTAATTGAGTTAGTTAGTAAAAATTTATAGGTCTTAATTTTTCTAGTGATTAGTAATCAAGTGAAACTTGAAGTCTACAATTTTTGAGGATTTTTGGACAAGAATAACTATTTCATTTATATTTTTGAAATTGGACTAGAATTGAGCAAGTGGAAAGAAAAGTAGGCTTAATTAGTCCATTTGATTCTTTTTTTCCCCGGTAGAATTATAAATAAAGAGCCTCTAGAGTTCACATTTCTAATTTGGTTAAAATAATTGTAGTTACATCTTCTGGGTAATGCTTGAACTAGCGTTTTTCTTTTGTGCATGTTTGAGAAGTAGCAAAGTAATTATTTATGTGCTTAGTCTATTGGAATTTTACGTTCTTCTTAATTAGAAAATATTATTTAATATTATGTTTTATGAGGGAGACAAAATACATATTTGAAAAATCATCAGTATGGCGCCTAGTTTGCAAACATTGTTAAAAAAACCACCTAGGTCCAGCAAATTCAATCAGTAAACCAATTATCAAATAATTGGTCTTCTTTCATAATAATTGCTGATTTGCAATTTATTTAGTGCAAATTGGTTGGGCCTACGACTAAATTGATAAATCAATGTGAACAGAAGTTATTCAAAGTAAATTAGACAAATATTTCTTTTAGTAGTTAGTTTATTTATATATTTTCACATAAAGTAATAACTATTTTATAATAGTTAAATAATTGTCATAACCATATTAAAGGTAAAAGAAAATTTTATATATTGAAGTTAAAAAAAAATAAGTCCAGTTTTTATTTTTGATAGTTTTAAATATTAAATTTGTTAGCATTAATGTATTAAGTAAACAAATTATAGTGAAATCCACAGAGTATATAACATACAACAACATAAACATTACTAGTATCATATCTTTCAGGAAACCACTATAACCTTTAAAAGAAAACAAAGGACAACATCATCAAACATATATAAGACACAAATTCCTTAAAGAAGTTCAATATTCCATGAGTTGTCCAAGTGTGATGGTTTCAAAGTGCACTAAATAAGGTTTTGCCCTTGTAAGCTCCGTTGATACTTGTCCCATGGTTGGACGTGAAGATGGATCTTTGTTCAAGCACGTAAATGCTACTTTTGTAGTCAATATCACTTCTTTAAGAATTGAGTTTGTGGGTTGAGGAAGTCGTTGGTCCAACACATTCTTTAATGGTAAATCATAGGTTGTTGAAGACTCTGTCAAAGAATCAATAAGCTCTCCTGGATGCTTACCCATTAGGATTTCCAAAGTAAGAACTCCAAAGATATAGACATCACATTTCTCATTCACTTGCATACTGAAAGCAATCTCTGCATCATATTAAAATAAGAGAGCAGGTAATCACATATTTTTGGTAATATGGAGCACTTAAAGTGTAGTATTTTCTAAGTACAAACAAAAGAGCCTAACCTGGAGCAGTATAGCCTAAGGTTCCTGCAAATGAGGTCATGTTGTTCGAGTTAAACTTAAGAAACTTGGATATTCCAAAGTCAGTTATGTGGGCTTCTTGATATTCTGAGTCTAAAAGAACATTCTTGCTTGATATGTCACGGTGAACTATAGGAAGCGAGCAACCATGATGCATATGAAATAATGCATTGACCATATCTTTAACAATGTTCACCCTCTTATTCCAGTCAAGTTTAATTGCTCTTTCATCTTCCTTCAACATTTTATCTAAGCTGCCACCTTCTAAGAACTCATAAACCAAGAACAATAGTTGTGGATTTGAAAAATATCCAAATAACTTCACAATGTTGCGTGTTTGATTTCTGTCAAGGCTTGAATCTCACTTCTAAAAGCTTTGATGCTAGAGGATTCTATGGTATTTGAATGCGAATGAAGTTTCTTAACAGCAAAAAATTGACCTGTAACCAACTCAGCCTTGTGCACACTTCCTTGTCCTCCCACCCCAATGGAATATTTGTCACTAAAATTCTCTGTGGCCTCAATAACTTTTTTATACACAATTTCCCTATCAAAACCCCATAAGGAGAAAAGGTTTTGTGCTTGTCCTTCTCTATCTTGGCCTTTTGCTTTCTTTGAGTTTCGAAGAACTAGAATACTTGAAACTCCAAGCACTACTAGCATTAGAGTACCCAAAGAAGTGAGTAATATCAATAGCTTGTGTTTTTTGTTTTGATGACCATGTGGGTATTTGCTAAAGTTTTTGCAAAAATTTAAGCCAATGACATTACCACACAAACCTTTATTGTTCCTCAATGCTTCAAATGTAATGTTTTGAAAGGCTGAAATGTTGGGAAGGGAGCCCTCCAATTGGTTGTATGATATATCAACTGAAGACAAGCTTAACATACCATCAAAGCTGGAGGCAATAGTGCCTGAGAAATTATTATGCGAGAGATTCAATGATATCAAGCTTTTCAAATTTCCAAGTGTTGTTGGTATCTTTCCACTCAACAAATTGTGACAAAGATCAAGTTCTTGAAGAGCTTGTAATTGACCAAACCCAATTGGAATTCTTTCCTCAAACTTGTTAAAGCTCAAATTCATGAGCCATAAATTGTGAAATTGACCAAGCTCTTTTGGGATCAAGCCGCCAAAATTATTTGATGCTAACTCCAATTTTTGAAGTTGATTCAATGATTCTATTTCTACGGGAAGCTTGCCTGAAAGTTGATTATTACTTAGAGAGAGTTCACTCAACAAAATTAACTTACCTAGCTCTTTTGGAATTCCTCCTGTTAAATAATTTGAAGAGAGGTCAAGCCGTTGCAATTTGATTGCCTCTCCTATTTCTAGAGGTATGACACTAGAAAGATTATTGTTGGAAATCACTAAGCTTGTGAGATTATGGCATTTGCCCCACTTTGAAGAAAGTTGGCCATGAAATTGGTTGTTACTGAGGTTGATGAAATTCAAATGTGGATATACACCAAGGTCGTCAGCTATATTTCCAACCAATTGGTTATCGTCAAGGCTAAGCCTGATAAGACTAGAGCAGTTCTTCAAGCTTCTTGGAATTGGACCAGTGAAATGGTTCTCATTTATAGAAAAATATGTTAATGATCCACCATCGCATATCTCTTGTGGCAAGTGGCCAATGAAATCATTTATTCCTAGTTGTATGCTATACAAGTTAGTAAGGTTGTTTATTTTTTGTGGAATGCTGCCATTGAATTTGTTCATGAGAAGTTCTAGGTGTGTAAGTTGCGTCAAGTTTCCTATAGTGGCAGGAATAGGTCCAGAGAGATTGTTATTTGCAAGAAGGAGGGATTTTAAACTGGCCATGTTTCCAAGAGCAGTAGGAATGGAACCTGAAAGACTATTGTCATAGAGGTGAATTTCTTGTAACTTGCTTAAGTTTCCAATTGAAGAGGGAAGGAAACCAGAAAGATTATTTACTCCAAGTCGGAGAGTTTCTAAATTGAACAACTTTCCGATGGAGGCAGGAATGGAACCAAAGAGACTATTGGTATTTAGAAGAAGCAATTGTAAGTTGATCAAATTTCCAATTGCTGAAGGAACGGGACTAGAGAGCCTATTTTCGCTGAGACTAAGTCTTTGTAAGCTGATCAAGTTTCCAATTGCTAAAGGAATGGGACCAGAAAGGCTATTCATAACAAGTGAATGATTTTGTAAGTTGATTAAGTTTCCAATTGTTGAAGGAATGGAACCAGAAAGGCTATTGACACCGAGGTCAAGTCCTTGTAAGTTGATCAATTTTCCAATTGCTGAAGGAATGGGACCAGAAAAGTGATTATTGCCAAGATAAATATGTGTCAGATTCCTCAAGTTCCAAATTTCCTTGGGAATTTTCCCTATGAGAGAACACCCACCAATATCAAGATAGCTTAGAGTGCTTAATGCTCCTATTTCTCGGGGTATGAAACCAATAAAATTGTTCCAGGGCATTTTCAATGTGAAAATAGTCGACAAGTTACCAATTTGGGGGGGAATAGCTCCATAAAAATGATTGGAAGCTATATTTAAAACATGGAGGTTAGGGAAGGATGAGAAGTTGAGATCTTGAAGTGTACCTTTTAACCCAAAACTTGCTAGATTGATCATGGAAACAGACATGTTAGATTCATCACATGTGACTCCTTTCCACTCTGATTTGCAAGGGCTAGTACCATTCCAAGAAGACAGGGTGGCTTGGCTTTGACTATCAAGGCTTGCTTTCCACTTCAACAGAGCATTTGCTTCACCATCTTTTGTAGCAACAGCTGATGCTAAAGAAGCAACTTGAGATGGAGAGAGTACTACGGAGACACAGAAGAATATGAAGAGATGCCACCACAATTCTACATGTGGAGTGGAATAAGCCTTTTCATTCTTGGACACCATGATTTGGCTACTGTGAGAATTTGTGCTCATGAAACGATAGATTTAAAGACAGAATGAGTGAGTGTGTGTATATATAAATAGCTATGATCCCTGGACCTGCATGCCTATACTATAAAGCTTTATGCTACTCCTTTTTCCATAAAGAATATTTAAAATCAGTACTCATTGTGGCGTTTCAGCAATAATGTATTCCATTGGAAACAGAATTAGGTAATAATGGTCTTAATAATAATCTTATTCTATATCTAAGTCAATGTAGTCAGTCTCGTACCTGTCTTTTTTCAAGAATTAATATCTATATCAATGTTGTCCAAAAAAAAAAAAACCTAAGTCAATGTAGTCAGTGTCACACCTATATTTTTTCAATAACTAATGTTACATTTGGTTGTTGAAATTGACTCAACGGAATGGGAATGGGATTTGTCATACTCATTTTAATTCTTTTGTTTTTTTTTTTTTCGATTTATCTTGTTATCGATACGAAGTCTCCACCGCCATAAGTGGTGGTTAATCTTTGCGGGGAACCTAAAGAGCACCAAGGTAGATTCTCTCCTCCCAACTGGGTTTTCTTCGTACAAAAGAGCCAGAAATCGAATACTTGACCTCTTGCTTAAAGGGTCGAAGCCTCTCACCACTTGGACCAACCACATGTTGGTTTTTAATTCCCATGATTAGTTAGGCCTAGAAAGGAATGTAAAATTTATTTATTTCCCTTGTTTTGTTGTAAGAATTTATGTAAAAATGGCCATGAATTGTGAGAAAATTATATAATAGATGCAAAATGTTACAAAAATATTATATATAAATTAAACAAAGACATTAACATGATTTTTTAATATATTACACAATAACATATTAAATATATTAATATTATATATAAAACATATTGAAAGCAAAATTTCTAGAGTTAGTTCTTAGTTATGATTAGTAATAATCTACAAAGTCACTAACATTTTTTTATATTTTTTTAATATATTACAAAATATTCCTTGCAATTAATTTTTTTATATTTACAAAAAAAGATTTAAATCCATGAAATTAGGATAAGTAGATGCAGTTAATTATAAATTAGAATAGGAGTGTGATTTTGAAATTTCTATGAGGATATAATGGTTCAATTATTATGCTGGAAACATGAAAAAGACTATTCCCTCACTTGAGATGAGTAAATATTCAATAATACTTGGATATTGGATAGGGTGAGTGGTACAAAATAAATACTCATAGGATTATAGGCGGATATGTATATTGACATTGAGTCCTCAATATCCATCTATAAATGGGTGAATATGATATTCAATTTTTATTCGATAATTATTTATATATTATATAAATATACAATAAATCATAAATTTTTAATGCATAAATTATAATATATTATTTATATAATACATATTTGTTTGTGTTGTGTGTTTTGGATTTGTGTTAACTTCTATTAATATATTGTTTTAATTTTAAATATAAATAAAATTCCATTGCTTTGTTGGTTCAGCTTATTTTTTAAAACTATATTTTAGAAAAATGTTGCTCAATCTAATTTGAAAGAGAAAAAAAAGCGCTTATTCTATTTAAGGAAATTTATATATATATATATATATATATATGTTGGATAATGCCTAAAATTTCTTTGAAATAACGGCCTTTTTTTTCTGTAAGATAAGTTGAAAATTGAAGGAAGTCTTTTAATGTGGAAGCAAAAACAAAAGTTTAGTTTATTGTTGGATAAACATCGTCATTCATGATAAAAGCAATTTAAATTTCATAATTTATACCAAGAATTTTTCAACAGAACAAGAGTTTGCATATACGCTTCCAAACACAACATGATGAATTTGCTTACGCACAATTCGTGAAATATGGGTCAAATGTGTGTGTGTATGTATATATATGTATAAATTAATTAAAACGGCAAAGAAAATGACTTGATAGTTAAGATTTAAAAGAAAGGCAAAGAATTGCAGAATAGGCTCGGCTGATGAATTACTGAGACCTTCGTAATTCATATATATACACACTTAGAGAAGATTACAGAAGCTGTACAGGTGTCATGCGATCCATGAATTCAGGATCTAACAAATTAAAGAATAAGGAAATCACTGAGCAAGAAGGTTTCGTAAACCGTTAGAGAAATTAAAAAACAGAGTGCGCCTTCTGTGAAGCACCAGTAGCTGAGCTGGACGAATATGCTGAGCTGGGTTCTATTTCTATTTTAACATTCCCCCTCAAACGTAGGGGTGACTGAAGTAATACCCCAAGTTTGTTTCTCAGAAATGCAAACCTGGAGTGTGAGAGGGATTTGGTAAAAATGTCAGCAGTTTGATCGGAAGAAGGGACATAACGAACTTCAACCTCTTTATTCTGAATTTTGTCCCGAATGAAGTGCACATCTAGTTCAATATGCTTGGTTCGTGCATGAAATACTGGATTACACGCCAATGAACCCGCACTAAGATTATCGCACCATAAAACAGCAGCAGTAGAACAGGGAAACTTAAGCTCAACAAGTAATGATCTAATCCAGATAATTTCAGCAGTTAAATTCGAGAGGGCTCTGTATTCTGACTCAGTACTTGATTTTGCCACAGCATTTTGCTTGCGTGACGACCAGGAAATTAAGCTATCACCAAGATAAACACAAAAACCACCTACAGACTTCCTATTATCTGGAGATGCTGCCCAATCATCATCTGAAAAACCAGAAAGGGGAAGGCTGCTAGTAGAATTGAAAGTTGAATTACTTTGAATGTATAGGCCAGCATCTAAAGTACCTTGCAAATATCTAAATACTCTTTTTAAAGCTTTCTAGTGCACGGCAGTGGGTGTTTGCAAAAATTGACTGAGTTTATTAATGGTGAAACTCAAGTCTGGTCTTGTATGAGTTAAGTATTGGAGAGCACCTATAGTACTCCTGTAGATAGTAGGTTCTGTCATGCTTTCCCCCTCTGTGGCAGACAGCTGTAGTGCTTGAAATTCATTCTCCATTGCCTTAAACCAAACAGGACTAGTCATTGCTTCTGTGACATTTACAGGTATTCTTGTTTCCAACATTGTGACAGTAGCAGTAAATGGTATTCTAGGTTTCAAGGAGCCTGATTTACCTCTTGTGATCATGGGATGAACATTTTGGTCATTTCTGGCAATACTGACAGCATTCGAAGCTTGCTGTAAAACTGATGGAGCAGAAGCTAACATGTACCTTGTGGAGGATGAATCTATAGCAGAGTTAATTGTATCAGAATGCACTTGCTGTGTTGGGTCAACAGAGGGAAGCATGTATTTAGTGGAGGAACTGGCTAAGGAATCTGAATGGTTATTACTGTCAGTAAAATGCATAAAACGACTAGATGAGGGGGTACTTACAGAACCTATAGATGGATCAATAGTAGGAGAGGACTGAGCTGCTGCAAGTGAAGGTAAATCTGAACTGTGAGCATCATATGTAAAATGAGAGAAAAGAGGAACTATTTGATGAGATGAAGAGCTTTTTGATTGAGAAGGAGATGGGGACAAAAAAAGTGTAGAAAAAGGAAATTCATTGTGATTAAAAACCACATGTCTTGAGATGTATAATTTTCCAAAAGGAGAAAAACACTTAAAGCCTTTGTGACTAGGGCTGTATCCCAAGAAGAGACATTTTTGTGAATGGAATTGAAGTTTTTGAGTATTGTAAGGTGTTAGGCAAGGAAAGACAGCACAGCCAAAAGGATGCATATTATTATAATCTGGTTTTTTTTAAAATAAGGTTTCAAAAGGAGTTTTATTATGCAGAGGTGTGGAAGGTATTCTGTTAATGTTGTAAACAGCAGTTTGGAAAGCCTCCCACCAAAAAGTAAGGGGCATTTTGGCTTGAGCAAGCATAGTAAGACCAGACTCCACTATATGTCTGTGTTTTCGCTCAACATGTCCGTTTTGTTCTGAAGTGTGAGGACAAGTGTACAGATGAGATATGCCTTGGTCTTTTAAAAAAGAGTCAAAGATTACAAACTCTCCCCCTGAATCAGTGTGTATGGTTTTGATGGAACATTTAAATTGTTTTTCAACTGTGGCTTTAAATTGCTTAAAGGTAGAGAGAGCTTCACTTTTAAATTTGAGGGGATAGATCCAACTATATCTACTATAGTCATCTAAGAAGTTGACATAGTATTTAAAGCCTTGTTTTGATGGAATAGGTGTAGCACCCCATAGGTCCATGTGTATGAGCTCCAAGGGTTTTGATGCTTTAGAATTCGAAGGATTAAAAGGCAACTTGTGACTCTTACCAAACTGACATGCAATACAAAATGGCATATTTTCATTGCTGTCAAACCTGATATTACATGATTTTAAGACTTGAAATAAAACTTTTTGTGAAGGGTGTCCTAGTTTGTAGTGCCAGTCAAGAAGAAGAGCAGAGTTCTTGGTATTGGTGATAAGATTGACTTCTGGTTGAGTGGAAGGAAGCACTTGATATAGTCCATTTTTAATCCTTCCTTGCAACAGCTCCTTCCTTGAATTCTTGTCCTTGACAGAAAAAGAATTGGAGTTAAATTCCACAGATACATCATTTTGGGCAGTAAGTTGAGAAATGCTGATCAAATTTCTAGATATTTGAGGTGCATGAAGAACATTTTTTAAAAAAATAGGTTTGCAAGAGAAAGAAGCAATGGATGTTGACCCAACATGCTGTATAGGAATAGTATTACCATCACCAACTGTCAGCTTAACCTTACCATTAAATTTGTTCACCTGTTGCAGTTGACTGAGGTCATTAGTAACATGGTGGCTTGCCCCACTATCAAGACACCAGGCTGGATCGGAAGCAACTTCAGGTGTAGCAATATAGGCCGTGTATGGATTATTTTGTTGATTTTCATATGTTTTGTTTGAATTAGATGAATTACCCATATAACTCATATCAGTTCTATAATAACATATTGCTGCGACATGACCTGTTTTTCCACATATTTGACAAATAGGTCTAGAGTTAAAATGTCTGCCTCTTCCACAGTTCCTTCTTCTTGGTGAACTTCCTCTAAAATTCCCCCTATTACTGGTAGTATTGTTTTTTTTGAGTCTGCACAATGTTAGCAGTTGCTGAATTGAATGAGAGATTTTGAATAGCACTAAGTTGCTCGACCCTGCTTTCAAAAGTAAGTAATGCAATAGAAAACTCTATCCAGGATAAGTCAGACATGTAAGTGAGTTGTGTAACAATTGGAGTATATTCAGAGTCCAATCCACATAAAATTTGAGTAAATAAATCTTTAAGGGAAAGAGGACTGCCTGCCAAATTTAAGTTATCAGCTATACTCTTCATTTTAGCTAAGTACTCTTCCATCTTCATAGAACCCTTCCTGGTTCTCTGAAGTTCTCCTTTGTACCAGATCTCTTTGGCTTTTGTTGCAGCTCCTGCCATTTCTTCAGTGCTGCGCTAGAGATCCTTGCTGTTCTGACAATCAATGAGTTGTGTTGCTACCTCTACATTGATTGAGCTGTAGAGCCATTCGAGCAGCAGCTGGTTTGTGACCACCCATTCATCATACCTTGGGTTTCGTTCTGGTTTTTCAGTAGTAGTAATAATTTCAGGAGGGCAGGGATTTGTGCCATTGATAAAACCTTCTAAGCGATTCCCTTTAATGACGGGAAGCACAATAGAGCGCCATAGCAAGTAGTTATTCCTATCCAGCTTGACAGGAGCTACCAAGTTAAAGGAATTGGTTGAGGATTGTATATTTCTAAGGCCTGAGCCTGAGCCAGAGGTATTTAGAGAAACTTGTGGTGAGCTAGGTTCCATGATTAAGCGTTTAGCAGAGGTCACCTTCTGATACCAAGTTATGATTTAGAAGAAAGGCAAAGAATTACAGAATAGGCTCAGCTGATGAATTACTGAGACCTTCGTAATTCATATATATATACACACTTAGAGAAGATTACAGAAGCTATACAGGTGTCATGCGATCCATGAATTCAGGATCTAACAAATTAAAGAATAAGGAAATCACTGAGCAAGAAGGTTTCGTAAACCGTTAGAGAAATTAAAAAACAGAGTGCGCCTTCTGTGAAGCACCAGTAGCTGAGCTGGACGAATATGCTGAGCTGGGTTCTATTTCTGTTTTAACATTGATTTGTTTTCATTGTAGTTGTCCTTCAACCAAAAAGAAAATGTGGGGGCTATTCTTGCTTTTTAAATTCCAAATTTTTTCTATTTTCTTTCTTTTTCATTGTAGATGCTTATGTACTCAAATGACTTTATTAATCAATAATCATTCACTTGATATAAAAAATAAACATTCACTTGATTATTAAGTCATTGGGTATCGTTAGGAATTGTTTGGCATGCCATCATTTCCAAAATTATAATAATTTACTATGATATGGAATAATATTATATAAATATTTATTTCTAATTAAAAATTTTTAACTAGTTAAAAATTAGAATGACCACCCACATTATATATTTTTCAATACTTTTTTACCCCGTTAAATTAAAAATCAAATATTAATTCAATATATGAAATTGTATAAAATTATAATTGTTTAAAAAACTAACTTTATATTTTTAAATTCTTGATTAATTTTAAGACCACATATTTTAAATTCCCTAGATTTTCTTGGGTCAATGTGGGGTGATTTGTTCAGTGTATGATATATCGTGGCGTGATTTTTTTCTTTTTCATTGTAGTTTTCTCCTAAAGGACAATGTGGGTTATCCTTGCTTTTCAAATTCCAAATTATTCCATTTCTTTCGTTTTCATTGTAGGTGCTTATGTATGCAGATAGCTCAATTAATCATTGTAATTAATTAGTATTGACTTGACTTAGAAAATAGAGAATAATGACTTTTCTCCTAGAAAATAGAGAATAATGACTTTTCTCCACACATATAGACTGATTGATTACCAAGTCATTGGGTGTTTAGTTTCACCAAATAATAGAGTTTTGCTTAGGATAAAATATTACCAAATATTGTCCTTCAATCTTGATATCTAGTTAAAAAATAATTGAAAAGAGGAATAACCTTCCACCACATGATATTTAAAAAATAATTGAAACTAAAATAAGTTATAAAATTTTAGACTAATCAGCCACTGAATATGACTTAATTTATAACAACTAATTTTATAGACTCAAATGTTCATTGACCTAGAAAAGAGGAATAATTTTCCACCGCATGGGAATAAAGTAAACATTTCCGTACATATAATCGATTTGATGTTTTGATTACAAGTAATTTTCTTCTAGAAGTGGGAGAGTCATGTAATTAATTTTTTTAAGAAAATAATTTATCCTGAAATTTTTATTGCAATAAACAAAAATTTGGACGGAACATCCAAGTTAATTTCTAAGTCTTGTGCCCCTAAACAAAAGGCAATAATTTGTGGTCTCATTAATAGCAATTTACCCCAAAAAAGGTTTTTCCTAAAGGTGTAAGTAAGTAGGGTTTGCTACCTTTTCTAAATTTTCAAATTTTAAATTAAATCAATGTGCAGTTTTTTTTTTTTAATTGTCTCGTTGTATTCAGTGTCTGCATTGGAGAAGCTTATGGACTTAAATGACTTATTCATTGACTTAGAAACTGGGAATAATTTTTCAGCACATATTAGATATTAAAATGTACCAAATTATTTCTCCAAACTTAAGTAAAACAAACTTTTGTTAATTTTAGAGTTATATATAGTAATTGATTGAAACAAGAAAAACTTTTTAGTGTTTTAAGCTAAACAAATTAAACTTTTAGAAACTTGACCAAGGATTGAAATAAGCTGAAGCATAGTGTGCGCTATTTATAACTTGAGAATGCAATACACAAAGAATGAATCTGGACACATGGCAGTGGATCCACGAAATAAGGCCGCTAACTAACTTCCTTTCTATTAAATGCAAAGAAATTATAAAGAAAAAATAAAAGAAATTTTGCACAAACAAAAACCAAACAGTCTAGAATTATAAAACTCAAATGCGGAAAAATTCTCAAATAAAAACATGAATGCTCTAATCATAAACCTATTGTATGTTGGTCTTAATAAGCAATAAGAATATATAATAATGAAGTAGTAAGAGCGTACATTGATCCAACGTAACTCGGAGATTAAAATTATGAGTAGACTTTTCTGGGAGAGTATGAGTGGCTTTCTCTCAATGGTTTTTGACTGATAGAACAAATGACAAACACATCCACCTACTTTATATAACTCAGGGAACTACTACTCAATATGATACCCATGGGTTGACCTTAATTATAATAACACCACATCATTGTTATTATTAGTGTCGGGCATCTAAATATAAAATTATTTTGACAACATCCCGGACCAATTATAAAATATATCAAATAAACTCTTCAATATAAACTTTATGCTCAATATGATACCTATGGGTTGACCCTAATTATAATAACACCACATCACTGTTATTATTAGTGTCAGGCATCTAAATATAAAATTATTTTGACTAACACCCCGGACCAATTATAAAATATATCAAATAAGCCCTTCAATATAAACTTTATGAAGATCTTAGACCTAATATAGCACTTTATATATGTCCCAAGAATATGTACACATATATAATATTTATTATGTTAATTCATCCAAATAATTATGTTGTTAATGCTAAATATTATTTATAAAATAATTAAATAAATATATAATAATATATATTAAATTAATAACACTAACAAAAAATTATTTACAATTAACAGAATGAATGTAACACCTCAACATAGCACCACAGATTGGTTTACATCGAATAGGCTTTTGCATATGTGTGATGGATGCTTTAACTAGAGAATTACTCTTAACATCCCCTATCAAACAAGAGGATGGTTTGATGAACACCTTGAGTTTGTCTCTGAGATATGCAAATCTTGTATAAGGGTTTTGTGAGAATATGAATTGTTTAATCAATAAAAGGTACATATCTTACTTCAATTCACTACAAAAAAACAGTGATATAATGGCGTTTTTCATAGCTATATAGGGGTATTTTTAAACACCACTAGCTAGTTTAGTGATGTTTAGTTCAAACACCACTAAATCAAGTGATACAAGCCATTTAGTAGCATTTTTTGACAAATGTGGGCGCAAATGTCACTAAATATATACAGTGGCATTTGTTGTGGCACTTCCAATCGTCATTGATTTCTTTACAATGAATTTTCTTTCTACATCACTCTCAACGACAAATCTAGTCTGAAACACAAATAAAAAGCTTAATTAGAATATATATAATTAAGAAAATAATAAATCAATAATCGATAACTATTATCGCTATATTATTTGAAAATACAGATTCCTTGTAGTGGCGTGGAATGGTCTTCTAATCCGAATAAGTGATACGTGGGGCTGTGTAGTTACATCCCACAGGACCGGTGAATGATGATAGCATCCCTGCAGCTTCTCCAATGGCCTAAACAAGATCATTCCATTCCAATTTGACCCTTCGACTTGAGGGAAGAGGCCATAAATCATCCACCGATAGTTGCTTAGTCTGCACAACTCCATTATCATCTATAACAAAGAAAAATTTCTTTAACTTAAATATAAATAACATTAAGATTAATTAGTGACATAAAAAAATGAAATAAATTATCAATCGTTTCCACCATCCAATAACCACCGATGTGAGAACGTTGTGCAGAAGAAGTCCCAGGCTATGGCGATGTAGTCTCGGAATGTGGCGATGGAGTCTTGGATTGTGGTGATTAAGTCCAGAGTTATGCTGATGAAGATGACATTTGACGAGTCATCTGAGTGTGAAGTGGAATGACTGGCTCCAACCTCAGTGGCTCTACACCACAACTAGTTGACGGACTTGATAGTGGACTTCCACTACTAAAAACTCCATTTCTAGCAAAGGAGCCTGATTTGCTCTTTTTTCTTAAATAATCTTTTCATTCTTATATGCTTAAATAATTTAAAAAAAACATGTTAAGATTGAAAAAAAAAAAAATAAATTAAGCACATAGCTATTTATAAAATAAAAAATGGTAGGAGCAAAAATACTTATATAAAATTAGCTAGGCATTTCTTAATCTGCATTGTCAATGATATCCCCTACTAGTGGTAAATTTGTTTTACCATCAGGGAACAATGGCTCTAATTTTTGGAGTCGATGAACTTACAATTTCCCTGTTGAGACAAGGTATATCACTCAGAACCCCCCACAGGCTTTCCAATTGCAAGAAACAATGTATCAGCCGTAGATGATCAACTTTAGGGAGATCATCAATATGTCCTGGTCGATTAAACGCTGTCTTGTTTATGCCATTATGACAGTCGAATCGTCTAAAATTGAATTCATGGCAATTTGCAGTATAATGATCTCCCCATGTCATTCTTACTCTTAGAGCCTTGCTTCTAATTGTCTAATTAATTGTTCAAACACTAATTATACTAATTACTCAGTAATTACAAAAGGGGTCTTGTTGACAGGATTAAAACATAAAACAGAATAATGAACACAATAACACAACCATGAAATCAATCATTCAATCCCTAGGGTCTGCATCTATCATTATCTAATTATTGGTTTGTTCTGATTTAATCATATCATTCAGTTTTCAATTAAAATTCTCAGAAGATCTTCCAAGACTGAACTATACCAGAATCATAATCAAGGAAATCTCTGCTAATCACAACATAAAATAATTCGTTTAAGCCTTAACTGAATCATGTCTCCATAATCGCATACTGACATGTTAATTCTATCCTAACTCACTGCACACATATAGCAATTGCATACATGTACATACAACAATAAATTCTCAGATAAAAATTACATAACAGGACTCACATTTAAAAAGTGATATCAGAGCAAAAATAAACACAAGAACAAAAACCATTGTAAAACATAAATGAAATAGCATTGGAAACCAGAAAAACTTATTTGTATTGATGCAAAGATTCAAGATACTGTTGGGACGTTCTGGCAAGTGTACCAGTCGCACAAGTAATATAGTGTTAAAATGAGTAAAGAGTTATCGTCTCCACAGGGACTAACGTGCTAAGTACTCCAGAAATTCAAACGCATTATTTAGGCAAACCAATTTTTGATTTAAGAAGCTCTAGTTGATGGTAAAAGCAAATTACAATAAAATCGAATGGAAATAATTCAAATAAAAGGCCTAGAGTTACTAATCCCCCTCTTTCATTATAGGAATTGCTAATTCTCCCTAACACTTGTGATTCAGTTCAATTATACACAATAATCTTAGGTTTTCTAATGGCTTAAAGTGATTCTCCCGAACCTAAATTAAGCTACCCAACTCTACACAATCCCTTATGTGAGTTTGAGTCGAATTAATGTTAACCTAATCTGATTAAATGAGGTTAATTAATATTCCTATTAATTAACAAGTAAAACCCCTAGGTTCTATCACTCGCCCTAATCATTCAGTGTTCTACCACCATCTCCCTCTCCCAAGTTCAATGAAGGCAACATACAGATCATAAAATGGCCAATTTTATAACAAGTTCAGGAAATATGAATGATAGGTATGTATTAAATTGACAAGAATCACAAGTTTCAAGAGAAAAACAAATCCTAATCTGAATTTGGGTTCATAGTAACCCTAGAACAGAAAATTAGCCACTCATGGCTCCTAAACTACAGAAAGTAGTAAAAGAATGAGCAAACTCCATGAATCCGAGGTTGGGTTGACGGAATTCGGGCTTGATCGGCTTCGAAATGGATTCCTCCTTCTCTTCTAGCAGAAATCGGTGCCTCCCCTCTGTCTCCAACTCAGAATTAACCTAAAAAGTATGTTCTGACACATTTATATCAGTGCAGGATCGCGAACTACCGCTATAGCGGTGAATTCCCACCACTATAGCGGTAGGAGGCAGAGAAGAAAGCTTAAAATTGAGTTTTTTCAGGTTTTACCGCTATAGCGGTAAAGATCCACCGCTATAGTGGTGGCTGGCAGAGAAGAAGGCTGCAAAATCCTTTTTTCAGCACTCCACCGCTATAGCTGTAAATTCTACCGCTATAGCTGTGGGAGACAGCATTCACGTCAGCATTTTCAGAATTCAGCTCTAGCATTCCATCTTCTAACACGAACTTTTTACCAACTCAACCTACACCAAAAATAGCAAATAAACACATTAAATTGCATAAAAGAATCATGAAATCACTCAATTTATTAAAAGATTAAAGAAAATTAAAACTAATCTAAACTACTCAAAATATGAGCTAAGAATTACAATACTACAAGAAAGAGATCAAAAGAGAGGGTATTTAGCATCAAAATGACACTAAATTGAGAACTCAACACTCCCCCAAACTTGAACCTTTGCTTGTCCTCAAGCAAAAACTTTTAATGAAAAAAAGTTTGAGAAAAATATGTGCAACCATGAATATGTGCAACTAGGAGGAGTAACGATCTGGAAATGTGAATTAAAACAAACCAAGCCTCATCAAACCATTACTCAAAAGATTTAACTCAAGAGTTTGCAATCTTAAGGATTCAAAAAGAAGTGTTAACCAAACCACCAGAAAATTTGAAATCAAAGCTTCACCTCTTGGAATAGTTTATAAAACCAAATTCACAAAAATTCCAAAACTAAATTACTTATTTGTTCTCAAAGGCATCGTTTTATTTCGATTCTCAAGGGCTTCACTGTTTTGTTCTCAAGAATATAGCTTCCTAACTTTCCTTATTTCCTTTGGAATTTTTTTTGCCAATTTTCTCATTTTATTTTAATTACAGAAGCCTATCCTTTATTGAAACTTTCAGCTATCCCCTTATTGAATCCTTTTTTCACTAGCCTCTTATTGAACTTTTTTTTAATATATAAATATGAAAATGATCTAAAACCATTCAAAGAGACAAAACAAGACTCCTGTTATTTTGAAGTGATACGACTAACACTTACAAAATATGAAAACTTAAGATTAGCAAACTCAAGAGGTAACTCTTAAAAAGAATTTCATTTGACATGATTTGACTTGTCAAATAACTTCAAATTTCAGATTTCAAAATTTTCAAAAATTTCCTCCTACTACACATGCATATGGACAACACAAAATTAACCAAAATTTTCTCAAAGAAGAAACCCATCAACAAACCTCTCCCCCAAACTTAAATTTAACAGTGTCCTCACTGTCCCAAATCAGCCCATAGAGGAAAAGAATAAACAACATAACAAACAAAACAAAATAAAACAAAATGCTATTACGAACATCCTAACTGCCATTCACCAAGATAATAAACATGACCATATTCAGCATTTATCAATTCAACTCCAAAATAAAATAATAAATAGCAGTTAAAATATTACTAATAGCAGCACATTAAACCACAACAAAAAAAATAGAAGAAAAAAATTACGAAAGCAATAAACTTGGGTTGCCTCCCAAGAGCGCTAAGTTTATAGTCTTTAGCCAGACTTTACCAGGGCGCCTATGCTCAAGGTGGATCCTCCAGTTTCTCCTGTTTCTTGCATCCGCTCAGTTGAGTAACAGCATTCTGCACAATATCGGGAGGTTTGAATCTTTGAGGATTGTCACGAAACTTTACAAGAACTTCTAAAATTTCTAGAGTTATCTTTGTTCTTTTCTTTTCATCTTCTTTATCCTCATCACGAACTTTACTCATCTTGTTATGACAATACCCGTGAGATTCTTTATCAATCATCTTTACTATATAGCACTCCTCTGGGTCATCAGAAGTCTTCATTGCCTTGTTCATGTTAAAGATGACCTCTTGATCATTAACTCTCATAGTTAACTCACCTTTATGAACATCAACTAATGTTTTTCCAGTTGCAAGAAAAGGTCTTCCCAAAATGATCAGGATTTTCTTGTCTTCCTCATAATCCATGATAATAAAATCAGCCGGAAAAATCAACTTGTCCACCTTGACAAGCACATCCTCAATGATTCCGTTCGGATAGCACATCGAACGGTCAGCTAACTGCAATGTCACTGTGGTAGGCCGAGCATGTCCCAGACCCAATTTCTTGAAAACAGACAATGGCATCAGATTGACACTGGCTCCCAGATCGCATAGTGCCTTTCCAGAAAATTTGCTTCCAATGTTGCATGGGATCACGAAGCTACCTGGATCTCTCATTTTGCTAGGAAACTTCTTTTGGAGAATGGCGCTGCATTCTTGAGTCATAGAAACAGTTTCAAACTCACCCAAGCGCCTTTTTCTTGACAAAACATCCTTCATAAATTTTGCATAACTGGGCATTTGTTCCAATGCCTCCACGAATGGGATGTTGATATGAAGTTGTTTCAAGATCTCCAAGAACTTCTTATATTGCCAGTCCAAATTAAACTTTTTATGCCTCAGAGGATAAGGCATTGGTGGAATAAACCTTTCAGCTCTCAAGTCTTGACTGGTATTTATACCCTTTCCTTTAGCACCCGAAGCATGTATATTCCCAGCTGCCATTTCTTGGGGCTTGTCAACTTTTTCATTCTCTTCTTTAGTTATCACCCCTTCATTCTGATCATGTGATTTTATAGCATCAAGGAGCTCTTTACCACTTCTTAAGGTAATGGCATCAATACTCTTTCCCCTCCCTTCTTGGATTGTTCTCAGTATTACTAGGGAGGTTACCTTGTGGCCCGTTGTTCAAAGCAAGAGCTAGCCGTCCCATCTAAGTTTCAAGATTCTTGATAGCCACATTCTGAGTCTGAAACATCGATTCGCTTCTCTCCATGAATTTCATAAACATCTCCTCCATCGACGGCTTCTTCTCTACTTGAGGTGGTGGAGCTCTATTTTGAGGAGAAAAGTTATTCTGACTATTAAACCCAGGAGGATGAGATAGCCTACCAGAAGATGAAGTTGAGGGATTAAGGCAACGATTATTACTCCAAGAGAAATTAGGGTGATTTCTAGAATTCGGATGATATGTGTTGGAGTATTGGTTATTCTGGTCCTTCTGTAAATTACCCATATAGTTTAACTGTTCCACTGATGGAAATTCTTCACAACACCCGTTAACGTGAGCCCCTCCACAGAAATCACATTTTGCACCTGGCATAATTATCGCATTCACCTTCGCCGATTCATTCTGTCTTGAGCACAACAAGTCCACTTTCCTGGTTAATGCTTCATTCTGAGCTAACAAAGCATTTAAGGTGTCTAATTCCATGACTCCCCTTCTTGAAGCATTCTTGGATCGGCTAGATACATTTTGGCTCGCCCCAATAGTCTCTATTATCTCTCTTACCTGCACTATAGATTTTGCCATCAAAGCACCACCAGCTGCAGTGTCCAACTTATCTTGAGTCTCATATGTGAGACCACTGTGAAAAATAGTGAGCTGCTGCCACTCTTGGAGACCATGGTTTGGACACTTCATCAGTAAATTCTTGAACCGTTCCCAGGCCTCATATAAACTTTCGCCTTTATGCTGATAAAAGGCTGTGATCTCATTCCTCAATTTGATTGACCTTGAGGGAGGAAAGAACTTATTTAAAAACCTCTTTTGCAGTTCATCCTAAGTTGTGATACTCCCTCTCGGTTGAGCGTTCAACCAACTCTTAGCAAAATCCCTCAAGGAAAAAGGAAACAGACGAAGACGTATGGCATCATCACTTACCCCATTCATCTTAACCATGTCACAGATATCTAAGAAGTTTGTGATGTGGTTGTTTGGGTCTTCTATCGGGCTCCCTCCAAACTGGTTCTACTGGACCAAATTCATCAAGACTGCCTTTATTTCAAAGTTGTTTGCACCAAGTGGAGGTTTCACTATGCTGGACGCATGTCCACCCTCAGTGGGTGATGCATAATCCCACACAGCTCTATTATCATCCTCCTGAGGCTCATTTCCAGCCCTATTACCAGCATTAACTTCAAAACCCCAGTGGTTTTGGTTATCCTCAGACATTTCTTCTTGTGTAACTTGGCTCACTTGAGTTCTCCTTTCTCTCGCTTCTCTTCTAGTTCTCCTTGCTAGTCTGTCGATCTTAGGCTCAAAGAGAAGATCAGAAGTATGAGTGGTGCCTCGCATACACAATAGAAAACTCCAGTCAGAATTAACAAAAAAAAATCTCAAAATTAATGCTAAAAGTAAAAATGACTAACTACACAAAAACACATAAAATAAAAAAAACTAAAACAAAATAAAACAAAACAGAAAAAAAAAATGCCTAAGCTAGCACTTTTAAATTTCTTAGAATATTAGCTAAAAACCGTTAGTCCCCGGCAATGGCACCAAAAACTTGTTGGGACGTTCTGGCAAGTGCACCAGTCACACAAGTAATATAGTGTTAAAATGAGTAAAGAGTTATCGTCTCCACAGGGACTAACGTGCTAAGTACTCCAGAAATTCAAACGCATTATTTAGGCAAACCAATTTTTGATTTAAGAAGCTCTAGTTGAAGGTAAAAGCAAATTACAATAAAATCGAATGGAAATAATTCAAATAAAAGGCCTAGAGTTACTAATCTCCCTCTTTCATTATAGGAATTGCTAATTCTCCCTAACACTTGTGATTCAGTTCAATTATACACAATAATCTTAGGTTTTCTAATGGCTTAAAGTGATTCTCCCGAACCTAAATTAAGCTACCCAACTCTACACAATCCCTTATGTGAGTTTGAGTCGAATTAATATTAACCTAATCTGATTAAACGAGGTTAATTAATATTTCTATTAATTAACAAGTAAAACCCCTAAGTTCTATCACTCGCCCTAATCATTCAGTGTTCTACCACCAACTCCCTCTCCCAAGTTCAATGAAGGCAACATACAAATCATAAAATGGCCAATTTTATAACAAGTTCAGGAAATATGAATGATAGGTATGTATTAAATTGACAAGAATCACAAGTTTCAAGAGAAAAACAAATCCTAATCTGAATTTGGGTTCATAGTAACCTTAGAACAGAAAATTAGCCACTCATGGCTCTAACACTACAAAAAGCAGTAAAGGAATGAGCAAACTCCATGAATCCGAGGTTGGGTTGACGGAATTCGGGCTTGATCGGCTTCGGAAATGGATTCCTCCTTCTCCTCTAGCAGAAATCGGTGCCACCCCTCTGTCTCCAACTCAGAATTGACCTAAAAAAATGTTTTGACGCATTTTAAAATAGTGCAGGATCGCAAACCGCCGCTATAGCGGTGAATTCCCACCGCTATAGCGGTAGGAGGCAGAGAAGATAGCTTAAAAATGAGTTTTTTCAGGTTTTACCGCTATAGCGGTGAAGATCCACCGCTATAGTGGTGGCTGGCAGAGAAGAAGGCTCCAAAATCCTTTTTTCAGCATTCCACCGCTATAGCTGTAGATTATACCGCTATAGCTGTGGGAGACAGCATTCACATCAGTATTTTCAGAATTTCAGCTCTAGCATTCCATCTTCTAACACAAACTTTTTACCAACTCAACCTACACCAAAATTAGCAAATAAACCCATTAAATTGCATAAAAGAATCATGAAATCACTCCATTTATTAAAAGATCAAAGAAAACTAAAACTAATCTAAACTACTTAAAATATGAGCTAAGAATTACAATACTACAAGAAAGAGATCAAAAGAGAGGGTATTTTGCATCAAAATGACACTAAATTGAAAACTCATCAGATACATTCTCCAGTTCATATTTGACCAATTACATAAAGGTTCTAACAATCCATAGGGACTAAAATGAATATAAAGGAAAGGAAAAATATATGAAAAACTAAGCTACAAAATTGGTGGAAGGTGATCTCCAACACCCTTCAAATGGATTTGAAGTGCCCTTTTTAAAAAAGCTGGAAAGAGAAGGATGAAATTGCAATTTGGCCAACTTGTGTGCTGTCCATCTTTGACATTTTCTCCTACTGTTTTTTACTAGTTTTCTACTGCTGGTTGTTGCTGCTATTTCTAACTTGTAATTGCTGCACATGCAATGAATCAAACTTCAAATCGATGTTTTATGCTTTTGATTTGGACTTCTATTTTGGCTATAAGAATTCAGATGATTATGTGATCCACTTGCTATTTTTACTGACAATATTTACTATTATTTTTTACTTTTATTTCTGTTATTTGTTTGTTGATTTTGTTCTTGTTTTTGCTGCAAAAAAAAATATTTTCTAATGTGCTTCAAATTTGCTAAACAGTGCAGAAATATGGACCCTACTGATACAATCAGCGTGGTTAATGCCCAGTCAGCATCTAGGTGGCACCATGTCAGCACAAAGTCATTGCCACATCATCATAAAATTCTCTAATTGATTCTCTACAAAAATATACAATTGAATTAAGTGGGATAAAATTATGAAATTGAAGCATATTAATTATAAAATTAATTTACATCTAATCAATCTAAAAATACAATAAAATTAGAGAATTTGCAATATTAAATTGGCAATGGGACTAAGATAGGGACTAGAATGAATGGAAAATGCCTTTTATCACTGTCTCAACTCCTGCTAAATATCTTCAATAGAATGTTAAAACTTCTTGTGCCATGTAACCTTTTGCTATAGACCCTTCTGATTGAGTCATATTTTGTACATAGGACTTCAATTTCCCTAGATATCTATAGAAGATCAACTTGAAATATTGTTATTGATATCTCTATAAATGAATAACTGAATATGAAAAATTACCTCATTCCTAAATTACCTCTCTATAGGGTACATCCATCGATATAGAACTGATCTGCTAACTTTCACTTCATCAACCAAATAGGCAATGAGATGCACCATGAACGTAAAAAATAAAGGTGAAAACAACATCTCCATATTGCACGACATTAAACACAATCCTGTCTTAAAACTTGTTTAGACCATTCACATTTAATATTTTACTACACAATTGCTTAAAGAAAGAGCATAGGTCAATAATAATTGCAGCAACTTGTTTCGATAGTGTCTTTTTTATAGCTAAAGCTAATGGCAAAACTTGCTTCGTAAAAATGTAAGAATCGTGACTCTTCAATTCTCCAAGTTTTTGTTGCCTTAAATCAATACATATAGAAATATTATTAGAATAACCATCAGGGACAGTAATATTTTTTAATGTCATCAGAAACAAATCTTTCTTTGTATTATTCATGGTAAAAATAGTCTGAGGATATCTTCCAGTTTTATCAAGCCAAAGATCTGATCTAATACTTATTCTTGTAAATCTTTTCTTGCATTTAAGTGGTCCTTGGATTTACTAAACACATTAAGCAATGTGAAGACAACATTGTTACAAACATTTTTCTCTATATGAATCACATCCAAATTGTGATGTATCAAGTTGTTCACTCAATAAGGAAGTTCAAAGAAAATGCTCTTCTTACGCAATTGTTAAGGGCTCGCATTTGCATCACTAGCCCCTCGTGCCCTTTTCCTCCGTCCCTCTCTAAACACCACATTAATATTAGAAAATTTGATTTATGATATCAAAACCAGTCATTTTCATCAGTGGACCTCTCTTCTCCACTTTACTATCACCGTCAAATCTGTTTTGAGCCAATCTAAATTTATGTTCTAAGTGTAAAAATTGACGATGACCCATAAAACACCACTTTCGACTATGTGGAAGTCGAAAGAGAATAGAGTCAAAGATGCATACTAGACAAGCTAACTCGGTATGAGTATTCAATCGAGACAAAATCCCAAGACTTGGAAAATCACTAATAGCCCATAGAATAGCTAAATGCATGTTAAACATTTCTTCATGTGAGCATCATATGTTTCAACACTGATAGTCCACAATCTTTCAACTCCTCTATCAATGGCTGCAAATAGACATCAATATTATTACCCGAGGCTTCCTTCCTTGGAATAATCATTGAAAGAATGAGAGAACTCTATTTCATACACATTCATGAAGGGAGATTGCAAGATATTAGAATTGACGGCCAAATGTTGTAACTTGTACTTAAAGTTCAAATGGGTTGAAACCATCAATTGCTAACCCTAGACGAACATTACGGGGATTCGAAGCAAATTGATAATTTGTCAAATCAAACATTTTTCAAGCTTCAGAGTTCCTTGGATGTCTGAGCAACCTATCAGTATTCCTATCCTTAGCATGTCATTTCATGTGTTCAGTGGTCTTAGATGACAAAAACAACCTTTATAATATGGGCTTTAATGAAAAATATCTTAGAATGCTGGCAGGTCAACTTTTCCGCTTTTCGTTTTCACTTGACACACATTTATCCTTAGGTTTCCATTTAGATACATTGCACTTTTTACAAGCATCTCTATTACTATCATCCCCCCAGTATAACATGCAGCCATTCGGACATACGTGAATTTTAGTGTAATTGAGCCCCCAGTATAACTTTGATCGCTAAAATCCTGCAATCACCCTTGTGATCATTAGTAGAGTAACTAGTCGACAATTAGTGTTAATTAGTGTCGATCAATTAATTAGGCCATTAGAGGCAAGGCTCCATGAGTGAGAACGACTTAGGGATCCCTATACTACAAAGTTCCCACAAACTTAATTATGGGTGATTTGGCAGTTATTGTAGCATGAACTAGAATTTTAGTGCCATTGTTGGGGAGCCAAACGCTTTTGTGTAGCTTAATTAGTTGTTCAATTATCTTTTTAGTTGATTTCAAGTTGTTTCTTTGTGTTAAAGTGGTCTAAAAATTTATCAATTTTTTGACCAATTACTTTTCAATCGGGAAACACTTGCTTCGATTGAGCTAAAAATTGGTATCCAACTAAATTTTGATGTTATGAGTAGGGCTCATTGCGTAAGAGCACTACCTTATCTCGGCCAAATTCCAACTTTTATACCATTTTTTCCATTTTACAATCTTTTTGTTAGTTTTTCTAATTTTTGTGAATTTTCTTGTGATTTTTGTAGGTTTTATGCTCTCAACTTGTGAAAGATTTTTCCCAAAAGAAATTTTAAATTTCTGAGATACTTGAATTTTGGTGTTTTTCATGGGCTGGAGCATAGAAGTAGTAGTAATAATAGTGTTTTCTATGTTTTCTTTGTATATTTTATATTCCTACTCTATATTAAGGTTTTCTAAGAAGAATTGGCTCATTTTGATCAAGAATTAGATAAGCCCTTTTTATAGGCTAGTAAGAGTAATTGTGTTAGGAATAGTGCTATTGTTGTAGTTTTGCTTAGCATGGTTGTATATAGGATAGAATCAGAGTTTAATTCTTGTTTTTGGAGTGGATTTAAGTGAGTGAGATTTATACGTCACCCGTAGATCAATTTAGAATTGAGAATAGCTTAGATGAGTTAACATCCATGGTGGAGTACCTATCCCTTTTTCATGAACAACAAGAACCATATATAAGATAAACCAATACCCTCTTTTGCAAGAAAGTATGAAGTCCTATATAGGAGTCTTTCCTAGCATTATGGAGCTTCCCCAACAGTCCTTTTATGATCCATACCCCACACCATACCATCTTGAATTTGAACATCTAAACATAGGTATGAAAGGTTATTCCATCAGCCATGTGAGAAAGAAAGCCATGCTTCTTACCTTAGTGATATACCTTCTCCAACCACTCCTAGGGAAGCCGAGCCTAGCTTGGAAGACTTGGTTCAACAATTAGTTCCAAATACCCTATAGTTTTAGCAACGAACTATGGTAAGCCTTTAGAGTTTGGAAACCCAAATAGGCCAACCAACTAGCACTATTGATGAATTGATCAATCAAGGTCTGATTATAGTTAACCTTCTCTACTTGTGGCAAATCTAGGTGATGTTGATAGTGCCATTTTTCTAGAGAATATCACACAGATAGATGGTCTAGCCCTCTACCATGAATTAGAAGAATTAGATTTAGATGGGCAAAATAGGGAATTCCCTTCTTCTAGTAGCACGAGTTAGATAAGTGAGTATAAGTAAGCTAATTAGGATGACTTCCCCTTCCAAGTTAGACCATCCCCTCCTCTAATTAGTGTACTACCTAGTCAAATGTTCCTTATTTTTTTAAGGCAATTATGACTTTTTTTTATGAATTTTCGTTTACAAATTATATATATATATAGTTGAATGATTGCTATGTAAATTGCTAGAGGGACGAATACAAAAGAATTATTAAAATGGAGTAGAGTCTAGCATAGTGTAGGTTAAGAAGGGCTAGAATAACCAAAAGGCCCAACGCCTAAAATAATAGAAAAAAAATGGCTATGTGAAATAATCTAGGGCCCTAATAGAAGAAGTCACATACGCCCTGATAAGATAATTAACTTAAGCCTAATTAACATTAGTTAATTAGGCCCAGATAGGACAATTAACTTAAGCCCAATTAATATTGGTTAATTAGGCCTAGTAGGACCTCAATTAAATAAGAACCCAATTCACCTACTATAGCCCACAGACCTAGTGGCGTGAAGCCCATACTAGGATAGCCAAAATGAAAAAAAAAAGGAAGAGAAAAAGGAAGAAGTTGGTGTGAGTTTAGTAAGGATAAGGAGGAAGGGCATTTAACTTAACTAAGGCCTATCCAAAACAAAAAACAACTAACAAACAAGAAGAGGATAATGCTTCTTAGATGTTAAATAAGTTTGAAAGGATCAATTAAATAAAATATAATCTAATATAACAATTATAAATAAAAAGAGGATAGTGCTTCTTAGGTATGAACTAAGTTTGAAAGGATTAATTAAATAAAAGATAATCTAATATAATTAGAAAAGGACCATCTCAGCTTTAATTCAATTTAAACAAAGGGATTTATCTCAAATTAAAATTTAATTAAACTAACCTAAACCTAGTGACCAAGTGGATGGATTTCTCTCTCTCTTTCTCTCTCTCTTTCTCGCTCTCACACTACCACACAGCCACACACACCCATAGGGAAAGAAAAACCATGATCCCCTTCCTTCATTCTTTAAAAGAGATCAAACAAAGAAATATGAAGAAGGAAAATCACAAAAAAAAAAAGAAATGCAAGATTAATCCCTTTTTCAATCTCTTGAACAAACCCTAGCCCCACACCATAACTACAACCCATAAACACCCTTATGACCTGTACACTCCATCCATAATCAAGAACTCAAGGAATCACTTCAATAACAAGGATAAAAATAAGGTAAGAACAATGAAACTAAAAACTTCTGCCTTGATCTTTCTCGTAACTTGAATTGACCATATCTCCTCAGGGAAATTCCAAAATTAATGAGCTACCTATCCCTAGAAAGTTATTTTGTCTAGTTTCAAAAAAAAAAACTGGAGTCATTTGAAAATACCATACTTTTTGGGATATATGGCTGAAACAGTGCGTGAAGGTCAAAAACTAAAATAACACAATTTTCTATTTTAGTTTTAATCCTTTCTTTTTTGAAACAAATGGTGGAAGGACTTTGATATAATAGCAAGGAAACCTTGTAAGTGAATGAGTCCTAACTTATAGTCACATATTGTTTTGATTCATGATGTTTGAAATCAAGTTGACATTCATCGATAAGAGATAGACAATGGATTTGAATAGCAATGTATTTGTTTTAAAAATTAAACCTTTGAAAGGAAAAGGAGCAAACTAAGGATTATGGGAAATCAGGAATTTAAATATAATTCTTGTTTAATATTGTAATTTTATGAAATTTTTATGTATATGAACACATGGATTTGATTATGATTAGAAAGCCGAAAAGGCATGTTTGAGCACACCAGTAGTACCCCCAAATCTGTGGATGAGCAACACCAATAATGAATCTTAGCAATGATTGGTGTGACACTCCCTTATAATAGGAGGACACGAGCTAAGCTCAAGTAAGATGAACCCGAGAGGTGCCTTATTAATGAGGGGTTATAGCGTGAGGCATCACGTAAGGGTAAAAGGGTCACCAGGTGGCTCCACCTAGTGATGAGTACTGAAACCTGGGGATTGTGAAACGGATTGTATGAAACAATGTCCGATATGTTTTCTTGAACTTGTAACAAGTTTTTTAGCCCATATGTTCGATATTATGAATTTTTACTTATTTTGTTTCTATGATTTGTTGACTCCATGCATTCATTGAGTTTTTCCCAAAACTCACACTCATGCTTCCTGCCTTTTCTGATGTTTCTATTAATAGTGAACCCCTTTGTGAGGAGTAATGAGGTGTCTAGTGCTTGTCAATCTTCCTGTTGCCAGGTAGGTCAAGTCATTTCCATGTCGAATATATGGCTTTGTGATCGGTAGGAAACTTAGGGGATTTTTAGGGACTTTTTCCTAGTATGAACGGTTTTAATTTAAAAAAAATGGATCTACTACCAGACGTTATTATTAAGGACATTTGGAAGGAATAATTTCATTTATATTTGAATTCTATAGATTTCAGATTTTATATAAATTTTTTGAGTTGGGAACCTTTCTGGCTTGCTTTTTGGATAGATGTATGATTTAAATTATATAAATTTCCGTTATTATGTGTGGCATGATCTCTTTATATGCATGTAAGTATCCTTGCAAAGTAAATATAGAAAGGGACGTGCGATAACTATAGAAAAGGGATTTCAAAGAAGTTTTTCATCAAATTAAATTTTGAAACGTTATTAATTAAATATTGTTTTGTAATTAAATGATATGCTAAACCTTAGGATTATTTTAATTATGAACAACTCTTTCCCTAATACATTTTTAAAAGAAAACCTTGCAAACTCATATTCACATTAAGTCATTAAAGATAGTAATACTAGAATAGAAATTGTAGAATTATTATTTTTATCAATATTATCATATCATTATGGCTATTAACTAAACCATGAGAGCTAGTAGAATATACAAGGTGCCTCTTGTTTTAGACACCTTCATATCACTATCCTATTCAACATCTTTAAAAGATGAAATTAAGGAAATAAGAAGTCATTTTAAAATGACTAATTTGACTAAAAATGCCTTAATATCTCTTAATTAGAAATTTAGAAATTTAATGGAAAAAAAAGGGCATTAGAATACAGGGCCAACCCCATGTGCTGTGTGGTTTGGGTATTATTATTAGTACCTTTGAGAATGGGGTGGTGGTTCACGCAACTACGATGCCGAATCGCCTAGAATTGAATTCGTGGCAATTTGCAGTATAGTGATCCCCAAGTCGTGTTCACTCAAGGAGCCTCACTTCTAAACACTAATTAATCGTTCTAAACACCCAAACACTAATGAAAAGTACATAAACGGGGGGGGGGGGTTTGTTGGCAGCACTAATAAAAACAGAACAGAACAGCAATCAAATAACTACAACAGCATCAACAGCGAAATTTGCAAGATGTTGACAGTAAAGAGACTATGTAATCAGCCACTAGGATTCATGGGAATGCAACTATCATTACCTAACTCATTGATTTAGTTTTGTTCTCATTCCATTGTTTGGTTCTTTATGAAAATGGTTCTAGAATAACATCTAGAATTTAATGCTACTAATTACAGTCAATAATATCTCTCTACTATAACCAGATGCATTCAGTGGAAAATCTCAACCAAACCAAGTTAAATATATCATCTAACTAGTCATTTCGCTTCCTTCACTTTCCTAATCAGTCAAGCAAGGTTATATCTTATATATATAAGTCAATTTATGTTACTTCTCAAGCTCTAATCAGAATCTGACAGCAACATAAACATGACAGCAAAACAGAAACGAAATGAGATGAAAATAGAGAATAAAACACTTAGCTTGCATTCTTAGTTCAAGCTACAACATCCCAGTGGTCCAGTGACTGATTACAATGAAGACTTAGCCCTCCATAAGAGCAAAACAGCAAATGACAGAAGAGAAAAACAGAGAGGGAAAGAAAGCTACAAAATTCCTAAGTTACTGCAAAATAAAAGTGTCTTCTGATGTTTTTTTTAAAATGATGCCCTCAATGCCTTGGGATATTCTACCCTAGATGCCTCCTTGGATGCCTCCTTGGTGCTTCTTCCATGATGTGGGCAGCAAGACAACAGCAGAAAAGTGGCAACAGCAGCAGACAAGTTACTCCACTCCTTTACCATTTCTGTCTGCCATTGATTGCTGCAGAATGCCCATGCTGTCAAAGCAGAAACCATATTCCCCTTTGCTGTAAAGTGTAGAACAGTGGGGACCAGAAATCCAGTCAGCCTTAGTCAACCAGTCAATGCCTAGTAAGCATGTCCAGGTGGCCTCCAAGTAAGCAAAACGTCCATGTCAGCATTTTTCTCTCCAATAATTATATCTGAAATTAAGCACATGAATTAATTGGGATAAAATTATGAATTTGAATCATATTACTTCTATAATTAATTTACACCCAATAAATTCAAAATATAATAAAATAGGAGAGTTGGCAACATTGAAATAGCAATAGGACTAAGATAGGGACTAAATAGTATATGAAAATGCTTGATATCAAATCCCCCACACTTAGCCTTTTGCACTCCTGGGCAAAATAATATTCAGAACACCAAAAGACATCAAATGAAAAGCGTGGAAAGCATGCTGGAATGGAATAGTTAAAATTTTGAAAATATTTAGCACTTGAAGAAAATTATTCTTAAATTTCTAAGATTCCAAGCATCATGGCAATTTAATTTGGTACGAATGAATTCAAGCAATTAGTCTCCTTACCAGGAATGTGTTTACTCTCTATTCTCTCAAGTGTCTAGGGTAAATCACTCGAAATTCAACTTATCATAGAATTCACTACCATAAGCTTGTCAAGAATCTAAATCTCCACTACTTGAATCACATACATGCTTGAATTATTAGGACTTTGGAAGGGTGTAAGGTTGGGTGAAGGAATGATTGGGAGGTAGAAAGAAATACACAAAAAAAAGTTTAACAAGAACTTAAAGAAACGAAGAGCATCAATCAATGAGGTTACAAGATATTGAACTTTGAAATTTGGGCACAACAATGCTACTTTTCTTTTCTCCTTCTTGCTCTTTTGTTTTTTTTTTGTTTTTTTTTCATATGGTATATATATATATTTTTTTTTTCATGAAGAGTTGCCAATTTTTTTTTTTGAGTAGCAAGACTGAATTTCAAAACAGCCCACAAATCCTTCTTTTTGCACATGCTCAATTCAATCTATTTTCAAAAGAAAGAGGTTTCTTAAGCTCTTCAAATCTTAAGTTTGGGGAAAAGAAATGATTTGTTTTAAAGTGGGAGAGAGCTAGAAAACACAAGAAAGAAAGGTGGAAGTAAGGTACAAAGTGGCACACAATGGAAACAACACATAGGATGGCTATTTGGCTAGAATGGTTACAAGAAACAAATGCTTAAATCATTTCCAAGCATGTACATGTAATGTAGCCTTAACAAAGATTCAAGACAAATTCTGGAGTAAAAATCATGATAGGGAATACACACAGCAAGAAAGAATATTATTTTACAGTGAAGGCTCAAATTCTCACGATTTAAAGACTATTACTAAAAATTCATTAAAAAGGAAAACAAAACAACGTCATTACCATTTTACTTGAGTTCCTTAGAAAAAGAAGACTGAATTCTTTTCATGCTAAGTCAATTCACAACTTAAGCTATTTCACCAAGCATGCTTTCACACAAAAACTTCATCAATTTTTCAAAAATAGAGTATCAAATTCGGACAGAACATAGCAGCAAAATTATGCACTGCATAAATTCTGACGACTCAGCTTTACCAACATAGAACAACCCCAAAAAGGATGCAAATAATTCCAAATAAAATTCTACAACTAGAAGACATATAAATCTTTAAAAACATGTAAAGAAACTAGCAAAATTCGTAGCCAATCAGTACAGAAAATTCATGCAAGACAGCTCAAAAATTCTGGATAGAAACAGAGAAAACAGAGGAGACAGCAGGAAAAAATTTTTTTTTTTCGAAAATCAGCTCCAATTAAATTCTTTTCCCCCCATACTTAATCATTGCATTGTCCTCAATGCAAATTATTACCAAACATCAAATAAAATGAAGAGGACATAAATTAAAAAGGAGGGAAAGAGTACAGCCTTATCATGGAGCCGGAACATTGTAGAGTTGGATTTCTTCTACAGTTTCTTCTTTGAAGCCCTCGTAGAACTTCTTCAACCTTTGCCCATTTACCATGAACTACTTGTTGGTGGCCTCATTTTAAATTTCTACTGCACCAAAAGGAAAGACATTAGTAATAACAAAAGGGCCAACCCATCTAGAGCGAAGCTTACCGGGCATTAGCTTGAGGCGAGAATTATAGAGAAGGACTTTGTCTCCTACTTGGAATTCTTTTTTCTCAATTTTCTGATCATGTACAGCTTTTGTCCTTTCTTTATAGATGCGCGCATTCTCATAAGCCGCGAGCCTTAGTTCTTCTAATTCTTGAATGTATAACTTCCTTTCCTTACCGGCTAGGGTCATGTCCATATTGCATTGCTTAACCGCCCAATATGCCTTGTGTGCAATCTCCACCGGTAAGTGACATGCTTTAACAAATACCAAACGGTATGGAGACATGCCGATGGGAGTCTTGAAAGCAGTTCTATAGACCCAAAGCGCATCTTCAAGCCTCTTGCTCCAATCTTTTCTATTGGGCTGTACAGTTTTCTCTAATATTTGCTTTATCTCTCGGTTGGAGACTTCCGCTTGCCCATTGGTTTGGGGGTGATAAGGTGTAGAGGTTTTATGCACCACTCCATATTTCTTTAATAGCCCTTGCATGTTTCTATTACAAAAGTGTGATCCTTGATCACTGATTATGGCCTTGGGGATACCGAATCTGCAGAAAATATGTGAACGAAGAAAGTGTACAACAATAATAGAATCATCAGTTCGAGTGGCTTTTGCTTCCACCCACTTCGACACATAATCCACAGCAACCAAGATATACATAAATCCAAAAGAAACAGGAAAAGGACCCATGAAATCTATACCCCAAACATCAAAAATATCACAAAAGAGGAGAGGTTGTTGAGGTATTTCATTTCTTCTAGACACATTTCCAGTTCTTTGACACCTAGAACAGTTCTTGCAAAAAATCATAGGCATCCCTAAACAAAGTAGGCCAATATAAACCAGAATCTAACACTTTTCTAGCTGTTCTTTAGGGACCAAAATGTCCACCACATGCAAGAGTATGACAAAAATTTAGTACAGATACAAATTCATGATTTGGAACACATCTCCTAACAATTTGGTCACTACAAATCTTCCATAAATAAGGGTCATCCTACACATAGTACCTAGCCTCGCTTCTTAATTTGTTTAACTGATGTTTATTTTGGTATGCAGGCAATTCAAATGCAACAAGATAATTCACTAAATCAACATACCAAGGCTCACTAATACTATGCAAAATGGAAAAACACTCATCTGGGAAGTGATCTCTAATAGGAAGATGCTCCAAAGGAGGCTCCAAAAGCCTACTTAAATGATCGGCTACTACATTCGCTGCTCCACTCTTATCCTTGACTTCTACATCAAATTCTTGGAGGAGTAGCATCCATCTAAGCAATCTTGGCTTTGCATCCGGTTTCTTCAACAAATATTTCAGTGTTGCATGGTCAGAAAACACAATTACTTTGGAGGCAAGCAAATATGCTCTAAATTTTTCTAAAGCAAAAACAATTGCTAAAAACTCCTTCTCCGTGGTTGTGTAATTTGATTGAGCTGAATCAAGGGTACGAGACGCATAGGCTATGACATGCAACTTTCTCTCTACTCTTTGTGAAAGTACTGCTCCCACAGCAAAATTTGAGGCATCACACATGAGCTCAAAGGGAAGCTCCCACTGTGGAGGTTGGATGATAGGATGGGAGGTAAGTTGCTTCTTCAACTCATCAAAAGCTGACCTGCAAGCATCATTAAAAATGAAATCAGTTTCTTTTTGGAGGAGTTTAGATAGGGGTAGATTGATCTTACTAAAGTCCTTGATGAATCTTCTATAAAATCCTGCATGGCCAAGAAAAGAGCGAACTTCTCGCATAGAAGCGGGGTAAGGCAAAGAGGATATAACATCAACTTTAGCTTTATCTACTTCTATGTCATGTGATGACACTATATGGCCTAGGACTATCCCTTGCTCTACCATGAAATGGCATTTCTCATAATTCAAAACCAAATTCTTTTCTATGCATCTATCAAGTGCTCTCTCCAAATTTTTCAAGCATGCATCGAATGAGTCTCCATAAACAGAAAAATCATCCATGAACACTTCCGTGCAATCTTCTAACAAGTCAGAAAATATACTTATCATGCATCTCTGAAAAGTGCCAGGTGCATTGCAGAGACCAAAAGGCATGCGTCTATATGCAAAAGTACCAAAGGGACAGGTGAAGGTAGTCTTCTCCTGATCTTCGGGTGCAATGTGAATTTGAAAATATCCAGAAAAACCATCAAGAAAACAGTAGTGAGACTTTCCAGCAAGTCTTTCAAGCATTTGATCAATAAAAGGAAGAGGAAAATGATCTTTTCTAGTTGCTTGGTTCAACTTCCTGTAATCAATGCAAACACGCCAACTATTTTGCACTCTAGTAGGTACTAGCTCATTATTTTCATTTTCTATAACAGTTACCCCAGTTTTCTTTGGCACTACTTGTACCGGACTCACCCACTTACTATCAGAGATAGGATAAATAATTCCAGCTTGGAGGAGCTTACTTACCTCCTTCTTGACCACGTCAAGAATCATGGGGTTAAGTCATCTTTTGGGCTGCCTGACTGGTTTAGTCTCTTCTTCAAGAAGAATGCGATGCATGCACACAGAAGGACTAATCCCAGGAATGTCTGCTAGAGTCCACCCAATTGCTTTCTTATTCTTTTTCAGCAAACTTATCAATTTTTATTCTTGATCAGGCTCTAGATTGTTGGCTACAATCACTGGAAGCTAGTCTCCTACTTCTAGGAAGGCATACTTGAGTTTTTCTGGTAAAGCCTTCAACTCCAATGCATGTGGTTGGATGGAGGATGGAATCAGTTTTTATGGAGTCACATCCAAGGAGGCACCTACAAATTCAGATTGCTCAAAGACATAATCCTTGGCTAAAGAGGAGGAAGGGTTAGCAGCACAAGAGGAAAGAGATGAAGAATGTACAACATTACAGTTTAAATCACTACACCTACAACTACCTAAAACAGAAACAGAATCTAAGTTTAAGCTAGAGAAAATTGCGGAATCAGAATGCACATCAGATTCCAAACCATTATGTAAATTAGAATGCAATTCAGAATTGTCAGTAATTAAAGAATTTTCAATTTTAGTGCAAGCATGACAGAATTCAGAACCAGCACAATTGCATTCAAAGGCATCTACCAAATCAGAAAATTCAGGAAAATCAGAAATTAATTCATTTTGGAAATCATCACATGCCTCATCAACTAAGTAATCCAAAAAGTTAACCACATGAACATTGGAATGATTTTCCATAGGATGTTTCATGGCATCTAAAATGTTAAAATCAATTTTGTTGCCAGCAAACTCCAATTGACAAATTCCCTTCATGCACATTAATAATAGTTTTTGCAGTTTTCAAAAAAGGTCTACCAAGTATTAATGGTGCATGGCCAGGAGTATTATCATTTTCCATATCAAGCACATAAAAATCAGCAGGAAAAATGAGATCTTTGACTCTTACCAGGACATCTTCTAGAACTCCTGCTGGATGTGCTGTGCTTTTATTGGCAAGTTGGACAATCACTCCAGTTGGTGAAAGAACACCAATCTTGAGGCTTGAGTATATTGATTTGGGCATAACATTGATTGAGGCTCCCAAATCTAGCATAGCATTGGAGAACTCCATGTTGCCTATTGTGCATGGTATTGTGAAAGTTCCAGGGTCTTTGCACTTGGGTGGCATAGGTGGTTGGATGAGTGCAGACACATTTCTCCCAAAATTGACTCTCTCATTACCCCTTAAGCGCCTCTTATGAGTGCACAACTCTTTGAGGAACTTGGCATACTTAGGGATTTGCTTAATGGCTTCTAAAAGTGGGATATTAACCTCTATTTTTTTGAAGGTCTCCATGATCTCTTTATCCATGTCAGATTCAGAAGCTTTCCTTGATTGAGTCTGTCTATTGGGGAAAGGAAGAGGAATTTTCTAAACCACTTCTTCATCCTTTTTATTTTGCTCACTGGTTGAGGATGAAGGAACACTTTGCTGGACATTTGATTTTTCTGGTTCAGATTCAGAAGCTGGACTGTCTATTTACTTGCCACTCCTCAAGATGATGGCACTGACATTGCCTCTTAGGTTGATCACTGGTTGGGATGGCAAACTCCCTGAACCTTGACTTTTCAGCTCATTGACTGTTGTGGCTAACTGACCAATCTTAGTCTCCAAATTCTGCATATTGGTTTCTGTTCTCTGCTGGAACCGAAGAGTATTGGCACTCAGTTGCTTCATTAGATCCTCAAGACTAGGCTCAGGTTTCTTGGGTGCTGGAGGAGGTGTATGGCTAGGTTCAGGTTGATTGTATCTTGCATGGGGTGGCTGGTAAGGGGGGTTGGAGGTATTCCCATACTTGAAAGTTGGATGATCACGCCACTCAGGATTGTAGGTGGAGGAATATGGGTCATATCTCTGTTGTTGTGGCTGCATGGGTCTACTAGGGAATATACCAGCGCATGTCTCAGTTGGGGTCTCTTGCAGCTGAGGGTACTGATCAGTATGGGGGTATTCAGGGAACAAATACCACAGACTGAAGGAGGAAGGGCTTGTTGTTGTGTTCTCTGATTTAATGCCAATTGCCTCACCATTGAAGCTAACTCTTCCAATTTATTTTCTATCCTTTGTTGCTCCATGGGAGGTGTCCTCACTTCATTGACAGTAACTGTTGGATCACTCAGTCTGGTGCCAAATTGCTGAGCATTTTTGGCCATCTTGGCCAACAATTCATTTGCTGCAGTAGGAGTCTTATCCACCAATGCCCCACCAGCAGCTGCATCAACTATGTATCTGTCCATAGGCAGTAATCCCTCATAGAAATACTGGATGAGAAGCTGCTCTGAAATTTGATGGTTGGGACATTTTGAACATAGCTTCTTAAATCTCTCCCAGTACTGATGTAATGATTCACCACTTGCTTTTTTAATCCCACTGATGTCTTTCCTGATTGTTGCTGTTCTCGAGGCTGGGAAGAATTTTTCTAGGAACATCTTCTTCAGTTCATCCCATCTTGTAATTAAGGCAGTGGGCAAGTAGTAAAGCCAATCCTTGGCTGCCCCATCCAGGGAGAAAGGAAATGCTATTAATTTGATCTGTTCTTCTCCAATTCCATGTGGTCTCATGGTAGAGCAGACAACGTGAAACTCCTTCAAGTGTTTGTGTGGATCTTCTCCTGCAAGACCATGAAACTTAGGCAACAAATGGATTAGACCAGATTTTAGTTCAAAATTAGCATCCAACTCAGGATAATTTATGCACAATGGTTGATAATGCACATCAGGTGCAATCAACTCTTTAATTGATTGTTCTTGCCTATTTTGAGGCACTTGTGCATTTTGGATATCCATCCCAGTTGTCCCAGCTGACTCAGAATCAGTAGACCCCAACACAATATCAGATGTGGAATCTGATTCAACTTCTACACTATTGACATCAAACTCAACAACTTCAGCAAGAATATCAGAAACTATACTAGTCCTAATGCTATTACTTCTCACTAGCCTATGGAAGGTCCTATCTATTTCTGGATCAAAAGGTGGTAAGTCCACGTTATGAGACATTCTCATACACTAGAAAGGGCAAAAATCACAAGAAAACAACAAAAACAACAAAAACAACAAAATAAGACCACAAGGCTCCAACCAAGGAAAATGACCAAAAATGAAGTATCTTAGAAAAATCTGATTTTTCTTGGAAAAATCCTTCACCAATTGGAGGCACAAAATCAACAAACAGAACTCAAAAATAAGATCTACAAAAATCAAACCAAAAATCACAATTAATTAGAAAAATGGTTAAAATCATTGTAAAATGGAAAAAGTGGTCTAAACGTTAGAATTTGGCCGAGATAGGGCGGTGCTCCTCACGACTTTGTCGTGAGGAGTTATGCCCGAAACGGTCGTGTTTAGTGGACTACCAATTTTTCAAGTCAATCTGATTTAGTTTTTTTAGCTGATGAATAGTGGCTGAAATATAATTAGGAAACTTGAAAATTTGACTTGAAGAATTTGTAATCACTTCCAACAATAGCAAGCCACTTAAAATCAAACAAGAACACAATAGAACAACTCATTAACACTTAGAAATGAATTGGCTACCCGGTAACGGCGTCAAAATCCTTTAAAATGATGCCCTCAATGCCTTGGGATATTCTACCCTAGATGCCTCCTTGGATGCCTCCTTGGTGCTTCTTCCATGATGTGGGCAGCAAGACAACAGCAGAAAAGTGGCAACAGCAGCAGACAAGTTACTCCACTCCTTTGCTATTTCTGTCTGCCATTGATTGCTGCAGAATGCCCATGCTGTCAAAGAAGAAACCATATTCCCCTTTACTGTAAAGTGTAGAACAGTGGAGACCAGAAATCCAGTCAGCCTTAGTCAACCAGTCAATGCCCAGTAAGCATGTCTAGGTGGCCTCCAAGTAAGCAAAACGTCCATGTCAGCATTTTTCTCTCCAATAATTATATCTGAAATTAAGCACATGAATTAATTGGGATAAAATTATGAATTTGAATCATATTACTTCTATAATTAATTTATACCCAATAAATTCAAAATATAATAAAATAGGAGGGTTGGCAACATTGAAATAGCAATAGGACTAAGATAGGGACTAAATAGTATATGAAAATGCTTGATATCAGGTGGCGAGGAATCTAGGTATGTCTTGATCTCCAACTAATTGAGTGTGTTTGACTTATCTGCTTGTGTGACCATTTGCATTTAAATGCTTTACATGCATGTTTTTCCTATATGTTGTGTGGATGCCAGGTAAGTCCCTCTTATTTTATTATTTAATGATAAATGTTGTATATTGAGAATTACAAACTTCTGCATAATTGAACCTAATAAGGTAAAGGGTAGTAACAATAAGGCTAATAGTGATGGGGAGACATCGTTACTGTGCCAGTTCTGGCATGAGTAACAGGTCGTGACACTCAAAGTCACCAAACCTAAGGTCATTGAGCTTGAACAAGAATAAGAAAAAGAAATAATAGAGACTTTTAGAGAGGTAGAGGTAGACATACCATGTCTAGAGTAAGAGTTTATGGGGGATTTTAATTGTGACAGTCATACTTACCATGCATGCATCAAAATAAAAAAAGTTTTAAATATTGGTACTTCTAATTTGGTTGAGCCCAGGTTTAATTAATATGCATGTGTATATGAATTCAATGCATTTGAATCTACATTCTCACCTGAATATGCATCTAAATTGAATGCATCCGTATATGCATCTGAATTTGATTTTGATTCCAAGACTACCTTTGTTTTTGCTTAAGATTTTGATTCTATCCCTATTTTTTTTATTACGTTTTCAAGTTAAATTTTGTGTTAGACAATATTTCTCCCTTAGATAGCAATTCTATTTTAGATAATTCTAGTTTAGATGTTAGATTTAATTTCCATTCTGTTTTGAGTAGTAGTTTTAATCTTGCTTATGGTTTAGAAAGTAGCTTTCTTTTTATTTTAAATTATGATTTAGTTAGCAATTCTTCCTCTTTCTCTTTTTGTTTCCCTTTTTGTTCTTACTCTCCTTGGCAAGCAAAATTTTTTTTATTTTTCCATAGGTGGGTCTTAAAAATTTAATCATTTCCACCATCCAGCCACCTGCTTTAGAGAAAAACTTCTGGAAAAAGCTGGTGCCATGAAATTAGAAGACGCGGAAAAGGCACACCATACTAATAAGGCTATTTCTTTTCCCTTTCTCTCTTTTTATTTTTATGTCCTCCATTTTATTGTTTTGATATGTGCTAAATTAAATTAAGGACAATTGATATCGGGTATTTTTATATACATTGTAGTCCTTATATTAGTCCTATTGCCATTTTAATATTGTCAACTCTCTAATTTTATCATATTTTGGATTTATTGGGTGTAAATTAATTATAGAGCTAATATGTTTTAATTCCACATTTTTATGAGCTTAATGATAAGACCCAATTTAATCATTGTCATAATTTGCAGAATTAATTTAATTAGAGAGCAAATGCTAATATGGACATTTTTCTTATGTGGGCGCCACCTGGATGTGCAGACATGGCAATATGTGTTGATTGGAGTTGACTAGGGCTAACTGGATTAGTGGGGCCTATATTTTAGCACTTTCCAGCTTTAAACAGCGACCAAAAAAGTTCATCAGAACCAGCAAAATGCAACTAGCAACATGCATCAGAAGCAGCAGCAGCAGAGAAAAGGACAGCACAATGAAGTCAAAGGAGCTGAAATTCGCCGCCCTCTCTCTCCTTAGCTAAATATAGAGAATTCAAACCACTATTTCACCTTGTTGAAGACTTTCTTCTTCCACATTTTCTGTAGTATTTAGTAGGTCTACACCTGTTAAGTGATTTGACAAGTGCATAGTCGCACAAGTAATATAGTGTAAAATGAGTAAGAATGTCTATCCCACGAGGACTAACTCACTAAGTACTCCAGAAATTTAAACGCATTAGTCAGATAACCCAATTTGGATTAAAGGTAGCTCTAAATTCACAATTAAAAGGCAACATTCAAAAGATGAAATATTTTTTTATATTTTTCAGAGTTTAAAGGCACACAATCACAAATTTAAATGAAATTAACTTAATTAAAACACCTAGGGCAACTAATTGCCCTCCCTTGTCCTAAGAATTATTAACTCTCCCTAACATGTGTGATTCAATTCAATCATACACTCCAATCTTAGATTTTCTAAAGGCTTAAAGTGATTCTTCCGAATCTAAATTAAGCTACTTAACTCTATTATAATCTCTTATGTAACTTTAAGCTGAATAAACATCAACCCAATTTGATTAATCGAGGTTAATTAATATTCCTATTAATTACCAAGCAAAACCCCTAAGTTCAACCACTCATCTGAAACACTCAGTGTTCTATAACCACCTCCCTCACCAAAGTTCAGTGGAAGCAACAAGCAAACAGTGAAGTGATCAATTTCAGAGCAAGCACAACAAAGACGAGTGAAAGTAATGTATATATTGAATAGAAATCACATAGTTAGAGAGAAAACACTTTCTAATCAAAGATTAGGTTCATAGTAACCCTAGAATAGAAATTTAGCTACTCATAGTTCTAAAGATGCAGAAAACAACAGAATATATGGAAATCTTCATGAAACTGATGTTGTGTTGGCAAGAATCGGGCTTGGCATGCTTGAAAGATGGATTCATCCTCTTCTTTTAATAGAAAATGGTACCCTCCCTTTGCCTTGAACTCAGCATAACCTAACAACTCCTTCTTTTCGCTATTTAAATTAGTCCAGAAAAGCAACCCACTGCTATAGCAATGGAAGGCAGAGTTTAAGGCTTTAAAAGACTTTGGTCCAGGAGCCATCGCAATAGCTGCCACTGCTATAGTTATGAAATCCACCACTGTAGCAGTGGGAGGCAGAGAAGACAGGTTCAAAATTTTATAGTGTAGAGCTCACAACTATAGCGGTGCAGATCCACCGCTATAGCAGTGAGAGGCAGACAACTATCTAGCATCTTCAGAATTATAGCTCTAACATTTCATCTTCTTGCATAAACTTCTCACCAACTCAACCTACACCAAAAAAACAAATAACATCATTAAATCACAGGTCTAAAACATGAAATTACCCAAACTAATCTAAAATTTAATAAAACATAAAATAGTCAAAAACACACAAAATAAGGGTTAAGAATCACAAGCCAATGCAAACAAGAGATAAAAAGATAAGGCATTTAGCATCAAAATGGTGCTAAATCCAAAACTTAACACTCCCCTAAACTTGAACCTTTGCTTACCCTCAAGCAAATCGGCCATCACATAAAACAAAGCACAAAGTAGAAATAAGATATGTAAATTTACAATTAGGCATTGAAAGTAATTAGACTAAGCAAGGGAGAAGAATGGAATATACAGAGAAAAATAGAACAATCTATTAAAATTTGATCCAGAAAATGCTTTTACTAGAGAATAGCCACACTTGTAACAATAACATGGAGATTTAAATAAAACTCACAATAAACTTATTGAACACATAAGAAACCTCTTAAAGCAAAATACCATCACCTGAATTAATCTTTCCTTTTTATATTTTTACACTCTCAAGGGTCTTCATTCCAAAGTCCAATGATCCAGAAAGAAAACCAAAAAAAAAAAAAATAGATGTAACTAGGAAAAAGCAAAGTTCGTGTGCCCAATCCACACAACTCTTTTGCCCCTTCATACCAATAGCGAAAACTATGAAGTGAGAGAAATACTCGTATGCCTAATTCATACAATACTTCCCTACCCTTTCATTCTCTCAAACTAACTGAAAATAAAGTTCACTAGATGAAAAAGTGTTCGCGCACCTAATCCACACAACACCGCCTCAACATAAACCTTACCTTCAAGCCAGCTAATTATTCTTATTTGTAAAAATAGAACACCAATCTTTTTCTCTTAATTTTATTTTATTTTTGGAATCTGGAATGTACACCACTTGTTAAGCTTACTTTTGATTTTAAGAAAGCTTAACTCAAGCTAAAGTAATTATTCTAAGAGTTTTAAAACTTCAAAAAGCTTAAAATGAATTTTAAAATAAATCTCCTATTATTCTTAAAAGTAAGGTTAATTCTTTATTAAAAACAAACCCAAATCTTAATTTTACCAAAATTTTCTAATTTTTCACAAACATATGCAATTTTTTCCTTATAAAGTTCTTTAACAAAAAAAATTTTAATTTTGAAAATCTGAGATATCTGAAAACCACTTTACACACCAAACACATTACAAGAAAAAAACAAACACAAGATACAAAATGCCTCTCCCCCAAACTTAAATTTGATAGTGTCCTCACTGCCTCAAATCTACACAATAGAGGAAAAGAAGCACACCAACAACACTACAATAAGAAAAAGAGATACTATAGATAAAATAATCAAAACAAGAATAAAGTAAAACCTATGAAACAGAGAAAGAAAACTTGGGTTGCCTCCCAAGAGCACTAAGTTTATAGTCTTCAGCCAGACTTTACCAAGGCGCCTATGCTCAAGGTAGATCTTCCAGTTTTTGCCTCTTCTTAAATGCTTTCAAATGAATAACAACATTGTTCGCAATGTCAGGAGATTTGAATTTAACGCGATCAATATGAAACTTGGCATAAGTCTCTAAAATTCCCAGAATTCCCCTTGTTCTTTTTCCTATGTGTTCAACATCCTTCAAGTAATCTTTATACATCTTAACATGGAGATACTCATGAGAATCGTTGTTAATCATCTTTAAAGAGTACCATTCCTCCGGGTTATCGGAAGCTTTCTTTACCTTGTTCATGTTAAATGTGATGTCTTGATCTTTGACCTATATAGTTAATTCACCTTTATGAACATCAATTATAGTCCTCCCAATAACTAGAAATTGTCTTCCCAAAATGATTGGAATTTTCTTGTCTTTCTCATAGTCCACGAAAATAAAATAAGCCGGAAAGATTAACTTATCCACCTTGACAAGTACATCCTCAATAACTTCGTTCAGATAGCATAATAAACGATCAGCCAGTTAAAGAGTTACTGTGGTGGGTCGAGTATTTGCCAAACCCAATTTCTTGAGAATGGAGAGCGGCATCAGATTTACACTTGCTCCTATATCACACAATGCTTTTCTAGAAAAATTACTCCCAATGTTGCATAGAATCACAAAGTTACCTAGATCTTTCATTTTTCTAGGCAACTTCTTTTAGAGAATAGCGCTGCATTCTTGTGTCATAGCAACAGTTTCAAACTCATCTAAGCGTCTTTTTCTTAACAGAACATCCTTGATGAGCTTTACATAACTGGGCATTTATTCCAATGCGTCCATGAATGGGATATTGATATGAAGCTGCTTGAAAATCTCTAAAAAAATTTTATATTGTCAATCCAGATTAAACTTTCTATGCCTTAGAGGATAGGGCATTGGTAGGACAAAATTCTCAGCCTTCATATCTTTTATCGCATTTCCCATTTTACATTTACCTTTAGTACCCGAAGCGTTAACTTTCTCAGTTGCTTTCTTCTGAGGCTCGACAACTTTTCCATTATCTTCTTTATTGGCCACTCCTTGCATCTGATCTTGTTGTTTGATAACCTTAGGAAGTCCACTCCTTAAGGTAATGGCATTACTTTGCTCTTTCCTCTTCTTTCTTGGGTTGTTTTCAGTGCCACTAGAGAGATTACCCTTCAGCCTGTTGTTCAGAGCATTTGCCAATTGACCCATCTGAACCTCTAAGTTTTTAATGGCCACATTTTGAGTTTGAAACATTGACTCATTTCTTTCCATGAACTTCATAAACATCTCCTCTATTGACAATTTCTTCTCCACTTAAAGCAACAAAAGCTCTATTCTGAGGAGTGTAATTACTCTAGTTACTGAGTCCAAGAGGTTGAGAAGGCTTACTAGAAGATGAAGATGTAAAAGTGGGGTTTAGGTAGTGATTACTACTCCAAGAGAAGTTTGGATGGTAGTTGTTAGAATATAGGTTATTTTGATTCCCTTACTGACTACCTATATAAATTAATTGCTATAGTGAAGCAAATTCCGTACAACAACCATTAACATAAACCCCACCACAAAAATCATATTTGGGTCCCGGATTGATTACAACATTCACTCTTGTAGGTTCTTGTTGCCTCGAACATAACATATTGACCTTCTTAGTTAATGCTTCATTTTGAGCCAAAAGAACATTGAGGGTATCTAACTTCAGTATTCCTTATTTTGCATTGTTTCTTGCTTAGATGGAAGCATTTTGACTAGCTCCCATTGTTTCAATTATTTCCTAAGCTTGTTCAATGGATCTCGCTATCAGTGCACTGCCAGCTACGGTGTCCATTTTATCTCTAGTTTCATATGTCAATCCACTATAGAAGATTAAAATTTGTTGCCACTCCTGAGTATCATGTTGGGGCATTTTCTTAGTATCTCTTTAAATCACTCCTAAGTAGCATATAAACTCTCACCCTCTTGTTGATAAAAAGCTGTAATCTCATTCCTTAATTTCACTAACCTTGAGGGAGGGAAGAATTTATCTAGCAATTTTTTTTAGAGCTCATCCCATGTAGTGATGCTCCCTAAAGGTTGAGTCATTAACCAGTTCTTTGCATTATCCCTTAAGGAGAAAGGAAATAGCCAGAGGCGAATTGCATCATTAGTAACTCCATTTAGCTTGACCATATAACAAATATCAAGAAAATTCATGATATAGTTGTTTGAATCCTCCATTGACTAAAATATATCCATTCCTTACTATGGTTGTTACTAAGCATTTTTGTAACTCTTTGCTTCGTAGTGAAAACATATAGTATATCCAAATTGAAGAAAATGGTGATTAAAATATATAGTGCTATGTTTGAATTCATGTTACTAGAGTGCTTGAATGGAATGATGAGCTACAAATAATTGTGAGACTTGTAGAGTTATGTGTGTACAATTATATTGTCTCATTTTTTTTTAATGAATGGAGATGTGAAGAGTGAAATTCTAAATGTGTGTATATGCCTTTATATATTTTCAACTATTAAATTGAGTCACAACGAAATTTAGAAAGCGTGCATGCATGTATGCATTCTATTATTCTTTTGGAAGTGCGAAAATGAAATACATATGTTTATATATAAATATATACACACACATGAAGCTTTATGTCTTAAATTCAAACAAAATGCATGTGTGTGTATATTTATATATATACACTATTTAGACATGAGGTTTATGTACATACACATATACTATACCCACTTTATACATACTTGTTTGGAAGGTTTTGCTTCAGCAGATATATATATATATATATATATATATATATAAACATATGCACACACCTATGTATCTTAACCTTGTGATTAAAGTAAGAAAGTTATGATTCTTCTGTATGTCAAGTTCGTTATTATGTGATGAATTTTGCTTGTTGAAATTATATTATGGTTTATGAGTGATATAAGAATTGTATTGATATGTGGAATACTTTGATGGGTGAATTTATTTGTCAATTGATGGTTGAGATGTGCTATGTACGAATAAATGTTTTGTGATGTAAGATTTTGATAATTGATTGTGTTTGTGAATGTGATTGGAAAGAAACACAAGCATGGTGGTGCACCCCATGGGAAATTCGACAATGAGCCATAAGGGTGGAGATCTATAAATGGAGCAGGGTGGATGCAGCAGGGGCCATGGGCAATGGACCAGAGGTACCCTGGAGGACCCAGTTGGTATGAAAAACTTTGTACAATTGATTGACTTGCTTGTTATTGTAAATTGTTCTAAATAATGTTATATTGAAACGTGATTGATTTAATTGAATGCTGTTGAAAACTATTTTAGACTATATTATATCGTGTTATATTTAGTTTATATATGATTGATGCATGTTATCAATATAATGCATGATAACTATTTTTCGCTGAAGTGTTGTGTTGTCCCCTCACTAGGCAAGTTATGCTCATACCCTCATATTAAAATTTTTCAGAGTTGACAGTTGAAGGCGAGTATTCATTCAGGGAATAATGGATTCTCAGTTCTAGACTCCACTTGATTCTAGGGATGAATTAAATCATGTCCTTGTATCTTTTATTTTGATATTCTAGAGTTGCTCTGTGATCGCGTAAGTAACCCAAGATTTGAATTTCTATCATTTTAAGTTAAGAAATGATGTATATGAATGATTCCAATATATTAAAGATTTAATTCTAAGTATTTAATTAAATTTATTTGTTATGATGAGATGTATAAAATATATTCGTGGTGATAAATCTAATTATATAGTACTATGCATGAATAATTAAAAGAAAAGTTTCTTTAGATGACAATTTATTTTTATTGTCTGTTTTAAGAATGTTATAGATATTAGTTCGATAAAATAAATTAGGTTCCGAGGTGAGGCTAGACTCATTCTCATGCCAGTCATGCGTCCTAGGTGGGACGTGACAAAAATGTTGCATTGTTTGACTCTATGTGCTATCCTTTTCATCTGCTGTCTGCATTGCTATCTTTGCAGAAAGCATTTCTGTTGTTGGAATCTTTTTCTGCTGGTTTTACTGCACTTTTCTAATGCTGCTGCTGTTGCTTTTTATCTCTATAGAACGGTGGGCCCTACTAGACCAGTCAGGCCTAGTCAATACACAGTCAACTGCCATGTCATCAAAGGTTGCCACATCAGCATCCTTGTATCAAATTCATCCAAGTCAGCATAAACACTCCAATGAATATAAATCTGAAAATTGAGCACAAGAATTAATTGAGATAAAATTAAGAAATTGAAGTATATTAATTCTATAATTAATTTACACCCAATAAATCTAAAATATGATATAATTAAAGAGTTGGCAATATTAAAATGGCAATAAGACTAAGATAGGGATTATAATGTATATAAAAATGCCCGATATCAAAACTTTCCTAATAATCTAAATGAAAACTTTTCTAATAATCAAAATGAAAACTTTTCTAATAATCAAAATGAAAACTTTTCTAATAATCAAAATGTCTAAATCAAATAAAAGTTTCCTAAAATAAGATAAGCAATCTTCAAGTCATATTTCACGTTATTTTGGCCCACCCGAATCATAGAGAAAAATAAATTTTAAATTTAGTGATGTGAAATAGCGAATTTTCCCCTTCAACAGGTGTTTGGATTCCTATCACTTGTCCTCCAACCCCAATGTGATATTTGTCATTAAAATTCTCTGTAGCCTTAATAACTTTTTCATGCATAATTTCCTTATCAAAACTCCATATGGAGAAAAGGCATTGTGCTTGTCCTGTCTTGGCCTTTTGCTTTCTTTGAGTTTCGAAGAATTAGAATACTTGAAACTCCAAGCACCACTAGCATTAGTGTACCCAAAGAAATGAGTAATATCAATAGCTTGTGTTTTTTATTTTGATGACCATGTGGTTAATTACTAAATTTATTGCAAGAATTTAAGCTAATGACATTACCACATAAACCTTTACTATTCCTCAACGCTTCAAATGTAATGTTTCAAAAGGATGTAATACTGGGAAGGGAACCCTCCAAATGGTTGTATGATATGTCAACAAAAGACAAGCTTACCATACCTTCAAAGCTGGAGACAATAGTGCTAGACAGATTATTATATGAGAGATTCAACAATATCAAGCCTTTCAAATTTCCAAGCGTTGTTGGTATCATTCCACCCAACAAATTATGACAAAGATCAAGTTGTTCACTACAAAAAAATTGACTTAGTCGCCACCAAAAGGTCTTTGGTGGTGACTTAAGTAGCAACTAAAGTTATTGTGATAAATTTGCGACTGAAGGTTTTTAGTGGTAACAAATGAGTCGCCACCAAAACATACCCTTTGGACAAATAAAGCACCATTGAATCTCGCATAAAAAATAAGAAAAGGCCAAGATTCAGTGGCGACTATTAGTCGCCACTAAAGGCTACTTTTGGTGGCAACTATTGAAGTCGCCACCAAAAGTCACATATAGGGTATAAAAAAGAAATCAGTGGCAATCATTCCTAGTCACCACCAAAGGTGACTTTTGGTGGCGACAGGTTACTTTTAGTGGTAACTATTGAAGTCGCAACCAAAAGTCACATATAAAGTATTAAAAAAAAGAATCAGTGGCAATCATTCCTAGTCGCCACCAATGGTCATCTACTAAAGGGTTCCTTTAGTGGTAACTATAGATGTAGCCACCAAAGATGAGTCGCCACTAAAGGTAATCTTGAGTGGCAACTATTGAAGTCACCACCAAAAGCCACATATAGAGTATAAAAAAAAAAAAATCAGTGGCGATCATTCCTAGTTACCACCAAAGGTGATCTCTACCTTTAGTGGCAACTATAGATGTCACTACCAAAAATCACATATAGTGCATTTTAGGAAAGAATGAATGGCGACTATAGTCGCCACTAAAGACTACTTTTAGTGACAACTATAAAAGTCGCCACCAAAGGTGGTCGCCACCAAAAATGACTGAATTTTTTTTGAAAAGAATGCAATAACTATTTATTCTCTTATAAAATATAATAATATAATAATATAACTATTATAAACTTGTATAGTATTGCAAAATTCAAAATCAATTCATACATATTCAACTTTTTTGCTTTCTATAACATATACAAAATCAATAACATACTTATCCAACTTCCCCTAACTTTTGCTTACTATAATATATACAAAATCAACAATTCATACATAACCAACTTTTCGTATCTTCTGCTTCAATTTGCTTATACAAAATTAACAATATACTTATCTAGCTTTCCCTAACTTTTGCTTACTGTAACATATAAAAAATCAATAATTTATACATATCCAACCTTCCCTAGCTTCTGATGCTTGTAATCCATTTATGGCTGTCCCTGTTAAAATCAAAAACAAAAATCACATAATATAATTAAAGATAAAGATAAAACCTTCAATAGGTATAACAACATGTAGGTTAGTATTTGGATTTTATAAAAATCATGTCTTTTATCAGAGCCCACCATTAATTTTCTCTCCAATACTCTCTTACTTTAATTCCTCCAATTCTATCCACTATTCAATTACCACCATGCACTCCCACATCTGACAACAACCTCCATTGCTCACTCTATCTGCTCCTCCAACATATATTCCTCAATATACTCCACTTTATATGTATAAAACTATAAATATACCACCAACTCGTATACTGCTCACTGTTCAGTACTTCAATGCTAAAATACCTTCTCACACTACCTCTTTATCTTGACTTCTTCTACTTTATAGTTTACACCCCATTAACATCAATGTAGCTTCTCTACATTTTGCCTCCCATTAACATATTCATCTAGTGAATTTGTTAAACTATTTCTATATCTAATGATTGTGAATGTTATTATGAAGTCTCAAAATTGAAGCAAATAAGTAGGTGTAGTATTTGGATTTGTTGTCCAGATCAGTGAACTTCTTATTTCCTATTACACTCAACAGTAGTATATATTTGAAACATATATCCCATGATCAAAGAAGACATTAGTTTTTTTTTTTGACAATCACTAGAAGAACAACTTAATAATACTAAATTTATTAAAATTACCAAACAAAGAAAAACAAAACAAAACAAAAGCTACAGATCAAAGAAAGAAAGAAATTACAATATCAAATGATTGAAATATCAATAAAGTGGTTCAAGAAAATACCTGTTGTATTATAGCCATTAACGTAGCCAATTGTTAAGCAATCTCTGCTTGCACCTTTCTTTCCATCTCTTCACATTCCTTCTGTCTCTATCTTTCCATCTCTGCCCGCGCTTCTTGTAACTTTTGATCCAATGCTTCTTGTAACTTTTGATCTATCTCTGCTTGTATTTTTTCATGCATACTCTCCAATGAAGAAGACCCTCAAGCATCAATATCATCTTGGTTTATGGTCCTTTTTCTTGGAGGTTTCACCCTATAACCCATTTCTCTCACCAAGAACTTCTGACAAATTTCATCCCTAGTCAATTGAGACTCAACTTCAACAGATTGTTGTTTAAAATTGTGAAATATACATGAATTTCTTAAAACTTTAGATCTAACCACACCACTTCTCCTTCCTTTGTCTTTCGAGTGTGTTGCATCTCCCACACAACGTCCGGTGTTGCCCTTTCCACAGTATTTGGGTACCTCTACAAAGAAACTTACACTCATGGTATCTAATTGTCACACACACATTACAAATCCATAATACAAAAAATTATCTATAATGCATTCCAAAACTACAAATTATCTACAGTTAGGTTATTATTAATATTGATAACATTCTTGTTTATTATTAAGCAAGAATAAGATGTCATAAGTATATTATTTCCTTATAAAAAAGGCTCCCAACTTGCACTTAGATTAATGAATAGTATTTTAGTAAAATATATATATATATATATATATATGAGTTAGGTTAGAAAACAAAAAAATTGCAAAGGATTTTTCTGATTAAAATATATAAAATTAGGTCCATATCAATCCATATCAGTCTAGTCCCAACTACTTAAAGCCACTAGAAAATGATATTTACTAAAAAAACAAAAAGAAAACTTAAGGCCAAGGTCTTCCAATTTACTAAAAAACACTTACTCACAACAGAAATTAACTAGAATCCATCAGAACACATCCAAGATGAAAAGCAATCATAAGTCTAAAGAAATTACCATGGATGCTTCTATTTCTGCAAAAGATTTTGGGTCAGACGTGTGCTTCATTGTTTGTAGACTCCTATTGGTTTTGTTTCTTTCACTTTAGTCTATCATATCAAATAGTTAGCCATTTAAACTAAAAAAATTTACAAAACAGTTTAGCAAAATATATCATTAACATGATACCTTGAAAGTTTCATCACAACCAAAGTATTCTACGAGTCATTGCTAATCTTCTTCATTAACACTTTCTGGCTTATTAGCTAGCCTTTCCTCATTAGTTGCATAGTGATTATAGTGCTTGTGCAAGCTAGTCTTCCAACTTCTAAAAATCTTTTGAAAAGTCATTAAAGCATAACTTTGTAATTCTACTTCTTTTCAAGCATTAAAAGTTGTAAATTTCTCCTAAAACAATCATAGAAAATTATAATTGTTAGACATAATCATATAATCACTCCAAAAATTATAAGATTGGAATTACTTAGTTACACAATTATTACCTTCACACTAAACCACATTGCTTCATTGTATTTTGTGGAGGCATTTCTCCATTCTCCATTGCATTCTTTAACTGGCCACAATAATTAGTGAGCTCCCTTACCCTAGGTCCAATAGCTCTATTAACATAATCATACATGTTAACTAAATTTTTCCACCATGTTTTGTCTTCATATCCACCTCTACAAATCTATAACATCCTCTACCCTTTTTATTTGTACTACAAAAAGATGATATGAACAATTAAAAAACAAATTAAAGGTCACCAAATTTTGTTGGATGAAAGTATAAAATTCATACACTTTGTTCAATAAGCATGCAACAAACCTGCACTACTAAAATTCAGGGAAGGTTGTGGTAGCGTAAGATTTTCATCATTTGCCTCTACTTGTGCCACTGGTTAAGCAGTAACTTGTGGCATTGGTTGGGGTGGTTGAGGCTATGGTGCTGGATCAGATTGTGGGGGTTGTAAACGTAAGCTTGATGATACTTCACCATGCTTCTCGTGTCTTCTCGTCCAGTGCTACGTGCAACGCCTTTCTTACCAATTGGTCTACCACCTCTACCACTTCCAAATCTTGTCATGTTGCTGCAACATTATAAGTAAAGATTAAGTAACAATATTAATGTATACATAAGATGTAACTGAAATGTGTAAATAACATTGCTTATAAAATATAATCAAATAACAACAATAAATATAAATGAAATATAGATATATTTGTTTACATCCTTACAATGACTATCAAGTAACTTCTTCACTTTCCTTACTTATGGTCACATCTACTTCATTATCATCAATGAAGTTTGCATCTTCAACATTTTCTGCATGTGTTTACAAATGTTCACATGCACGATTAATGCTTTGCAGCTCAACATCATTCCTATGTAAGGCCACTGTAATTTCATTTTCTACTAAATTGCAAGCCAATGCATTCAATTCAACCTCCATTTGTTGATATGCTTCGTCTTGGTGGTTGATTAATAGTTGATTACTTTCAACATCATTATCGTCCTCTACGGGCATATTAAATAGATCACGCAGATGTGTCTTCACCACGACAAGCCAATCTTGATCAACAATATCATGTGCAAAGAACACTGGTTCTGCTTGAGATGCTAAGACAAATGGCTCATTCGTATTCAACGATAATGAGTATTAATGCTTATGAATCCATACTTGTCAATTTTATATCCTTTTCCTAATTGAGGTACATCCCACCAATGACACTTGAAGAGATATACTTTGTTATTCCCCACATAAGACAACTCATAAATATGTTCAATTATGACATAATACTCTTTTTCAGAGTCTAAATCATCACCTTTGACAATAACTCTGCTATTTTGAGTTTTTTTTCCCAAAGGCACGAGCTTTGTATCAAATCTAAAACTGTTGACCATATATATAGGATATAAGTTTGCCACCCTATTACGACCAATTTCTAAACTAATAAGGTCATCACTTCTATCTCTTTGTTGACATAATGCTAGGACCTATATAAACAAATAATTTTTGTTACCATTAGTTTATAGATAAACTAAAATAATGGATTAAACCATGTAGATATACACTTACACGTGCACAAAACCAATTAGGAAACTCCTTAAAATGTCTCTCATCTACCATTGTCAAAGTTTGTATTTCAATTTCTTTCTTATGTTCCCTATAATTAATAAGCCAATTAGTTTTACATATATTGACTATAATGTGAACTTAATTTTGGGAATAATGTGAAATTACTCCAAGAATGGCCAAACCTCTTCACAATTTTGAAGCACATACATGAAAGCTTGATTGAACTCTTCATGAGATAAAGTGATGCACTCGGAACACCCTTTTGGTTGCCTAGTCTGTTTGAATATAGACACGTTACTACATGTATTAGGACCATCATCATTCTGAGGAGGTATGTTAAATTTGGTTGGAATATTCTTTAAGTATTGTGAACAAAAAGTTAGACTTTCTTCTGCTAAATAACCTTCTGCAATTGAACCTTCTGGATGAGCCAAATTGCAAACATATGATTTAAGCGTCCGCAAGTACCTATATGTGAAGGCTAAAATAAATGAGGTTCATAACATATAAGATTTATGTAATTGAAAAATAGAATATCGTGATGTATTACCTCTTCATAGGGTACATCCATCGATATTGTACAGGTCCAGCAACCTTTGCCTCTCTTGCCAAGTGAATTGGCAAGTGAACCAACAGGAATTTGAACCTCAAGAATATCGAGATCTTCAATAGTTAAGCTCTTGGAGCATAGATTCTTAAAAAAATTACCCAACTCTATAATCGATTCATATACTTCTTTAGGCAACAAACCACGTATTGCAATTAAGGAGACTTTCAAATCTTATTGAACTTCCTCCATGTAAGTCCCACACTTGATAACTATCCCAAAAACCATTCTTCAATAAGTCTACCCTTACTTGAATTCTAAACTTGAACCTTGTGTTCATATATCCCTTACAAGGACATCAAATTTCATTTTTAACCCATGGTTGACAAAAGGCCCACTCAAGAAAGCTATCTATTCCTTTGATATATGTTGGATCTGCTCTATTCTCAATCTTCAACCAACTTTTGTCCATTACTGTCTGCTACAACTACATAGTTTATTCATAAAAGAAGCTATATGTTGGAAGCTTATACTATAGCATACTTTTCATTAAAGCAACTAGGTAGTATAAAATGAGTATTGAAAAGAAGAAACATAGCTTTGAGTAATTTTTGTAGGTTCAAGGACCAAATTAAAACAAAAGAAAATTAACAAACTATATAAAAATCAAGGAATTAAAGTAAAAAAAAAATAACATGATAAAGTAATTCAATTGGCTTTTGAGACAAAAATGTGATTTTGAAATAGAGAAATAACATGATAAAGATCTTAATAAAGGTTGAATTTGGAACAGCATCTCATCTCATCATCAAACTAGTGTAAAACATGATTCTAAACATCTTGGTTTAGTTGTCCCATGATTTGCATTATGTTTTACTTTGTTAAAATGGAATATCCCAAATTTAATTATCTCAGAAAATAAAGCTAAATAAATAAATGAGCAAGTAAATATATAAGGATAAAAATATTCATAAAATTTTTTTGAAAGATATGATTTATGGTTGATTATGTTTTGTTCAATATATTGTTTCATTTCTTATTTACAGCAAAGTAAACCTTCACATATTAGGGAATCTAAAAAGGTGGATCAACTTTTTGCAATGTGGAATGTTAATGGCTGACGTTAAGAGTTAGTAACCCATTTCGATGCTTGCTAACAATGTGTGAATTTCTTTGTTAGTCTTGGAAATCATTTAGATTTTTTAAGAAAAAAAAATTATTTGTCTCTCTTCAACTTTACGAGCTAAAGTTCTTTGGGGGATCTTATTCCATCTAGACTCATAATTTGTTTATTATGCCAACCAATTTTTTTGTTAGATGTTATTGAGTCCATCAATGTGGGCTTTGACAGTATTCCATGCTTGAAACAATCGGTTTACTCATTCTTTCTGAAGCTTCTTGTGGCCGGGTAATAGCAGCAGTAAGGATAAAAGGCAGCAGATTTACTGTCATTTCTCTTGTGTGGTGGGATTATGCATCTTTCATATAGCTACTTCTTTTAATGCCTCTATTACGGATGGGGTTAACATTAAGACTGAGCAGATGCTTAGACATATCTGTAGCGTTTTGTTTGATAAAATTTAGTAGTGGTTTCATCTGGGAACTGAGAGGGGGGGGGGGAGGGGAGACAACAGCAGCAGGCTTTTCTAGAATAGGGAACCTAATAATTTAATTACTTAACCTTTTCTGGCCAATACTTCTGAATTTGATAGCTTGATTGTCTACTAATCCTATTTAACTAAATTCAATAGATATTGGAAGTTCATGAAGCAAATGACTTCGGCAATATGACTTCACATCCAAAAAAGGATAAATGCATATTTTGAAAATTCTGGCATCTGATTTTGGAGAGAATAATTATCAGAAGCTAATGGGTACACTCATTGGGATGAGGGACCAAACATGAATGGTATGGGTATCCAACTACATAAAAATACCTTTTGACAAAACTGCTAGTTTCTTTTATACTCTTCTTTAAGTAAATCCATTGTTTTCTCTGTAAGGTTTGTTGCATCAGTTGATGGGCATCTTTACACTTGGGAAAGAGGGTGCAAAGGCGTTGCAGATGTTCACTCTGCTTAATGCTTAGATTCTTCTTTCGCTTTGCTAAAGTTAGTCTTGGATGCAACCATGCTATAGCTTTATCTGGTGTTTATGAACACAACTTCTCAATCTTATGGTTCTTCTGTAATTGCTGCCTCCCTCTGAGAAATTTTGAATAGTTGTTGAAATATTTATAGGCGATGGAGAAGGTTTTATGCTTGCTGGCAAGCATCTTGGACTGCTTAATGATCCATGAAACTTCAACCCCCCAAAGCAATTACCTGGTAATGTAATAATTATAGTACCTTTGGCACTAAAATTCTTAATCATTAAGTATGCCATCTCTTGTTGTGTATACATTTCCATGCTTGACAAAATATTAAACTTTCTATATTGAAAATATTTCTAGTGTAGACTCTGCATATATAGGTTCATCAATCAATGTTTGCTACGGATGATTATCATATTAAACTTATAATTTTTTTTTTCATAATCATGTTAAGGTTAAAAGAGCCTGCATCAGGGATCATCTTTGAGCCCTTATTTGTTTGACTTGGTTTTAAAAGTTCTGACGAGACAAATCCAAGAAGATATCCCCAAATGCATACTTTTTGCAGATGATATTGTTCTCATAGCAAATTCAAGGGAAGAGATTAATTTTAAACTCGAGTTATGGAGAGCTACTTTAGAATTGAAGGATTTTCATTTGAGCAGGAGTAAGACAGAATATATGCATTGTAAGTTTAACAAGCGACAAGCTAGAAACGAGTTGGAGGTTAAAATTGAAGATCAGGTTGTATTACAAGTGTCAAAGTTTAAGTATCTGAGATCAATTATACAAGATGACGGTGAAATTATTGGAGATGTAGCACATAAGATACAAGTTGAGTGGTTGAAGTGGAAAATGGTATCAGGAGCTATTTGTGATCCGAAAGTACCTGATAAGCTCAAAGGAAAGTTTTATCGTACTGCTATAAGACCAGTAATTTTATATGGGAGTGAATATTGGGTGATGAAAGGATAACAAGAACAAAAAATTAGGGTAACGAAGATGAAAATATTGCAATGGATGTGTGGTCATACAAGAAGAGATATGATCCGTAATGATTGTATACGAAGTAGAGTTAGAGTGACACCTATTGAGGAAAAAATGGTTGAAAACTATTTAAGGTGGTTTGGGCATATTCAAAGAAGACTATTGGAAGCGCCAGTATTGAGAGTTGAGCAGATGGTTTGAAGTCCTATGAAAAAAGATCGAAGAAGACTAAGAAGAACACTTAGAAAAGTTATTGAACGAGATATTTTAGTAAATAAGATACCTAAAGAGTTGGTCATTGATAGAGCTCAATGGCGTCGTGCAATCCATGTAACCGACCCCACCTAGTGAGATAAGGCTTTTGTTGTTGTTGTATATTAAGGTTAAAAGAAAACTACATACATTGAATTGTTAAAAAAAAAACTATTTAAGTCAACTTTTATTCTGATAATTTTAAATATTACTTTTGTTAGCTTTAATATGTTCAGTAAACAAATTATACTAAAATGCCCACGGTGTATAGCACATATCAGCCTAAAATTTACTGATATCACTTTCTTTCAAAAGACCAATAGTTGGTTAATTAGTACCTTGTGCTTTATTCTTATTCAAGACACTAACTCATACATGATACAAAATATGAAGGCAATATATTTTACAGTGTAAAAGAAAACAGGGACATTGGGATACACATATACAAGACATGCAAATTTCTTAAAGAACTTCAATGTTTCATGAGTTGTCCAAGTGTGATGGTGTCATAGTTCAGTACATATGGTTTTGCCCTTGCAAGCTCCATGGATATATACTTGTTCCATGGTGACACAGATGGAATTTTGTTCAAGCAAGCAAATGCTACTTTTTCAATCAACATCACCTCCTTGAGAATTGGGTTTGGGGGTTGAGGAAGTTTATTGGTCCAACACATCTTTTGATGGCAAAATCATAGGTTGTTGAACATTTTATACAAGAATCGATAAGATCTCCTAGATGCTTCCCCATAAAGATTTCCAACGTAAGAACACCGAAGCTCATTTCTCATTTTCTTGCACAATGAAACCAATCTCTGCATCACATTAAAATAAAGGAGTAGTGATATTAGAAATAAAGTAATGACAGATTGTTGGTAATATGAAGCACTTGAAGTGTAGTATTTTCTGAAGTACAAACAAAAGGGCCTAACCTAGAGCAACATAACCTAAGGTTTCTGCAAATGAGGTCATGTTGTTTGAGTCAAGCTTAAGAAACTTGGTTATTCCAAAATCAGTTATGTGGGCCTCTTGATATTCTGAGTCTAAAAGCACATTCTTGCTTTATATGTCACGATGAACTATAGGACTTAAGTATCCATAGTGCATATGAAATAATGTATTGACCAAATCTTTAACAATGTTCACCCTTCTATTTCAGTCAAGTGTAATTGCTTGTTCATCATTTATCAATATTTTATCTAAGCTGCCAGCTTCTAAAAGCTCATAAACCAAGAACAAGAGTGTGGATTTGAAAAATATTTGAATAGCTTAATGATGTTGTGATGTTTGATTTCTGTCAAAGTTTGAATCTCACTTCTAAAAGCTTTGATACTGGAGAATTTTGTGGTATTTGAATGCGAAAAAGCTTCTTGATAGCGAAAAACTAATTTGTAACCAACTCAACCTTGCACACACTTCCTTGTCCTCCTACCCCAATGAGATCAACAATAAGAACAATAAAGTCTTATCTTATTAGATGGAGTTAGCTACATGAATCGCACGATGCCATTGAGCTCTATCAATGACCAACTTTTTAAGTATCTCATTTACCAGAAGATCCCATTCAATAACTTCTCTAAGCGTTCTTCTTGGTCTTCCTCGACCTTTTTTTCACATGGCTCCAAACCATCTGCTCAACTCTCAATATTAGCGCTTCCAACGGTCTTCTTTGAACATACCCAAACTGCCTTAAACGATTTTCAAACATTTTTTGTTCAACAGGTGTCACTCTAACTCTACATTACGGATGATATCTCTTCTTATATGACCACACATCCAACGCAATATCATCATCTCTGTTATTCTAATTTTTTGTTCTTGTTGTCTTTTCATCGTCCAACATTCACTTTCATATAAAATCGCTGGTCTTATAGCAGTATGATAAAACTTTCCTTTGAGGTTATCAGGTACTTTCTGATCACAAACAACTCCTGATGCCATTCTCCACTTCAACCACCCAACTTATATCATATGTGTCACATCTCCAATAATTTCACCGTCATCTTGTATAACTGATCCCAGATACCTAAACTTTGACACTTGTGATATAACCTGATCTCCAATTTTAACCTCCAACTCGTTTCTAGCTTGTCGCTTGTTAAACTTACAATGCATATATTCTGTCTTACTCATGTTCAGACGAAAACCCTTCAATTCTAAAGTAGTTCTCCATAACTCAAGTTTAAAATTAATCTCTTCCCTTGACTCTGCTATAAGAACAATATCTTCTGCAAAAAGCATGCATTTAGGGATTTCTTCTTGGATGTGTTTCATCAGAACATCTAAAACCAAGTCAAACAAATAAGGGTTCAAAGATGATCCCTGATGTAGGTCAATCTTAATAGGAAAGTGTCTAATCTCCCCTCCAGATGTTCTCACACATATCTTTTATAACTCTAATATATGTAACCCGTACACCTTTCTGTTCCAAGACTTTCCATAGCACCTCCCTTGGTACTCGATCATAAGCTTTTTCCAAATCAATAAATGTTATGTGTAGTCAATAAGCTTTTTCCTACCCAATGAGATATTTGTCATTAAAATTTTCTATGGCATCAATAACTTTTTCATGTACAATTTCCCAATCAAAAGATCAATTATTTGTGAAAAGGCTACATTTACCAATATTTGCTACTCAAAAGCGTGAGTTTAAGTCAGATGAAGAATGGGCTTTTGAACATGAGATGGTTTGTGGCTTTATTTAGCAATGGGTAGATGACAACATTCTAAATCACATTTGTAACGAGTCTCATTGCAAAACTTCGTGGAATAAGCTTGAATCTCTGTATGCTTCAAAAACTAGTAATAACAAATTATTTTTGCTTAAGCAAATTACTATTCGAGGTCCAATGAAGTTTGTTCTATTTCAAATCACTTGAATAAAGGTGCTTTAACAAGTTGTCTAACATGTGTGTTAAATTTGCATGAGATTTGGGAACTTTGGCTGCTTAAAACTTTACCTAACTCATGGGAAAATCTGTCTTTAATTATTTATGCTCCTGGTGGTACAATAACAAAGGAGTATGTGAAGACTGATGTCTTGAATGAAAAGGTGAGACGAAGGACTCAAGAGACATCTACTTCAAATTTTGATGTCTTAGTTATTGAAAATAAGGGGAGAAGCAAGGAGAGGGATTAGGGAGAAAATAATAGTTCGAAGTACAGAAATCTTGATTGTTATTATTGTGGTGAAAAGGGGGCATATCAAGAAATTTTGTTTCAAGTGGAAAAAGGAGAACAATGGTAAAAACAAGCAAGAGGCAAAAGACAATGACAATGATAATCATGTTACTGCCACTACTTTAGAGGATCTGGTGATTGTCTTTGATGATAATTTAATTAACAAAAGATATGGTGATTGTCTTTGTTGACAGTGATGCCTGTTTTCATGTGACATCAAGGAAGGATTTCTTCACATTTTATAGCCTTGGTGATTATGGGGTTTTGAAGATGGGTAATAATTTTCTATCAAAGGCTGTTGGCATTGAACCTGTTGTTGTGGATACTAGAATTGGAATGAAGTTGATTCTAAAAAATTGTCCAACATACACTGGATGTTTATTTAAATTTGATTTCTTCTAATGTTCTTCATGATGAAGGTTATATCAGTACCTTTGGCAATGGACAGTGTAAATTCACTCGAGGATCTCTTGTTGTGGTTCTTGGAAAAAGTGTTCAATGTAGATAACTCCGCCTATGTTTTATAGTCGGTCCCAAGTCCGGAGAAAGGAGGAGGGTTGTGTTAGGCCTTCGACAGCCAACGTAAAACTGTGTCGAATCTCTCATAAACATGGATCAACGACAATATTTTTCTAATGCTAGGACGTTGCCCGGAAGCAACGCACTGTATGGCTCGAGTACAGTGACAAGTGAGCTAGAGCCGCTGCATCGGCACCCGGATGTAGTGTTAAATGAGCAAGGGTTCACTAATACTAGGTCGTTGCCCGGAAGCAACGCGCTGTATGGCTCGAGTACAGTGTCAAATGAGCTAGAGCCACTGCATCGTCGATCGATTGTAGTGTCACAAGAGCATGTTCCTGGAAGGTTGAGGGTAAAGAAGCTAGTCGAGGAGAACAAAATCAGGATTGCTACGTGGAATGTTGGAACCATGACAGGGAAATCCATGGAGGTTGTGGACACTATGAAGAGGAGGAAAATTAACATCTTGTGCCTTCAAGAGACTAAATGGGTTGGAGAAAAGGCTAAGAAATTTGACTGTTCAGGCTTCAAGTTCTGGTACACTGGAAAAGTAAGGACAAAGAATGGTGTAGTTATTATGGTGGACAAGGAATGGACACCGAGTGTGGTGGAGGTAAAAAGGATTGGGGATAGGATTCTATGCTTAAGGATGATTATCGTAAGAGATACTATCCACATCATAAGTGCCTATGCACCACAGGTAGGGACAGATGCATATCTTAAAGAAAAGTTTTGGGAAGATTTGGAGGGATTGGTTAGAAGCATACCTTTAGAAGAGAAGATTTTCATCGGGGGGGACCTTAATGGGCATGTTGGGAAAGAAGCAGGACAGTATGAGAGGGTCCATGGTGGCTTTGGTTTTGGGGAGCTTAACGAGGAAGGACAGTCTATATTGGATTTCTCTATGGCTTATAATTTCAGGGTTGTCAATATCTGCTTCAAGAAGCGAGAGGAACATTTAATCACATACAAGAGTGGAGTTTCAAGGTCACAGATTGACTTCTTTCTGGTAAGGAATCCAGATAGAAAAATCTGTCTAAATTGTAAAGTTATTCCTGGAGAACCCGTGGCAACTCAACATAGGGTTTTGGTCCTTGACGTGGTTATTAAGGGTCGGAAACAAAAGCATCGTCAGGCGATGAACCCTAGGATCAAGTGGTGGCAGCTAAAGGGGGAGAATCAACTAACTTTCAAGAGAAGATTGTTGGAAGAAGGATCTTGGGAGTTACGAGAAGATGCTAACACCATGTGGGAGGAAATGGCCAAGAAGGTTAGAAAAGTAGCTAAAGCATTTTTAGGAGAATCAAAAGGTTTTGGACAAAGAGATAAGGAATCTTGGTGGTGGAATAAGGCTGTTCAAGAAAAGATCAAATTTAAAAAAGAATGCTTTAAAGCTATCCATCTGTGCAATAACTCGGAAAATTGGGAAAGGTATCGGAAGGCTAATAAGGAGACAAAAAATGCAGTAAGTGAAGCACGATCTAAAGCGTTTGAAGAGTTTTACAAGGATTTAGGAACGAAAAAAGGGGAACAAAAGATTTACAAGATTGCGAAGGCTAGAGAAAGGAAATCTAGAGATTTGGATCAAGTAAGATGTATTAAGGATGAAGAAGGAAAAGTTTTGGGTACAGACAAAGATATTAAAAATAGATGGCATGGTTATTTTCATAAGCTCTTTAATGACGGAACGGAGTCGACTTGCGATATGGAAGATCTAACAACCTTGGAGAGAGAACAAAATTTGGCATATTATCGCAGGATCAAGGTTGAAGAGGTCAAGGAAGCTCTTAGAAAAATGGATAATGGTAAAGCTGTTGGTCCCGATGGTATTCCTATTGAAGTTTGGAAGTGTTTAGGAGAGGAGGGTACTATCTGGCTAACTAAGCTCTTTAATGAAATTTTAAGGTCTAAGAAAATGCCTGAGGAATGGAGAAGAAGCACTTTAGTGCCTATTTACAAAAACAAAGGAGACATTCAGAATTGCGCAAACTATCGTGGGATTAAGCTTATGAGTCACACTCTAAAATTATGGGAAAGAGTGATTGAACGTAGGTTAAGAATCGAGACGAGTATTTCTGAAAATCAATTTGGATTCATGCAAGGACGGTCTACAATGGAAGCTATATATCTTCTAAGGGGGTTGATGGAAAGGTATCGGAGTAAACAAAGAGACCTTCATATAGCATTTATTGACTTGAAAAAAGCCTATGATCGAGTACCAAGAGAGGTGCTGTGGAAAGCCTTGGAACAGAAAGGTGTACAGGTTGCGTATATTAAAGCCATAAAAGATATGTACGAGGGGGCTACGACTAGTGTGAGAACGTCTGGAGGGGAGACTAGAGACTTTCCTATTAAAATTGGCCTACATCAGGGATCATCCTTAAGCCCTTATTTGTTTGACTTGGTTTTAGATGTTCTGACGAAACACATCCAAGAAGAAATTTCTAAGTGCATGCTTTTTGCAGATGACGTTGTTCTCATAGCAGAGACAAGGGAAGAGATTAATTCTAAACTGGAGTTATGGAGAGCTACTTTGGAATCGAAGGGTTTTCGTCTGAGCAGGAGTAAGACCGAATATATGCATTGTAAGTTTAACAAGCGACAAGCTAGGAACGAGCTGGAGGTTAAACTTAGTGACCAGGTCGTATCACAAGTGTCAACGTTTAGGTATTTGGGATCAATTATACAAGATGATGGCGAAGTTATTAGAGACGTGGAACATAGGATACAAGCTGGGTGGTTGAAGTGGAGAATGGCATCAGGGGTTGTTTGTGATCGGAAAGTACCTGATAAACTCAAAGGAAAGTTTTATCGTACTGCTATAAGACCAGCGATTTTATATGGGAGTGAATGTTGGGCAATGAAAGGACAACTAGAACATAAAATTGGAGTGGCGAAGATGAGGATGTTGCGTTGGATGTGTGGTCATACAAGAAGAGATAAGATCTGTAATGTTCATATAAGAGGTAGAGTTGGGGTGGCACCTATTGAGGAAAAAATGGTTGAAAATCGTTTAAGATAGTTTGGGCATGTGCAAAGGAGACCGTTGGAAGCGCCAGTTAGGAGAGTTGAGCAGATGGTTTGGAGCCCTATGAAAAAAGGTCGAGGAAGACCAAAAAGGACACTTAGAGAAATTATTGAACGGGATCTTTTAGTAAATGAGATATCTAAAGAGATGCTCATTGATAGAGCTCAATGGCGTCGTGCGATCCATGTAGCCGACCCCACTTAGTGGGATAAGGCTATGTTGTTGTTGTTGTTGTTGTTGTATTCTGTCAACGTAGATGATAGTGGTAACTATTCAAAATATGGCATAGGAGACTTAACCACATCAGTGAGAAGGGACTTGATTGTTTGGCCAAGAAGAATCTACCTTTAGGGTTGAAAGTTGCAAAGTTGGAAAAGTGCAGTCTGCTTGGCTGGTAAACAGAACAGGGCCTCTTTCCAGGGTCATTATCATTCTAGAAAGTCAGAGTAGCTTGAATTGTTGCATTAAGATGTTGGCTGGTAAACAGAACAGGGCCTCTTTCCAGGGTCATTATCATTCTAGAAAGTCAGAGTAGCTTGAATTGTTGCATTAAGATGTTTGTGGTCCAATGAAGACTAGGACGTTTGGTGGTCCAATTTATTTTGTCACCTTTATCGGTTATTGTCCAAGGAAACTTTGGGTTTATCACTTGAAGTCTAAAGATTAGGTTCTGTCACACCCCAATTAGGGGCATGACCGACACGGTAAGAGACCATAACTACTTATTCACTACACACACTAGCCAAACTTAAATTTAGCATAGCAACTTATTTGCAACTTAGCCCATATATATTTCATAACTCATACATACAACCAAAGCATAAATTCGATAACAATCTCCCATTACATATGAAATAGTTCATACAAGTACTTTTCTTTTACTCTTTTTTTTTCTCTGTTTTTTTTTCAGTGAGAGAGTCATTTGTTCCCTATACTTATACATATCCATCTAATAATGCTATACATCCTATCTATACAATAGGTTAACTTTATAGGGGAAGGTCTCCTACCCAAAAGATTACAGAGCCAGTCTAGATTCCAAGCAAAAGTTAAAAAGTTCACAAAAGAATACTGGCCCAAGGTACAAGTCTGGGCTCTCATGAGATTGCATTCATTAATTTACTAGACAACTCTCAGGTTCTGAGTATCTCTAGGGAAAAAGAGAAAATGGGGTGAGCGATAAGCCCAGTGAGCAACTAAAAGTAAATGAACAAATAAGATTATGTCATCAAAATATTTAAATATAGAAAGTAAAATTTATATGGCAAAACTCTAATTTAAATTGAAGAGGATTTGGAAAGGAAAACAAAATGAAAATAATTCATGAATTTGTACATCAGAGAAACTTCTAGCAGAACATGACATTGACCCTCCATAACGTCTGCCAATAACATCTCCTTGAACCTACCATCAGGTTACCCGACAAAACATTATAAAGTTACATAATCCACCTTATTTCCACGAGTTGGCCTGAGTCGCATGGCTAGCATCCCTTAACCCTTGCTAGCTGAGGTGTACATACCAATGCGCGCTAAGGACTACAAAACATTGTAGTACTGTTGTCCTGAAAGAGTTCCTCCCTTGGTAGTATACATTAATCATAAACATTTCTTTCATTGTGACATTGAAGATCAAATTCTCCAAGTATTAATCATACATGTATAACATTCAGAAAGCATGACATTTCTTCATAACTTCATAATTTGACAAGTTTCATACTTAAATCTTGCTTAAAAAAGATTCCTTCGTAATAAAAGAAATAAACACAATATGAAGATATCAACATGTTCTCTTAAAGTAGTGGACAAGTTGTAGGGGGAAAAAAAAATTTATGTGATAACCCATTCAATTTTTAGAGATTCTTTTGTAAAGGAAAACTTTGCAATAATCATGAAAATTACAAGAAAAGAACCATTTAATGCAAAGAGTCAAATTTAAATCAGAAAAAGGTATAATTTACAATTAGCTACTCATCTTGGACAAAGGAAAATTCTATTCTAATGACTTGCGCTGGATAACAGCTAGGAAAGAGGATTTCACCAAATCTTAACCTACAAACACACGAGGAAGAAGAGAAATCAAATTCTGCTTTAGTTCTACAGTACCGAACTGTTGCTTTACCTCATTCATTGGCTTACACCTTAGCTTAGTATTGGATCTCAACAATCCAACATTTCCATAGTTCAGACATAATTTATCTTATCCACATTTTATCATTCTTTGTCTCAACCAAAAATGCAGCTCTTATCTCAATTTCATTTTCTTCACATTTAATCTAAATTATAACTCAAAATTCAATAGAATACAACGGATAACTTGGGGACCTTCAATCAGTAAAAAAATTCAAAGAAATCTCCTTAACAGTACAATTTATGAATCAAGTTCCACCAAATATTCAAACCACTCCCTTATATCAGTAAACTAAGAAAAGAGTTCATAATCTCTGATTTTATATGTCCACTTAATTATCATATCATTTCCAGATTTTTTTATACCAAAAAAGAATGCGTAATGTCAACTCCACCTAGTTGCCTTTCCACTATTTACCCATACCCAAATCAGAACCACGGCATGACTAGCAAGTCGAAGAAGAGGAGAAACTAATATTCATACCTTGGTCGAAATCTTGCTCTAAAAAACTTGCCCAAGCTTCTGCACTTGAATTTCCTCGAACTCTTGCTGAGATTCAAGCTGCGTCTAACCCGATTCAGCTCCTCTCATCAAAAGGCTGAAGAACCAAAATGCTAAATCCTTATCTTCACCAAACTGCCATTTCAACTAGAACTTCAGCTCCAGAGCCTTAAAATTTTACCTTTGTCGCAGACTAATCTTAAGTTGCTGTTAAATTTCGTCCTAACCCAAACAAAGAATGCACACACCCACAACATCATGAAGCGAAGAAAGAAAAAGAACGCTATATCGGTAAAAACCTTCGGGAGATTTCTAGTTTAAGTGGGTCTCTAGCTTCGGAACACGTGGATAAGAGGATGAGGTCACGTGGGTTGCTGAGTAAAAGAATTTCATTTGTTTATTCCTTAATTGAAATCACACTTGAGTCCCTTCTTCATAAAGATAATTTTGTTTGGGTCCTTTTTCCCAAAAAGAAACCATTTCTTCCAAATTTCTTCTCTAAGAAAACAATTTCTCCCATTTTACTTTATTTTCCCAAAGCCAAGTTGAAATTTCTTTAACACAACTTCATTATTTTAATTCTTAAGTTCATTTTAGCCCCTGGGATCATGGGGTGTAACGTTCTTAGTGTCTTTAAGCAATTTCAAGCTTCTATTGAGAGAGAAACAGGCAAGAATTAAAGTTTATTCGCATGGGTAATGGTGGTGAATCTTGTAGACAGTTTGATGAGTATTTCAAGCAGTAGGGTATCAAAAACTAGAAGATACCTCCCAAAACTCCTCATCTTAATGGCTTGGCAAAGAGGATGAATAGGACATTAATGGAGAGGGTTAGATGTTTGCTTTCAAAAGCAAAGTTGCCTGGTTCATCTTTTGGGGTGAGGCTTTATATATTGCTACACGTGTTATTAATTTATCGCCTATTGTTGCTTAGAAAAATGATGTTCTTGATCAAGTGTGGTATATGGTAAGGTTATTTCCCCACAACCATTTGCATGTGTTTGGTTGAAAAGATTTTATGCATGTGCTGAAAAATGGGAAGTTCAAGTTGGAAGTCAAGACAAGGCAATATATCTTTGTTTGGCTATAGGCTTCATGATCTAGTTGAAAAGAAGCTTGTTAAAACTAGGATGTTATTTTTATGAAGGATCAGAATACTGAAGATATTGAGAAAGTTGAGAAGTCAAAGTCTTAGTATTAATGGCCGCTTATTGATTTAAATTCAACTCCTATAGTACATATGCCTGGTGTAGCTCATGAGTTTGATTGTTTGAATATCATGTTATTGATAAGAATCATGTTCAAAATGATGGAGTTGAGGGTGATGGAGAAGATGATCACAATGAGGCAAATGATCTTTCTCATGAGGTTTTCGATGACCCTACAATTTGTCTTAAGAGATCTACTAGAAAGAGAATTCTCTCGATTGAATATCCATCTAATTTATATGATGTGATTTGTTCAAGAGGCCTTCCTCACGTGACCTATTAGGTAAGAGTGGGAGAGAAGACCTAATGGGAAAGTCTTCAATTGAGAAAAATAGATTTTATCAGATCATGATTTGGCCATTGACATTGTTCAAATTGCTGTGAAATCTTAGTATGGTAGTGTGGGCAATCTTTAGTACAGTCAGTTTTATTTTTCTCCTTCCTTTTATTGGTAGGCAATTGTACCTGTGATTAAGGTTTTGTGTATTATTTGTGATGGTCCATATTTGCTAACTATAGGTAGCATGCCTTTCTTTTAGCAATGATTTTAACCGTCGATAAAACTTTTGACAACAGAAAAAAAATGTTGCTAAGGCATGCTGCCTTGAAAGATAGCAAATCCAGACTCTATTTGTGGTGACTTCACTCTGTTGGTGAGTAAGGTTTTTCTTGAGTTCTTTATGAGCAATTGGAATTCTTTGATGTATTCATTAATCCTATAATGGTGGAATTTTTCTGGACTAAGTCCTGTGACTTTTACACTGCAAATTGAGGAATTTTTTTTTAAAGTGTGCATTCTCCTATTGCTATTTTATTTTCCGCATTTTGTTTTGAGTTATTGAGTATTTGCTTCTCATATATTCTCTCAAGCGGGAAAGGATTTATTTCGTTATTATATTGTGTGTTTCATTTCCAATGTTCACACATCCCTTTCCCAACATGTTTTAGAGGTGGACTACTGGATTTAAACTCTTATTACGTGTCATACCCAAGAACCTAATTGAACTTCCCAAATGAACCTTTGAGAGACTGTTTTGAAAGGATTAAATTTTTAAGGACTAATTTGAAAATTTGGAATGTGTGGAGATTTTCGAATTTGGATGAAAAGACAAGAAAAAGGTTAATAAAATGAAAGTTTGGGTTTTGGGGTGTGAATTGGAAATTTCAAGAAAGAATTTTGGGACCCAAGTGAATTAGGGGATATTTGGTATCTCAACAAGTATAGGAAATAGAATGCAATTGCAAGCTACTATAGCAAAATATATGTTTGGATACTTGCAAGGCTAAGCAAATGGGATCCAACTCCCTCACATGGTTGTATGGAGGATTACATCAGATGAGCAATGTAATTGCATTTTCTTCTTTGTGAAATCTCAATTTTATCTTTCCATAATTCTAAAATTTTTAGATTTCCCCTCTTATCCGTCAATCTAGTTGTGTTGTTCCTGTCCGCCACCGTTCGTCGTAGTCAGATGACAATGGAAAAAAGAGATAGAGAGAGAAGAAAATAGACACGGAGAAGATAGAGAGAGAGAGAAGACGGTAGAAGAAGGAGGAAGAAGACGATCAAAGGAAACAGAGAGAGCGAGAGACAACAGCTAGAGGACATATTGGGGAGAGAGAGAGAGACTACTGACAAAGGGACTACAAGAGAGAGATGAGAGGCATCTGAGGGGCTTTTTTTTTCTTCTAACTTCTAGATTAAATTAGTAAATTTATACCTAATTCATTACATTCTCTTATTTTAAAATATCATACTAAATAGATTAACTTACTTGTTTCCATTTTTTTTTTCATTATATCAAACATAATTTTTTCATTCTCTTTTACCATTCCCGTTCTTATTCCCTTTCCTTTAACATCTCATTTAAACACCCAAATTTATACCAAATTCACCCTTAGTTTTTAGTGAAGCAGGGGTTATGTAATTTAAGCCAAGAAAAATAGATTAAAGGAAATGTTGGTGCTGAACACGTATCTTTCGTTTTCCTCGTCGGCCAGTTCGAAGGTTCCTCAATGGAATAAAATCTAGACACTTCTTTTCTCCCGTGTTTTCTCCCATTCTCCTCTCTGCTCCGTCACTTTCTGCATGTGGGTTTTTCTTCTTCGTTTTGGCTGTCAAGCCGCGGCGGACGGTGGAGTTTGATGAAGCAAAGCAGGTAAGAACAATCAGAGTTGTTTGCTTGCAATTTCTTCCCTCTCTTGTTGTCAAAATTATTCTTCAATCAGAAATTTCGGGCTGTTATTGGGCAAACAAGAGTAGGAAGGTGAATCTTGTGAGGTAAATTTCATATTTAAGAATCTTGTGAGCTAAATCAGAGCAGCTGGACGGAGGAGGTAAGGAGCTGATATTTTGGTTTTCCTCTGCAAATTTAGTTGAATGTTGGCTTTGTGTTGTTGCATATAAGCTGGTTGATCTGCTTGTACGCTAATTGTGGAAAATGCTGGACTGTTCTGCACTGGTTTGGGTGTTGTGGGAATGGTATGGCGGAACAGACCATGTGCATGAAAACTATGGATATATATTTGTGAATTTTGTGAACATTTGTGAATTTCTGTTTGGGCTGTGAATGTGGGTATTTATGCAATTTTGTATACTGGAAATGGATGATTTTGGACTGCTTTGCATGTTCTAGGACTGGTATAGCAGAGCAGAACATGCAATGTAACTAACACTATGGCTAAGGTTGAGAATTGTAAAAACATGACCTTTTTTATATGCTGATGTTTTTGCATATTTTGGGTGTCCAAATAGAGCCTTTAGATCTTGAAATTTTTATGAGGAACTCTTGAAATATTATCAATCTGATATGGAAAGTTTCAAAAATTTTTAAAGTTTTTTTTCTGGTCAGATAAATCAAACGCCTAGTTCAATACAAGAATAAATCTGGTCAGTTGGAAATAAGGTTCTGTTTCACTACTCTAATGACCTCATTATGCCCTAAAATATTTATGTCACCCAGAGAAGATATTAAGGTAACTTCAACCAAATTTCATAGCATTTGGAGTAGATTTAATAGGCCTAAGAAGTGTTTAACAGAACCGTTCACAGATAGGTAATAATATGGCTTCTTCACGGATCAATTGATGGAATTAGCTCTTGAATTTGTACCGTAACTATTTAACATGTTACTAAGGTATTTTACTAAATTTGATGACTTCTAGAGCTGTCAATTATTCCCAGAATTTTTGGGAATCTTGGAATCCAAATCTGTCCATAAAACTGAGATGTGTTAACAAATTTTAGATTATGGACTCAAATGTAGGTAGTTTCACCTCCAAACTTGTTTGTTATTCATAGAAGACATCCACACCAGATCATTGTGTAAAAATTTATGGTTTGGTCAGGAATATGGGCTGTTTAGGTGCTGTTCTTTGTGCTGCTCTGTCTGGTCTGGATAGCAGCAATTCTGTCTAATTTCTTCATAAACTCTAATCTGTCCTCTCTTATTTCCATGCCTAAAAATTTAGGAACCCTGACCCTTAGAAGGTGATGGTTCCTAAGGTTGCGTTGAACTCTGATGTTGTAGACTGTTGGGATTCTTAATCCACGTGAGTATCTAAATCTGTTATATTCTAGCTATCCTTCGGAAATGTACATGTTTGATTACTCTTCTGTTAAAAATAAAAATTCTTTACATTCATATCAAGTGTTGTTATAAAGTTACTATATATAAATCTCGACAGAAACTATACTCGATTATTGGAATTTCTTTCACACTCTAGGCAAGTCTAGTTAAAAGAAAAGTGAGTTTGGAATGACCATATGAGATGCATGTTAGATTGCCTAATACTGATAAAGTATGTCACTCTACCTTATGGTTTTGGATGTTGCAGTATGGTTATCTTAAATTGTTCATGTATGTGTTGTGATGTTGAAGAAAGCTATATGCTAGGTTCATGGCACCCATTTCGTGCCGGTCATACCTCATGTTGGAGAGTGACATTACGTATTTTAAAATTGCACAAAACTAGGCAGAGGAAAAGAACTAAATATGGGGAGATTGGAATATTAGTCTAATTGAGTTAGTTAGTAAAAATTTATAGGTCTTAATTTTTCTAGTGATTAGTAATCAAGTGACACTTGAAGTCTACAATTTTTGAGGATTTTTGGACAAGAATAACTATTTCATTTATATTTTTGAAATTGGACTAGAATTAAGCAAGTGGAAAGAAAAGTAGGCTTAATTAGTCCATTTGATTCTTTTTTTCCCCGGTAGAATTATAAATAAAGAGCCTCTAGAGTTCACATTTCTAATTTGGTTAAAATAATTGTAGTTACATCTTCTGGGTAATGCTTGAACTAGCGTTTTTCTTTTGTGCATGTTTGAGAAGTAGCAAAGTAATTATTTATGTGCTTAGTCTATTGGAATTTTACGTTCTTCTTAATTAGAAAATATTATTTAATATTATGTTTTATGAGGGAGACAAAATACATATTTGAAAAATCATCAGTATGGCGCCTAGTTTGCAAACATTGTTAAAAAAACCACCTAGGTCCCGCAAATTCAATCGGTAAACCAATTATCAAATAATTGGTCTTCTTTCATAATAAATTCTGATTTGCAATTTATTTAGTGCAAATTGGTTGGGCCTACGACTAAATTGATAAATCAATGTGAACAGAAGTTATTCAAAGTAAATTAGACAAATATTTCTTTTAGTAGTTAGTTTATTTATATATTTTCACATAAAGTAATAACTATTTTATAGTAGTTAAATAATTGTCATAACCATATTAAAGGTAAAAGAAAATTTTATATATTGAAGTTAAAAAAATATAAGTCCAGTTTTTATTTTTGATAGTTTTAAATATTAAATTTGTTAGCATTAATGTATTGAGTAAACAAATTATAGTGAAATCCACACAGTATATAACATACAACAACATAAACATTACTAGTATCATATCTTTCAGGAAACCACTATAACCTTTAAAAGAAAACAAAGGACAACATCATCAAACATATATAAGACACAAATTCCTTAAAGAAGTTCAATATTCCATGAGTTGTCCAAGTGTGATGGTTTCAAAGTGCACTAAATAAGGTTTTGCCCTTGTAAGCTCCGTTGATACTTGTCCCATGGTTGGACGTGAAGATGGATCTTTGTTCAAGCACGTAAATGCTACTTTTGTAGTCAATATCACTTCTTTAAGAATTGGGTTTGTGGGTTGAGGAAGTCGTTGGTCCAACACATTCTTTAATGGTAAATCATAGGTTGTTGAAGACTCTGTCAAAGAATCAATAAGCTCTCCTGGATGCTTACCCATTAGGATTTCCAAAGTAAGGACTCCAAAGCTATAGACATCACATTTCTCATTCACTTGCATACTGAAAGCAATCTCTGCATCATATTAAAATAAGAGAGCAGGTAATCACATATTTTTGGTAATATGGAGCACTTAAAGTGTAGTATTTTCTAATAGAGCCTAACCTGGAGCAGTATAGCCTAAGGTTCCTGCAAATGAGGTCATGTTGTTCGAGTCAAACTTAAGAAACTTGGATATTCCAAAGTCAGTTATGTGGGCTTCTTGATATTCTGAGTCTAAAAGAACATTCTTGCTTGATATGTCACGGTGAACTATAGGAAGCGAGCAACCATGATGCATATGAAATAATGCATTGACCATATCTTTAACAATGTTCACCCTCTTATTCCAGTCAAGTTTAATTGCTCTTTCATCTTCCCTCAACATTTTATCTAAGCTGCCACCTTCTAAGAACTCATAAACCAAGAACAATAATTGTGGATTTGAAAAATATCCAAATAACTTCACAATGTTGCGATGTTTGATTTCTGTCAAGGCTTGAATCTCACTTCTAAAAGCTTTGATGCTAGAGGATTCTATGGTATTTGAATGCGAATGAAGTTTCTTAACAGCAAAAAATTGACCTGTAACCAACTCAGCCTTGTACACACTTCCTTGTCCTCCCACCCCAATGGAATATTTGTCACTAAAATTCTCTGTGGCCTCAATAACTTTTTTATACACAGTTTCCCTATCAAAACCCCATAAGGAGAAAAGGTTTTGTGCTTGTCCTTCTCTGTCTTGGCCGTTTGCTTTCTTTGAGTTTTGAAGAACTATAATACTTGAAACTCCAAGCACTACTAGCATTAGAGTACCCAAAGAAGTGAGTAATATCAATAGCTTGTGTTTTTTGTTTTGATGACCATGTGGGTATTTGCTAAAGTTTTTGCAAAAATTTAAGCCAATGACATTACCACACAAACCTTTATTGTTCCTCAATGCTTCAAATGTAATGTTTTGAAAGGCTGAAATGTTGGGAAGGGAGCCCTCCAATTGGTTGTATGATATGTCAACTGAAGACAAGCTTAACATACCATCAAAGCTGGAGGCAATAGTGCCTGAGAAATTATTATGCGAGAGATTCAATGATATCAAGCTTTTCAAATTTCCAAGTGTTGTTGGTATCTTTCCACTCAACAAATTGTGACAAAGATCAAGTTCTTGAAGAGCTTGTAATTGACCAAACTCAATTGGAATGCTTTCCTCAAACTTGTTAAAGCTCAAATTCATGAGCCATAAATTGTGAAATTGACCAAGCTCTTTTGGGATCAAGCCGCCAAAATTATTTGATGCTAACTCCAATTTTTGAAGTTGATTCAATGATTCTATTTCTACGGGAACCTTGCCTGAAAGTTGATTATTACTTAGAGAGAGTTCACTCAACAAAATTAACTTACCTAGCTCTTTTGGAATTCCTCCTGTTAAATAATTTGAAGAGAGGTCAAGCCGTTGCAATTTGATTGCCTCTCCTATTTCTAGAGGTATGACACTAGAAAGATTATTGTTGGAAATCACTAAGCTTGTGAGATTATGGCATTTGCCCCACTTTGAAGAAAGTTGGCCATGAAATTGGTTGTTACTGAGGTTGATGAAATTCAAATGTGGATATACACCAAGGTCGTCAGCTATATTTCCAACCAGTTGGTTATCGTCAAGCCTAAGCCTGATAAGACTAGAGCAGTTCTTCAAGCTTCTTGGAATTGGACCAGTGAAATGGTTCTCATTTATAGAAAAATATGTTAATGATCCACCATCGCATATCTCTTGTGGCAAGTGGCCAATGAAATCATTTATTCCTAGTTGTATGCTATACAAGTTGGTAAGGTTGTTTATTTTTTGTGGAATGCTGCCATTGAATTTGTTCATGAGAAGTTCTAGGTGTGTAAGTTGCGTCAAGTTTCCTATAGTGGCAGGAATAGGTCCAGAGAGATTGTTATTTGCAAGAAGGAGGGATTTTAAACTGGCCATGTTTCCAAGAGCAGTAGGAATGGGACCTGAAAGACTATTGTCATAGAGGTGAATTTCTTGTAGCTTGCTTAAGTTTCCAATTGAAGAGGGAAGGAAACCAGAAAGATAATTTACTCCAAGTTGGAGAGTTTCTAAATTGAACAAGTTTCCGATGGAGGCAGGAATGGAACCGAACAGACTATTGGTATTTAGAAAAAGCAATTGTAAGTTGATCAAATTTCCAATTATTGAAGGAATGGGACCAGAGAGCCTATTTTCGCTGAGACTAAGTCTTTGTAAGCTGATCAAGTTTCCAATTGCTAAAGGAATGGGACCAGAAAGGCTATTTATACCGAGTAAAAGATTTTGTAAGTTGATTAAGTTTCCAATTGTTGAAGGAATGGAACCAGAAAAGCTATTGACACCGAGGTCAAGTCCTTGTAAGTTGATCAAATTTCCAATTGCTGGAGGAATGGGACCAGAAAAGCGATTATTGCTAAGATAAATATGTGTCAGATTCCTCAAGCTCCAAATTTCCTCGGGAATTTTCCCTATGAGAGAACACCCACCAATATCAAGATAGCTTAGAGTGTTTAATGCTCCTATTTCTCGGGGTATGAAACCAATAAAATTGTTCCAGGGCATTTTCAATGTGAAAATAGTCGACAAGTTACCAATTTGGGGGGGAATAGCTCCATAAAAATGATTGGAAGCTATATTTAAAACATGGAGGTTAGGGAAGGATAAGAAGTTGAGATCTTGAAGTGTACCTTTTAACCCAAAACTTTCTAGATTGATCATGGAAACAGACATGTTAGATTCATCACATGTGACTCCTTTCCACTCTGATTTGCAAGGGCTAGTACCATTCCAAGAAGACAGGGTGGCTTGGCTTTGACTATCAAGGCTTGCTTTCCACTTCAACAGAGCATTTGCTTCACCATCTTTTGTAGCAACAGCTGATGCTAAAGAAGCAACTTGAGATGGAGAGAGTACTACGGAGACACAAAAGAATATGAAGAGATGCCACCACAATTCTACATGTGGAGTGGAATAAGCCTTTTCATTCTTGGACACCATGATTTGGCTACTGTGAGAATTTGTGCTCATGAAACGATAGATTTAAAGACAGAATGAGTGAGTGTGTGTATATATAAATAGCTGTGATCCCTGGACCTGCATGCCTATACTATAAAGCTTTATGCTACTCCTTTTTCCATAAAGAATATTTAAAATCAGTACTCATTGTGGCGTTTCAGCAATAATGTATTCCATTGGAAACAGAATTAGGTAATAATGGTCTTAATAATAATCTTATTCTATATCTAAGTCAATGTAGTCAGTCTCGTACCTGTCTTTTTTCAAGAATTAATATCTATATCAATGTCCAAAAAAAAAAAAAACCTAAGTCAATGTAGTCAGTGTCACACCTATATTTTTTCAATAACTAATGTTACATTTGGTTGTTGAAATTGACTCAACGGAATGGGAATGGGATTTGTCATACTCATTTTAATTCTTTTGTTTTTTTTTTTCGATTTATCTTGTTATCGATACGAAGTCTCCACCGCCATAAGTGATGGTTAATCTTTGCGGGGAACCTAAAGAGCACCAAGGTAGATTCTCTCCTCCCAACTGGGTTTTCTTCGTACAAAAGAGCCAGAAATCGAATACTTGACCTCTTGCTTAAAGGGTCGAAGCCTCTCACCACTTGGACCAACCACATGTTGGTTTTTAATTCCCATGATTAGTTAGGCCTAGAAAGGAATGTAAAATTTATTTATTTCCCTTGTTTTGTTGTAAGAATTTATGTAAAAATGGCCATGAATTGTGAGAAAATTATATAATAGATGCAAAATGTTACAAAAATATTATATATAAATTAAACAAAGACATTAACATGATTTTTTAATATATTACACAATAACATATTAAATATATTAATATTATATATAAAACATATTGAAAGCAAAATTTCTAGAGTTAGTTCTTAGTTATGATTAGTAATAATCTACAAAGTCACTAACATTTTTTATATTTTTTTAATATATTACAAAATATTCCTTGCAATTAATTTTTTTATTTTTACAAAAAAAGATTTAAATCCATGAAATTAGGATAAGTAGATGCAGTTAATTATAAATTAGAATAGGAGTGTGATTTTGAAATTTCTATGAGGATATAATAGTTAAATTATTATGCTGGAAACATGAAAAAGACTATTCCCTCACTTGAGATGAGTAAATATTCAATAATACTTGGATATTGGATAGGGTGAGTGGTACAAAATAAATACTCATAGGATTATAGGCGGATATGTATATTGACATTGACTCCTCAATATCCATTTATAAATGGGTGAATATGATATTCAATTTTTATTCGATAATTATTTATATATTATATAAATATACAATATATCATAAATTTTTAATGCATAAATTATAATATATTATTTATATAATACATATTTGTTTGTGTTGTGTGTTTTGGATTTGTGTTAACTTCTATTAATATATTTTTTTAATTTTAAATATAAATAAAATTCCATTGCTTTGTTGGTTCAGCTTATTTTTTAAAACTTAATATATTTTAGAAAAATGTAGCTCAATCTAATTTGTAAGAGAAAAAAAAAAGCGCTTATTCTATTTAAGGAAAATTTTTTATATATATATGTTGAATAAAACCTAAAATTTCTTTGAAATAACGGCCTTTTTTTTTTCTGTAAGATAAGTTGAAAATTGAAGGAAGTCTTTTAATGTGGAAGCAAAAACAAAAGTTTAGTTTATTGTTGGATAAACATCGTCATTCATGATAAAAGCAATTTAAATATATGGATAAATTTCATAATTTATACCAAGAATTTTTCAACAGAACAAGAGTTTGCATACACGCTTCCAAACACAACATGATGAATTTGCTTACGCACAATTAGTGAAATATGGGTCAAATGTGTGTGTGTATGTATATATATGTATAAATTAATTAAAACGGCAAATAAAATGACTTGATTTGTTTTCATTGTAGTTGTCCTTCAACCAAAAAGACAATGTGGGGGCTATTCTTGCTTTTTAAATTCCAAATTTTTTCTATTTTCTTTCTTTTTCATTGAAGATGCTTATGTACGCAAATGACTTTATTAATCAATAATCATTCACTTGATATAAAAAATAAACATTCACTTGATTATTAAGTCATTGGGTATCGTTAGGAATTGTTTGACATACCATCATTTCCAAAAATTATAATAATTTACTATGATATGGAATAATATTATATAAATATTTATTTCTAATTAAAAAATTTTAACTAGTTAAAAATTAGAATGACCACCCACATTATATATTTTTCAATACTTTTTTACCCGTTAAATTAAAAATCAAATATTAATTCAAACTATGAAATTGTATAAAATTATAATTGTCTAAAAAACTAACTTTATATTTTTAAATTCTTAATTAATTTTAAGACCACACATTTTAAATTCCCTAGATTTTCTTGGGTCAATGTGGGGTGATTTGTTCAGTGTATGATATATCGTGGCGTATTTTTTTTTTTTTTCATTGTAGTCTTCCCCTAAAGGACAATGTGGGTTATCCTTGCTTTTCAAATTCCAAATTATTCCATTTCTTTCGTTTTCATTGTAGATGCTTATGTATGCAGATAGCTTAATTAATCATTGTAATTAATTAGTCATTGACTTGACTTAGAAAATAGAGAATAATGACTTTTCTACACACATATAGACTGATTGATTACCAAGTCATTGGGTGTTTAGTTTCACCAAATAATAGAGTTTTTCTTAGGATAAAATATTACCAAATATTGTCCTTCAATCTTGATATCTAGTTAAAAAATAATTGAAAAGAGGAATAACCTTCCACCATATGATATTTAAAAAATAATTGAAACTAAAATAAGTTAAAAAATTTTAGACTAAACACCCACTGAATATGACTTAATTTATAACAATTAATTCTATAGACTCAAATGTTCATTGACCTAGAAAAGAGGAATAATTTTCCACCGTACATATAATCTATTTGATATTTTGATTACAAGTAATTTTCTTCTAGAAGTGGGAGAGTCATGTAATTAATTTTTTTAAGAAAATAATTTATCCTGAAATTATTATTGCAATAAACAAAAATTTGGACGGAACATCCAAGTTAATTTCTAATTCTTGTGCCCCTAAAGAAAAGGCAATAATTTGTGGTGTCATTAATAGCAATTTACCCCAAAAAAGGTTTTTCCAAAAGGTGTAAGTAAGTAGGGTTTGCTACCTTTTCTTAATTTTCAAACTTTAAATTAAATCAATTTGCAGTTTTTTTTTTATTGTCTCGTTGTATTCATTGTCTGCATTGAAGAAGCTTATGGACTTAAATGACTTATTCATTGACTTAGAAACCGGGAATGATTTTTCTGCACATATTAGATATTAAAATGTACCAAAATATTTCTCCAAACTTAAGTAAAACAAACTTTTGTTAATTTTAGAATTATATATAGTAATTGATTGAAACTAGAAAAACTTTTTAGTGTTTTAAGCTAAACAAATTAAACTTTTAGAAACTTGACCAAGGATTGAAATAAGCTCAGCTCTGTCGATAATGAGCTGAAGCATAGAGTGTGCTATTTATAACTTGAGAATACAATGCACAAAGAATGAATCTGGACATATGGCAGTGGATCCACGAAATAAGGCCCCTAACTAACTTCCTTTCTATTTAATAGCAAGGAATTATAAAGAAAAAATAAAAGAAATTTTGCACAAACAAAAACCAAACAGTCTAGAATTATAAAACTCAAATGCAAAAAAAATTCTCAAATAAGAACATGAATGTTCTAATCATAAACCTATTATATGTTGGTGTTGATAAGCAATAAGAACATATAATAATGAAGTAGTAAGAGTGTACCTTGATCTATCATAACTTGGACATCAAAATTATGGGTACACTTTTCTGGGAGAGCCTGAATGGCTTTCTCTTAATGGTTTTTAACTGATGGAACAAATAACAGACACACTGTGTTTTGTCCAAAACCCACCCACCTTATATAATTCAAGGAACTACTACTCAACATGATACTTATGGGTTGACCCTAATTATAATAATACCACATCACTGTTATTATTATTATCGGGCATCTAGACATAAAATTATTTTGACTAATGCCCGAACCAATTATAAAATATATCAAATAAGTACTTCAATATAAACTTTATGAAGATCTTATAATAGACCTAATTATAGATAGCACTTCATATATGTCCCAAGAATATGTACATATATATAATATTTATTATGTTAGTCCATTCAAATAATTGTTAATGCTAAATATTATTTATAAAATAATTAAATAAATATATAATAATATATATTAATTTAATAACGCTAACAAAAATTATTTACAATTAACAGAATGAATGGAACACCTCAACATAGCACCACAGATTGGTTTACATTGATGCTTTAACTAGAGAATTACTCTTAACATCCCCTATCAAACACGAGGATGGTTTGATGAACACCTCGAGTTTGTCTCTGAGATATGCAAATCTTGTATAAGGGTTTTGTGAGAATATAAATTGTTTGATCAATAAAAGGAACATATCTTACTTCAATTCACTAAAATAAAACAGTGATATAGTGGCCTTTTTCATAGCTATATAGTGGCGTTTTTAGACACCACTAGCCAATTTAGTGATGTTCGGTTCAAACGCCACTAAATCAAGCGACACAAGCTATTTAGTAGTATTTTTTGACAAATGTGGGCGCCAATGCCACTAAATATATATAGTGGCATTTGTTGTGGTGCTTCCAACCGTCATTGATTTCTTTACAATGAATTTTCTTTCCGCATCGCTCTTAACGACAAATATAGTATGAAACACAAATAAAAAACTTAATTAGAATATATATAATTAAGAAAATAATAAATCAATAATCGATAACTATTATCGCTAAATCATTTGAAAATACAGATTCTTTGTAGTGGCATGAGATGGCCTTCCAATCCAAATAAGTGATATGTAGGGCTATGTAGTTACACCCCACAGGACCCGTGAATGATGACAACATCCCTGCAGCTTCTCCAATGGCCTGAACAAGATAATTCCCCTCCAATCTGACCCTCCGACTCAAGGGAAGAGCCCATAAATTATCCACCGATAGTCACTTAGTTTGCACAACTACATTTTCATCTATAAGAAAGAAAAATTTCTTTAACTTAAATATAAATAACATTAAAATTAATTAGTGACATAAAAAATGAAATAAATTATCAATCGTTTCCACCAGGCTGGAATGTGGCGATGGAGTCTTGAGCTGTGGTGATTGAGTCCGGAGTTGTGCTGATGAAGATGACATTTGAGGAGTCGTCTGAGTGTGAAGTGGAATGACTGGCTCCAAGCTCAGTGGCTCTACACCACAACTAGCCGACGGACTTGGTAGTGGACTTCCACTACTAGAAGCTCCATTTCTAGCAAAGGAGCCTAATTTTCTCTTTTTCTTAAATAATCTCTTCATTCTTATATGCTTAAATAATTTAATTAAAAAAAATACAAGTTAAGATTGAGAAAAAAAAAGAAATAATAAATTAAGCACATACCAATTTATAAAATAAAAAAAATGGTAGGAGCAAAAATACTTATATAAAATTAGCTAGGCATTTCTTAATCTACATTGTCGATGATATCCCTAGCTAGTGGTAAATTTGTTTTACCATTAGGGAACAATGACTCTAATTTTTGGAGTTGATATGATTCATTCTCGTATATCAACTCCTCTTCATCATCTCTCATATCATATAAATCTCTTGGTTTGAGATGAACAGTTATCTTCCAATTCTTGTTAGGCTCATCATCCACACAATAAACTAATTGAGCTTCTGAAGCTTGTATATATGGCTTATTGTCTTCATAATTACCGGTATGGATCAATCATGAAAAGTTCATAGATGTAAAGCCAAATTCATTAACAATAATTCCCCTAGGATTAGTTGTATTTACCCATTTGCATTTAAATAATGTTACCATAAATCTTCTGCGATTATTTTGCTCAATTATATCTACAACTTGACCATAGTAAGGAACACCTTCGAATTGCATATGGTCATCACTATTGCTCATATAACTTTTGGTTCCAAATGTACAGAAAACCTCACTATTCTGGGTCCTTAAATCTTCATCCCGTTCTACAACTCAAAATTTAAATCCATTGACATTATATGCATTAAATTGTGTTACTTTATTAAGGGGCCCTTGTGCAAGAAATTGAAGATTCACAGAATGGGATATCAAATCCCTCATAATCCTTAAAAAAAATTAGACAAATTAGATTTAGAAAAAGAATTAAGGTTTACACATATATAAATAAAAATTTAGTCACACACTGAGAAAACTATCCAACAAATTTTCTTAATGCACCATTCTATCTATTTTAGTTGAAGACCCTGTGTGACCTCTTAATTATCTCTTAGTACACTCTCTAAACTCCTTGTACCCAAAAAAAGGATAAGAATTATTAAGCATAAGCTAATATAAGTATTGACAATATGATTTTACTCACCAATGAAATGGATAAACTTCTTTACATTTAGTTAATACATGTCGATGAGGTTACAATTTTCCTGTTGGAGACAAGGTATATCACTGGGAACCCCCACAGGCTTTCCAATTGCAGGAAACAATGTATCAACTGCATATGATCAACATCAGGGTGATCATCAACACGTCCTGGTCGATTAAACGCTGTCTGTTCATGCTATTTCAACTGTCGAATCGTCCAGAATTGAATTCATGGCAACTTGCAGTATAATGATCTTCCCAGGTTATTCTCACTCTTGGAGTCTTGCTTCTAATTGCCTAATTAGTTGTTCAAACACTAATTTCATTAATTTCCTACTAATTATAAAAGGGGGGGGGGTTTTGTTGACAGGATTAAAATATAAAAACAGAATAACAACACAGAACAGAACACAATAACACACACAACGGAAAAATCCGTTGCTCAGTTAATAAAATTACGTTGCAAATATATTTGCGACGGAAAACATTCCATCACAAAAAAAAAACCTAAGTCAATGTAGTCAGTGTCACACCTACATTTTTTCAATAACTAATGTTACATTTGGTTGTTGAAATTGACTCAACGAAATGGGAATGGGATTTGTCATACTCATTTTAATTCTTTTGTTTTTTCTTTTTTGATTTATCTTGTTATCGAAGTCTCCACCGCCGTAAGTGGTGGCTAATCTTTGCGGGGAACCTAAAGAGCACCAAGAGCACCAAGGTGGATTCTCCCCTCCCAACTAGGTTTTCTTCATACACAAGAGCCAGAAATCAAACACTTGACCTCTTGCTTAAAGGGTCGAAGCCTCTCACCACTTGGACTAACCACATGTTGGTTTTTAATTCCCATGTTTAGTTAGGCCTAGAAAGGAATGTAAAATTTATTTATTTCCCTTGTTTTGTTGTAAGAATTTATGTAAAAATGGAAATGAATTGTGAGAAAATTATATAATAGATGCAAAATGTTACAAAAATATTATATATAAATTAAACAAAGACATTAATATGATTTTTTTAAAATATTACACAATAACATATTAAATATATTAATATTATATATAAAACATATTGAAAGCAAAATTTCTAGAGTTAGTTCTTAGTTATGATTAGTAATAGTCTACAAAGTCACTAACATTTTTTATATTTTTTTAATATATTACAAAATATTCCTTGCAATTAATTTTTTTTATATTTTAAAAAAATTTAAATCCATGAAATTAGGATAAGTAGATGCAGTTAATTATAAATTAGAATAGTAGTGTGATTTTGAAATTTCTATGAGGATATAATAGTTAAATTATTATGCTGGAAACATGAAAAAGACTATTCCCTCACTTGAGATGAGTAAATATTCAATAATACTTGGATATTGGATAGGGTGAGTGGTACAAAATAAATACTCATAGGATTATAGGCGGATATGTATATTGACATTGAGTCCTCAATATCCATCTATAAATGGGTGAATATGATATTCAATTTTTATTCGATAATTATTTATATATTATATAAATATACAATAAATCATAAATTTTTAATGCATAAATTATAATATATTATTTATATAATACATATTTGTTTGTGTTGTGTGTTTTGGATTTGTGTTAACTTCTATTAATATATTGTTTTAATTTTAAATATAAATAAAATTCCATTGCTTTGTTGGTTCAGCTTATTTTTTAAAACTTAATATATTTTAGAAAAATGTTGCTCAATCTAATTTGTAAGAGAAAAAAAAAAAAAGCGCTTATTCTATTTAAGGAATTTTTTATATATATATGTTGGATAAAACCTTGTAAGTTTAACAAGCGACAAGCTAGGAACGAGCTGGAGGTTAAGCTTGGTGATCAGGTCGTATCACAAGTGTCAAAGTTTAGGTATTTGGGATCAATTATACAAGATGACGGCGAAGTTATTAGAGATGTGGAACATAGGATACAAGCTGGGTGGTTGAAGTGGAGAATGGCATCAGGGGTTATTTGTGATCGGAAAGTACCTGATAAACTCAAAGGAAAGTTTTATCGTACTGCTATAAGACCAGCGATTTTATATGGGAGTGAATGTTGGGCAATGAAAGGACAACAAGAACATAAAATTGGAGTGGCGGAGATGAGGATGTTGCGTTGGATGTGTGGTCATACAAGAAAAGATAGGATCCGTAATGATCATTTACGAGGTAGAGTTGGGGTGGCACCTATTGAGGAAAAAATCGTTGAAAATCGTTTAAGATGGTTTGGGCATGTGCAAAGAAGATCGTTGGAAGCGCCAGTTAGGAGAGTTGAGCAGATGGTTTGGAGCCCTATGAAAAAAGGTCGAGGAAGACCAAAAAAGACACTTAGAGAAATTATTGAACGGGACCTTTTAGTAAATGAGATATCTAAAGAGTTGGTCATTGATAGAGCTCAATGGCGTCGTGCGATCCATGTAGCCGACCCCATTTAGTGGGATAAGGCTTTGTTGTTGTTGTTGTTGTTGTATATGTTGGATAAAACCTAAAATTTCTTTGAAATAACGGCCTTTTTTTTTTCTGTAAGATAAGTTGAAAATTGAAGGAAGTCTTTTAATGTGGAAGCAAAAACAAAAGTTTAGTTTATTGTTGGATAAACATCGTCATTCATGATAAAAGCAATTTAAATATATGGATAAATTTCATAATTTATACCAAGAATTTTTCAACAGAACAAGAGTTTGCATACACGCTTCCAAACACAACATGATGAATTTGCTTACGCACAATTAGTGAAATATGGGTCAAATGTGTGTGTGTATGTATATATATGTATAAATTAATTAAAACGGCAAATAAAATGACTTGATTTGTTTTCATTGTAGTTGTCCTTCAACCAAAAAGACAATGTGGGGGCTATTCTTGCTTTTTAAATTCCAAATTTTTTCTATTTTCTTTCTTTTTCATTGTAGATGCTTATGTACGCAAATGACTTTATTAATCAATAATCATTCACTTGATATAAAAAATAAACATTCACTTGATTATTAAGTCATGGGGTATCGTTAGGAATTGTTTGGCATACCATCATTTCCAAAATTACAATAATTTACTATGATATGGAATAATATTATATAAATATTTATTTCTAATTAAAAATTTTTAACTAGTTAAAAATTAGAATGACCACCCACATTATATATTTTTCAATATTTTTTACCCCGTTAAATTAAAAATCAAATATTAATTCAATATATGAAATTGTATAAAATTATAATTGTTTAAAAAACTAACTTTATATTTTTAAATTCTTGATTAATTTTAAGACCACATATTTTAAATTCCCTAGATTTTCTTGGGTCAATGTGGGGTGATTTGTTCAGTGTATGATATATCGTGGCGTGATTTTTTTTTTTTTCATTGTAGTTTTCCCCTAAAGGACAATGTGGGTTATCCTTGCTTTTCAAATTCCAAATTATTCCATTTCTTTCGTTGTGTAGGTGCTTATGTATGCAGATAGCTCAATTAATCATTGTAATTAATTAGTCATTGACTTGACTTAGAAAATAGAGAATAATGACTTTTCTCCTAGAAAATAGAGAATAATGACTTTTCTCCACACATATAGACTGATTGATTACCAAGTCATTGGGTGTTTAGTTTCACCAAATAATAGAGTTTTGCTTAGGATAAAATATTACCAAATATTGTCCTTCAATCTTGATATCTAGTTAAAAAATAATTGAAAAGAGGAATAACCTTCCACCACATGATATTTAAAAAATAATTGAAACTAAAATAAGTTAAAAAATTTTAGACTAATCACCCACTGAATATGACTTAATTTATAACAACTAATTTTATAGACTCAAATGTTCATTGACCTAGAAAAGAGGAATAATTTTCCACCGCATGGGAATAAAGTAAACATTTCCGTACATATAATCGATTTGATGTTTTGATTACAAGTAATTTTCTTCTAGAAGTGGGAGAGTCATGTAATTAATTTTTTTAAGAAAATAATTTATCCTGAAATTTTTATTGCAATAAACAAAAATTTGGACGGAACATCCAAGTTAATTTCTAAGTCTTGTGCCCCTAAACAAAAGGCAATAATTTGTGGTCTCATTAATAGCAATTTACCCCAAAAAAGGTTTTTCCAAAAGGTGTAAGTAAGTAGGGTTTGCTACCTTTTCTAAATTTTCAAATTTTAAATTAAATCAATGTGCAGTTTTTTTTTTTTAAATTGTCTCGTTATATTCAGTGTCTGCATTGGAGAAGCTTATGGACTTAAATGACTTATTCATTGACTTAGAAACTGGGAATAATTTTTCAGCACATATTAGATATTAAAATGTACCAAAATATTTCTCCAAACTTAAGTAAAACAAACTTTTGTTAATTTTAGAGTTATATATAGTAATTGATTGAAACTAGAAAAACTTTTTAGTCTTTTAAGCTAAACAAATTAAACTTCTAGAAACTTGACCAAGGATTGAAATAAGCTCAGCTCTGTCGATAATGAGCTGAAGCATAGTGTGCGCTATTTATAACTTGAGAATGCAATGCACAAAGAATGAATCTGGACACATGGCAGTGGATCCACGAAATAAGGCCGCTAACTAACTTCCTTTCTATTAAATGCAAAGAAATTATAAAGAAAAAATAAAAGAAATTTTGCACAAACAAAAACCAAACAGTCTAGAATTATAAAACTCAAATGCGGAAAAATTCTCAAATAAAAACATGAATGTTTTAATCATAAACCTATTGTATGTTGGTCTTAATAAGCAATAAGAATATATAATAATGAAGTAGTAAGAGCGTACATTGATCCAACGTAACTCGGAGATTAAAATTATGAGTAGACTTTTCTGGGAGAGTATGAGTGGCTTTCTCTCAATGGTTTTTGACTGATAGAACAAATGACAGACACATCCACCTATTTTATATAACTCAGGGAACTACTACTCAATATGGTTCCCATGGGTTGACCATAATGATAATAACACCACATCATTGTTATTATTAGTGTCGGGCATCTAATTATAAAATTATTTTGACTAACATCCCGGACCAATTATAAAATATATCAAATAAACTCTTCAATATAAACTTTATGCTCAATATGATACCTATGGGTTGACCCTAATTATAATAACACCACATCACTGTTATTATTAGTGTCAGGCAGCTTAATATAAAATTATTTTGACTAACACCCCGGACCAATTATAAAATATATCAAATAAGCCCTTCAATATAAACTTTATGAAGATCTTAGACCTAATATAGCACTTTATATATGTCCCAAGAATATGTACACATATATAATATTTATTATGTTAATTCATCCAAATAATTATGTTGTTAATGCTAAATATTATTTATAAAATAATTAAAAAAAATATAATAATATATATTAAATTAATAACGCTAACAAAAAATTATTTACAATTAACAGAATGAATGGAACACCTCAACATAGCACCACAGATTGGTTTACATTGAATAGGCTTCTGCACATGTGTGATGGATGCTTTAACTAGAGACTTACTCTTAACATCCCCTATCAAACAAGAGGATGGTTTGATGAACACCTTGAGTTTGTCTCTGAGATATGCAAATCTTGTATAAGGGTTTTGTGAGAATATGAATTGTTTTATCAATAAAAGGTACATATCTTACTTCAATTCACTACAAAAAAGCAGTGATATAATGGCGTTTTTCATAGCTATATAGGGGTATTTTTAAACACCACTAGCCAGTTTAGTGATCTTTAGTTCAAACACCAGTAAATCAAGTGATACAAGCTATTTAGTAGCATTTTTTGACAAATGTGGGCGCAAATGTCACTAAATATATACAGTGGCATTTGTTGTGGCACTTCCAATCGTCATTGATTTCTTTACAATGAATTTTCTTTCTGCATCACTCTCAACGACAAATCTAGTCTGAAACACAAATAAAAAGCTCAATTAGAATATATATAAATAAGAAAATAATAAATCAATAATTGATAACTATTATCGCTATATCATTTGAAAATACAGATTCCTTGTAGTGGCGTGGAATGGTCTTCCAATCCGAATAAGTGATACGTGGGGCTGTGTAGTTACATCCCACAGGACCGGTGAATGATGATAGCATCCCTGCAGCTTCTCCAATGGCTTGAACAAGATCATTCTATTCCAATTTGACCCTCCGACCTGAGGGAAGAGGCCATAAATCATCCACCGATAGTTGCTTAGTCTGCACAACTCCATTATCATCTATAACAAAGAAAAATTTCTTTAACTTAAATGTAAATAACATTAAGATTAATTAGTGACATAAAAAATGAAATAAATTATCAATCGTTTACACCATCCAATAACCACCGATGTGAGAACGTTGTGCAGAAGAAGTCCCAGGCTATGGCAATGTAGTCTCGGAATGTGGCGATGGAGTCTTGGATTGTGGTGATTGAGTCCAGAGTTATGCTGATGAAGATGACATTTGACGAGTCATCTGAGTGTGAAGTGGAATGACTAGCTCCAAGCTCAGTGGCTCTACACCACAACTAGCTGGCGGACTTGATAGTGGACTTCCACTACTAAAAGCTCCATTTCTAGCAAAGGAGCCTGATTTTCTCTTTTTTCTTAAATAATCTTTTCATTCTTATATGCTTAAATAATTTAAAAAGAACATGTTAAGATTGAGAAAAAAATAATAAATTAAGCACATAGCTATTTATAAAATAAAAAAATGGTAGGAGCAAAAATACTTATATAAAATTAGCTAGGCATTTCTTAATCTACATTGTCAATGATATCCCCTACTAGTGGTAAATTTGTTTTACCATTAGGGAACAATGACTCTAATTTTTGAAGTCGATATGATTCATTCTAGTATATCAACTCCTCTTCATCATCTCTCATATTATATAAATCTCTTGGTTTGAGAAGAACAGTTATCTTCCAATTCTTGTTTGGCTCATCATCCACATAATAAACTAATTGAACTTCTAAAGCTTGTATATATGGATCATTGTCTCCATAATCATCTGTATGGATCAATCATTAAAAGTTTATAGGTGTAAAGCCAAATTCATTAACAATAATCCCCCTAGGATTAGTTGTATTTGCCCATTTGCATTTAAATAATGTTACCATAGATCTTCCACGATGATTTAGCTCAATTATATCTACAACTTGACCATAGTAAGGAACACCTCCGAATTACATACAGTCATCACTATTGCTCGTATAACTTTTAGTTCCAATTGTACGGAAAACCCCACTATTCTGGTTACTCAAACCTTCATCTCATTCTACAACTCAGAATTTAAATCCATTGAAATTATATGCATTAAATCGTGTTACTTTATCAAGGGGGCTTTGCACCAGAAATTGAAGATTCACAGAATGGGATATCAAATCCCTCATAATCTTTAAAAAAAATTAGTCAAATTAGATTTAGAAAAAAGAATTAAGGTTTAGACATATATAAATAAAAATTTACAAAAACACTGAGAAAACCATCCAACAAATTTTCTTGATGCACCATTCTATCTATTTCAATTGAAGATCATGTGCAACCTCTTAATTATCTCTTAGTAATCTCCCTAAACTCCCTGTACCCAGAAAAAAGAATAAGAATTATCAAGCATGAGCTAATATAAGTATTGACAATCTGATTTTACTCACTGAAGAAATGGATAAACTTCTTTACATTTAGTTAATACATGTTGATGAGCTTACAATTTCCCTGTTGAGACAAGGTATATCACTCAGAACCCCCCACAGGCTTTCCAATTGCAGGAAACAATGTATCAGCTGTAGATGATCAACTTCAGGGTGATCATCAATATGTCCTGGTCGATTAAACATTGTCTGGTTCATGCCATTATGACAGTCGAATCGTCTAAAATTGAATTCATGGCAACTTGCAGTATAATGATCTCCCCATGTCATTCTTACTCTTAGAGCCTTGCTTCGAATTGTCTAATTAATTGTTCAAACACTAATTATACTAATTACTCACTAATTACAAAAGGGGTCTTGTTGACAGGATTAAAACATAAAACAGAATAACGAACACAATAACACAACCACGAAATCAACCATTCAATCCCTAGAGTCTGCATCTATCATTATCTAATTCTTGGTTTGTTCTGATTTAATCATATCATTCAGATTTCAATTAAAATTCTCAGAAGATCTTCCAAGACTGAACTATACCAGAATCATAATCAAGGAAATCTCTGCTAATCACAACATAATATAATTCGTTTAAGCCTTAACTGAATCATGTCTCTACAATCGTATACTGACATGTTAATTCTATCCTAACTCACTGCACACATATAGCAATTGCATACATGTACATACAACAATAAATTCTCAGATAAAAATTACATAACAGGACTTACATTTAAAAAGTCATATCAGAGCAAAAATAAACACAAGAACAAGAACCATTGTAAAACAGAAATGAAATAGCATTGGAAACCAGAAAAACTTATTTGTATTGATGCAAAGATTCAAGATACATTCTCCAGTTCATATTTGACCAATTACATAAAGGTTCTAACAATCCATAGGGACTAAAATGAAAATAAAGGAAAGGAAAAATATACGAAAAACTAAGCTACAAAATTGGTGGAAGGTGATATCCAACACCCTTCAAATGGATTTGAAGTGCCCTTTTTAAAAAAGCTGGAAAGAGAAGGATGAAATTGCAATTTGGCCAACTTGTGTGCTGTCCATCTTTGACATTTTCTCCTACTATTTTTTACTAGTTTTCTACTACTGGTTGTTGCTACTATTTCTAACTTGTAATTGCTGCACATGCAATGAATCAAACTTCAAATCGACGTTTTATGCTTTTGATTTGGACTTCTATTTTGGCTATAAAAATTCAGATGATTATGTGATCCACTTGCTATTTTTGCTGACAATATTTACCGTTATTTTTTACTTTTATTTCTGCTATTTTTTTGTTGATTTTGCTCTTGTTTTTTCTGCAAAAGAAAATATTTTCTAATGTGCTTCAAATTTGCTAAACAGTGCAGAAATATGGACCCCACTGATACAATCAGCATGGTCAATGCCCAGTCAGCATCTAGGTGGCACCATGTCAGCGCAAAGTCATTGCCACATCATCATAAAATTCTCTAATTGATTCTCTACAAAAATATACAATTGAATTAAGTGGGATAAAATTATGAAATTGAAGCATATTAATTATAAAATTAATTTACACCTAATCAATCTAAAAATACAATAAAATTAGAGAATTTGCAATATTAAATTGGCAATGGGACTAAGATAGGGACTAGAATGAATGGAAAATGCCTTTTATCACTGTCTCAACTCCTGCTAAATATCTTCAATAGAATGTTAAAACTTCTTGTGCCATGTAACCTTTTGCTATAGACCCTTCTGATTGAGTCATATTTTGTACATAGGACTTCAATTTCCCTAGATATCTATAGAAGATCAACTTGAAATATTGTTATTGATATCTTTACAAATGAATAACTGAATATGAAAAATTACCTCATTCCTAAATTACCTCTCTATAGGGTACATCCATCGATATAGAACTGATATGCTAACTTTCACTTCATCAACCAAATAGGCAATGAGATGCACCATGAACGTAAAAAATAAAGGTGAAAACAACATCTCCATATTGCACGACATTAAACACAATCCTATCTTAGAACTTGTTCAGACCATTCACATTTAATATTTTACTACACAATTGCTTAAAGAAAGAGCATAGGTCAATAATAATTGCAGTAACTTGTTTCGATAGTGTCTTTCTTATAGCTAAAGCTAATGGCAAAACTTGCTTCGTAAGAATGTGAGAATCGTGACTCTTCAATTCTCCAAGTTTTTGTTGCCTTAAATCAATACATATAGAAATATTATTAGAATAACCATCAGGGACAGTAATATTTTTTAATGTCTTCAGAAACAAATCTTTCTTTGCATTATTCATGGTAAAAATAGTCTGAGGATATCTTCGAGTTTCATCAAGCTAAAGATCTGATCTAATACTTATTCTTGTAAATCTTTTCTTGCATTTAAGTGGTCCTTGGATTTACTAAACACATTAAGCAATGTGAAGACAACATTGTTACAAACATTTTTCTCTATATGCATCACATCCAAATTGTGATGTATCAAGTTGTTCACTCAATAAGGAAGTTCAAATAAAATGCTCTTCTTACGCAATTGTTAAGGGCTCGCATTTGCATCACTAGCCCCTCGTGCCCTTTTCCTCCGTCCTTCTCTAAACACCACATTAATATCAGAAAATTTGATTTATGATATCAAAACCAGTCATTTTCATCAGTGGACCTCTCTTCTCCACTTTACTATCACCGTCAAATCTGTTTTGAGCCAATCTAAATTTATGTTCTAAGTGTAAAAATTGACGATGACCCATAAAACACCACTTTCGACTATGTGGAAGTCGAAAGAGAATAGAGTCAAAGATGCATACTAGACAAGCTAACTCGGTATGAGTGTTCAATCGAGACAAAATCCCAAGACTTGGAAAATCACTAATAGCCCATAGAATAGCTAAATGCATGTTAAACATTTCTTCATGTGAGCATAATATGTTTCAACACTGATAGTGCACAATCTTTCAACTCCTCTATCAATGGCTGCAAATAGACATCAATATTATTACCCGGGGCTTCCTTCCCTGGAATAATCATTGAAAGAATGAGAGAACTCTATTTCATACACATTCATGAAGGGAGATTGCAAGATATTAGAATTGCCGGCCAAATGTTGTAACTTGTACTTAAAGTTCAAAATGGATTGAAACCATCAATTGCTAACCCTAGACGAACATTACGGGGATCAGAAGCAAATTGATAATTTGTCAAATCAAACATTTTTCAAGCTTCAGAGTTCCTTGGATGTCTGAGCAACCTATCAGTATTCCTATCCTTAGCATGTCATTTCATGTGTTCAACGGTCTTAGATGACAAAAAAAACCTTTATAATATGGGCTTTAATGAAAAATATCTTAGAATGCTGGCAGGTCAACTTTTCCGCTTTCACTTAACACACATTTATCCTTAGGTTTCCATTTAGATACATTGCACTTTTTACAAGCATCTCTATTACTATCATCCCCCCAGTATAACATGCAGTCATTCGGACATACGTGAATTTTAGTGTAATTGAGCCCCAGTTTATTGATAGTTTTCTTGGCCTCATAGAAAGATGTTGGAATTTTGGTATGTTCAAATGTATCTGCTAATAATTCTAATATCATTTACATTTTCTTGTTATTTATCCTACACATACACTTGATGTGATACAATCTTATCAAAAATGAGAATTTTGTAAATTTTTAACATCCTTCATACAGACTCTGTTGTCCACCTTCAAGTAACTCATAAAACTCTTTAGCTTCATTATTCATTTGATTTGACGAAACAAAAGTCTCACCAACTTTTACCCTCTCATTTTCAATGTGAACACCAAAGGCTATCCAAGTTAATTCTATCTCCTACCATATGTGGCCTTGAAATAGATTCTACAAAGGGCTCTATCATAACTGTCTCCCTATGTCGGGACCAAAACGTGTAACCTTGTAGGAATACTTTGAGAATTAAGTGTTTGTGTACAACTTCTCTAACTTGCCACTTTTTAAATTTGTATTTGGAACATGGACATATGATTTTTCTTTTAACACTATTATTTGCAAATGCAAAATCTAAAAGCCCATCAAGTCCCTCTAAATATTCAAAAATATTTAGGTCTAGCAATCCAAGACTTATCTATTATGTTCTGTAACTAGTCAAAACAATATTGTAACTAACTATAAAAGTTGTGCCAACTATAAGCCCACATTTTCAGTACCAAAAAAGAATTGAGGAACAACAGGCTTAATGCTATTATATTTGGACCAAAAAAGACTTAAGCAAACAGTCAACAAAAAGAAAACAGATGAGGCAGAAAATATCATGTCAAAGATTGATGTATTGGGCCTTAACATAGATAATGGGCTTAAACCATATGACAGAGAAGGAAGTTGTATCTCCATTTCTGTGGAGTTTTTCCTATTAATCCAACATCAAAGTATTTCAGTCTAAGGGTTTTGGATCTGTTTTGTGTTATTTACATTAATTGGTTGATCAAGAACCATGAATTGCAATTTCTAATTTTTTTCATATATATATATATATATATATAGAAAATTTTGAATCATGTTCATGGAGGAAGCAATTGCTAATATTATAGAAGAATAAATAAATGTAGTTGCATATCATGCATTTCAATCAATATTAAAGGAAAAAAGACTACAAAATTAAATATTCTAACCAAAAAGAAGTCAAATCCTCAATCTTATGGACTGAGAGGCAGAATGAAATGCTAAACTGAAAAAAAAAATAACAAAAAAAATATCATTACAATTTACAAAGGCCTATTTTAATACTATTCAATTGACAAGGCATGCGAGTATTGAAAAAAAAAAAGAACAATGAACAACATATGCAACATGATTAATAGAACACTATATATGAAGGATGTAGAGGGACATATCAGTGAAAGAAAGAGATGGAGAAAGTTGGAAACAAAGATGCTGTAACAGAATGGAGATAATGAAAACAAAAGAGTAACGAGTGAGTTCACATCTTTGACTTGTTTTCAATCACTAAAACAAGAGGCATCTATATGTATATAAATTCATATAATTTACAATCACTTGTTAAGAAAAATAATCACATCATCATCACAGGTATAATATACAGTCAGTATTCTCAGTGTAAATTCATTCATTAGACTCCACTACAAAAAATTAAGGTAGTACCATAAAATTTAAATCCAACCTAACTATAAAATAAATGAAACGCTATAAGGTATGTGATTATTTGTCTTAATAAGTGATCTTGCATTATCTTGGATCCGCTTTCGCTTTAAGTTAGGAGTCAGGACCTTATAATATTATTTGATAGATATCTTGGTAAAGTTTCTATGGTTTTTTATTCTAATATCGCCTGAGCTAAACATTTCTATTCAGATGGTTCTAATTCCTAATGTGGAAGAATCATGTACAAAGTCAAAAGGGCAAAATTATACACCTTTTTAGATTCCCTTTTCAATTGGAACTAAAAATATGAATAAATTAAACTCAAAAAATATAAACTCAATGTTCCTACAATAAGCACAATGGCTTCAAACATTAATGGGCTACAATTGCTGGATCAGCTCAAGCACTAGGAGTTGCACTACCAATTTAATTTGAAAATAGTGATTAATAAAATTTTATCTGCAAAAGAAATAAAGACATCATTGGCGCTACAGGGCACTAACATTTCAAATCTACAAGCAATTTTTTTGGGTAAACAATACCAAGTTCTTTACTTCAAAATTATGTGCAACCTACAAACTATAGGATGTTCTCTGTTTTTTCGTTTGTGCCTCATTCAAAACAAACAACAGTTTTTCCTATGATGATTTATATCAAGAGGATTTAAAAATTATGAGTTCCTAGGATGAAAGACGGCCAGATGAGCAAAACCCAACTTCTTTAACCTATTTTGGTCCCAGCTTCCCCAACATGTTTCAGTCCCAACAAAGAAGAAAAAGAGAACTTGGCCTACCTCGAATGCGAAGCAAAGTAGACGAGGAACAAACCAAAATGACAGATGGCTGGAAGAGTTATGGCCAAATCAGACAATAGGCAAATGAACGATGGAGAGAGTAGCGATGGCAAAACCAGTCAACAGGCAAAAGAACAATGGTGAGAGGAGCGACAGCCTCACTAGACGATATGTAGACGAACAATGGCGAAAGGAACGAAGGTGAGAGGAGTGACAGTGAGAGGCTATACAAAGAAGATGACAAGATGCAGCTACTAAACGAATGAGGTACTAAAGATTGGGGTTAGGTTATAACGAATACATAGTGGCATTTTCCTATCCAAAACACCACTCTATTATGCAATTTAACCTAACTAATTTGACGCTGGAATTAATTTCTTTTCCTTATTTCCTCATTATAATTTGTATATCTAGATATATCATGTGCATTAGAGCTTTTGGACGAAAGGTGTTGCAATTAGTTCAATTTATATAATTTTATAATTGAGGCATATACTTAATTGATCAAATGAGGAAGAGCACATTAAACTAAGTGATCAAATTACCAATACCTTGAAATCTTTTAATGTTGTTATTTAATGTGGCATTGCAAGACTTCAAGGTATTGGTATTAGTATTGGTATTGGTACTTTGATTACTTAGCTTAACGTGCTCTTCCTTATTTGATTAATTAAGTATATATCTCAATTATAAAATCATGTAAATTTAACTGATTGTAACACTTTTCCTCCAAAAGCTCAGATACACATGATATATCTACATATATAGCATACTTTTAGTGAAGAAATGAGGAAAAAAAATTAATTCAAGAATAAATTAATTAGGTTAAATTATATAATATAGTGAAGTTTGTCAATTAAACGCCACTATATCTGTATTTAGTGATGATTGTTTTCAAAAACCACTAAATGACTGCTACTATTTCACATTGAATAAGCTTCTGCACATGTATGATGGATGTTTTAACTAGAGAATTACTCTTAACATCCCCCATCAAACAAGATGATGGTTTGATGAACACCTCGATTTTGTCTCTGAGATATGCAAATCGTGTATGAGATAATGGTCTTGTGAGAATATGAGCTGTTTGATCAATAAAAGGTACATATCTTACTTCAATTGCTTTGTAGTGTAAAGTACCTTGTCTCTGATGAAGTGTAAATCTCGTTCTCCGTGTGGCATGGAAAATAGGATTGTAGGCTAATTGATGCACTTAACTTGTCACACCAGAGTATAAAATAAGTGTGAAAGGGAACTGGAGTTCCTGGACTAACGATCTTATCCATAAAATCATAACATATTTAGATCAGATAACACACAAGACATTTAATTTAAAACATACAAAAAAATTTAAGAAAATTTCATATACAATTTCAAGAAAATATCAAAAGCATAAAAAAAAATACAAAAGAACAACAAAATTTTCAAATAACACAAAATTGCAGAAAATACAGAAAATTGTAAATTTCCCTATTAACATATCAACAGTCATGTTAATTCCAAAACAATCACAACAAATAAAAAAACACACCATCTATAATTTTTTTATTCCGGAAATTACAAAAATGCAAAAAAAAACAATTACACAAAAATTTAACGGTCAGTATAAAAATTTCACATTCAACAACACAATTTCAGATAATTTCATATTTAGATATATAAAAAATAAAATTTTGCAAAAAAATATAAATCAAAATCATAAAATACAAAAAAATTATTTCACATAATTTCACATTGATGTCTATATTATTTATTTATTTTAATTCATATTAATTTTTGAGAATTCAATATAATATCTATATATATGATATCCATATAAATCTATATAATATATTAAATAAGATTATATTAAATCATATTATAAAAATATTCCAATTTAATTATATTAAATATTAATTAATTTCATAACTATATAATATAATTAAATTTCAATATTTATTTTTGTATTTAATATAAAAATAATTAATTTATTTTCTTTGTTAATAATTGCGTATGAATGTATGTGCATATTTTCAAGTAATAAAATGCTCAAAGCCACAGTGGAACCTTTCTAAGTAACTACGGATTTACTTTTACCAGTTACCAATCTTAAAAAAACCACGATAAAATTCTTCCCTGATCATTTAATGATAGCGGGACATTTTGAACATATCCCTTTCTTGTGTGTTTTAACTTTATATTGAATCTGTACATCAACCTAATAATGTCATCACTCTGTAAATTTGTACCAACGTATGGAAAGCTATCATCATCAAGGTTGTCAATGCATACATGACCTGAGGAATATTCTGGTTTTCCAATTCGACAATCAGAAGTCATGGTTCAGAAAAAGGGGCCTTTGGGGATAGAGAAATTGGTGGGACGAAGAATCCACTTTGATGCTTGGCTTTTGTTGGGTTTGGCTTGAATTTTGTGGGTGATCCGGTTTGTAACCCGACCAACGATCTACGACCCATAACCCATTATTTTCTCTATATATATGTGTGTGAGGGAATTATTAGAAGTGGTTGATGTAATCTCTTTGTATAGCCTCTATAAGAAATAATACAGATCTTCTCTCTGTCTGTGGACGTAGGTCGCATTGACTGAACCACGTAACTTCTTTGTGTGTTCTTCTCAATCATTCTCCTTGATTTATTGCCTTATAATAACCTAACAAGTGGTATCTGAGCCTTGGTTCATTTTTTGGTTCGCGATTGCTGTAGCACGTCAGAAAATTTTCAGATTCGGCTCCAAAATTTCAGATCTTGCCTTGATTTGGTTGTTTTGGAGCATAGGAGACCGTTTTCTGCATCTTTGGTGCATTGAAGAACGTCGGAGACCATTTTTTGGTGGTAAGAAAATTTTTCAGATCTAGTTATAAATCTCATATCTAGCTTAATTCACTTGTTTTTTTGTGCAAAAGAGACAATTTATTGCATTTCTAGTGCATCAGAGATCGTTTTTCAGTTGTTTTGGTGAGTTTTTACGATTGCGAGTTATTGTTCATCACCGGAATCTTCATCGAAAGTACTGTTCATCATCTTCTACGGCGAGGTACTATAGCAGTCAACGGTCAATGATACTGTAGCGACTTGGATACTATAGCGACTCGATACACTGTAGTAGAACGGTACTGTAGCGATGTTTGGTTAAAGTTACTGTTTGGTCAAAAACTGTTGTTTGGTCAAAGCTGCTGTTTGGTCATAGTTGTTGTTTGAATCAAGTTTTCTATTATGATCCTTATTGTTTCGTCGACACGATTCCTGTGAGTTTATGTTTGATTCAGAAAGGAATTCTAAATTTTTGTGTGAATTTACTGGATTGTGTTGGATTGTGTTGGATTGGATTTCTGGTTTACTATTGTGAATTTTGTTGGACTGCTGTGTTGGATTTCTGTTAGTGAAGTTCTGGTCAGTTTGCAAGGTTCTGAACAGTTTTGTGAAATTCAATTTCTAATTGCGAAATTTGCTAGTAATTTGTCTACTGTTGCTTGAGAAGATGTCGACTCATAAATTCGATATTGAGAAGTTCAATGGATCGAATGATTTCACTTTGTGGAAGGTAAAAATGAGGGCACTTCTGGTTCAGTAGGGATGTGCGGTGGCATTAGAAGGAGAATGTAGTATGCCTAACACGTTGAAGGAAGAGGAGACGAAGGAAATTTTGGCAAAGGCTCATAGTACATTACTATTGAGTTTGACTGATGAGGTATTGAGAGAAGTAGTTGATGAGTCAACTGCTGTAGGTTTGTGCAAGAAATTGGATGATAAATACCAGAAAAAGTCTCTCACAAACCATTTATATCAAAAGCTGCGCTTATATACCCTGCGGATGACAGAAAATATGTAGGTAAAAGATCATCTTGATAATTTTAACTGAATTATCTTGGATTTACAGGGTGTTGGGGTTAAGATAGATGATGAAGATCAAGCGATTATTCTTTTGTGTTCTCTACCAAATTCATATGATAACTTTGTTGACATTATATTGTATGGTAGAGATAGTATCTCTGTTAATGATGTCAAAGATGCTTTGCAATCTAAAGAGATGAAGAGAAGAGTCTCTATTTTTAATGAGGATGGTGCAGAAGTAGGTTTGTATGTTGGCAGAGGCAGAGACACTAAAAGGGATGATGGAAAAAGAAGCAAGTCACGGTCTAAGTTGAGGAACAAAGGAGGACCTAAATATTATCATTGTAAACAAAAAAGGGCACATCAGGAAGAATTATCCACAGAGGAAGAAGGGAAATGATGAGAAGGAACAGAATACCAGTGGTAGTGCTATGGTGGTGTAATATAGTTCTGACGAAGAAAAGGAGAATGATGTTCTCACAGTCAACACCTCTAGTTCTACAAATATTTGGGTCTTGGACATAGGTGCATCTTATCATATGACCTTTTCACGTGAGCTGTTTACTTCTTTCAAGGAGTGGAATGGTGTTGTGAGATTAGGTGATGATGAGTAGCTTAGTGTTAAGGGAAGTGGTTCTGTGCATATTCAGATATATGATGGACTAGTCAGGACGCTTAATGCTTGGTATGTTCCTGGTCTACGGAAGAACTTGATTTCTTTTGGTACTCTAGACAAACAAGGGTACAAGTACTCTAGAGAGAATGGACAGTTGAGAATTTCCAAAGGTGCTCTGGTTATAATGAAGGGTAAATTGTAGCATGGCATTTACTTTCTGATTGGTTGTTCTGTGATGGGGACAGTGGCTGTATCTAAATCTTTAGGGAAGAATGATGATTGTACAGAGTTGTGGCATTGCCGATTGGGACACATGAGTGAGAAAGAGCTGTCATTTCTAAGTAAACAAAGATTGTTAGAAGGGGCAGAAACTGGAAAGCTAAAATTCTGTGAAGTTTGTGTTATGGGTAAACAACACAGAGTTAAGTTCAGTTCTGAGAAGCATACTTCTATGGATGTTTTGCAATATGTTTATTCAGACTTGTGGGGTCATTCTCCAGTTGAATCTCAGGGCAGATGCAAGTACTTTGTTACTTTCATTAATGACTACTCTAGAAAGGTTTAGGTGTATTTTCTGAAATCCAAAGATGAAGTGTTTGGGAAGTTCAAGGAGTGGAAGACTGATAACATGCTTTTTCCATTTATTTTAGTCCCTATTTTAGTCCTTTTTGCCTCTTTAATTTTGTCAATTCTCTAATCTTATTATGTTTTAGAATTTATTGGGTATAAACTATTTATGGATTGAATGTGTCTCAATTTTATATTTTTAGAACTTGAATTGTAAAATGCTCAATTTAATTCCTAGAAATTTTAATTTTTGAGAGAAAAGTGCTGACATGGACAAAGATGCTGATTTGGATGCTAATGTGGTACTTTTTAGGTGATGACTAGGTTGTGCTGGATATAGGGCCCATTTGAACTCTTATTTAATGTCATATAGTCAGAATTTTTGGACAGAAATATTACTTTTTGTAGGTCAGAAAAGTATGGTTGAAATATTAATTATGCACCTCCCTTTTCCATGTTTTCTGCCATATTTTCCTGCTGTTGTTCTGCTGCTGGTTTGCTGTTTTTCTGCTGCTGTTTTGCTGTTTTCCTGCCATATTTTTCTGCTGCTGTTTTGCTGTTTTTCTGCTGCTGTTTTGCTGTTTTTCTGCTGCTGTCTTGCTGTTTTTCTGCTGCTGTTTGCTGTTTTTCTGCCCACATCATGGAAGAAGGCAACCAAGGAGGCAACCAAGGAGGCATCCAAGGAGGCATCTAGGGTAGAATATCCCAAGGCATTGAGGGCATCATTTTTAAAAAGGAGAAGACACTTTTATTTGAGTAACTTAGGAAATTCGCAGCTTTCTTTCCCTCTCTGTTTTTCTCTTCTGTTTTTGCTGTTTTGCTCTCATGGAAGGCTAAATCTTCATTGTAATTAGTCACTAGACCATTGGGATGTTGTAGCTTGAACTAAGAATGCAAGCTAAGTGTTTTATTCTCCATTTTCATCTCATTTCGTTTCTGTTTTGATGTTATGTTTATGTTGCTGTCATATTCTGATTAGAGCTTGAGAATGTAACATAAACTAACTTATATATTTAAGATATAACCTTGCTTGACTGATTAGGAAAGTGAGGGAGGCAAAATGACTAGTTAGATGATATATTTAACTTGGTTTGGTTGAGATTTTCCAATGAATGCATCTAGTTATAGTAAAGAGATGTTCTTGACTATAATTAGTAGCATTAAATTCTAGATGTTATTCTAGAACCATTTTCATAAAGAAACAAACAATGGAATGAGAACAAAACTGAATCAATGAGTTAGGTAATGATAGTTACACTCCCATGAATCCTAGTGGCTGATTACATAGTCTTTTTACTGTCAATTCCTTGCAAATTTTGCTGCTGCTGTTGTTGTATTTATTTGGTTGCTGTTCTATTTTTTTTATAGTACTGCCACAAAACCCCCCCCACGTTTATGTACTCTTCATTAGTGTTTGGGTGTTTAGAACGATTAATTAGTATTAAGAAGTGAGGCTCCTTGAGTGAATACGACCTGGGGATCACTATACTGCAAATTGCCACGAATTCAATTCTGGGCGATTTGGCATCGTAGTGGCATGAACCAGAATTTTGGCGCCATTGCCGGGGAGCCAATTCACTTCCAAGTTATCTAATTAGTTGTTTAAGTGTTTCTTTGTTTAATTTTAAGTTATCTAGTATTGTTGAAACGGTTTACAAGTTTTTGAGTTTTTATCAGTTACTATTCATAGGCAAAAAAATTAACTACCTCCGATTGACCTTAAACTTGGTATACCACTAGTTTTGGACATTTTAAGCAAATTCCAACCACTTGATTATCCAAAGGATCATCTTGGGCGGCCATTTTGCCAAATTCCATCGTTTAGGCCTCATTTTCTATTTTTAAATTTTTTTTTGATTTTTCTAATTAATTGTGATTTTTAGTGTGATTTTTGTAGTTTGAATTTTTGAATTCTGTTTTTTGTGTTTGTCTCTCCAATTTGTCAAGAATTTTTCCACGAAAAAATAGATTTTTCTGAGATACTTAAATTTTTGGTAATTTTCACGGTTGGAGTCTTTTGTAGTGATTTAGTTGTTTTTGTTGTTTTTCTTGTGAATTTGTGCCCTTTCTAGTATATGAGAAGGTCTGGTCACGTGGACTTACCACCGTTTGATCCGGAAATTGATAGGACCTTCCATAGTCTAGTAAGAAGCAATAACATTAGGACTAGTATAGTTTTTGAAATTCTTGCTGAAATTGTTGAGTTTGCTGTCAACAGTGTAGAAGTTGAATCAGATTCCGAATCTGATTTTGTATTGGAGTCTACAGATTCTGAGTCAGCTGGGATAACTGGGATGGATAACCAAAATGCACAAGTGCCTCAAAATAGGCAAGAACAATCCATTAAAGAGTTGATTGCACCTTATGTGCATTATCAACCATTGTGCATAAATTATCCTGAGTTGGATGCTAATTTTGAACTAAAATCTGGTCTAATCCATTTGTTGCCTAAGTTTCATGGTCTTGCAGGAGAAGATCCGCACAAGCACTTAAAGGAGTTCCATGTTGTCTGCTCTACCATGAGACCACATGGAGTTGGAGAAGAACAGATCAAATTAATAGCATTTCCTTTCTCTCTTGATGGGGCAGCCAAGGATTGGCTTTACTATCTACCCACTGCCTTGATAACAAGATGGGATGAGCTGAAGAAGTTGTTCTTAGAAAAATTCTTTCCAGCCTCCAGAACAGCAGCAATCAGGAAGGATATCAGTGGGATTAGACAGTTGAATGGTGAGTCTCTACATGAATATTGGGAGAGGTTTAAGAAGCTTTGCTCATGCTGTCCAAACCACCAGATTTCAGAGCAGCTTCTCATCCAATATTTCTATGAAGGATTACTACCTATGGACAGATACATAGTTGATGCAGCTGCTGGTGGGGCATTGGTGGATAAGACTCCTGCTGCATCAAATGAATTGTTGGCAAAGATGGCCCAAAATGCTCAGCAATTTGGCACTAGACTGAGTGATCCAACAGTTACTGTCAATGAGGTGAGGACACCTCCCATGGAGCAACAAAGGATAGAAAATAAATTGGAAGAGTTAGCTTCAATGGTGAGGCAATTGGCATTAAATCAGAGAACACAACAACAACCCCTTCCTCCTTCAGTCTGTGGTATTTGTTCCCTGAGTACCCACCATACTGATCAGTGCCCTCAGCTGCAAGAGACCCAAACTGAGTCATGTGCTGGTATATTCCCTGGTAGACCCATGCAGCCACAACAACAGAGATATGACCCATATTCCTCCACCTACAATCCTGGGTGGCGTGATCATCCAGCTTTTAAGTATGGGAATACATCCAACCCCCCTTACCAGCCACCCCATGCAAGATACAATCAACCTGAACCTAGCCATACACCTCCTCCAGCACCCAAGAAACCTGAGCCTAGTCTTGAGGATCTAATGAAGCAACTGACTGCCAATACTCTTCAGTTCCAACAGAGGACAGAAACAAATATGCAAAATTTGGAAACTAAGATTGGCCAGTTAGCCACAACAGTCAATGAGCTGAAAAGTCAAGGTTCAGGGAGTTTGCCATCCCAACCAGTGATCAACCCAAGAGGCAATGTGAGTGCCATCATCTTGAGGAGTGGAAAGCAAGTAGACAATCCAGCTTCTGAATCTGAACCAGAAAAATCAAATGTCCAGCAAAGTGTTCCTTCATCCTCAACTAGTGAGCAAAATAAAAAGGATGAAGAAGTGGTTCAGAAAATTCCTCTTCCTTTCCCCAATAGACAGACTCAGTCAAGGAAAGCTTCTGAATCTGACATGGATAAAGAGATCATGGAAACCTTCAGGAAAACAGAGGTCAATATCCCACTTTTGGAAGCCATTAAGCAAATCCCCAAGTTCCTCAAAGAGTTGTGCACTCATAAGAGGTGCTTAAGGGGTAATGAGAGAGTCAATTTGGGGAGAAATGTGTTTGCGCTCATCCAATCACCCATGCCACCCAAGTGCAAAGATCCTGGAACTTTCACAATACCATGCACAATAGGCAACATGGAGTTCTCCAATGCTATGCTGGATTTGGGAGCCTCAATCAATGTTATGCCCAAATGAGTGTACTCGAGCCTCAAGATTGGTGTTCTTTCACCAACTGGAGTGATTGTCCAACTTGCCAATAGGAGCACAGCACATCCAGCAGGAGTTCTAGAAGATGTCCTGGTAAGAGTCAAAGATCTCATTTTTCCTGCTGATTTTTATGTGCTTGATATGGAAAATGATAATACTCCTGGCCATGCACCATTAATACTTGGTTGACCTTTTTTGAAAACTGCAAAAACCATTATTAATGTGCATGAAGGGACTTTGTCAATGGAGTTTGCTGGTAACAAAATTGATTTTAACATTTTGGATGCCATGAAACATCCTGTAGAAAATCATTCCAATGTGCATGTGGTTAACTTTTTGGATTACTTAGTTGATGAGGTATGTGATGATTTCCAAACTGAATTAATTTCAGATTTTCCTGAATTTTCTGATTTGGTAGATGCCTTTGAATGCAATTGTGCTGGTTTTGAATTTTGTCATGCTTGCACTGAAATTGAAAACTCTCTAAATGCTGACAATTCTGAGTTGCATTCTGATTTGCATAGTGATTTGGATTCTGATGTGCATTCTGATTCTACAATTTTCTCTAGCTTAGATTTAGATTCTATTTTTGTTTTAGGTAGTTGTAAGTGTAGTGATTTAAACTGTAATGTTGAACATTCTTCATCTCTTTCCTCTTGTGCTGCTAACCCTTCCTCCTCTTTAGCCAAGGATTCTGTCTTTGAGCAATCTGAATTTGTAGGTGCCTCGTTGGATGTGACTCCACAAAAACTGATTCCATCCTCCATCCAACCACCTGCATTGGAGTTGAAGGCTTTACCAGAAAACCTCAAGTATGCCTTCTTAGAAGTAGGAGACCAGCTTCCAGTGATTGTAGCCAACAATCTAGAGCCTGATCAAGAACAAAAATTGATAAGTTTGCTGAAAAAGAACAAGGAAGCAATTGGGTGGACTCTAGCAGACATTCCTGGAATTAGTCCTTCAGTGTGCATGCACCGAATTCTCCTTGAAGAAGAGACGAAACCAATAAGGCAACCCCAAAGAAGACTCAACCCCATGATTCTTAATGTGGTCAAGAAGGAGGTAAGTAAGCTCCTCCAAGCTGGTATTATTTATCCTATCTCTGATAGTAAGTGGGTGAGTCTGGTACAAGTAGTGCCAAAGAAAATCGGGGTAACTGTTATAGCAAATGAAAATAATGAGTTAGTGCCCACTAGAGTTCAAAACAGTTGGCGTGTTTGCATTGATTATAGGAAGTTGAACCAAGCAACTAGAAAAGATCATTTTCCTCTTCCTTTTATTGATCAAATGCTTGAGAGACTTGCTGGCAAGTCTCATTACTGTTTTCTTGATGGTTTTTCTGGATATTTTCAAATTCACATTGCACCTGAAGATCAGGAGAAGACTACCTTCACCTGTCTCTTTGGTACTTTTGCATATAGACGCATGCCTTTTGGTCTCTGTAATGCACCTGGCACTTTTCAAAGATGCATGTTAAGCATATTTTCTGATTTGTTAGAGGATTGCATGGAAGTGTTCATGGATGATTTTTCTGTGTATGGAGACTCATTTGATGCATGTTTGAAAAATTTGGAGAGAGTACTTGAGAGATACATAGAGAAAAATTTGGTCTTGAATTATGAAAAATGTCATTTCATGGTAGAGCAAGGAATAGTCCTAGGCCACATAGTGTCATCACGTGGCATAGAAGTAGATAAAGCCAAAGTTGATGTTATCTTTTCTTTGCCTTACCCCACTTCTGTGCGGGAAGTTCGCTCTTTTCTTGGCCATGCAGGATTTTATAGAAGATTCATCAAGGACTTCAGTAAGATCGCTCTACCCCTATCTAAACTCCTCCAAAAAGAAACCGATTTCATTTTTAATGATGCTTGCAGGTCAGCTTTTGATGAGTTGAAGAAGCAACTTACCTCCCCTCCTATCATCCAACCTCCACGGTGGGAGCTTCCCTTTGAGCTCATGTGTGATGCCTCAAATTTTGCTGTAGGAGCAGTACTTTCACAAAGAGTAGAGAGGAAGTTGCATGTCATAGCCTATGCGTCCCGCACCCTTGATTCAGCTCAATCAAATTACACAACCACGGAGAAGGAGTTTTTAGCAATTGTTTTTGCTTTAGAAAAATTTAGATCATATTTGCTTGCCTCCAAAGTAATTGTGTTTTCTGACCATGCAGCACTAAAATATTTGTTAAAGAAACCGGATGCAAAGCCAAGATTGCTTAGATGGATGCTACTCCTCCAAGAATTCGATGTGGAAATCAAGGATAAGAGTGGAGCAGAGAATGTAGTAGCCGATCATTTGAGTAGGCTTTCTGATCTTCCATTGGAACATCTCCCTGTAAGAGACAATTTTCCAGATGAGTGTTTCCTCCTTTTGCATGGTATTAGTGAGCCTTGGTATGCTGATTTAGTGAATTATCTTGTTGCATCTGAATTGCCTGCATACCAAAATAAACATCAATTGAATAAATTAAGAAGCGAGGCTAGGTACTATGTGTGGGATGACCCTTATTTGTGGAAAATTTGTAGCGACCAAATTATTAGGAAATGTGTTCCAAATCATGAATTTGCATCTGTGCTGAATTTTTGTCATACTCTTGCATGTGGTGGACACTTTGGTCCCCAAAGAACAGCTAGAAAAGTGTTAGATTCTGGTTTATATTGGCCTACTTTGTTTAGGGATGCCTTTGATTTTTGCAAAAACTGTTCTAGATGTCAAAGAACTGGAAATGTGTCTAAAAGAAATGAAATGCCTCAACAACCTCTTCTTTTTTGTGATGTTTTTGATGTTTGGGGTATAGACTTTATGGGTCCTTTTCCTGTTTCTTTTGGCTTCATGTATATCTTAGTTACTGTGGATTATGTGTCGAAGTGGGTGGAAGCTAAAGCCACCCGAACTGATGATTCTATTGTTGTTGTAGATTTCCTTCGTTCACATATTTTCTGCAGATTCGGTGTCCCCAAGGCCATAATCAGTGATCAAGGATCACACTTTTGCAATAGAAACATGCAAGGGCTATTGAAGAAATATGGGGTGGTGCACAAAACCTCTACACCTTACCACCCCCAAACCAATGGGCAAGCAGAAGTCTCCAACCGAGAGATAAAGCAAATATTAGAGAAAACTGTGCAACCCAACAGAAAAGATTGGAGTAAGAGGCTTGACGATGCGCTTTGGGCCTATAGAACCGCTTTCAAGACTCCCATCGGCATGTCTCCATACCGCTTGGTATTTGGTAAAGCATGTCACTTACCGGTGGAGATTGCACACAAGGCATATTGGGCGGTTAAGCAATGCAATATGGACATGACCCTAGCCGGTAAGGAAAGGAAGTTACACATTCAAGAATTAGAAGAACTAAGGCTCGCGGCTTATGAGAATGGGCGCATCTATAAAGAAAGGACAAAAGCTGTACATGATCAGAAAATTGAGAAAAAAGAATTTCAAGTAGGAGACAAAGTCCTTCTCTATAATTATCGCCTCAAGCTAATGCCCGGTAAGCTTCGCTCTAGATGGGTTGGCCCTTTTGTTATTACTAATATCTTTCCTTTTGGTGCAGTAGAAATTCAAAATGAGGCCACCAACAAGAAGTTCATGGTAAATGGGCAAAGGTTTAAGAAGTTCTACGAGGGCTTCAAAGAAGAAACTGTAGAGGAAATCCAACTCTACAATGTTCCGGCTCCATGATAAGGCTGTATTCTTTCCCTCCTTTTTAATTTATGTCCTCTTCATTTTATTTGATGTTTGGTAATAATTTGCATTGAGGACAATGCAATGTTTAAGTGTGGGGGGAGAGAATTTAATTGGAGTTGATTTTCAAAAAAAAAAAATTTTTTTTTTCCTGCTGTCACCTCTGTTTTCTCTGTTCTGTCCAGAATTTTTGAGCTGTCTTGCATGAATTTTCTGTACTGTTTGGCTATGGTTTTTGCCACTTTCTTTACATGTTTTTAAACCTTTATTTTTCTTCTAGTTGTAGAATTTTATTCGGAGTGATTCGCATTTGTTTTGAGGTTGTTATGTGTCAGTCAAGCTGCATCGCCAGAATTTCTACAGTGCAGAATTTTGCTGCTCTTTTCTGTCCGAATTTGATACTCTATTTTTGAACAATTGATGAAGTTTTTGTGTGAAAGCATGCTTGGTGAAATAGATTAAGTTGTGAATTGACTTAGCATGAAAAGAATTCAGTCTTCTTTTTCTAAGGAACTCAAGTAAAATGGCAATGACGTTGTTTTTAATGAATTTTTAGTAATAGTCTTTAAACCGTGAGAATTTGAGCCTTCACTGCAAAATAATATTCTTTCTTGTTGTGTGTATTCCCTATCATGATTTTTACTCTAGAACTTGTCTTGAATCTTTGTTAAGGCTACATTACATGTACATACTTGGAAATGATTTAGGCATTTGTTTCTTGTAACCATTCTAGCCAAATAGCCATCCTATGGGTTGTTTCCATTGTGTGCCACTTTGTACCTTACTTCCACCTTTCTTTCTTGTGTTTTCTAGCTCTCTTACACTTTAAAACAAATCATTTCTTTTCCCCAAACTTAAGATTTGAAGAGCTTTAGAAACCTCTTTCTTTTGAAAATAGATTGAATTGAGCATGTGCAAAAAGAAGGATTTGTGGGCTGTTTTGAATTTTAGTTTTGCTACTCAAAAAAAAAATATATATATATATATACCATACAGAGATCAAAAAAAAAAACAAAACAAAACAAAACAAAACAAAAGAGCAAGAAGGAGAAAAGAAAAGTAGCATTGTTGAGCCCAAATTTCAAAATTCAATCTCTTGTAACCTTATTGATTGATGCTCTTCAATTCTTTAAGTTCTCGTTAAACTTTGTTTTGTGTATTTCTTTCTACCTCCCAATCATTCCTTCACCCAACCTTACACCCTTCCAAAGTCCTAATAATTTAAGCATGTATGTGATTCAAGTAGTGGAGATTTAGATTCTTGACAAGCTTATGGTAGTGAATTCTGTGATAAGTTGAATTTCGAGTGATTTACCCTAGACACTTGAGAGAATAGAGAGTAAACACATCCCTGGCGAGGAGACTAATTACTTGAATTCATTCGTATCAAATTAAATTGCCATGATGCTTGGAATCTTAGAAATTTAAGAATAATTTTCTTCAAGTGCTCAATCTTTTCAAAATTTTAACTATTCCATTCCAGCATGCTTTCCACGCTTTTCATTTGATGTCTTTTGGTGTTCCGAATATTATTTTGCCCAGGAGTGCAAAAGGCTAAGTGTGGGGGATTTGATAACATGCTTTTTCCATTTATTTTAGTCCCTATTTTAGTCCTTTTTGCCTCTTTAATTTTGTCAATTCTCTAATCTTATTATGTTTTAGAATTTATTGGGTATAAACTATTTATGGATTGAATGTGTCTCAATTTTATATTTTTAGAACTTGAATTGTAAAATGCTCAATTTAATTCTTAGAAATTTTAATTTTTGAGAGAAAAGTGCTGACATGGACAAAGATGCTGATTTGGATGCTAATGTGGCACTTTTTAGGTGATGACTAGGTTGTGCTGGATATAGGGCCCATTTGAACTCTTATTTAATGCCATGTAGTCAGAATTTTTGGACAGAAATATTACTTTTTGTAGGTCAGAAAAGTATGGTTGAAATATTGATTATGCACCTCCCTTTTCCATGTTTTCTGCCATATTTTCCTGCTGTTGTTCTGCTGCTGGTTTGCTGTTTTTCTGCTGCTGTTTTGCCATATTTTCCTGCTGCTGTTCTGCTGTTTTTTGCTGCTGGTTTGCTGTTTTTCTGCTGCTGTTTTGCTGTTTTCCTGCCATATTTTTCTGCTGCTGTTTTGCTGTTTTTCTGCTGCTGTTTTGCTGTTTTTCTGCTGCTGTCTTGCTGTTTTTCTGCTGCTGTTTGCTATTTTTCTGCCCACATCATGGAAGAAGGCAACCAAGGAGGCAACCAAGGAGGCATCCAAGGAGGCATCTAGGGTAGAATATCCCAAGGCATTGAGGGCATCATTTTTAAAAAGGAGAAGACACTTTTATTTGAGTAACTTAGGAAATTCGCAGCTTTCTTTCCCTCTCTGTTTTTCTCTTCTGTTTTTGCTGTTTTGCTCTCATGGAAGGCTAAATCTTCATTGTAATTAGTCACTAGACCATTGGGATGTTGTAGCTTGAACTAAGAATGCAAGCTATGAAAGTAATGGTTGGAACCCATGAGGGGGGTGAATTGGGTTTTATAAATTTTTCACAAGAATTAATTGGAAGTTAAAATGATTTTCTGTAAAAGTACAATGCTTAGGATAATAAATACAATACAGAAAATCAATGTGTTGTCAAGATAAATAATTATAAAGATCAAGGAATTAAAGAATAGATATCAATATGCACAAATTAAAGAGTAAGGGATAGAGAAAGCAAACTCGGAGATTTATACTGGTTCGGCTAATCCAAGCCTACATCCAGTCCTCAAGAGACCACTTGAGTATTTCCACTATAATTGCAAGTTTAATCCGGGTACTTGCAAACCACTACAACCACGCAAATTCGATCCGGGTATTTGCGAAACCACAATAGAGAATTTATGAATCCGGGCTCCTCCTCAACCCAAAGCAAGTTCTTCCAACACCGGTACTTGCGAACCTCAACTCAGAATAATATATGTGTTGATCAAAATCAACAATACAAAGAAACTCTCTCTAAAGAGTAGATGAAAACAAATGAAGCTCTAATAACTCTAATGATAGAGAATATGCAAGATTTGGCTCAAGAATGCTTCCTTTCTCTCAAAGATGATAGAAGAAGTTAATATCACATTGTAGGACTTTGTTCTTACTCAAAATCGTGTATCTAAGGTCATATATATAAGATTTTACAAAACTAGCCATTATATAGCCGTTATATAGCCGTTACAGCACTTATAGTGCAGTCCAGATTTTGAGCTTTCTTTAAAAATTCATAACTCCCTCATTTGAACTCCGTTTTAAACAAATAATATACCGTTGGAAAGCTCTTGGAGTCTAGTTTAAAATGAGCTAAGTTTTACTCAAAAATTATTTTTATTTTAAAAGATATAATCAAAATACTGACTATAGGTCAGAACAGAATAATCAACTTTCAGTTTTTCAAACTATATTTTAAATAGTCATATATTTCTCATTTGGACTCCGTTTTCAATAAATAATATACCTTTGGAAAGATCTTTGAGTCTAATATCAAATGAGATTAAGATACTTGAAAAAAAGATTTTTCGTTTATGAGATATGATATAAAGAGTGACCAAAGGTCAAAAACTAACTTTTGTAAAATTTCATATCTCACTATCTTTTTGTTCAAAATAATTGAGCCAATGTATGCAAATCTAAATCATTGAGTTGCACAAATATACTAGCCTATATAAAATATACCTAATGTAAACACATAGGCTATCTTGATGCATCCAAGCTTCCAAGACTTCAAATCTTCTAATTCTTCATTTCTTGGAGCTTTGTCCTTGTATGTTGCTTTCCTTGAGTGAAGCATGATATTGCTTTTCCTTGTTCTTCAATACAATGCTTACTCTTCCTTATTTTGAACCAACCTATAAAATATGTCTTACTTGCAAATCCAATGGTTAGTTCAATTCATGATAATAGCATGATTTAATATATGCAACATATATATTAAGTAACATAATCATGGTTAAGTACTTGTAGCATATATATGATAATTAATCTTTATATATATCAATGCTACAATTCAAATACATTTGTCATCATCAAAACTTATGGCATAAAGCCTTAGGGTCAACAAGCTAAGTGTTTTATTCTCCATTTTCATCTCATTTCGTTTCTGTTTTGATGTTATGTTTATGTTGCTGTCATATTCTGATTAGAGCTTGAGAATGTAACATCAACTAACTTATATATTTAAGATATAACCTTGCTTGACTGATTAGGAAAGTGAGGGAGGCGAAATGACTAGTTAGATGATATATTTAACTTGGTTTGGTTGAGATTTTTCAATGAATGCATCTAGTTATAGTAGAGAGATGTTCTTGACTATAATTAGTAGCATTAAATTCTAGATGTTATTCTAGAACCACTTTCATAAAGAAACAAACAATGGAATGAGAACAAAACTGAATCAATGAGTTAGGTAATGATAGTTACACTCCCATGAATCCTAGTGGCTGATTACATAGTCTTTTTACTGTCAATTCCTTGCAAATTTTGCTGCTGCTGTTGTTGTATTTATTTGGTTGATGTTCTATTTTTTTTATAGTACTGCCACAAAACCCCCCCCACGTTTATGTACTCTTCATTAGTGTTTGGGTGTTTAGAACGATTAATTAGTATTAAGAAGTGAGGCTCCTTGAGTGAATACGACCTGGGGATCACTATACTGCAAATTGCCACGAATTCAATTCTGGGCGATTTGGCATTGTAGTGGCGTGAACCAAAGACCATGGTTGAGAAACGGAATGGAAAACAGGTCAAAACACTCAGAACTGATAATGGGTTGGAGTTCTGTAATGCTCTATTTGATGAGTTTTGCAAGAAAGAAGGTATAGTGAGGCATCATACTGTACGTCATACACCACAGCAAAATGGAGTTGCAGAACGTATGAATCAAACACTGTTACAGCGTGCGAGATGCATGCGATTAAATGCTGGCTTGCCAAAACAATTTTGGGCTGAAGCAGTTAACACTGCTTGTTATCTGGTGAATAGATCGCCATCTACTGCAATTGATTTTAAGACTCCTCAAGAGGTATGGTCCGATAAACCTTCTGATTATTCTGACTTGCGTATATTTGGTTGTCCTGCTTATACTTATGTGAATGATGGTAAACTAGAGCCTAAGGCAATGAAATGCATATTTCTAGGGTATGCACCTGGAGTTAAAGGGTACAGACTGTGGTGTACTGAAAAGGATAGAACTCTAAAATTTATTATTAGCAGAGATGTAACTTTTGATGAGTCTGCTATATTTGGTCAGAAAAGAGGAACTTGGTAGTCATGCAGGTAATAATGATCAAGGTACTAACCAGAAGGTGAAAATTGAAGTTCAAACTTCAAAAAGTGTTACAACAGACCCTGTACAGCAGCCCAGGGATGAAGAAGAATCACAAACTATAGCAATAAGGAGGGAAAGGAGGGAAATCAGAAAACCTATAAGGTATACAGATTGTGTTGATATAGTTGATATTAATTCAGTTGCTTATGCCTTGGTAGTAGGTAAAAGCATTGATTCTGATGACCCGAGATCATATAAAGAAGCAGTTGAGAGTAGAGAAGCATCAGAATGGCTGGTTGCAATGAATGAAGAGATGCAATCTCTTGAGAAGAACGAAACATGGGATCTTGTACTGTTACCAAAGGGAGTGGAACCGGTAAGATGCAAATGGGTCTTCAAGAAGAAAGAAGGTATTCCTGGAGTTGAACCAGCAAGGTTCAAAGCACGACTCATGGCAAAGGGTTTTTCACAAAAGGAGGGAATTGATTATCATGAAGTTTTCTCCCCTATTGTGAAGCATAAAAGCATTCATGTCCTTTTGTCCATGGTAAGTGTTTTTGACTTAGAGTTTGAACAACTGGATGTGAAAACTACTTTCTTACATGGAAATTTAGAGGAGCAGATCTATATGTCACAGCCAAAAGGATTTTTTGATTCTGGGAAGAAAGATCATGTATGTTTGCTGAAAAAGTCCTTGTATGGTTTGAAGCAATTCCCTAGATAGTGGTATAAGAAATTTGATGCATTCAGTTTGATAATTGTGTCTACTCTAAGAAACTTGCAGATGATTCTTATATTTATTTGTTGCTATATGTTGATGATATGTTGATTGCTGCAAAGAACAAGATTGAAATTGATAGTTTGAAAGCATTGTTGAACAGTGAGTTTGAGATGAAGGATTTGGGTCCAGCCAAGAAGATATTGGGCATAGAGATTTGGAGAGATAGAAATACAGGTTTACTGTATGTATCTCAGCAGAAATACATATAAAAATTGTTGCAGTCTTTCCAGATGAATAATTATAAGCCGGTTAGTACTTCGTTGGCAACACATTTTAAACTTGATGCTAGTACAATACCTACTACAACTGAAGAAAAAGGGTACATGAGTTCAATGCCCTATTGTAATGTTGTTGGAAGCTTGATGTATACAATGGTGTGTACTAGGCCTGATCTAGCTCATGCAGTCAGTGTGGTAAGCAGGTTTATAGTAATCCTGGGAGAGCTCACTGGAGTGCAGTTAAATGGATTATGCAGTATTTGAAAGGTACGAGTAATATTTGCTTGGTTTATGGTGCTGATAAATCTAATAGTGGCTTGGTTGGCTATACAGATTCAGATTATGCTGGAGATCTTTTAAGGAGGAGATCCTTGACATGCTATGTCTTGACTCTGAATGGATGTGCTGTCAGTTGGAAAGCAACACTTCAATCTACAATTGCCTTATCTACCACTGAAGCAGAATACATGTCATTGGCAGAAGGAGTTAAGGAAGGTATGTGGTTGCATGATTTGATTGACAGTCTGGGATTAAATATTCAGAGACCTATCATTTATTGTGATAGTCAAAGGATATTAAGTTTGGCCAAGAATCCAGTCGACCATGAGAGGTCGAAGCATATCGGTGTCAGATTGAATTTTATTCGAGATGTGATAGAAGACAAGAAATTATCCATTGAGAAGATAGCCACAGCAGAAAATCCAGCAGATATGTTGACGAAGGCTCTACCTTCAGAGAAGTTCAAGCATAGCTTAGAGACTTGGTGAATGTTCGCATTTCATGAAGCCCTACAGGGCTTGAATGACAGAGATGAAGTTGTATTTAGTTTTGCTGATTTGAGGGAATTCAAGTCAAGGAGGGAAATTGTTGGGTTTGACTTGAATTTAGTGGGTGATCCAGTTTGTAACTCGACCAACAACCCACGACTCATAACCTATTATTTTCTCTATATATATGTGTATGAGGGAATTATTAGAAGTGGTTGATGTAATCTCTCTATATAGTCTCTATCAGAAATAATCCAGATCTTCTCTCTGTTCGTAGACGTAGATCGCATTGACCGAACCACGTAACTTCTTTGTGTGTTCTTCTCAATCCTTCTCCTTGATTTATTGCCTTACAATAACCTAACATGTTTGTTATAAGAAAACCAATAGCATGTGATGAGTGGGTGCTTCTAAGGCTTGTAGAGTACCTCCATGCGTGATCATGATTAGATATGGTACAAGGGAATAGATTGAACCCAGTAATTAGAGAAAGACATATCAAGTTAGCAGTGTTCTTGATCTTGCGACATCAAAGTATAATGTGCTTTTCTTTCTGAACTCTAAAGTTCATCTGTCTAAATTTCCCCCATATGGAAAATGGCAACCAATATGTTCATAAAAAAAATTAAAATAATTGACAAGAAATCCAAAAACAAATGCCAAAAAATCCTTAAAAAAATTTGAAGGTCCTTTTGCAAGGGATTTGCGACAGAAATAGCAATGAAGAAACTTAGCTAGTGAATATTTCCCTTGTAAAAGGGATTAGTGAAAGAATTATTTAGCAAGGGATTATTCCCTCACTAAGTAACTGATAAATTCTCGCCATCTTCGCAAGCGCTCTTTGTGCCACATTCCCGGGCTTTTCAACCTAGCCATAGATTGCTAACGAATAATAATTTCCTCGCTAATTCCTTTTTTTTTTCTTGTAATATAATCTTTTTGGAATTGAATTTATAATTTATTCTTAAGGACAATTATATGACTATTTGCTAAGGCCTACCTATCTGTTCGAAGGCTAATTTGTGAGATTCAATAGATCATTGTTTAACCCCAAAAAAGATAAATTACAATTGCGAGAATATTGTTTAATTTTAAAAATTAAAAGTCAAATGAATTAGCTCTTAAAGTTTTCAATTTGTTACTTGTTCTTTTTTAATTATTTTGTTAAGATAGAGTAAATATATAATCTAATCCAAAAAAAAAGGTGTGTTTAGTCTTAAAATTAGGTATTAAATAAATTAGTTCCTATAAATACGAACTCACTAAATATTATCCTTTTAACTGAATTAAATTATATATATATTTACTCTAATTTAACAAACTAATTTTATAATAATAGGTAAGGAATCGCAAACTTTGAGAATGAAAAAATTGATATAATATTTAATTTTAAAAATTAAACAATATTCTCTCAATTAAACAATGTCCATTTGACACTGTGTTATATAGATACAGTGGTTCCAGAATGAATTAAGCCAGCTTCAACCTCGGCCTCTTTTGCACCTTGGACCCAATGTGATTAATGCAGATTCTCTCGTGGCTAGAGTTCTCAAGGGGAAGTATATCCTCGGACGTCATTTTTGCAAGTTAAAACACATGGTACAAGTTTTGCTTGGAAAAGCATTGTGGGAGTTAAACGGGTGCTAGAAGAAGTTGCTGGTCTATGATTTGAATTATGTGTCTGATAGTCTGAGCTTATAAACCAAGATACTAAATCATGGGATATTGGACTTATTAGACATTTATTTATTCCCTATCAGGTAAATATCATTATTTCTACTCCTCTGTTTTGTAGACCTGTTCAGGACAAATTGACCATGTGAAATCAACCTCCAAAGGAAGAAGAGAGCCTGCTCCATGCATTCTTCCATGTGTAGATGGGCAAAGGCGTCCTGTTGTCGTCACCACTTAGCCTCAGATACGATTTTAATGGTGTTGACACGAAGAGTAAGTGGCTTTTTGAGCAGGTTAATTCTGAAAGTGCTGAAACACAATCGATTGGGGGTGAATTTGCAGCAGATTTGGCGAAGGCAATGGCCGTCCGATGGGGATTAATAGTGGTGCTGCAGCTTCATTACACCTCCTTGGAGGTAGAATTTGACTGTACGAAAATTTGAGTTCAGCTCTTCTGCTAAGTGTATGTGTTGGCCTCTCCTGTGTGGGAGAGTTCAGCACTTTGCTGAGCCTGTGACGCCCAACCAGAGAGTTCCCGTACAAGCATTGGGCTCCTTGATTTTACTACTCTCAATATTTGAGGCCGCGGTTGCAATAGTGTGGCACATACCTTGGCGAAGTGCTTTAGTGGCTCCACTGTTTTAATTTTATGCACTAATTTCCACACTTGCTGCTTCTCAAGTGCATCTTTTTTGAGTCTGAATTCCATATTGATACCGTGGCTAAAGTTTTTAACAACTATTTTAATCGTAATTAAAATTTTTATAACGGTTAAAATTGTTATTAAAGTGTTGTAAAAAATGTTTTTCTCAATACTTTTTACCACAATTGATGAGCACGGGGTGCGGAGTCTATGAATTAGCTGGCCTATTTTGGCCTTTCCAAGAAAATCAAAAACATCTGTTTTTCTTTTGTTATTTCTTCCTCCTACGTGCCCTATGCTCTTCATTCCACTTAATCTATATTATTCGATAAAATCGTATTAACATATAATCATACATTAAAGGTTTGTTTCAAACAAAATTTTTACATATACATACATAAGAAGTATATTAAGTGAGATGAATAATGATTTTATGTAAAAAGTAAAAGAAATAAAGTTTTCACATTAGTTATTAGTTTCTAATTTCTAGACTATTGATTGAGAAAAGAATGCTCTAAAGATGAAAATTTCAGTATATCAAATTATAGCATCACAAGCTATAATTTAGTATTTAAATTTTAAAATGTAACATTTTATTTCTTTATCTATCATAAAAAGTGAAAACATTAAATATCAGTTAAAACTAATATCTCAAAAAAAGAGACTTTGAAAAATTGTATGTTATAAATCATACAGTAAAAAGTAATAAAAACATAAAATATAATGTGACAACTAATTTTTGCAATTTCATATTATAGAAATACATAAATTAGCGACAGAAAAATCCATCGCTTAATGGAATTTCGTTGCTGACCAGTCAGCGATGGATTCAACGATAGACATAATTCGCTTGTGAAACTTTCATCGCAAATGATTTGAAACGAAATTTGTTATGAATCAGAAATAGAATATGCAACGAAATTTTAAATCAACGATGTAATTTGCGATGAAATTTGAGATGGAAAAATTCTGTATCTAATTTTTGTTTTTAATCTAGTAAAGAAAAATACATAGCTTGTAGAATCTAGCAGTTAATCAATATTCTACCTAAGTTATTAGATGAGAATTACTCTTACTCAATTTTCTTTCGATATTGACACCTGAAAAAAAGAAAACAAAAGAAATAATTTGAAACTCGATTAGATTGAATAATTATGGTTGTAACAAAGGTTCCAAAGGGAAAGGCTTAATTCTGTTTTTCTTACACATAAAAAATGCATGAAACTCCAACAATTGCTATCATTCGTATGCCTAAAGTGAGAAATAATATAATGACTTGACTTTTTGGCTCTGACGACAAATAGGGATGGCGACATTATGCATGTTTTGAAAATTTGGTATCATTTTTAAAAGAAATATTCGATATTACTCGGATATTGGATAGGGTGAGTAGTACAAAATAAATACTCATAGGATATTAGGTGGATAAATGTATATTGGCGTTGGGTACCCAATATTCATCTAATATAAAGGGGTGGATATTTTATTTAATTTTTATTCGATGATTATTTATATATTATATAAATATATATTAAATCATGGTCAGAAATTCTTTCTATTCGATGTTCAGATTTCTCGCCAATTATTGCCTCTTTTATATGCTGGGATTGAAAAGGAGAGGGAGAGAAGTTTTAAAATTGGTAATTAACCATTAGTGATTTATTTCATATAATAAATATTATATTGTGTCAGATTACGTGCGATGTAAAATCTAAACACATGACTTGATTTTATTTATTATAGTATAAATGATGTGATATACTACATGGTCCTTAAAAATTTCTCTTACATTATTAAAAAATAATCATATAGAGTTAATATTTCAATAATTAAATAATCAACGCATATATATTTTTTAAAAGTTAAATTATTAATATAGTCAAAAATTTATAATATTTATCACTAAACTGAAACTGCTTTTTTGAACTGACAATTTTTTTTTTCAATGAAAGTATTTATAATGGAAAATTTATTAATTTCGTCACTAATAAATTGTGACGAAATTTATTGGACTCTAATTTTTTTTTTTAGCGTATGATATTATATAAATGAAAATAATCTAAAACACTAAAGAAAATTTTGAATGGAATATGTAATTAGTGAATGTAGGGTGAATTGTTTAGTGTATGATGTCTCTTGGCGTGATTTATTATTTTATTTGTTTTTCACTGTAGTTTATTTTATTTTATTTTTTAAAATAACCATTAAATCTAGATGATTTATTGTGAAAATAAAAAGTTCAAATGGTTCAAACAGTCTGCTTGGCTTTTAAAGCCAAATAAAGGATCCATGTGCAAGAGGGGGTTTTCTATCTTTTCTTATCAAATTTTAAATTAAATCAATTTGCAGTTTTTTTTTATTGTCTTCTTATATTCAGTGTCTGCATTGTAGAAGCTTATGGACTTAAATGACTTATTCATTGACTTGAAACAAGGAATAATTTTTCAGCACATATTAGATATTAAAATGTACCAACATACTTCTCCAAACTTTAAGTAAACAAACTTTTGTTAATTTTAGAATTATATATAGTAATTGATTGAAACTAGAAAAACTTTTAATAGTATTAATTATAAGCCAAACAAATTAAACTTTTAGGAACTTGACAAAGGATTGAAATAAGCTCAGCTCTGTTGATAACGAGCTGAAGTGTAGAGTGTGCTATTTATAACTTGAGAATACAATGCACAAAGAATGAATCTGTACACATGGCATTAGATCCACGAAATAATGCCACTAACTAACTTCCTTTCTGTTAAAAACAAAGAAATTATAAAGGAAAAAATAAAAGAAATTTTGCACAAACAAAGACCAAATAGTCTAGAATTATAAAACTCAAATGGGAAAAAATTCTCAAATAAGAACATGAATGCTTTAATCATATGCTTACTATTTGTTAGTCTTGATAAACAATAAGAACAAAATAACGAAATAGTAAGAGCATACATTGATCCATTGTAATCCGAAGATCAAAATTACGTGTAGATTCTTTTGGAAGAATACGAGTGGCTCTTTCTCTCAATGGTTTTTGACTGATAGAACAAATTACACGCACACTGTTATGTCCAAAACCCACTTACCTCATATAACCTAGGGAATTACTACCTAATATGATACTCATGTGTTGACCCCATTTATAATAATATCACATCACTGTTATTATTTAGAGTTGGGCATCTACATTAAATTATTTTCACTAACACCCCGGATCAATTATAAAATATATCAAATAAGTCTCTCAACACAAATTTTATGAAGATCTTATAATAGATCTAATTACAGATAACACTTCATATATGTTCCAAAATTATGTACATACATACAATATTTAGTGTGTTTGGAAACCCGGTGGAGGAAACATAGTTTGACAAACTAGGTTTAAATGAACGTAGTTAGAGTAAACCTAGGTTTAGGTGAACGAATTTTATGTTTAGAAAAAAATTATGTTGGAAAAATAGTGATACTTCAAAAGAGAATAAAATGTTTTTAATAGCGTTTAATATTTTGTACCTGTTTTTTAATTGCTATTAAAAGTCTTTTATATACATGTCTTTTGCTGTTATGTTTTTAAGGTTTATAAAAGGTTCATTTCCTTCATTTTCAAATATAGACAATCAAAAGTTGTCTTCTCTCGAACTTTCTGGGTTACATGTTTCTATTTTCTGCTATTTTGACACCTGAGTGTTTCAGTTCTTGAGAGAACACTCAAAAGGGTCTGTTTAATCTTGAAGGAAGTTTTGTAGATGTAGAATAATTTCTGTAGCCGTGAAATAATTTCCTTAAGAACAATGTCTCTTAAAGACGCAACCTAGACTGTGTTGGTGACAATAAATTTTATAACAATCTTAAAGAAATTATGATATTGACATTACAACAGTCGCGCATTGATTATCTTCTTAAGGAACACCGGTAATATCATTCTCAACCTTTGTTGATTTTAGATACATGGTATTTTGTCTTGGAATTTGATTTTTCCAATTTGCTAGCTACATATATGTATATATATACGATGTTGGAATTTATTATCATAAAATATTAGATAAAAAATTTGTTTTACAAGAACTGTGTTTCAATTTCGTTCACGTTTTTATTGCCATCATATTAAATCTGAAAAATGATTAAGAATGGGCATATTTATTTATTTGTTGTAAAACTTTTTGATATTAAGTCACAATTGAAAGCCATTATATTAATGTCCATACGTTGCCTCAATTGTGATTAATACCTCTGTAGAACTTTTTTGTTTCATATGTTGGCCTTCATGATTTTCAATCACATGGAGGTTTGGATGATGTATATCAAAGGTATAATTGTTTCTTGAATGTTGTTTGGTGAATCAAACAATGTCATTTACTTTGCTTAATGGGCTTTTATGTTGCTAACGTAATTTATGCTGTTGTTCCAACAATACATATACGCGTGCTTATTTGTATTTCGGGAGTTTGTGAAAAAAGTATATAATTAATATATTGAATGGTGTATATTTACTTTATACATTGGCATGCTTTTATACTATATTTAAAAGCTCTGAGTGACATATTGAATTGGAGTAAAAATCTTTTGTACTTAATCTGGTGATATTGACTTCAAAGCCTTCAATGTATCACATTGATGCTTCATTATGTTATGGACATTGCAACTGTTATGATATTAGTTACACAGTTAATTAGAACCAAAACCTTAATTCTCTGTATAATGGTGGCCAACAGTTTGTACTTCATACGGTTTTCCATGAAGCTACCATAAACACACATGTATATATCTTGAGATACTTATATACATATTTATTTTGCTTTGTGTTGGCCATTTAGTTTCCAATCAATTATATACAGTGCTTTTTGTCACATTCAAAGCCTCTATTCTCAATCAATGGCAACGGATTCCAATGACAATTGAAGCAATTGTATATGTGTGTACCTTGGTGAAAGTATGTGTTAACATCAACGTGTATATATTTATGTGGCATTTTATTTTACTGAAACGTTGGTTTTATATAGAAAAAGTTGGGTGGGTAACGGTAAGCCTTTGTGAATTGTGCATTAATATATATTATTGGTATCAATGTAAATTAATGTACTTTTACGGGTTTAATATATGGCTTTAATGTGATTAAGCCCACATTATATATATATATATATATTTATATATATATATGCGTATCTTGTATATTGAAAGGCTGTGAGAAGGAGATGAAAAATATATAAGCATATTGAATTTTGGCCTTACCACATATGGATGTTTTAAGTATATATATTAATGGACTTTTTATGGTATTTTAAAGTGTGGCCAATGGTAAACTTTACACCTTTCACTATATATGTATACATGAGTGTGTCTTTGTGAATGAAGTAGTGTGCAATGGAATAAAAATATATATGAGATATTTATTATATATATATGTCATATTATGGATAGAAAAAGTTGTGATTATATTTTTTGAGGAAATTCACATATATAAATTGTAATTGTGAATTTTGTAAAAATTAACTTTATATAAATAGTGATATCACATATAATATTTTTATGGTGCCACAAATTCTTTGGGTGAACATAAGATGTAGGATTCTTGAAATAAATATATTTGTGATGGTTTTTAATTTAAGGATCCAAAATGGCTTTATCTTAAGCTTTTGAGAGTTTTATTTTGGAATATAAATTTTTTGTGGTTTTTTGATCAAATTTGTGGACATTGGCAAATAAAATTTTGGGCTAATTTGGAAATTAAGAAAACCATCTCATTGAGATGATGATATGCCGTCAATTTCTAAATTGAGGAAACCATCTCGTTGAGATGATGATATGTCATATATATAAAAACTGGAATTGGTATTTTCTAATTCTAATCCATGAAAACATTTCTATTGTACAAAGAGGTACAATGTTGTTGAGTTATTGGTCACAAAAATCAGATTGAAAAGTTCCAAAATAATTTTCTTGAAAAATTATATTATATGGTGGATGAATTTAGATGCGCATATATATTAGGTATTTGATGCCCATCTATAATAATTATAAGGTTTTATATGTTTTGGGTTGCCATACTCTTATAAACTTAAAATATTAAAAAGTGTGGGGGTATTTTGCAAAATATCATTACATGGGAGCACTACAAAAAAACTGACTTTCATGATGACTAAAAAAGTTACCACTGAAAGTCAATCTTTGGTGGCGACTTTTGAGAGTCGCCACTGAAAGTGAGACTTTTGATGGTGACCCCAATGGTCCCCACTAAAAGTCAGACTTTAGTTGCCACTCAAAGTTTAATTTTTTAAAAATAAAATAAAAAAAATTAGACTTTTGGTTGCGACTACGATAGTCACCACTGAGTGTAGTTTGCACATCAACTTCAGAGACGTTGGAGTTGTATGTGTCATCACCCATATTTGTGTAAAAGTGAAGCAATCAATGCACTCATGTAATCCTTAATTAGTCACTTGTGAATGGGTTAACATGAACATGTATGCATGTATTTATAATATACTTCATAAGTTAATTAGTGACTGTGACAGTTTAGGTCAATTGATGATGTCAGAGTCAAATTATGGCAATAAAAAATCATGTGATTTAGTGCTTAGAAGTTAAGGGTATTAATTTCAAGGGTTTCATCTCCTGAGGAGAGAATTTCATCAATTTGAATTTGGTTTAATTCTTTACATGATTCTTTTGATTTTTCATCAGAAAAGGTTCAATTTCTATCATGAAGTAACTAATTTGTTATAAAACCAGTTCTCCAAGTCTAGCGTCCTTATCTTTTTGTTTAATCTACAATATTTGATATGTAGTCATTTTTACCACACTCATAACAAGTTACCTATTTTCTCGGGAGATCTATGGTTAGTTTGGCCTTAAATTCTTGTTTTAAATTCGTAGGATGTTTTGAATTTGTTTTCTTGTAATACCTTTTAGTTTGGTGTTCATGTATCTTTTGTTTAGGTTTAGGTTTTTTTGTAGGCAAGAAGACCAATTGTTCCCAAAAAGCTCCTCTTTATTTTGTGTCTTTTCTTTGTTTAGTTGATGTCGTATTTTGTCATCTTGGCAGATTTTTATCGTTACTTTTTTAACATAGGCAATGAGTTGTCCATAACTTAAATGTTCATTAGCTATGTCATTACAACTTGTTTGGCTTCTGAATTATTCCTAACTTTATCACCTAAGGATTTGGGGAGACCATCTAAGAATTTTTGTTTCCAAAAGGGTTGATGGCTATCATCTCTTGTGTAAACCCTAATTAGTAAGGTATCTATTTACCATCTAAAGTCAGCAAGAGTTCTACACTTAAGGTTTGAGAGGACTTCAACTGATTTATCTTTCTATAAAAAGGGTTCTCCTATGAAATATTGGACAATTATGAAGATTAATGTATTAACAACAAGAGGAATAGTTTTTCCATTGTGAGTAATGGGCGTTCCATCTGATTATGTTTATATTGCCCTAAAAATTTGTTACTTTTGTTCTGTGGTGAGATAATAATCTCACCATCCTTTTAACTAGCCATAAATCATGATACCAATGTATGTACAATTGTATCTTCAAAACAATTGTGGGTTGTGGCATAGGTTATACTGAACATGGTCATGTGTTGAAGGGTGTTGAGGATATTTGTTTTAGACAGGCTATTTATATTCTATTGTTGGCATTAAAATGTTTAAAGGATGAATCTATTTCTTCAAGCATTAAATCAAGAGCTATTGCTCTCAGATAATAATACTTGGAAGGATTTTTCCAATTTGTTTGGAGAGGGCTAATACTTTGTTGTGGAATAGTGGGTTCCTCACTACTAGTACCACTTGTTTTACTTGCTTCCTCTAAATGTTTATAGATAGTTTCGAGGCGGATGAGGAATTCTTATTTGGAGTATCTGGAGTATTTGAAGTCTTATAGTAAGTTTCCATGAATAAGTATACAAAAGGCTAAGTGTGAGGGGATTTGATATCAAACTTTTTTATATTCATTATAGTCCCTAACTTGGACCTATTGCATACTTATTGATGGAAACTCTCTAATATTTTTATGTTTTGGATTTTGTTGTGTCTAAATTAATTATGGAATCTATATGCATTAATTTTATATTTTTAGAACTTGAGTGATTAAAGACCCAATTAATCCATTTGTGAATTTTGCAGATTCAATTAATTAGAGAGTTCTATGCAGATTGGACACCATGTGCTGAGTTAGATGCTAACTAGTATGGGTCCCACTGGTTTGGAAAAAGTAGTCTTAATTACAATATGCATACAATCCATAACTTAGCCCAATATAGCAACCTGCGTAAGTCAACTTTTTGCACCAGCAAAGGAAGCACCATTTCCATGTTTTCTCTGTTGCATAGTATGCTGAGATCTGGTTAAAACAGAAGCTAAAAGGGATAAGTGCAGAAGTAATTCTTTCTCCCTCCTTGGTCTAAATTAATATAGTGTCTTTAGAACACATTTGTTTGTTGAAGAACTTCACCATTCTTCCTATATTTCATTTAGGTTTTAGTTTTGCATAGAAGGCTAGAACTTGTGTTGTAATAAGTTACCTCAGGAATTAGATGTTATAGCTTGAGTTCTCTATTTAGATAAGTGATTTGGTTGTGTTTTGTTTCATATTTCATTTCTAACTCTTCCTCTTTTCATTATGTTTATACTTGCTCTGGTATGCCTTGTATGGTCATGATTTTGTTTTTATTGTTCTATTTGGGGGTAGTCTTATTATGACTGATTGGCATAGCAAGTAGGATGAATATGGTGTGCATGAATGTAATTGCTGTGAAAGATTTTGATTAGGGCTTAATTGGATTACATATGTTTACAGGTTATAGATGTCATGACCCGCTTCCAGGCCCGTGACCGGCATGGACAATGCCTAAGCCTACACCACCACAAGCATAAGATTCCCTTAATCCCAACACATTCATTTAACCTTTTCTTTTATTCCACAATTTGTATATATGAATAAATTGATTTCCAAAACATGAAATAATGTGAAATGTCATTTTCCTTTCCCAAAAAAAAAATGAATAATACATTATTAATCACTATAATTAAATGGTTTCAATTAATTATCCATACTCATCAATATTCAAAATAGAAAGTACATTTCATCCCCCTTACACAAAGCTCCATGACCTATTCAATTACAGAGCTATTTAAAATTTCTACTACATACCAAAAATAGACAAACTATCTAAGTAGAGAGAAACCCATAGATATACTGCATGATCAATCTTATGACATCATCAAAATAGAATAGCCAACACAACATACATAGATATCGCACTTACGTTTACACATCCATAACACAAATCCAAACACAAGTCATTATATGGCCACATAGGCTTAATACATATCGAAACTAAGCAATCACAAAATCAAGCACTGCTCGTGCATTCATTCTCACCACACCACTCTATCCACATCACATCATATCATCGTGTACCCTTATTTCATCACACGCCCTCACCATGTACATTTACACATGAGGAACGATTTATACCACATAGCTCTCACTAGCCATTTCAGTATTCCCCCTTGTTTCATTATACGTGGTTATACCATGATTTTTACATCACGGTGCCAACCTAACAATGTGTTCGTCAACTACATGTCCTATCACGGCACATCTTATATCCTCCACATTTTTTCCTCAATTGCTTCCTCCCTTGGCCATGGCCTCATTTTCATAATTCAAATACTTCACATGCTTGAGTATGGACTCCCAAATTCAAAAACAGTTTGTCATCATTTATTTCTTAGGGTCCCAACTCCAGCATCTATTTTCATTCATAAATCCTATTCAACTCACTATGCACATTTCATTGTTATTCAAAGGGATAGCAATCAAAGGTGAGAATTAAGGTTTCCCAAATCAGTCTGCCTGAGGCTCAACTACCTAAGGCATCATTCCACATTGCTATTATATTCACAATCATACTTCACATACAAGATCAACACATATCACATTCGTTCACACATACACAACGTTCATCTTTCACATCCAAGTACAATTATCGACATTCATCATTCACACAAAATGTCACCATTCACATTCATGTACAATTATCAACATTCATGTACAATTGTTCATATTCATACACAATTAACCATATTCATGTATAATTATTCACTCATACATAACTTTCAACATACATTACCCTATACTATTTGTATTCATCATTAACACATAGGTATGCTTGTTCAAATTGTAAGCATGTGAGGTCTCATGTAGATTCTTCACAATGTCACCATATCATGTATTTGCATAAGTTACAACATGAAGAAAAGTCATAGAAAACAAACAAGGTAAGGTTAAGTTCCCTTACCTAGATTCAAACGCTGCTCTACCATGCTTCTTGTGTTACTTGGAGGAAAAATATGTTATAAAATGATTTGGGATTAATCCCAACAACTACAACACAAAAAATATTGTATGAATAAGTTAAAACCATAAAATAAGAAAAATGCACCTTATTACTTCCGACCTTTGGTTACTATTTTGATCATATCTTCCCAACAATAAATAATTCAAATAAATTTTATTTCATTGGAACATAGTTTCAACGGGATTTCCAGTGATATTTAATTCATTCAAAACTAAGTTTGGATGATGGAGTTATGACAGATTTAATTTACATGAAAAATACAGCAAGAAAAATTGGGTTTTCTAGCTCTTACCTTTGTTTATGTTGTTCATGGAGTCTTGTTTTCTCAAGGCTCATGTACGGAGGTAGGTGGGACTAAAAATTGGGTGTTGTTTAAAGCTCATGGATGCCGTACTACAAAAAAATTAACTTTCAGTGATAACTTTTTGGTGGCAACTAAAAAAGTCATCACTGAAAGTCAACCTTCTTTAGCCGCTACCAAAGTCGCTACCAAAAGTCTAACTTTTGAGATTCACCACCAAATTCTAATTTTTTAAAATAAAATTTTAAAAAAATTAGACATTTAGTGGTGACCTCAATAATCGCCACTGAAAGTTGGACTTTTGGTGGCAACTTTTGAGAGTCACTCTAAAAGTATAATTTCTTTAAATAAAATTAAAAAAATAGACTTTTAGTACTAACTTTTAGTGACAACTTTTTGGTGGCAACTAAAAAAGTCACCATTGAAAGTCGACCTTCTTTAGTTACCACCAAAAGTTAGACTTTTAGTGGTGACTTTTGAGAGTCATCACTGGAAATCGGACTTTTGGTGGCAACTTTTGATAGTGGTGGCATAGTGGCAAAGCATACATGGTTGAAAGGTAAGGAATTCAAATCTCAGGTATGCATATGTTTGGTTTAATTTTAATATAAATTTGAATATTACACAAAAAAATCAAGTCACCCCAAAACAACGAGTTAGTGGACTAGCCAATACCCGCATATGTCGAATGAGTCTTGGGTCAATTGGTTGAGCAAATCTAAGTCCAAAAATATGGCGATTGACTTTTGATGGCGACTTTGAAAAGTCATCATCAAAGATATTTAGGTGGTGACTTCAAAGTTGCTACTAAAGGTTACTTGTGGTGGTGAATTTTATAGTCGCTACTAAAGATGATTAAAAGTCATTTTTTGGCAAAAACAAAATTTTTTTTGGCAACAAAAATTGCTTTTGTTGGTTACTATAATTGCCACTAAAGGGTGACTTTTGGTGGTGATTCCTTTAATTACCACCAAAAACCTTTCAACCATAAAGAGTCTTTTTTGGTGGTAAAAGGCTTTTGGTGGCGAAAAAAGTCTTTTTTTTTTTGTAGTGGTATATGTGTAGATAACATTTTCCTTAAAGAGATCACAAAGTGTGTGTGTGCAACATCTAAGTGGCCTTTGTGTTTTGAGGTAGTGAGGAGGCACCTAGGGTACTTGGTGTATCTAGGGTTTATGTGTTTGCTAGGGTTTCAAGGTGGAACAAGGTGATGTTTGAGGCTTCAAGAGTATGGTGGCCATATGGAAACCTTTTGGCTAGGAAGAATATGTTAATTGTTTTATTTGGATTTTAGGTTAAAGTTGTTGTCACAACCCAGTTTAGGTTAAATGACTGGCATAGTCTGAAGACCATTCCATGACTGTAAGCCTTAAAATTACACAACACTCCAAACAATTAATACAATAATTACTGATGCTTAAATTATGCATAGATACTTTTCATTAAACAACATTCATCTCAAATAGTACATTTGCTAGAATAGACTTATGTTTGCAAGATTTCCTCTCAAATCACAAAACAAGGAAAGGAAAGGATCAAAACATAGCCTACCAATGAGTCCTAACTATAAAAGAATATACAATCCCAAAAGAATACCCATGCAAAACCTAGGAGTCCTAACGACTATAGAGCAGAATGCCATTCCCAAAATAATCAAAATAAATAATTGCTAACAGTCAGCAAGACGTGGTGGTATGAGACTTAATTACTCCTCTCGCAGAGACTCATAGGTCACAATGGGACCTGCAAGGGACATACATAGGGGAGTAAGTAAATTACTCAGTGAGACTAAAACAAATGAAACTTACCACACACTTCCCATCAAGGAAGGATCGCCACAGTTATGCACTAATTCATTGTCTACTCCAATTACTCAAAGAAGTAAGAAATGAATTCATATACATAAGCATACATAATCAAAATCTTCTATGTGAAGCATTCATGAATAATAACCATTCTTGTGAGATCCCTCATTATATATGTGTAACTATTTTAATACATCTTTAGTATCAATGTGCTTATATAGATTTTGTCCACCATTCCAGAACAATATAAATTGTGATATCTTGTCCACCGTTCCAAAACAATATAAATAGTGATATCTTGTCCACTATTCCAGGACAATATAAAAAGTGATATCTTGTCCACCATTCTAGGACAATAAATAAAGGAAATCATGTTCACCGTTCTAGGAAAATATAAATAATGAATGATATTTTTGTCCACCGTTCCAGGACATTATAAATAATGATATCTTGTCCACTGTTCCAGAACAATATATAAAGGATATGTTGTCCACCATTCTAGGACAATATAAATAATGAATGATATTTTGTCCACCGTTCTAAGACAACATATAAAGGATATCTATATACTCAATTAACAAGAAAATTTGCCTCAATCTATTTATAATACTTCAGTTTATTAAATAGAGGAGTCTAATATCTCTCTCTTTTTTCTCGGTATAATATAAAAGTTGTCTCAACACTTACCAATTAAGGGTAATAACATCAAATGATTTATGCATTAAGTATAGTTAGCTCCCTCACTTGTGATCTCATGAAAGTGAATGGGACTTGAGGATATGAAAAATCGAAAGAATGACAATAGGAGTACCTAGGATTAAATGGCAAAGATTGAGATTCGAAATTCATGAGCAGGCTCAGAAGGTGGCACTTGGGCACCACAGTCTAACTAAAAATCCCCCTTACTTCCAGGTGTATGGCCCCCGAGGCGCCCCTAGCGCTAGGCCCTAAACTCTCGGCTTCATTGGTTTACTGGGTGCCCAAGGCACCAGCTCCAGTGCCCAGGGCACCTCAACTGTAAAATAGCAGCAACCTACGAGAATCCCCCAAAAAATGAACTAAAATTGCATCCCTTTGTGTTCCAAGGTTCCCATAGTTGAAAATTTAGTGCATTTAGGTGGTTAGCAACAAGAGAACAAGTGGTTAGCCACAAAAGAACAAGTCCCGAACCAAACTAGTTCAAGTGTAGAGTTGTAAGTCATGAAAATCCCAAATTTCTACCTCTATTAGCATTTAATGTGATTTTATGACCACACCCCTCTTTCCTTCTAAACCTTTAATGCTATCTAACCACTCAAATATTCAGTAACTCCTTTTAATTAAAACAAACACTATAGGAAACACACTGAAACATAAGGAAATTCAGCACCAAAGTCTCAAAAGGGGAAGATTCCAACTCTAGGGTTTGTCTGAAAATAAAAAGAGAAGAGAAGGGATTTGAGTATTTACTAGGGCTTTTCTTGAGATTAAGTCAATAAAAAGATCCTTCTTCCTCACAGTCGCATTCTAGTCAGCCACTAATAAGGAGAAGACGAGAGACAGAGAGAAGAGTCTAAAGGAGGTGCATACCCACATATACGGCTGGGAGGGAAGAGGAAAAGAAAAAGGGAGGAGAGTTCAAAGAGTATGGGCCCCACCACTATAATATACTATAGGCCAACACTTCATTAGATTCACTTATTATGCCACTCACCTCCTATTTCATTTCATTCCAAAATATAAAAATTTCTCCACACACATTAAATATATTTTCTTTATTATTATTTTTTTTATATTTCGATTTGTCCCATTGATTAAGGTTCATGCCATCCTCTTCTAAATTGTTAACTTATTATTATTATTTTCTTTCCAATTCTTACTATATTGATTCTTGTATTATTTCTTTCCTAATGCTTACACTTAAACTTTCCTATTTCATTAACCTTCTTTTTTTCTTATTCTACCTATTAATTCTTTTATTATTCCTTTCCTATTTCATTACCCTTCTCTTTTTTATTTCAATATATTTATTTTGTTTGACTTGTCATAATCATTTTTTATTTATTAATTATGCATGCCTCATAATTTGATTCACATTTTTTCTTATTTAATTTGACTACCAAATTCCCTTTTATTTATTTCCAACTCATAAAGCAACATGTGCCCCACATCATACACACCAAACAAGGTGTACATGAAGTGGTATCTCAGTTATCCATACCTTGATATTTTAGTACTTATCATTTCTCAAGTGAAGCATCAACACACCACACAATTCATAGAGAAATGAATGTGCATCACATACACTTATCTTTCACACACACAAACAAGATAACATATAACTCATAGGCATACAGAATAAAATAAATGGACATGGAAAATTTTGCCCATAGGTATCTATCTAGTCACCGGAAAATTTTTTGCATGTTCGAACTCATGCTGTCTTTCGATGTCATAATACATGGGGTATTACATTACTTTTCCCTTAAAGAAATTTGGTCCCTAAATTTCAACAACCACAAATACGTCAGCTTGTTCATGCCTTAACTTATTATTGTGCAATGAAATGGTTTGTGCAAGTCTCTTTGGGAACTTCCCCCTTATGCATCATGGGTCCTCAATCCAAATTATACCATCACATATATTACATGGACACGCACAAGATAGGTTCAAAATGTTTAGGCATGATTTTTCAATGCATGGGTCACAATCATAAACAAAATAAAATTACTTGTATTCTCTAAATCTTGTGTTTGGACCTCTCCCTGATGTGAGTGTGTACTCAAATCTATCTCTAATTCATCACAGGTCCCCCTTGTCCTCTCAATCCGTCACTAGGTCTCCTACTGGTTCCTCTTTCCTCAGAATATATGGAGGAAATTATAGAAGTAGAAAGGGAAAGAATCCCAATGTTGACCGAAGGCATTCTTTTTTAAGGTGGCTGATCTGACCATATCGACTGCACATAAACCTTGCATGATGATATGCTACATGATGGAGTTTCACACATTCCAAGAACTTGGGCTTACTTCGCCTTGTGCTAAAGGAAGTTTTATGGTCAGTGGTCCATTTTCCCCCGATATTCAAGCTATCCCTCATGTTGTTAACTAAAGGTTATGCTGCCACTGAAAATTCCACCATAAAACTCCACCATTATCACATTATTAATCACCATAATTAAATGGTTTCAATTAATCATCTATACTCGTCAACATTCAACACAAAAAGTATATCTAATCTCCCTTATGCAGCATTATATGGCCTACCCAATTACAAAGCTTTCTAAGATTTCTACTACAAAACAAAATAGACAAATTACCATACCTCGAGCAAATAGGAGGTATCCTCAGCAAGTGTAACACACTACATGAAAATGGGTAGTTCCTAATGGCCACTTCCTGGCAGTTTTAAAAAATCGGTAGAAAATTATCATTTGTCGGCAGTTTTGAAAACTGTTGGGAATTATTTACAATCACCGATGGTTTTCTAACCCCTGGTAATTGTAAATGAAATCTCTTCATCACTTTTTCAATTTCCACCATTTTTTTGTTTCTCTTTCATTTCCTTCCTCTATTTTTTTTTTTATCTTTTTCATTCTCTCCTTAAGCTTCTAGATGGAAACCCATTTAGAAACACTCTCGCTGATATGCTCTCCTCTCTTCTCAATTTTGGACTCAGTCTTTCGGTCTCTTAGTAAGTTCTCGCCCTCAATCCCTCTTTCTTACATCTCCGTCTTTGCTCCCTAAAACTTGTATTTGCAGATTCTTGTGTTTGCCCTAAAGCGTACCATGAGGAAGACATGACTTAGAGGAGAGTTGGCGATATGGAGGCATGATTTCTAACTCTCCCTCTTTTCCCTTTTTTTTCATTCATTTCTTTTTTGTAATTCTTTACTCTACTTCCTTTTTCAATTCCTCATTCTTTCATTGTTGTCATTTTGAACCCAAAAAAAAAAAGTCTTGGTCAATTTCCTAATACGTTATAGTTAATTAATAGATTCAATGAACACTGACTAGAGTATTGCTTCATCGTTTTGCGTTTTCTGGGTCAACCCCTCTTATTATTAATTAATTCTGTGAAATCTAAATTTCTTTCTTTGTATGGGTGAAAAAGAAATAAAGAAAATGCAATGTGTAAGGGACCCACTCCATTCCTACACTATAAATTTGGCCTACACATTATTTTTTGAATCACAAAGCTTGAACTTGTATTATCATATTTCATCTACTTCATTCCATTATTGTCCCTCGCATTAATAAATCTTCAACTTATATCCTGACTATTGTACCAGTTTCTATTTACAAAACAAAGGCCCTTAAACCAGGGTCAGTCTTTTTTTTTCTTTTTTAATATGATTACTTAGGTTGCAACTCCATGCATGTTTATATAATGTTAAGGTGTTATCATTTGGATGTTTTTACTTTATTATAGTGATGATATATAAGTTTTAGTTGTTTGATATAAACTAAGATTATTATTGATTTCCATCAGTGATGTTGATGTCTCTAACAAAGGGAAGTATATAAATTGATACCCTTTTTCTAGCAAAAGAAAGTTCCTAGTCAATGACCATGTAATTCTTCAATAATCTTCCCATGGTTTAGATAGTATCGGTAGTGGTTGCAATAACCTTTGTGGTTTCTCTGTAGGATACTTGACCTGTTGGCACACAGTGCAAGCTCTAACAAATTCTTCTATATCTTTCCTTATATTCTTCCAATAAATTTTTTTGATATTGCTTTAAAGGTTTTTTGAGTTCCTCCATGCACTACCATAGGAATTTCATGGTAGATTTTAAAAAAATTTTCTGTTTGAGTAATAAAATTTATCTTTTCATTTTTTTTAAAAAATCTTGTGTAAGGATATATAATTTTTGCTAAATTTAGAAGAGACTTTCCAATACATTCGATTAGTTGAATGTGTTTCTACTCAATTCTGAAGATGTCATACGCATTTGTACTAATCATTTATAGTCCTATTTAACAGATGATTTGAAGCTTGGAGCTGAAGTAAAGATCACAAGGCATGTTGGGAAAGAAATAATCATGCCTAAAGATCCTAATGCCAACAGGACTACTGTCGATGTTCACTACTTTAGTAAAGATTTATGCTTCTGTATAATTAACTATATTTCTCATAGGCTTTAAAAGAAAGAGTTGGAGAAAAAGAAATTACTTGTGAGTGATTGTGATTGATCTTATAAACAAAACCTGAATAGTTAAAGTATTAGTTTATAATGAAGAATGCTAAATTATTGTGTAACTAGTAAGCATACACAAAATGAAGTGTGCTCCTTTTGGTATTTAACTGAGCTTTTGACTTCCGTGTAGTTCAATGGTTTGGCATGGCTCTTCTTGGGTGTTCCCATAAGTAGCTCACTACTTTATAAAAAGGTGATATCTATTAGACTTTCCTGCTCATTCATTTAGTGGCCTTTGCTTAGTGCAGATTTATAGATCTATATTCATCATGGGAAAATATTTGGTTTTATTCTTGAAGTAAATGTTTAATGAGCGAGACCTTGCTTGGATGACATTGAAACACCCTATTGCTTTAAATATTGGCTAAGTTTTCAGAAGACTATTTGGTTGAAAATGTGAGAAACTCCTTGGAAAAATTTAACTATGTTTTTGCAACTTCTTGATGCTAGATGTAGTGTTCCCATAAGGCTTTTTTCAAATTTTACTTTTGAAAAAGTCAAAATTTTATCATGTTCTGTGTATCAAAAGTCAGAATTTTAGGAAATTTTGAAATCTTTCTAAGGTTTTTGGAACTTCACCAATTTACCTAAAAGTTTTATAACGAAGTATAACAAATATAAGGAATTATGCTACACCTGGTTAAATTATACCACTTAACTAAACTTTTCTTATCGGAACTTTGCTTGTCTAGATTTTATCCTAATCCTAAGAAGATGGAAAACTGAACCTATTAAATGTGTTACACATTTTTATTTGCTGTTTATTACCGTTACCCTACTATTATATCATTACGCTTGTTCTACCAAAGCATTGTTAGTTTCCTTTGTCTCATTGCCTTGTGCTCTGTACTTGAAATATGTTTAGTTCCATTAAATTAGTAGTTTAATATATCTCTGTATCCTTTATTTTATTTATCATATTGTGATGGCTTGACCCTATTCATTCCTGTCATTGTGGCTGATTAATTATTATATTGTTATTGCCCTATAAGCCTTTCCCCCCTCATTTTCACGTTAATGCTTATATATGTTTATACTAATTTGTCTGATTAGAAATTTTATCATTCTTTATTTTCCTTTCTATTTTTATCTTGAATGTATGAGTTCTTGATCTAGGATTATATATTTGAAATTTGAAATTTCCATCCTAGGGAGGTTGGTAGTTTTTTTCACAGTTTTTTTTGGCTACATCTCCTTATCCCAGTACACCTTTCCCCTCCCCCTCCCCAAACCACACTATTTTTTTTTTGGCTACATCTCCCTGAGTTCTTGATGTATCTAGAAATTTCTCTTGCTAAAAGTTATTCCTTGAGTTTCTATTTAAGTTTGCCAAATATGGCTCATTCTAGAGTGGATCTATGTAAGGGGTGAGCTACTTTTTCCATGATTCATTCCTGTGGTAAGGTTACATTCTCCCGTATATTATCTTGGGAATGATGACATTTTCTTGGCAAGTGTCTGGTAGGAATAATTTGGTTTGTCTAGTTTCTTTTGGTATAAGGACCTTAGAGCTACAAGAATTCTTAAGTTTGCATTAGATCCTATAGAGTAAGGCTACATGAATTGATCCAAGTTTCATATCAAACCCATAAAGCTTGTTATTCAATTTGAGAACATCTATAATATTTTGGTCAAAAACACTCATTGTTCTATTTGAGTAATAGTTAAAATAAATAGGCTCAACATGTAAGCCAACTTCAACAGTTCCTAATAGGGAATCAGTAAACTAGTTATGCCTACTATCTCTAAGGTAGAAGAGGTGAGAAATGTTTAGTCATTCTCTTAATAAAGTTTTGACAACAACTTGTACATATATGATGTGTAAAAAGTTGTATTTTTCTTTATGGCTTTTTGAAGATTTTTTTGAAAGGAGGGAAAATTGTTCTACATTTAGTTGATTGGGATTACATCTTCCATAGATCTAATAATATAATCAAATCTCTGGAATTTTCCAATCATCAATTTCTTGGTTGCTATCTTTAAAGTGGATTTATTCTTTAAAGATATTGGTTGAAGAGAAACATAATCATCTTTTTGAGACTGAGGAAGAGTTGGGGATGGAAGATCAACATGTGAAAGTAAAAGATCTAAATGTGATAAAATTATCTCTCTTGTTGATATAATTACTGTTAGATTCTATAAGAATGCATAGAGTGAACGAAAGGCTAAGCACATTAATGAATCTACTATTAATGTCATAACATAGTTAATACAACACTTAATCATATCCACCAAATTCAAAAGTGTTTTAATAATCTTACAAAGATGATCAATCTTTTGTGAATTTCTACCCTATCCATTGGGGTTTACTGCCATATTCTCAGAAACTTCTTTAAAGATGTTTCTATTCATCATCTACTCTAAATGTATGTTTGATTTGATCTTCTTCTTCTTCATTCTTCTTTCTTTAGGGGCAGTGCTTCTTTAATCTTCATCATTCTTCTTCAATTTTTACTTATTCAGTGTTTATTTGCTCTTACATGCTAGATCAAAACCTCTATTATTTTTTTTAATGTAGTTTTTTTTTAATTTTTTGGTGAATTTGGTCAACACTTGTTTGTGTGCTAACGTGATAACTATATGTTGAATTTATCTGTGATTATGTGATTCTATGAAGCATGAATGATGAAACTTGAATTTAGGTACAAATAAGAAACTTCAAATTTGAGTTTATGTAGGCCAACATATGAAGTTAGTCTATTTGATTGTCACTATGTAGTTTTTTTTTTTACTTATTTACATTATTTTAATGACTTTGTAACTATGTTTAATTATTTGCGTATGACAATTGAGCTTGTTTTATTGAAACATAATGAGATTTTGTTGGCTATGTATTGTATAAAAAATTATGTTACTATATAATTTTTAAATATTATTTTATTCCTAAATGGTAGGATTTGAAGATCTTGATCTAAACCTACGATTTGAACTATCATATGCTCTTTCCGATCCTACATAAAATCTTGATCTTGACAACCTTGCCTCACGCAAAGGAAAATATCTAAAGTTCAAGCATGGGATTGAGTTGGCAGAAGATTTTGGCCTTAAGCAAAAAAAAAAATCCTTTAATTTGATGAGATTGAATGTATAGGGAAGAGTGAACATTGGATATACTCACATAGATATGAAGAATTATCTCAAGTCTAAAAGGCAAAGTAACATGACTTATGGAGAAACAAGTGCTTTGTTTGAATATTTCCAAACGCAGTTGTTAAATAATCCCTTATTTTTCCATGCCTATCAAATGGACTCCGAGGAACAAATTACAAATGCGTTGTGGGCTGATGTAAGAATGTTGATTGATTATACTTTGTTTGGAGATGTGATGTCACTTGACATAACATTTGGTACCAATAAAATGAATAGGCTACTTGCTTTGTTTCGTGGATTTAATCACTATAAAGGAATGGTGATATTTAGGGCAACATTTATTGATAATGAAACCACAAATTCTTTTAATTGGCTTTTTTAGACATTTCTAGAGGCTCATTGGCATAATAAACCCTTAATAATCTTTACTAACCAAGACACAATGATAGAGAGAGCATTGTCTGAGGTGATATCAAACATTGTGCATGGACTATGCACTTGGCATCTGATAGAAAATGCCACCAAACACCTAGCCTGTTTTCCTAGGAATGAATCCCACATTTTGAAGGAACTTTCATTGTAGATGTATGAATTAGTTAAGGAAGAGAAGTTTGAGGCCTCATTGAGTAAGATGTTGTCAAACCGTAATGTTGAAGACAATTAGTGGATAACATCGACTTACCAATTAAATAAAAAAATGGGTAGTATATTTTACGAAGAAAGCTTTCACTCTCGATATGCAAACCAAAAAACATAGTGAAAGCTAGATCTCAGACTTAAAGGACCTAATGAACCCATATTTGACCTTGTTCAATTCTTCAAACACTTTGAAAGAACTATGGATGACAAAAGATATAATGAATTGAAGTGTGAGTATAATTCTAGGGAAAAAAGTTTCATGGTGAAGAAGCCTAATTCCCCTCTATCAAAATAACTTTTTGAGATTTATACCTACTCTATTTTTGAATGGTTCCTGAAAGAATATGATGACATAGTAGATATATGTATAAAGAAAAGAAATGAAAGTCAATTAGTGTGGCAATATGTTCTTCTCTGATTTATAAGAGAGATTATATAGTATCTTTTCACCCTTCAAATAAATTGTCATGTATAGCTGTCAGAAGTTTGATAACTTTGGTATTCTATGTTGCCATGCCTTAAAGGTTTATGATGTCAACAATATCAAATTACTCCCTAACCAGTACATTATACCTAGGTAGATAAAGAAAGTAAGAGCTAGTGTCATATACTATGTCAGGAGGAAGGATATAGAGGAAGGCCCTAGGCTTGACATTAAGCATCGGTTTAGGGATCCCAATCGAGATGCAACAAGTGTAGTAGTCAAAGCCTTTAAGTTAGGGGAAGGATCTTTGTCGATGCAGAATGTCATGTTCGAGTTAAAGAAACAACTTACTGAGCTTCATTAGAAGGGAAATGGTTTAGATACAGATCTCAATGCCATTGTCATCCCCAGACCTTAGTACACACCACAAATAGTAGGATTCAAAAAGAAAGATGGTATAAGAAATAAGAAATGCTTTAAGAGTTATGTTGAGGTTCAGGGAAAGAAGAAGAAGAAAGTAACAAATGTTAAACCGACTAGAGTAAGTAAATTGTGTATTCATATGTGTTTAACCAATAACTCATTTGTCTTTGTGATTTCACCTTTATTGTGCATATAATTCAAGTAGAGGAATGAAACACAATCAGGAGTATCATGCTTGGCACCTCCATCACCTTAGACACATGTTCTTGAGTTGAATTTTATCGAAATGCTAATGATTAGGATTCTACGATCTAACAAAATATATTGTTGCAAAGTAATTATTATTTATTCTATCAATCTATTCTCTTTCTTAATATAGGCACATATTGATCATTCTTTGTCATCTCTTGAAGCATTACAATTGAGTAGTGATTTTTCACATATAGACCATTGAGGTTAGTTCCAAAGAATCATTGATTTAATTTACTTTTTTTTATCTTTCCAATTCTAATTTATGAATGTGTATGAAGATTTAGTATAAATCGAAGGTCCTTTTGGTGGTCTGTTGATAATTATTAATTTTTCTTCCCTTAGTTCAATTGGCAAGTAAATTAAGAATTACAATTTTAGGACCAATCAACTTGGGCCTATATATGTTATAATTTAATTCTCACTTTATTTTGGCGTTTTGAAATTGATTTAAACCTGTTTAATTTGAATTTATGGTTTGGATTATATGGCTTAATAATCTCCTCGTCTTTGATGAACTTTTTTTTCCTTTTTGTATAGGATATTTCAATAATTGCATTTCTTGTTGTACATTCTTTTCTCTTTTGTATTTGAATGATGATAAAAGCTTTTTTATCAAAATTTGTTTACTGAAACTTAAAAGTAGGTTCAATTTTGGAAAAGAGATTACCTTTTATGCATTTTTCCTCTTTCTTTTACGATTTGTGCTAATGGAATTTGGTGAGCAAGATATGAACAAAGTCGATCATGATGAAAGTATGTGTGTAACACCCATAGTTTTTAGGTGTTAGTATTTTTTATTTTAAAGGGATAATTGGATATGTGGGAAAATTTTTTGTTGCTTAAGTAAAGAAATGTGAGATTAAGAAATGGCAAGGTGTATAAAATAATAAGTGCCAAAGGATTGACGGAGTGTACCCGTGGCACTAAAGGAGCTAGATAAGTACTAAGTCCAAGGAGGGAAAAAAATGTAATAATGAAAATTTGTGGCACTTGGAAAATGGGAAATACTCGAGTTAAAGGAATTAAAAATTTCCATTACAAATGTTGACAGGGCGCAAATTTTTAATTTCACTTTTAGGGGTATATATAAGTGCCCCCACACCCATTTCTATCCCTCTCTCCTCATCTTCATTTCTCTCTACTCTCAACCCTCTCCACCCAAGCTTCCGGCAGCCATTCTCCGGTAGAGGGGCGGTTCTCTAATGACCAAACACTATCAGGAAAGCAAAGAATTGAGGTAGGTATCCCACTTTCCCAAATTCTTTCCTATTTTTGAATTTATGAGAAATTAAGTAGAAATTGGGTTTGTTTGGGATCTTTAAGTTTGTGTAGTATTCTAAAACCTTCTTAGATGATTGATGATAAAATTAGAACCAAGAATTGAAAGAATAGACATGATTAAGAATGGAATTAAGAGTGGGAAAGAATAGAATGACAAGTTAGGGTTTAAGAAGAAAATTTTATGATTAGAGCATGGATACTCGAAATTAATTTGGGGGTTTCAGTGTTAAGACACTCCTTAAACATCAAGGATGAAAACCCATGGAAAAAAGTAGGCAAAATGGTGAAATTTGGGCTGATTTAGGGCTAAAACTGAGAGTACCTTCATACTCTCAACATGGGGTGCCTGAGGTGCCACAAGGGCAGAGGAGAATTTATAGTTGTGGAGTTGGTGCCCAAGGCACTAGGTGTGGCACCTTAGGCGCCACCACTTGAAGCCTTGATGGCGTGTGAGAAGCTTAGGGCACCTCAAGCGCTAGGTTAGGTGCCTAGGGTGCCCAAGGCTATAACTAAGGGAAAGTGTGGGAAAGTCATAGCGCCCAGGTGCCATGGCATGAGCATGGTTTTTTCTCTTGGATTCGTGAGCAGAATGCGTGCATTACTATCCCATAGGTCTTGTGATGGTCTAAGGCTTGGCCGTGGCATCTTATTTGAGTTGGAAGAGCATCAATTCCAGGTGAGGGATCTAGCTCTATTATGTATGTTTATATATTGTAGGATTGTTCTTCCTAAACTTAATTAAAATGCATTTATCTGTTGAAAATGTATATGCTTGGCTTAATTAAAATGCATTTATATGTTAAAATGTATATGCTTAGCATAATTAAAAAGAGGACTAGGAATGTTTATAAAAAGGAAAATAATTATTTGTATGTGGGTGACATCATGCAATGCCGACCATGTAGATAACCTTTAAGGTTGAAACCTTAAATGGGGGATTAATGTATGATTGAGATGATTAGGAGCTATGAGATGTAGATGGAAATGGTATAGATGCTACCATTTCAATTGGATGCCACATATAGAATTTTGAGGAATACACTATGACAATTTATGTCTTTGATAAATTATGCAAATGAGAATTAATTTGGTATGTGTATATGAATATATGATTATGGGTTAAATTATGACATTTGAGCATGTGTGGGACTACAAAGGGGGTCCGGGTTAAAGAAGCTAAGAAGGGCTATAAAATTCTCCCAAATGGGTGACTTGCCAATAAGGTACTCCTTGGCTGGGAATTATATGATGAGTATTTGCAATTGATGTCATTATGTATGTTTATGTGCTTGGATGTGATTGGTAGAGGAACTAGTCCGTGGGAACATAGACCCATGTGATGAACTCTTGAGTGACAAATCCATGGGAGCGTAGACCTACGTTGATGAAACTCATGAGATGTGAATAATTAGTCGATGAGAACGTAGACCCATGTGACAGAGCTCTTAAGTGACGAATCCATGGGAACGTAGACCCATGTTAGTAAGGTATTATGCTATAAGTTTTGATGATGACAAATATGTAAAAAATGTAACATTGATATATAAAGATTAATTATCATATATGCTATATATATCTAATTATGATCATATTATTTAGAATGAAATAATTTATATTTGCTTCATGCTCTTTATTTTTAAGATAATTATTATCAATATTGGAAGTATAAAATGAAAATATTTTTAATTTTAGTGGACCTTAAACTTTTGGATGTTATTGAAAATGGTTCCTGTATTCCTGTCAAGGAATAAAAAGGAAAATTGACTCCAACACCCAAGAGTGAATGAAATGATACTAAAAGAAATTCAGTTCAACTCAATGCTAAGGCAAAAATGATTATTTCTTGTACATTGGGTCAAGATGAAATTTTTAGGATTTCCAACTATGTAACTGCCAAAGAAATATGGGAAATTTTGGAAGTTGCATATGAGGAAGATCTTATTGCAAAGGAATTAAAGTATGGAAATCTCATTAATAAACTTCATATTGCTCAAATGAAAAATTGTGAAACCATTAATGAGATATATCTTATGCTTAATCAATTGCAAGCTCTTGGTATTGAACTTACAAAAAAATCTCAAGCCATCGAGAAGGATGAAACAGAACATGATGAAGAAGAGAAACCACAACCAAAGGTAGAATCATCGAAGAAAGTTTACATAGCTTCCATTTGGGAAAATAGCGATTTTGATGAGGACGACACAAATGAAGAAGCCAACATCTGTCTTGTGGCTAGAATCAAAGATAAGGTCAATTCATTTGACTACACTTTTGATGAATTACAAGATATCTTTGATGATTTGCATGAAGAATCTTTAAAACTTGCAAAGAAATTAATTATTTCAAAACAACAAAGCTCTTCTCTTGAAAATGAGTTGGAAACATTGAAAAAATGATTTTCTATTTCCAAGGAAGAGAATTTTGTTTCTGAAAATCAAAACAGAACTTTGCAAGAAGAGAATTTGATTTTAAAGGCACGCACCTCTACCAACAAAAATTTTTCTTGCATCAAGTGTAATTCTTTAAAAAAGGAAAATGATGATCCTAAAAAATACACTTGCAAAATTTTCTCAAGGTAGAGAAATTTTAAATTCCTCGGTTGGGAAATAAAGTAATAGCTTTAACAAAACTAGTTTTGTCTTTAAAAATAAATCAAACTAGAAGTATTTTAAAAACTACTTTGTTTCTATAAAAATGTCCAATAGTCCATCTTGCACTTGTTTTTATTGCGGACTAAAGGGACACAAATCTTACTCCTACTTTTATAAGAAAAAGCTCGCTTATGCAGTAAAACTGAAATGGGTTCAAAAAGAATCTCTTGACTCAGACGAACATAAATCATCTTGGGTACCGAAAAAGAAAAACTGAGATAATGTAGGTTCACCTTGAGCAAGGAGCTGAAGTGATATCCAACAATGGCTACATCATTCTTTGAACTTCACTCTCGCATCAAAAGATGGGGTTTTGCACTCTACTAGTCGACTGCCAGTGGTGTAGCAGTTGATTGGGTTCTCTCTGTTTTAAAATCTTTTAAAGTGCAAAAGGTACCAGTCGAACACCAAAGTGTAGCAGTTGACTAGGTGACCTCTGTTGAAAAATGATTTTAGACCCAAAAGCTAACAATAGACTGCTAGCTCTCACACAATTTTTCATTTTTACAAAAATGGGGTACCTGAGAGGAAGCAATCAACAGGGACTTGACTACTAGTCGACTGGCCCGACACAATATCAAAAAATCCTTTTTGCTGCAAGCAGTCGACTGGCAAGGCTATGACAGTTAACTACTAGGTCACCCATAAATTCTTTCAAATAATCAATCAAAGGAGATCATTAAAAGTTGCAATGAGGGAAGATCAAAAGAAGAGCAAAAGCAAAATAAGGACATCAATATCTTGAGAAGGAACTTCAAGAAGTAAAAGAGTTTGCCAAAACTGATAAGTATCTCTATTCTTTGCCACTTTATTTTTTTAATTAAGTGATTGTTGGATGCTTATTTTAAAATAATATATATATATATTTGCTAGGAAAAGTTAGTAGCTTGTCGACAATTAATCATCCTCAGCAATGTAATGAAATAATGCCGATTGTCTAAGTGTCAAAATTATGATATGGCATAGAAATTCGACAAAGTCAACAGTTCGACAGAGACGAATTCGATAGAAGAAAGCAAGAAGGATAAACGTTAAACTCATAATAATTCATAAAGGCATTCGTGTACGTCTGTCAAAGTTCAATCATCGGAAGCACATCATTCGATAGGTAGGTTCAATTAAACATCATCAACAAATAAGTCGAGAGACAAAAGACATTGAATGATGGAGATGTCAGTAATAGTGACTTGGTTGTCAAACATTAAAGGCAAGAGAGATTGTTGAACAAAAGTCATCAAAGACCGTTACTCCCATCTTAAGACAGTTGCGTTGAACCATGTAAACCGTCACTTACATGTTGATTAGATAGATATGCAATTACTTCAGTCATTTACCTATAAATACTAAATCATTTGTTGTAAACAAGGTTGGCAACTCTTAATCAAAATTCTAACATCAGACGCAAGCAGATTAAAAGATCAACATCATAGTATGCTTTTCACCTTATATTCTAATTGAATTTAATTCAATGTCGTTTATCATTCTAGTCCTTTATCACTTTCAGTTAACTTCACGCAATTTACTACACTTTCATTTATCTTTCAACACTTTAATCGCTTTCATTTATCTTACAGCAATTTAATCACTTTCCTTTATACCTTCTATACTTTAAAATTTCTGCAATTTACTTTCTACCATTTACATTCCTTCGATTACTTTCTACTCTTTACTTTCTGTAGTTTACCTTTCTGCTCTTGACATTCTGCAATTTCCTTTTTGCATTTACTTTTCGCTTTTTTCCATTTTCATTTTACTTTTATGCAAAAAGTAATTTTAGGCCTCATGTTCTTTCATGAAGTCAATCTCATTCAACACATTTTCATCAAAAACAAGATTACCGCATAACTTTGAAAACACAATCACTCTCGATTTTCATTATTTGTTGTCGGACTTAGCTTTGACAAAAAAACCCCCATTAACAGATTAACACGTAGGACATTTGTTGTTGGATTCTGGTTAAACCAAAAATACCATGAACAAATTGGCATGCCTGGTAGGATGAGTTCAGAGTAACTCATTGACTGTATATATTTGAGAAGTAGCAAACATACCTGCTCTTAACTCTAAAATCATGAGTAATGCAAACAGTGCTAATCAAGTGACAAGTTCACTAAGTGCACAAGTAATTGTTGTAACCATGGCAAACATGCTAGCAGATTCAATAACTGCTAATTCTATAGATTTATACCAAACGTATCCCTTTCGGGGAACCCCATTTTGGAACAAATGTCTAGATCGACACCAATATCATCAAATCTAGTAGGCAATAAAACAACAAGGTTTGCACCATAATATGGATTACCTCAAGGGTATGTCCCTTTTGTAATGAGACAACTTAGGATTAAAAAATCAGTTAGCCAATCCTATATGTCAAATAGTTCAAAACCAAGCAGTAAGTTCTGTATTGGTAAATGTGGCAGGGACAAGTACTTCCACTGTGTTTCATCAAGAGAGATTATATTTAGGACCTATTTTCCTAAATATTCAAGAGATATACCAAGCATTATCGCATCTACTGTAAGTTCATTAGAAAATGTTTGACAATAAAAGGATGAAAATAATCATGATATGGTGAGTATGCTGACATAACAAATGGGTGTCGTATTGAAACCTTTGATGGAAAATACAAACAACACATGTAATATATTGGTCTTACAAATGGGTAGACTAACTTAGCTCTTGGGTATCGTTGTGCCTGAAAACATCCAACTAAAACAAGTGATTTTGGCTCAAGATCAAGGCCAAAATCAAAATAATGTAATACAAGGAGAAGACCAACCTCATCCTCAATTGGGGTATGGCCATGTGCAAATCATGTGTCAAAATAAGCCACAGGTAGTCAAAAATAATGCTGTAAGGGCATTTTGACAAAACCTAGTAGGAAACCAAATGGACCAAAATGTTAATCAACCAGTCGAACAAGTTCTCAATAGGTTTGGTTTCAATGTGGGTTATACCAGTTTGCCCTACTTTGCTTCAACATTTTCAAATTGAGTTCAATAGGCAGAATTTCCTAGAGGAATGGTTAAATTCCAAAATTATCCAAGTTTGCTGGAGAAAGTGGTGAATAGACTGTCAAACATGTCGTATAGTACACCATCGAAATAGGAGATCAAGCTATAGATGAAGGATTAAAAGTGAGGTTCTTTCCAAGTTCACTCATGAAAAATGCTTTCTCTTAGTGTTCAACATTGAGACCCAATTCCATCTGTTCATGGGCACAAACGAAAAGAAGCTTCCATGACCAATTTTTTAAGAGGAGACTTGAAAGTTGGTTTGACAAACTTGTTTAACATTAAAATGTTATATAATGAGTCTGTTACAGATTATCTGGCAAGATTTAGGCAGATGAGGAATAGATGTTTTACTCCTATTCCTGAAGTTGAGATTGTCCAAATGGTTATCAGAGACCTAGATTATTGCATTAGGAAAAATCTTGTTAACTAACATTTGGTTGACCTTGCCCAATTAGGAGACAAAGTTAGACAAATAGAACAATTGAAAGATGAAAAAGTGCAAAAACAAAAGAAGTTTCTGAAAAGAGAAAAAGTAAACTACGTTGGAGTAGAAGATTTCGACGAGGAGGAAGAAAACACTGACTATGACATAAATCTTGTCGAATTCAAAAATGGACCTCCCTACACCTATCAAGCCATAAAGCCAATGAGGGCTAAGGAAAAAAAGACTTATGTTAATTGAAAAGTGTACACATTCAACATTACAAAAGCCAAACAAATTTTTGATGTTTTATTGAAAGAGAAACAAATAAAATTGTCAGATAATTATAGCCTTTGAGATAAAAGACCGAAAATAATGTAAATTTCAAAATGTATTCAATCATGTCACTAATGAAGGTGCACATTTCAGGGACTTGATTTAAAAGGCTTTGACGAAAGGAGGATTGAAATTTGTAAACAAAAAGATGGATATGCACTTCATTGTATAAGCTAGTTTATAGTCACAATGCCATATTACCTGTCGATATGAATCTTTAAGCAATTCGTATCCTAAGACAAGATGAATTACCAATTGAAAGTTATTGGGATTCAATGTTCAACGAGTTAAACAAATTAGACGATGAGAGATTAATTGCTTTAGAAAATTTAGTTCGACAGAAAGAGAAGATTGCTAAATTTTATGACCGTCGGATTAAATACAAATCTTTTAACTTGGGTGAGTTAGTTTGGAAGGTAATTTTACCTATAGAGAAATATTGTCGGGAATATAGTAAATGGTCACCAAAATGGGAATGACCATTTATAATTACTCGAGTATTTTCTTGTAATGCCTATGCTCTCGACAAAGTTAACTCTAGATTAAAAATAAAATCAATCAATGGCAAGTACCTAAAATAATGCAGGCCAACAATGTGTGAAGTAAAATTGAATAAATATTTTATTGTATCAATTTGTATAATATAGTTCACCTAAGAGTTCGTCAAATACTATACAAGTATACTTTGGTAGTAAAATGAATGAATAAACATATTTGTCAGAATAATGATCAACAAAATATTAAAAAAAATTATTACAAATCTATCGGATAAGCCTAACTGACACTATCACATCTGTTGCAGACTTTCCTATACAATGGCCAGTGTCTCTTTCTCTGCGAAAGCTGTTAGATAGCCATTCTCTAATGACTTAATCTTTTTGACGATAGCTTGGGCTCTGACTATGATGGCCTGGGCACTCTCTATAATTTTTTCCTGTTTTGCTAGGCGTTCGGTCATAGTACCTTCAAGTATGTTTTTCAGTGCTTCAGCCACCTCTAAATCTTCTTTGGTTTTGAGATTCTCTCTTCTAAGTCATCAAGCTAATGTCTTAACCAATCAATATTGTTATTCACTTGTATAGTACGTCAATATTGTTATTCACTTGTATAGTACTTTCTCTCCCTTTGGTCATCAAATCATCTTGTTGATCTTTTTTAGCCTTTAAATCTCGTAATTGACTCAAGATGATTTCTTTTTCCGACATCTCTTATTTATAATAAGAGATAAATTGATTGCAATTTAGTGCTTTTCAGGATAAATTGTCAGTAAAATCCTTTAAGGTCAAGTAAAGGCTTTGATAAGAGATAGGGAGTTGTGATCTGACTGGTTCAAGCTCACCTAAGATGACTTAGATTCTGCTTCTCAAAGATTCGTTAGAAGAAATCACCTTGACAGAGTAATCCAGGAAATTCTTTAACTCTTTTAGTAGCTCTTTGACTTTCGGGTCTATTAAAGACTCTTCTGGCACCAAAGAAGAAACTGTTGAAGCCAAAGATTAATCACTCGATAGAAGGTTTATTAAGGCATCTAAGTCCATGTTAGCAGTACTTGGACACCTAGCAGGTTCAGCTTGAACTGTCAAATGAATTTGACTAGAGATGGGAGAAACATTTTCCATTAAAGCCTTCATGTCTATGCTGTCTCTAATCATAAATGGTAGACCCATGGGAGAATAGCTATGTAAAGGCAAGACGACAACATTATGGCTTCATTCTGATTGTTGGGAACCAAAAGGTAGATTTTCTTGTTCATGCTCTTTATGAGACACTTCATGTGATGAGGCCTGTCGAGAAGGAGAGGGAACAACTGTCGATTCCCTAGCGAGAAAAGCTTCATCTACTTTAGCAGTGAACTCTCTTTGATTAGTTTTGATTAGCCGTTCTGAGCCAAGCGATGATGTTGGAGTATCAATTTGAGGAACTATGGTTGTTTTAGCATGTGGAGCCTTACTCTAAGGAGTTTTGACAGACTCTTCAGTAATTGGGCTCAAAATTTCTCGACCCGGATCCTGAGATAAAATTCATATTAGCCTCATCAAGAAAAAATATATGTACAAAATAAAGTGTCAGAGGATCATACCCTCGATTGGGTATGTAGGATCGGTTCATTGAACGCATAAATTGAAGTGAGTGCTTATAAGCCAACTCTTTATCCTGACAAAGGAAATGAATTAGTATATTCAACTAAGTTTATTCTGACAAACCATAACACTCGACAGTCAAAATATACTTGAGACTCAATAGTTGGGTCAGAAGCTACTAGGCCTTTGCGTGCTTTGTGCTTCTTGGAGGCACGCTGACATTAAATAAAACTATTTTTCTCTTTATCGGAGTCTTTTCTTTTTCAGGCCTAGTTGTCCTTTTGGATTTGACAGGTTATGGTGACGCAGTAGCCAGTCGGTCACTTACTTCGGTTGTTGATTGGTCACTTGCTTTAACCAATCTCCTTCTCCTCTGAAGAGGTTGACTATCTTCATCTTCTTCTTTTTCAGACTCGACAATGACCAATTGCTTCATCGGCCACTTGTAAGTCAAAGCCTCCTTTAAAGGGAGAGCTGTAAATAAAATCAAGTGTGAATGGTCGAAAATGATTCTTGCCTTTGAATAAAGAGGTTCATATACCTTAGGGAAATTTAGTTGCAATCCTTATAACATTAGTTTGATTAGAAGGGATGGCAAACCAACAAGTGAAATAACTCCGTCATTCTTTATTTGAAAAAGGTTTGTGACAAATAGACACCTTTCGACAAACTTGAAGTTACCTGCCCTCATTGGTTCCCCAAGAAGTACGTCAGCCAACTAAAACGAGTACAAGGCAACAGCACAGGCTCTGAAAAGGGAACTTTTTTAATAAGTTCTGGTGGAATGTTAGGAAATTGTAAATATCTGAACCCATGTCAAGTTCTATGCTCTTGCTTTCATTTGGCTACGATTTTTTCCATATTCTGAGTAATCTAATGATTGTAGCGAGGATCCCATTTTATCTTGTAAAATTTTTCAAATGTCTAAATTTCCTCTAGATGCTCACCTGAGGTCTTTAACGCTGGGTCTTTTTCCTACATAGGAGCATCAACAAGAATATCAAAGCAGGTTGTAATACTTTGACAATATGATTGGTAGTATCTTGACCACCAATTGACAAAATAGTTCAGCACTCCTTGTGAAATTTTTAAAGGTGTAAGTTCGAGAGGCTGCTTGCGTCTATTATTCTCCATCATCAACTCCTTAACATCACATTCCTTGGAGATATAAGCATCGACAAAATAATCACTTGGAGCAGGTGAGTACGATGCTGGGATAGACTGGCAAAGGCCCATCTATCGAGCAACTATATTTGGCAAATGGACATAGAAACTGGCATCTTCTATTTCTAGAGCACCCATAAAAATGATTTGTCGACAAAGAAAATTCGACTAGGTCATAAGACTGTCTTTGTCAGACGCTATTAGTCGGGTGAACCATTTTGTCTTTTCTGACATCTAGTGAAAGGGGCAAAGTTTCTTTTCGTCGAATCAAATGCAATATAATGAAAATCTTGAAGAAAAGGAAAAAGTTCTCCTTCTCATCCTTCATAAGGAAATCACATGTCAAATAACAAAACTTTGGGCCATATGACCCATACATATGACCAGCTAACTCGTCAGACAGAGGCCTAAAAAATAGACACTACTCCAAAATAGCATTCAACTACAACTAAAGCAGCCAGATAGAGCCTCCGACGTTCTCCTTCTTCAACTGAGCTCTAATGTTGTCAACTATTTGGCTCACATTTTGGAAAAAGTTGGCAAGCAATTATTAGCTTAGGGTGAGTTGGGTACCCTTATGGATGAGGTTGTCTAAAGGCTGAAGGGATTTAGCTATATTTACAGATTTTGAGCTAAAGGCATAGGCCGACAACCAAAGGAGAAGAAAAGCAACATGTTCTTTATCTGACATGACGGATGAACTTTTATGGTGAAAGCTGACAAAAGAAGAAAAAGAGATATGTTTGGGGGAATATACATCTATGGTTTGACGAGGTTGAAGGTAAGGTCAGAGGCCTATAATGGTTGGGACATTGAAAAGTGTCGGACCCATCATTCCATAAGAAAAATGGAAGTTATTGGCGGTCTTGTTCCGGAAAAAGACTGAAGCTTTAATCATGGCAGGGTCTATCTTGATGGTGTGTCGAGAGAGCTGAATGAAGTAACAAATGCCTATCTTTTTTCCAAAATTCACCTTTTTGTGCTTGTACTTTATCAAGCCAGGCGTTATATCCATCAACTCAAGAAGGCAGAGTCTAAGCCATCCTCTTAGCCTTCTTAAAATGGTGAATGGGTATTATCGAACTTGAAGTGAGAATAACTTCATCAGGGATTTTGTAGGGGAACACCAAACAGAGATTTGTCAGAAAGGTTTCTAGAGATAGCACAAGTCCCAAAAACATAGAAGGAGGATTACCTTTGACTTTTGCCACAGCTCCCAACGATCCATGACTGGGTCATATATTATGTTCTTATTCTTGACAACGGTGGACTACTTGGCAGAAGAAGAAGCTCTAACATTGGAAAAAGATGCTATTGTTAAGAGCAACTTAAGGTTAAAAGTTTTTCAAATTTTCTTGGAAAAGGAACAGTGTGAGGAGAATCCAAAATAGCGAAAATAGCAGAGTAAGCGGCCTAACAACAAGGATTTAGGTTTTTAAAGGACTTGAGGGACATGAAACGTTAAGAAGGTAGTGTCGGCTCACGTGCTGAGATAAAACTATCATTTTAGAGATAATAATGATCTTGAGAGAAAATCCCTAGAAATCTAATGTTAGTTATAAGGCCATTAAAAATTTAATTCTCTCCGTGTTCGTCGAGAACAAAATTTTGGAAGCCATCTGTTGGATGATTATTTAAAAAATATATATATATATTTTTTTTTTTCCAGGGAAATTTAGTAGCTTGGCTGACAAGTAATCGTCCTCAGCAATGTAACGAAATAATATAATTTGTCTAAGTGTTAAAATAATGATCTAGCATAGAAATTCGACAAAGGTCAACAATTTGACAGAGACGAATTTGACAAAAGAAAGAAAGAAGGATAGACGTCAAACTCATAATAATTCGCAAAGACATTCGTGTATGTCTGTCAAAGTTCAATCGTCGGAAGTACATCATTTGACAGGCAGGTTCAATTAAACATCATCAACAAACAAGTCGAGAGACAAAAGACATTGAATGATGGAAATGTCAGTAATAGTGGCTTAGTTGTCAAACATTGAAGGCAACAGAGATTTTCGAATGAAAGTCGTCGAAGACTGTTACTCCTACCTTAAGACAGTTGCGTCTGTTGAGTTCTCAATTTAGTACCGTTTTGGTACTAAATCCTATCTCTTTTGATCTCTTTCTTATTCGCTTGTGATTCTTAACCTATGTTTTGAGTAGTTTAGATTAGTTTTAGTTTTCTTTAATCTTTTAATAAATGGAGTGATTTCATGATTCTTTTTTGTGATTTAATGGTTTTATTTGTTATTTTTTATGTAGGTTGAGCTGGTGAGAAGTTTGTGTTAGAAGATAGAATGTTAGAGTTGAAATTCTGAAGTTGTTGGAGTGGTTGCTGTCTCCCACCGCTATAGCGGTGGATTCTACAACTATAGTGGTGGAATGCTGAAAAAAAAAATTTTGGAGCCATCTTCTCTACCATCTACTGCTATAGCGGTAGAACCTGGAAAAACATGATTTTAAGCTCTTTTCTTTGCCTCCCACCCCTATAGCGATGGTTCGTGATCCTGCACTGATTTAAATGCGTTAGAATAGATTTTCTAAGGTATTCTAAGTTGGAGACAGAAGAGAGGCACCAATTTCTGCTAGAGGAGAAGGAGGGATCCATTCCCGAAGCCGATCAAGCCCGAATTCCATCAGCCCAACCTTAGATTCATGGAGTTTACTCATTCTTTTACTGCTTTCTGTAGTTCTAGAGACATGAGTGACTAATTTTCTGTTCTAGGGTTACTATGAACCCAAATTCAGATTAGGATTTGTTTTTCTCTTGAAATTTGCGATTCTATTCAATTTAATACATATCTACCATTCATATTTACTGTACTTGTTATAAAATTGGCCATTTTATGATTTGTATGTTGCTTTCATCGAACTCGGGAGAGGGAAATATTGGTAGAACACTGAATGATTAGGGCGGGTAATAGAACTTAAGGGTTCTACTTGTTAATTAGTAGGAATATTGATTAACCTCATTTAATCAAATTATGTTGTCGTTTACTTGGCTTAAACTCACATAAAGGAATATGTTAGAGTTGAGTAGCTTAATTTAGGTTTGGGAGAATCACTTTAAGCCATTAGAAAACCTAAGATTATTTTGTATAATTGAACTGAATCATAAGTGTTATGGAGAATTAGCAATTCCTGAAACAAAAGAGGGGGATTAGTAACTCTAGGCCTTTTATTTGAATTATTTCCATTTGATTTTATTGCAATTTGATTTTACTTTCAATTAGAGCTTTCTTAAATCAAAAATTGGTTTGCTTAACTATTACGTTTAAACTTCTAGAGTACTTAGCACGTTAGTCCCTGTGGAGACGATAGCTCATATTTCATCACTTTATTACTTGTACGACTAGTGCACTTGCCAAAACGCCTCAACAGCGTCAAACCATGTAAACCACTTACATGGGTAGGGTAGTTGTCAAGCAATGTAAATCATCACTAACGTGTCGATTAGATAGATAGGCAATTATTTCAGTCATTTACCTATAAATACTAAATCATTTGTTATAAAAAAAGTTGGCAACTCTTGATCAAAATCCTAATATCTACACGAGCAGATTAAAGGATCAACATCAAAGTACGTTTTCCACCTTACATTCTAGTTGAATTTAATTCAAAGTCATTTATCATTCCAGTCCTTTATCATTTTCATTTAACTTCATGCAATTTACTATGCTTTCATTTATCTTCCAACACTTTAATCGTTTTTATTTATCTTCCAGCACTTTAATCACTTTCATTTATCTTCTAGCAATTTAATCACTTTCCTTTAAACCTTCCGTACTTTAAACTTTCAGCAATTTACTTTCTGCCATTTATATTCTGTCGATTAGTTTCTGCAATTTACCTTTCTGCACTTTACATTTTGCAATTTCCTTTCTGCACTTAACTTTTCTATAGAAAGTACATTTCAGATCTCACGTTCTTTCGTGAAGTCATTCTCGTTTGACACTTTTTCATAAAAAATGAGATTACCACATAACTTTGAAAACACAATCGCTCTCGATTTTCATTATTTGTTGTTAGACTTGGCTTTGACCAAAGAACCCATTAACAAATTGACACATAGGACTTTTGTTGTTGGATTCTGGTTAAACCAAAAATCACCATCAACAGTGATACTCCTTGATTTTGATTGGCTATACTGGCAAATCTTTTATTATTGTTGACTCTTTTTCATAGCAATGATCTATTATTTTATAAAATCTTTCATACTTGATCATATCATTCCATATAAAGATATGTTAAATACTTAAATTATTTTTTTAGGTATTCAATACATCTTTTTGAGCTTTATACACATCATATCTTTTTAATGTTATTGTTTTTGGACTAAATCATATGAATTGCTTCTGCTGTGATGATATAACATATATCCTACTTTAACTATCATATATGTGAATGGATATATGTGCTTCTGTTGCGATAAATATTTTGCTATATCTTATTTGAAGTAATATTGGATTTCAAAGGAAAAGATTTGATAAATGCTTATTTCAAAAGATTTCTTTTGTTGTACTAAAAAAAGGTATCAATCTTTAAAGAAGAAGAATGTTTTCTCCATAAATATTGCATTTTATGGAGGCATAGCTTTTTATTGATATAATACGTTGTCTCCATTGCTTGAGAATTATAAACTAACCCGTCAATGACCCAAATTGGTTGGGTACCTAAGAATAATAATCACATTGTTTTGTTAGGGAAAGTATTCTCTAAGCTTGAAATGACAACAAATGACTCTTGAGGATGAAGGACTCTACAATGAAAATGATGACTCTAATCAAGAGTGCACACTCAAAATATTGTTGATGACAAAGCCTAAGACTAATGCAAGTTGGAATGGCAAATATGGGAGAGATGTGTGATCAAATGAAGAATTAAAGAGGCAAGATTTTCTCTCCTGAAATACTGAGCAACTTTAGCAGTTGACAAATATGACATGCAATTTTCATAAAAAAAAAATGAATTGCTTTGAAAATTGAAGATTGAAGACCTTTTTAAAGGGGGAGTATTTATTATGTTTTGATATTTGTTTTTCTAACATGAGGTTTATAAATAGTTTATACTCTTATACTGAGGAACATGCAGTTATATACTCTGATTATAGCATGTCATATCTTATATGAGTATATAATTTGCTTTTTATGTGCCAATATATCCTATCCTTTAAGAAGCAAAATTTTTCTTTTTGAAAAAGAATTTTAAAAAAAATTGCCAACTTGTTTTATCAAAATTGAAGCTGATCCTTTGAAAAGAAAAAGGTTTTGAAGATACCTTTTTGTTGATGACAAAGGGGGAGAAAAATATTGTTGTTTGATTTATAGATTATGATTTTTATCTTTGTTTATTTCATGCTTTACTAATCCATATATCACGCTTTTGCTGTGTTCTACAAATGCTTCTTTCATATGACAGTAAATGTTGTTTTAAAAAGAAAAGGATTTAACAATCCTTATTTCAAAGATTTCAAAGTTTTTGCTATTTACTAAAATGCCTCTTTGTAAACAAGCAGAAACTATTTTCTAGTGAAGTACTCCAGAAATTTCTTCAAAAGTTTTACTTCAAATTTTTGCAATAAAAAACTAAATTTCCCTTGTTCTTTTTTATTTAAAAAAAACGTTTAAAGGAAAATGGATATGAATGATAAGTTTTGATGTATCCTTACCCCATGTTAATATGACATCATATGATATTTTTGCTTAAAGAAGGTATGTGCTCTATCCTCTACATACTGTGTACCTTATAGCTTTTTGTTGTTATCAAACAGGGGGAGACGAAAAGGTAAAAAAATATGTATATGTGCTTATTACATAGCATTCATTATCTTGTGCTATGTATTTTTCTTTGGTAATTTGTCATCATTGAAAAGGGGGAGATTGTTAGCCCTAAGACATTATGCTATTAAGTTTTGATGATAACAAATATGTGAGAAATGTAGCATTGATATATAAAGATTAATTATCATATATGATACATATATCTAAGCATTATCATATTATTTGGAATGAAATAATTTATATTTGAATCATACTCTTTATTATAAATTCAACTAACCTTTTGGTTTGCAAGTAAGATATTTTTTATAGGTTGGTTCAAAACAAGAAGATTGAGCATTGGATTGAAGAAAAGGAAAAACAACATCATACTTCACTCAAAGAAAGCAACATGAATATAAAAAATACATGGATCAAGCCAAGGCACCGAGACAAAGAGCAAGAAAAGAGTAAAATAGCTTTTAGTGTCTTGAGTCTTAGAATTCATGTAAAGTATTTGATAGCAAGAAAAGAAGATTTAAGATTTTATTGAAAATGTTTTTGAAACCTTATTTTAGTTGGAAAATGTTTTTACAAAAACTGGTACAAGCTTATTAAGTCTTAGAATTATTTTTTCTAAGTCCCAGTAGCTATCAGTCGACTAGTACATGGAGACTGATAGCTATTTTCTATATTAATTTTGGCCCCTAACTTAACCTTATTACAACGTTCAAATTTTCAAACTCTCCAAATTTATTATATTTGGTGATTTATTGGGTTTGAATTTATTATGAATTTAAAATGCTTTAATTTTATATTTTTAGGACTTAAATGATTATGACCCAATTTAATCCATTTCCTTGTCTCACAAAAATTATTTTTGGAGAGCTTTTGCACACTTGGAAGACCATGCTAACATGGATGCCAATTGGATGTGACTTGGACACATTTTGCTAAGTTGGTGGAAGCTTCTTTTTGCTGCACACTGTTGACTATTTTCTGCATATATTTAGATTGGGTTTCTCTTCCAACTTGCATGTGAATGGAGCAAAATGAATTCCAAATTTGTAGCCAAGAAAAGTCCAAGATCACACCAGATTTTCTGTCAAATTGCCACTAATCAGATTGCAAAAAAAAATAGCCACTGTGAAGATGATTTTGCCCCTCTAAACATCTATAAATAGCCCTTCAAAACTTCAATTTAGGCATTCAAAATTTCTCTCATTTTTCTACACTTAATTTTGTAGTTCTCCTTCTGTAATGTTTTATTTTGTTCTACTGCTTTGTTTTGCCACCGAAATAGAGGGCTAAATTTTTTTGTGTATTCAGTCTAAGGATGGAATTGGTTGTTATTCTTAAATTCTTGGATTAAATCATAAGTTTTTTCTATCTATTTCATTTTCATTCTATTTTTCCTCCTATTGGAGGGCCTTGCCTCCTATATGGATGATTTATTTATTTATTTTTATACTTTTGTTATTCAAATTTGAATATCTTGAGCATCAAATTTGTTATAAATATTTTACTCTTGTTTATACCGATTGGTATAATGAGTATGAATGATTATGACTTGTAATTATGATTGTAGTACATGATCTTGGTTAAAACTTCATGAGATTAAACCAAATTGTTGATTAATGAAGATTTTCCATACCTCAACTTTGGTGATATCTAGTTCTAGAAGATTTTCTAAATAACATTCTTGATAACCAAGTGATGGACAAAAACGAAACTTAATATTAAGATAAGAATTATAATAGCTACACAACCAGGGAAATCATAGACTAATTATGCATTCTATTTGATAGCATTCTACCACTCTATCATTTTCTATTCTGCATCTGCATAATTTTCAATTTGTCAACAAAACCCCCTTTGTCATTTCTATAATTCTATTATTGTACCTTGAATAATTAATTGGTGATAAGAAGTAAGGCTCCAATTGAAAAAATGACCTGGGAATCACTATATTGCAAAACTAGCCAAAGAATTCAATACTAGGCATTCGAAAACCGTAGCGGCATGAACCAAAGACTAATCAACCAGTTGCTCTCTAATTTGAATTTCAGCTAAGGGTCAATAATCTTGTCAGTTGACTACCTGGTATAAAGCAGTCGACTGGCATTCCTTTGTCTAAAATTAAATTTTAGTTTCAATACTTGCTAGTTGACTGGTACATCTATAACAGTCGACTGCTATTTTCTGAAATAACTTAATTTTGGGTAATAGAGAGTTACCAGTCAACCGCTAGTCATATGCAAGTCGACCTCCACCTCATTAAAGTATGCCAGTCGACTATCATGGTCCTAGCAATCGACTGCCAGCAGGCTGACATAACCAATAACTACTAGTTTTTATAAAAATCAGTTGATATCTTTTGTAAAACATCAAAATGGTTATATTTTGACTTGAGCTATAAATATTAGTAATGCCCAGTCTGAAACTAAGAAGGAGAGGCTTAAAAATCTTACTATTACTCTACCAGATTATCTTACCATTCATTTACTCTTAAGTAAGTTTTATTTGTAATATCTATTCTTTGAAGAGATTGTATCTCGGTATTCTTCATCTATTATCCTTTTGAGTTGTATTTCTAAGGTGGTTAAAATTCCTTAGAAAAATGATTGAGTGTATCATTGGTTTAGGTAGTTAAGAAGCCTGGTTTCATAAATTCTTTTTAGTGGTTTCAATGAGTACTCGATTCGAACTTGGTTTGAAAGCACCAATCGTTTACAAGCTTGTTAGTGAAATACTCAAGTGGTTTGCTTAAGGGCTAGATGTAGGCTTAGGATTAACTGAATCAGTATAAATCTCTTGTGTTAATTCTCTTATCCCTTGCTATTTTACTTGCTGCATTTATTTGCTCTTTAATTTCTTACTCTTTACTATTATTCATCTTGATAGCACATTAATTTTCTGAATTGGATTTACTGTATTAGCTTGGCATATTTCAGAAAATCATTTTAACTTCCAAAAAAGTTTTGTAAAAAATTAATAAAACCTAATTCACCCTCTCTTGGGATCTAACCATTCCTATCAAGACCCAAGTGGGATGTTGAAATTGTTTGAAAAGTGATGGTTTGATTATTGTGATATGTACGAATGTGTGTATGTATGGATGTGCATGAGTATATTTTTATTCATAGTTCACTGCAAAAAAAAACCCATATTTAGAGATGAAATTTGTCCATCTGAGATTCCGTCCCTGATTTGATGCAAATTTCATCCCAGGTTTCAAATTAAAAAATACGCAATCAATGACGAATTTTGGGAGGGAAAATTTCTGTCTCTGATTGAAATTTTGTGCCTAATTTTAGAGACGAATTATGGCATGTCGACAATTCCCCACCTTTTCTTATTTTTTTTTAAGGTATCAAAATATTAGAGATGGATTTAATCCGTGCTTGAATTCCATCTATAGACAACTTAATTAGAACGACATTGTATTGTTATTAGAGATGGAATTTTTCGTGTCAAAATTCCGTCTCTAACAGCAATTTAATTGCAATGACATCATATTGATGTTACAGACGAAAATTTTTGTGTTAAAAATTTGTCTCTAATATCAAGACCTAAAATCCCCAATTCTTTCCTCTTCTCTGTGTCTGTCTTATTTTGTCTCCTGAGCCTCTAGCATCCTCGTCGTTTCTCTCTGTGTGCACCATCAACCACCGTTCGCCACTGTTGCCACCACGGGTACTCTTTTTTTTCTGTTTTCCTTTTCTCTCTAACATCATTGGTTTTTTTTTTTCATTTTTTTTCCATTTTTGTCATCGCTGCCACCACTAGTATCTGCTTGGTTTATATATATATAATATTTATATGAACATTTTATGTGTGTAATATAATGATATATTCGTATATGCTTTATGTGTTGGCTTTATTCTCTATGTTGTTGTCTATTTCACCCTATAGGTATATATGGATATGTTCCAAGAGTAGACTAGGTTATGGGCACGAACCATGTTCATCCTCTATACTGGTCGCAAATTTGGGATGTAACATTTTTTTTTATGGTTGACCTGAGTTAGGGACAACTCAATCACCAGCACAATAGAAATGATAGAATAAAGGCTTGTGAGTGTTTAGGGGGAGAGAAAGATAGAGAATGAGAGGAGTTGGGAGAAAAAGGAAAAGAAGCAAAAGAAGAGTTTGGAGAATGTGTATGAGTGAGGAGGAAAAAGAAAGAAAAGAAAAAGAAAGGAAGGGAAAAAGAAAAAGGGGAACAGAAAAAAAAATGAGATATTTTTATACCTTGAAACTATAGGTAGTTATAAAACTTCCATCGGGTAAAATTATAATTCCAAAAAATTTCTAAACATAAAAACTAGCTCCATATTATTTTTCTATATTGATTGTAACTCCAATTCTCCTCAACCAAATTGTTCTTGTCCTTATAAATATACTTGAGACTTCAAAAGAAAAGCTGGGTTATTAAAGTCTAAGTGCCCACCTTGTTAAGACATGCATAGAGGAAGGGACCTGAGAACCTAAGTACCCAAAATACAATGCCTAATTCACACCCCTAAGACACCATATTTAGGCACCTAAGCATCCTAAACCCCATGCCTAAGTGCTCAGACACCATACTTCATCCCATTCCTTTTACCTTTCGTGCAGTTTCAAATAGAACATCATTTGATAGGTATTCCAAATGTTTTCTCATTGCTTAGGAGTTGGATTGATATAGTAGAAACTTTTCTTAGCATGGTGACATGGTGGTTAAATGAACCTACTACGTCATAATGGTTTCATTACAACTTTTTAAGTTACTTTCTATTCGAAGACAAAGTTCTAGCTTTTATTAAGACATGTTATTACACTTGGAATGTTGAATTGAAATTTTCTATACTCGGAAGTGATTGTCCCTACTCAAGAGAATTATTGTTATTTCATCAGTTGATTGTTAAACTGAGAGATTGATAGATTTGAGATTGATACTCTGCTATAGAAATGACAAGCTAATATTGTTATTTCAAAGTGATAAGACTTGATTTTATGGGTAGAACTCTTTCAAATACCACTTAACTATAGAAGTATTTAAGGAAAATAAGATATAAATGATTGTACCAAGAAGGAACATTACTTCCTCGATAATAAATTTGATAACATTTCTATTTAAATCTCCCCATACATTATTTAACCATCCACATACACTAATATATTTTTTAAATAACAAAAGAAGCTTTCAGTTAAATTGAACATTGAAAGATAAATGAAAAATAAGACCTTAAATGTTTTGTCAAGAATAATGAACTTATAAGGCAAGTGTAATTTGATCATTTAAGTCGTAAATCATTTGAGTCAATAAAACCTTAAGTGTAGGATTTTGGTAGAGAATTATAAGTGACAACATAGAATGAGAAATGTTTATGAGAGAGTGTTGATTGTTAAGGGATATTTATACTTGTTCCAAGCATAAAAAGAAACAATTTTCCTATGCTATTATAAAAATTAAAATTAAATAATATTTAATACTTGTCCATTTTTTGATATTCCAATAAAAGTTCTCATTATTATTTTGCATTTACATACATATTTTCAAAAAATGAAGAGACATCATTCATAGATTGTCTTAAGAAGACACGAGGTTGAGATCATCACAAGCATCCGCAACTAGTGCGGGTGCCAAAGCTCAAGATGATGAGGTCGATGACACCAGGTTGTGGCTACAGGCAATGGGAGGGAAGAACAAGAAGGGCTACAATTTTGGCACAAGATCTGAGGCACGTGAGATCGATTCATCCAGTCACATCTCTATTGACCCTTCATGTCTCCATCCTAACTCCGAGCAGGAGCTGTAGCATTGCATGGAGCCTGTTCTTAAGCAACTGAAGACTCAATAGGATTGGCTTAACAATACTGAGGAAGTGCATACCTCGATAACCCAACAGATGTATGAGGTAGTTGAGCGGAGGTAGGAGTAGTCTATACTAATACAAAGTCAGGCATCCATGCTAAATGACATCCGGCGCATGATGGGCCATGACATTGAGTCCATGGGCAGACACCTGGGTTTTATGACTACAATTGATGATTATGAGACCTAGCCCCCAAATCACCCCTTAAACTAGGTTTTATGTTTGCTAAACACTTATATTATGTATATTTTATTTATTTTTTGATTAAACTAGACATGTAATTGAATAGTTCCATTTTTTATATAAAACTTATTTTTTTTCTTATGTGCTTCTTAGTAATTTCTGGGAATGATTACTAGAATGCTAGGTTTTCTTTATTCATAGGATCCAAATCAATGTTGAAATAAAATCTAGTTATATATAAAAAAACATGCTGGGAAATTAGAGGTGGAATTAGGGATAAATAAACCTGTCCCTAATTAGAGATGGATTTATCCACAAAATTATGCGTCAAATGCCATCCCAAATCAAAGATAGATTTCTTTGTCCCAAAATTCATGTAACAGAATATTCTATCTTAGTGTCCGTTTCAAATCGGATACAGATTTTGGGATGAAGCAATCTATCTCTAACTGAAATGGAATTAGAGATAGACTATTTCATCCCAAAACCGAGATGAAAATTTCCATCTCTCAGTAGAAATAGAATCAAAGATGGAATTTCTGTCTCAAATTAGAGATGGTCATTTATTCATCTCAGATACCCAAAGTTTATCTGAGACGAATTTCTTTTTCTAGGACAGAAAATTTCCATCTCACATAGACGTCTCAGAAATTAGAGACATTCGACTCAGAGATGAAAATGAATTTGTCTCTGATTCTGTGTCTGAGACATCAGAGATGTAATTCTCTTAAATTAGAGATGAAAAATTTCGTCTCTGATATCATTTTTTTTTGTAGTGGTTGCACCCTTCATTTGTAGTATCATATGCGGATTTGTGTGTGTTAAAACCTGGTAGGGGTTGGGGTTATGTTAGGGTGCTTAGGGCACTAAAAACACAAAATAAGGTATATGTCTGAGACCAGGAGAGGTCAATTTTGGGGATAAGGAAGTTCACAAATGAATATATATATACACACACACATATACATACATAGATTTTTCTTTACGCTATATATGAATATGCATGTCTGTGTAGAGTAGGGCTATTTTTGGGTGAGTCCGTGGATTAGACTCATCCCCTCACAGTTGTAGGTACCAAAGAACGATTAGCTCAATGACTCGCGAATCGAGGGTACCTCCCCACTACTCAGGGTACGAAAATTTTATTTTTTTTTAGGTTAAATTTTATAATATGCTCTGTAATCGGATAGGCCTCTTAGGATGTAGGTTACGTTAGTTTGGTTAAATTGAAAAGATTCTGGTTTGCAGTGGTGTGGGTGATACACCGTCCTTGCCGATATGGGCCCGATTTTTGGATCGTGACAGTGTGTATGCAAAAGGGAATCTCTTCTTCAATATAGAAGGCTACAAGCTTGTTTTCTTCTCTAAGTGACACCTAAGCACACAATTTAGCACTTGGGAGGTCTGCACACTCTTACTGTTATGTTTTAGGCGCTCTATTGCTTTTGTTTTTCTTGTATTTCATTTAGTTTGTCGCATGTGGATGATTTTGATTGGTTTAGATGGTTCTTATTGAGTGTGTATATACAGTGAGTGTGCAGTATCAATGTATAAGGAAAATTACATACTCTTCTTCTTCATTCTATAACATCATTATTTTCATCAAATAAAAGTTGGTTTTATGTTCATTATTCTTTATCATTCAATAACAAGTATTAACGAAGTTCTATTTTGGTCATTTTGTTGATTAAGATTATTTGGGGTAGAGTTTCAACATGTTTTTATATCAGTGATGTTGTTTATAATTTGAGATTCAGTGTGGTAATAAGTAATAAAAAGAAGACAAAATGTTATAAGAGGCGCTGGGGGTTCTTTGGAAAAAAAAAGAGTGGCTGGGGAAATTTTGAAAGAAAAAAGATGGTATAGGGGTGTTTCCAAAAGAAAAAAAGAGGGGATAGGGGCGATTTTGAAAGAAAAAAGAGTGACTGAGGCATTTTTTTAATTAAATCTTTCAAAATGGTTCTCTTTGTTGGTCGAAGTTTGAAAAAAAATAAGGTTTAGTATTGAGGCAGGGGTGTTTTTGAAAAAAGGAAAGAGGCATGAGGCATTTTTGTGATTTACTCTTTCAAAAAGGTCCTTTGATGGTTTATTTTGGAAAAAAAAAAGGGTCAGTATGTGATACGATGTGTTTCACTTACTGAGGTCAGACTTCTCTCATCTGTTAATTGAACGTGATTCAATGACTGAAATCATGCACACGTATAACGTTAGGGATTACAGGATGAATATAATTGAACAGTGGCGATGAAAGACCCAAACAATGCTGCTAGTTTAGAGACAAGCAGGAGATTTGATTCTCCCCATATTGGCCACACCTTTTCTTTCTTCCATGTAGTGGTCCCCTAGTCCCCCGCTCCATCTCTTCTGAATTTCCTTGCTAATATTGTATCACCATGCCTTTGCTACCTAAAACAAAACCAATAACGTGTTGAGGCTATTGCAGGCCCCCACACCTTGTCTTTTTGAGGAACTTGATTCCCATCTTCATTAATATATGTTTTTCCCCTGTCATCAAAATTCTTATTATCATTATTAATAAAATTTGAATGAAAATAATATAGAAAGACAACATCGTACAGATTTTAATGATTGAAGAATTGAATTAAAAAGATTATTAAAGACTAAATTCATACGCTACCTATCTGTCTAGTAAACACCACATTAAGATCTCGTACAGATACAATTCAACCCCTAATATGAAACCAACACCAATTTAAAAAACTAAAATTCTTTCATATAAATTATGAGCTTGTGAATTAAAATAAGGTGTTTTGTAAATTCAACAAACTCAAAAAAATTTAATGGTAAACTATAATTTTTTTTTTTGAGATTTTGCTACATTATACTAAATACATTTTTAGTTTCAAATATCACACTTAACTCCCCTCCAATTTATTTTTTCTATTAAAATAAAATTTTTACACTTGTATTCCTTTAAATAATAAAATCACACCAATTTTTACTATCTTATTAAAATAAAGTCATAGTTTTATATTAGACGTTACATTAATTTAATTATTATTAATGTCATGTTAAATATAAAAGGCAAAAAACTTATTTTTATTTTTAAACTTTAACTCAAGTTTTAATTTTGTCCCAAAACTTTATTTGTGTCATTATCCTCCCATATTTTTCAATTAATTTTAATTTTATCTTTAAATATAATGTCATTTAAATTTTTAATGACAAATGTCAATGTAACGAGCTCTTCTGCACACTTTAATACTAACTCGTTCAATTCGACATATATAGTAGTGTCAAACAAGCTTCCAATCGACATAGACCTGGTGTGTTTGTCAATTGGACCAATTTTTTAAGCTCATACCTGCCCGCATGTGCCAAAGCCTAAATGGGCCGGCCTATAAGCTACCTTTTTTATAAAAAAAAATTTGACTTGTTAAATAGTAAATTTTTTTGTATAAAAACTTTAATAATTTTTATAATCATTAATTTAAAAAAATAAAATATAACCTACACCACACTAAAAAATATATTATTATAAATTTTTAGCAAATGAAAAAATTACTGATGTATCAAACAAAATATTGATAAATCATCTATATATATATATATATATATATAAAGTTTTTAAAAGCCATTTTATAAATGGCTTTGCTTTTTCACTTTTACCCATCTTTTTCATTTTTTTATCCAAAAAAACAAGAGATAGAATATTATTTATATAGTTTATACACATCAATATACAATTACTTATTTCTTGTCTTTCACAACACATCCAAGTCTCCATTTATTTTATTTTTAAAGTCTTCTAATGTCAATTCAACATTTCTTTATTTTATACAAAATAATATATGAGCATAATTTTGAAAAAGTTATACATACTAATTTTCATCATTACCTCAAATTATAATATTATTTTAAATTTTAAAGAAAGTAATTGATTCTCTGTTTATTAATTATTTATTGTTTAAATAAAAATATAACTATGCATTAAAAAAAAATTCGGTTTGCAGAGCCCGCGGGCTTCGCCTGTTTTAACCCACAAGCAAGCTAGCCAAGCCTGTCTATGAATTTTGCTAGCACTAATTAAACATATCTAGACCAAATATACACTTAAAAATAATAAAATTGCCTCTCTTTTCTTATCGCTTTCCTCAAAAATGTAGTGAGCTTTATATAAGCCGAGGAAGCAGAGTTGCCAGAGCACTTATTCGGGCTCTACTCTTTACAACACACCAAGTGGATAACAAGATGGGTTCCTCCACTTTCTTTCTTCTCTCATTTTTTCTTCTCTTCACTTTCTTGCTCCATCATCCCACTCATGCCATCAGAAAGGCAAGCACATCACATTCGTGTTAATTCTTCCTTTTTTGCTCTCTGCTTTCTCAACTTAATATCTCATTGTTTACCTCGGATCTCACTCTCATGGCCCTAACCCTTCCTCTGCTGATATGGACTCTGCCACAAATTCTCATTATGATTTGCTTGCCTGTCTTGGGAAGGTATACAACCCTTTGGAAACGTAATTTTTGTTGTTAAAACAAACATTTCATACTTATTTCGTCTTCAAATTTTACCTGTACGTGGTTTAGTTTCTAAGATTTTTAACCCATTAGCCGTTAGCCACTATGTTGAAGTTCCTCAATGGGAGTATTGTGTTAACTGTTAAGGGCTCTTTAAATTGGGTGAGTTAGTTTTTGAGTTGAGTTAGGCACAAATGTATGTTATTACTCATATCAGACAAAATCGCAAAATGTCACAAAAGAAGTACAAATGTATTTATTGTTGTGCGATATCTAAATAAAGTAGTATCTCGGCATCCTTCTGGGTGTGGGATTCTTCTTAACTGGAATGTGCATATGTTTTGTGTGATAGCCGAGAGAAGGCCAAAGAGGCTATCTTCTACTCTTACAACAAACACATCAATGGCTTTGCTGCAATACTCGAAGAGGAAGAAGCTGAGGAGATCAGAAGTGAGAGGATCGCTACTTCATTAGAATATACCATCATCATCATCATCGTCACCATTCTTACAAGTATTGTTTGAGCTTTGTTTTAATCATCAAACAATGATTTATAAAATCGATAAAATGTTTGGAACGTGGGTGCAGAAATGGCAGAGGTAGTGTCAGTATTCGTGAACAAAATGCATAAACTGCACACAACCAGGTCTTGGGAATTTCTTGGACTTGAAAAGAACGGAAGGATTAGAAGAGACTCTGCTTGGAAGAAGGGAAGATTTGGTCAAAATACCATCATCGCAAACATTGATTCAGGTAACTCAGGCTTTTTTTTTTTTAATAAATAAATCATTTTAGAAAAAAATTGTTCTAACAAAAACGTAATAAATTCAAAATAGGTGTAAATATAGAGATTCATCTGTATTTGATAGCAATAAATGTAAAATAAAATTAAAATTTCAACTGTTCAATTATTAAATAAATGGTTATAATTAAATAAATAAAAAAATTATATTTTTAACTTTATCTATTATTTAAGTTAAATTTATTATTTAAATTTTTCATAAATTATAGGTTAAGTGAAATTTATTATTTAATTTACATAAATAATATGTTAAATTATACTTTTAATTCTTATAATTTCACTTAATTTACAAATCAGTTCTTATTATTTATTTTTGTATGAATTATTTTTTAATGTTTCAAATATTATGTGTTATGTGATGTGACAATTAAAATTGTCACGTCACATGACATACAATTTATTCAAATTTCATATTGTTCTTAACCTTTGCATTGTTAACAAACATGGATCTCACTCTCCTCTTTGGCACCGTACGCCAATGAGGCTCTATAGACCTTGCAAGGTATTCATAACTCTTGGATGGTTGTGGGTCCCACATGTTCGTGTGGGATTCACAACCATCCAAGAACTGTGGACACTAAAGAAGAGAGCGAGATCCAACAAACATCAACTTCTACCTCTCTGTTATCATTCCATTACGATGTGTTTGGTTCACAATTTTGGATAGAAAGGAACTCGCCTTTACCATGCACAATACTATCTCAGCTGTTTGGTTGGCAAGAAATGAGGGAATGGAAGCATTCCATTGGAAAAAAAAAAAGTAGCTTATTTTCTAGTAGCCGCTTTCCATCCATCTACCTCTGGAAAATCAGTTTTCCAATGTGGAAAATACAGCAAATTACAGTCCTACCCTCTGCTTTTCTCCTCACTTCTGTTGCTTGTGGTCTTCATCGTTGTGGTCTTCGCCCATTCCCACAACCTTGCCTTGAAGTACCCCTATCATAGCTTCTTCCTTCTTCATTGCCAAAATTACTAAAGCTGCCATATTCTCTATTCAAGATCACCAAGAAATTTCCACACACTGACAATGCTTTTCTCAAAACTAAAACCGAAACTGAAGCTCCTCAGTCTAACTACTTTGTGTCCTCACCGTCCTCCTAGTCCAGAAGCTTCTCAACCGAGCCCAAGGCGTGTGGGTTTGGGTTCAGGGAAAGCAGTGCGGTGGTGGTGGTTATGGAGTTGGAGAATCTATACAGGGACTTCAGGGGATCGATGGAGGAGATGGTGGAGCGTGGTGGATTGAAGGATTGGGAGGGATTAGAGGAGTTGCTGAGTTGGTATTTTAGGATGAATGTGGACGAAAAGTCAGAAATCTCATGGGTTCATTGTCAGGGCTTTTGATTTTAACAGGAACCAACGAGAATAAATTAAAAAGTGTATAGCAGTTAATTTTAACAAAGAACAAAATATATTTTTAAACTAAAGACCTAGATGAAGTAACAGAAAAATTTATATCAAGCGAATGACAAAAGAAAAATTTTAGCTAGGGACCTAAGTGAGTAAATAGAAAAATTTATGGGCAAATGACAAAATCTGTAGGATTCTTAGATTTTTGTAGTAAAATAAGAAAATTATATCAAAGGGTAAAATAGTAAATTTACTCGTTAATTCCTTTTCTATTGCAAAGTATTTTTCATTTCGAACCAAATAACTTTTTTTCTCTTTTTTTTTTATCTATTTTTCATTCTCTTTTCCATTCCATTCTTCCTTTTCTTTTTATTTCTGTTCTGTATTACAAACCAAACAGACCGTTAGTGTCTCCCTCTCTAATGTCTTTCAGATTTGATTGTTCACCCAACTTCTCTCTCTCTCTTTTATTTTCTTCAAGTCTATAGAAAATTCAAATTTTTAAGAGATTAAATATTTTTATTCTTAAATTATTTTGAACCAATTTTACATATGTGTGTTTGATAATAATCAAAAATAAAAACATTTAATCTCATAAAAAAATTAAACTTTCATTGTACGCTCCATATTCGAATCAATACAGTGGAGCTCATTTTTTCTTTTCCTTCTTTTTAATTTTCATGACGTTTATGGTCAGCGTCACAAGTCCTTTCAACAAAGCCCAATAATTTGCCTTGCGATTGTAGAGTTTAGATTCGCTGCGCATCCATCTTTTTTATTTTAAAATTCAATGTTTAGGATTTAAGATTTTAACAACAATTTTAACTATTGTTGAAACTTTTAACTGTAGTAGTCATGGTTGGGAAGTACCCATGATAAGATCAAAGAAAGATTGATGAAAGACGAAGCAGCTTTGTTCTTGTTACTTAAGCCATGACTAGAACAACGACAAAATTGAGTAGAAGAAGCTATACAAAAAAATATAAAAAATGTGATATTTTTTTTTCTATCTCAAATCCGTTATATTTTTATTTCAGAATTCGTTTTTAAAATTTATTTTTATAAAAAAAATAAAATTTGATATAGATTTTGAAACAATAATTAAAAGGATTTCTTTTTGCTTCAAAATTCGTTTTAAAATCTGTTTATAATTTTTGAATTTTTTTAAATTAAAAATTAAAATTTGAGATGGATTTTAAAACAAAATTTGGTGAAAGATCCGTCTCAAATTTTATTTCTATTTTTTGAAATTTTTTAAAAATATATAAGTTAAAATTTGAGAGGAAAGCTTTCTGTATCAAAATTTATCTTAAATTCTATCTCTAATTTTTATTTTTCTAAAAATTAAAATTAAAATTTGAGAAATAGTTTGAAACAGAATTTGATATAAATTTTTTTTTTGTTTCAAAATCTGTCTCAAATTTTATCTCTAATTTTTTAAATTTTTTTAAAAATTAAAATTAAAATTTGAGATAGATTTTAAGATGAAAAATGAGAGAAAATTTTTCTTTTTCTAAATATGTCTCAAATTTTGTCTTAAAAATTAACTCTAATTAAATTACGTATATATTAATTTGTATATTATAGCAATAAGTTACTAGTGCAACATTGATATGTGCATTTTTTAATGATAAGAAAGTCATATGTTCAAATTCAAACGAAGACATTATTACATAATTAAATTCTTGCCAACAGGGGCCCGACTGATGACTTTGAGATGGAATTTCCTCCCACTCATATTTGAGAAGAAATTTTTCTTGCTAGTGGTGGTGGGAGAGAGAGAGAGAGAGAGAGAGAGAGAGAGAGAGGGACAGAAGCCGATGGTTGTTGAAGACGCGGACAATTTATAGAGCAAAATGGTGTTTTTCATCAATTATATTATAATGTAGCATCTTATAAGCTGATTTCATGTCATATTGTCATGTCACATATGTATTATATTTGTCACTTAAAACATAAATTACATAGAAGATTAATGATAAGAATTTTTTTTATAAATGTTTGAAAATTACTAGATTAAGTTACATGAAAATGAATTGTAGGGCAAGTTACAAATTAAATAAAATTATAGAGATAAAAAAATTATAATTTAACTTAAATTATATATATTTTTTAATTAAAAAATAAAAAATAATATATATATATATATATATATATATATATATAACTGAAAAAAAGGTTGTATTTGTAATCTCGTGGATGTTTCTTGTGTTTATTATCGAATAGATGTTTGGCCTGAGTCAAAGAGCTTTATTGACAAAGAGTACGGTCCCATTCCAACGAAGTGGCGAGGGGGTAGATTATGCCAAATTCACACCTTACCTACTTCTAATAAAACGGATTCGGGGTGGCTGCTCTTCGCATAAGAAGAGCAGCCACCTCTTCCCTGTTGGCCACGGTTTTAACCGTGGCCAACACTTGTGGCAACAGTTTTAACTGTTGCCACAAGTTTCAGCAATAGTTTCAAAACCGTTGCTATAAGTGTTAATTGTGACTTTTTTTTATAAAATTTATAGCAACGGTTTTGAAATCGTTGCTGAAACTTGTGACAACAGTTAAAACTGTTGCCACAAGTGGTGGCCACGGTTAAAACCGTGGCCAACAAGGAAGAGGTGACTGCTCTTCTTACGCGAAGAGCAACCACCCCGAATCCCAATAAAACTCCCTGCAACAGGTCTATTCTAATCTTAAGTTTACATAGCTTCATTGACATTTTTATTATTGAATTATCTTGAAATTTTTGTAAAATACTTTTTTATTACTATATAGAGCTGTTAAAGTGATATAATTATTAAAAAAACTCAACATCTTAAAATGTTGAGTTCTTTATGAATTTTTCTTTTTATATATAACAGTTTACTTCATTTATTGTCTCATATATATATATAATATATATATATATATATATATATATTAAGTAAAAATACTATTCATAACTCTTACATCAACTTAAAATAATTAAAATGATCAGTGAACCTTCATTAATCACATAAAAGAATGAGAGATTTTAGAGAGTTCATAAGATAATATTTTGTCATTTTAAGTTAGTATTTGAGGTGACACTTTTAGGGTTGATATCTGACATTAACGTGTGAAAGATAAAATATACCACCAGCGATTGTTGTTAAATATTTTAATGACATTAGGCTCAAGAGTATAATCAAAATTAATTAAAAATACATAGGCTATTATTAATACGAAATAAAATTTTATATTATAATTAAAATATAAATCAAAGTTCACATGAATAAATAGTATTTTTTTTGGTCAACAAAGGATCTAAAATTAATAATAAAGCTTGTACATGCAGTCTTGTTTAAGATATAGTGAAAGATAAATTGGCTCATAATAACCATAAACATAGCAACATAACAGATAGATGATAGGCTTTGGACCGTTTGATAGTAGATAGAGCTAAAGGGTACTAAAAGAAGGATAATAATGATGACGGAAAAGCCTAATAGACAAAGGAATAAGTAGATAACAGTAGCAATCAGCAAGGGTTGGAAGTGTTGCTTTGTCGTAGTCCATGAGCATCAACTGGGGGAGGAAGAGGAATGTTGTTCAAATCCAAATGAAGACATTATTACATAATTAAATTCTTGCCAACAGGGGCCCAACAAATGACTCAGATGAAATTTCCTCCCACTCATATTTGAGATGAAATTTTTCTTCCTAGTGGCGGTGGAAGAGAGAGAGACAGAGACAGAAACACAGACAGAGAGAAGCGGATGACAGAGTAAAATGGTGTTTTTCATCAATTATATTATGATGTAGCATCTTACAAGCTGATTTCATGTCATGTTGTCATGTCACATATGTATTATATTTGTCCCTTAAAACATACAATAGATAGACGATTAATGATAAGAATTTTTTTTACAAATGTTTGAAAATTACAAAGGAATAAATAATAATTTTGTTTATATTATATCCATCCAATTCCAAAGCTCAAGTGTCTTGTTTTGTTGTTGCCAGTCTTTCTCATGCTTGTAGAAATCATCGCGTCACGCGAAGCCATCAGAGGTTATTCTTTTTCATTTTCTTATATTATGTTAATTTCTCTAAAAAATTGAAAGATTCTAAATTCTATTTAGAAATCAAAACATTCGAAGATCATCTTTTTTTTTCTTTTTAATATACAAAATCAATCAAGGGCTACCAAGCGCACGTGGGGAAGATCCTCCCATCAACTGAGAGTGCACGTGACATCGTCGGTCACGACACAACCACCTTGTCAACGGTGGGCAGCAACTTCCTGCGAGGAGCTAGTGTCCTCAACAACGGCAAAGGGTGAGTCGCCCAGAGCTGCCTACAAGGCGTGCTGGTCTTCGATTGACGCCGGAGAGTGCGTCGATGCCGATTTACTGTCAGCCTTCGACCACGTCATAAGCAACGGCATGGACGTGCTGTCGGTGTCGATAGGAGGGAATCAACACTTCGCAGAGGATCTACTGACCGATGGGATCTCCATTGGGGCGTTTCATGCGGTGGTGAAGGGGATAGTGGTGGTGTGCTCGGTGGGGAATGAAGGACCAAACCCTGGGACTGTGAAAAATGTGGCGCCATGGGTTTTCACTGTTGCTGCAAGCACGATCGATAGGAACTTCACAAATAATGTTACTCTGGGTAACAGGGAGCGTATCAAGGTATTGATTTACGGTGCTTCTAATTTTGCTCTACATAAGATGTAAACCTAGCTACACAAAAAATTTAGTTTTTGACTAAATTATTGATTTTTTAAACAAATTATAATCATCTCAGTTTAATTTTGAATCAATCTTAATTTGGTGAAAACATGATAAATTTGAGACAATTAGCAAGGAAACAGATTTAAGCTAAGATAAATTTAATATTTTAAAGATTAAATTGAATTAAATAGTTGTAGCACTTAAAAAAATTGGCATATAGTGACATTTATATTTGCTATATAATGGCATTTGCAAAGGCCACAACCCAATTTGATTGTCACAAGCTATTTAGTGGTGTTTTCAGCAAATGCGAGAATAAATGCCGCTAACTATATACAACGGCGTTTATTGGGGCGCTTTAAACTCGTCACTACATAGTGGCGTTTGTTAATACAAATGTCACTATATAGTGGCATTTGAAACGCGAAAATGCCACTATATAGTGACGTTTGTCAACGTAAATATCACTAAATAGTGGCGTTTGAAATATACAAATGTCACTATATAGTGACTTTTGTCAGCACAAATATCATTATATAGTGGCATTTGTTAACTCAAATGCCACTATATAGTGACATTTTGGAAGCATAAATGCCATTAAATGTGCATTTATAGTGACAATTGTTATTACAATTGTCATTATAATTTTATCTTATAACATTTGAAAATACTACTAAAATGATAACGATTGCTATTATATTAATAGAATAGTTCCAGTTTACTTAATTGAAATTTCAATGTTCCCCCCAAATAGGTTACAACCCTTGCATACTTATACAGATGACATCACAATCTAATAACAACTCTAGTCCAATATTCATAAACAAATGAAATCTATAAATGAGTTCTTCATTAATATAATAAGTTTAATGTTACCATACAAGTAAAATTAGTACATATATTAATTCTTTATTAATATAATAAGGTATCTAAAGTAAAACATAAGTCCTAACTGCATAAATTAAAGAGTCTCATCATCGTCTTCACTATCCTCGTCACCGTCTTCACCGTCTTCATCATCATCCTCCCTATCTTTATTCTCTTGATTACAAGACAATGGAGAGTTGGTTGCTGGTGCAGAATCATCTCGACTCCCTTGGAGGCTATGGAAAAACTGCATCATTTCATTATGTTTTCGAGTCATCTCTTCTACTTGAGACTTGAGATTTGTCATCAGCTCCATTTAAGACCTGAGACTTGCAACCTTTGTATGTAATTCACGAACAGATTAACTCGAAGACGTCTCACCTGCAAAACATGAAGTGCACCTAAACACTTGAGTAGGGCATGGTCCAAATTCCAAGCCACGTACTCGTCCATGATACTCATGGCTTCCTAAAGCTAGAGCAAATGAGTCTTGATGTGAGACTACAGTGGATGCAGTCCCTTGCGACTCAATCATAGTGATTTTTTCCTGTACACCTACATAAAAAATAAAACATTATTAACAATTGAATACATTAACTCACATTTCAAAATTTTTAATTACAAAACAACTTACAGTGATGGCTCTCGCTTCATCACTGATGAATGAGCCATCTTTCTTTTTATGAGTTGCAATCCAAAGTTCCGCCCTACTGATGGGTCTACCACGCTCAACAGCCTACAAAATTAAAATCAATTATTTATGAAATAATATTATATATTCCGGTTTAAAAAGTAAGTTTACCATCTCAGCTCCTCTTCGAGCCAAACTCTTTGTGCCTCCTGTGTGATTAAGGGTTACACATTGTCTACTCGCTTTGTTTTTTCTAGCTTTCTCCTAACATTTGGATGAAGCATGTTATTATAGTGTAAACATGATATAGAAAATAATGTTTTAAAGCGTCATTACCAGGTAGCGTGGGTCCTGATAGTGCCAAACATAAGAAGCCCAATCATCCCTTGGAATTCCTTTTGGAACATCTGCTATTATTTCTCCTCTAGATCTGATCCCGTTGTTCCGAGCCCTGTATAGCTCTAGGCGCTCGCGGTTCCAAGCCTTGCCAGTTTTTTTATAACGTATTTTTTTCCTCATCACGATCAACAACAAATCTAGTCTGAAAAAAAAAGCTTAATTAGAAGAATATATATAATTAAGAAAATCATAAATCAGTAATTATTTACTACTACCGCCATATCATTTGAAAATACGGTTTCTTTATAGTTGAATGGAATGTTCTTCCAATCCGGATAAGAGATAGGCAACGCTATTAAGTTACGCCCCACACGACCCATGAATGATCCTAACAGCCCTGCAGCTTCTCCAATGGGCTGCACAAGATCATTCCTTTGTAATCTAACCTTCTGACTCAAGGAAAGAGCCCATAAATCATCCAGAGATAGTCGCTTAGTATGCACAACATTACTTTCATCTATAAAGAAGAAAAATCTTTTTAACTTATATATAAATAACATTAAGAATATTTACTAATAAAAAAATAAAAAAAATTACCAATCGTTTCCACCATCTAGTAACCATCATGGTGAGAATGTTGTGGCGAAGGAATCTCAGGCTGTGGTGATGGAGTCTTGGGTTGTTGCGTTTGAGTCTCAGACAGTAGCATTTGAGTCTCGCATTGTGGCATTTGAGCTGATACTAATGACATCCGAGGAGTTGGCTGAGTGTCAAGTGGAATGACTAGCTCTAAGCTTGGTAACTTCGCACCACAACTAGCTGGAGAACTTGGTAACATACTACCACTACTAGAAACTACTTTTCTAATAGTGGAGCCTGATTTGCTCTTTTTTTTAAATAATCTCTTCATTCCCTCCCCAGATTTCTTATGCATTTTTGACTTATTTGTTAAAATAGAGAAAAAGAAAAGAAAAAAAATATTTTAGCAAAACTTTACTATTATATACATATACAAAAATACAAAAAATAATATAATAAAATAAGAACTAAGCATGGTAGACATATCAACTCCGGCCTCTTTTTTTTGACTTGGTAGTAGAGTACCACTACTAGTAGACACACTGTAAGTGAACAACAAATCAGCCGTGAATCGTGACTTAACCAGATTTAGCATTAATTACGCGACTATTTACCCTTATACTTCTGGCTTTCAGCTTGCAGGAATCCGTAGGTTAGGCATGTAGGGGGTACACTTCTATAAAAATTACCTCCTTAGCTTTTAGTCACCTTCAGCATACCTCTTCTACTCTTTTCTAATTCAAACACATTTTTCTTATCGCCAACAACCATGACCACAAACAAGTTCATTGATCTTACAATCAATCCCAAGGAAGAACAGCTTGACTTGAACTTGTGTTTAGGCAAGGACAAAGGCAAGAGACATCTCGAAGGGTTTTTTGATAAGCAGAGGAAGAAGGAGAAGATTAGTGATGAGCAGGAGGATAAAGTTGCTCACCTAGAGAAAGAGATAGAGAGCCTGAAGAAGCAAATAGGGGACATGAAGAAGTTGGCCAAATGCCAGGATGCAGCAATGGCTGCGAGAATAGACAGGTACTTCTACTAGTCCACTCAGTGTTTTTATAATCAACAACAGAAAAGTGTTGACTGCATGAATGAGATTTACAGTACTTTGGCTCAAATTGCTTGGTCTATCTCTCCCAGGAATAGCTCTGCATTGACAGTTCAAATCACAAAACCCAAGCCTGGACCTCCATCTTCCTTCGCTAAGCCGCCACGCCCTTAGGTTATCATGTTTTTTATGTTCGCCCCCTCTCCTGTTTTTGTTTTTATTTTTGTTTTTTGTTTTTGTTTTTATTTTTATTTTTGTTTGTTGTAATCTTATCATATCAATGCCAGGGGCGTCTTTTGAAGGAAGTCTTGTTTTATTTTTTTCTATTTTCATTTAAAATGATGAATATAATACATAAAGTAAATGATATAGTACATTTATAAATCATAATACTTAAAATGATGAATATAATACATAAAGTAAATGATATAATACGTTTATAAATCATAATACATAAAGTAAAGAATATAAATTTCTGCTATATTTCATATACTTCTCTAAGGAATAGCATGAAAATATAAAGATTGAATAATCTCTCTTAAACAAGATTAACTAAGCAATTAGTTAAGGTTAGATGTTACAAATCTTGTTTTATCTAGAAATATTACCCACATGCACAATATCATAATGTCTACATTTCATACTTTCAAGAAACTAATCACCCTAACCAAGAAGTCATCAAACATTCGTTGTTCATCTCTGACGGAATTGAATTAAAATAATATTCTCACCCTTGGTTCACGCCACTACGATGCCGAATCGCCCAAAATTGAAATCATGGCAATTTTGTAGCACAATGGTCCCCAGGTCGTTTTCACTCTTGGAGCCTCACTTCTAACTATTAACTAATTGTTCTAAACACATAAACACTAATTAAAGGCTAATTAATACACCGGGGGGAGGGGGGTTTGGTTGTGACAGAACAAAAGAAGTTGTAATTAAGGACAGTAACAGAACAACAGACAAAACAGCAAACAACAGATAGGGAACAACAATTGAAGCATGCAACCAGCCTTGGTTTTTCCTGGAGATATAACCTTCCTAGTTCTTGTTCAGATGCTAAGTTTCATTCATTTATTATTTGATTCTTAACTAAAAAGTCCAGAAAATCTTCTGGTATGGATTACACTAAAACATACTCAAAGAAAACCTTCTCTGACTACATATTATTGCAATCACAGTAAACATAATCAAATCATGTAAGAAGATCTTCATTACATGCCATTTTCATCTCTTTCTACCATTCCAATCAGTCATGATAAATAAATCCTCATATCCAACAATTAAAACTAACTATTAAGTCTATGAAACTCTAATCAGAAACATTCATAAGCATAACAAAAGAGAGGCTAAAGAAATAGATGAATACTGGAATAAAGTAAATAAAACTTATCTTATAAGCATGGGAACTCAGATTACAACATCCAGTCTGAACCAAGGCTGATTACAACAGAATTCAGCCCTCCATGAGAGCAAGAACCAGAAAAACAGAAGGTAGAAAGAAGGAGGGAAAGTGGTCTATGAAAAATATGTCTGAGTTACAGCAAAACCAGAACTGAAAAACTATAAACTAAAATCTGAAAACTAAAACTAAACTACTGCCCAAAAAGCTACTGATGGAAACTTCACTACTGCCTTTCTGTCAGTTGATTTCTGGTATGGAGGACATGTCTTCTGCAGAATGGTGGTTGGCTTTTTCAGAAAATGGCATGGCTGCTACTTCTTTCAACAAGGTCAGAGGCATGGGAGCAGAAAGATGGTCTGAAGTGCTGCAGAATGGGTCCCACACATCCATGTCATCAAACAAATGGAATAAGCTGCCAAGTCATCCAAGAATGTGCCACATCAGCGTCCAGGTCATCATGACTGCCATGTCAGCGCCACATCACCAAGAAATCTCCAAAATTAATTCTGAAAATTATACAAGAGGGATTAAATTGAGTCTTTAATAATTTAAGTCTTAAAAGATGAAAATAGCTCATTTCCCATCTAAAATTAACTTGGACCCAATGAAACACCAAGTGCAATAAAATTGGAGAAATTCTAAAGATGAAAGTGTAATTAGACCAAGATAGTGGTTAATATATATATAAAAATGCTTGATATCAACCCTCTAATTCACAAGTCACACCAATAAATACAGAGCAACTGAGTCAATCTAGAAAAGAAAAAATTTATATTCAAATTATCTTAAAAATATTCGAATCTCTTCATTTTATTACAAATATACAAAATAAAATTATGCAAATTAGAGACTTATGCTTTAATGTATTTTTTTTATAATAATATACTTCAACTTTGATAGTGGTGTTTTAAATATTCTGATATATTGGAGTAAACTAAATTTCAAAATAAGTCACTTTTATAATAATATACTTCAACTTTTGTGTTCAAATTATATTTAAAATAGTTGAATTTCTTCATTTTGTTACAAATATATTAGAGTCAATCTATATCCAAAAAAAAAATGCAATGTGTATAACCATGGAATTTGAAAAATCTAAAAATTAAAAAATTAAACTCTAAAAAATTAGACCTCTAAAAATTAAACTCTAAATTTTAAATAGATAATGTAATGGCAATTTTGTAATTATTTAAAGAAAATGATCACTTGAGATAAAGGAAGGGAGATGGACGCAATAAATGATGAAGATGGTAGATGAATGATTTGTCTTTATTTTCTGTCTTGTCTTGGTTTATGATGGGAAGTGAAAAAATGAATGTTCGGACAAGAGATTGGATATATGTTTGAAAAGTTGGTATTATTTCTTCACTCTCTGATGCGTACAAATATTTTTTTATGTCTTCTCTTCTTAACTAAGAGTTCCTAATTTCTCTTTAAATTTTAAATATTTTTTTGTTTCTTTAGATTTCTAGATTATTTTTTGTTTCTCTAAATTTATTGTTCTTTTAGCTAATTACTCTTGTTAACTAAGAGTTCCTAAATCTTTCCTCAATAGTGTTTGTAGTCAGAATATTTTATTTTATTTTTTTAAATTTTTTGTTTCTTTAGATTTTTTAGATTATTTTTTAATAATCTCTAGTATTATAAGATTTTTTATAATTATTTCTTTAGATTTTCTTTAGATTTTTTATAATTATTTTTGTAATTGCAATATGAAGATTGAAGTATTTCAATAACACCCTACAGTATCATCATGAGTCAAGCATGGACCCATGTTTTTTTATCCACATGCACACTATCATAATGTCTACGTTTCATACTTTCAAGAGACTAATCACCCTAACCAAGAAGTCATCAAATATTCGTTGTTCATCTCTGATGGAATTGAATTAAAATAATATTCTCACCCTGTAATTCACAAGTCACACTAGTAAATACAAAGCAACTGAATCAATCTTGAAAGGAAAAAATTTTATGTTCAAATTATCTTAAAAATATTCGAATCTCTTCATTATATTACAAATATACAAAATAAAATTATGCAAATTAGAGACTTATGCTTTAATGTATTTTTTTTATAATAATATACTTCAACTTTTATAATGGTGTTTTAAATATTCTAATATATTGGAGTAAACTAAATTTCAAAATAAGTCACTTTTATAATAATATACTTCAACTTTTGTGTGCAAATTATCTTTAAAATATTTGAATTTCTTCATTTTGTTACAAATATATTAGAGTCAATCTATATCCCAAAAAAAATGCAATGTGTATAACCATGGAATTTGAAAAATCTAAAAATTAAAAAATTAAACTCTAAAAAATTAGACCTCTAAAAATTAAACTCTAAATTTTAAATAGATAATGTAATGGCAATTTTGTAATTATTTGAAGAAAATGATCACTTGAGATAAAGGAAAGGAGATGGACGCAAGAAATGATGAAGATGGTAGATGAATGATTTGCCTTTATTTTATGCTTGTCTTGGTTTATGATGAGAAGTGAGAAAATGAATGTTGGGACAAGAGATTGGATATATGTTTGAAAAGTTGGTATTATTTCTTCACTCTTTGATGCGTACAAATATTTTTTTCCGTCTTTTCTTCTGAACTAAGAGTTCCTAATTTCTCTTTAAATTTTAAATATTTTTTTGTTTCTTTAGATTTCTAGATTATTTTTTGTTTCTCTAAATTTTATTGTTTTTTTAGCTAATTACTCTTGTTAACTAAGAGTTCTTAAATCTTCCCTCGATAGTGTTTGTAGTCAAAATATTTTATTTTATTTTTTTTAATTTTTTTGTTTCTTTAGATTTTTTAGATTATTTTTTTAATAATCTCTAGTATTATAAGATTTTTTATAATTATTTCTTTAGATTTTCTTTAGATTTTTTATAATTATTTTTTTAATTGCAATATGAAAATTGAAGCATTTCAATAACACCCTACAGTAGTGTTCGTCCATCTCCCTTTACTCAAAGCTCTCTTTCCCTTCCTTCCATAAAAAACATTTGTCCTCAATCATCTCTTTTCACTTTCATTTTTTAATACTTCCAACCTCAGATTTTCTTTTCATTTTTTCAATAATTCTCTCTCTCTCTCTCTCCCCCTTCTTTTCGTATTATCACCAACATCAATAATTACTCTTTAAGTTACATTTTAGACAATTTCTACATTGCCACTCTTCCACATTGGATCTGACTCTAATTTTAAAATAATATAAATAAATACTGTTTAAGTCACATTTTAAGAAATTACTACATCTGCTAGTCTTCTACATTCACAAATCACACCAATCTCAGAGACAAATATAGAGCAACAGAGGCCAAAGCGAAGACTGAAGAGCAAGCTGATTGATTTTAATTTATTTATTTTTAAGCATATAAGAAAGTTTGCTCAAAACACACATAATATATTAATCTGATACCTTAAGCTTTGTGAAAGTGGGTGATCGAGAGTGCGACCAGATCTGAGAGATGACAGGCGAGGCGACCACAGGACGGAGTTGAGATTAGATCTGCAACGTAGTGGCAATGGAAAGGCAACGATCTGCCTTTATGCTACCGAGATGCGAGATCTGCCTTCATGCAATGAAGAGGAGAGACGGACAGATAATAGAGAGTGAGAGACTGAGAGAGACAAGATTTGGGAATTGAGATGCGAGACCTGCCTTCACGCAACGAAGAGGAGAGACGGATAGATAATAGAGAGTGAGAGACTAAGAGAGACAAGATTTAGGAATTGAGAATGAGAGTTTGAGAGATTGAGAGAGGCACGGGAGACAAACAATAGTAGAGAGTGAGAGACTAAGGGAGAGTGAGAGAATAATTGAGATTTGAGAGGTAATTTTATCAAAAAAATAGTGGGAATGTTTTTTTGGTCACCTAAAAATTTTGCTTTATCAAAAAAATGAAGGGAATCCAAATAAATAGTAAAAAAATATTTTATACTAATTTTATAATAATTTAAATAAATATTTAATAGAAAAAAATATCATCTAAATCAATATTTAATATTAAAAATAATTCAATATGATATCTATATTTATAATATTAAAAAAATATTTAACAATAATTTTAAAATAATATAAATAAATAATCTAAATATATATTTAATAATAATTTATATAGTGGCATTTAAGATAAAAATGTCACTATATAGTGGCATTTAGGTATATTTAATAATAATTTATATAGTGACATTTAAGATAAAAATGTCACTATATAGTGGCGTTTAGGGAACAAATGCCACTATATAGTGGCATTTAAGAAACAAATGCTACTATATAGTGGCGTTTGTCTTTAAATATCACTATATTATGAAATTTAATCTAATTAATTTACACTTTAATTAAATTTTTTTCCTCATTTCTTCAACAAAAGTGGGCCAGATATCTAGATATATCATGTACATCTGAACTTTGGACAAAATAGTTGCGATCAATTCAATTTATATAATTTTATAATTAAGACATAAACTTAATTGATCAAATGAAGAATAACATACTAAGCTAAGAGATCGAAGTATCAATACTAAGATCTTGAAGCCTTGCAACGCAACATTAAATAACAACTAGTGATTTTGAAGTTCTAAAATATATAAAATGAAGAAGTATGACAACATGCAAAAGATAAAGATTATGTGTACAATTCCACTAATATATTCAGTGCATGTACATATCATGACCAACAAGAAAACACAATAATGTGAAATAATGGTACCTATCAACCAAGTGGATAGAGATAGCAAAAGTAAAAAAATGACACAATCATCAATAACGGAACAAATAATTAAAAGAAAAGAAAATAATATTTATAGTATAGTGGCATTTGTTTTGCCAAATGCCACTATATAGTGGCGTTTGAGTTACAGACGCCACTATATAGTGGCGTTTGAGTTACAAACGTCGCTATATAGTGGCGTTTTACTCAAATGCCACAATATTTATATTTAGTGGCATTTGTTTCTAAGTGTCACTAAACAAATGCCACTATATTATTGTTTTTTTTGTAGTGTAGTTTTCAAGACTGATTAATTGTTTATTCTTAATTTCCTCTCCAAGTTTAATTAAAATTATCTATATTGTAATATGACTTTTAGAAATCTATAGATTATTGAAGATACAAATATACTTTCAACAATTTTGTTTTATCATATGACCTATTGTTTTATCCCAACTTGGACTACATATCAGGGGACAAGTCTTTCCACAGGTTTGCCATCTCAAAAGCTCTATTCTATAATCCACGGTAGTGACGCTAAACTACCTAATGCAACTGTTCAGGCTGCGTAAGCATAAACCTTTAATTTCAGGCTCACTGCAATCGGCCTTATTGCAATATTGTCATTTATATATACATTCTATATATATATATATATATATATCTATATATTTCTGCAGTCAAATTTGCAATGCTGGAACACTTGATCCTAACAAAGTAAGAGGTAAGATACTGATCTGCTAACGAGGAAGGAGCCTAAGGCCTATGGACAAGGGTCAACAAGCTTTGCTTGCAGGTGCAGTGGGAAACTGGGAATGTTCTTAGAAAGTGATGGCAAAGTTGGGGGCACAATCACAGCTGACCCTCATGTTTTGGCTACTTCTGATTATAAATCCACCACTAACCCCAATACAACGTATGGATCTGGGGAAGCAGGCAATACCTACTACAACAGTACAGAGTAATCATAATTTTTTGAACTTGCTAGATTAATTAATGTGACAGTGAAATAAAGTATTTGTGGCTAGAATATATGAAGGTGCTTCCTTTGCACAAATAATTAATGCAGGAACCCTATTGCATTCATGGACAAAGCAATAACAATTTTGAGAACTAGGCCTTCTCCAGTTATGGCTTCGTTCTCATCTAGGGGACCCAATATCATTAACTCCTTAAGGTTTTGTGTCCATTAATCTCTTAATTAATTACCACCAATTACTATCCATTATATTTTTTTTTTCTTTAGCCTGATATAGCTGCACCCGGAGTAAACATGATTGCTGCTTATTCATTAGGCGCTAGTTCTAGTAATTTAGCATCAGACAAGCATCGTTTTCCTTTCAACATACTATCAGTAACCTCCATGGCATGCCCTCATATTGCTGGCATTGCTGGTCTCCTCAAAACTCGTCATCCCAAATGGAGTCCAGCAGTTATCAAATCAGCAATTATGACTACTGGTATGATATATCCAAATTACTCTCTAAATATGCCACTCTTTTTTTGTGTGTGTAAATTGTACTCTTTCTTTAAACAAGTACTTAAAGTTACACGATTATTCTCTTAACTTAAAAAATATATACCCTCCTTCCATGTGATTAAAAATACATTATACTTTAGTCTAATTCAATTTTTTTTTATTTAGAGAGAATTGTAACAATATGTTTTTTGATGTTAAGTAATCTACGGCAATATATATATATATATATATATATATCTTGTTGACTAATATACATTCTATTAACTTAAGCACATCAGTTTTTACAGATTGTGAGACTCTTTTTTGTACTAATTATTCAAAATAAGGTATCAAAATATACTATTTTATAGTAAAAAAATTAGGTTAACGGATGATATTTTAGTAAAAAATGTGGTATTATATATTGATCAATTATTAAGAAAACATTTAGTGTAACGAACCTCTATATAAAAATTACAAATTTGAACCAGGGGAGAGGAGTATATTTTAAAAAGTTGAAAGGAGAGATGCATAATTTTGATTACTTACAGAAAAGTGGAGTGTAGTCTACATCCTTTTTTTTTTCAAATGCTTTTGTCCTCTTTACAAAACGAATATGAACTATGTCAATAATGAAGCAACGAGTACGATGTAAACTTTGGGAGGGTTATAATTTCTAATTGGGTATCTCTAATATTCGGATCGTGGGTGCCTCCTTAGCGGACGCGCTAAGGAGGCACGACAGCGTCCCACAGTCGTCGATCGGCTGTGGGTCCCACTAGGACAAGTGGGCCCCACAGCCAATCGACGGCTGTGGGGCGCTAAGGACCCTCCCGCAAGGGAGGGTTCCCGCATCCCTAATATTCATGCCATGTTCTTGTACAAGCTTTCCTAACATTTCTCCGAAACTATGACCTCCCAGCAACAATACTAGACAACACCAAAAATTTGATTCGGGATGGTGTCGATGAACAACCGGCAACTCCATTTGCTTATGGTTCAGGACATGTTCATCCTAACCTTGCCAGACCCTGGACTTGTCTACAATCTAAAGCCTTCTAATTACTTGAACTTCTTGTGTGGTTCTGGGTATGAGGAAAGACTAGTTGCATCCTTTAACTATAACAAGCCCTACAAGTGTCCAGGATCTTACAAGATACAAGACTTCAACTACCCATCAATCATAGTGTCTCATTTGGGTACGACTCCGGTTGTTGTCACTCGAACAGTCACAAATGTTGGGCCTGCAAGTACATATAATGTGACAATACAAGAACCTATAGAAGTTAAGGTTGTTGTTAAGCCAAACAGTTTGAATTTTATGAGGACAGGTGAGAAGAAGAGATTCAGGGTTGTTTTGCAAGCGACGTGGTTGCCTTAGAGTGAAAATTTTTCGTTTGGAGAATTGTCGTGGACAGATGGCAAGCACAAAGTTAGGAGTCCTATTGTGGTGTTGCACAATGGGAAGTGATTGTATGGACTCTGGTTGTTCCCGTTAATGATCCATAGTGTAGAGACATGGCACTGAGTGTGCGAGCTAGTATTTTTCTATGTGTGCATTTTGCTATGAGAATAATAATAATGTGCTTTCATAGTATTTAAATGTGGACATACTGGACTTATTTGTCAAAATAAGCTCAAAGGCAAACTTTAGAGTGTATGCCCGTTAATGATCCAATGAAACTCTTTAAAGACACTTAGCACTTGATCCTTTGTCTTTAAAGTGTATGCCCATATCTTCCTTGAATGGTCATCAATGAAAGTCACAAAGTATTGAGCACCACCAAGTGACTTTAACATTAGTCCACATAAATCTGAGTGTACCAAATCCAGTACATTCGCCATTCTTGAAGGAGGGTAGCTTTTAAACGTAGCTCTATTTTGTTTTCCTGCCAGACAATCATCACACTTCTTCAAATAAACTTGATCCAAACCAGGTAGAGCATTCTTCCTAGTTAAATGGATCATGCTCTTCTCACTCATGTGACCGAGACGTTTGTGCCATAGCTCAACTGTACTATCATTCTCCGTTGTGTTCACAACATCCTTGGAGAGCTTTGCTTGCATAATGTACAGTTTAGAGTCTTTGTTCCCTCTAGCCACCACCAACGATCCTTTGGTGAGCTTCCATTGGCCATTAAAGAAGGTATTACAGAAACCTTCATCATCTAACTTGCTTGTTGAGATCAGATTCAGGCGCATATCTGGAATATGCCTCACATCCTTCAAAACTAATTGCGTACCATTCTCCGTCTTTAAACAAACATCTCCTTTACCTGCAATTATTGAAAGATTATTATTTCCCATTCTTACAGCACCAAAATTGCCTGGTGTGTAAGATGAGAAAAATTCCTTCCGAGATGTAGCATGAATGGTGGCACCACTGTCAATCACCCAGCTTGTCTCATGGGTTGTAAGATTGACTACATCATCATCATAGACAATGTTGAACTCCTCAGCAACATCTGCTTGCTCATCATCACTACTGTCATTTTTCTTCTGTCCTTTGCTTTTGTTCTTTTCTTGATCCTTCTTGAACTTGCAGCAGTGTATCTTGATTTGACCCTTCTTTTTACAGTAATGACATTCAACATTGGCATATCTGTTGGATTTGCCTCTGCTCCTTCCTTTAGGTTTTTGATCCCTAGACTGGTTCCTCCCCCTGAAGTCTGAAACCAGAACATCTGGTTGTGATGAAGAAGATGAGCTTTAAGATCTTCTTCTCATTTCTTCATTTAAGATACTGCTTTTAACAGACTCCATATTAACTACACCATCTGGTGCAGTGTTGGTGATGGAAATCTTCAGAGTCTCCCACGACTCTGGTAGAGAGCCCAATACCAGCAGAGCAAATATTTCATCGTCCAGATTTATGCCCATTCTGGACAGTTGATCCATGACCCCTTGCATCTCATTTAGATGATCTGCTACAGAAGTCCCTTCCCTGTATTTCAACTGCATCAATTTGGTCAAATAAAATAATTTATTTGTCACATCCCAAAAATTGAGCATGTGAAAAGATACTACTCATTTGATAAAATTCTCAAACATACGTTATTTACATATATTCTGTAAGGTTTTACATTCAACCTTAATCATTCATTCCACACTACAGAATTATATTCATCTGATAAGCAAATATAGACATACATAGTCTGATATTTCTATCTCATCGCAAGCCTAGGAGACCTATAGTAAGTACAGAGCGTTCCTAGTATCCACATTAATGAGTACTGGTATCCTACCAGACAGAAATAGAGGATAATTCCAAGGGGCTTCTATTCTTCAAACGGATACTCTTGTTCTTTGTTTTCTGTATCTGAAAAAAATAATCATAGGGAGTGTAAGTTTATTTAAAAACTCAGTAAGTAAATAACTGTACTATATAAAATATCAAAAGTACAAATACCACATTTACTCATATATTTAATTGTCTTATACATCGAGTAGTAAGGGACTCTAACCCTTTCAAACTCATGAATAAGATTTCATAGATATGCACTGAGTAGTATGGGACTTTAACCCTTTCAAACTCGTGTATGAGCTTTCTTAGATATACACCGAGTAGTATGGGACTTTAACCCTTTCAACTCGTGTATAGGTTTCATAGATATGCACTGAGTAGTATGGGACTTTAACCCTTTCAAACTCGTGTATGAGCTTTCTTAGATATACACCGAGTAGTATGGGACTTTAACCCTTTCAACTCGTGTATAGGTTTCATAGATATGCACTGAGTAGTATGGGACTTTAACCCTTTCAAACTCGTGTATGAGCTTTCTTAGATATACACTGAGTAGTATGGGACTTTAACCCTTTCAAACTCATGTATTAGATCCCGTAGATCTTTACTCATTGACAAGATAGTGAGAATTTATCACATAATACAATTGTCATGAAATAAAATAATTTCTACATACTCTTATTTCTACCGATCATCATATACTCCCATATGAAAATTGATTGCTTATTATCCAAATAATATTATAAATGGGACTTATATTGTACTTTGACTAGTAATATCAAATTAGGTGAGCAAGGTTATTCACTCACCTTGATGTTTGTCCAAGTTTACCTTGTTCCACACTAGAATTTGTGTAGGAAAATTTCCTAGTAAAATATATTACAAGGAAACATAAGAAAGGAAACAAAATCACGAAAATACGCAAAATTTTCTGATTGCTACAGTAACGGTTTGCTACATGCTACAGTGACAGTTCGCTACAGTACGTTGACTGTCGACACTACAGTAACTGCTACAGTACCGAAGAAAATTTTCCAGATTTTTTTCCGAAATTTTTGGTCGCTACAGTAACTCGGTTTTTGCAGAAGTTTTTGCAGAAATTTCTAACAATTTCATCCTTTCCTTTCTTGTTTCAAAACCAGAATTTCAACTCTTTTAACTGATTATAACTCAAATATAACTTTTAAAACAACTGAGATTCATGAATTATCATCAAAATCTTCAAGAACAAAACCTCCTCTGATCTTCTACATAAACTGAAATTTGAGGAAAATAATGAGATTAAAGCTTACCTTTGATCCTTACAAAGCTTTTGAACCGAACAAATAATCAAAACTCTGAAGATCAAGGAAAGGATTTGAGAAAAGGATGAAGAAACGAGAGAAAACAAAGGCACTGTTCACTTCTCAGCTTTTTTCCTTCTGCGTGAAAATGAGAGGGTACTATTGAAACTTTATATTAAATATTTCTAATGGGTTATTCAATAACCCATGGGTATCCATAACCCAACATCCAAACCCATCCAGTCAATTTACAATAAATGGACTAATTGACCATTCTGAAACCACTTTTCCATGAATTTCATCATTCTTAGAATATATCCCACATTGTGCAAATATTTAGTCCAGTCATTTAACTCAATTTTCATAAATAATATTCAAAGAGAACAATTAAATATGAAAATTAAAAATGACCAAAATAAATAACTAAAGTAACGTTGTAGAATTCTAAAATACTCTTAAGCGAATTATATTCTGAAATTAACGGGTATTACATTCTACCCCCCTTAAAAGAATTCGGTCCTCCGAATTAAAATCTTTCCTCAAGTTTCAAATAAATGTGGATAGTTTTTCCACATTTCATCTTCTGCCTCCCACGTAGCTTCATCGCGAGAATGATTTCTCCAAAGAACCTTGACAGTAGGAATTTCTTTAGTACGTAATTTCTTGACTTTTCTATCAAGAATAGCTACTGGTACCTCTTCGTAGGTGAGAGTTTCATCAAAATGAACTTCTTGGGGTTGAATGACATGAGAAGGATCAGGAAGATACTTCCGTAGCATGGACACATGAAAGATTGGATGAACTCCCTCTAGGTCAGAAGGTAGGTCTAGGCGATATGCCACATTATCCACTCTGTCTACAACCTCATATGGGTCAATCACTGCAAAAAAATAAGCGTTTAGCGTGGGTCAAAAATACCATTTAGCGTTGGTTTTGACCGACGCTAAAGGACTTAACGTCGATTTCAAGAACCGACGTTATATTCTCCGTTGCGACGTTATATTCTCCGTTGCGACGTTATTTAGCGTCGGTTTTGACATCCGTGGGAATAACCGACGTTATAAGATTTTAGCGTCGGTTTCGATCGACGCTAAATTCTATAAACTAACGTCGGTTATAACCGCCGTTAAAGTACAAATTTAGCGTCGGTTGTGACCGACGTAAAATTTTGTAATTTAGCGTCGGTTTTAACCGACGCTAAACTCTAAAGTTTAACGTCGGTTACGACCGACGTTAAGTTTGTATTCTAACGTCGGTTTTGACCGACGCTAGATAACTTTGATTGATGTCTATTTGGCTTCTTAACGTATTTTTGCTACCATTTAACGTCGGTTCTAACCGACGCTATTTTGTGATATAACGTCGGTTTTGACCGACGTTATACGATTGTGGCTATGTTAATTAATATTATTTAGCGTCGGTTTTGACCGACGCTAGATGACTTTGGCTAATTAAATGGAAACTAATGTTAATTTCCAAAGCCAACCTTGTAAATACAATCAAATTTAATTTATATATCTGTAATCCAATATAATATCTAGCCAAAATTTAATGGATATTGGAAGCCAAACTATAAAAACAACTATAAAACATAGATATATTTAAGTTTTACATCAAATCCAAATTTAAAAATAAAAAAGTAACACATTCTAAAAGTACAAGTTTCACATGTCTTAACAAGATAAATATTACAACTAGTCCTAGTCATGGGTTGTGACTAGCTCCAGAAGAACGTCGACATCCTTGAGGTGAAACTCCTGCACTATTTGCATCAGGTGCCTGTAAACATAATATTTATTATTAGAGTTCATAGTGAATGAAAATAATGAATTAATAAGTCTAAAATTATATTACCTGTGGACCACTTGGTTCTGGGACATATGCAACCTCTGGAGGTAGTTGTAGTCCAAGTTGCTCTACAAAATATTTTACCATGGTGTTCAATCGACCAAGCTCACGATTGCGTTCTTGCTCCATAGTTTCACGTTCTCGTTCCATCGTTTGATGCTCTCGCTCCATAGTTTCTATTTTATCTTTCATGGAACCCAATTCAGTTCGCAAAGTATCCACTTCAGCTATTGCGTTGCCACTACTCGTAGAAGTTACGTTCATGTCTCTAAATCGATAAGTAGGCAACCCAAATACTTTTGAAGGACATGGACCCAATCCTAATAGACGTACTCGTCCAGAATGTTCTTTACCCAACACTTGCGAAATTGCATCATCTGATGAAATAAAAGGAGCTTGCGATTGAACGGATTGGGATTGAGATTCTTTTTCTGAAATTTGTTCCTACAAGAGTGAAACAACACAAAATACAACTATAAACAAAGTAAACAACACTATACAAATGCATACAAAAGCTTGAAAAGTAAACGTCCAAATATGATTTTTCAAGAAAACCATATCTTTATATATACATCAAATAACACACTTTCAAGACAACAAAAATCATGAATAACAAAACCATGATTATTAGGCAACATGTATCTCTCAAATAGAGGACAAATTATTATTTATTCCCTTTCTCTGTTCAAAAAACATCAGCATCACACACACACACACACACACATGTTTATGTCTATATATATATATATATATATATATATATATATATTTCAATCCTGGTTCCCCATATGATCTTTGTTACCGAAATATATATGGGGAAAGGATGAGAAAAAGGAAGCTGACCTCTGCCTCAAAATTTAGTCTTTGTTATTTGAAATATTTGCCATTTTGAGAAGCAATTGGAGTTATTAACTTATTATTATTTAGAGATAAGTAGGATATTTATAATGAAGGGTTTAAGATATAGGCTCTTGAAATTAAAGGTCAACTAGGGATCCAATTTAATATAACATTGCTTTGAAAGTTTTGTGATGGTGCATTGAGGCTATAGGGAGCAAATGAGCTCATCATACATTTATATAGGCCACTTAAGTACAATATCTTGAATTATTGAAGTCATAAATTCTGGTTCTACTAAGTGTGGTGGTTTGAGAGTCTCAATGCAATGAATTGGTCAAAATATAGTATGATAGTAACGCTATAGTTTTCTTATGATTAGTCTCAACATGTTTCACTTTATAAATCTTCAAACAACAAAACAATGAGCATAACCACATTTTAGGAAGCATGTTTCTAAATTACCTAGGAAGATAACTAAATTAAAGGTGGCAGTAAATATATAACAGCAAACCAAATGCCAAGAGATAATCAATTTGATCAAAAAATAGAAAATAATTGAATCTAGGTATTTTATTAAACTTGCATGCAAAGGTGGCAGTAAATATATAACAGCAAATACCTATAACAGCAAACCAAATGTTGTTTAAAGATGTTTCTAACAGTAAATATATAACAGCAAAGGTATAACAACATGTTTCTAAATTACCTAGGAAGATAACTAAAAATTAAATGTGGCAGTAAATATATAACAGCAAACCAAATGCCAAGAGATAATCAATCTGAACAAAAAATACAAAATAGAATTTGGTTTGCTGTTATATATTTACCGCCCATTAAAAAACTAAGGACAAATTGCATTGCCCATTCTCTTTAGTAAATTTGCAATGCCAATGCCATGTGTGTTATATAAAAAGTTTTTCTATATATACATTGCATTTATTCCATAACTCAAGGTAGTCATAACGCAATATCATAAACAAAATATAGTGTGCTTGAATTAATAAAACAAACTTACTGCTACAATTCGTGCTTCATCATTTATGAAGGTCCCATCTTTTCGTTTACGAGTCTCAATGAATAATTCACCTCGACTAATTGGGCGACCTTTCTCTAGCTCCTATAAACCAAGAGATCATCAATTATAATGAAATAGAATACACAAAAAAATATTAATGAAAAATTTGTAAGTCACCATTTCATGCATCCTTCTAGCATTACTCTTGGAACCACCAGCATGAGGAAGTTTAAGCTTTTTGCGATTTTCCTTGTTTATATTACTTATTTCCTACATGTAAAAGACAAATAAGTAAATTGTGGAAGTTAATAAACAAGAAATTATGATATTTGACAATAAGAAATATTACTATGGTTCTTTCTTTAAGTCGATGATCCACAAAACTATTCCATTGATCTTGAGATATGTTGTCGGGGCATTTGTTCATAATAGTCTCTCTACTATCATTGGCACTAAAATGTAACTTATATAGCCTGGTTCTGAACTCCCTCCTTTTATTACCTAATGATCTCCAAGCCCATTCTAGTCCACGACTATTTTCAAAAGCAATTTTCTTCTGTATTTAAAATCAAAAAATAAAAAGATTTAGAAGAATAATAGATTTTAAAAAATGACATAAAAAGTGCAGTTTCAAGTGTACCTCTATAAGCTCTATTGTGTCTTTCATATACTTTTCGGGCACATCCCTCCAATCAAAGAAATTAAGAGGAATTAATTGAGTATCAGTGGCTAGATCTCCCAACCATTGCGCAATTAGGCCTGCAGCCCCACCAATCCCTTGTCCAAGGGAGTTAAGAGGGCACACAATTTTTTTTCCCATTGGTAGACTCCACACTTCTTTGAACTTCATTTGCTCTTTTGCAACTACTCCATTCTCATCTATAAGATTGATATCATATTAGTTACATATACTTGATTACATAGATTATATATAAAATAATTAATTAATTACCAATAAGATCAACTATCCAAGACTTGTCAGAGAAACGATCTGCTGCTGAACGTCGTCTAAAAGAGCTTGTAGATGTGTTTGCCTCTACTTGAGGTTGGGAAGAAGTAGAAACATTTGATCCAAATTGAGCATTAGGATCAGTTGTTGGTTGATGATCATGAAGCTGTGTTTCAGAATTAGAAGTAGATGCTGGTTGATGCACTCTTTGAGTAATAGCAGCAAGTTTTGCTTGAGATGACCTTGAACGCTTAGGTGGCATCCTGAAATAGTTAAACAACAAACAAGTTATACAAATATACGTGAACATATAGCATTGTAGTACAAAAAATAAAACAAATTGTTTTACCATGTCATCCCTTCTATCAAAATCCTCACACTCAACATCAAAGTTGTTAGTTGGTTGATCAGAAAATTGTTCTACATCACCTCTTAGTAGGTGCAAGTTTTCAATGTCATCAGGAAAATTAGAAACCATTTGTTGCTCTAAATAAAATTGTGGATTTTGATCACCACTTTGCTCTTCACCATCATCTTCTACATTATTGGCCATTTCATACAAGTCTCGAGGCTTTATATGTATTGCAACATTCCATGGTTGATTCATTTTGTCAGCCACATAAAAGACCATTTGTGCATGTGAAGCCAAAATATAAGGTTCATCATCAACTAAATCCCCAGTATGAATCAGTCGAGAAAAATTAACTAAGTTGAACTGAAAGTCATCCTTCTTAATCCCTGTAGTGCTAGCCCATAAACATTTGAAAAGAACAACTTTCATTTGGCCATAGTAGTTCAACTCAATTATATCTACTAGCTTGCCATAGTACAAAAGATCTGCAAGTGCAACTCTTCCATCTTTTGCACTTGCATAACACCTAGTTTCTGAAGTCACACACACACCACTATTTTGAGTCTTCAATCCTTGTTCTCTTTGCAATGTGCGAAACCTAAATCCGTTTATATTGAATGCACTGAATCTTCTAGCTAATGTTAGAGGACCTTTTGCTAGAAATTTGATATTGTCTGGAATGTTTGTAGTTTCATCCTTGTCAATCTAAAACAATTTTGAAAAAAAAATATTTAACCCATGAAGCATTAATTGATATATTGAAAAGAATGTAAAATTAATATAATTGTCTCACATATTCTTTGAACCAGTTAGCAAAATTTTTTGTAACTTGTTTGTCAATTGCTACAGCAGATCTAGTATGACGACGAAGCTTTGCTTTCACTTCATCTCTATACTGTCTGCAAGATAATATTGTTAAAATTAGATGATGATAACATCTCAAGTGAAACAAACAAGAATGCAAGACTTACTGGACAAGTTCATCAATTGCTTGACAATTAAATAGGACACAACGATGTGCTTGCATTTTCTCGGTTGGGGTCAGCTCAATATCTAAGATGCCTCCTACTGGCTGACCCAATTGTGGGAACAGATGTGCTTGAGAGTTCACAGGAACATAATCATTATTACGACTTGGCCTATTAAACCTTGTCTATATCCTTTAAGTATCTCGAACAAAAGGTTAAAATTTCCTCAGCAAGGTAGCTTTCAGCAATAGAACCTTCTGCTTGAGCCTTATTTCTTACATATGACTTGCAATGGCCAAGATACCTATTGCAATTATTGAAATTAGAAAAAAAGATTTAATTTTATAAGAAAAAAATATTAAAGTAGAGAAAAGTACCGTTCTATGGGGTACATCCATCGATAATGTACCGGTCCTCCAAGTTTCGCTTCATCTACCAAATGAACTATCAAATAAACCATTACTGTGAAGAAAGAGGGTGGAAACAACATCTCCATTCGACAAAGTGTAACCACTATTTGATTTTGAAGTTGGTCAAGCTCCTTGGTATCCAACACATGGCAACACAATTTTCTAAAGAACAAACATAGTTCTAGCACAACTGCAGTAACTTTAGGATCAATTTGCACATTTCGTAATGCAACTGGCAGCAATTGCTCTAATAGTATATGAGAGTCATGACTTTTTAGTCCAGATATTTTACGATGCTTTATGTCAATACATCTAGAAATGTTTGATGCATAGCCATCTGGCATTGTCACATCTTTCAGCGTTTCCAAGAAATGATCTTTTTGAACATTAGTCATAGTAAAACAAGCAAGTTTGAATTTACCATTTGCATCAGGCCATAGCTCTTCTCTTATTCCTAAATGTTGCAAATCCTTCCGAGCACTCAAATTGTCTTTTGTCTTTCCAACCTCATTTAACAAGGTATACAAGACATTGTCACTTACATTTTTTTCAATATGCATTACATCTAGATTGTGTCGTAACTTGTTATTAACCCAATATGGTAATTGAAAAAACACACTTCTCTTTCTCCATTGTTGGCTCTCACACTCATATGGCCTTTTTCTTCCTGATTCTAAAATTGGGTTCTTTCCAAATGTAACATTAACATTTTGCAACTGGTTGAGTACCATAGCACCGGTGGGTGGAATTGGGGGCTTTCTTCTTTCCACAGTCCCATCAAATTGATTCTGACTAAATCTATATTTATGTTGACAAGGTAAAAATCTACGATGACCCATAAAGCACCATTTCTTACCATTAGGAAGTCTATGAGGCTCTTGATCGAAATTACATGATGGACAAGCCAACCCAGTATGAGTATTCCATCCAGATAGATTTCCTAACCCTGGAAAATCACTTATAGTCCATAATAATACAACCCGTAATTTAAACATCTCATTCATTGAGGAGTCATATGTATCGATGCCATCAATCCATAAATCATGCAATTCTTTAATTAATGGTTGTAAATAGACATCAATGTCATTTCCAGGCATTCTCTTCCCAGGTATGATCATAGACAATATGAAAGACGTTTGCTTCATACATATCCAAGGTGGCAAGTTGTATGGAATCAAAATAACAGGCCAAATGCTATAATTAGTGCTCATTAATCCAAAGGGGTTGAACCCATCACTAGCCAAGGCAAGTCTGACATTTCTAGATTCTGTAGCAAATTCAGGGTACTGAGCATCAAATGACTTCCAAGCTTCACCATCTCTAGGATGTCTTAATAAGCCATCTGAGCTCAGACCCGTAGCATGCCATTTCATATTTTCAGCTATTTTGGAAGACATAAACAATCTTTGCAATCTTGGCGCAAGTGGAAAGTAGCGCAAAACCTTTGCAGGTTTTGTTTTCTTTTTTTTATTAACACTAACTCCATTGTTATTTGCCACCATTGTATTAGTCTTCCACCTAGAGGTATTGCATGTTTTACACTTGTCGCGCTCAGCATCATCACCCCAATATAACATGCAATCATTTGGACAAGCATGTATTTTTTTATAATTAAGACCCAACTTGTTTATGGTCTTTTTGGCATCATAAAAAGAGTCTAGAAACCTTGCATTTTCAAATGCATCCCTCAACAACTCTAAAATCATGTCCATTGCTTTATCACTCACTCGACATAAACACTTAATGTGATAAAGTTTCACCAAAAAGGAAAGCTTTGAATACTTCGTACAACCAACATACAATTCTTCATTTTCATCATGAATTAACTCAGCAAACTTGTTTGTTTCCTCATTAGGCCCATTATTATTAGAATCTAATGGCACAACATTGTCAATGTTCCCTTCTCCAGAAACCCCAAATGCATCATGTAATAAATCATGCATATCACCTCCTACTTGTTCCACTTGTTGTACTATAGGACTACTAGGACCATCCTCCTCTATGCGTTCTCCATGCCTAATCCAAGTAGTGTACCCTTGAGGAAATCCATTGCATATCAAGTGATCAAATAGAACATCTCTTGTAAAACATTTTTTAAAACCACAGGAAAGGCATGGGCATTTGACAACTCTTTTCCCATTAGCTCTAGAAAAAGCAAAATCAAGAAAGCCTTCCACCCCAGTAACATATTCAGGTGAAAATCTTGGCTTGCTAATCCAACTTTTATCCATCATTACACCTATAAGTTACCACAATATACATTGCATTACAACAAGTAACTTTGTAAATTAAGCAATCAAATTTCATCAAAATAACAAATACAAATATCAACAGCAAGCATCAAGCATAAATTTCATATATTAGCAATAGAAGATACTAGTAGTGCATTATCAAAGAAATAAAAGTTTTGAAGGTGAACTTAACTTAAAAGTAAGGTTATGTACCCTTTAGAGAAATCAAATTTCATATAGTTTGAAAAGAAAATAGTGATAAATTGATAGTCTTAATTTTTCTTATTGCCTAATAAGTATGGCAAGTTTTTTTCTTTTTGCCAAAATGGCTTGTTTTGCAAGTGTATGTCTCAAGAGTCACTTACTTTTCCAAGTTGGATCAACTGGGAAGTAATCCAAATTAGTGTAGTTGAAGATGAGATTGCAAATCCTAAAGCAAGTGATGTTCCTATGCAAAGCCAAAAGGAAGAAGGGTAAGAAAAGCAATACACACAATAGCCTATGACAGAATAGATATTTCCTCATATAAAGAATTGCAAAATGAATTCATAAAGTTATGATTAATTCAATCTGTATGTATGTGGCAAATATTCTTATCTTGGTATGTGGCTTGGTAATTAAGAGAAGAAATAGAACTCAAATCGATAAGAACTCAAGTCAAAAATGAAAGAAAATAACAATTATAAGAAACTATTAGGCACAAGACAACTTTAAATGACATGAAAATATATTATAGATAGCATAAGAATCATATTAAAGCCTAAAATCTTTTACACTAATTTTTCATTTTTATAGGATATAATATATATATATATATATATGTATATGTATTTTCTTTTGTTTATGTTTTAACACACATACAAGTTAATGAAACATCCAGAGCATAATTAATTGTTTTATAAAAAATGAATGAATTGATGAAATTTAAAATAAAAGAAATGAAAAGTGATAGTGGCAATTTTGTAAAATGCTGAATTTATGAAAAAAGTAGTGATTAAGAATAAAAAATGAAAGAGAGAAGAATGATGTTGTACGAAAGATAACTTTATTACGTTTCTATATCAATGTGAACTATTTAAAACTCAAATGTTAAATAGGTTGCATCAGTTATTGACATTTAAATGAAGAATTTAAGTCAACTATAATTTATTATTAGTGTTATCAGAATATGAGGCCCATGGGCCAACAAATTTTAATTAATTGGTAAAGGGCGCTTTGTGACTCACATAACATGTAAATAATAGATTAAATTATGACAAGAAAAAAAGTTGATTACAAAATATTGATTGCATAATGGTGCATAATTGCTACTAAAATTTAACTTTTATATACAATTGAATACTCCTTTTAGAATCAAGAGATAGATGGAAGAATTTGTCCTATAAATTAGAACATAGCTACACAGTCACACTATAAAGTGTAAGTCCTTTATGAATGTTGGATTGGCTTGTGATCTAGTTGGATTGGCTACACAATCACACAATACTAACTGTAAGTCCTCTACCATGAAATGAGACAATATGAGGTCCAACATGAGTACATATTTTAAATTACAAAAAAGAAAATCTTACAAAAAAAATTCCTAGATGTTTCGCTATGCTTTAGGTGATATTCCAAGTTGGGAGATTCAAATAGCTTGTTAGTGGAGGAGAATTCATACTATATATATAGTATATACAGTGTTATGTTTAATTTATTTTGTCCAACATGAGGAAATAAAAAGAAGGGGCAGATACAGTGAAGGTATGGTGGGGTTGCAATGGAGATTGGGAATACATAAATAATAGTAATCTATTGGGCCCAACCAACTATTGAAACAGAGTATGAAGGCAATTATATAAAAAATGGGCCAACTGGATGTTATTTATCCCATGGGTTATATTATTGGGCACTCTTCCAAATCCAATAAAATTATACATAAATATATATAATATATAATATATAATATTTTATATAAATATATAAATATATATATATATATTTATTTATATATATATACTAAATAATATATATATTTTAGTATATAAGTATAATATAGTCTACTATATTCAACGTCCCCACCACTATGATCAACACTCCTATATGGGCTGTCATGGGAAGAATGAGGTGAATGGTATCTTCCAAGGCCCACTCTTCAATATCTATGAATCAACGTTTCATTTATTTTTCTGTTGTTTTCTTCCTGAGAATTTCGGATGGACCACAAAAGCTACTAGAACCCCTCATATAAACACAGCCAATTATAGGGTTAAACCAATATGAACTCTTGGTTTCAAACATTAGAAAAAATTTCAATTTCCTTGTTAAACAGATTCAATGTTTCTTTGTCTTTATGCAATTGTAATTCCCTTTGGAAGATAACTTATTCTAAGATAAACTATTAAAGTGATCTCAGAAGCAACAACATATAGTCACATCAACAGCTCAGTAAATATATGAGAATACACTGCCAGCTGTAGTGCAGAAAACAGTGAGGAAGCCTTGTGTGGACGCGTGACTTCATTATAAACAAGAATTATTTACTCTGTGAAATAAGGCAAACAAAGTGTGGTGTGCATTCTATTAGAAGGAGATTCTATTAAATAGGGAAAATACTCTACAGACTAGGCAATAAAAAGTAATCTGAGTGGATGTACTATGGAGTTTGCTTCCTTACTCCATCACTTTAATTTAAAGAAAGTAATCACCACTCTTTCTAGCTTATGAAAGTAATCACACAAAAGCATAACTCAGCTTTTCCATTCTTCCTGGAAAATTTTAACCATTTTCTTTCTTCCTTTGTTTTCTAAAAAATACAAATCAAACAAAATAATACATTTTTTTAATTATTTTTTTCATCTCATACTATATATATATATATATATTTCTTTTTTCTCTTTCTCTTTCTCTTTTTCATTTTCATTTTTACTTTCTTTTCTTTTCTTTTTTTCTACTACGTACCAAACGGGTCTTAAGGGTTTCTTACTTGGAATTAAGCAAATAACCCCTTCCTTTGTTACTATGTCTAATTTTCTATCCTACAATATTAATAGCCCACACTTAATTGCCCTGATGTTCTATCATAGCAAATTTCCAAGCAAATAGTAGTTCACTTAAGCTTTACAAGTTAATATTACATTGCTTAATTCACTGTTCAAAGAAAATATTTATGTAATAAATTACATGACATTATATATAAGATACCAAACAAATTAAGTTCCTTGATGCTGCTAGAGTACCAAGAAAAAGTACGTGAATAAACAAACAAAATAATAAGACAACAAATGTGATGAGTAACAACACTAGACTAGACTTAGAGTTACAGAAGCAGAAATGAATGATATGCGTGAAGAAGGGCATTTTGAGACAAAAACATTGAACCTGACAAACATAATGCTACAACATTTCCTAATTAATTGCTACCTCAAGACAAGACCCCATTGGCCATTATAATTTATAGTTCTCCTGATCATTGCAACCCTCTTAGCCCACACATTGGTGAATTCCATTAATTACAAGTAAAGGAACAGCACTCAAATCACTATGATATAATTAATTAATTAATATCAATGCGTATATAAGATTAAAATCCTAATGCTCTCTTTTAATTTTATCACACAAAATCCCATTGAATGACTGATAGTACCCAGCATATCATATGGAAGCCAATTAATTAATCCAGTGTATATTTAGTGAACCAGCACTCACCCTCAAAGCTTACTTCTTTTTTCTCATTCTAAACACAACCAACACTTTAAATGAATGATCCTAGATATCTAAAGCTAATTAATTATTTTAGCATCCAATAAGCTTTAGACACCACCCAGTCCTCAACGTACAAATCAAAACAATGAAAAAGGATGCATTTCATTTCATAATCTTTTTTTTCATTATAAAATCAGTAATTTAACATTGTGTGGATCTGGATCATTGTTCCTCAAAAGAACAGAGATTTCAACAGTACTTATCTTTTCCAACCACTGTCAAAGACATGTCCACCTAAAATATTATGCTTTGCTAGCTTTGCTTCCAGCATTATAAAAAGTGATTGCGGGCAAAAGATATACCAGAAAAGTATTACTGTAATAACCCAACTTGTAATATTGAAAACGCAAACCAGCAAACCAGCAGAAAACGTAAAAAGAAAACCCCTTTTCTTTCCTTTCCCTTTTCCTTCATTTACGGTAGCATATAGGAGAAATTTTAAAGCATGTAAAAGGGGCTATAGATAATGTAAAAATGAAATGACAAAATCAGAGCAATTAAACTCAAATCCCTCAAACATAAAAGAAGATCATGACAAAGAAACCCTCTTAAAAAAAGCAACAAAAATATATAGAAAAATAAAAAAAATAAAGAAAGGGTAGAGCTTAGAACAGGTTAAAACCTCTGAAATGAAGCTTCTATGACTAAAAGGGAGTAGAGAAGAGCATTGCGTGGTAAGCAGAGATGGCCATGGCTGAGTCAGAGAAGGGTCTTGCAATCAGTAGATGTAGCTGAGGAGGGTGGCAATGGCAAACCAAACGCAGCCGCAAGGACACCATACGCAGCAGAGGGGTGAGCCGTTCCGGTGGTAACTCGTGAGGGATTGAGAGAGGGATGGGTTTTGGGAGAAGGAAATGGGTTTCGGGAGAGGGAAATGGGTTTGGCAGGGAGGGAAATGGGTTTGGCAGGAGGGAAATGAGGAAAGTGAAGTAAAAGATTTCAGAAAAATATATTTCATTTGGGGACTTTTTTATTTAAAAAGAAAGAAAGAGATAACGTTGGTTATATATCTATCTAACGTCGGTTTTAAGAACACACGCTAATTTTTGTAAAAAGTCTCATTTAACGTCGGTTATACAAACCGACGTTAAAGAACTGACGTTATTGTCCCTTATTTTTGTAGTGAATATACCTCGGACTAAGCTTGCCTTTCTTCCCGAATCTCATTACTCCCTTCATAGGTGAGATTCGTAAGAAAACTATGTCACCTATTGCAATTTCAAGATCACGTCGTCGGTTATCCGCATAAGATTTCTGTCTACTCTGAGCAGTTAACAACCTCTCTCTGATAAGTTTAACTTTATTTATATCTTCCTGAATCATCTCAGATCCAAATATTTTGGTTTCACCAAGTTCAAACCAACCTATAGGAGATCGACACCGTCTCCCATATAAAGCCTCAAAAGGTGCCATCTGAATACTGACTTGGTAACTGTTATTATAAGCAAATTCAATAAGAGACAAATGATCTTCTCAACTTCCATTGAAATCCATCACACAAGCTCTTAGCATATCCTCTAAAGTCTGAATTGTCCTTTCGGACTGTCCATCAGTCTGAGGATGGAATGCTGTACTAAGATTCACTTTGGTACCCAAAGCCTCTTGAAAGACTTTCCAGAACCGAGAAGTAAACTGAGGTCCTCGGTCTGATATAATGGATATTGGTACACCATGAAGTTTCACTATTTCTTTAACATAAAGTCGAGCAAGTTTTGCTACACTGAAAGTGGTATGAACAGGAAGAAAATGTGCTGACTTAGTAAGTCGATCCACTATGACCCATATTGAGTCATTTCCTTTTGTTGACCGAGGTAAACCTACTACAAAATCCATAGTGATCCTTTCCCACTTCCACTCGGGAATATCTAGTTTTTGCATCAAACCAGGTGGTCATCGATGTTCAGCTTTAACTTGCTGACAAGTCAAACATCAAGCTACAAAGTCAGTCACGTCTCGCTTCATGTCCTCCCACCAGTAAACTTGTTTCAAGTCCTGATACATTTTCACAGCACCAGGGTGTACAACGTATGGCGAACCATGAGCTTCCATTAAGATTTCATGTTTCAAAGATTCAATGTTGGGGACACAAAGTCTTCCATTAAACCATAAGACTTCTTCTTCATCTACCAAGAAACTTGGTGCTAGACCTTGCCTTGCCTTATCTCTGATTTTGACCATATCAATGTCATTTTCTAAAGTTGCTTTTACTTTTTCAACAAGGGATGATCTAACTGTTAAATGAGCCAGAAATGTACCTGACTCAGTGATCTCAAAGAATACTCTATCAGCTTCTAATTCTTGTAGTTCATGTATTAGAGATCTCCTTATAGTGGCAATGTGAGCTAAACTTCCCATAGACTTTCGACTTAGAGCATCAGCCACTACATTTGCTTTACCTGGATGGTACAATCATAATCTTTCAGAAGTTCCATCCACCTTCGTTGCCTTAGATTGAGATCTCTCTGCTCAAAAATGTATTTAAGGCTTTTGTGATCTGTAAAAATTTTACAAGTCTCCCCATACAAGTAATGTCTCCATATCTTAAGGGCAAACACTACAGCTGCCATTTCCAAATCATGAGTGGGGTCATTCAATTCATGCTTTTTAAGCTGACGTGAGCCATAAGCTATGACTTTACCATGTTGCATCAACACACACCCTAAGCCTATCTTTGAGGCATCACAGAATACAGAGTAACCCCCTGGTCTTGATGGTAGGATTAAGACTGGTGCAAAAGTTAAACACTCTTTCGGGTTAACTTATTTAATGGGAGAGCCGTCTTAGAGAAATCTTTGACAAAGCGACGGTAATACCCTGCTAAGCCAAGAAAACTACGTACTTCAGACACAGTTGTTGGTCTAGGCCATTGTTTTACTGCTTCAATTTTACTTGGATCTACATGAATACCTTCTTGAGAAATAACATGTCCCAAAAATGTTACATGACTCATCCAGAATTCACATTTTGAGAGCTTTGCGTACAACTTATGCTCTCTCAAGGTTTGAAGCACTATTCTCAAATGTTCAGTATGTTTTTCATGACTCTTTGAATATACCAAAATATCATCAATAAATACAATTACAAACTTATCAAGGAATGATTTGAACACTCTGTTCATTAAATCCATAAATGCTGCTGGTGCATTTATCAATCCAAAAGACATCATAAGAAATTCATAATGTCCATACCGTGTACGAAAAGCAGTCTTAGGTATATTATCATTCTTAATTCGTAACTGATGATATCCAGACCTTAGATCAATCTTTGAGAAGTATTTTGCTCCTTGAAGTTGATCAAACAAATCATCTATCCTTGGTAAAGGATACTTATTCTTCACTGTGACTTTATTCAGCTGACGATAATCTATACATAATCTCATAGAACCATCTTTCTTTTTCACAAAAAGAACAGGAGCACCCCAAGGTGAAAAACTTGGGTGAATGAACCCTTTGTTTAACAAATCTTCCAATTGTTCTTTGAGTTCTTTTAGCTCAACAGGAGCCATACGATAAGGTGGAATAGAAATTGGTCGTGTGTCTGGGACCAAATCAATACTGAACTCAATATCTCTTTCTGGCAGTAATCCAGGTAAATCTTCTGTGAACACATCTGGGAATTCATTAACCACATGAATGTCTTCTAACTTCTGTTCTTTCTTTTCTAAATCTTTGATAAAAGCTAGAAATCCCTGACATCCCTTTCGCAACATACGCCGGGCACTTAACATAGATATCATGTTGCAAGGTACATCACTTCGATCTTGAAACACAAAATTACTCCTCCCCGGCATATTAAAGGAAATAACTTTGTCACGACAATTTATAGTAGCATGACAAGAAGATAGCCAGTCCATCCCTAAAATCACATCAAAATCTAACATATTGAGAACCATAAGATCTATCTCAGTTTCTATGCCTCCAACGATTATTTTACAAGAACGATAACATGTTTTAACCATCAAAGTCTCTCTCATCGGTGTGGAAACCAAGAATGGTTTTTTAAGAGTAATCGAATCAAATGCAAATCTCTTGGCAAACAGGGGTGACACATATGAGTGAGTAGAACCAGGGTCAAACAAAATACGTGCAGCAAAAGTATTAACAGATAATATACCTGTAACTACAGCATTGGATGTTTGAGCATCTTGTCGAGTTAGAGCATATACTCTTGCATTTCCTCTGCCAGCAGCTTGTTTTCCACGGTCACCTTGGCCTCTTCCAGAACCTCTTCCCATACTACCCTCTATTGAAGGGGTTGGTGTTCGAGTAATAGAAGCAGAAATAGATTGTGGTCGAGGTGGCAAAGTAGACCCTTGACCTGGTCCTGTCATGAGCTGAGGGCACTCCCTTATAAAATGTCCTTTTTGTCCACAGTTAAAACAACCTGTACCAACAGTGTTTAACCTGCATTCTCCGAAGTGAAACTTTCCACATTCAGGACACTGAGGTTTCTTCCTTCTAGCTTGAGTACCTCCTCTACTAGAAGAACTAAAACCACCCCTGCTCTCTGAACGAGGCTTAGCCACACTGGCTGTAGAATAAAATGACTTAGTAGGAGTGGCTGGAGCATGTTGTGATGCAGTAAAGGGTTTCAAAGTCCCTGAATCTTCCCTTTGATCAAAAGATCTCCTATATCTAGCTTTCTTCTTTTGTCGATATTCTTCTTTATTCTTTGACTTCCTTTCCATAACCAATCTATAAAACTCTGTCCACATAATTGGCGGTGCGCCTTGAATTCTAGCTTTCTTCCAGTTCCTCCACCATTTACCAGCCCTACCTTTTAACTGAAAGGAAGTGAATTCTACCTTTTGAGTAGGAGAACACCCTATAGCATCACAGATTGCTTCACAATCTTCAAGGAAACATTGTGGGTCCTCTTTGGGATCTTCCCCTGAAAAAGTAGGAGGACTCATTTTCTGGAACTCAGACATTCTTACCTCCCTTACGTTATCTCCTCTAGCTAACTGAGCTGGTGGTACAATTTCAACTTCAACAATAGGAGGATCCACTGGCAGGTTAGCTTGTGCAGCTCGACCTCTCATTTCAGCCTCAAATCGATCAAATCGTTCATTCATCAAATTAATCACATGTGCAATAGTTGCATTGCCAGCGTGAGCATCAGGTTTGACTCTCCTTGCTTGCTCACTAGTTGCGCCCTCAGTACTTTGAGCATGTAAACTATCACCACGGTTAGGATCATCTTGCACATGTACTGGTGGATTTATGGCCCTCCTTGGACCCATATGCTCATTATTATTAAAAGATCCTTCTGACATTATACTTTCATAGATCTACACACATAACAAATAATTTTCAGACATAAACAAAATATCACTTACTAGCCCCACTGAGAAGTTATCCATAAAATGACGTTATACTCTACAAGGTCTTTTATTGAACCTAATCCTATGGTCATGTCGCGGCTCATGACAATAGGGAAGGGCCCACAAAGATCACTTTGCTCTGTACTCTATAGGGGACCAATAAAACCTTGCCTCTAATACCAAATTGTCACATCCCAAAAATTGAGCATGTGAAAAGATACTACTCATTTGATAAAATTCTCAAACATACGTTATTTACATATATTCTGTAAGGTTTTACATTCAACCTTAATCATTCATTCCACACTACAGAATTATATTCATCTGATAAGCAAATATAGACATACATAGTCTGATATTTCTATCTCATCGCAAGCCTAGGAGACCTATAGTAAGTACAGAGCGTTCCTAGTATCCACATTAATGAGTACTGGTATCCTACCAGACAGAAATAGAGGATAATTCCAAGAGGCTTCTATTCTTCAAACGGATACTCTTGTTCTTTGTTTTCTGTATCTGAAAAAAATAATCATAGGGAGTGTAAGTTTATTTAAAAACTCAGTAAGTAAATAATTGTACTATATAAAATATCAAAAGTACAAATACCACATTTACTCATATATTTAATTGTCTTATACATCGAGTAGTAAGGGACTCTAACCCTTTCAAACTCATGAATAAGATTTCATAGATATGCACTGAGTAGTATGGGTCTTTAACCCTTTCAAACTCATGTATGAGCTTTCTTAGATATACACCGAGTAGTATGGGACTTTAACCCTTTCAACTCGTGTATAGGTTTCATAGATATGCACTGAGTAGTATGGGACTTTAACCCTTTCAAACTCGTGTATGAGCTTTCTTAGATATACACCGAGTAGTATGAGACTTTAACCCTTTCAACTCGTGTATAGGTTTCATAGATATGCACTGAGTAGTATGGGACTTTAACCCTTTCAAACTCGTGTATGAGCTTTCTTAGATATACACCGAGTAGTATGGGACTTTAACCCTTTCAAACTCGTGTATTAGATCCCGTAGATCTTTACTCATTGACAAGATAGTGAGAATTTATCACATAATACAATTGTCATGAAATAAAATAATTTCTACATACTCTTATTTCTACCGATCATCATATACTCCCATATGAAAATTGATTGCTTATTATCCAAATAATATTGTAAATGGGACTTATATTGTACTTTGACTAGTAATATCAAATTAGGTGAGCAAGGTTATTCACTCACCTTGATGTTTGTCCAAGTTTACCTTGTTCCATACTAGAATTTGTGTAGGAAAATTTCCTAGTAAAATATATTACAAGGAAACATAAGAAAGGAAACAAAATCACGAAAATACGCAAAATTTTCTGATTGCTACAATAACGGTTTGCTACAGTAACAGTTTGCTACAGTACGGTTCGCTACAGTACGTTGACTGTCGACACTACAGTAACTGCTACAGTACCCGAAGAAAATTTTTCAGATTTTTTTCTGAAATTTTTGGTCGCTACAGTAACTCAGTTTTTGCAGAAGTTTTTGCAGAAATTTCTAACAATTTCATCCTTTCCTTTCTTGTTTCAAAACCAGAATTTCAACTCTTTTAACCGATTATAACTCAAATATAACTTTTAAAACAACTGAGATTCATGAATTATCATCAAAATCTTCAAGAACAAAACCTCCTCTGATCTTCTACATAAACTGAAATTTGAGGAAAATAATGAGATTAAAGCTTACCTTTGATCCTTACAAAGCTTTTGAACCGAACAAATAATCAAAACTCTGAAGATCAAGGAAAGGATTTGAGAAAAGGATGAAGAAACGAGAGAAAACAAAGTCACTGTTCACTTCTCAGCTTTTTTCCTTCTGCGTGAAAATGAGAGGGTACTATTGAAACTTTATATTAAATATTTCTAATGGGTTATTCAATAACCCATGGGTATCCATAACCCAACATCCAAACCCATCCAGTCAATTTACAATAAATGGACTAATTGACCATTCTGAAACCACTTTTCCATGAATTTCATCATTCTTAGAATATATCCCACATTGTGAAAATATTTAGTCCAGTCATTTAACTCAATTTTCATAAATAATATTCAAAGAGAACAATTAAATATGAAAATTAAAAATGACCAAAATAAATAACTAAAGTAACGTTGTAGAATTCTAAAATACTCTTAAGCGAATTATATTCTGAAATTAACGGGTATTACATTATTGTTACCAGTTTTTGATGCATAAAGCTGTTCAAGCTTATTCCATAGCGTCCGGGCATGAGTCTCATTGCAGATGTGGTTGTATACGTTGTCTTTGACATATTGTCGGATGAAACCGCACACCTGCTCATGCTCAAACCCCCATTCCTCATCCGTCTTGCCTTCAGGTTTATTTGATATAAACACTGGTAGATGCATTTTCATCACAAATAGGAGATCCTTCATCTTGCTTCTCCACATGTGATAATTTGTGCCATTTAGGCTGATCATTTTGATGTTTCTTGTCTCCATTGAGATCAGTAGTCAACAGATTTAACTGATCCCAAAACTTTTCTGGCAGTGAATAGTACTTCATACATATGAACAGTACTTCTGTATGTATGAACAGTACTTTCATACATACATCCCAAAACACAATAGACAAAAATAACACCAAAGATTTTAGCGTGAAAAACCCAAATTAGGTAAAAAACCACAGGACCCGTAGGCCGCTTAAATCTTCCACTAGAGCAATAATGGGAATACAATCTTCACCCTTAGGTGGACCTCTCACTCACAAAAATACTACAACAGTATTTCTTCAATTTGTGGACAATAACCCTCACAAATTGGACTCACTATTTTTTCTCTCAGAAACTTTTTGAGGCACTCTCCCTATTTTTCTTCTCACTCTTTCTCTCAAAAGTGAGGCTTCAGGAATTGATGAAGAGATAATTCCGAGGGATGGAGAGAAATGACTTATTTATAGAGTCATTTGCCTTAAGATGCATCCCCTCTGCTGCTTTCAAATTTTCTTCATGCGTCTCCAGTTCACGCAGCCTCCAATTTTCAATTCGGTGCCTAACTCTTTTGTCATTTTTTGACTTTGGAGTAAATTATAAATTTTGGTTGCAATTTTAGTTAAATTGCAGCTTGGCCCTTTTTTTTTAATATTATAAGTCATGGGCCCCACTTATGGAGGGACCCACCTTTCAGTCACCTTACATGCAAATTATTTTGTTCAAATGAAGTAGGTTTTATTTTTGGTGGCTTTGTCACCAATCAAATTTTGGCACCATAGCCGGGATTGGTCAATTAATTTCTTGTTGTATGACCAGATCCAAAAGCAATGGAGAATCACTAAGTGTTTGTACATACCAAACTAGCTACCAGAGCATATTTAAAATGTCGCCAACATTGTTCAAGAGTTTATGATCTAAAGTTACAAAGAAGAAAGATATTAAAATATTTAAGTAAGATCATATTAATTAGAACCAATTCATTAGGCAGCCCTTTACTATTTAAGTAACAACTGTTTATAATGCTCGATCATCACATAAATGCAGGCTATGAGAAAAATATGCAGTGCCTTTCTAGCTAGGATCACATTATGAACTGATTACTTCCAAGGGCTTATTAAAAAGAGAGGGGAAATATGTAAGCTACTTCTAAAAAAGCTGATAAATAAATCATAAGCGAAAAAGTAAAGAGAGCCTCTAAAGTTGACATTTGAGCATATTTTGAAAAAGTGAGAAATCCACTACATTCACTTTTAAACACTAAGAAAACACATTATTATTTGTGGCCCAACTTTTTTTTAGTCAGAATTCAATAGCAAATTAATATTTGTGACAGTTTCATTTTGAAACTTCATAGGCAATTTGATAACATATAACATTGTTGTAGTGACATAAATGCTGGCTGTAAGAAAAAATATGCCTCTTCTAGGATCACATTATGAACTTATTGCTGACCTGGGCTCAGTAGAAAGAGACGGGAATGTGTAACTGGCCTCTAAAACATATTAAGTTGATTTTCAAAATTTATCCTAGTCCCTCTTCTAAAACATATTAAAAAAATGCTATTAAACCCTGTTTATAGAAATGAGTAAAATACACGAGGAAAGAAAAAGAGAGAAATTGTGAGGAGAGAAGATAAGAATAGAAAAAGCTTTGAACATGAGGGAAAAAGAATCACATACTAGAGAAGATAGAACCAGCAGTGCAGAGAAAGCGGAATCATAGAGTAGTATTATATATAATATAATATATTATAATATATATATTTCTATACAATATATATATATATATAATATTTTTATATAATATATATATATATATATATTAAATATATAATATATAAGATCATTTTTAAAAATAAAAATTTAAATTTTTTAGTAAAAATTATGTTATAAATTTTTTTTATTTTTAGTTTAATTTAATTTTTTTAAATAATTTTAATTTAATTATTTTTTTACTTATATAATTACAAAATTAATTTAAATAAAATATATAATAAAAATAAGTTAAATTTTAAAATAAAATATCAATCACAGGGGGAAGCCCTCTGCGTCATATGATATATGGCGCAAAGGGAGAACCCCTGCACCATATATATATAAATATATATATGGTAAATTACACATACGTTCTCGCACACACACACATACTTATAATATATATATATATATATATATATATGTGTGATAGAGAGACTCTACTATACAAGTATGTTTTTATTTATTAATTTTAAATTTTTATAAATTATATATACGTAAATAATTTTATGAAAAAAAACAATGTCTGCAACTAAATAATTTTAAATAAAACAAACAGTAGTAATTTTAACATATTTAAAATTACACATGCCTTTAACTAAATAAATGCTACTAATTTTTAGTCATTAATATCAGTAGGAGTTGGACAAAAAATTATTCCTACTACATTTTAGTAGGAAAACTGTCGAAATTTCTTTCAGTTAAAACAAATAATAGTTCCTATAACAGCTCAGTAGGAAATTTTAAATATATTAGTTAAAATTGCTTTCAGCAGGTGTCAGTTGAAAATTTTTGGTCGGAATTTCGTTTCATTATTGTAGTGGATTGGCTAGAGCTTCCATGTATATGGTTTGTACCATTACAACTGTCGAATTGCCCAAAAATAAGTCTATGGCTTTTTTGCAATATAAGGACTATTAGACTTTTTTAAAAATAAAAAATATTTTAAATAAAAAATAAAATTGTCGAATTACAACTGTCGAATTGCCCAAAAAAACTGTCACCACCAAAAGTTAATTTTAAAAAAATAAAAAATATTGAAATTTTTTAAAATTAATATTAAAAAAATTAGACTTTTGTTGGTGACTCTCATAGTCGCCACCAAAAGTCGATTTTAAGAAAAACAAAAAGAAAAATTCAAATTTTTTTAAAATAAAATAAAAAAATCAGACTTTTAGTTGTGACTTTCATAGTCGCTACTAGAAGTCAATTTTTTAAAAAACAAGTCAATTTTTTAAATAACATTAAAAAACAAACTTTTGATGGCAACTCCTATAGTCGCTACCAAAAGTCGATTTAAAAAAAAAGGAAAAACTCAAATTTTTTAAAATAAAATTAAAAAAATCATATTTTTGGTGGCGACTATTCAATTTTTTAAAAAAATAAAAAAGTCAGATTTTTTAATAAAATTAAAAAAATCAGACTTTTGGTGGTGACTTTCGTAGTAGCCACCAAAAGTCTATTTTTTTTTAAAGCCATATTTTTTAATAAAATTTAAAAAATTAAAAAGTCATTTTTTTATTTTATTTAAAAAAATTCAAATTTTTTAATTTTCTTAATTTTATTTAAAAGAAATTCAAATTTTTTAGTTTTTTAATTTTTTTAAAAAAGTAGAGTTTTGGTGGCGACTAAAGTTTGATTTTTTTGACCGAAATCATTTTTTTTTATGAAATTAGTTGAAGTTAGAGTTTTTGTGGTGACTCCCACAGTAATAATATGTTTGCTTTTTGTTAAGTTAAATATTGTTTTATTTCTATTTTGTAATATTTTTGAATTAAAATCATTTTAACAGATTATATATATATAAAATATTTTGCACTTACATAGCACAAATAAAGTGGTGGCAGGATAGTAAGACACACATGGTTGCAAGCAAGAGACCCATATTTGAATCTCAAATATGCTTATATTTGGTTTAATTTTAAATAAACTTAATATTGCACAAAAAAATCAAGTCACCCTGGGGCAGCGAATTATTGAATCTGCCAATACCTGCACGAGTCAAATGGCTGTCAAGTCGATCTGTTGGGCCTATCTAGTTCCAAAAAGATGGTGAGTGAAAAGTCACCACCAAAAGTCACGTTTTCTCATGAAATTTTATTTTTTTACAGTAAAGATGACTTTTGGTGACTACTTTTGAGAGTCGCCACCAAAAGACAATTAGCCACTAACTTACGCAAACAACTTTAGTTACCACTAAAAGTCGCTACCGAAAACTTTTGGTGGCGACTTTTAGACTAAAGTCGCCACCAAAAGTCTTTTTTTGTAGTAGAAAATCTTCACTAAATTGAAATCAATTGCAATCCCATGAAGACCTAAATTAAATCATGCAGCGCAACCACATACTTACTTGCCATATTTGTCCTACTTGCTATTCCAAACGGTTATAAAAAGACTCATCCTCAAATAGAAACCATTAAAATAGAAATTATATTCATCCTAGTCTAATCAACACAAAAACAAATACAATAATAGAGAGGCAAGGAAATAAGACAAGTACATGAAATATAACTGAATCAGAATACTTATATGAATAGAGGATTCAAATTACATCAACCAATTTTGGCATATGAATGACTACAAGAGATGTTCAACCTTCCCTAGGGACAAAATAGAAGTTAAAGAAAGAAGGAAAATACAGAGGAAAATAGACCTATGATAAGTCTTGAAAAGCCATTAAAATATGCCATTAAAAGTGAGTTTTTCTTCTTCTCTTAACCTTGTTTTGGTAGCCTTTTGCATTTTTTTATTTTTGTTTTCATTTAGTTCCCTTGTGCTTTGTACTTCTCTAGTTATATTATCTTATTCTCCATTTTCTTGTCTTTTTAAGTGATTTTAGTTGTAATTTTTTGTAGATGCAATTTTGGGAGAAAACAAGAGAAGTTAAAGACATTTGAAGCTTCCAGAAGACTGGCGCCTATGAACCTACAAGAGCCTTTTGTCTAGATAGTGTCTAGGCTTGGTGCCCAGGCACCAAGGCACGAATCTGGTAGTATTTAAGCAACTTTTAGAGTTTTCTAACCCAACTTTTGATCTGGGATTTTGGAGCTTGGAGACAGTAACAGAGGGACATTTCTAGAGTTGTTAGAGGGGAAGGAGGCCTTCCACTTGGGATTGGTCCTCTTTCCCCCATTCCTTCTCTCTCTCTTCATGTTATTCTTGTTTCATTGATGTAATTTATGTTTTTGTTATTTAGATAGTTGTTCTTCATTTCTAGGGTTGTTATAAACCCAATTTTAGGTTAGGTTTTATGTAATTTCTCAAACTTTAGTAATCAATGGTTGGTTAATGCATGTTTATTCATTCCAATCTTAATGCTTTCCTTTAATTTGGCTAATTATTGGGATGTTTTGGTGTTTTTATTGAACTTGGGAAAGGGAAATAAAAACTAGACCTAAAGAATGAATAGTATGAGTTCTTGAACCTTAAAAGTGATGTGATTGATTTGTTAATGTCATAGGAATATAGATATTAGTCTCATATAGTCAAATTAGGTTTTGTTCATTAATTTAACTTGATTTTCACATAAGGAATTATGGATTATTAGGTTTTTATCTTAGTTGAGGTTTGGAAAAATCCTTCTAAGAATATTTGTGCTATAGATTAGCATGTATAAGTGAGAGAATGATAATGAAACCTATGAGAAATACAAAGTTTGGAGGTAGATGTAACTTGATTTTTAAGAAGTTTTGTTGTTGATGATTCTTTCTAATTACATTTCATATTTTGTTGCAGTGGATTTTATTGATTTATTTTCTTTAAAATGTTTGATCACCATTTTTATGAGTTTGGGGGTTTTTAATCTATGCTAGGGATAGCTAGATATTAACTTTGCCCTTGTAACTTCTACCATTAATCGGATTAATCTAGGAATAGATGATCTTATTTATATGGTTTTATGAGTTCCTAAACTAATCACATACTTGAATGATTGAACTAAGGAATTAGACAATAATTTGTGTTAGGTAGGTTCGTTTCTCCAAGGGATTGAGTTCAAACAATTTTGAGAACTTAACCAATATAAAAAGAATTTGTAATTGGAGTGAATCATTCTTTAGCAACTCAAAGTCTAATTTGTCTATGAATTAGTCAAATTAAAAATTAAGTGAAGTCAATCCCATCAACCCTAAGTTTTTGTTATTAGGAGTAATTTAGTCTTAGGTCCTAGTTAGTAGTTTTAGGATTATTTCTGTTTAAATTTACTCCTTTTATTTCACCAATTAAAAGGATCATTTAGATAGTATGTCATGTTAGCTTTGCGGGTACTTGACACCTCAATCGTCATGGGAACGATACTTTACACATTCTATACTACTTGTGTGACTATTATACTTGCCAAATCATCAACAACTTACAAAAATGCTATAGAATGGATGAAGAACGAGTCTTAAACCCTGGAAATAGTGGTTTTAAGTGTCTTTTGTATTTTGTCCTAGGAGGGAGAAAGAGTTGACTTTATTCTAGTCAGCAATGCAGCATTGATTTGTAGAAAAGTTACATGAAAATTATGCTACAGAACTCTTTTTTTCTAGTGCAGAAAATAGACATAGACAATTTATTATTTTTGTATAAATTCTGGACAATTCAGAATTGGATGCATGCTATTTTTAGTTTAGAACATATTGTAAAATGGTGGGGCCCACACCAATCATCATCCTAATCAACAACAACGTCCACGTTAGCATCCATATCAGCACAAAAACTCTCTAATTAATTTGTATATGCAATATTAGAAATGGAATTAATTTAGATCTAGTAATTATTGGTATAAAAATAAGAAATCAAATTATAGTTGATCAATGATTAACTTAGACCCATATAATTCCGAAACATAATAATATTAGAGAGTCTACATGGATGAATATGTAAAGACACTAAGATAAGGACTAAAATTAATTTAAAATTTTTTGATATCAATTCCCCCTAACTTAACCTTTTGTACTCCTAGGGAAAATCTAAATAAAACACCAATAGACACAACAAAAAGAAGTTTGGAAACATGTGAGGGTAGAATAATCTAAACTTAAAAGAAATTTAGCACTTAGAGAAAATCAATCTTAAATTTCCAAAAATTCTAAGCATCAAGGCAAATTCATTTAATAAGAATGAATTCAAGTAATAGTCTCCTCACAAGAGAAGTGTTCACTCTCTATTCTTTCAATTGTCTAAGGGTAATTTACTCAAAATCCACATATCAAGGTACCACTACCATAGGCTTTTCAATTATCTAAATTTCCACTACTTAAATTCATATGCATGCTTGAATCAAAAAGACTTTACTAAGATTATAATGTGGGTCGAAAAACAAGTGGAAATAAGGGGAAAATACAAGAAACAAAGTGTGACAACCACTTAAGAGAATGAAGAGCATTAACCATAATAACACAAGGGATTAAACATAAACTAATTTTGGGTATAACAAGTTCCATCTTCTCCTCTTTTCTTTCTTTTTCACATTATCATCATTTTCTCTTCAATTTTCATATAGAATTTTTTTTTCTTGAATGACCATTCTTTTTCTTCCTTGGGAGTAGAGAAATTCATTGCAAAATAGTCAAAATTTATGCAAACTTACAACACATCAATGTCTTTATAAAAATTCTAAATGCTCTTCACCTCCTAAGTTGGGAAGTAAAAATTTTGGTTTGATGGAAAAAGATGGTGGAAAACATAAGAAAAAAAGTGGATAAAAGGCACAAAGTGGGAAATAATGGAAACAATTACAAATGATGACTATTTGGCTAAAGAGGTTACACCAAGGAAATGCCTAAATCATTTCTAAGTATGCACATGTAATGTAGCCTCAATAAAGATTCAAGACTAGTTCTAGAGTGAAAATCATGATAGGTGAAACACACAACAAGAAAGACTGAGTTTAAATTCCCTTTTGCAAAATTTTAATTGTGTTTCTCCTTTTTGTTATCTACCTTTGTGTTTGCTAAGATTGAGAACTTACTAATTTTTTGGGTGTTTTTCATAGGTTGGACATAGTAAAAGTGTTGTTTTTTGTGTTTTCTTTGTAGATTTCATCTTTCTAATCTATATTAAGATTTGTCAAGAAGTATTTATTTATCCTTGTAGCCATTGCTTCATCCTGTTATATGACCAACTTTTGCAGCCCCTTTGTCTTCTTCTCCAAAAGAGCAATTTGGTCTTATGAGTTTCTACCTGTTGCTGCTGCTGATGATGACCACAAACACTGCAAAAAAAAAAGACTTTTGGTGGCGACTAAGTTGACCCATTCGACCTGTATAGGTCTTGGCCAGTCTACTAACTCGCCGCCTCGGGGTGACTTGATTTTTTTTTGGTACAATATTATAGTTTATTTGAAATTAAACCAAACATATACATACCTGAGATTCAAACATAGGTCCTTTGCTTGCAATCATGTGTATTTTGCTATTACGCCACCACTTTATTTGTGCTATGTAAAGACAAAATACTATATATGTATATATAATCTGTTAAAATTAAAGTTTATTTGAAATTAAAACAAACATATGCGTACCTGAGATTCAAACCTAGGTCCTTTGGTTGCAACCAAATGTGTCTTGCCATTACGCTACTACTTTATTTGTGCTATATAAGGGCAAAATATTATATATATATATATATATATATATAATCTGTTAAAATTATTTTAAGCCAAAAACATCATGATACTGAAATGAATCAACATCTAACTTAACAAAAAGGAAATATATTATTAATAGATTAAGAGATAAAAAATATAATTATATATAAATAAAAAAATTGACTTTTGGTGGTGACTATGAGAGTCGCCATTGAAAGTCCCACTTTTATAGGTGACTCTTAATAGTCGTCGCTAAAAGTTAATTTATTTTTAAATAAAAATAAAAATTTAGACTTTTGGTGGTGACTCTCAGAGTTGCCACAAAAAAGTCACCTTATAGTCACTGCTAAAAATTATTTTTTGAAAAAAAAGTGCCAAAAAATGACTTTTGGTCAAGTCACCATCAAAAAGTCAATTTATTTTTAAATAAAAATAAAAAAATTAGACTTTTGGTGGCCATGTTTATAGTCGCTACCAAAAGCCACCTTTAGTCGCCACAAAAAATCATTTTTTGCCAAAAAAAATCCAAAAAATAACCTTTGGTGGCGATGTTGAAGGAATTTTAGTGGCGACTTTTAATAGCCACCAATGGTATTTTGGTTGCGACTTTAAAAGTATTTACAAAACATCAATTTATTTTTAAATGAAATAAAAAAAAGTCTTTTGGTCATTTTCGGTAACGATTATAGTCGCCCCGAAAGGTGATTTTTGGTGGCGACTATGAGATCGCCACTAAAGTCTAATTTTTTTAATTTTATTTAAAAATAAATTGACTTTTGGTGACAACTTTTGAGAGTCACCACTAAAAGTCTAACTTTTTGTGACGATTTAAGTTTTAATTTTTTATTTTATTTAAAATTAAATTAATGGCGAATTTTTTAGTCGCTACCAAAAAGTCGCCACTAAAAGTCAATTTTTTTATAGTAAAGATGATGATGATGAATTAACTTAGTTTTTGTATGATTATAAAGACTATATGAACATGACTTTGTTATGCATGTATTTGAATGCAAACCAACCTTCCTTTATATGAATAAAGAATTTATTATTTTATTTATCAATATATTGAAATATATAATATATTTATATATAATAATAATTATTATCATTATTAAGTATTTAATAGAATTTATTCCACTTTTGTTTATCCTCATTTTTAAACATATAAATAATGTAAAATATATAACAGATTATTTAATAACATATAAATAATATAAAATAACAAGCAAATAATATAAAACATTGAAAGACTTATTTATCAAAACTCAAAATGCGATTTCTCTAAATTTTTTTGGTATGATTTTTAAATTTTTAATTCAGTGAAAATATTATATTTCAGAAATATTAGATTTCTCTAACATAAAAATTCTTATTTTTCAAAAAAATTGAAAATAATTGTATTATGTGGCCTGCTGGAACTCCCACTGAGCCACAATGGCTGAGATCTTCACTGTCCTGTTCTATTCTCTACATTAACACCTCAGCTTTTTCTTTTTCTCTCACCAACATCTCTAGCCACTTTTTCTCTTTCTCTCAATCACTCCAAGCCCTATATTTTTTTTTCTCTCACCATCTCAGGTCTGGATCCATAAGAATTTGTGCTTATCTACACAGGAGATCATTAAATTTCAGATCTAATAATTCAGATTTCAGTATCTTGTTTTTTTTTTAAAAAAAGAAAAACAATACTATAAAAAAAATATTATTTGAAATCTGATCCGTTGGATTTGAAATCCAACGATTCCAGTACAGACAATCACAGTAATTATCTTTAAAGACAAGCACCGGATCCAAATTCCAACCATCTAGCACTCTTTCTTTCTCTCAATCACTCTTTCTCACACGTCCTCACTCACTTTGTCTTATATTGTGCCTCTCCCACTTCCAGATTCGTCATGATCCTTCTTTTTTTTTTTTCTTTCAAATTCTTCAATGCCCTCGATTTCTCTTTTTTTTTTTAAAATAATTTTATACTTTTCTAAATCTCTTTTTCTATGTAACATAGAAAAAACGTAAGCAAGACAATCATAAATTCGTTCAATGGCGGTCTATAGGAATTTTCGGTAGCAATGGGGAAACAATTTAATTTTGTTAAAAAGATATATCTTGTATATTTTTTATATATTTATTTTTATCTACACACAAATATATATATATATATATATATATATAAATTAAAAAAATTAAACTTAAATTTATTATAAATTAAAATCTCATATATTAAATACATAAATTAAAGTTGGGTGTTCTTTAAGTTACGAGCCACTTTAACACACACACACACACACACACACACACACACACACACACACACACACACACACACACACACACACACACACACACACATATATATATATATATATATATTACGTAAGTATTTATATCTTATATGAATATATGCCAAACTGATTCACTTTATAATATATTTATTTACCAATTGTCTTGTCCAATTAATAAAAAGAGATGAATAAAATTGTAAAAAAAAAATTTCAGCCTATATAGCACGGGGGGTCAACTCCTACGCCATACAATATGTATATGGAGTGGGGATGAATCCCCGTGAAGAAAAAAATTGATATATATATATATATATATATTAGTGACGGACAAGTAGTAGAAGTGTAATGGGTAAATAATATCGACTGACTTGCAGTCGCTTTTTCAGTAAGAAATATATTCTCAGTGGAGTAATGTGGATTGATAGTTGTAGCTATTACTTTTCAGTCGAAAGAAGAAAGATTAGTAGTCAAAAATGTTTTCAGTAGGAATTAGTAGGAATTTTTTTTTTTAGGAATCCTTCATCATTCTTGTGGTGATTTTGAAATAATTTGAATTTTGAATATCCCCACCAAACCACATGAATTTATATGGCTCAGTATGTGTATGTGAATCTAGGCCTTCCACTGAGATAGATAGACCACCGGGCAAGACACGTATTAAAAAGTTAAAAAAAAAGTTTAAGAAACATATACATCATGGTAAAAGAAAAAAAAAACTTGTTATATAAGTTTGCGACTGATAGTCAATTGATAGGGTAGTCAATAAATATTTCCTACTAAACTTTAGTCACTAAATCAGAAAGAAATTTTTTTTGGATTGAGGTGGACAAATTTTATTTCCTATAGTTTTTCAGTCGGAAACCTTAAGCAAGGCAATTGCAAATCCCTTCAGTAGGATTCAGTAGGCAATTTTCTGTAGGAATTTTGATTGGTTCCTATAGTGTGTGTCTTTGTTTGTAGGAATTCCTTACAACCAGCATTTATGTAAAAGCATTAAAGTCACAAACTGAAAAGCTGCCACAACCCTAATGGCATGGATTGATTACACTAATTTTTAGTAGAAGTTAGTTAAGAACTTATGCTTTATATGCGTTTTATGGCAATGTTACTTTGGGATCAAATTTATTAGTGTTGTTAGTTGTAGCACCATGCACACTAGTGGATGTTCTTATGTTTGAATGAAATCATTTATAATTAAGATTGTGTTGTTTTCTTTGGATTCCTATTGTTATTAGATGTTACAATAAAATCAATTAATTTGTGAAAGTGGTTGCATGAAATATTGCATGACAAATACCAAAGTGTTGGAAAGGCAACAGTTTTAAAGTGTTGCTACTGAATGCAATGGTTAAAACTTGTTGTTTAAAATCTGTTAAAAGTGTTGTAATTTATATTGTAACAACTTAAAAATGTTGCATAAAATGATAGAAATTGTTGCCTATAGTGGGATAAAAACCGTTGAAAAAAATTTAAAACATTGCAGAATGGCATTGCAAACAACTATTGCATTTGCTTCTCAAAACTATCGCCTAAAAATAAAAGCAACGACAATGAATGCAATACCTGAAAAATGTTGCAAAAGGTATAAGCAATAGGTTTTTAATTTTTTGCAATAATTTTTAATATCGCGTATCGAATAAAATGTTGTAGTGTCATAGCATTTCATACTTAGCAGGTACAAAAAATATTTAATTGACATATAAGTAGGAAACACTAAGGAAAATAAGACAAGGTCATCCACTCACTTGGAGCTAGGGACTACGAGAGCCCATGCTTACCACACCTTGATCCCTCCAAGGAAATATCCTCTTATGACCTCTACAAGCATACAATAGAAGACATAACCAACTTTTGACATTGTTTTAAGATTTTCATGCACGCATCTTTATCTTAACTGCTCATTCATTCTAGCAGGGATTCCATAATCCATCATGGTTCCTTCTAGCCTTTGAATCATAATCCTAGGTTTTCGCGGCATTTACCAATTCAAGTCATACTCAGGACATTAGATCTTGCCTTAGGGAGCAAAATTTGTAGAAAAAAAAAATGAGTTGTCTTGGTATGTCTCCAAGCTTCACAGCAACCTGTAGAAATAACTTTTTTCTTAGGGTTTGTGATGAAATCCATAGAAGGGAAGGAAATCTGAAAATGAGAAGAAGGATGGGAGAGCTCTCATACTCGAAGCTTAGGATGGTCAGAGAGTTGGATTTCTAGTGACAAATCGCTCTCCCCTTTCTCCTCTCCTTATCGTACCTCACTACAAGCTAGAAATTTGAGAGAACTTGCAACAACAAAAAAAAAGAGAGAGTTTGGTGCGCTTTGTGAGGGGAACAAGGAATAAAAGTGGTCTGAGGGGCACTTTCATGCTTAAAAGACAAATTTGCCCTTCGATTTCATAGTTATGAAATTTGGAACATCATAAAACAAAGGGTAAACTTGTAATTTGCTTCAAAAAGTAACTCCCTTAGAGGTGCCTCTAAAGGTCAATGATTGATTGGCTAGTACCTGCTAGTCGACCAGCTTGCTACTGAAGTTGGAGTAATTACCACACAGAGATCGACTGGTCCAATTAGTTGGGTGCTACTAGTTAACCGGTCCATCTTGGCCTTGGTAGAGGCTTCTAACAGAGACCACCTAATTGATTGGCAGCGGCTTGCCGATTGACTAATAGGCCAACAACTACTTATAAATTATAATAAAATTTTTGATACTTCACTTTCTAAAATGCATCCAATGCTCAACCTTGAGACATTTCCTAGGAATCTTGGCATCACAAAATCATGAGCATCACAATTACGGTGAAATGATTGTTGTTAGTTTTGTTAATTTGGCTTCATCCTATCAATACATCTTTGTTATCTTCTTCATGAATTTTGAAAATATTCATTTTAATTTAATCAGATTTTACAAAATTTGATAAGAGAAACTACAATAATTTTTTAATTGCAACTTTAATTGTATTTTAATTATAACTATAGCGTATTTTATAACTATTGGAGAAGAGGGTATATAATTTAAAAAATAGAAGAGATGACTATATATTTTGTATTTATAAGAGAAGTGAGCGTAATTTACAATTAATTTACTTATGAAGAAATTTACTTACCAAAATGAAGAATTATTGTAGTGAGTGGACAACGGAAAATAAGAAAAATAACAATATTTTGAACCTCTTTTACAATCGGTTAAAAGAAAGTGACACTAGTTATATAGGACAATGTTATTAACCAGCTTCACGCTCCTTTTTTGTTGCTGAACCAAATTTTCTGCGAAAGTCATCACTTCTTAATATTTATGGCTTTATTGACCATGCATGACGACAAAAATTCATCCTTATCTTTTTCCTTCTCTCACTCTTTTTTTTTCCTATCATCCTACGTTCCTTTTGTAACAAAAACAAAACAAAATAAACTGAATCAACACTTCGATATTAAAGATTTAGTGGACCGATGATCAATAATTAATTAATAACTCTAATGAATTATTGTGCCAAGACATTAAGTTGGGACTAGATCAATATTATTGTAGTTTGATACATAAGTCGATCAGTTTAGATCTGAAAGTTCAACCCCTAGTCATTATGAATTCGTCACATATGAATTATATCCATCAAAGATAAATAATTAAATATACAATTTAATCTTACAGATTAAATATTTTCTACTGAATTTATGATTTATGAAAATAATGTGTTTGACATATAAATATTAGTCACTAACCAACAAGGAGTACATTTTTAAGGAACAATTTGTATATTTACTCTTAAAATGTCCTATGTAAGCTCTAGGCTCAAGGCCAAGGTCCCTATTTTGCTTAAAATGCTAAGTACTAGATCTCCAACTGATAGAATCATAGACCAAATTAAATTTTAGAAGAAAATAAGAAGGTGGGATTAATATTTTTTAGCAATACAATTCTTAGTGTCTACAATGCAGACGACATCATTCAAGCCCACTGATAGATATGGTACAACAATAATAGGGTTACAAATACATATAAGCTAAACAAAATTACTTTAAACACTTCACTCTTTCATGAGTTGTCTGATGGTGATTGTTGAAAACTGATCTACCAGAGAGAATTTAGGCATCACAAGCTCCATAGATACTTGTTCCATAGTTGGACGAGATTGTGGGTTTTGATTCAAGCAAGCAAATGCTATTTTTGCAATCAACATCACTTCCTCAACAATTGGTTTCTTGGGTTGAGGAGGCCTTTGATCCAATAAATTCTTCAATGGAAGGTCACATGTTGTTGGAGTATCTGTCAAAGAAATAATAAACTCCCGTGGATGCATTCCCATAATGATTTCTAAAGTCAACACTCCAAAGCTGTACACATCACATTTCTCATTTGCTTCCATAATGTAAGCAATCTCTGCAATCAAATTCACAAAATAAATCAGATTTTGATATGAAATATGATGCGCATCAAGCGGCAATGGTTGTAATTTTAAAGTACCTGGAGCAGCATATCCAAAGGTTCCTGCAAATAGGGTCATGTTGTTTGAGTTTGGGTTCAGAAACTTGGCTGTTCCGAAATCAATGAGATGAGCTTCTTGATATTCCAAATCCAGAAGAACATTCTTGCTCGATATGTCACGATGAACTATAGGAAATGAGCATCCATGGTGCATATGGAACAATGCATTAGCCATACCTTTCACAACATTCACCCTCTTGTTCCAATCAAGATCAATGGCTTGTTTCTCATTCTTTAGTATCTCATTCAAGCTACCTCCTTCTAAGAACTCATAAACTAGAAAAGAAAATTGTGAGTTTGAACAAAACCCGTACAACTTCACAATGTTGCGATGTTTAATCTCTGTCAAGGCTTGGACCTCGCTAGTAAAAGCATTTAGGTTGGAGATTTCTTCATTTGGCATTGAGTGAAGCTTCTTCACTGCAACGACTTGACCTGTAGGAAACTCTACCCTATAAATATTTCCTTGGCCTCCCTTGCCAATGAGATATTTGTCATCGAAATACTTTGTGGCTTCCATGATGTTTTCATACATTATTTCTCTATTAGAACTCCATACAAAATACAAATCTCGAAATTGTGCTTCTTCATCCAGAGTTTCTGCTTTTCTTGCTCTTATGTAAAAGAAGAATAAAATTCCAATTACTACTACTATTAGTGTGCCCATAGTGAGAAATAACATCAATATCTTGACTTTTTTCCCCTTTAGGCCATGTGAATTATTACTAACTTCATTGCAGAGATCTAAGCCAGTGACATTACCACATAAGCCTTTGTTATTCATCAGTGCTTCGAATTTAATACCACGAAATGCTAAAGTGTTTGGAAGAGAGCCCTCTAATCGGTTGTATGATATGTTAACAAAAGTCAAAGCTTTCATCTCATCAAAACTAGATGGAATGGTGCCAGAGAGATTATTATGTGAGAGATTCAATGTTGTCAAGCTTGTCAAGTCTCCAAATTCTGTTGGTATTGATCCATTCAACGAATTATAACTAAGATCAAGTTGTTGAAGAGCTTGTAATTGGCCAAAACCAGAAGGAAGGCTTTGCTTGAAGTTATTCATGCTCAAATTCAAGAGCCACAACATGCGTAGTCCTCCAAGCTCTTTTGTGATTGAGCCACTAAAACTATTTGCTGCTAGCTCCAATTTTGTGAGTCTCTTTAATGATCCTATTTTTGAGAGAACTTCGCCGGAAAGTTTATTATTGCTTAAATATAGTTCACTCAGTGAGCTCAACTTCCCCAGTTCTTTTGGAATTTCCCCTATCAAATTATTTGAAGAGAGGTCAAGTCTTTGCAACATTTGTGCCTCTCCTAATTCTGGTGGTATTTTCCTGAAATAGAGGGATGTGAGACTAGTGCACTTTCCCCAATTTGATGATAAGTGGCCGTACAATTTATTGCCACTTAGATCAATGTAATTCAAATTCGGATACATGCCAAAATCCTCGGTTATATTTCCAACCAACTGGTTATCATCAAGCCTAAGTCTGATAAGGCTAGAGCAATTCTTCAAAGTTCTAGGAATTGGACCAGTAAAACGATTACCTGGGGAAGCACTAAATTTTTCTAGTGATCCATTGAGGCAAACTTGCTGAGGCAGATGACCAACAAAATCATTTTCACCTAGTTGCAAATTCTGCAAGTTGGTAAGGTTGTCCAGTTCAGAGGGAATGGTACCACTGAGTTTGTTCTGAAGCAATTGTAGGGAAGTAAGCTTTGTCAAATTTCCTAAGCTTGAAGGAATAGGTCCAGAAAGTTTGTTGTCATAGAGACCAAGCTCATTCAAATTGACCAAGTTTCCTAAAGAGTCAGGAATTGAACCAGAAAGTTTGTTGATTGAAAGCTTCAAGTCATTGAGCTTTGTCAGGTTTCCTAAGGAGGGTGGAATTGAACCAACGAGATTATTAGCAACCATTTGAATTCTTTTCAAGGAATAGAGTTTTCCAAGTTCATCAGGAATGGGACCAGTGAGACTGTTGTTATAAAGGAAAAGTAGTGCTAATTTGCTCAAGTTTCCTATTGAAGAAGGGACTCTACCAGATAAAGGGTTTTCTGACAAATCAAGATGCACAAGATTACTCAAATCTCCAATTTCTTGAGGAATTGAACCAGAAAGGTGATTAGTTTCAAGCATTAGATCTATCAGATTGGTCATATTCCCAATTTCTCTAGGAATTGGCCCAGTGAGATTACATACTCCGATGTCAAGGTGCTCTAGAGTTTTCAATGCCCCTATCTCTGGAGGTATGTGACCACTCAAGAGATTGTGGGACATATTCAATGTCCCAATGCTTGACAAGTTACTGGTTTGTGGGGGGATGTTTCCATAGAACATGTTGTAACTTATGTCGAAGAAGTTGAGGTTAGGGAAGGATGAGAAGTTGAGATTGTGAAGTCTACCTTGTAGCCCAAGGCTTGTGAGGTTGATCATGGAGACAGACATGGTGGATCCATCACATGTAACCCCTTTCCAGTTTCTGCAGGGACTAGTGCCATTCTTCCATGAAGACAAGGTTTCTTGGCTTTGTTCGTCAAGGCTGGCCTTCCACGTCAGCAGAGAAGTTGATTCTGAAGATGAAGAAAGCTTCACAAAGAAACAGAGGAATATGCAGAGAACACGCCAAAATGCTAAAAGGTTAGTGGAATCACTTTCGGACATGGTTTCTGACGGATGGGAAGCAAGGAACTTTTCTCTTATGTAATAAGAGTAATGAGAAAGGTGGATATATCACCGGTGACAAATGCAATGATGGAGATTTGATATAATGAGACGTTATTCCAAATATTTCAAAGCAGTGATTTCAATCTGGGGTCCACAATCCATTGGGTTGTTACACTCGTACCACTTTCAATAAAAGCGTGCATGATTGCGTTTCCTGCCAGCTTAATAAAAACAGAGAGGACGGTGTACGTGTTGTCATTATGAGATGCTTATTTAGTGCACTGGTTTCGAAAACGAAAATGTATAAATCTTCTTAATTTACACATATTACGTTTTAGTCTAGAATACTTAGTCAAAAAATTCCATATGAATTTTTTCTCTAATGTGGCTAATTCTGTTAGTAGTTTTATAAGTTAAATAAGAAGTTGACGCGGAGTTCAAACAAAACTACACTACTTTATTTCTTTTGATTATTCTAATGTCTGAAATTCTATTCATCAATGTTCTTCGTGCATTTATTCAGCCTTTTATTGAAATATAGGTTTGGGTTGGCTTTGAGTTACCACATCAATAATTTCTTTATATAGTAAAATTACGTGTGATACCAGGTTTCTTTTTTGTCAATAGAGTTAATAGTGTTATAAAAAAGACTGAAATTAAAAATAATGTTTAAAATTCATTAGAATCGTATTTGATTAAAATAAATATCTAAAACTAAAAATAAACTTTTAAGGATTCAAAATAAATTTTTGCTTATAAATTAAATAGGCATGTCTATTTAAATTAAATCAATAAACTTGAATATTTTTATGTATGTAAATATAAAAAATGTATGCTTAGGTTTATACCCTTATTTTGTCACGTATCAACAAAATACTTTCATTGTGAAAAAAGCTAATTTAGTTTAATACAATGGACCTCATGGCACATTAAGAATTGAATTTCATTTTTACTCATATTTATTAATTTCACAATATTTAAATCTGACTTTTAAATTTATTTTTATTAGAAGAGGACTCGAACCCTAACTCCTAAATCTATAATAGCCAGTCCCATACATTTTTTTTTTATAATGAAAGTCCCATGCTGTTCATAATAAATAGCTATATGTATAATAAGTGGAACAAAATGAATCCAACTCCCTTGACACTAGTACAAACTACAAAGCGATCCTATAGAAATTCACCACAAAACAAAAGTGGTCGTATAGAAAATTGAATAACTTTATACAGAGTGTTAATTTTAAAATTACGGAAAACGTTTTACTTTCCAAATTGTTTTAGTCAATAAATTAAATTAAGAATAGTATAATGTATTTGTTGATAATATATTCAATATCATAGAAGACAAAATACTCTTTAATTATAAAATAACGAATAAAGGTTATATTACACTTCATTTTTTTTCCCAAAAAAAACTATTAATTTAATTTAATCTTGAATATCTTTCGTTTTAAATGAACTTCGACATGTTAATTCACATGTTAACAGCTGACTGCAACAATTATGAACTTTGGTCAATTAATGATGTCCAAGTCAAATTATGGCAATAAAAAATCATGTGGTTTAGTGCTTAGAAATTCCTAATTCATGTATGGACACGAGTATGCCTCGTTATCATGAATATCAGATACGTGGCTAGCTGCCGGCAAGCCCATGACTAGCATTATATATGTGGTAAGGGATACCAATCATTACGCTGTTATTTTTGCTGGGTTATGGTGTTTATATATTTGGTTTCATTCGTTTTTGGCCCAATCCGCACCACAACCAAACGGAACAAATCAATTTAAGAAAAATAGAGACCTATTCAGGTTTAGCAGTTTAGTTTGGTCTTTATTAGACAGTTTAGTTCACTTTGTATAATTTTAGAGAAAAATAATTATCATAAAATTAACAAAAATTGGAGTTAAAAATAGCAAATATGTCATTCTCAATTTTTATAATATATAGGTATAGGATTTTTTTAATATTATATATATATATATATATATATATATATATATATCCACACACACTTTTGGTTTGATTTGGTTGGGTTAAAATTGAACTTTACTATTTAAAACCAATTACTAAGCAGAATTTTGATTTTATTTTTTTCGATTTTTGTTATTTGGTTTAGTTTGAATCAAGTTGGTAAATATTATTCCATGCATGAAAATAAAATCAAGTATAGGAAGTCATGTTGTCGGTTGATAAATCCTAGATATTGATTAAATCATGCAATAAAAAATGGAGATTTTCCTTCTCTTGGCCTTCATTTGCTATCCTTTTGCACATTTTTTATCCTTGTTTTCATTAAGTTTCCTTGTGCAATTTAGATTTCATAGTATTTAAATTAATCACCATTTTCTTTCCTTTTTGAGTAATTTTTTGTTGTGTTCATGTGTAGATACAAATTTGGAATGAAGCAAGTTAAGAGTGAAGGCTAGTTGCTGTTGTCCAGACCGTGGCATCCCAAGTGCCAAGCACCCAAACTCTCTATTACCCTCAAAGCAAGTTAGGGTTGTGTATCTCAAGCTAGTCTATGGCAGGTAAAGTTCTTGAATTTTGACATCAAGAAAGCTGGAGAAAAGAGACTATTGCAACTGAATAAACTTGAAGACTTTCATCTTCAAGCTTATGAGAGGTCTAGATTGTACAAGGAAATAGTGAAAAGATGGTATGACCACAGAACAATTAATCGATCATTCGAAGTAGGCCAAAGAGTCCTTTTGTTCAACTCAAGATTTAAATTATTTCTAAGGAAGCTGAAGTCCAGATGGTCAGAACCTTTTGTTATCAAAGAGGTCTTCCCACACGGTGCTGTGGAAATTTCGGAGCTTGAAGGTGCTAAGAGCTTTTAAGGTGAATGGCCATTGATTGAAACACTATCTTGGCGGAGAGGTTAAGTGGGAGAAGATATCTCTAATCCTCGTCCAATTTATTGCATAGGAGTCCTAGTAAAGTCTAACTAAAGACTATAAACTTATCACTCTCAACCAGACTATAAACTTATCACTCTCAACCCTACACTTTTTTCTTTTTGTTTTATTTCCTTTTGATGCTTCTTTAGGAGAATAATTGAGTGTGGTTTGAATTGTTTGATGTTATTGTGTTTAATTTGCATTTCGTGATGTGATTTTGATAGTATTAAATTTTGGTGTGATTATTGATTGAAATGCTTTCTTGGAGGAGAGGTTGAGTGGGAGAAGATGTCTCTAATCCTCGTCCAATTTATTGCATAGGAGTCCTGATAAAGTCTAACTAAAGACTGTAAACTTATCACTCTCAACCCTACACTTTTTTCCTTTTGTTTTATTTCCTTTTGATGCTTCTTTAGTAGAATAATTGAGTGTGGTTTGAATTGTTTAATGTTATTGTGTTTAATTTGCATTTTGTGATGTCATTTTAATAGTATTAAATTTTGGTGTGATTATATTGTTTCTTTTGTTGTTGTCTGATGAAGTTTAAATTGATTTTGATGATGTGAAATTGCGTTGAATTGGATTTATGCTTGTGAAATTTTCTGTGCTGATCTATTAGAGGTGAAATTATGCATTCTATGGTTTCTAGCTGAAGGGAAAATTCCTCGCTTAAGCGAGGAACACGTGTGTGAGGCTTGCTATATGCCAACGCCTCACTAAAGCAAGTTTGATCGGTTAAGTGAGGAATGCGAGTTTAAGGCTTGCTTTGTGTTAGTGTCTCGCTTAAGCAAAAAACTTTGTCAGTTTAGTGAGGAACGCGTGTGTAAGGCTTATTGTATGCCAATGCCTTGCTGAAGCCAAAAAGTTGATCAGTTTAGCGAGGAACATGAGCTGGGAAGAAATTAAAAAAAATTGAAAACAAGAGAGAAAGATAATTAAGTGTCTTCATTATTGTTTAAGATTGGGATTCTTTCCTAATTCTTTTCAATTAATTTCAAATTCTGTCCTAATTGATTTCAATTAATTTTAAATTTCTTCCTTGATTGTTTTCAATTAAAGTCAAATTTCTTTCTAATTGATTCAATCCTAATTGAATTTTATTTAAATCAATTAAACCCTATTTTTTTTATATGAATTTTTTTGAACCCTAATCTCTTCAGATGCCTCTTCCCCTCTTGCACTTCGTTCCTTCTAGCGTCGTTCCCTTCAGCTAAATGTTAGCGATTTGGCAAGTGTACCTGTAATACCTGTGAATTTTAAATTCACTTAGTATACATATTAATCTTATTATGTGATTTTTGGTCATAGCTATTGATGACTGATTGTCACAGAAGATAATAGTTACCTTCCCTTGAGTCTGTTTCAAATCAGCTAAAATTCTTCGCAACCATACTCCTTGACGTGTTGTTGTAGTAACAGCCATGTATTCTCTGCTTTTGAGGAAGAGAAGGCTGTAGAGGGTTATTTCTTTAAGCTCCAACAAATAGCTCCTGTGCCCATAGTAAAAATGTAATTGGTTGTGCTCCTTTGATCCTCCATGCATCCTCCCCAATCACTATCTGAAAATCCATACAGCTTAAAGTTGTTAGACTGTTTGTACCAAATACCGCATTTTGGGATTAATTTGAAATTTTGTGAAATTAAAAAAAATCTTGGATTCTCTAAATTTTGTTGTGAGAAATTTTTAAGAAAATCCTAATCGAGCGACTTAACTGGAATTGGTGATAATAATTCTTGGGACTTGTGTGAAACTGTTGGACAATTGGAATTCTTGATTTATTTGGGAAAGTGTGGCAATGGGAAATTAAACTAAATTAGGGCCATGAGAGTGATTTGGAAATTATTAAATGAAAAGAGGGATTTAACCTATAGGAGTCCAGTGAAGGAATAAATTTTATTTTATGAGTGATGGCCTTGTGTGACAAAGGAATGTTGGAAAGGATTTTGGGGTGTAAAATTGCCTAAGTGTAGGGAAGAGAAAATAAGACTCAAGTGGGTGGCATGTGGTGATTAGTCTTGATGCCTTAGGGCATTTTTGTCCATTTGGACTCAAATTATTTAAAAAGACTTATAAAAATTTGAACTACCCTCTTTTCTCTCTTCACACACGGAAATATACACACATATCTTCGGACTTGGCTTCCCTCTAGAAAAATCACTCCATATCTCCCTCCAAAAGACACATGCTTGGTTTGAAAAAAAAATAAGAAATAAACTATGACCACTTATTTTTTTTACCCATTGCATCTATAGATCCAATGGGTAGGATTCCCTCCAGATCATCTAGAATCTCGAGGGGAACCTCATTCCATATCTTCCCCAAGACCCTTCTTCCTTCATCCCTATGCCATACACATATTTTTACCTCTTATCAAATCCTTTCTCGGTTGAATCTTTCTTATGGAGGTTCAGATTCGTTCATTGAGGCTTAGAAGGAAGAAGGTGAGTAGATTTTCCTTTTTCCTTCTTGATTTGTCCATCTCTTGCCCTAAATGTTCAAGGGTTAGGGTTCATCTTTGGGAGTTTTTTTTATTTTGGTTGGGGTCCATAATGGCTCATGTTTTTCTTGTGTGTGTGATCGAAGTGGAAGGGAGCCATCCTTCCTTGCGTATTGGAGAGGGGAAACATGATGGCAGGAAGGAGAGAAGGAAGTTGAGCAACCGAAAGGTAAGAGGGAGAGCCACTCATGCTTGTTCTATGCAAAATTTCTGATTTAAAGTCTCGTTATGTATTGCTCCTATAATGGATGCTGAATGTGGAAGTTTATCAACATGAATGTGCTTGTGTGGGTTGTTAATTGAGAGTTAGCATATGTATATATAGGTAATTGGTATATGAAAGTTCTGGTTAGAAATATCAAGGTTGAGCTCTATGTGAAGATGAGATGGGTAGATTTTGTCTATATGCATCTAAAGGAAAATTTTGGAATGCGTGGCTGAGGTAATGGGAGATGGTGGCTACTTAAATTGTAGAAATGCTGATGTTTAGGCCAAAAGTATTTCTATCTTGATTTGGTAGCCAAAACTAGGAAGTTAGACAAGGATTGTATTATGGAATTGTGGTGCTAAAGTAAGTTGCTGTCATTTTTGCTGCTATGGAAGCTTTGGCTTAATTACACCACTAAATGAGCTCCAATTGATTTGAAACTTGATATCCCACTTGTATTGATACTATGAAACATGCTTGCAAAGGTTTATTGGAATCCAACTCCATTAAACCTCCCAATTTCTCTTGATTATCTTAGTTTCCCAAAATCAGAATTCTTTTCTGTAGGTATACTTTCTAAGATAGAAATATACACAAATCAAGTCCTTTTGGCTTGAAATTTTTATAATGAATTCCTTGGCATGCGTAGTTAAGGATTGGATAGTTTCATAGTGTTTGGGAAGCAATTACTAGGTCAAATACTTTTGAAACTAAAGATACTATAGAAATTAGAATAATCTGATCAGTCTAAATGAAGCTGTGCTAGACTGTCCAAATGGACAAATTTTGCTTTGAATTTTTATGGGAGGATGTCATAACACTAGATTATGAGTCTACCAAGTTCCATGGGATTTGGAATTGTTTTAGTGGGTCAATGGCATGTAAAACTGAGATCCTCATGCTGCAGAGGCAGTCTGGGCAGCAGCTGCGAGAATGTAGTTTTGAAGGGGCAAACAAAGTATTTCTTTATGAAATTTTTATCTAAGATTCTAGACATACTAGGGATGTTGCCTACCAAATTTCATAAATTTTGGAGTCGTGAGGACTGCCCAGTAAATTCATAAAGTCCAGGATCCAAAATTTGGTCTTAAACAGAGCATGTGTAGAATTTATATTGGTTTAGAGGGGATTGGCTTCTATGCTTTGTAGGAAAAGGTAATCAATACATAAAGGAGTAGTCTCATGGCTTTTAGCTCCTAGATAGGTTCATTTAATGGTGAAATGTAAACACCTCTCTCTTCATTTTGAAATGTAATTTTTGTGTCTTGATACCCTCTTAATGCTTGAACTTTGGTAAATTATGAAAGTGAAATAATCAATCTTGTATGAACAAGAATGACAAATTACTTTATTCTTGTCTCTTGTTATCATTTTATGTATGTGGAAATCGTTACTCTTCCTAATATTTAGGCCAATTACATATGCATATATATACACATAAATAAATGTGTGTGTCTGTTAAGGGAGTTGCCAATACTATATTGTAGGATACGTGTAAGTGAGTGCCACTTTCATTTTATCATGTATAATGTGGTCATAATTATTTTACTAATGTTTCATTAATAATTGATGTTGTATACTCAGAATCATCTTATATGAAAGGTGAACTTTTGAGATACAATTTTTATGTAAGGAATTGAATTCTTTGCCTCTTATTTAGAAATGGAACCTCTATTGGTATTATGTTGAGGCTCGGGTTGAGCTTGGCTCCTAAGGGGCAAACGAGTTATGATGGCAATTATAACAAGAAAATTGAATTTCAGTGGCGACTTTTTAGTGGCGACTTTTAAAATTGTCACAAAAAGTCGACTTTTGGTGGCGACTAAATAAGTCGTCACTAAAAGTTGAGTTAGAGCCGCCACCAATAGTCACACTTTTAGTGGCGACTTTTTAGAGTCGCCACCAAAAGTTGAATTTTTTTTAATAAAGTTAAAAAAAAATTAGACTTTTATTAGCGACTTTCATAGTTGTCACCAAAAGTCAAATTTTTAAAAAAAATTAAAAAAATTCAATTTTTTTAAAAAATTAAAAAATTAGACTTTTGGTGGTGACTAAGTTAATTTAAAAATAATAATAAAAAATATTAGAATTTTAAAAAAATAATTAAAAAATAGACTTTTGGTGGCGACTTATGGAAGTCGCTACCAAAAGTCAATTTTAAAAAAATAAAAAATATTGAAATTTTTTTTAAAAAAATAAAAAAATCAAACTTTTGGTAAATTGATTTAAAAAAAAGAAAAAGAAAAGTCAAAACTTTTTAAAATAAAAATTAAAAAAATCAGACTTTTGGTGGTGACTCTTGTAGTCACCACCAAAAGTCCGACTTTTGGGTGCGACTCCAACAATCACCACCAAAAGTCAATTTTTTTAAAAAAAATTCTATTTTTTAGATAAAATAAAAAAAATAGACTTTTGGTGGTGACTCTTATAGTTGCCACCAAAGTCGCCACCAAAAGTCCGACTTTTGGTTACTACTCCCATAGTCGCCACCAAAAGTCAATTTTTTTTTTAAAATTCTGATTTTTTAGATAAAATAAAAAAAAATCAGACTTTTGGTGGCGACTCTCATAGTTGCCACCAAAAAGTCTATTTTTTTTAAAAAAAATAGAAAAGTTAGATTTTTTAAATAAAATTAAAAAAATTAGACTAGTCTCCACCAAGAGTCTAATTTTTTTTAAAAAAAATTAAAGAAGTCATTTTTTATTTTATTTAAAAAATTCAATTTTTTTATTTTTTAATTTTATTTAAAAGAAATTCAAATTTTTTAATTTTTTTAAAAATCATATTTTTGGTGGCAATTAAGTCTGATTTTTTTAGCCGAAACCAATTTTTTTTTTGAAATTAACCGAAGTCAGAATTTTTATGGTTACTTCTATAATAATAATATATTTTCTTTTTGTTAAGTTAAATATTGTTTTATTTCTGTTTTATACTATTTTTGACTTAAAATAATTTTAATAGGTTATATATATATATATATAATATTTTGCACTTACATAACACAAATAAAGTGGTGGCAGGATAGCAAGACACACATGGTTGCAAGCAAAGGACCCAGGTTCGAATCTTAGGTATGCATATGTATACAAAAAAATTAAGTCACATCAAGACAGCGAGTTATTGGATCGACTAAGACCCGCATGAGTCGAATGGGTCTCGGGTCAATCCGACGGGCCAACCCGGATCCAAAAAGATGGCGAGTGACTTTTGATGGCGACTAGTTTTTTGTGGCAACTAATCGCCACCAAAAGTCACTTTTTCTCACGAATTTTTTTTTTGCAATAAAGATGACTTTTGGTGGCAACTATAGTCGCCACTAAAGGGTGGCTTTTGGTGGCGACTCATCAGCCACGGACTTACGCCAACAACTTTAGTCGCCACTAAAAGTCTTTTTTTTTGTAGTGAATGTGGGAAACCCGGGTTGAGCTTGACTCCCAAGGGGTGACTTATTGGTATTATGATTGAGGCCTGGGTTGAGCTTGGCTCCCAAGGGGTGAATTATTTATTTATACTCTTTGTCCTGGAATGGTGGATCAGACTCCATTTAATTATTTATAGTCTCTATCTTGGAACGGTGGATGAGATCCTATTTAATTATTTGTAGTTTCTATCCTGGAATAGTGGACGAGACCTCATTTAATTATTTATAATCTCTGTCTTGGAATGGTGGACGAGACCTCATTTAATTATTTATAGTCTTCGTTTTAGAACGGTCGACGAGACTCTATTTATCTAATCACAACTTTTGTCATGGAACGGTGGACAAGACTTATTTATTTGATCGTCACTATTATTAAATTAAATGTCTTGGAACTGTTGGCAGTATTAAAAATAATAAATGTGTGTGCTTATCTATAAGTATTCTTCTTGTGGGGACTCGAGTCTTAGTTATATATATATATATATATATATAGGTGTTTGCCTACTAATAATCTATTATGGAATGGATTAAGATGAGCTTAGTAATCCACTTATGATGCATGATTTAGGGGATGCTTGTATGTGTATGGTAGGACGTCTTACTTGACTTGCAGGTTATATAAGGTGAGTCCTTGGTCTTATGTTGGTGGATGGGATCGCTCTTTGTGTCCCATCCTTGTGAACAGTACACATATCATATTTAAATTTATGGTTATTTTTCCCTTACTAAGTATCTTCATACTTATTCCTTTCTTTGTGTACCGCTGCAAGTTTTGTATTAGAAGACGAGTCTTTGTATGAGGAATAATGGAGTCCTCGGGTCTGCGTTCCTCTATCTTGGAATGCTAGTACGTCTAATTAGTTGGGTGTCTAAGTTACTCTGTAGTTATATAGAACACCTAGGAAATCTTGTGTTGGTAGTAAAAATGAACCTATATATATTATATTTATTTCATGTGTTAATGGCTTGAGGTTAGGCTTATGACAATTGACGGAGTCCACCTCCATGCCAGTCATATTCCCAAATTAGGGCGTGATAGTGCCAGTCGCACAAATAATATAGTGATAAATGAGTAAGAGTATTGTTCCTAAGAGGACTAACTAGTTAACTGCTCAAGAAACTCAAACGTAATAGTCAAACAAATCAATTTGGATCAAAGGTCAGTCTAATTGAAAATTGAATGGTAAAATTTAAAACACAAAATATTCTTTTATACTATTTTCACAATTAACAACGAACACACACACAATTTCTGATGAAATTAACTTAATAAAAGACCTAGGGATACTAATCCCCCTTTTCCGTCCTAAGAATTGCTAACTCTCTCTAGCACATGTGATTCTAATCAATTATATACTTTAATCTTAGGTTTTCTAATGGTTTAAAATGATTCTCCCAAACCTAAATTAAGCTACTCAACTCTAATACAATCCCTCATATAAGTTAAACCTAATAAGCATTATCCTAATTGGATTAAGTGAGATTAATTAATATTCCTATTAATTAACAAGGAAAAACCCTTAAGGTTCAAGCGCTCGCTCTATCATTCAATGTTCTTGATATCGGGCATTTTTATATACAATTTAGTCTCTATCTTAGTCCTATTGCTATTTTTAATATTGCCAACTGTCCTATTATATCATATTTTGGATTTATTAAGTGTAAATTAATTATAGAATAAATATGGTTCAATTTCATAATTTTATCCCAATTAATTCAATTATTTTTTTAGATAAATTATTAGAGAGTAATTTGTTGACATGGACGAAAGGATGATGTGGCATTGACTGGGCGCTGATGTAGCAATTAGGGCTGACTGGATTGATTGGTCCCCACTATTCTGCATTTTTTAGCAAAGAGAAAAGCAGCTTTTGCTTTAACAGCATAGGCTTTCTGCAGCAACCAGAAGCAACTAATAGCAGATAACAATAGCAAGGCATCAGTAGCTGCAGCAGAAGGAAGGAACAGTACATGGAGCTTTTTTGAATTACATTTTCATCCCATTCTCTCCTGGCTGGTTAAGAGGCATCAGAACACCATTTTGTAGCTATTGAAGGCTTCTTCCTCCACATTTTCTGTTGTATTTCATTTTTCTTCTTCCCCTCCTCTTTGAGTATTTTAGCCACCATGGAAGGCTAAAACATCTTATAGTCAGTCCACATAATCTGGATTTAAGCTTGAACCCTATTTGGTTATTAATCAGATAAGTCTCCATTATTCTTGTTCTATTTTTTGTTCTTTATTGCCTCTCTATTTTTATATCCATATTCTTTTTCTGATTAGAGTGGTATATGGTTACGATTACCATTTTAATCTCTTTTTTTGAGGAATAATATAGTTATGCATGTATGGATGTTATTGTTGTATGTGTATAACATATTTGGTTAGGGTTATATCATATTTCATTAGGTTTGGGTCAAGGCTAGTGAAATCTAGTTCTAGATGATTTTTCTAGAAAACTTTAGGAATTTTTAAGTGGCAGAAATCGACAAGTTAATGAGGGTTATGATGGATAGAACTCTGGGGAATTGTGGCTGGTTACATGTTTGTGTGAATTTTGTTTCTGTATTCTGTCTCTATTCGGTGACTATGTGTTTTGTTATTGTTTTGTTCTCTTATAGCTTAGGATTAATATTCTATTTTAGTCCTTAATTATGCACTCACCACCCATATGGTAATTAGTTGTAATCATTAGTAGATAATTAGTGTAGGTTAGAGTAGAATAGTGTTAGAACAATTAATTAGGCAATTTAGAAGCAAGGTTCCAAGAGTGAAATGACCTGGGAAGACTACTATACTGCAAGTTGCCACGAATCTAATTCTGGGCAACTCGGCGGTCGTAGTGGCGCGAATTAGAATTTTGACGCCATTGCCAGGGAGCCAATTCACTTCTAAGTTGTCTAATTAGTTATTTATTTGTGTCTTTGTTTGATTTTCAGTTGTTTAGTGTTGCTGTAGTGGTTTACAAGTTTTGGAGTCATTTTCTCAAAAACTAGTCAAAACTAGCCAATTTCCTTACCAGCGAAAAACCTAACTATCTCCGATTGACCTAAAACTTGGTAGGCCACTAGTTTTTGACATTTTAAGCATGTTGCTTCCTCTACTTTGCCTTTGGCCTAGTACGGGGTCGTCATTTTCCCAAATTCCATCGTTTAGACCCTTTTTTCTATTTTTTAATTTTTTTAATTTTTAATTAATTGTGATTTTTAGTGTGATTTTTGTAGATCAAATTTTTAAGTTCTGTTTTTTGTTTTTGTTTCTCCAACTTGAGAAGGATTTTTCTAAGAAAAATTAGATTTTTCTGAGATACTTCATTTTTTTCGTGATTCTCATCAGTTGGATCTTAGTATGCAGCTTTTGCCAATTTTAGTGTTTTTGTTGTTTTCTTGTGAATTTTGCCCTTCCTAGTATATGAGAAGGTCTCTTAATGTGGACTTACCACCTTTTGATCCTGAAATTGATAGGACCTTCCATAGGCTAGTAAGAAGCAATAACATTAGGAGTAGTTTCCTTCGTGCTTTTCGTATGTGTATCATCTTTCTAGCCTATAATAAGGTTTGTCAAGAAGAATTGGCTAATTTTGATCAAACATTGGATAGGCCCTATTTGTAGGCTAGTTAGAGTAGTTGTGTTAGAAGTATTGTAATTGTTGTTATTGTAGTGTAGTTGTTGTTTTTCTGGCATTGTTGTTTTTTATAGAATCAGAGTTCAATTCTATTTTGAGATAGCTTTTAGTGAGTCAAATTAGGACCTTGACCATGGATCTAGAATCCATATTAAGGCACCTAACCTTTAGGCAAGAACAACAAGAGCCACCACCATCACCCTTTCTCCCTCCACCTTCTTTATTTGTGAGTGGCATAGATTCCTCATATACATATAGGACTGACCAATTCCTATACTTCCAAGCAAGTACAGAGTCCTATATAGGAGTTTACCATGGCCTTAGGGAGTTTCAGCAAGATCCTCAACAGTATGCATATTACCCCACCACTTACATTTCTGAATTGCACATCCAAACCTAGGGTATGAGAGCTTATCCTATCCATCATATGAGCACAAAATTCATGCTCCTTTCCTTAATGAATTACCCCTTCCAGCCACCCCTAGAGAGCTAGAATCAAACTTAGATGAAATGTTTCAATAGTTGGCCACAAATAACCTGCTGTTCCAAGATAGTGGTCCACTTTCTCGACCCATGGTCGACCTAGGAGCCAAAGATAGTGTTATTTCGCTAAATGATGGCACTCAATTAAATGATGGTCTAGCCCTCAAATCTAAATTAGAGGAATTAGAAGAGCTAGATGGGCAAAATAGGGAGTCCCCTTCCTCCAGTGGTACAAGAGAGAAAAGTGAGTATGAAGAAGCTGATAAAGATGAGTTCTCTTTCCTTCATAGACCATTACCTTCTCCAAATAAGGTCATCTAACCTAAGACTATTGAGCTTGAATTAGAAAAAGAAATATAACCCTTAGGAGAAGAAGAGGTAAACATAAAAGTGCTAGAGTTAGATTGAAAAATAAGAATGAGTTTATGGGAGATCTAGATTTTAATTGTGACTGTCATACTTGCCATGCATGCATTGAGATAGAAAAAGCTTTGAAACTTGGCAATTTTGATGATTTTGTTGAACATGAGCTGAATGCACTTGCATATGAATCTGTACTTCAACCTAAATTGAATGCATTTGAATCTGAACTTGCATCTGAATTTGAATATGAAATTGCATTTGCTTCTATAAATGCATCTGAATTTGAATATGAAATTGCATTTGATTCTATAAATGCATCTGAACTTGCATCAAATTTTTCAATTACAATTGATTTTGCACCTACACTTGAATTTAAGGCTTTTGAATCTAAATGTGCAATTAATTCTGACTTTGAATGTGCAAGTACATCTGACATTGCATTTGAATCTGATAGTGCATGTGCATTTGCATCTGAATATGACTCCAATTTCGCCTCTGTTTCCATTGTAAATTTTGATTCTGTCCCTTGTGTTTTTAATTTTATTTCTAGGTTAGATTTTGTTTTAGGTGATAGTCTTTGTTTAGATAATTCTGTTTAATTGTGTTTTACATAGCAATTCTCTTTTAGATAATTCTTGTTCTGATAGATTTAAGAGTAGGATTTTTAATTTTAATTATTTTTAGAAAGTAGCTCTCTTTTTTCTTTAAATGGTGTTTTAGTTAGTCCTTGTCCTTCTTTCCCTTCTTTTTGTTTTTCTCTTGGTTCTTCTCACCCCTCCATGGCGAGCGGAGCTTCTTCTATTTTTCTTTAGGTTGGTGATTTAAATTCAATTCTTTCTATCATTTTACCTGCTGGTAAGAAAAACTTTTGGAAGAAGCCAGTGTCACACAATTGGAAGATGTGGAAACGGTGCGCCACCACTGATAAGGCTGTTTCTTTTTCCCTTTTTTCTCTTTTATTTTCATGTCCTCTGACTTGCTGTACTTTGATGATGATACATGTTGATTTGCATTGAGGACAATGCAAAATTTAAGTGTGGAGGGAGAATGAAATGGTCTTTGCTTTTAAATTTCATGCATTTTTTTAAAATTTTCTGTTCTGTTTTTGTGTTTTTGTTATGTTTCTATCCTTTTTCTACATTTTTTGGAGTAATTAGTTTGTGTTTTTAGTGCATAAAATTTTAGATTGTTTTAATTTAGTTTTTAATGCTTTCTTTTTGGTTTTTGGAAGAAGAATTTTGTTGTGGAAATACGCTTGCTAGAATAGTTTAGGTTTGAATTGTTTTTGCATGATTAGAATTTTAACCTTGTTTTTATAGAGTTCAAGCTTAAATGGCAATAAATTTTGTTTCAATGAAATTTTAGTGATAGTCTTTAAACTGTGAGGTTTTGAGCCAAATTGTAAAATAATATTTTTTTCTTGATGTATGTTGCTTATCATCGATTTTAACTCTAGAATTTGTCTTGGATGTTAGTTGAGACTACATTTTACATGTGCATGCTTGGAGATGATTTAGGCATTTCTTTGTGAACCATTTTCAACCAAATGGCCATCCTATGTGTTGTTTCCATTGTGTGCCATTTTGTGCCTTGTTTCCACTTTCCTTCTTACATTTTCCACCACTTTTCTTCCCAAACCAGAATTTTTGGTTCCCAATTTGAGATGTGAAGAGCATTTAAATTCTTTTCGAGATTTGATGTACTATAATTTTTGTGAATTTTGGGATGTTTTGAAATGAATATTTCTCTCTACTCTTTAGCAAAAAGAAAAAAAATGGCCATTCAAGATAAAAGATATATATATATATATATATATATATATATATATATATATATATATATATATATATATATATATATATATTGTGATTAAAAAAAATAATGTTGACGGCGAAAAGAAGAAAATGAAAAAGAAATAGAGGAGTAGATAGAACTTTTTATACCTAAAATTTATTTCATTCTCTTGTAATGTCATAGCTAATGCTCTTTATGTTCGTAAGTTGTTTCCTTTATTTCTCCAAATTGTTTCCACACTTTATCCTTGTTTTTCCTTCACTTTCTTGAGTTGTTTTCCACCTTTGTTCTGTTTTTCTCTCTTCTTTCCATTGTTTTCAACCCAACATTACATTACATCTTTGTAAAGTCCTTTTGATTCAAGCATGCATGTGAAATTGATTAGTGGAGATTTTAGACACTTGACAAGCTTATGGTAGTGAATTTTGTGATAAGTTGAATTTTGAGTGATTTACCCTAGACACTTGAGAGAATAGAGAGTAAATACATCCCTTGTGAGGAGGCTAATTACTTGAATTCCTTCTTGTCAAATTAAATTGCCATGATGCTTAGAATTTTAGAAAGTTAAGATTCATTTTCTTTAAGTGCTGAATCTTTTCAAATATTAATTATTCCATTCTTGTATGCTTTCCATACTTTTCCTTTGGTGCCTTTTGGTGATTTGAATATTATTTTGCCCAGGAGTGCAAAAGGTTAAGTGTGGAGGATTTGCTATCGGCAATTTTGATATACAATTTAGTCCTTATCTTAGTCCTATTGCTATTTTTAATGTTGCCAACTCTCTTATTATATCATATTTTGGATTTATTGGGTGTAAATTAATTATAGAATTAATATGGTTTAATTTCATAATTTTATCCCAATTCATTCAATTATGTATTTTTCAGATAAATTATTGGAGTGTAATTTGCTAACATGGACAAAATGATGATGTGGCATTGACTGGGCACTGATGTGGCAATTAGGGCTGATTGGACTGACTGGGCCCTATTGTTCTGCACTTTTCAGCAAAGAGAAAAACAACTTTTGCTTTAATAGCATGGGCTTTCTATAGCAGCCAGAAGCAACTAGCAATAGATAGAAACAGCAAGGCATCAGTAGCTGCAGCAGAAGGAAGGGACAGCACATGGAGCTTTTTTGAATTACATTTTCATCCCTTTCTCTCCTGGCTGGTTAAAAGGCACTAGAACACCATTTTACAGCTGTTGAAGGCTTCTTCTTTCACATTTTCTGTTGTATTTCGTTTTTCTTCTTCCCCCTCTTTGTGTATTTTAGCCACCATGGAAGGCTAAAACATCTTGTAAGCAGTCCACATAATCTGGAGTTGAGCTTAAACCCTCTTTGGTTGTTAATTAGATAAGTCTCCATTATTCTTGTTCTATTTTCTATTTCTTATTGCCTTTCTTTTTTTATATCAATATTCCTTTTCTGATTAGAGTGGTATATGGTTATGATTACTATTTTAATCTCTTTATTTGAGGAATAATCTAGTTATGCATGTATGGATGTTATTTTTGTATATGTATAATATATTTGGTTAGGGTTATATTAGATTTCATTAGGTTTGGATCAAGGCTAGTGGAATCTAGTTCTAGATGATTTTTCTGGAAACTTTAGGAATTAAAACCAAGTGGCATAAATTGACAAGTTAATGAGGGTTATAATAGATACAACTATGGGGAATTGTGGCTGGTTATATGTTTGTGTGAATTTTGTTTCTGTATTCTATCTCTGTTCTGTGGCTGTGCATTCTGTTAATGTTCTGTTCTATTATAGCTTAGGATTAATATTCTATTTTGGTCCTAATTATGCACTCACCCCCCAATGGTAATTAGTTGTAATCATTAGTAGATAATTAGTGTAGGTTAGAGTAGAATCGTGTTAGAACAATTAATTAGGTAATTTAGAAGCAAGGTTTCAAGAGTGAAACGACTTGGGAAGACTACTATACTGCAAGTTGCCATGAATCTAATTCTGGGTGACTTGGCGGTTATAGTGGCGCGAACTAGTTCTACAAATATCTCCCTCGCCAAAGTTCGATGAAAGCAACAAGTGAGCAATAAAGTGATCAATTTTAAAGCAAGCATAATGGAAATGAATGATAGGAATGTATTTATTGAATAGAAATCAAAAGTTTAGAGAGAAAACAACTCCTAATCAGCGATTAGGTTCATAGTAACCTTAGAATAGGAAGGTTAGCTAATCATAGCTCTAAAAGAACCAAAAGTAGAAAATCTAATAAACTTCATGAAATCGAAGTTGAGTTGGCAAGAATCGGGCTTAGCAAGCTTTAGAAATGGATTCCTCCTCTTCCTTCAGCAGAAACGGTGCTCTCCCTTGTGTCTCAAACTCATAGTAACCTAAAAATGTTGCCTTTTTTCTATTTAAATGTCCCACAGCAAACTACAGAAATTCGTCTTGCTACTATAGCAGTACCATCTAACTGCTATAGTGGAAGAACTCACTTAATCAGGCTGGAGTCAGGACCCATTGCTATAATGGTACATGCCCATTGCTATAGCGGTGGAAGGCAGAGAGTAGGCTCCTGGGACTGTTAGTATAGTGGCACTAGTCCACAGCTATAGCAGTAAGAGGTAGAGAATGATGTATTGTAATTTTCAACTGCAGCCACTATAGCGATATAGATCCATCACTATAGCGGTGGATGGCAAAAGATCAGTCTTCAAAGCTTTAGAAATACAACATTTACATGTGTAACCTCCTTGTAACACCTCAAAAAATGGCATATGAATATACATATATTATAGGATATACCTCAGTAGTAGCCTATATATTTTCCTGAATAATCCTAATATTCATAACTATACAAATTGTAAATTACAATTAAATAAATAAACCCTTTAAATACCGTAGGACCTATGTGGCCTATAGGATTACAGAGCATTTCTACTAGTCCATTTGGAACCCTCCAACTAAATGGAGTTTATCTCCAAGCCTCTAACGTCCAACGGTTCCCACATCCTTCTCAGTTGCTAAATTTGAAAATAGTAATAGAGAGCGTGAGTTTATCAAAAACTCAGCGAGTAAATAACTGTGCAATAAAATAGAGCACAAGTGCAAATACCAGCCTTACTACCATAATCAAAATAAATACTACTAGCACATATTAGTATGATATAAAATATATATAACGTACCTTACCATGTAACCAAGACCCGTGATTCAGTGTGAGTCTACAATCTCACAAAACAATTTATAAAATAATCCTCAAACACATAAAAAGAGTAAATAAACATCTACTCCAAAATGCATTATGTAATGCATGATGTATAATGCATTTTCCACATCCTTTCCACACTTACCACATTGAAGACTAACCCTCAATGGGTTTATTCAGAGGTCTATCCTTCTGTTCCTTCTTACAATGTGGACAAATGCATTATGCAATATCCATTTTTTTCCCACACCATATTGAAGACTAGCCTCAATGCTTATGCATACCCATTGACACCACTCAACGATATTACAGAATGGATAGCTTCTCACTCCATTTTCGGACATTTCCACTTCTCATAATATAAATATGTAAATGATGATATGCAACACATTTTCCCACACAAACATCTCATAAAACATACCACATCAATTCACCACTCAACATATGCCATATCAATTCACTGGTTTAAATATAATTAAACATATAAATCCCAATCCCACAAAGTAAATCTCGTCATCATTAAATGAAATTGCTTAATCTATTTATTACCACTAACTAGGGAATTTCATTGATGAATTCCAAACTATGGTGTGAATGAGATTTATATTGAACTAGGCCAATTTTCAAGTAAAACTTAGATGGCAAGGTTTTCTACTCACCTTGATGTCGATAAAGTTTACCACTCAAAAGTCCCAGGAGACAAAGCCAAAGAAGCTCCAAAGTCACTTGGAATCAACCCTAATCAATAACTAAATAAAACAAAGAAAATCCTTACCACTGATACCAACCTTTGGTCATTATTTTGGTTATAACTCTTAACTGGTAAGGATTCTTTAAACAAATATTATACCATTGGAAACTAGACTCAAAGATCTTTCTAACGATATAAAGTTTGCTAAAAACGGAGTCTGGACGAAGGAGTTATGGCCATTTGAAAATGGACCAAAGAGGATGTCCGATGTCTGGTCCCTTAGGCGCCATCCGTGGTGCTTGGGGTGCCAGACCCTCAACTTTATGTCCAATTTCAAGGGCTTGGCATTTGAGGTGCTATACATGGTGCCTAGGGGGCTAAGACCCTTCAAGTTCACTCAAGGGTGATGCTGAGGTATCATGACTTCGACTTTGGGAGTTCTTTGCGGATTTGGCCTATATTTGGCTAATTCTTCATCGTTTTCCATGATTTTTTCCATGAAATCTCATCCTTGATGTCTAAGTAGAATTTAGACACCAAAATTTTCATTGAGAAATGAAGTCAGAATCTTGATTTTACCCCATATACCCTTAAAACTAGAAAATAGGGAAAAGTTCAGGAAATTGGAATCCCTACCTAGATTCCTTGCTTTCCTTAGGTTGTTTGGCCTCCAATGCCTTGCCCCACCACCGGAGAAAAGATCTCCAAAGCTCGTTGAGAATTTGGGTAGAAAGGTAGAGAGAGAAGAGAGAAAGAGAAAGAGGAAATGAGGAGAGATAGAGAAAAGTGAAGGGTGAAGAAAAGGAGGTGGGACCACATATATATACCCGCCCATGGTAAAATTATTACTTTATTCCTAGGTAACTCTTGGTTAACCTTAGTGGTGACAAACTCATAATTTTTTCAATTTGGGTATTTCCTATATTCTAAAGGCCACCTAGTTTAAAATACCATCCACAATAAAATACCTGATCTAATTATTTATCTCCATTTCCGTAAATAATATCCAAAAAGAATAAATTAAATATGGAAAAATTAAAAATAACCAAATAATTCCATTAAAATAAATGGAAATTTTCATTATCACAATTGTAATACCGCCAATTACGTGATTCCAAAATTGGCGGGTATTATACTCCTCAGCAACTCAACCTACACCAAATTACAATAAACCCATTAAATCGCAGGTCGGAGACATGAAATTACTCACACTAATCTAAAATCTAAGAAAACCTAAAATAAACTAAAACATTCAGAACATGGGTAAAGATTCACAAGCCAAGCCAAGAATGAGACCAAAAGAGAGGGTATTTAGCACCAAAATGGTGCTAAATCCAGAACTTAACATTGTACCCTAATTTCATCTGGCTTTTGCATTAACCTCATTAAATGCATCAATTCTTCTTTGCACCTTTTCCTTGTTCCATGTTGCGACTATTCTTCTTTGTAACTATGCTCGAGATTGCTACTTCTTAGTCATGACTTCAGCCATATTTCCATCACATTACTAAAGTTCTTAATTGTAATTCCTGTTTTGCCACTGTGGCATCCACTGTTTTCATCGTTGAGGATTTCTTTCTTGGTCCGACGTCACATATCCTTCTACTTCATTCATCCAAATGTTGGGTAAGGTTTCTTTTTTCTTTTTCCAAATTTTGGTTAGGGTTTGGGCATTTCTTAGGATTTGGAGGAGATTAGTACAATTTAGTTTTGGACTTTTCTTCTTTTTACTAAGGTCAAAAGGTGGGACCAGAGTGTTGCTAACCTTGATGGCTACATGTTTTTTGTTTAATATTTTGTTTGATTGTGTTTGTCTACTTGTATGTTCCTGCCCTCCCATTAGGTTTTCTATTATTTTTTCTATTTAGATAGAATAAAAAAAGCTCTTGGCCCACCACGTTTTAGAAGCTCGGCCATTACATTTCGAAGTGATGAACATAGAAAAAGGTATGAGGACAATGCTATTGGTCGAAGAATAGTCAAGGAAAAAGGATTTAACTTGGGCTCTGAGGAGTATCCTGAAATTCAGGAATACATTAAGACTAGAGGATGGTCAAAGTTGTGTGAACCAAAATTTATTGGTGTTCTGAGATTGGTCTATAAGTTTTATTCCAACTACTATAGAATAGAAAGAGACCCTATGAGTGAGTATCATATTGAGGTAAGGAGAGTCAAGGTTCAACATATACCTGAGGCCATCGAGAGTATTTATGAGTTGTGTATAAAGAGTTTAACTCTAAAGACTTCAAAGCCATATGGAAAGCTAACCTTTGGAACCTTGAAGAAGTCTTAGGAGCTATTAACTAATCGGGTACAGTTTAGGGTGTGGATAAAAGAATAAGCCTTGTAAGAACAAGAGATCCCAACTTTTCCCCGTCCTAAAAGCTTGGTAAACCTTCATTCAAAGTTCCCTTTTACCATCAAGTAATAGTTCAGATGTGTCTGGAAAGAGGCCTTATTTGATTTAGTGCATTATGAAAGGACTACCCTTAGATGTAGGAACAATGATAACTGAAACTATTGCAAGGCTGGCTTAGGTAAATCCTAGTATTTTAGCTTATCCTTTTATGATCTCTGGGTTTTTGAAGAATTGTAAGGTAATTGTGTTTCAAGAGTAGCATATTCCTGCTGCTAAGCATCTTACTACTACTTGTATCTCTAGGGGTGATAATCATCTGAAACGACGGCTCAAGAGGCCTTCACAAGAAGAGGCAAACATATTAGCAGCAATGATTGAGATAGTGAAAAGACAGGGTAAAATCATCGTTGAATTTTTGGAGAAGCTTGGAGAGACTTTAGGATGAACCCATCAGTTTAATGCTTCTTAGTTACCTTGTTATGACATGGGTCAATCCTCTATAGCTCAAGGGTTGATGGAGGAATATGAAGATGCTAGCAGCAGTAGCGATGATGTGGATGACATGGAGGATTAGAACTTTTTAGTTAGCCCATTTTGTTTTATTTCTTTGTCTAAGTTTTATTTTATTTTTTTCTATGAAGCTCGTGATTTATTTTCTTGGTATTCCTCTTTTGAATGTTTTTGTCTATGGGTCTATATATATAAGAACCTCTAAAGATATAACTATTTCATATTTTGTAATCAATTTGGTGCGCACAAAATACATTTTGTGGAATATATTTGGTTCATATTGGGTAATCATTCGGTTCATATATTTTATCATGTACCCTAAGACCATTTCATATTCTCTTTTTGTGTAGCATATTAATGATTATGCCATTATGTTAAATTATGGCATTTTCTATCACATTGAGGACAATGTGCATCAGAGGTTTGGGGGAGTTATTATGGTTGTTGTTGAGTTAGTGATGGTTTGTGAGTGAGTATGATATGTTCTATTTTTGTTTATGTGTTTTGGTTTGGATGTGCTTGTAATCTAATCTTGAATAGCCATGCAAAAAATTTTCTTCTTTTTCTCAAATTGATTACATCTATAGCTTGAAAAAACTAATTATGTGTGGAAGATTAAAATAACTTTGTAATTTTGCCTCTGGATGATGTTTTAAGAAGGTAATTTTGCACTGAGGTAGCAACATTAAGTTTTTTTGTAAATCTGATTTTCAACAAGTTGAGACTTCCTTTGATTCTTATGAAAATCTTTAATGATTTGAAATTTCAATCTCTCGAAAAAGTCCAATAAGGGGATACGTTTAAAAAAAAGTTTCTCTTTAAAAAAATTATAATAATAATAATAATAAAGCTAAGCCCTTGAGAACAAAAAGATTCATAGTGAGATAGTAACTCAAGTAATTAGAGAATGTTTTGGGATGAAAAAGATCATCAGCTTGTTGGGATATGCATTTAGTTTCACTTTCTGTTGCTATTTCTCATTTAATTACTTTCTTATAAGAACATTATCTTGATGAAATTTTATGAAGCTAATTTTAGTTTTCTACCATGGTGATGTTTTCCACTATTCAGCTTCACTCTTTTCACTTTGTTACAGAAGATTTTGTATGTTTGTTTGAGTTAGTTGTGTGCTCTTTTTTTTTTTTGGTTTAGAGTTGTTTTGCTTGACGGCAAGCAAAATGTCAAGTTTGGAGGAGTGTTAATATCCTAATTTTACTAAATTAGGATCCATTTTTATGATAATTCATATCTCTTTGCTGCTTATTTGTTGCCTTTTTAGTAAAATTTACTTTGATTTCCTTTAAGTGTTTAATATTGCTATTATTTGTTATTATTTTTTAGATTTTTGTAGTTTGATTCTAATTTCTGCTAATAATTATTATTTTTTGTGTGTTTTTGTAGGGTTAAGTGTGTGCATGTGGAAGGATGAAGAGATGGAGAGTAAATTCATTCCCTTTCGTTAAGAAAGTGTTGTTTGTAGTGAGAATTTTTTCTGGTTGCAACAAGATGGTACTGTAACATTTATGAATTTTGAAGCTTTAAATAGAATTTTTAGAATATTCTCTAGGCATTCTAAGTTGAGGACATAGGAAGGCACCCTTTTTGACCCCATAAGCAAGGGAACTTGACCTCAGAGCACAATTGGAGCCATTTTCCACCATCCCCACCTCAGATTCATGCTTCCTTCATCTATTTTTTTTTCTAATTTTTGTTGTTTTTTTAGTTTTCTTATCTAGGATTGTTAAGAACTGGAGTTTGGATTTGATTTTGTTTTCTTTTATTCCTTGTGAACTCATATCAATTCGATACATGTTTATTCATTTATTTTATTTGTGCATTCCTTAAACTTGATCATTTTTTAGACTGCTTAGTTATTTTGTGGAACTTTGGCATGGGAAACAAGGCTTAGACCATTGATTAAATAAGATGAGTTTCTGAACCTTAGGAATAAGGGAATTGATTAGTTAATGGTATAGGAATATAATCATTAACCTCATTTAGTCGAATTAAGGCTTGTTTGCAAATCAATCTTAATGTCACATAAGGGATATATGGAATATTAGGTTTTATCTTAGTTGAGGATTGGACAAATCCTTCTAAGAATTTTAGTGCCTTAGATTTATATATATGGTTGTTATAATCACAAGGGTAAGAAAGATAATGGGGTCTAGGAAGAATAAAGGAGATTAGCAATTCTAGGCCTTTTTGATTGATCACCTTTGATTTTTAGTGCAGCATTATTATCATTAATTGTTGTTTTTGTCAAATCTTAATTTTAGTGTTCGCTTAGAACTTTCTTCAACCCAAATTAAATCATCTAACTAGTAAAATTTTAGTTTCTTAGGTAATTAACAATTTAATCCTCTTAGGAACAATACTTTTCTTATCACTTTATTAATTGTACGACCGGTACACTTGCCTTGTCAACAATAGTAAACATCTCCAAAAGGCATGAAATGCCCTTGAACTCAGTGCTTGAAGTGGAATTGTTTGATGTTCAGGGCATTGATTTCGTGGGCCTCTTCCCTTTATCTTACTCAAATGTCTATATACTCATGGCTATTGATTATGTGTCCAAATGGGTTGAAGCAATAGGAACTTGAACAAATGATGCTTAAATGGTGATTAGCTTCCTGAAAAAGAATACCTTTTCAAGGTTTGGTGTACCTAGGGTCTTAATCAGTGATGAAGGCACCCATTTCTATAACAAAGGTTTAGATTCTTTATTGGGGAAATATGGTATGAGGCATCAGATTGCAACTTCGCACTATCTGAATACAAGTGAGCAAGCAAAAGTGTCCAATAAAGAATTAAAGCAAATATTTTAGAAAATAGTTAATTTATCAAGAAAAGATTAGGCCATGAAGCTAGATGATGCTCTGTGGGTGTACACCACTTGGTATATCTCCATATCAATTGGTGTATCAGAAATCTTGCCAATTGCCTATGGAGTTAGAGCATAAAGCCTTTTGGGTGACCAAACTTATGAATTTTGACTTGAAGGCAATTGGGGAAAAGAGAATCCTTCGAGCCCATGAATTGGATGAATTCTGACATCAAGCATATGAGAGTGCAAGGATTTACAAGGAAAAGACAAAGAAATGGCATGACAAAAGATCATTTCCATAAGTTTTGAGCATGGGCAACTTGTGCTCCTTTACAACTCAAGGCTAAACTTTTTCCCGGAAATCTAAAATCGAGGTGGTCTGGTCCATTCAAAGTTAAAGATGTTTGTCCTCATTGAGCTATGCTTGTGGTTGATAGAGACTCAAGAAGAAGCTTCAAAGTAAATGGACAACAACTCAAGCAATATTAGGGAGGAGGGAGTCGATCTCAAGCCTCATCCATGACCCTTTATGCACCAACATAAAATTTGGTATTTTAACATTTTTTACCATTTTGCATTCATTTTTTTTACTATTCTAAAACCCTAGCAACGCTATTCTCTCCTTCTCTCACCATCTCCTCTATTGTGTAGTGCCTTCCTCCTTCTTTCTCCTCGTTTTCACACAACCACACCCACATATCATCTTCCTTTCCATATTTCTTCATATTCTAACCAATTTCAATCACCCCCATCCTCACACAGCCTTTTGTGTGCATTTTGTGTGGGGATTTTTGGAGATTAGGAGATTTTTTTTTAAATTTTCAGAGTCTTATTAGTAAGTTCTCATCCTTTTTATTTCATTTTTGTAAAAAAAAGAAAAAAATTAGGTTCTCTTTGGACTTTCTAGGGTTCCCTTATGTTTAGATTATAAAAATTTTAATTCTTGTGTGTTTAGGATTGTTATAACTGCTACAATGTCTGGAAAATGTGCAAGGAGACCACAAGGTGAATCTTTATCCAATAGGAATTTTGACCCCTCTAGGTTTAGAAGTCTAGATAATAAAAAGAAATTTGACGAAACTGAATCAAGTGACTTCATTAAAGAGAGAGGGTTCGATTTAAAAGAGAGTGAACATCTTAAAAGTAAAAATAGAATTAGAGTTAGGATGGGAATGGTTGTGTCAACTAGCTAGCAAATTTTTCCTAATATTGTGAGAGAATTTCATGCTAATGCTTTTAGGGTAAGGAGTGATGAAGGTGTGTGGGATAGAAATACATTTTTTGTCAGGGGGAAATTTATTTTCTTTTCTGCTAACAATATCAACATTTTTTTGGTCTTTAGTATGGTCTTGGGAGTTGTGTAATAGGAGAATAGATGGGGTATAGGTACGTAAGGGCCAATTAAATTATTAACACTCTCTGTAGAGAGGGAGCAAGGTGAGATTTGGACTCTTCGAGGAAGGAAACTAACTTTAGAAAATTTGATATGAAACAAATCCCCAAGGGTTGGTGTACTTTTGTCCAATTGAACCTATTTTCCATGTCAGAAGTGACCATAGAGAGATTTGTGGTCTTTTTCGTAATTGTTATAGGGAGGGTTTTTAATGTTAGTTCTCTAGTATCCCAAAATTTATCGAAAATGGTTCAAAAAACAAGGAAAAATGTTAGGATACCTATGCCTCATCACCAATCTCTGTCGGAAAGATGAGGTGGCAATGACTAATGAGCAATGTCGTGACCCCGAGTGCCCTATCATTTCTCAGATGATAGATGGTATAGTTCAAAATGTTAGAGCCCACCAGCACCTCTTCTCTTGCCTCATATACCTACTAGACTACACACTGTACCTTAGGCAATAAATATGATGCAATAATTTATTGATATTTAGAGCTCCTTCAGTAATTTGACTGTCTCCCACAACACCTTTTTTGCCACCCAAACCCAGCAGAACAGGGCCATTACTCATGTCTCGCACTTCCTTGGAAGACATTTTAGTATGAGCATAGATGATTGGCCTTTGGAGGATCCTTCTTGTGATCCCACAGATGACATTAATTTCGATCCTATGGCTAACCATGATGCTTTTGGTTACAATGACAACCCAGACAACATGGAAGAGGGGGACAACAATGATGAAGAGGATTAAAGATTGTTCTTGTGATTCACATGATGTTGCATTAGTTTTTTTTTATATCATATTTTGTATTTTGTTTTGAAATAACTATGTTATGAACTTTTATGTGTATAGTCAGCTTAGTATTTGAACTATTTTGTGTATACAGTTTTTGCTTTGTGAATTAATGAGAATGTTGATGGTTTCCTTTTGTTGTGAAGAACCCCACTCCCTTGTTGATTGTAGTCCCTTTTTCATTTTATTTTATTTTTATTTTTTTGGCTATGACATTGAGGACAGTGTTTTGGTTAGGTTTGGTGAAGCAGAGTGATTTTATGATTTAGGATACCTCTTGCTTTTTGTTGACTCTCACTTTTTGTTGATAAGAATGCCTTTTTCTTTTTATTGAACCATTTTTGTTTTTTTGGATTTTTCTTGATAATTTAGCAAAGTGTTGTATAGGTTTATGTGTTATTCCAACAAAAATAAAAAATTATGTATAGGATTATTGTCATCTAGTTTAAAACCTATCAATTATTTGGGTTTTCAAGATTTATTGATTAATTTGAAAATTTAAAAAAATTTTAAATAAAGGTTATGGGCACTCTTAGTTTCCTTTAAGCAAATAAAGGTAATGGACAAGGATGTTGTTGCGTGAATTAGGCACACATGCAATTATTTGTTTCCTTAGCCTTTTTAACAATTTTTGTCTTGGTTGAGGGGAAGATGTATAGGTTAGGCGCATGGTCTTCACTTCAATCAAATTAAATATAAATTTATTTTTCTTGGGATGTTTTCCTTGAAAGCCAAAATCTTCATGGTAAGATAAATCTTTTTTAAGCTTTTGAAGGAGTGATTGGAGAAAGTTAAGGGTGTTTGCAATTTTGACTTTAAAGTTTATGAAAATTTTCAGTTTCTGACTATGAATTCTTGAATACCCATTGCCTAGCTTAGCTTTATTTAAATGATTGTATGAAATTGAACTGTTTTGGCCTTAGTTTTTCAGAGCTGATCAACACTTCTTTTGTATCATGAAAGGTCCTTATGTTTAGTTTAATATGTGTTTAGTTTATGTTAGGAAGTATTTTGCTTGAGGACAAGCAAAATTCTAGGTTTGGGGGAGTGATAAATCCTAGAAATTGATTTGCATGAAATTGACTTGTTTTGGGGAAGTGTTTTGCTTGAGGACAAGCAAAGTGATAAATCCTTCTCTTGGCCCTAATTTGCTATCCTTTAGCATATTTTTATCTTTGTTTTCATTAAGTTTCCTTATGCAATTTAGATTTCATAATATTTAAATTAAATCACCATTTTCTTGCCTTTTTGAGTAATTTTTATTGTGTTCATGTGTAGATACAAATTTGGAATGAAGCAAGTTAAGAGTGAAGGCTAGTTGCTGCTGTCTAAACCGTGGCACCCCAAGCACTAAGCCCTTTATTGGCGCTAGTAACCAAACTCTCTGTTACGCCCTTTTAGGCCAACACCTGAGGCACCATGCCTAGGGCCCAAGGTGTTGGAGCCTGCACTCTTTGTCCAAGTTTCAAACGTAGTGCTTGAGGCGCTAGACCAGTCCCCAGGTGCCCAACTTGGGGAAAGCACGTGACAAGGAGTATTTAAATTGAATTAAGAGAAAAATGGATCTTTTGGCAAAAAAAGAAAGAGGAAGGTAGCTGGAGATTCTTGGAGGAAGAGGGGAATCTATTCCTACTGAGTTTGAATTCCATTTACTTGCTTTTCTTCCATTTGTATCATGGATGTACGTGCCTCTATAGTGTTTATGTATTCCTCCTACATGTGTAACTAAACCCTAAGGGTTAGGGGGTTGATGTAACTTCATTTCAATGCAATTCCCTTTTTTTTTTGGAGTAGATTTTACTATTCTTGATGCTTCTTAAATGTTTAGCTACTATTCAATGAAATTAGGGTTTTGTATCTATGCTAGGAATAGTTTGATATAAAGTTGTCCTTGTAACGTCAACCAAAAATCAGATTAATCTAGGAATAGATAATCTTATTTATGTGGTTTTTAATGTGAATCTTAATCACCTAATCGAATGATTGAACTAAGGAATTAGACCATTATTTGAGTTAGGCAGGCTTATCTTTTCAAGGAATTGGGTTCAAACAAATTTGAGACCTTAACCAACATCAAAAGGACTTGTAATTAAAATAATACATTCTTGAAACTCAAAAATTAATTTGTCTATGAATTAGTTGGATTAAAAGTCAAGTAAAGTCAATCTGCTACCCCCTTTATTTCTTCTTTTGACTATAGTTAAATTCTCTTAGTGTTTTACTTAGTTTGTAATTACGAAGATGTTTTAAATTCGTTCATAGCTTTCTTCAATCCTTTGTAAATTTGTCCAAATATAATCTAAGTAGTGAATTTGGTAGTTGTTAACAGTCAATCCTTGTGGATGAATTTCACTATCATCTTTATTACTCGTTGTAACCTAGTATACTTGTTAGAATTTGCACATCATCTGTATAATGTAAATCTTTTTCCTAATTAGTTGAAATCCTCGTTAATTTGTTTCATTTGAGTTTCATTCTACTTATACACTAGAGTTGATGTGAAAACTACAAGTGCGGAAACCTTTTTTTAAAAGCCAATTACTAAACCGAAATTCAAGCCAACAATTTAATTAGTGATTTATTTATATCTAATAAATGCTACATTGTGTTGACCTTTTTTATCATATGTGAAATTGAATGAGTTCGTTGAAGATTTTGTACATTATTTTATATTTTAACAAATAAACATTTTTTACCATCAAAGTGCGTTGGCTAGTACTGTCAAAACAGGTTTTGGCCTGTGGGCCAAACTCTACCTACCCGCATTTTAGCATTGGATTTCAAAATCTAGGCTCATTTAAAAATAGGACTAAATAGGTTGGTCTGCTTTTTTAAAATTTAATTTTATATTATATTATTTAGTATATAAATACCTCCATTTCATCAAATTTTTATATTTTATAACATTATAGATAATAATTGTAATAAATTTAGATATGAAAACTTTTATAATTTATAAAAATAAATATAGAATTTTTAAATTTAAATATAATATAGTTAATTTAAAAAAATGTGAAAAATTAAATATATGAAACCCTAGCAAGTAGTGTTATTTCTGTATTAAAATTTGAAGATTTTTTCATGTACATATAATTAATCGAGATATACATTTTAATATATATTTCTTTTTTTAAAATACAAATTAGAGTTATACAGATTTAAAAGCAAGAGGCGAAAAGGAATAAATAATAAAATTACTTTTCTTCCCTGTAAATTTTTACTCTAAGATGCCATCAGACCATTGAGTATTCATCAACATGGTCTTATCTTCATAAATTTTGTCTGATTTGTTATGTAAATGTCTAACAACCTTTTATTTCTTTCAATGTTCAGCATTTCAAGCCAGCAGAGTTTGGTATGCTAGCCAGATGCTTTTGTGTACCTCTTGGTTCGATCCGAGTTGGAAAGATTTACAAGGAAGACACTCATCTTTTAATAAAATTAAACACTAATAATAATTAATTTTAAATATAAAAAAATTAAAAAAATTCACCCGCGGGTCAAATGGACGTGCTAGCATGGATGAGATTGGACATGAGATTCTAGGCCTATTCAAAATTAGGCCGGCCGCTTTTTTGGCCAGCCCATTTTGATAGTACTAGCATTGATCAACTAGTAAGGGGTTGTTCTAGTTTAACAAGAGGTCAAAGGTTTGAGTATTTAGAAATGTAGCTGTGTCAAAACTTGATAGAGAAAGCTTTGTTGCCCTTTGTGGTCCTACCCAGTTCAAATCTAGTTTAGTTGACACTTGTGGTTTAGTGATCAGACACTAGAGGATTGTTTAAAAAAAGAAATAAACATTTCTTAGAATTAAAAACTAATCTTATCAATTTCCCTCTCATTTTAACAAACTTAGAGTTCATAATAGTCATCTAAGAGAGAATCATTCTTGAGGAAGTGACTAAATCTTTCCTTTGACCAGTCGGTGGGAGTAAATTATTGAGGTATGCCCATGCCTTTTCATTCTTTCTCTTTAGTCTCTCCATGTTGGCACTGTAGTTTGCCATTATGCTTGACTTTGCAGCTGTCACACCCACAACAAGTCATTCAAGTCCTTATTCTTGAATTGCATGTGGTATGTAGTGATTGTAACATCATTGTCCATGGTGGTGGGTGTTGTTAGTTTGGTGTGTGAAAATTTGATTTATTTATTCATTTATTTTTTTTGCTTTATTATTGATGGTTGGAATGATGGTGAGAAATATTTTGGGAGATGTTGCTTTAAGTTAGAATTAAGATTGAATTTTATATGTTGTGTTGTCATATTTTAAAATGGGATTTAATTATTTTAGTAGGAGAATTTTATTTTATTTTATTTCTAAAGCTATTTTATCTTTGGTAGGAATCTATATTTTCATGGTCGAATATATTTATTCAAATTTTAAAATTTAATTATGTGAATGATTTTATAGACCATATGTTGGTATGTTTTTTTTCTGTGCAATAAGATTAAACCTTAATTACAATAAAGAGAATTGACTTGGGAAGAGTCAAAGGACACATAGGGGATTTTCTTTTTTCTTTAGCCCTAAGAGTAAGCCACTTTACTGATGCTTCAAACACACATCGTTCAAGACACCACTCCCCTCCATTTTCAGCTTCTACTTCCCCTTTCACGCTGAAATCCTCTGCTTTGCTACTGGTTGGAGTCTTGCACGTCAGTCCCTCCATTTTTAGTGGAGATTCAAGTAAGTGGCCTATGGTTTTGCCTTGTGCTTTGTTTTCCTCTTCTTCTATTTCCTTCTTTGTAGCCGTGAACCCTAGTTAGCTAGGAAGGGAAATTCTGATTTAAATTGGATTTTGGTGGTTTCTATGTCATCAATTCTTGATTAGTGGACATTTAGGAGCATTTCAAGTAGGGATGATGGAAAAGAAAGGGAGAAGGCGTTGATGGGTCTTGAAAATGAAAGAGAATGAAAGGAATGGTTTTATTTTGATTTTTGTTTTTAAGTTGTTCAAAGATAATGGTGATGATAAATCTAGACTTAGAATGCTCAATTAAGGTAGGGAAATGGATTAGAGATGAATGGAAGCTCATGGACAGCAAAGAGATGAAAAACAGAGCATAACTATGGAAAAATTTCTGCAAAATTATGCAGAATTCACTGCTGGCTATGTTTTGCTGTTAGGTGTGAATTCTGCAGAATTTTGTAGATTGGTCCCTGTCCTTTTGTTAGCTACTGGTTGAGTTTAAATTCTGCAAAAATTTTAGATTGGTCCCTAGCGTTATACTGGCTGTTACAGCAGTGTATTTTCATGAAAAATTTTAGTTTAGCTTGTAAGCAAATTCAGTTTTTAATTTACTCTTTGTTCTTTATATTAATTGTATTTTAGGGAATTCTTGGGAATCATCTCCTAGAACTTCCTAGAACTTCCTATATTAATAGCTTGCAAAAATAAAGGTAGTTAGTGCCACATTAAAAGTGAGTGGGTTAACACTTCCTATGACTAAGCATTTTTGTAAATCTTTGCATCATAGTGAAACATGTAGTATATCCAAATTGAAGAAAATGGTGATTAAAATATATAGTGGTATGTTTGAATTCATGTTACTAGTGTGCTTGAATGGAAAGATGAGCTATAAATAATTGTGAGACTTGTAAAGTTATGTATGTACAATTATATTGTCTCATTTTTTTTTTTTTTTTTATGAATTGAGATGTGAAGGGTGAACGGGATCTTTTAGTAAATGAGATATCTAAAGAGTTGGTCATTGATAGAGCTCAATGGCGTCGTGCGATCCATGTAGCCGACCCCACTTAGTGGGATAAGGCTATGTTGTTGTTGTTGTTGTTGTTGAGATGTGAAGGGTGAAATTCTAAATGTGTGAATATGCCTATATATATTTTCATCTATTAAATTGAGTCACAAAGGAATTTAGAAAGTGTGTATGTATGTATGCATTCTACTATTCTTTTGGAAGTGCAAAAATGAAATACATATGTTTATATATATATATACACACATACATGAAGCTTTATGTCTTAAATTTAAACAAAATGCACGTGTGTATATTTATATATATACACTATTTAGACATGAGGTGTATGTACATACACATATACTATACCCACTTTATGCATACTTGTTTGGAAGGTTTGGCTTCGGCAAATATATAGATATATAAGCAAATACACACACCTATGTATCTTAACCTTGTGATTAAAGTAAGAAAGTTATGATTCTTCTATATGTCAAGTTCGTTATTATGTGATGAATTTTGCCTATTGAAATTATATTATGGTTTGTGAGTGATATGAGAATTGTATTGTGTATTTATTTGTCCATTGATGGTTGAGATGTGCTATGTACGAATAATTGTTTTATGATATAAGATTTTGATAATTGATTATGTTTGTGTATGTGATTGGAAAGAAACACAATAGTGGTGCACCCCATGGGAGATTTTATAAGGAGCCATAAGGGTGGAGATTTATATATGGTGCGATAAGGGTGGATGCGGCGGGGGCCACAGGCAATGATCCAGTAGTACCCTGGATGACACGATTGGTACGGGAAATTGTGTTATTGTTTGGTTTGGAATTACATAATTGATTGAATGAAATTTGTATCTGTGAATGATCTTCTTGTTATTATGACTGATTCTAAATTATGTATATTGTGAAATATGTTGGTTAATGAATAATTAGCACATGTTGACATTATTAAGCATGACAACTATTTTTCATCCTAGTTTAGTGTTGTCCTCTCACTAAGCATGTGGTTTGCTCATATCCTTTTATTAACATTTTTATAGTTGATGGTTGAAAGTGAACATTCACGCAAGGAGTAGTGGATTCTTAGTTCAAGACCCTATTTGAATCTGGGGTTAATTAAATTCTCTTGTTGGTATATTTTGTTTGTTGCTCTAGAGTTGCTCCGTGATCGTATAGGTAACCTAGGATTAGATTTCTGTTATTGTAAGATGAGGAATAATCCATATGAATAACTTAATTATATTAAAGATTTAACTATAGATACTTTATTGAATTTAATTGTTATGATGGAATGTGTAAATTGTACTCATGGTAAGATGGTTATTTATATTTAGTTGCTCATGGACAAATAAGGGAAAGTTTTCATTAGACGAGATTGGTTGTTATTGCCTATTTTGAAGCCTTTATGCATGTTGAATTGTTAATATGAGCTAGGTTCCATGGTGAGGTTGGGCTCACTCTTGTGCTGATCACTTATCCTAGGCGGGACGTGACAAAATGGTATCAAAGCATTGGTTTTAGGTCTCCTATGGGTCACGGAGCAAGGTCACCTTGGTGGGGCCTCTCCCTATTGTCATGAACCGCGGCGTGACTATAGAGCAAGGATCCACTAAAGGCCCTGTAGGTAGTGTTGGTGTCTATTCTTTCATGTCATATTCCTCTACGTCATTTGTGAAGTATTCTTGGAATCATGTGTGTGTGATTGTATATTTGTAGATTCATGAGGCTTCCATATATCTTTCGGAGGATCTCCTAAGTAGCAATTTGGTACATGATGTCATCCTTCTATGATCAACTAGTCAAGGATGTCTTGGCACTAAAAGGGACACAAAACAAGACTCAAGGAGTTGTCCTCTTTCAATAAGGGAAAATTTTTAAAAAAGTAGAGCAAGTGATGTCTTATAAAATAATTAAAGAAGAATGTAAAATAGCTGAATTAAAAAGGGTTAATAATACAATTCAAGGTGAAGGGTTGAAAAAGGAAATTCCTAATAGGAAAATGGAGATCCAAGACCAAAAGTTAAGAGGACTGATTCTATGATTCTTTTTATGCAAAATTTTTTGATTTTAGAGTCTCTCTTCTGATGTTCTTATGTTGGGAGCGGGGTAAGAAGAGATTTAAAATTATATATGTGTGTTGTTCAAGATTATACTGAGAATATATATGTTCTAAGTATGAGATTCTGCTGTGAGTCATCAAAGTTAACGGATATGTGAGAGATGATGGGGAAAGTTTATTTGTATAATTGAGTAAGAAAATTAAGAACATGTAACTTTGGTAAAGAAGAAGTGGCTAAGAAATGGTAAGAGGAGTAATAATTAAGCCATAATGTATACTATCCTGGTTTTGGTTGCCAAAGTTTAGAAAATGTGTAAGGTTGTGAATTATGGAATTAAAAGTTACTCAGTGTTACTTCTGTTGTTGTTACTATGGAAATTTTGATCTGTTCGTGGCACTAAATGAGTTCCAATTGGTTTGAAACTTGGTAGGCCATTTGTATTGATACCATGGAACATGTTTACAAAAAAATTTATGGAAATCCAACTTCTTTAGACCACCCAATTTCACTTGATTAGTTTTGTTGCCCAAAATAAGATTTCTTTTCTATTGGTATACTTTCTACGGTAGAAAAATACATAAATCAAATATTTTTGGCTTGAAATTTTTACTAGCATTCCTTGGCATGTGTAGTTATGAACTGGATAATTTCATAGTGTTTGGGAAGTCACTGCTAGGTCAAATTTTAGAGAAACCGAAACTACCTCAGGAATCAAGGCAATCTAACCAGTTTTATATTAAGCCATGTTAGACTGGCCAAATGGTCAGGTTTTGATTTGAAATTTTTATGGAAGGATGTCATAACACTAAAGTATATGTCTACCAAGTTTCATGAGTTTTGAAATTGAATTAGTGGGTTAAAGGCCTGCAAAACCAAGATCCTGATATTGCAGAGACAGTCTGGGCAGCATTTGTGAAATAGTGGTTTTGAAGGAACAAATTAAAATATTTCTTTCTGAAATTTTTATCTAAGATTCTAGGCATACTAGGGATGCTATCCACCAAATTTCATGAATTTTGGACCTGTAAGGGCTGCCTAGTAAATTCACAAAGATCAGAGTCCGAAATCTAGTCTTAAACGGAGTATGTGAAGAAATTTAATTGTTTTAAAGGGGACTTATCTCTAAACTAAATAGGAAAAGGTAGACAATACATAGGAGATATTCTCATGGCTTTTAAATCCATAGTAGGCTCATTCAATGATGTTTTAAGTGGACACAGTGAGTCTAGAGAAGCAATGAAGTGATCCTAATGGAAACAACTTTTCTCTTCATTTTGAAATGATACCGTATGTTGTTAAGAGAACTCAATGATGTTAAATGCTATGAATCAAACTTATGTGAATAACAAATTACTTTATTCATGTCTCATGTTATTATTATTATTATCATTATTTTTTTGTATACAAATTATTGACTATCTTAATGTTTGGATCAGTTATATATTTATATATTTATATATGTGCCAAGGGAGTTGACCAGGAGTTGTCATGACTATGTTGTGGATTACATGCAAGTAAGGGAGTACCATCCCAATTGGTTGATTACTCTTATATATCCATATGGGATAGTAACCTACAGTTGCATATACTCATATGTCATTTCTTTAACCAAACTAAAACTACACTACGTGGATTAAGATTACATGTTAGTGGAATCATGACTGCATTGTTTGGATTAAGAAGAAAAATGAAAGTATTGGTTTGGCCACACAAGAAAATATAGGTATACAAATCCTTGATGATAAATGTCTATGAGTGTATGATATATGTATTACTTTGGATGATTATGTATTCATGCCTATGAAATTATGAGATGTGAAATTGTATGCTTTTATGTTAAGTCTTGAAGAGAGCAAATGTGCGTGATGAGAACCACAGGCTACCTTAAATGTATATGAATAATGATTGGGAAGTAAGGATTTTATGATTATTGGAGCTTTGTCAAATTTAGTAATCTATTGAATGAGTGGTGAAATAAGTAATATTGAGGAAAGCATCAAAAGCTCTAGACTTATAATTCTAGTTTTCCCCTACTTAATGGTTTAGTTTATTGGAAGATAATGTTGTAATTCACTAAATCAGTTAAAGGGTAATTAAGATGGGTTATGGTTTGGATTAGGAGTTGTTGAAGTGAGAGGAATGCAGGAAATTGTTTGGATGATATAACCCTATTACGAGGGAGTTGGAATAGGAATGTTGGGCTCATAAATTCACAAGCAAGAGATGATTTCCTAATTCAAGAGTTAGAAAAGGAATTAAAAATTTAGCAATATAGTTGAATGGTAAGAAACTATAATTATAACTTATTTTACAGTTCTTAGTTAAGTATTTTCAACATGCTTATCATTTTGTTGTGTACTGGGAAGGTAGAGCCGAACTATGAAAATATAAGAGATGGTAAATGACTTTGGGAGTTGGATTGTGGTTAAGATGTAAGTGGGTGAGCCAAAATTTTTAATCAAGTGAAAATAAGATTCTATCTTCCGCCTTATAACTTTAATCTGCTCAAATTCTCTGTGTCACCCAGAAGTGATAGTATGATAACTTCCTATCAAGTGTTGTAACACTTGGAAATTGTTTTAGGAACATTAAGAAGTGAATGAATGCTAAAATTGCTAGGAGTAAGACTTGAGTTGTGAAGTAGAAAGGATGAATTGTATAAAACCTTCAAGACAAGATGCTATGTAAGGTGATATGGTCTTTTTAAAGGTATCTCCCTTGAAGGGAAATTTAAGGTTTGAGTTGAAGGATAAGCCTAGCTTGAGGTACATTGGACCTTTTGAAATTTTAGAAAGAATCGGAAATGTAGCTTATAAGTTAGCATTACCACTGAACTTAGAGGGAGTCCACCCAATTTTTCACGTGCCAATGCTAAGGAAATATCTCTATGACCCACCTCATGTCCTTCAGACTCGGGAGATACAATTAGGAGAAGACCTATCTTATGAAAAGGTTTCGGTGGCAATTCTTGATAAGCAAGTAAAGAAGTTGAGATCTAAAGAAATACCATCTGTAAAAGTACTTTGGCGGAATCATTCCAAGAAGGAGGAAACATGGGAACCTGAGGAAGTTATGAAATCTGCATACCCTTATCTCCTTGAAATGTAAGGTAATGAAATTCAGGGGACCAAATTTCTTAGGGGGGAGTTTGTAACATCCTTGTCCATGGGGGGTGTTGTTAGTTTGGTGTGTGAAAATTTGATTTATTTATTCATTTATTTATTTTGCTTTATTATTGATGGTTGGAATAATGGTGAGAAATATTTTGGGTGGTGTTGCTTTAAGTTAGAATTAAGATTGAATTTTATATGTTGTGTTGTCATATTTTAAAATGGGATTTAATTATTTTAGTAAGAGAATTTTATTTTATTTTATTTCTAATGCTATTTTATTTTTGGTGTATGTTTCTATTTTTTCATGGTCGAATATATTTACTCAAATTTTAAAATTTAATTATGTGAATGATTTTATAGACCATATGTTGTACAAGGGTATTTTTTTTTGTGCAATAAGATTAAACCTTAATTACAATAAAGAGAATTGACTTGGGAAGAGTCAAAGGACACACAAGGGATTTTCTTTTTTCATTAGTCCTAAGAATTAGCCACTTTACTGATGCTTCAAACACTCACATCATTCAAGACACCACTCCCCTCCATTTTCAGCTTCTACTTCCCCTTTCACGCTGAAATCCTTCTCTTTGCTACTGGTTGGAGTCTTGCACGTCGGTCCCTCCATTTTTTAGTGGAGATTCAAGTAAGTGGCCTATGGTTTCCCCTTGTGCTTTGTTTTCCTCTTCTTCTATTTCCTTCTTTGTAGCCATGAACCCTAGTTAGCTAGGGAAGGGACATTCTGATTTAAATTGGATTTTGGTGGTTTCTATGTCATCAATTCTTGATTAGTGGAAATTTAGGAGCATTTCAAGTAGAGATGATGGAAAAGAAAGGGGGATGGTGTTGGTGGCTCTTGAAAATGAAAGAGAGAATGAAAGGAATGGTTTTATTTTGATTTTTGTTTCTGAGTTGTTCAAAGATAATGGTGATGATAAATCTAGACTTAGAATTCTCAATTAAGGAAAGGAAATGGATTAGAGATGAATGGGAGCTCATGGACAGCAAAGAGATGAAAAATAAAGCATAACTATGGAAAAATTTCTGCAAAATTCTGCAGAATTCACTGCTGCCCCTGTTTTGCTGTTAGGTGTGAATTCTACAGAATTTTGTAGATTGGTCCTTATGCTTTTGTTAGCTATTGGTTGAGTTTAAATTTTGCAAAAATTTCAGATTGGTCCCTAGCGTTATACTGGCTGTTACAACAGTGTATTTTCATAAAAAATTTTAGTTTAGCTTGTAAGCAAATTCAGTTTTTAATTTACTCTTTATTGTCTATGTTAATTGTATTTTAGGGAATTCTTGGGAATCATCTCCTAGCACTTCATATATTAATAGCTTGCAAAAATAAAGATAGTTAGTGCCACATTAAAGGTGAGTGGGTTAACACTTCCTATGACTAAGCATTTTTGTAACTCTTTGCATCATAGTGAAAACATGTAGTATATCCAAATTGAAGAAAATGGTGATTAAAATATATAGTGGTATGTTTGAATTCATGTTACTAGTATGCTTGAATGGAATGATGAGCTATAAATAATTCTATGACTTGTAGAGTTATGCATGTACAATTATATTGTCTCATTTTTTTTTTTTTATGAATGGAGATGTGAAGGGTGAAATTCTAAATGTGTGAATATGCCTATATATATTTTCATCTATTAAATTGAGTCACAAGGGAATTTAGAAAGTGGGTATGTATGTATGTATTCTACTATTCTTTTGGAAGTGCGGAAATGAAATACATATGTTTATATATATATATACACACACGTACATGAAGCTTTATGTCTTAAATTCAAACAAAATGCATGTGTATGTATATTTATGTATATACACTTTTTAGACATGAGGTGTATGTACATATATATATATACACACACATGTTTGGAAGGTTTGGCTTCGGCAAATATATATATATAGATATAAGCAAATACACACACCTATGTATCTTAACCTTGTGAAAGTAAGAAAGTTATGATTCTTCTGTATGTCAAGTTCGTTATTATGTGCTGAATTTTGCTTGTTGAGATTATATTATGGTTTATGAGTGACATGAGAATTGCATTGATATGTGGAATATTTTGATGGGTGAATTTATTTGTCCATTGATGGTTAAGAAATGCTCCGTATGAATAATTATTTTATGATGTGAGATTTTGATAATCGATTGTGTTTGTATATGTGATTGGAAAGAAACACAAGCATGGTGGTGCACCCCATGGGAGATTCTACAAGGAGCCATAAGGGTGGAGATTTATATATGGAGCAATAAGGGTGGATGCGGCGGGGCCGTGAGCAATGATCCAATGGTACCCTGGAGGACCTGGTTGGTACAGGAAATTGTGTTATTTTTTGATTTGGAATTACATAATTGATTGGATGAAATTTGTATGTGTGATTGATCTTTTTGTTATTATGACTGGTTCTAAATTGTGTATATTGTGAAATATGTTGGTTAATGAATAATTAGCTGATGTTGACATTATGATACATGACAACTATTTTTCATCACAGTGTAGTATTGTCCTCTCACTGAGCATGTGGTTCGCTCATATCCTTTTATTAATATTTTCACAGTTGACGGTTGAAAGTGAACATTCACACAAGGAGTAGCAGATTCTTAGTTCAAGGCCCCATTGGAATCTAGGGTTAATTAAATTCTCTTGTTGGTATATTTTGTTTTGTTGCTCTAGAGTTGTTCCGTGATCGTATAGGTAACCTAGGATTGAATTTCTGTTATTGTAAGATAAGGAATAATCCATATGAATAATTTAATTATATTAAAGACTTGACTATAAATACTTTATTGAATTTAATTGTTATGATGGAATGTGTAAATTGTGTTCATGGTAATATGGTTATTTATATTTAGTTGTTCATGGATAAATAAGGGAAAGTTTTCCTTAGACGAGATCTGTTGTTGTTGCCTATTTTGAAGCCTTTATGCATGTTGATTTGTTAATATAAGCTAGGTTCCAAGGTGAGGTTAGGCTCACTCTTGTGCTGATCACATGTCCTAGGCGAGACGTGACAGTGATCGACAAGTGCCTAACACAAAAACGAGAATGGACCCCATTTATGAAGAATTTTAGTTATTAGACTTATTAGTCCTACTAGTTATTAAGCTACGCGACAACCTCACTATACTATATATGTACCCTCATTGTACTCAGACATATTTCATTCTTGCGTGTGTTGTTTTCATCCTCCTAATCAAATACCAAGTGCAAATCAATTGGTTTGATACATAACTGACACTGTCATCTAAAGTAGACAATTTGTTCTCAATGGCAGTTGTTATGAATCCAAAATCTCTTGAAGAAAAATTACGAGTGGAAATGTCAGAAATTAATGGAAAATATGTATGAATGCGTATTAGATTCTGAGAGAAAAAAAATATACACCAATGAACCCCTTTTTGAGTAAAGGAAACTCCATAGTCTAAGGTTCAAAATTCTACATGCCTTGCTCACTTTACTCCACTATTTAACTCTTGCAAATGCCACACCCTATTTCGGGTAGTGAACAGCATGACAAGTGGTGGTTACCCTATTTACCGTAAACATAAACTAAAGCACAAACATTAACAAAAGACATAAATGCATACATAATTTCCAAAATGTATAAAATGAAGCATAGCTATTCATTCATAAACAAGCATAATTTTACATAATTGTTTTTCTAACTTTTACCATGATTCTAGTTATTTCCACAAGCTATGAATATTCAATAATTGGAATATCTAGAAACATGGATTACAAAAGATTCAAAATATTTCCTTTCATTTTAGTAAAGTTAACACAACACATACATTCGAGCTACAAGTCCTATATGATTACAGAGCGACTCTAAATTACAGACCAAAAGAGTCTAACAAAAAGAAACCAACATAGAACAAAAGGGAGTCTTGACATCAAGAACCCTACAACTCCTCAAGCGGAGGCTCCTATTCTATGGCAAGCTCTGAGAAGTTAGAGGAAGGAAAGGGGTATAAACTCAATGAGTAAATAACTCTACTTACTCAAAATAAAATCACATCAAGTTCATAAGTGTCTATATGTTCATCAAATAAAAACAGTCAAGTAATCATGATGAATAAGTCAACATACATTTCATGCTCAAGCAATTTCAGAAGACTAAATCCATCCTTGACCTATTAGCACCATCCATGTTACCATGTCTGTTGCTCGTGAATCTAGCTGCATCCACCCTTATCTCTCCACTATAATCTCTTTACCTACACTACTCCACTTTTCATATCAATGCCATGTCGGCCTTTCTCATACATACCTCATGGGTATACCACCATGTCAATCCACAAACACATACACATCCATCACAAGTAACAAGATCACAATACACAACTCAAGTACAAACAAGATCATGGAACTCATCCTAGCTTTCATGATGTAAAACATGAGTTTCAAAATTTTAATACTTTCACGATAAAGGGTACAATCCTCACAGCAACAAGACCTATTACGCCATAATAAGATTTAAGGGATCATAGTTTATCATTCAAGCATATCATAATAATTCCAAACAAGCAAGGCATACTTCAAAAGATTTCTTAATTAAATTAAAGATGGGAAAATCTTAAATATAACAAGAGTAGGGTCATTTAGTCACCTCATTTACAAGCTACAATCCTTTACCCTACCAATCACAATTAAATGTAAGGGATGAGAGAAGGAAGGTTTTCTATGAGAACATGATGTAAAAAGGTGAAAAAAAAGAAGAAAAAGGAGTTCAGGGGTTAAACTCGCACGTTGCGGCGTGTAACTGAGGGCCTTCTCAGCCAACCGCACGGTACAATGTATGAAAGGTGACCCTCTCTACCAGCTACATGCTATGGCATGTGAATGGCAGACAATAACTCAACCTCTAGCCTCTGCACCTTAAAACAACCCCTAAACTATCTCAAATCCAATCCTTTACCTCCCATGGCCTCATTTGATGCATTTGGTATAAATGCAACGAATCTAACACCCAATAGACATTTAAAAACTTTAGGAACTCATCTAAAACTTAGATTTTCAGCATAACATCCAAAATTCCCAAATCTAGATCTAAAATCTTAACTTTACCAAAGCTAACTCTTCTTCAGTAATTTCTTCAGTAAAAGTTATAGATTCTGCACTATAAATAGGTCTTTTAGAGACTTTTAAAGGGATTCTAAGCTAGGGATAGAGAGAGGTGCCATTCTTGTCAAGTGGACATGTCATTGGGGCACCTTTAGAGTCGATTTCTATCATCCTCATCTCCAATTCATGGATTTTTCTCCTTCTTTTTCTAATGTTTTCTATTTTTACTGATTTAAGTAGTTAAATTCCTTTTCTAGGGTTACTATGAACCCCAGTTTAGATTAGATTACTTGTAATTTCTTGAAATCTTGTGATCGTTGGTTGTTTAATACATGTTTACATTCTATTCTTAATGCTTTCCTTTAACTTGGCCAATTATTGGGATGTTTTGTGTTTTTGACGAACTTGGGAAGTAAAGTAAAAACTCAGCGATTTGATGAGTAGTATGAGTTCTTGAACCTTAGTGTCATAAGGGAATCGATATGTTAATCTTATAGGAATATAAACATTCACCTTATATAATTATATTAAGGCTTCTTCGCTAATGTAACCTAATTTCAAATAAAGGATTATGGAGTATTAGGTTTTATCTTAGTTGAGGTTTAGGAAAATATTTCTAAGAATTCAAGGGCCCTAGATTAGCATGTATAGTTGACGAGACCAAGAGTAAGAGATAGATAGTGAAATCTACAAAAAAAATATGAAAGGGGATTAGTACAATGTTTTAGTGTAAAGGAGGTTTGCTAGAGGAGGCTACTCATCGGAAGCTTAGGTAGAAGGAGAACTTGAAAAGATTGTGTGAAGAAGAATAGAAGGAGCACAAGTGAAGGGTGGCGTGAGGATGCTAGAGGTGTGTATGTGTGAATGGAAGAGCATGTGACCATTTAGGCCAAGGGAAAAATTGAAACTTTCTCGAAAAAAAAAAAACACATACAATACATAACATAGATATCACAATATCACAACTGGCTTACCAACAAATATGTTGATCAATACATCAAGTTTCATAACATTTACACATGGACAGGTGAGTTTCATAATTTATTCATTTTGAGCCATCAAAGTCTCAAATGCACAAACCAACTTCCTCAATATGTATTTCACATCAACCACTCATAAATACATAAGGATATCATAATTAAACACTTATTTTCTAGCATAACATTACTCAATTGTCCAGATAAATTAAATATTCATTAATAGCAAAATAATCCTCATATACACACATGTACATACAAAGTTAGGCAACAACATAAAATTTACAGGTATTACGTATAGCAAAACAAAATAAGAGAATATCAAAATAACAAAAAGAAATAAATATAAAAGAAATGGTCCCCTCTAGTGCTTTCATTAGGAAATAACTAAATATAAAGAGGTGGTGCTCTCACAATAACTGTTTCTCCTCTCTTACATGTAGTGGTCCCCCTCAATGTGTTTCTTCTGTGCACATTGGTTCTTCCTTATCCCTTGCCATTGTTGTATCAATAGTTCTTGAGCATCGGCTGTTGGATTTTAGAGATCATAGAACGCAATGGAATTTAAAACTTTTTCTCTAAAACACATTCATCAAAGGATCAACCTATATTACCATTACATTAACCAAATAATCAAGACGAAGAGAAATACTTCTTGTAGCGTAGCAACCTTTCTAAGCCAAAGCAAGTATCCAAAATGGCATACCTTTAATAGTAATCTACACAAAATTACACTGAGGAAAAACCTTTTCAGATAATGGGGTTCCTTCTCATTCTTGTGCTAGCAAGCATAAAGAAGCTATTCAGAAAACCCTCTTGGATGAAAGAGAAGAAAACAAAAGTGTTTTCTAAACAAGATTCTCAATAATTGAGAGAAAGACTATGGCATATGGCTTTCACTATCACTCTTAAAGTGATAGGTGCTACCTCAAACCTTAAAGCCCTAATTCCCTTAATGGGCGCCATTCCTTTATTGAGCTTATTAAGGTGACACCTTAAAAAGCCTAATCTCTTTGAGAGACAGTGGCAGCGAAAAGGTTCTTATTTAGGCTTTTTCCTTGTTTGGGTAGGAATAAAAACATATTCCCATTCTTTTTATTCTCTTATCTCCTTTTAATTAATTATCCAATTTAGGATCAAATTCTCAAGCCCGTTTCACATTCCTAATGAATTTCCATGTGTGTGACCCATTAGGTTTCCAGTTATGTTGGCCATTCATAATCAATACTTGATTGTAAATAGATCACGAGCAATATCTAGCAACATATCATGACCTCCAATTGGCCGGGAAGTCAGTTGTTTGACTTTAAACCTTTCTACTGCTAAAATGTGTCTATGTAATGTGTCCTTTCATTGTCTTATACCCACTTGGTTCAGAGTATGACCTATGTGTGAACTCCCACTATACTTGATTATGTCAAGCCTAGCCTAAGTAGTCAGTTCCCTGTCCTATGGGATTAATCACTTTAAACTATGTCACTAAAAATCATCTTCCTGATAAGTATGCTTTAGCCAAAGACTTCTTAGTGATTATCCTGAGTCATGGGTATACTTCCTTCTATCAGGATTGGTGAGCCCTCTGTTGACTACTCAAATATCTTCGAATGCTTCATGCTATGCCCAATCAGATCTACCTATGGTGGTTAACAAGGAATGGAGCCAAAACACTAGATACATATCCAAGATAACTTGAGTTCCTCAAGTCTAAGGATACTTACGCTATTAGCTATGATGAGACCTATCGCTAACATTTGAATAGGTATCCATGTGATGTCTCATGCAAATCATCCAATGTACTTGTTACCTTTAACAAGCATTCATATGTTTACTCAAAACATTTCATGCTTACAGCTTATGAGGACAGCTGCTTGATCAAGTTAAGAAGCATAACATATGCTAGTTTATCCAGATCACTGATGTCCAGTCTCAGGCGATCTTATGACTAGGGATAGTTTAGAAACTTACATAATTACACATAATAAGAATCTTACATTATGATCGCCATTTGTCATGCCCCAAATCCAAAGACATGACCAGCACGGTGGTGGGGTCCATACCATCATTGTAAGCCTATCTTTACATGCTTAGCATACACAATAAAATATAAGAACAATATGAAACAATTCAATTGCAACATTCGCTATAAATCTAGGAGTTCTGTTTACTACAGAGCATCATGACAAACTATACATACCCGATTACATCACCATTAACACGAAACCGAAATGGGTTATGAACTTAGAGAGGTTATGAACTTAGAGACTTTGCTACTCCTCTCGCAGAGACTCACAACTGAATGAAAACTTGCAAGGGTGTATAATCAAAAGGGTGAGTACAAGAGATACTCAGTGAGTGAAAGCAACACTAATGCAATTATAACCAGTACATTGCTAGCAAGAGAGGGACTTAGAATAATGTCCCATCCATATCATCAATTAAACCAACCTGATGGAACAAGATTATTCTGGCTACCACATAGAACATATATATATATATATACACGACCATACTTAACAAACACAACATAATTATGCATTCATACCCAACACACATAAGTTTTTAGTTTATCCAATAATAAGTTTTTATTCATAAAAGGAAGACCACCAAGGCCATAATGCAATAATGAGGCCACTAAGGCTATAACATAATAATGAGGCTACTAAGGCCATATCACATTCCCCTACACTAGGGTTTTAATATGGGCCACACAAGCCTCCACATTACCTTACACAAGGTTTTTAATATTCATTGCCTTCCTTCCACATAGGCGGCATCCTTGAGTGTTGCATTTTTTAGGGATAAGGTCGCTTAGCCATTTTGTGGCTCGTTGCCAGACCATTCCATTGGCAACCCAATTATGCACCATTCCAGCATCGTCGTAGAGCACTTCCTTTAATGTATCCTTCCTTGCAATTGGGTCACTCGTATTCACAATGATGATAATATCTTATGGCTCTTCTCTCAATGCATCCTTCTTTGCAATTGGGGTCACCTGTAAATTATATTGACCACACAGGTCTATTAATGAAGATCTTTATTTCACACACAATTATATCAAGTATAAATGAATTCACTTTATATCATTTCAATATGAAATATAGAACATGTGTGATGAAGAATAACCATCTCACCGAAACATGAAAGTTTAAGGGCACACAAGGCATTTTCATCACTAACACGCAAGAACAATCAATATGTAGAAGATGCCCATACACATTTGCATATTAAAGCACCTAAACGATGGATGTAATATGATAAAAGTTGTTCATCTACATTATGTGACCCATCACATAATATTTAATCACAATGTAAAAGTATAGTAAGCATAGATTAATAAAATATCATTGTATATAAATAGTGAAAGATTTAATATAACCCAACACATTCACATGTAAATCAAAAATTTTTGTCAAACTTTCCCCACCCTAGTTATCCCACAATCCAAGCATTTCATTAACTCATGGGATAGGAATCCAATATATTATAATAGGTAAGATTCTCTCATCTTAAGGAAAGGAAGAGATTAGCATTCACAATAATTAAATTAGCATTTTCATCACTAGGAAGTTTTAAATTTCTACTTCATGATATTGCCAAAACGACATATAACACCACAGATCGTGCAAGAGGAGTAAACACATTCCACTATTTATATCATCTAAGTATACATAATTACACTAAGGTATCCAAGGGACAAATCAAGACTTAAGAATCACATATAATTAAATTTTGCACATTATTTATGTTCATCAAATAGGATCATTAACCTTACTTTTACAACATTTATAATTTCCTATGCTTCCTAGTGCTCACTTCTCCCAAGCAATTACGATGTTTATTTAAGTGAGAATAATTAGAGATTTTAACATGACACACATATCGTCAAGATTCTCACATAACTTTATTAGCTGAATTTTACAAATAGGATCACAGAAATGTAGAATACAAGAGAATGAAGTAAGGTTCCCTCACTTAGACTCAAAGCACATCCGGCCTCTAAAGAATATCTCAGCCAAGTCTCGAACCATACTCAAGCCTATGAGATATCAAAGAGCAACTTGAAAATTTAGAAACCATGGAATCTAAAATGTCTAGACTATGGTGCACTAGGTGACAGCCTTGGTGCCTAGGCGCCACAGCCTTCTAAGGTCAAGAAAACTAGGATTAGGTGCTGGCGCCTAGGGTGCCAACACCCCTGGCCACTTGTTCATAGCACCTTGGGCACCACGAACTGCGAGTTCAACGGGAGCTCAATTTTTAGGTCTAAAATTCCCAAATTTTCACCAAAAGCCTTGATTACTCTAAAGGGGTTTCATCCCTAATGCTCTAGGATTATTTTGGCATAAAAACTTGGATTAAGACATATTATACAAGTTTGAATCATGAATTTCCCAAATTAAAGCCCTAACTTTCACCATTTTTCCTCTCTTTCCTTCTAATCTCCTTCCTACATGATTATTCCATAAATCTAGCTCCAATCCCCCTATTAATCATCCAACAGACTTAAAAAACATTACCCAAGCCTTAAGTTTCACAGTCACTCTCATTTCCATCACATCCTTAAAAAATTATGAGAATGTTATGGAAAAAAAAGGAGGGAAGAACTCACCATATTTTCTTGCCCTTTCCAGCATGGTGGCTAGCTAGAGATCTGTAATGCCTATGATTTTTGGGTGTTATAGAGGAAATTTTTTGTTGCGTAGGCTAAAGAAATATGAGTTTTAGAAGTGGCAAGATTGTGGAATATTAAGTGGTGGAGAGTAGAGGAGTATATTGATGGTATCGAAGGCACCAAAGGAGTTAGGAGATAGGTTGAATATAAAGAGGGACTAAAGTGAAGTAAGGAAAACTATGGGGTATTTAGGATTTAGAAACACCTGAGGTCGGATATTACGGATTTGCTTTTATTAGTCTTGACCTAGGGTCAACTGGAGGGCAACGTAGTAATTTTACCATGGACGAGTATATATAGATGGCCCTGCCCTTTTTCCTCATTTCCTCATTTCCTCTCTCTCTCTCTTCACCTTCTATCTCTGCTCTTTATCTCTTCCTTTTCTCTACTATCTTTCCATTCAAATCCTTCAATCAAGCTTCGGGGGATAAATTTCGGATGATGAGACAAACTTTTAGGAGCCAAGCAACGTAGGGAAAGTAAGGAATCGAGGTAAGAATTCCTATTTATCAAGATTTTCCCTATTTTCTAGTTTTAAGGGTATTTGGGGTAAAATTGAGATTTCAACTTCATTTCTTGATTAAAATTAGGGCTTTTGGTGTCTAAATGCTCCTTAGACATCAATGATGAGATTCCACAGAAGAAATCATAGAAAATGACAGAGAATCGATAGGATTTGACTCAAAACCAAGGCCAGATCGCAGGGTCTAAGTCATGGTGCCTCATGCGCCACACTTCAATGGGAAGGAGAGGGCATGGCACCCTAGGCACCAAGTAATGTATGGCACACCAAGTGCCAAGGCTGGTGTGGCGCCCCAATGCCAGCTATTCTAAGGGACCTTAGCTAGTTTTTAATCGGCCATAACTTTCTCATCCAGACTCCAATTTTAGTAAACTTTATATCGTTAGAAAGCTCTTTGAGTCTAGTTTCCAATTGTATAAGTTTCATTTGGAGATTAATTACTGGTTTAGAGTTATTATTGAAGAATTGGGTAAAGGTCGGGGTTAGTGATGGGAAATTTCTCTATTTTGTATCCCTGATGATTTTGCATGGTTACTTAATAGGGATGGTCGAGGTGCAAGGTGGCTATAGAGAGAGCGTGGAATCTAGATGAGAGATCTATTTAGCTCTCCTATATGTACATATATAAATGTATATGTATGTATATTTATATTTATATTTTAGGAGTTATTCTCCTAAATTTTTTCATATACATTTATTTGTTAAATGTATTATTTATGGGATATGTAGTGGGAATTATTTGGGATATGTATGGATGGGAGTAATGGATTGGTTGTGGTATTTGTGTGGATGCATTGCATAGTCATCTGCATATTAATATTACGAATCGTGTGGAAATAGAGTAGGAAGTGTATCCATCAACTAATACCGATTAAAGGTGTTAATGGGTATGCATACACATTGAGGGTTGGTCTTTAATGTGGTGTGAAAAAGAGTGGGATATGCATTGCATCTCATTCATTTGCATAATATATTATATGTGTGGCTAGCTATTTATATGTCGGGTGTATATGCTGGCTAAAGGCATGATCCGAGAAACCATACGAATGTTATGGTTATGAATATGACCGTATAAGCTGGACATATCTCAGGGATTTCTTAGTGATAATTTGTGGGAACATAAACCCACGTTGATTAAGCTCTTGAGGTGTAATGTGAGAGTACGGACCCTTGAGTAAGGTTATGTGCTTTGGGAGCATGGATCCTTTTGAAAGGATGCATACATTTAAATGTGCAGTGCATATGTGTGTATACTCTTGTACTATAGGTGTATCCTCATGACCTCAGTTATGTGGAGTGCATATGCGTGGGATGTATGAGAGCGGATATTATCAAGTAGATCACCCTTAAGGGTAGCCAGTAGGTAGACACTCGATATGGGTTTGATACAACTAATTGCTGTCTATGACAGATTCCGTAGAGGGGAGGTTTGAGGTCATGGCTTAGGAAGAACTTGAATAGTATGTGAGGTGATCCAGAATGCGAGATAGGGAAACCTCTAATAGAGGTAATCCCTAGTTATATCAGAGTGGCGTAGCGAACGCATGGTGAGCAGGGTGAGCAGGATATGCCTTGAGCATGGCTCAAAGCCAAAAAAGGGGAAGTTCTATTAAAACTTCACTACCCTTTCCAGGATGAGAGAAGATGTGCCAAAGGATGGTAGGAGCGGTGTAGTCCTATCCTTTTGGATGGATGCCCTGAATTGGAGAAATGTTCTTGTGCAGTCAAAAGAAGAAAAAACTTCCTTACTTTGTTCCATCAGGAATTTTTATTTGTGGCTATATAGTGAAACTCCTTGAAGAGGAAGTAGCAGTACAAAAACCAATAATAATGTAAAGAGCATGGGTATGGGATCGCGTGAGGTTTGGCACACAAAATTTCTCATTTTTAAAGGGATGTTGAAATTCAGGGACGAATTTCTAAAAGGAGAAAGAATGTAATAGTCGTGATTTTTAAGTATTATAGAGGAAATTTTTCGTTTCGTTGACTGGAAAAATGTGAGTTTTAGAAGTGGTAAGGTTGTGGAATATTAAGTGGTGGAGAGTGGAGGAGTGTATTGATGGTACTAAGGGCACCGAAGGAGTTACGAGACAGGTTGAATACAAAGAGGGCCTAAAGTGAAATAAGGAAAATTGTGGGGCACCTAGAATTGAGAAACACCCGATGTGGGTATTATAGATTTACTTTTACCAGTTTTGACCTAGGGCCAACAGGAGGGCAATGTAGTAATTTCACCAGCATATATAGGTGGCCCCGCCCCTTTTTCCTCCTTTCCTCACTCTCTTTTCACCTTCTCTCTCCTTTCTTTCTTTCTTCCTTTTCTCTACTCTCTTTCTTGAGGTGTAATATAGGAGTGAGAACCCTTGAGTAGGGTTACATGCTTTGGGAGCATGGTTCCTTAAAAAAGGATGCATGCATTTAAATGTGTAGTGTATATATGTGTGTTTGGGGGAAAATGTAATGGGATGTGACACCATATGCGGGTCTATGGGCAGCTTGGTATCATGAGGGATAAGTTCCCAAGTGGGTTATATATATATATATATTTATTCTATATATCTATGTATTGTAGGGCTAATATTGGTGAGTTTGTGGTTTAGACTTACCCTATCACAGTTATAGGTATGTAGGAGGGTTAAATTGAGGGCTCGCAGATCAAGGATGCCTACCCATTATTCGAGGTAAGATAATATATTTTTATTATATTGCTTTAGTGTACTCTGTAATCAAATACGTCACTTATTATCCTGTGATGGAAATTTAGGCTTACGGTAGTGTTGGTGACATACTGTCTATATCGATCATGAGCTAGGGTTCAGGTCGTGACAAGATTCATGGATGACGGAGATCTGAGAGAGAGACCACGAGGGAGAAAGGGAAAGAGATAAATAAGAAAGAAGAGATGGATGATGAATATAAAGTGGTGTGTGGGGTCCATTTGTTCTTCTTTCAATTTAGTCCTTCCTTGAAAGCAACTGACTAGCATTTCATAAAGTGTTGAAATAACTTGATCATTACTAGGGCACCTAAATACACGCCATAAATACTTATCATCACATCTCATTTCATTAAAATATCATAATTTCTCTTTTGTTCACTTTAATCTCTCTCTGACTCAGTAATTCTCCACGTCTCTTAGTCTTATGCTTATCCCTACCCCAAGGTCACTTTATTGATTTATACGTTTACCCACTTTAAATCATTGAAGTTTTCCCTTGCAATGAAATGAAAATTTTTTTGTACTCAAAGTACTCCTTACGAAGTCCAATAAACTAATATCTAAAAATGACGAATATTACAATCATAATTTTCTTCATACTATATTTTCTTGTCATGGACTTCATTACTTATATTACAATCTAATCTTGAGTTTATTAATATAAGCATAAATAATGAAGAAAACCTATAAATAAATTAATAACTGAGTTTGTACATCTGATGCTAACGGTGATTGTCTTTAGAGCACCTTTCTAACAATCTCCCACTTGCGTTAAAGCCAATCTCCTTTGTCTTTGATACCATAGGCATGTGTGTGTTTCTTAAACTTAGACTGGGATAGTGGCTTAGTTAGTGGATCAGCTAGATTCTTATTAGTGGGAACTCTCTCTATTTTCACATCATTTCTACTAATGATCTCCTTAATCAAGTGGTAATGCCAGAGTACGTGTTTCGATTTATGATGCAATCATGGCTCCTTTGCTTGTGAAATAGCTCCATTGTTGTCGCAATAGATTGGTACTGCATCAACATCGTTGGGAACCACTCCTAGTTCAGTTATGAACTTCTTAATCCAAACCAATTTTTTTGCTAACTCAGAAGCCACAATGTACTTTGCTTTAAAGGTAGAATTTGCGGTTGTTTCTTGCTTGGAACTTTTCCAATAGACTACACCTCCATTTAATATGAATATGTAACCTGACTGGGATCTTGAATCACCCTTATCGGTTTAGAAGTTGGCATCTATATACTTGCTTACCTTGAGATCTCCTTCTCCATATATTAAGAAAAAATCTTTTGTCATTCTTAAGTTCTTAAGGATATTCTTACAGCCACCTAATGACCCTCACCAAGGTCAGGCTTATATTTACTTGTGACACTTAGAGTGTATGATACATTGGGCCTAGTACATAACATAGCATATATGATTGATCCTATGCTAAGGCATAAGGTATAAAACTTATGTGAGTTTTCTCATCTTGTGTCTTTAGACATATAGACTTTGAGAGTGTAATCCCATGTGTCATGGGAATGAATCCTCTCTTGCACTCTTCCATGCTAAATCTCTTTAGCATCTTATCTATGTATATCGACTGCAAAAGACTAAGCAACCTCTTAGATCTATCTCTATAGATCCTTATCCTCAATATATAGATTGCTTCTTCAAGGTCTTTCATGGAGAAATTCTTAGAAAGTCAAATCTTCATGGACTGAAGAACAGAAATATTATTTTCTATGAGTAGTATCTCATCTATATACAACAAAAGGAATATGACTGCATTTCCACTAATGTTCTTGTACACATAAGGTTCATCCATATTTTGTAAGAAACCAAATTTTTTGATTGTCTCATCGAATCGAATGTTCCAATTCCTAGATGCTTGCTTCAATCTATAGATAGATCTCTGAAGATTGCATACTTTATTGCTATCTTTGGATATGAATCCTTCAGGTTGTATCATATATACATCCTCGGTCAGGTTTTCGTTGAGGAAAGTTGTCTTCACATCTATTTGCCATATCTTATAATCATAATGAGTTGCTATGGCCAGGAGTATCCAAATGGATTTAAGCATGGCTACTAGTGAAAAGGTTTCATTATAATCAACACCTGGTTTTTGACGATATCTCTTTGTAACCAACCTTACTTTATAGGTTGCAACGTTACCTTCCATGTCGATTTTCTTCTTGAAAACCATTTACACCTGATGGGCTTAATCCCCTCAGGTGGATCAAGCAAAGTCCATACTTGGTTGTCATAAATGGAATCCATTTCTGATTTCATGGTGTTGAGCCATTTATCAGATTCTGAACTCTTCAGAACTTCTTCGTAGGTCGTAGGTTCCTCATCTTCTATAAGTAGTACATCATTGGGTTCACTTATGAGAAATCCATATCTCTTAGGAGCCCTATATACCCTACTAGATCTATGAAGCATTTGTGCTTGTATGAAAGGTTTGGCTGTTACTCTTCTTGAATGAGTTGACGGCTCTGGCTCTTGAGCTAGGAGATATTCTGTGTCTATCGACTCTTGAGCAAGTAGTTGTTCTATGTCTGCTTGAGTATGTCGAACTTCCTCAAGCTCAATCATATTCCCATTATTTTCCATTAAGAGAAACTCTTTCTCTAGGAAGATAGCATGCCTTGAAACAGACATCTTTTGTTCCAAAGTATGGTAGAATTGATATCCTTTTTTTCCTTAGGGTATACCATAAATAGACATTTATCAGATTTTGCTTCAAGTTTATCTAACATTATCCGCTTCACATAAGCTAGATAACCCCATATCTTCAAGTAAGATAAGATGGGTTTCTTGTTATACCATTTCTCAAATGGAGTAACATTAACTACCTTGGTTGGGACTCTGTTCAAGATGTGAACAGCAGCCTTAAGTGCATAGCCCTAAAAGGACTTATGGAGCTCTGCATGACTCATAATAGACCTAACCATGTCAGACAAAATTCGGTTCCTTTCAGCCATACCATTATGATGTGGTGTGTAAGATGGAGTTTACTGGGATAATATCCCATTGTCCCTATGACAATCCTAAAGCTCTTGGTTTAAGTATTCACCAACTCGATCAGATCTTAGTGTCTTGATACTTTTACCAAGTTATTTCTAAATTCTTTAAACTTCTCAAAGGCCTTAGATTTATATCTCATTATATGTATATATACTCATATCTAGATTAGTCATCAATAAAGGTAATGAAGTAGGCATAACCACTCCTGGCTTGCATTGACATGGGTCCACATACATTGGTATGTATTAGACCCAATAAGTCAGTTACACGTTCACCCTTTCCACTAAAAGGTGACTTAGTCATCTTGCCATTTAAGAAAGAGATGCATGTTTTATATGATGTATAATCAAATGACCCTAAGTCATCACCTCCTTTGTGTAACTTATCATGCGTTTCTCATTTATGACCTAGACAATATAGGTTAGTTAATTATCTTGTTTGAGGTGTTTAAGGTTGCCATTTTCAATATTGATGATCGGTTTAGATGTATTTAATACATAAATCTCATTACATAACGTTCCAATGCCATAAAGAATACCATCTACCATTATGTGACAACAGTTATTACTAAATGTTAAATGAAAACCCTTTTTATTCAAACTCGAAATTGAAACAATGTTTTTAATCAAGGATAGACGAAATAATAGTTGTCTATTTCTAAAATTAAACCACTAGGTAAAAGCAATACATACAGCTAATGCAACAACTCTTGCTTTATTTTCGACTCGTAAGTCTACCTCTCCTCTGGTCAATTGTCTACTATTCTTTAAGCCCTGCATATCGGTACATATGTGTGAGCCACAATCAGTATATAGTACTCAAGTTTTACTAGAAACATTATTTATCTCAATAACAAAACTACCTGAAGTAGTTTCGGCATCGAATGACTTTTTAATCTTCAAGGACTTTAGATATGTCTTGCAGTTCCTCTTCCAATAGTTGTCTTTGCCACAATGGAAGCAAGTCCCTTTGGTTGCAACTTTCTTTGCCTTCTTGGCCTGCTTTTTCTTGATACCTCCCATGGCATTAATGAGTTTCTTCTTCTTGGAGCTTCTAATCTTAGAAGAATCCATCAGTATCACAACCTTCTTCTCTTTCTTGATAGAAGGCTCAGTTGCCTTACTTAAGGTTGATTAGCTTTGGTATAGTCGATGAAATCTGATTCATCTGATAGTTTATTACAAATGATGCATAATTATTTTAGGTAAACTCTAGAGAATTAAGTCAACACTTAATTCATAATCTATCGTGAAACCTAGAGTTGCTAACCTCTCAATGTAGCCATTTATCTTAAGTGCATGTTGCACTACAGATGCCCCTTCTTACATCTTGTAACGAAAAAGCAAATGTGAGACATCAAACCTTTCAATTCTCTCTTGCTTATCAAACAGTTCTCTCAAATGAAAGATCATTGTGCATGAGTTCTTGGCCTCGTGCTGCTTGTGAAGCTCGGTTGTCATAGACGCCAACATTATACATGTTGCTAGCTCATCATCACTTATGCGCTTTTTATAGGCTAACATTAAGTACTCATAAGTGTCATCAGTAGAGGGTTTAAGGAGTGCCTCATCAAGAGCATAGGCTGTGCGTTCAACCTTGAGAACGATTCTCAAGTTTCTTATCCAGTCCAAGAAATTTTCCCCGGTCAACTTATTTGACTCAAGAGTTGATCTCAAATTCACAGGGGATGTCATAATTCTATCAACCTAGATGTAAAAACATGAGCATGTTAAAGTATGTACATGAATGCATGATATATGATTTTTAATATATCACATCATTACTCCCACTATTTTATTACAAACCCAAAAAAAAAACAAAAGCCTTATTTTGGATTAGAGAGAACCCGTTGAAAGTTCTCCTAGTGGGCTCGAAGTCCAAAACTCACCTTCAATGACCTTAGAGAGTGTCTAACAAGCCATCTTAGATCAAATGGTAGGTATCTTATACCAACTTCATCGTATATGTAACTATTGAGTAGTGCTATCAACTATTGATATATGCACTAATCATTAGACTAGTCAATTCTTTACTCATACACATCATATGTATATAGCCTAGCTTAGTCTCTATCCACATTGACCTTGGATGAGTCCAACAAATCAATGCTTTTAGTTAAAGCCGGTCCATTAATCATAGGATGATATCTCAATGGTTTAAACACGTTCAACTTAAAGCCAGGCTTGGAGAGAGTCTAATAGCCCAAGCTTTAAGAAGATCTCTGGTTCGCCCAGTATTAATGGAAGACTTTAGCTTTAATATTATTTGAGGGGTTTCTTAATTAGTCTCATCAGATTTTCAATTAGATATGCATCATATGTGTGATCTCATTACACATATGTAGATTGTAAACTATATGGCATGGTTATGGACTTACTTTAAGCTACAAGAGATAACTAGGTCCAACCTAGGTATATGCATGATTTTACATTGAAGACATAGAAATTCTATTTCTACTCTTCATATGGCCTCGGCTCTGTCTCCACGGTTTCTTTCTTGTATCTCGTTCCTGTGCTACCCTTATGTAATGTAATTACATTGTTTAATGAGAAACTTCAAGTTACATTTGAGGGGAGTTAGGCGAGAAGAGAAGTTGTTAGCAATATGGCAAGTGCACCAGTCACTCAAGTAATATAATGAATTAAAGAGTAAAAGTATTGTTCCCAAGAGGACTAAGTAGCTAACGACCCAAGAAATTTAATGGAATTAGTATGATAAAAACATTGGATTGAAGATAGCTCTAATCAAGAACTGACAAGGTAAAAAGAAAAAGCAAGTATAGTAAATTTTTATAAGTTTTCTCAATTGACAGCAAACAACACACAAATTGATGAAATTAATCTATTTAAAAACCTAGAGTTACTAATTCCTCCCCTTCGTCCTAGAAATTTTAAAACCTCTCTCACGCACTTACAACTCTATCAACTGCATAAGTTAATCCTAGGTTCATCTATTAACTTAAAAGAATTCTCCCAAATTTCAATTAAGATACTTAACATCTACTCAATTCCTTAAGTGAGTTAAGTCTATACTAACCTAGCTTTGATTAAACAAGATTAATTAATATTCCTATTAGCTAACAAGTGAAAACTCTTAAGTTAAAGTTCACACACTCATCCTTCCTATTCAAAGTTCTACTCTAACTTCCCTCTCCCAAGTTCAATGACAACAACAAGCAATCATATAGACTGATCAGATCTATATACAACAGAGTGAAATGAATAAGAAGACTTAATATTGATTGAATAACAGTTGCAAATACATGAGAGAAGACAAAATCTATTCTGAAATTGAGTTCATAGTAACCCTAGAGAGAAAATTTAGCTACTCATAGAAAATAAATAATAGTAAACAGAAATAGGGGTAAAGAAAGCCATGAATCTAAAGTTGGATGATGGATTGAGCCCCCAAGCTTTGAAAATCAGGTTCCCTTTTCTATTCTAAGCAAAAATGGCACTCTCCACTATCCTCTATACCCGAATGACCTAAGGAAAATTTTTCTCTAACTATTTAAACCAACATTGAAGTGGCTGATTATAAGCTCCGCCACTATAGTGGTACATCTTTACCGCTGCAGCGATGGAGCATAGAAAAGCATAGCTATAGGAAATGTTCAGTGTAGCACTTAGGTGTATAGCGAGGCAGTCACGTTGCAGCAATGTGAACTCACCGCTGCAACGGTGGAGGGCAGAGATTGACTATTGTTTAAAACTTTCATGCTAAACAATAAACTTCACTTGCTGAAGCGTTGGCCTTCAGAACTCACTTGATTCATTGATATTTTGGTCTCCTTTGCTCAACATCACCAAGGCTTCTTTTCTTCCAATAGTTCCTAACTTTTGAGCCTACACTTAATTCCCACAAATAACACATATCACTAGTTAGAAATTGGAATTTAAGATAAGAAATATGTAAAGCATCTTTAAAGCTCAAAAGATGATTATCAATTCAGAATAAGCATGTTTTGGTAAGGTAGAGGTGAAATTCTAAGATAAAATACATGAATTTAGTGTTAACTTGAGAACTTAACACTCTTCCAAACCTATACCTCTGCTTGCCCTCAAGCAACAACTTCCTAATCTATCCTATGAGAAAAATTTTGTTATGAATATGTGCAACCAAGAGGAGTATAGATCTAAAAATATATGAATTAAAGCAAGCCAAGCTTCATCAAACCATTTATCATAAGATTAAACTCAAGAGTTTGCAATCTTGAAGATTCCAATGATAAGTGTTAACCACACCTCAAGGAAACTTGAATAACAGGTTTTCAAAAACATTAAATCTTTTCCTCTATGAATAATTTATAGTACCAAATTCAAAAATCCAAAACTGAATCGATTCTTTATTCTTAAGAGCATCATTTTATTTCGATTCTCAAGGGCTTCGCCGTTTTGTTGTCAAGGGTATCACTTCTTTAATTTTCTTATTTCCTTTTGGAAATTTGGCATATTACTCATTTTGTTTTAATTACAAGACCCTACCCCTTATTGAAATTTTCAACTATCCCCTTATTGAACCTTTTTTCACTAGCCCGTCATTGAACTTTTTTTTTTCTCAAAAGAATATGATCTATAAGCCATTCACAAAGAGACATGAACACCTCTTCTGTTATTTTGAAGTGGTTGGGCTAACATTCATAAAAAATATATATAAAAATCAAGAGGTAAATCTTATATATTTTTGTTTATGAATTGATTTCACTTGCTAGAGAATTTCAAACTGTTTAGATTTCAAAATTTTCAACAATTTCCTCCTATTACAAATAGGCACATGGACAGCACAATACCACCTAGAATTTTCTCATTGAAGGAAACCCAAATAACTACTAAACCTCTCCCTCAAATTGAAATCTAACATTGACCTCAATGGAAGAAGAGTTAAATGAAGTAAAGAAGGCATCAAATTTCTCATATAAAGAACCTAGAAATCAGGCAAAGTTATTACATTCATGTAGTAGTCATAGCGTTAAAACTCTAACTTAATTCTATCAGTCAAACATTGATATTGCAATTCTAACAACAAAGCATAAAGATATCACATATCCAGTCATATTTTATCACAAAATATCATGTCAAATATCATAAAGTTATCAAGTATTTTAGCTGCTCACCACTACACCATAATAAACATCCAACCAACATTGCAAAAATAATTAACATAAGCTAGATAAAACAACACAGAACAGACATAACTAGAATTTGAATGCTGAACATATTATTCTTCCATTCCTTCATCAACTTCCTCAGGACTGCTTAAACTCTGACCTACAGTAAGAGATGGAAGCTTGGATGCATCCAAGTCTAATTTTTTCGCTAACAAGCCTCCTAAAGCAGAAAGGTAAACATGTTGGTGTTGAGTTTCAATCATAATACTAGCCATTTCACCTCTCATTTCAGCGTTGTTGCCCCAAGTCTTGATCATCCCACCTTTAATTCTGATGGCTCTTTTGTTTATCCCAGCTAGACTTGCTTTTTCTTTTCCTTTATGCAATGAATCTCTAATGGATGAGTCTTTGTTACCTTTAGCTATCTGCCCCTTAATATATTCTATTGTAATGGGGTCTAGAGGTCTCATGGTCTTCTCTTCTCTCTTTAGAACCTCCTGTTTCAAAAGCAATTGAGTTAGGAAGAATGGGTAGCCTATTATTCCATGGTTTTCTTGAGCCAAATTCTCAATATTGTTAGCAATTAGCAGCCCTATATTGATTTGGATCCCCTTCATGATACAATAAATCAGTAGGGTTTTTGGGACAAAAATATCTGACGTGTCTGAAGATGGCAGAAGAGTATATCCAATGAATGTCGACCACACTCTAGCAATTGGAAGTAATGTTTTTCTTTCCATATAGTGTGGAGCTCGTTTCATATCTAACTCCAACTTAGTTCTAGGAGCACAGGTAGTGCTTAGAACATCTTTTAGGTCCCATGAACCATCACTCTTCAGAGTGTGGTAGCTGAAGGGTTGTTCATTGTAGTAAAACTCTCGAAGAAAGTCCATGATGGTTTATGTGTAGAAATACACCTTTTTACCCTTCATTTTTGATTCGTACTCCTTCAACTCATCATTGGCCACCTGATAACTATTGGCATAGAACTCTTACACCAACCTTAGATATCCATGAGTTGGAGTGGCTACCAAATTTTCCCAATTCTTCAAGGCAATTATCTCTTGAATTTCAGCAAAATCATCATATTTTAAGTCAATTCCTTTCTCCTAGACTATTCTCCTATTGATGACATTTGTTTCAAATCTCTTCTTATTGGCAATTGATCTGAAACCATTAGCTACAGAACTTGAGGAAACTTCAACACTTAAAGTTTTTTCTTGTAGTTAATTTATTTCTCTTTTGTTGTGGAGGAGCCATGAGAGTGACCAAAACAATTAGGAATCTTGTAAATAGTGAATCCAGCAAACAAATCCAGCATAATAATCAATTGCACTCGGAAAGTAAAAATTTATTCCCTAAAATGCTATAATGACAATATGCAATCTCCCACAAACCTAAATCCTACTCTACAAGGGTATTAAAAAAATTGTAAAAGCCCACTCTAAAGGTTAATTTATAAACTAAAGTTCCAAATCATTTTTAAAGAACTAATTAAACTAAAGAATGAAAGCCTATAATGAAAAATTCTAACCTAGAAAAATAGAAGTTTTTATAACTAAAGAATAAAGCAAGAGGCTAAACTATTTTTCTAACTACAGAAACTAACTTGTAACATCCCAAATTCTTACATTTATTAAATATAGGCAAATTAGTCTATATTAATATATATATATATATATATATATATATAAGGCTTTTCCAAAAAAATTAGAGATTGGAGAAAATCACATAAAATATCAGAAATAATTTTGGTGATAAATAAAATTTTTCCATTTACACCAAGGACCTATTTGTAAATACCAAAAATTGTGAATGGCCTATCTAGAATTTTAGCTAAGCCATTTGAGGTGGCATTTCATTATTAAGCTACGTACCAAGGCTTGCACTTGTGGCTTCATTCCTATTATCACCATAGCCTTGCACCAATAGGAGAAGACCACACATCACCATCCACCTTAGTTTTCTCCCATCCATGTGGCACCACCAAAGCTCTCCATATGCAACATGTGAATGCTTTCGGCCAGCATAGAGGTTAGAGTACATGATGGAAGGATTTAGGCATATAAGCAGGTGAAGCTCTCAACTCCATCTCCTTTTGGCAGTAGCACATCACGGGCACCAACTTTTATAAGTGATTCTCGGCTAAGTGCAGAAGAATGTTGGCAGCCACGTGTAAATTAGAGGAAGTCAAGAGAGGGAGAGGTTTTGTGCAGTAGAAACGTGGAGCATTTACTGCATAAACTGTGAGCTGTCTGCAATGCACAAACCGAGAGAGAGAAAATTTTGGGCGTTGCTTTCATGAGCTGGAACCGAGAGAGAGAAGCTATTTTCTTTGTATTGGTTGCCACGTAAGGGACCCTTAGGGGTTAAAGGAGGGTCTGTAGCTCCATTTTCTGCTATCCTAACAAGTGAACACAAGAGAGAGATGATGTTTGCTGCAAAATTTCCTCTTTTTCTGCATAAACCGAGAGAGATAGAGAGAAAGCTCTAAAAACCAGTAAATTTCCGTAAGATTTTTAAGAGCCACCCTTGGGCAACTTTGGTACTGACCAAAGGACCATCTTAGCAGTGGATTTGAGGTCCTAAATACACATTCACAGCAGGAAAAAGAGTGGCATAAAAGTGCAGAAAAACAAAGGAGAAAAGTAAGCTTGGAAATCTTGGGTAAGCTTTAATTCTTTTTTTTAGGCTTGCACGTGTTTAAGAAATGATTAAACATGTCTTAGAGAGTCCCTAGATGAGTTTGGGAGAGCCATGTAGCAAGAAAAATTGAAAAACATGGAGTTTAGAGGTATGCATGCATAACAGGGACTAAACTAAATAAAATCAAAAGTTTGTAGGAGTAGCTATAATTTCGAAACAATATATGTTTGTAACCTATAGACTTAGATGAAACTAAATATGGTCTTATATCATGAAAAAGATAAGGGAAAAATAATTATTGAGGACCTAAGTGAATGAAATGAAAAGTTGGAAAGAAAGAGTAAAATTTCTAAAAATGTCCAGATTTAGTATATATGGAATTTTAATTAAAATTTGATGGAATTTACCAAATTTTGAAGGTTATTTATATGGTTAAAGTTTACATTAAGGACTAGAGTGAATTAACTCAGTTTCTGAAGAAAAAGGAAATAGGGTGGAATTTGAGAAATAAATTAGAAGAAATTTTAGCTGATTATAATTATTTGAATTTGGGACTATAAATGGGATTATAGATATTACGTAATTAATTTTTGAGGCACAATATTTAATTAATTATGAAATAGTAATTTTAATCTCTTCCCTATTAGGATATTTTTAGCTAATTATATATATTTTTTTAATTTTGGGATTAGAAATAAGATTGTGAATAATACGTAATTAGTATTTAGTGTATAGAAATTGTTTTTGAAAATGGAATAGTATTTTTAAGTATTTCATATTAGGATTTTAATAACTAATTTATTTTACCAGCACCTTGGAATAATTTCAAGTGAATCAGTACAGGATAGTAATTCCAGGTAGCCAGTTACATTTCATAAAAACGCTGTTCATATATTCTTGAAATTTGTTTATACAGAAAATGATTTATTTATGAATTATGTGATATTCAACTCTATGCATTGTTATGTATATATTTGTATTATTATAATACTCATGTGCTAAGGCAGTGTATGCCAAGCATCTGGGGTACGACGGTACGTGCCAGTATAAGACTTGCCATGGTTAGGGCGGAAGTAGCTATGCATGACGATGCTAGTGTCAGTCTTGCTGACCTTTGGGCTACAGGGTATAATCAGACCCTGGTGGTAGGCACTGAGAATTGTGATGACCCTTGGCACCACTTGAGGTGAAACAGACTCCTGTGGTACTAAGACCTAGGGATAATCTCTGCATGACAGTGGCATAGATTAGTTAAACTGAATTATGAATGGAGTTATAAACTTGCTTTTATGACTAGGAATGGTTCTTGTTTTCAAGATTAACTACTAGCTACTGAGATTTCTATGTCTCATGATTTTATACTGTATTAACCATTTTCCAAGTACAAGTCAAAGTGGGAATAGCGGGGTTGCAGCAGGGAGTCAGTAGCTATAGCCTAGATTTTATAGTTTTTGTAAAATAATTAAGACTTAATCTCCAGTGATATGTATATATGTCGAAATGATGGTGATGTAAGGCATGCGATGATGTCAATGGTTCCTAGTTGCTTTTAATTATGGACTGGAGATCTTTGAAATTTAAGGTTTGAAAATTGCCATAATTATTCACTAAGGAACCTTATCTTAAAAATCTTTTATCCTGGAGATAGTTTTGTGAAATTTTGAGGTGTTACATAACTTAACTAAGAAATCAAACTAAATAATAAACATAAAGCTATCTACTCTATTCTAATAGACGAAATTTATGAAAGAAAATATAATACTAACCTAGACACTTTACCAAAATTACAAAAACTTTCACTAATTCAAAAATTGAAAGGGGGATTATACTTACCAAACATTGTCAAAAACTTTAGAGAACACAAACACTTAAAACCCTACCACGAGCACCAACACGGGAACAAATGCAAGCAAATAAAGGGATATATAGAGGATTTGAGATGAGGGAATGGCTAGGGAAACAAGGAACATGAGGTTGATTGGAAGAGTCACGGCCACAGGGGAAGAGATTTTGAAATTTAAGGCAGAAGTGGGGGAAAAATTTGGGGATTTTCCCAATATAGGGCCACTCCTGCTATAGCGGGATACACCTCCCGTTACAACGCCTACTCTTTGTTTTTTAGAATAGTCCCCTATCACTATAGTGGTATAAGTTCACCACTATAGTGAGACAGTGCAATACCATGACCCCTGAACTTTTAACCTTTTAACCACTGTAGCGTACTCTGACAAAGAATTATCATTTTGGGCTTCCTTTTTCTCTGCAGCATATGTATATCACCGTTGCAGCGTACCCTAACAGAATACCCAGCCCTCTGAAGCTTAACCCTCGCTGCAGTGATACGAAGGCACCACTATAGCTTGCTATCACAGAGCTAAAACTTAGTTTCATCACCTGAAACTCTGTTTTCAATGCTACAATACCCCATTACACTTCAAGTTTTAGTTCCCCAATCATCTATTCAAAAATGCATACTAGAAAATTCAAAACAACCAAATTCTTAGAACCCAAGCACCAAACAAAGCAAACATTATCCATCATCAGATCAGCCTTTAATCACCTAAAATCAAAGCATCAAATTAGATTAGCAGTAGACTAGCAAGCATGGCTTAATCGGCCAAAACTAGAGATTACCCTCAGTTCAACTCTCAAGAATTCAGCAACAACATCACACTCAAAACAATTAAAGCTTAAAACATAAAATTATAGTCTTCAACCAAAGTTTACCAGGACACCTAAGCAGTTGGTGGTGTAAGAGCAAACGAAGTCCCTTCCTTTTCACTTTTATGTCATAGACAATGATTCAGTCGCTGACCATTAAATTAGAAACTTTGTGAACCTTCTAGGTCAGCAATTTCTATTGCTCCGTTTGTAAATGCTTCTTCCACCACAAAAGGCCCCAACCATTTAGATTTTAGCTTCCTAGGGAAAATTTTAGTCTTGAGTTATAAAGTAAGACCTTTTGACCTGCAACAAAGGATCGACGAACAATCTTCTGGTTATGCCTTCTTTTGACCTTCCCCTTATACAGATAAGAACTCTTATAAGCTTGAAGACAAAGGTCATCCAGCTCATTCTGTTGTAAAAGTCTCTTCTCCCTAGCCTTTTTCACATCAAAGTTTAGAAATTTTACAGCCTAAAAGCTTTATACTTGAGTTCAACCAGAAGATGGCATGCCTTGCTATAAACCATCCAAAATGAGGAAGTCCCAATTGGGGTTTTAAATGCAGTACGGTAAGCCCACAACACATCATTTATTTTGTTTGCTCAGTCCTTCCATGAAGTACTAATCATTTTCTCTAAAATTCTCTTTAGTTATAAATTAGACACCACCACTTGGCCACTAGTTTGCAGATGGACGGAGTGGCTACTAGTTGTTTAACTCCATATTTAGCCAAAAGAGTCTCCAAACTCTTATTACAGAAATGTGACCCTTCATTAATGATCAAAACTCTTGGGACTCCAAAGTGAGAGAAGATGTTCTTTTTAAGAACTTCAGCACCACTTTTGTATCATTAGTAAGTGTTGGAATTACTTCCACCCACTTAGACACGTAATCAATAGCCACCAATCAATAGCCACAAATATGTATTGGTTGGTGAATGATGAAGGAAATGGTCCTATAAATTTGATTCCCCACAAATCAAATACCTTTATTTCCAGCATTATATTTAAAGGCATTTCATGCTTTCACAACATATTTCCACTCCTTTGGCACTGATCACGCCTTTCCACAAATTTTCCTACATCTTTGAGCAATGAGGGCGAATAAAAACCACTTTCCAATACTTTTGCCACTGCTCGGACACTATTATAGTGGCCTCCATAGTCTGATCCATGACAATGCCATAGAATGTTTTTCATTTCTTCCTCTGGAACACACTGCCAGAGGATTTGATTAGCATACATTCTAAAAAGAATTGGTTCATCCCATCAGTAGACCTTGACATCATGCAAAAACCTCTTCTTTTGTTAATAAGTCATATCAAGTGGAAAAATCCCACATACCAAGTAATTTACAATGTTTTCATACCATGGGATTCAAGTCTCCTCAACAATGAATAAAGTTTCACTAAGGAAACTTTCATTGATTTGTAGCTCCATCTCATCACTTGGGTCCATATTTATTCAGGATAGGTGGTTAGCAACTTAATTTTCAGTACCCTTCCTATCTACAATTTGCAAGTCAAATTTGGCAATAGTAAAATCCTCAAGCAACTCATGGCTTGGAATCCTTTTTACCAATCAAATATTTGATGGCCGAGTGATAAGTGAAAACAATCACTTTATTTCCCACCAAATATGGTCTAAAATTCTCAAAACTAAATACTACAACCAACAACTCCTTTTCAGTAGTAATGTAGTTCAACTAAGCATCTACTAGAGTTTGGCTAACGTAGTAAATAGGATAAAAATTCTCCCATGTTTCTGACCCAACACTACTCCCAAGGTGCAGTCACTATTGTCACACATAAGCTCAAAAGATATACTCCAATCGAGAGCAACTACCATAGGAGCCGAGATTAACCTTTTCATCAGGTCTTCAAAAGCCTTAATACATTCCTCATCAAACTTGAAAGGCACATCTTTCTCTAGCAACTTGTACAAGGGCTTTGAGATTTTTGAGAAATACTAAATGAAGTGGCGGTAGAAACCTGCATGCCCAGGAAAACTTTTGACACCTATTACTGAGTTTGGAGGTGGCAATTGTTCTATCATAGAAATCTTTGCCTTATCCACCTCTAACCCTCTTTTTGAGACTTTATGACTAAGACAATTCTTTCTCAAACCATGAAGTGACACTTCTCCCAGTTTAGTATAAGATTAGTTTCTTCACATCTTTTAAGCACTAATTCCAGATTTGCTAAACAATTTTCATATGAAATGCCAAAACTGAAAAGTCATCCATAAATACCTCCATGGATTTTTCCACCATATTTAAGAATATTACCATCATGCATTGCTAGCAAGTAACCAATGCATCGCACAGTCCAAAAGGTATACGTCGAAAGGCAAAGGTACCATAAGGGCATGTGAATGTAGTTTTCTTTTAGTTATTTGAGGCTATAGCAATTTGATTGTACCCGGAGTAACAATCCAAGAAATAGAAATAATCTTGCCTCGTTAACTGATCTAGCATCTGGTCAATGAAAGGCAATGGAAAATGATCCCTTCAAGTGGCAATATTGAGTTTTCTATAATCCATGCAAACTCTCCACCTGGTTATAGTTCTAGTTGGAATGAGCTCATTCTAGGCGTTAGCCACTACAGTTATATGTCCCTTCTTAGGGATGCACTAAACTGGGCTCACCCACGAGCTATCTGATATAGGATAAATAATTATTGGATCCAATCATTTAAGGATTTACTTTTTCACCATTTCCCTTATAGCCAAATTTAACCTTATTTGATGTTGAATAGAGGTTTTGTGCCCATCCTCCAAGTTAATCGTTTGCATGTAAACTGACGGGCTAATTCCTCTTATATCAGCTATGGACCATCTAATAGCCTTTTTATATTTTTCTAGGACCTTTATTAAATGCCTCTCTTGCTTTTATGTTAATGTAGCAGATACAATGATTGGTAAAATCACATTTTTCTCAAGAAAAACATATTTGAGATGAGATGGAAGCAATTTAAACTCAAGCCTAGGAGGTTTTTTAGTGGATGGTTTTAATAGAGTTATCGTGCTTGCGTGTTTGTCTAATTTCTCAAAAGATTAACTTGGATTGCAAAATAACTCCAATGCATTAAGAAATCCAATTACCTCCTTGATGTCATCCTTCTCAATTTCTTTCTTCATTGTTAAAGATGTTTCCAAACTATCATAACTTACCATATGATTAAAGTACATTCATGCACTTTCATCGATCACCCTCACTCGATTACATTCTTTAGGTTCATCTGGTGCTTTCATCACCTTATTCATGTTAAAGGTGACTTCTTGATCATTTACTCTTATAGTGAGCTCACCTTTGAAAACATCAATCAGAGTTCTCCCAGCTGCAAGGAATGGCCTCCTTAGAATGATGGGAATTTTCTTGTCTTCTTCATAGTCAAGGATAATGAAATCCGCAGGAAATTTTAGCTTGTCTACCTTGACCAAAACATCCTCTATCACCATGTTTTGGGTAGCATAAAGGTCTATTTTCCAACTGCATAGTCACAGTAGTAGGTCTTACTTCTCCCAAACCTAACTCTTGGAAAGTGGCAAGGGACATCAGATGAATGCTAGCCCCTAAGTCACACAAAGCATTACCAACAAAATTCTTCCCTATATTACAAGGGATTATAAAGCTTCTAGGGTCTTGTATCTTTACTGGCAATTTCTTTTGAAGTATTGCACTGCATTCCTGAGTTAGCTTCATAGTCTCAAATTTACTCGGTCATTTCTTTCTTGAGAGCATATCCTTCATAAATTTTATGTAACTAGTGCATTTGCTTTAAGGCTTCTGCAAAAGGAATGTTTATGTACAATTGTTTCAGTATCTCTAAGAACTTATGATATTTTCTATCCATGTTTTGCTTCTTATACCTTTGAGGAAAGGGAATAGGTGGCATAATTCTTGCAGCAGAGAATGAGGGTACAGATGATTCCCTCTTCAATTTCTCTTTCATTATTTCTTCCTTCTTATTATTTATCTTTTGAACCTCGTGTTCATCTACATTAACCCCTTGTTGTGGTTGCTCTTCAACTCTCAACTGATCATCAAAACTATCATCTTGCTTTTGAATATTTAGAGTTGAAGTTTCAGGACGTTACTTACCACTTTGAAGAATAATGACCTTGCAATATTCCTTTCCATCCTTCCTAGGGTTATTTTATGTGTCACTGGGAAGGTTGCCTTACACCCTATTGTTCAGAGTAGTTTCCAATTGGCCCATTTGAGTTTCTAGAATTTTAATGGTCGTAAGCTGAGTTTGGCTCATTGCCTCAGTTCTCTCCATAAATTTTATGAACATCTCTTCCATATATGACTTCATTTCTACCTGAAGTGGTGGTGCTCTATTATGGGGAAGATAATTACTTTGTTTATTAAAGCCAAGAAGGTGAGATGGCTTACCAGAAGATGACACCGAGGGGTTCAGGCAGTGATTATTGCTTTAGAAGAAATTAGGATGATTTCTCAAGCTTGGATAATAAGTGTAGGAATATTGGTTATTCTGGTCGCTTTGTACATTACTCATGTAATTTAATTGCTCTACTGAAGCAAATTCCTTGCAACACCTATTGACGTGAGCCCTTCCATAGAAATCACAATTTGCTTCTAGCATTGCTATTGCATTCACCTTTGCCAGTTCTTTTTGTCTTGCACATAACATATCAACTTTCTTGGTTAATGCTTCATTCTAAGCTAACAAAGCATTTAGGGTATCTAATTCCATTACTCCCCTCCTTGAAGCATTTTGGCTTTCCCTCATGGTCTCTATTATCTCTTTTACTTGAGCAATCAATCTCACCATCAAAGTACCACCAGCTGCAGTGTCTAGTTTATCTTGAGTCTCATATGTCAGACTACTGTGAAAGATAGTAAAGACCATAATTAGGACACTTCATCAGTAAGTACTTGAACCATTCCCAAGCCTCATATAGACTTTTGTCTTCGTGATGATAAAAGGCAGTGATCTTATTTCTCAATTTCATTGACCTTGATGGAGGAAATAATTTACCCAAAAATATTTTCTGTAGCTTATCCCAAGTCGTGATACTTCCTTTTGGTTGAGCATATAACTAGCTCTTAGCCATATCCTTCAAGGTAAAGGGAAATATATGGATATGTATAGCATCGTCACTGGCTTCATTAACCTTAACCATGTCACAAATATCGAGAAAATTTTTGATGTGATTATTCAGGTCTTTTATGGGACTTCCCCGAAATTTATTTTGTCACACCAAGTTCAGCAAGATCTCCTTAATCTCAAAGTTATTTGTTTAGAGGGGGGTTTCACTGTGCATGAAGCATATCCATCATTATTAGGTGAGGCATAGTCCCATATGACTCTATTGTCATCTTGCTACAAATTTATAGCTCCATTTCCTTCATTGTTTTTCATACCTCCAAGATTCACATTATTCTCTACCATTTCTTCTTGAGAAATTTGCCCCTCTTAAATTTTTCTAGGCTTAGCTTCTTTTCGAGTTCTCTTTGCAAGCTTTTCAATTTCAGGATCAAAGAGAAGATTAGCTTGATTAATGGTACCAAACATACATAGTAAGGAGACACCAATTAGCAATGAAAAATAGAATCAGCACAAGTCAACACTATAAAACTAAACATGACTCAATAATCAAAAAGAAAAAAAAATAAAGAAAAGAAAAATGGACAAAACAAAACACAAAGCAAAGAAGTGTCAAATCTAGCACGTTTAAATTTCTTTTAATATTAGCTCAACCGGTAGTCCCTAGCAATGGAACCAAAAACTTGTTAGCGAGTGTACCAGTCGCTTAAGTAATATAGTAAATTAAAGAGTAAAAGTATCGTTCCCACGAGTACTAAGTGGCTAACTACCCAAGAAATTTAACCGAATTAATTAGACAAAAACATTGGATTGAAGACAGCTCTAATCAAGAACTAATAAGGTAAAAAGAAAAAACAAGTACAATAATTTTTTATAAGTTTTCTCAATTGACATAAAACAACACGCAAATTCAAGAAATTAATCTATTTAAAAACCTAGAGTTACTAAACCGTCTCCCTCATCTTAAAAAATGTAAAACCTCTCTCACTCACCTACAACTCTACCAAATGTGTAAGTTAATCCTAGGTTAATCTATTAATTTAAAAGAATTCACCCAAATTTCAATTAAGATACGTAACACTTACTCAATTCCTTAAGAGAGTTAAGTCTATACTAAACAACAAAGCTTTGATTAAATGAGATTAACTAATATTCCTATCAGCTAACAAGTGAAAACTCTAAAGTTAAGATTCATGCACTCGTCCTTTGTAATGAAAGTTTTACTCTCACCTCCCTTTATTGAGTTCGATGACAACAACAAGCAATTATATAGACTGATCAGATCCATATAAAGCAGCAGTAAAATGAATAAGAATACTTATATTGGTTGAATAACAATTGCAAATACATGAGAGAAGCCAAAATCTATTATGGAATTGAGTTCATAGCAACCCTAGATAGAAAATTTAGCTATTAATGGAAAATAAGTAACAACAAACAGAAATCGAGGTAAAGAAAGCCATGAATATGAAGTTGAATGATGGATTGAGCCCCCTAGCCTTGAAAACAAGTTCTTCATGCTATTCTAAAAAAAAAATGGCACTCTCTACTCTCCTCCGTATTAAAATAACCTACGAAAATTTTTTCTCCTGCTATTTACACCAACACTGACAAGGCTACTTATAAGCTCCGTCGCTGCATTGGTACGTCTTCACTGGTACAGTGGTGGAGCACAGAAAAGTAGAGCTACAGAAAACATTCAGTGTAGTACTTAGGTGTACAATGGGGTAGTCATGCTATAGCAGTGCGAACTCACCGCTACAGTGATGGAGGGCAGAGATTGACTGTTGTTTAGAACTTTCATACTGAATAATAAACTTCACTTGCTTAAGCGATGGCCTTCACTATTCACTTGATTCATTGATATTTTGATCTCCTTTGCTCAACATCACCAAGGCTTTTTTTTTCTTCCAATAGTTCCTAACTTTTGAGCCTGCACTTAATTCCTAAAAATAAAATATATCACTTGTTAGAAATTGGAATTTAAGATAAGAAATGTGCAAAACATCTTTAATGCTCAATAGATGATTAAGAGGACAAAATCAATTCAAAATAAGTATGTTTAGGTAAGATTGAGGTGAAATCTCAGATAAAATGCATGAATTTAGTGTTAACTTGAGAATTTAACAAAAGTACAATAGAGAAATAGTGAAAGGTAGGGTACATAGACCGTATTTACCAAAACCATAATTTAAAAACATGCATGAACAATTCATACTTGGTAAAAGTCCATAACCAACTATCATGCCATACATGCATCCTATCATGCATTGTCTATCAAAATAAATGTATAACAGAAGTCGGCATTTAAGGTCTACATACCGTTAAAATAATTTCATCACATGAATTATTTCTACTTTCGTTTTAATTACAATTAAAAAATTGCTTGTTTCCTTGTTTAGAATTAAAAACCCTTTAATTCTAGTTTCCTAATCTAATTAGGGAAAATAAATAAATCTCAATTCAATTCTAAATTGATCTTTTCCTTATTTAAATTAGGGAAGTAATAAAGATTCTAGTTAATTATAAAAAGTTTGTTTCCTAATTTAAGATAAGAAAATAATTGAGATTTAAAATTATTAATAAATTAATAATTTCCTAAATCGTATTAGGAAATCAATCAAGATACAATTTAATCAATTAATAAATTATTTCCTAAATCATATTAGGAAACTATTCTTGATCCAACCTAATCATTGATCTTATATTGATTAAGATTCATTCTTCCATTGATGTCTCTTAAATCAATCAATCAATTTAATTAATTTATTTCCTAATCAAACTAGGAAAATAATCATATTTTGAATCAATTACTTTAATTATTTTTTTTCCTAAATCATATTAGGAAACTAATCAGGATCTAAATCAATCAAATTAATTTAACTTAATTTATTCTTGAATTCAAAAAAAAATTATTTTTATTTTCATGCTAAAACAAACATCTACTAAGAGAGAAAAAAATAGAGTTTATGGATCAAAACAATTTTCTTTTAAAAACCCTTTTGATGAAAACAAATTATTTTTGTTTTAAAATGTTCATGTTTGGTGTTAGAATATGTTCTTCAACAAAGCGAAATTCAAAACATATTTCTCAACAAAATTCATAAGAACATCTCATGCCTCTTTCATACAAAATTTTAGAGAAAAAAAAAACATCATGCCATGTTCATGTTTCAAAAACACAAAACATAAACATACCAATTTCTATTATACTTATACATTCTCCGTTTTAAAGTAATGGTAACTATAGGTGGGCACTGATACCACTGTTGGATTTCATAGATCATAGAACGTAGTAAAATTTAAAACTTTTCTCTAAAACCCATTCACCAAAGGATTAACCTATATTACCATTACATTAACCAAATAATCAAGACGAAGAGAAATACTTCCTGTAGCGCATCACCTCTCAAAGCCAAAGTAAGTATCCAAAATGGGATACCTCTAATGGTAATCCACCCAAAATTACGCTAAGGAAAAATCTCTTTAGGTAATAGGGGGTTTCTTCTCATTCTTATGCTTGCAAGCACGAAGAAGCTATGGAGAAAACCCTCTTGGATGAAGGAGAAGAAAACAAGAGTGTTTCCTTAACAAGATTCCCAACAATTGAGAGAGAGACTATGGCTTGTGGCTTTCACTATCACTCTTAAAGTGATAGGTGCTACCTCAAACCCTAAAACCCTAATTCCTTTAGTGGGTACCATTCCTTTATTGGGCTTCTTAAGGTGGCACCTTAAGAAGCCCAATCTCTTTGAGACAGGGGATGACCAAGAGTTTCTCATTTGGGCTTTTTCTTGTTTGGGTAAGAATAGGAACATATTCCTATTCATTTTATTCTCTTATCTCCTTTTAATTAATTCTCCAATTTAGGACCTAATCCTTAAGCCCGTTTCATTTTTCTAGTGAATTTCTATGCATGCGACCTATTAGGTTTCTAGCTATGTTGGCCATTCGCAATCAACACTTGATTGTAAATAGATCACGAGTGGTATCTAGCAGCACATTGTGACCTCCAATTGGTAGGAAAGTTAGTTGTTTGATTTTAAACCTTTCTATGGCTAAAGCGTGTCTATGCAATGCGTCCTTTCACTGTCTTATACCCACTTGGTTCAGAGTATGGCATATGTGTCAACTCTCAATATACTTGATTATGTCAAGTCCAGCCCAAGTAGTCCATTCCTTGTCCTATCGAATCAATTACTCTAAACTATGTTACTAAAAACTATCTTCATGACGAGTCTGCTTTGGCCAAAAACTTTTTAACGATTACCCCGACAAGTGGCCATGGTACTTCCTTTTACTAGGATTGGTGAATCCTTTGTTGACTACTCAAATATCTTCTAATACTTTACGTTGTGGCCAATTACCACCCCAAGAGCGACCCATGGTGGGTAACAAGGAATGGAGTCAAAATATAGGATACATATCCAAGATAACTTGAGTTCCTCAAGTCCAAAGATACTTGCACTATTAGCTACTATGAGACCTATCACTGACATTTGAAAAGGTATCCATGTGATGTCTCATGTAGGTTATCTAATGTACTTATTACCTCTAACAAGCATTCTCATGTCATCTCATGCTTACAACTTATGAGGATAGCTGCTTGATCAAATTAAGAAACATAACATGTGATAGTCTATTTAGATCATTGATGTCCAGTCTTAAGTGATCCTATGACTAGGGATAGTTTATATACATACATAATTGCACATGATAGGAATCTCACATTATGACCACCATCATAATTTCCTTCATGCTATGTTTTATGTTATGGACTTATTACTTATATTATGATCTAATGTTGAGTTTATTAATATGAACATAAATAATGAAGAAAACCTCTTTAAATTAATAACTGAGTTTATACATCTTATGCTAACGGTGATTGCCTTTAGAACACCTTTATAACATCGGCATCATTGCCATTATCGATTCCATCCTCAACATCATCATCAACAGTCCTCTTCCCCTTTTGAGCTTCCATTTTTTTCTTTCCTTTTCTTAAAGAGTCTTCTACTTCATTGTTATCATCTTCATCAAATATTTCAAGCCTAGTTTGTACGCTTCATCTTCTCAGCTATTATAATCATTGGAGGAATAGTGAACTTTCTCACTATCCTTATTGCCACCTTCATGTTGTTTCCTTTCTTCTACTTCCTTTGCTATCTCATTTTTGTCATCTTTATATGCATCTCCCTGATTTCTAGCTACATCACTAGTTTCTCCCTTGTGGGACATCATTTCACAATTTAAAATAAAAGTTTAGCATATACTAATAAGTTCTCTATTTCTATTATAAAACAACATAACTTCTCTATTTTGAGAATTTCTATTATAATTAAACAAGAAAGCATAGACAAATTTAATTTTTGTCAAATTCCACAAAGTTCCGAAGAGCTTAAAGAGTTCCAATTTGTCAATAAACAAGTTTTTCAAGCATAACATTCATATAATTGACAAATATTGCTAGCTTCAAGCAGAGTGAAAAATTTAATAAGTGATTCTAAATACTTCAATATCACAGTGATATATTTTTTTTCACCAATCCAACATTAATTTTCTAAATTTATCAATATCAAAGTCAATATTTTCTAGTTTTGCAAGTCCTTATCTCTGTTTTAAACCATCTAATTCTTTATGTTTTTACAGCCTCTATATACCTTTGTTTCTCCATCTTCGAATATTGGTGTGTTTCTAATATGGCACTTACACAAGTTACATATTGCATAAGTAATATAGAGATGAAAAGGGTATTGTTCCATAAGGATTTGGTTACCAAAAGTTTTGTTAAAGTATTAAAATTGACACCTTAACTAAAATTAAGCCGATCAATAGCAATAAGGTCCAAAAAGAACTAAACTAATTTGCAAAATTAAGAAATTTAACAAAACTAAATTTACTGGGTGAGTTTGATGATTATAAGAGCCTTGGATTATTAATCTTTATAATACTTCAGAGCCTAAATTAACCCTCTCAATCATGCTCTTAATGATAATATATACTAGCTTGAGGTTTACAAGTACACGCATTGTCTGAAATCACTTGTTGGTTCATACATGGTTAATCCATAATTCCTTATGCAATTAGCCTAGCCAATTCAATTCATAACCCCTAAGAAGGCTATGTGAGGCTAATGAGTATATTCCTTTCTCATTGACAAAACTATCCACTCAATCTATAAGCTTCAAACACACACAATTCAACCTAGGGTCAAATCCCAATATCCTATTAATACAAGGACTTATGTAAAGTGTTTTGATTAATTTAACCATTTTGGAAATTAAGTAAAATCATATTTTGAAGAATTAAAACATATTTTACAAATCGGGTTACTAAAATTGTGTTATAAAATGGACTTCAAAAATTGGGTTACTAAAATCTTTCTATTAAAATTGGCTTATATACGTTTCTTTAAAAAAAAAATTCTGGTCCCATGATTTATATTGGGCTTCAAATTAATATTAAACCTATGAGCAAAATTACTATTCATGAACTTTGGCCCATATTTCAATTATGACCTAGAATTTTATTTCGTGTCAATTGTAACTTATGTTTCTAATTAGTTTCGATTATGCCCCTAAGCCTAGCACTATCCAAATATTTAATAGTAAATTAATGTTAATGTGACATTTCATCTTGCATACACTAACACCTACTAAGATCATCTCCAATAGTGCAACTCTAGTGAGTTGTTTATTGTGGGTCCTACAATGCCACATCACCACTTTTTGCTTTAAGCAAGTCTCTATTCTAATGGTGCAACTCTAAAAAACTCATGAATGAGTCCTATAAGTTACCTCACATCTTTATATTTCCACAGTTAGTCCCACAACTCTTCTCTACTTTTGTTGTGAGAACTGGTTTTTACATAAGAATGATTCTTACATGTGGTAGCCATACTGACGTACTTTAATGATGAAACTTACTAAGAACAGGTTCTTATTTTTAAAAGCCTTTTAAGAACTGTAATTAGAGATGCTCTAATCCACCTTTAGTTTGTCACATGAGATTGGAATTGATAATGATTAATATGACTATTTATTTTTCTTTTGATTTAATTATTTTACTTTACATTATATTATATTATTTTGGTTAATAAATGTTCCACTCCCATGTGGCAAAGCTGATATCTAGCATTTTTTATATACATTTTAACCCCTATCTTGGTCTATTTGCGTTTTTATCTATGTAAATTCTCCAATTTTATTACACTTTATGATTTATTGGGTCTAAATTAATTTTGGATGAAAAATGAATTATTTTTGTATTTTAGGACTTAAATTATAAAAGACTCAATTTAATCCATCTTGTGTATTTTACAGAATTTTATATTGGAGATTTCTTAATGATGTGGCACTAACATGGCACTCCTGTTGACATGGACGCTGATGTGATACTTTTCTGATGAGTAAGATGTTGACTGTACACCTCTTTTCTGCAGATTTAATGACATGGACGTGTGGGCCCTCATCTCAGAATTTTCTAGCCCTTTTTGCCATGCATGTAGCCCCTCTCTCCCCAAACTTTGCTAGAAATGGAAGGCCTTAGATTTTACACACAAAATAGCTCTTCTGCTGCACCTATTATGTGCTTCTGCTACTTTTCTATTGGCTGCCTCCTTTATAGAAAGGAAACAGCCACACCTTGGCCCTTTTTGAAGGTCAACTGAAGGCATATAGGATAGAATATTCCTTAGGTTTAGTGGGGCATTAGTTTTGTATCTCAGATCATTCTTTGAAGCTGGAACTTAGTATTTTTGTAGGTCACTCTTCCTCTCTGCTGTATTGTTGTTTTGCTCTCATGGAGGGCTAAACTTCCATTATAATCAGTCATTAGGACCTTAGGATATTGTAGCTTGAACTTTCAGTGCAAGATAAGTTGTTTTATTCTCCATTTCATTTTATTTTCATTTTCTATTCTGCATCTGCTATTTATGCTGATTATAAATTCTAATATGAACTTATAGAGGTATAAACTAATTTGTATTTGAGATATAATCTTGGTAACTAACTTGAAAAGTGAGTAAAAACAAAATGACTAGTTAGATGATATTTAACTTGATTTGGTTATGGTCTTTTGAAGTTGCATCTAGCTATAGATTAATGGAGTTCTTCTTAACTATAGCTAGAAGCATGATAAATTCTAGAAGTTCCTCTAGAATCCTTTTCAATAAAAAAAAACCAAATGGTGAAATGAGAAAAAATTGAATCAATGAGTTGAGTAATGATAGTTGTACTCCCATAAATCCTAGTGGTTGGTTACATATTCTCCTTTACTGTTTATTGCTGTTTATTATTTCTGTTGTATGCTGATTATATTCTATCACAACCAAACCCCCCTGATTTATGTGTTTTATTATCAGTGTAATTAGTGCTAGGAACAACCAATTAGTAGTTAGAAGTGAAGCTCCTTGAGTGAATACAACCTGGGGATTACTATACCGTAAGATTGCCACGACTTCAATTCTGGCCAATTTGGCATCGTAATGGAGTGAACCAAAAGCCAAGGTGGATTAATAGTTGCTAGCATTTACAATATAGAATGCTACATTAGTGTTGGTCATTATATATTTAAACAACGTTAGGTTTAGGGGCACAGCTGAAACTAATTAGAAATGTATAAGTTATAATTGACACAAATTAAAATTCCGAGTTATAATTGAAATATGAATCAAAGTTCAGGGCCATGAATAAGACTTTTCCCTAAAACTATAAGGTCCAAAGTTTTAACAAGAATTAGGGCCTTTTTATACTTGGTTTCATAAATAAAATAACCAAATTAAAATTACTGGAACTACCTATGTCGTATACATCAAATAAAACATTTTGTATGGTACTTTTCTTCGTGGCTTTCATGCATAGAAAATGAAACACACTTAATGTATAAAAGTACAAAAGTGGAGTCAAAAAGAAGATTGATAATCAAATGGGTTAGAACCTAAAGGATAATGTCTCAAATTATTGGGTAAAAAGTGGTTGTTCAAGGAATCTAATAGATAATGCCTTAGGCTATTGAGTAAAATCAAGTTGTATTAGGAATCTAACAAAATAATGTCTGACATTAGCATAAAAGGAAGTTGAACATAAACCTTCAAACCATTTGAATCTTCCTTTTACAACAACATCCAATCTAGCAGGTCAATTAAGTTTTGACACCATAATTATAAGATCTTACTACTTCTAATTCTCATTCATCTTATCGGTGTTGCTTAAGACTTTCCATTTAAAGGACTTGTAATAAGGATAGTTCTTAACCCAAACTTAATCTCATTAGACTTAGTTCAATTAGCTTCTTATCCTTGCTTAATAATTGAACTATGGGTGGACATAACCTAATGCTAGTATGGGAAATAGCTAGAAAATTTCTTATCAACAAACTTTTAATCAGTGGACGTACAATCGACTACCTTGGCCTAGCCAGTCGACTGTTCTGCCTCTACCAAGGTCAACATGCTTGTCCACAGACTAGTCAGTTGACTAGTTTAGGGAACCAGTCGACTAATTGTTCTTTGTCAAGGTTTATGTTTTGTTCCAGAAGCTGATTGATCAGCTACTTCATGTTCGTTCATTTCCTAGGTTTTGTTCTTGATTTAAATGCCCAATCTCATTTTGTTAATCTTAGAGAGGTGTTTAGTTAGGATATTACACCTTTAACCCACAAAACATGAAAGAAAGAAGAAAAAAAAATTTAATGGCCAACTATAATGTCTCTTTGGAAGCATTTATGGAGCTAGCTATTGCCAACCACCATGGAAAAGACAAAGCTTGTAATAACTACCTGATTCAGGCTATATTTAGAAAAAAAACTGATGCGCTAGCTGAAAGCTTAAAAGCTAATTTTTATCTGAAAGCTGAAATTTGTTAAGCTAGCTTATACAAATTTTATTTTTAGACAAAAATATATTTTTAGGTAATTATAATTTTATTTTTTTAGTTAATTTGAACTATTATAATATTTTGTTTAAACATAATTTTTAAAATAAATACTGCAAATAGTGTAATAATTAAAATATATATTTATGATCCCAAAATAATATCATTTTATTATATTATCCCAAAACAGTGTTATCATTTTTCATTAATAATTACATTTCATTATGTAATCCCAAAATAATATAAAATAAACATATCATCTAGTGTCCCACAATAGATCAACAATATTGTGTTATGGGTGTCTGAAAGAAACTTGAAGAAGAAATTGTGTTACATGTTGTGAGTAGGATAATGTTGAAATTTTAATAAAATAATAAGGATAAAAGAGTAAGAAAAATATAAAAGCTATCAGCTATAAGCTATAAGCTACTCAAATAATCTTGTGTACTAAACACTTCTAATTTTGTCAAATAAGCTTAAAAGCTAGTCAAATAAGCTATAAGCTAGCTTATTTGATTTACCAAATGCACTCTTACACCAATATTTATCGTACTCTCCTTTCCTCACTTGAAGAGAAATTAATACTTTGATAAACCCTTTATAAATCTTGAGAGCTTAAGTCAGAACTAAGATTTAAGATTTAGAGAGAGATAGAGAGAGCTATCATTATATCATTTATTTCTCTTGTGACATGTAACATTGGTGCTCACTACTACGGCTGTTGAACCGCCTAGAATTGAATGTGTGGTAATTTTGTAGTATAGTAACTCCCAAGTCGTTCTCACTTATGGAGCCTCACTTCTAATTACTAATTAGTTGTTATAACTCTAATTAACACACTAATTACACTGCTAATTACATGGGGCTGATGACAGAATCACTACAAGAAAATTGACTTTTAGTGGCAACTTTTGGTGATGACTTTTAGAGTCCCACCAAAAGTTAGACTTTCAGTAAAGATTCCTAAAGTCGCCATCAAAGGTTAATTTTTTTTTTTGGTGAAATTAACAAAACTCTCATTTTTGGTAGTGACTCTCATATTCGCCACCAAAAGTTAGACTTTCAGTGGCAACTCCTAAAATCATACTAAAAGTCCATTTTTTTTGGGTGAAATTAAGAAAAGTCAAACTTTCAAAGGCAACTCTCATAGTCACCACCAAAAGTCAATTTTTTTTGTGAAATTAACAAAAGTCTCACTTTTGGTGGCAATGTGGCGACTTCCAGAGTCACCACCAAAAGTCACACTTTCAGTGGCGACTCCCATAGTCTCTACCAGAAGTTAATTTTTTTTTCAGGTGAAATTAACAAAAGTCGAACTTTTAGTGGAGACTCCTATAGTCGCCACCAACAATCAGACTTTTTATGGTGTCTCCTAAAGTTACCAGTGAAAGTTAATTTTCTTGTATCATTAACCCTGGCTAGCCTTTGGGTCACCAGGTCACTAGTTCAAAGTGAATAAATTATGTACAAATTTTATACTTTAAAGTGTAAAAACCATAATTTGGTCTTTGTTAAATTAGATGTTGTTCTATTTTGGTTTTGTGAGGTTTATGGCTTAAAATAATTTTAACATAATATATATATATATATATATATATAATATTTTGCCCTTAAATAGCACAAATGAAGTGGTGGCAAAATGGTAAGACACACAAGTTGAAAGTATGGGACCCAGATTGGAATCTTAGTATGAATGTGTTTGGTTTTATTTCAAATAAACTTTAATATTACACATAAAAAATTGAGTCACCTCGAGGCAGTGAGTTAGTGGATTGGCCAAGACCCATACGGGTTGACCCATCGGCTGGGTCTTGGGTTGTCCTTTCGGACCAATTTGGGTTCAATAACAATGGCAAGTGACTTTTGGTAGCAACTTTTAAAGTCGCCACAAAAGGTAACTTTTGGTGGTGACTAAAGGTCATTTTTGGTGGTGACTTTCAAAGTCACCACTAAAGGTGACCTTTAGTCTCGATTTTGGCACTAGAATTTTTTTTTTGTATTAAAGATGACTTTTGGTGGTGACTGTTGTCACCAATGAAGGGGGACTTCTGGTGGCAACCCATTTAGTTAGGGTCGCAACCAAAACTTTTCAGCCATAAACTTTCAACAATGACTTTAGTCACCACCAATGGGTAAAGTCGCCACCAAAAATCAATTTTTTTGAAGTGAATTAAAAGCATATGACAGAATAATACAACAAGCACACTAACATAAGCATGTAATCAATCAATGACTTCAATGGAGGTGCAGCTATCATAACCCTATCCTTGGTTTAATGTCTGACTTAATTCTACCATTAAGTTCCCAAACTAAAATTTCCAAGAGATCTCCTAGAACTAGATTACATATGAATTAGAATCAGGAAAATCTTCACTAAAATCTAATCCTATACAACTTGATTTAGCCCTAACCTAAATCATGCCTTGCAATCACATACTAAATGCCATTTTAGTCCGTACTCACAACACATATATAACAATCATGTTCCTGTATACACAACAAGTTAATCGTCAAATAACACTTTTATAACAAAAATTGTGTTCAACTAGTCATAACATAGTAATGACAAGAGTAATGATGTAGAACATAAATGAAACAGAATTCATAATCAAAATACTTATCTGAACAAAGGATTCAAGCTACAACATTCAGTTCAATCAGTTAATTGATTTCACAAAGTGTTTTAGCCCTTCATAGGGACTAAAATGAAAATACAGTGAAGGAAAAATAGAGAAAACTCTAAGCTATGAGAGGAAAAAAATATGGAAGAATGAGGTCTTCAACAGGGAAAATGAAGTCTGAATGGTGTCTTCTAGGTTCAGCCACATTAGAGGACGAATTTTGACCTCATGTACAATCATTTTCTCAATTCTGTTTTGGTCAAATGCTACAACAAAAATGTAGAATGTCTTCATAGAAATGGGGCTATAGAAGTGAGATTTACTGGTGCAGAAATCTTATCATGGTCAGATTGCTATTTTGGGAATTTTCTACATAAAACCAGACTATGTGCAAGCTTTTTGTGTCCAAGTTAGATTTGTAGACCATTTGGGCCAATGTCGAGTCAGCAAAATAGCAAGCAATTTCTTCCATGTTAGCATCCTAAGTAGAGTCCATGTTAACACAAATGCCACGTCAACACAAATTCTTTAATTAAATTAATTCTGTAAAATACACAAATGGATTTATTTGGTCTTAATCATTTAAGGTCCTAAAAATATGAAATTAAAGCATATTAGTTCCATAATTAATTTGGACCCAAAAAATACCAATACATTATAAAATTAGTGTTTTCATGAACAAAATATGCAAATAGACTAAGATAGGACTAAAATACATATAAAAATGCTCGATATCAAATCTCCTAGTACTTAGCCTTTTGCATTACTAAGAAAAAATCTAATTAAAAATTAAACACCAACAGACACAACAAAAGAAAAGTGTGGAAACATTCAAAAGTGAAATAATTCAAACTTGAAAAGATTAAATACTTAGAGGGAATCAATCTTAAGTTTCTAAAATTCAAGCATCGTGGTAATTTATTTGATCAGAATGAATTCAAATAATTAGCCTCTTCACAAGATAAGTGTTTACACTCTATTCTCTGAAGTGTTCAAAGGTAGTTCACTCAAAATCAACCTATCATAATACCACTATCATAGGCTCATCAATTATCTAAATCTCTACTATTTATATCCATATGCGTGCTTGAATCAAAAGGACTTTACAATGGTTGTAATGAGGGTGGAAAAACAAGTAGAAGGATAGGGAGAAATAACAAGAAACAAAGTGTGGCACAACTAACGAGAATAAAGAGCATTAACTCTAAAGTATACAAGAGATTGATATAAATTAATTTTGGGTACAAAATTATTTCTACTCCTTTTTTCTTTCTTTCTTTTTCTTTACTTTTTTTACATCATCGTGATTTTTTTTCCTTCAACCAAAATATTTTTCTCATATTTTCTTCTTGAATGGCCATTCTTTTTCTTCTTTCGAAGTTGAAAAATGCAATTCAAAACAGCCCCAAAACATCAATTTAAAGCACAACAATTTCTTCATAAAATTTAAATGATCTTTACATCTTAAATTCGGAAGAAAAATTCTAGTTTGGTGGGGAAAAAGTGTGGAAAATGCAAGAAAGAAAATGGGAAAAAGGCACAAAGAGGCATACAATGGAAGTAAATAATAATTCTATGACATAGAATAAACATGGCTCTAAACTTACTCATTTTAGATAGTTCTTTGCTTTCTTTTGCTTCAATGCATGATTATTTTATCTTTATGTTTAATATTTTAGAGTAGTTTTAATTGATAGTTTATCCTCTATTTTAGTTTTTTAATGGATTTTGATCCCTCATTATGTGCTTTTGTAGGATTAGAGCTTTAAGAGGTCAAAGGTTGAAATTTCACACGAATGTCAGGCTTCCAGCTCTTGACTTCAAGCACCCTATGCTCAGCTCAGTAGAAAAAGCAAGAATCTAGTTTATAGAGCGCTGAGTTGGTAGATTTTGTTTTTAAGTTCCAGTGGTCCAGTGTTAAGCGCAGGCATCAGTGATGTTGCTCATTTTGGACAATATTTAAGCTCTGTTTTAGATTTCATAAATAGAGATGTTTGATTTTCTTGGAGAAAATAATGGGAGGATGGTTGGAAGACATCGGAGAGCTCGAGGAATGTGATTGGGAATGATCGAACATCCAATCTTTTTAGTTTTTCTTCTGAATTTTTACTATGAATCTAATTTCTATTGTTTTCTTTATTTCCTTTATGTGTAACTAAACTCTCTGAGCTAGGGGATTGATATTGCTAGATTTTGATGAAGTTTTACAATTGAATGGATTTATTTTGAATGCAATTTCATTGTTGGAGTAGATTTACCATTTTTCTTGCTCGTGAATGTTTAGCATCGTTCAATGAATTTGGGAATCATATTTATGCTAGAGATAGTATGATATAATTCTGCCTTTGTAATTTCTACCATAAATTGGATTAATCTAAGGATAGATAATCTTTTTTTATGTGGTTTTCTATGAATTTCTTGAACTTAAACACCTAATCAAGTAATTATGCTAAGGGATTAGGCATTTATTTGAGTTAGGTAAGACTGTTTACCTAATGAATTGGTTTCAATCAATTTTGGAAAATTCAACAAAAAATAAAGGATTTGTAATTAAAAACAAATCATTCCTCAGTAACTCAAAGATTAATTTGTCTATGAATTAATCAGATTCAAATCAAACGAAATCAATCCCTAGCTCCCCTCTTTATCGTTGAATTCTTAATTTTGCATTTGTTAATTCCTCTATAATTATTGTATTTCTTTTCATTAGTTGTGAATTTATTAGAGCTTTCTTCAATCCAATAGTTATTTTGTTTAAATAAAATATGTGTTTATAAAATTGGTAGTTGTTAACAGTCGATCCCTATGGAAAATGATACTCTTATTCGCTACTTTACTTCTTGTGTGTGAGCAATACACTTGCTGGAATTTATGCATCAAGTTTTTGGAGCGGTTTCCAACGATAGATGGTGTTTAACATTATTAAGATTAGCTAGTGGGATCTTAGTTTGGACTATTCTTTTTACTTTTTGTTAGTTACATTGTTTCATTTACTTGGTTGCTTGTTAAGTTCTCTGGGTTTTCGAAATCTTAAATTCACTATTTTTTTATGCGAGGTACCCTTGATTGTAGCTCATTACTTTTTGATCCTAAGATTGAAAAGACAGCTCGTAAACTCCATAAGCAAACTAGAGAAGCCAAACAAGCACAACCTGTAACTATGGAAGAGAAAAATCTGAATCAAGATAGAGCTCTTCCTATTCCTCTGACTAAAACTCTTGTGGATTACTCTACCCAACTACTGAGAGATATAAGGCTAGTATAGCTAGACTTCCAGTGCAAGCTACAAATTTTGAACTGAAGCCTACCTTACTCCAGTTAGTTCAGAACAATCAGTTCAGTGAACACCAATTGGATGATCCAAATTCATATATATCCAACTTTTTGAAAATTTGTGATACGATGAAGTTAAATGGGGGAAGTGGAGATATAATCTAACTCAGATTATTTCCATTCTCAGTGTATGATAAGGCAAGAAATTGGCTAGATTCTCTACCTAGAGGGAGTGTCACTACTTAGGCAGATTTGGTTCAAAAATTCCTTACTCGGTACCTCCCTCCATCTAAGTCTGGAAGACTTAGAACCGAAATCACTTCATTTTGGCAACAAGAAAGATAATCTTTATATAAAGCATGGGAAAGATATAATGATAACAAGAAAGATAATCTTTATATAAAGCATGGGAAAGATATAATGATATTTTGAGAAGATGCCCTCACCACTCATTTCACCTCTAGATTCAATATCAGAGTTTTTATAATAGGATGCTTCCAAACACTAAAGCTATGGTTGATATTGCAGCTAGAGGGGCACTGAACCATAAGACCCTTGAACAAGCTTAGGATTTGTTTGTGATGATGACTTAACTCAGGGAGAGAGGACCATAGCTAAGAGAGGTAGATGTATAATGGAAGTAGGCACTCTTAATGCCATATTATCCCAAAATAAATTGTTGACTCAGCAAATGGCAGAACTTACTGAGAGCTTTGACACTGCTAATATGAATGCTATAATTTATCCTCCTATTGTTTGTGATTTTGTGCTAGCAATTATGCCAATGTGGATTGTCCAGTAAACATGTTTAGCACTTCTCTGTCCTCTGCACCTGTATAAGTATATTATATGGTAAATTCATCAAGACCACAAAATAACCCTTATTCTTAGACATATAATATTGGATGGAGGAACTACCCTACTTTCCTGAGGGAAATCAGAGTAATAAGGGTGCATTCCATAGACTGCCCTTTCCTTCTCATGTGCCGTAACAACAATCTCAACTTGGCTCTTCTTCTCAGTCTCTATTGAATGATAGACTATCATTTTTGGAAAGTGCTATAGAAAAGTTGACACTTCAAACTTCAATTGTTTAAGAATTGTAACATCTCAATACCTCGGGCCATTACTTTTTTTGTACAAGACGTGTGTTAACAAGATGTGCAATTTTTTTCTTTTATGACCAAGAAATTTTTTTCACACAGTGTTATGGCTTTGCTTTTGGCCAAAGAAAATTTAGGCATGCTATGGGTTACAAGTGTTGTTAGGAAGTCTATTTATATGTCTTATCCATGAAGGGACTAAAATGAAATAGGAATGATTGGTATGGTTTTATGTTAAAGTGAGTAAACTAAGAAGGGTTGTGGACATAATCTTGAAAGGACAAAAATGAGAAAATTTGGTTAAACATAATTATTGTGAGAATGGATGAGAAATGGGAATATGGAATTTTAGTTAGATATATATATATATATATATATATATATATATATATATATATATATATATATATATATATATATATTTATCTATATAGTTATGTCACACACCCATCAGACTCTAATCCTCTCCTAAGCTTACTATCTCTTCATGCCAAAACCTCTCATCTCCATCTCTCATCACCTTACCTGCTGAGTTTCCTTCCTCAAATTTCTAGCCAATTATATCTCTGGCAACTAATCTTTACTTGAGCACCATGAGTTATGGTAAGTTAACAATCCTCTCATCTTTTTTACACAAATTCGAAGCCATTTAAGGGTCATAATGAAAATGGGAAGGAAGGGATTCAAATCTTGTTCTTTAACTCACCTCTATACACATTGATTTTTGAGCCAAATATTTGTGTAAAATCTTCTCAAAGAGTAGATTCTTGGTGAGTGAAAGTGTATATCAAATTTGGGTGGGAAAATGGAAAAGAAAAGATGATGTTTTGGGTTTAATATTTAATGGAGAAGCTTAGTTGAGCCAAGAAGAGGATGTGGAATTAATGGAGAAGCTTGACAAGCAGTAGAAATGATGAGGTTGGAATCCCACGAAGGAATTTGGACAATTTATTTTGAGAGGCGCTAAGAGGAAGTGGGTTAGTAAGTGTAAAGATCGTATTCCTAGACTACACAAACAATGGATTAAAATACATGGAAGATGAGCTTCGTCCCTATTAGGGAAATGAAGAGCTGATGGTTGGGAGGAACAAAGCAAGTGATGACAGGATCCTATATTCTTACTAAAAGAATGGGAGTGAATTAGGAAAAGAAGGCAAGAACATAGGAATACTAGGGATGGACTATAAAGGATTGGGAATGAACTGGGTGTGCACCAATTCATAAGAGATTCAGGTACCGCATTTGAAGAACACCAGGACTTGTACTGTAGGTGTATCCTCATGGCTTCAATTTTATGGAATGGATATGTTTGGGATTCATGATAGTGGATATTATCGAGAATATCACCCCTGGGAGTAGCCAGCGGGTTGACACTCGATGTGAGCTTGGTGCAGCTAGTTGCTGTCCATGACAGACCCCGTAGAGGAAAGGTTTTAGGCCATGGTTTAGGAAGTACCTGGATTGTACGTGAGGTGATCCAAAATGCAAGATAGGGAAATCTCTAATTGAGACAACCCCTGGTTGTATCAGAATGGCACAGGAGAAGCGTAGTGGGTACCGATAGGTTGAGGTAACCTTGGTTACACCAGACTAGTACGAAGAGCACGACATAGTTTCCTGATGATGACTATTTGAAAATCAGGAACGAGGAACCGTGCTAGGGTAAGGTGTTTAGAAATTTGATAAGTAGGTGAGATAGATCTCAGGTTTAGTACCTAAGAATCAAGATCATTAGGATATGGTAAGCAAGGTGAATGGGGTGTGCCTTGACCATGGCTCAAAGCAAAAAAAAAGGAGGGAAGCTCTATGAGAACTTTACTACCATTCTCCAGGAAGAGAAAAGATATGTCAGAGGATGGTAGGAGTGGTGTAGTCCTATCTTTTTGAATAGATGCCCTGAATTGGAGAAATGTTGTTATGCAGTCAAAGAGGAAATTGTTGCACAAAGAACCAATAATGATGAATATTTGTTTGATATCATCATATCTAAATCTTGGCAGGAGAATGGTGTAAGGAATAATTTTTTTAAAGGGATGTTGAAATTTGGGCATGAATTTCTAAAAGGGGAGGAAGAATGTATTACCTATGATTTTTGGGTATTATAGAGGAAATTTTTTATTGTGTATACAGGTAAAAATATGATTTGGAATTAGCAAGGTTATGGAATATTGAGTGGTAGAGAGTCGAGGAGTGTATTAATGGTACCGAGGGCATTGGGGGAGTTAGGAGATAGGTTAGATACAAAGAGGGACTAAAGTGAAATATGAAAATCTGGGGCACTAAGGATTTAGAAACACCCGAGGTGGGATATTACTGATTTGCTTTTACCAGTCTTGACCAAGGGTCAAATAGAGGGCAACGTAGTGATTTCACCCTGAGTGAGCATATATAGGTGGCCCTACCTCTTTTTCCTAATTTTCTCCTATCCCTCTCTCTCTTCACCCTCTCTCTTCTATTTCTCTCTTCCTTTTCTCTACTCTCTCTCCATTCAAATACTTCAACCAAGCTTTGGGGAATGGATCTCGAGTGATAAGGCGAGCCTCTAGGAGCAAAACAACATAGGGAAAGCAAGGAATCGAGGTAGTAATTCCTATTTTTTAAGCTTTTCCCTATTTTCTAGTTTAAAGATATTTGTAGTAAAATCGAGATTTTCACTTCATTTCTCAATTAAAATTGGGGATTTTGATGTTTAAATGCTCCTTAGACATCAAGGATGAGATTCCATAGAAGAAATTATGGAAAACGACAAAGAATTAGACGGATCTGACCTAAAATCGAGGCCAGATCATGGGTCAAAGTCGTGGCACCCTAGGCACCATACTTGAGTGGAAAAGAGAGGGCATGGTGCCCCAGGCACCAGGTATGGTGCCTTAGGTGCCAAGCAAGGTGTGGTGCCTAAAGCGATAGGTGTAGCACCTTAGCGCCAGGTATGGTGTGGTGTGGTGCTTAGGCCCAAGGTTAGTATGGCCCTTCAGGCACCAGGCATAGGGACGGCTATTCCAAGAGACCTTGGCTATTCTTCAATCGGACGTAACTCTTTTATCCGAACTCCATTTTGGGCAAACATTCAATTGTTGGAAAGCTCTTTGAGTCTAGTTTCCAATGGTATAAGTTTATATAGAGATTCATTACAGGTTAAGAATTATGACTAAAGAAGTAGGTAAAGGTCAGGATTAGCAATAGGGAATTTCTCTATTTTGTAACCCTGATGATTTTGCATAGTTACTTAATAGGGATGGTCGAGGCGCAAGGTGGCTACTGAGAAAGCATGGAATCTAGGTGAGGGATCTATCTAGCTCTTCTATATACAGATATATACATAGATATATGTATGTATATACGTTTATATTTAGGAATTATTCTCCTAAATTATTTTATACACATTTAATTATTAAATGTATTATGTATGGGATGTGGATGGGATTGTTGTGTGTGTAATACCCCAAAAAATTTGTGATTTTTATGTATTACATGAAGCTAATTTTATGAAATATTTCGAGTGGAGGAAATATTTTTCATGGTGTATGAAGGAAAATATGAGGCTTAAAAGTGGCATGGTTGTGGAATATTGAGTGTTGGAGAGTCAAGGAATGTATTGGTGGAACTAAGGGCATCGAGGAGTTAGGAGACAGGTTGAATACAAAAAGAGACTAAAGCGAGATAAAGAAAACTGTAGGGCACCTTGGATTTAGAAACACCTGAGGTGGGATATTACGGATTTGCTTTTACCAGTCTTGACCTAGGTTTAACTGGAGGGAAACGTAGTAATTTCACCCTGGGTGAGTATACATAGGTGGTCCCACCCCTTTTTCCTCATTTCTTCCTTTCCTCTCTCTCTTTCTTTACCTTATCTCTCCTCTCTTTCTTTCTTCCTTCTCTCTACTCTCTTTCTCCACTCAAATCCTCAACCAAACTTCAGGGGATGGATCTCAAACGACGAGGCGAGCCTCTAAGAGCCTAGCAATATAAGAAAAGCAAGGAATTGAGGAAGGAATTCCTATTTCCCAAGCGCCAGGCATTCCGAGATATTCTAAGATTGTTCTTTGAAAGGCCATAACTCTTTCATTCGGACTCCGTTTTAGGTAAACTTTATATCCTTAGAGAGCTCTTTGAGTCTAGTTTTCAGTGATATAAGTTTTATTTGGAGATTCATTACCAGTTAAGAGTTATGACTGAAGAAGTGGGTAAAGATTAGGATTAGTGGTAGGGAATTTTTCTATTTTGTAACCTTAATTTTGCCTGGTTACTTAATAGGGATAATCAAGACACAAGGTGGCTTCTGAGAGCGCATAGAATCCAAGTGAGGGATCTATCTAGCTCTCCTATATACAGATATGCATATATGTATGTGTGTTTATATTTTAGGAGTTATTCTCTTAAATTGTTTTATATACATTTATTTGTTAAATGTATAATTATTTGGGATATGTGTGGAGAGGGATAGAGGATTGGTTGTTGTGTGCTAATGGTGTGGATGCATTGCATATTCATCTGCATATTTATATTATGAAATAAGAGGGAAATAGAGTGAGAAACTACTCATTGTGTAAAACTGCTGAGTGCTGTCAATAGGTATGCACACACATTGAGAGCTGGTCCCCAATGTGGTGTGGAAAAGAGCTGGATAAACATTGCATCTCATTCATTTACATCATATATTGTTGTGGTTATGGCTATATTATTTTATGGATGTGATATATGTTCTGGCTTAGGGCCATAATCTGAGAGACCATATGTATATTATGGTTATGGATATGACCCAATAGGCCAGATATATCGTAGGAATTTCTTGAGTGATAATCTATGGAAATGTAAAGCCATGTTGATTAAGCTCTTTAAATATGATATGGAAGCATGGACCCTTGATTAGGGTTTCATGCATTTATTTATTGTGTGATGTGCATGCGTGTGTTTGGGGGAGAATTTGATGGGACATGATACTATATGCATGCCTACAGGCAGCTTGGTGTCATGCAGGATAAAATCCCGATTGCGTGTGTATATATATTCTGTATATCTGTGTAGTGTAGGGCTAATACAAGTGGGTCCGTGGTTCAGACTCACCCCCTCACAGTTGCAAGTATGCAGGAACGGTCAAGTTGAGGGCTCATGAATCGAGGATGCCTCCCCATTGTTTGGGGTAAGGTAATACATTTTATTATATTTCTCTAGTACAGTTTGTAATAATATAGGCCACTACCTATGATCCTGCGATAGAAAACTAGGCTTGCAGTAGTGTTGGTAACGCACTGTCTACGCTGGTCATGAGCTGGGTTCAAGTCATGACACTGTAGGATGTATAGATGGGAATAGTGGACTGGTTATGGTATTTGTGTGGGTGCATTGTGTATTCATCTGCATATTTATATTATGAAACATGTGGAAATAGTGCAAGAAGCGTACCCATTGAGTAATACCGTAAAGTAGTGTCAATGGATATATATACACATTGAGGGTTAGTCTTCAATGTGTGGAAAAGAGTGGGATATGCATTATATCTCATTCATTTACATCATGTATTTTATGTGTGGTGGTTTATTTATGTGTGGGATATATGTGCTAGCTAAGGGCATGATCTGAGAAACCATACGTATGTTATGGTTATAGGTATGACCCAAGAGACTGGACACATATTAGGGATTTCTTGAGTGATAGTCTATGGGAATATAAACCCATGTGATTCAACGCTTGAAATATGGTATAAGTGTGCTGCCCCTTGTGTAGGGTTACGTACATTCATTGTGTAGTTTGTATGTGTGTGTTTGGGGGAGAATAAGATGTGACATGATACCATTTGTATGCCTTTGAGCAGCTTAGTGTTATGCGGGATAAATTCCCGAATGTGTTATATATATATATATGTTCTGTATATCTATGTAGTATAGGGCTAACATTGGTGAGTCTGTGGTTTAAACTCATCCGTTCACAATTACAGGTATGCAAGATAGTCGATCGAGGGTTCACGAAATGAGGATGCCTCCCCGTTGTTCGATGTAAAGTAATATAGTTTTATTATATCGCTCTAATGTGCTCTATAATCATATAGGCCACCTACAATCCTGTAGTAGAAATTAAGGCTTATGATAGTGCTGGTAACGCACTATCTGAGCCAGTCACGAGGTCAGTTTTAGGTCGTGATAGCAGTTCCAATAGTGAATTGAGGTAAACTTACAGAGCTTAGAATCTCAATTAAACCAACTAGCTAGCACAATTAGAGAGTTGATCAATCAAGGGTTAGATAGTAGTCCCTCTTCTCTACCCATGGCCAACCTATGATCCAATGGTAGTGTCATTTTTCTAAATGATGACACACAGATAGATGGTCTAGCCCTCCAAGCTGAATTAGAAGATCTAAATGGGCCAAATAGAGAGTCATCACCCTCTAGCAATGTAAATCAACAAAATGAGAATGAGGAAGCTAGAGTGGATGAGTTCCCTCTATAAATTAGACTATTTCCCCCTCTAATAAGAACGACCCAACTTGAGGTCATTGAGCTTGAATTAGAAAAAGAAAAAGAGATAGAGACCTTACGAGAAGAAGATGTAGAAGAAGAAAAGGTAGACATAAAAGTGTTAGAGAATAATAATGAGTTTGTGGTAGATTTTGATTTTTAGTGTGACTGTCATTCTTGCCATGCGTGCATTGAGATAGAAAAAGCTTTGAAACTTGGCAATTGTGATTGTAATTCTATTGAAAATGAGTTGAATGCATATGCACTTGAATCTAAATTAAATGCATATGCATCTAATTTTTCACCTGCAACTGAACTCAAGACATTCATATCTTATTATGCATGTTCATCTAAATATAACTTTAATTCTCCCTCTGTTTCTACTGTGAATTTTGATTATGTCCCTGTTGTTTTTAATTTTATTTCTGATGTTGATTTTCTTTTTAGTTCTGTTTCTAAGTTAGATTCTGGTGTAGATGGTGGTCTTAGTTTAGATTTTGTTTTAGATAATTTTGTTTTAGATAATTCTGTTTTAGATGATAGTTCTGTTTTAGATAGTAACTCTTGTTTAGATGGTAGATTTAATCCTTGTTTTATTTTAGATAGGAGTTTTAATTTTAATTCTGTTTTAGAAAGTAGCTCTCTTTTTATTTTAAATTGTGTTTTAGTTAATAGTTCTTCTTCCTTGTCTTTTAGTTTTTCTCTTGGTTCTTTTCACCCCTCCGTGGCAAGTGGAGCTTCTTCTATTTTTCTTTAGGTTGGTGACAAAAATTCAATTCTTTCCATCATCCAACCTACTGCTGAGAAAAACTTTTGGAAGAAGCCAGTGCCATGCAATTAGAAGACACAGAAAAAGGCATGCCAAACTGATAAGGCTGTCTCTTTTTCCCTTTTCTCTTTTTATTTTCATGTCCTCTTTGTGATCTATTGGATGATATGTGCTGATAACTATTTGCATTGAGGACAATGCAAAATTTAAGTGTAGGGGGAGAATGAAATAGTCTTTGTTTTTAAATTTCATGCAATTTTAAAATTTTTCTATTGTGCATTTTTGTTATGTTTTTAGCCTCTTTTTCTGCACTTTTTGGAGTAATTAGTTTATGCTTTTTGGTGCAAAATTTTAGATTGCTTTTAGATTAGTTTTTATGCTTTCTTTTTGTGTTTTGGAAGAAGATTTTGATGTGGAAATATGCTTGCTTGATGGAATATTTTAGATTTGGATTGATTTTAGCATGACTAGAATTTTAATCTTGCTTTTCTAGAGTTCAAGCTTAAATGGCAATCAATTTGGTTTTAATGAATTTCAGTAATAGTCTTTAAACTGTGAGGATTTTCAGCCTTGAATGCAAAATGCTATTCTTTCTTGTTGTGTGTAATCAACTATCATATTTTTCACTCTATAACTTGTCTTAAATCTTGTTGAGACTAAATTTTTCATGTGCATATTTAGAGATGATTTAGGAATTTCTTTGTGAGCCACTTTCAACAAAATAGTCATCCCATGTGTTGTTTTCATTGTGTGCCTTTTTTGTGCCTTGTTTCCACTTTCCTTCTTGCATTGTTCCACCACTTTTTTCTTCCCAAAATTGAAATTTTCCTTTCTAACTTAGAATGTGAAGAGTTTTTAAATTCTCTTGGATTTCTCTCTACTCCCAAGCAAAAAGAAAAGAAAAGAAACAAATGGCCATTCAAGAAGAAAATAGAAAAAATATTACAGTTGATAAAGAAAAATGATGTCGAGGTCGAAAAGAAAGAAAAATAAGAAAAACAAAAGAAAAGAAGTATAGAAAGAAAGAATGAAAAGAAAAGAGGAGTAGAAAGAACCTTTTATCCATGCATGCATATGGATATGAGTAGTGGAGATTTTAGATAGCTTATGGCAGTGAATCTAATGATAGGTTGATTTTGAGTGATTTACCCTTAAACACTTGAGAAAATAGAGCATATACACATCTCTTGTGAGAAGGCTAATTACTTTAATTCATTCTTCTTAAATGAAATTGCCATGATGCTTGGAATTTTAGGAATTTAAGAATGAATTTTTTTAAGTGCTAAATCTTTTCAAATTTTAATTTTTCCATCCTTGCATGCTTTACACATTCTTCCTTCAGTGTCTTTTGGTGTTCTGAATATGGTTTTGCCCATGAGTACAAAAGGCTAAGTATGGAGGATTTGATATCGAGCATTTTGATATGCAATTTAGTTCTTATCTCAGCCTCCTTGCCATTTTAATATTGTAAACTCTTCAATTTTAATATGTTTTAGATTTATTGGGTGTAAATTAATTATAGAATTAATATGCGTCAATTTCATAATTTTATCCTAATTAATTCAATTGTGCATTTTCTAGATAAATAATTGGAGAGAATTTACTGAGGTGGATGCCACCTAAGTGCTGAAATGGACATATTTGATGACTGTGCCTTAACTAAGGCTGACTGGATCAGTGGGGCTCACTGGTCTATACTTTCCAGCAAAGAGAAACAATAGCTTCTGCATTAACACTAAAAGTAACAAAAACAATAGCAAAGATGTAGCAGAAAAAAAAGTAACAACAGTAGAAAATGGCAGCAGTAAAATCTGAGAAAGTGACAGACATGGAGTCAAACAAGAAGCTTATTTTCACCCTTCTCTCTTGCAACACCTACAAACAACCTTTAGAAGCCATTTTTCACATATTGAAGAGTTTCTTCTTCCTTTTTTCATATATAGAATTCATAGGTCTACCCTCCCTAATTTTCTCTTATGTTTTGTGTGTTTTAGCCTCCATGGAAGGCTAATCTTCTCATGTAATCAGTCACACATGATATGGAGTTGGGCTTGAACACTTTTTGGGCATTAATCAGATAAGTTCTTTTTGTTTTTATTCTATTTTCTATTCCTTTATTTGTCTCTCTATTTTTTAATCCATGTTCATTTCTGATTAGAGTGGTATGGTTATGATTACTATTTTTATCTTTTTATCTAAGGAATAATCTAGTTATGCATGTATGAATGTGGTTGCTATATATATATAGCAAGATGAACGAAAATGGCATACATGAATGTAGTTTCTGTGTATGACTTTGGTTAGGGCTATATCAAATTTCATTAGGTTTGGGCTAAGGCTAATGGAATCTAGTTCTAGGAGCTTTTCTAGAAATTTTAGGAATTAAAACTAAGTGGCATAACACAATAAGAAATTAGCAAGTTTATAAGGGTTATGATAGATACAACTCTAGGGAAATTGTGGCTGGTTGCATGTCTATGCATTTCTATATTCTATTATATGTTTTGTTCTATTTTGTTTTCTCTTCTGTTTATTAGGATTTGTTTATGTTTTATGCCTTTAATTATACAATCACCCCCTCATGGTAATTAGGCTGTAATTAGGGTAGATTAGTGTTAGAAAAATTAATTAAGCAATCAGAAGCAAGGCTGCTTGAGACAATACAACTTAGGACGATCACTATACTGTAAGTTACCACGAATCTAGTTCTAAGGGACTTGACAGTCGTAGTGGCTTGAACCAATGTGACACTTGACTTGATTACTTATGATGTGGTGTTGGCATTTGGTTGTTTGTGTTGATTTCCTTCTTTATACTAAGATTTGAATAGTTACTTAAACATTTGAGAGTATTGAAATTATCTTGAGTTGTTCATCATTCTTGAATGCTCATTTGTTTAGTGTTGTTTCTCATTGATTATATGAATTACTTATGTATGGTCTTGGCTATGTAACAAAGCTATAAGTAGGACTTATACTGTAAATCTATGCTTGATGATTACTAGTGGTTATTTTGGAAAACTTTGGCTTGTGCATTGTAGTGGTATCGTATCATCTTTGGGATTGGCACTAGTATTACAATACAATTTTATGAGTATATTTCCAACCGTATGTTCAATTATATGCTTATTTTTTTCCTATACATTTATATGTGTCAGCTCTATGTTTACATGCTAAGGAAGGGTAGAGTTTCATCAATAGGTCAGTATGACTCATGCCTCAACATTTTCAGGTACGAAGGAAGTATGGCAATGGTGACGAGTGTTGGTGTCACGTCCCCTTGTTCAGAGTTACAGTACTATCATGTCCCTTCTTTTTCTTCTGTTATATAGGTAGCTCTATGATTAGGTAGGTTATCTAGGTGGTGTATTGTCACGACCCCAACCAAGTACATGACTGGCACAAACAATACCTTGACCATACCACAACAAGCCTAATTCCCCTAAACCCAAATCACTTTTATTTTTCTCTGATAATATGTTTCGAAATTTATTTCTTCAGTAAAGAAAATAAAATCAAGATGAAATCTTATTTATACAAATTCATGAGCATAGTTTTACATTCCTATGTAATCATTATTCATAAATATTTCCATGTAATAATTCACACCAAGTAGCGTGACCTACCCGATTACAGAGCCTTTCTAGAATATCCTAACTACTTACATAAATAAATAAGCCTACCTAAGTTGATACCATACCCCGAATACTGGGGAGGCCTTCGAGTATACATACCTCTGGATAACGAGAACCACCAAAATTGAAATTGTGAGGAGATGAGTCCAAACTATGAGATATATACACTAATATAGCCGACCTATCTGCAAACACAAGACAGGTACACTAATATACTAAGGAAAACGGTAATATAGAATACATATTTATGTAAACCAGTTCAATATATATATATATATATTCAAATTTACTTTTACTAGCTATGTACATTTATTTCATATTCATACTATCCGATACAAGGTAGTCATTTATATTACTTATCTTATTCAAGCACCATCGTTTAGCTATCAAAGGAAAAATAATGGCAGATACATCAAAAAGTAATTACAAAATCCTTTAAAACCAAGTGCACATATGGATAGGTAGCTAATCGACTCCCAACAACTCAATGAGCACAACACACCAGCCATGTGCATGCAGCAACGTGAGATCAAGAAAACTGAAGCCCAACCATATCAAAATCACACAGAAGTTAGATGCCAATTGATTCCCAAGCAACTTGCGACCACAACACACGGGCCCATACTATGCGTACAGTAATGCAAGACAGGGATATTGAAGCCAAACTGTATATAGTGTACACATACATATAACGTACAATACATAGCCTACGCGTTCACATGACATGCTATATAGTCACAATTTAGGACATCTATAACATCTTTTACAGTACATTTCAAGTGCACATGACATACAACACCAATGCTTTCACATTCTCATAACTACGCTTACCTCATTCACGTCTTCAAAATAACCATGGTAATCCTATAATACTGATTTACATAATTTAATACTCTAACAACAATACACAGTCATATATGACAGAATAACATAGTTTTACATATAACTCATATTGGTAACGCGCGTCTCATGTTTATTAAGGGAAGCACGCTTTCTTAACGAGGGGTTCTTTGATTATTGATATCAAGCGAAAACATTTTATAACACTATAATATATATATATAATCATTCATATTAATAATTTAACATTTCACATGTACAATTAGTTTCGTAAGAGCAATTTTGATTGACTTTCGGTAAATTGCTCACAACGTCAATAGTCATCAGGACTAGTCTAAGAGAATTAGTTCCACCCTTTTCATAACCTTAAGTGAAGAATTCCACATATCCAAACATATCTTAGTTATCTACTCTTATTTCATACATGTAAGAGCTAGTACATTCATATCCATTTGACAATAATTTAAGTAGTTGCTACTTATATATATATATATACCCTATATGAATGAAGTGGTATTGGCCTTTTTCAAGGTCCTCTTTCAACTTAATCACAAAACAAATGCAACAAGGGAAAATTTACCTACCTAGACATTCCCATATTGACAACATTAATTTATAACATATGTGCTACTTCCCTAATACGTATGCCACAAGGATTCTTAATCTTTACAAGGAGCTATACATAAAAGAGTTTGAAATTTGTCTCTTATTTTCACATTTATAACATTCATAGTTTTGGGGAAACTTAACTCATGTCCAATTCGTGATGACCCAACTTGGTTCATGAAGAAACTACAAATGTAAACAATTTCAAAAATATTTGCACAAATGAGTACTTGGGATAGGAAATGTTCCCTCACCTTAACTTCACAATTGAGTTTCTAACTTTTCAAGGTGGTTATAATGTATAAGGTGCCCTAAGAAGTCCCATAATGTGCTCCCATATATAGGAATCAAGAAAACATGACAAAAAGGGTCAAAAATCTCCAATTAGCCATATGACCGGTGCCCCTTCAACTTTCTGTTTGCTTGGCACTAAGTTGTAGAGCTTCGACAGCAAGTCACAATTTCAACATTTTCAGCCTAAAATTCACTATTTACTCTAAAAAAATTTTTCATGGGTTTTCATTCCTAAGGTTCTATGATGACTTTGGCACAAAAACCCCAAGTTAAAAACAAGGATGGGTGCTTGAGTCATCAATTTTTCATCATTACTAGAATTCTTTTAAAATTTTTTTCAAGAATGACATCCACCCTCACTCATCTCCTTCCAACCAAGAACATCATTCCACTAGGCATATGGGAAGTACAATTTCAAAAATAGACCATTAAAAGTTTTATCTCTATAGATCAACAAAAATGCAATGCAAGTTTTTCCCAACTTCACTAACATTGGCTTTGATCTTACACAAGGAATGAAAGAAGAAGAAGAGTAGAGAGAGGGAGAATTTCATTTACTTGATTTCTCCATCTTCCTCTACCCATGGTCGGTCACAAAACACAAAGAAGGAAAGAAAAGATGTAAAGCTTTAGATGCAGAGAGAGGATCGTGTAAGAGATATTAGAAGAAAAATGAGAGAGGTGACGTATCTAATTTGTGTAAGTAGGGCCCACCATATACTTTTCAATTTGATCCCTTCAACAAAACAAATTTTAATTAGGACCTATCAAGAAAATTAAGATAACCTTTGGCTCATAATTAGGATATCTAGTTTCACTTTCTCAATAATGCCTGTCATCACCTTAAATTTTCATTTTAAATCTAAACTCCATATTTATTCACTTTAGTCCCCCTTTATATCTTGAAATTGGTTCAGGCCCAAAAAAAAACATTTTTAAGTACCAGCTACACGATCCTATCCCCAAATGGTAGTTTCATCCTTATGGGTCTCATCCTAACATTCTTCTCCCAATGCACACTATATTTCTTCTCTTTTCACTTTAGTCCTTAAGCATTTTCCTATACTTGCCATTTGTGTTTCTGTTCATTTGTGAAACCCAAGACATGTCTTATTCTTTAATGAGTTTTAGGACCCTTCGTCCTTCCAACTGAGCACTTAATTCACGAAAAATTTTCACCCCCACAATCTTACCTATTATTATTATTATACCATAATACCAGGGGTATTACATGTGTGATGATTAAGATTCTAAGTGCTACCTCAGTTTGGGAAACAATTGTTATGTTACCTTGGTTTGTATATTTAAAGGAAAACTTGGCAAGATGGCTATGAAATTTATGATCATAATATTGGTAGTTGTTGTCGTGGTTTTTGGGTAGAGGTAAGGCCTCTTAAGGTAGTGGTGAATCTTCTTCCGTGCAGGTCATAGGCTTGGTTCTTGGGAAGTGACAAAGTTGGTATTAAAGCTATAGGATTAGGTCCTTCTATCGATCATAAAGCAAGGTGTCCTTAGTGGGTCCTTCTCTATCGCTGTGAAACCAGGCATAGCTATAATGGTAGGCTCTACTAGGGGCCCTATAAGATATCATCTTCTGCTTTCTTTTGAGTCTTGTTCCTTTTTAGTAGTTGGGTCCTTCTAACACATAAATAAAGGTGTTCTTTCATAGGTTTAAGTATTAGGTGTCCCTTGATGGCTTGAGATTATTATGAATATACAAAAGAAGTGACTTGGGGAAGCCACCATTTACTTGACTTCATTGGTTCAAACACACAGCTATAAGGAAGACTATAGTTAAGAAAGAATGTTAGAATTTGATGGAAGCTATTAGTGAGATGTATGTTCTAAAGGGAGATGTACCTTGAGTGAGGAATGGTGTCTTCTTGGCTTTCTAATCACGACTATAGGCCTCGTGGTGGTTTAAGTATGAAATTGAAAAAGGAATTTACTTTTCCTCCTCTTTATTGTAATAAGCTATGATAGATGTATGATACTTCTAGTAGATTATTTCTTGGGGTTGGGCAAAAAGTTTGTGTAGCAAATGGTAAGAAACTAGCAGGAACTGTAAAGGTAAAGAAGTTGAATTGTTATGTGTTTGTGCATATGTGCAACTTGGTTAATTGATTAAATTGTGGTATAAATTGGTAAGAAATAATTGGAAAAGCAAAAGCTATAAGAAGCTTTATCAAGGACTTGCTATTATGAAGGTTCAACAATAATGGTGTGGACAAGTGAGAGATAGGAAAAAAGATGTTCCCAGCTATTGACAATATTTTGGGTTGAACTTCGTTTATGCTAGAGTGGTGAACTGGCACAGCTTCACCCTTAAGAATTCTTCTACATTATTCGTGAAGGAGTAAGTCGGATGAGGGTCAAAACAAAATAGGGGTCAATTAGTGAGAGATAATAGGTGTATATATTACACTTAATAAGGAATAGTGTCTCGTTCGAGCACGGTTGGGAAGCAATAGGGAATTAAGTGGATTGGACTCATGGTTGGCCATTGAAAATCCCTCGAGATGTTTGCTAATTTGGGAAATAGGCATGTTCACATGGGGATCGTGGTAGATGAAGATACTAGTAACTAGAACCCCAAAGCTAAGGGTAATGTGATCATGTAAGAGAAATATGTCTTGAGTCTCATCGTTAAAGAGTAAAGTTAGTGGTGAATTTTACTATGAAATAAAACACATCTAATGGTGAAGAGCTATGAATTACGATGGTGAGACCCTTGTAATGAGAGCATCATTTTATCGCAGAGATAGGGAGTTGGGCTTGGCAACTTAAGCAGAGAACTAATGATCAAAGAGCTTACAAAAGGGAATTTTACCTTAAAGAGTAATGTTGAGGAGAAAAATCGTGTCAGGACAATATAGGGAGTGAGGTGAAGGAACAAAAATGCGCGGGGTATAGTCTGAAGTACCAATGATAGTATTGGTTAGGAATTACAGGGATCAATGTCGACACAAATAGCATCCAGTAATTTGATGGTATTAGTACAACAGCTAGAAGTTGAGAAGAATCCTAGTATTTTGAGTTGTAGTTAGAACTTCAATCAGTTAGAGTAGAATTTGGGGTACACCAAGTCCTTCTCCATGGTATGGCCTTTGTGGAGTGATTTTTAAGTGTTATGATGGAGCAGTCAAAGCAGTATGAGACTAGTCAAACTTTATAGTATGTGGGATGATTCTACCATTACGGTACGCCAAGATCCAAAGTAACTCATAAATTCTTGTTGTTTTACCCTAATTAAGGGCTATTTGAATATAAGGGAAAAGGTTCACTGATGGGTGATATCGAGCATTTTCATATACTATTTAGTCTCTATCTTAGTCCTATTGCTATTTCAATGTTGCCAACTCTCCTATTTTATTATATTTTGAATTTATTGGGTGAAAATTAATTATAGAATTTATATGATTCAAATTCATAATTTTATCCCAATTAATTCATGTGCTTAATTCCAGATCTAATTATTTGAGAGAAAAATTGCTGACATGGACGTTTTGCTTACTTGGAGGCTACCTAGACATGCTGACTGGGCATTGACTGGTTGACTAAGGCTGACTGGATTTCTACACTTTACAACAAAAGGGAATGTGGTTTCTGCTTTGACAGCATGGGCCTTCTGCAGCAATCAATGGCAGACAGAAATAGCAAAGGAGTGGAGTAACTTATCTGCTGCTGTTGCCACTTTTCTGTTGTTGTCTTGCTGCCCACACCAAGGAGGCATCCAATGAGGCATCTAGGGTAGAATATTCTAAGGCATTAAGGGCATCAGTTTTAAAAATCATAGGACACTTTTATTTTCTGTAACTGAGCAATTTTCACAACTCTCTCTTCCTCTCTATTTTCCTTCTTCTGTTTTGCTATCTTGCTGTCATGGAGGGCTAAATCTCCATTGTAATAAGTCACTAGGACCTTGGGATGTTGTAGCTTGAACTGAAAGTGCAAGATAAGTGTTTTATTCTCCATTTCATCTCATTTCGTTTCTATTCTGCTCATATGTTTATGTTGCTCTCAGATTTTGATTTGAACTTGAAAGAGCATAAACAAATATATATATTTATGAGATATAACCTTGCTTGACTGATCAGAAAAGTGAATGAAACGAAATGGCTAGTTAGATGATATTTAACTTGATTTGGTTGAGGCTTTCCCTTGAAATGCGTCTAGTTATAGTTAATGAAGATATTCTTGGCTATAGTTAGTAGCATTAAATTCTGGATGTTATTTCGGAATCATTTTCTTTATAAAAAACCAAGTAGTGAAATGAGAACAAAACTGAATCAATGAGCTAAGTGATGATAGCTACATTCCTATAAATCCTAGTGGCTGGTTGCATGGTCTTCTGTTATTGTCAAACTTATTTTGCTGCTGATTGGCTGCTGTTGTTGTCCATTGTTGCTGTTTTGTTACCACTTCTGTTACTACTGTCAACAAACCCCCCTCCCCGCGTTTATGTGCTTTTAATTAGTGTTTGAGTGTTCAGAATAACTAATTAGTGATTAGAAGTGAGGCTCCTTGAGTGAATACAACTTGGGGACCACTATACCGCAAGATTGCCACGAATTCAATTCTGGGCGATTCAGCGTCGTAATGGCGTGAACCAATGGGTAATGAGGTTGTGATCAGGAAGCTACAAGCATATATGAGCGCACTATTCGATATTTTACCAATTCTATGGGAGGGCAAGAATAAGGTCTTGTGGGGTAACGAGTTCGGAAACCTTGAGTTGAGTACCTTTAGCAGATGCAGGTGTCATGTATAGATTTGGTAAGGAGTTTGGTAGGAAATGTTGGACTACGATATTTTGGAAAAATTTCAATGGTGGGAATGGAGCTGGTATTCGTTACTACGATGGTGGCAGTATTATGGATCTGGAAATTCAGGGACCAAATTCCTTAAAAAAAAGGGATGTTATGTAACATCCTAGTAGCCCATGTTGTTACTTTTGTCGTACCAGTCGTCTGTTAATAGGAGGAGCAAAATTTTTCTTTTATGACTAGGATTTTTTTTTCATGCAATAGTGTGGCGCTGCTTTTGTGCTGAGGAAATTTATGCATGAAATGGGTTACAAGTGTTGTTAGGAAGTCTAGTTATATATCTTATCCATGGAGGGACTAAAATGAAAGAGGAAGAAATGGTATGGTTATCTGTTAAAGTGAGTAAACTAAGAAGGGTTGTGGAAATAATCTTGAAATGACTAAAATGTGAGAATTTGGTTAAACATAATTATTGTGAGAATAGATGAGAAATGTGAATATTGAGTTTTATTGGATATATGTATACTTATATATATGGTTCATGCCACACACCCATCAGACTCTCATACTCTCCCAAGCTCATTATCTCTTCGTGCCCTAACCTCTCATCTCTATCTCTCATCTCCGTACTTGCCAAGTTTCTGTCGTCAAATTTTCAACCCATTACTTCTACAATGTGGGTTCATCTCTCTAGTAACTAATCTTCACCAAAGCACCATGAGTTGTGGTAAGTTTCCAATCCTTTCTTCTTTCTTACACAATTTTGAAGCCTTATGGGGGTTATAATGAAAATGAGTTTAAATGGGAAGGAGGGGATTGAAATCTTGTTATTCAACTCTCCTCTATGCATATTGATTCTGGAACCAAAAGATTTGTGCAAAATCTCGTCAAAGAGTAGATTTTTGGTGAGTGAAAGTGTATATCAGATTTGAGTGGGAAAATGGAAAAGAAAAAATAATGTTTTGCATTTAATATTTAAACTTCATGCTTTTAAATGGTTTATGCATGCTTATTTGTATTAAAATCATGGATATGGAAGTTGAAATCAAAGGGACAAGCTGGAGAAGGATTAAAAATCAAGTTAGGATATATTTTAGGTGATCTAGAATGCTTTCGGCTGAGCACTGGTGCAGTCGATCGACTATCAAAGGACTGTAGTTGACCGACTACCTACTAGGCAACTTGCCAACATGTGCAGTGTGATGCCATGGAGCTAGTCAACTGGCTGAGGTCTTGTAGCCAAAAGTGGACTTTTTCTTGACTTCTTCTTGGTTATCTTGTCTTGTTCCTACTTTTTGAATATAAAAGTGCCCTTGTATAAGACGAGGATTATGATCTCTTCTTGCATGCTGGTTTCAAAGAGAAGTGTTGTGCATATGAATGAAAAATAAATTTAAGTGATTGGTATAAATGTGTGGGTTCACGCTTCTGGTTGCTTAGATAATTTGTTATTTTTATCTTTTTTATTCCAACAAGTATACTAGATCGCAGCTAATAATAAAAATCATCCCACAATGATTGAGATGTCAAATATTAAAGAAGCAAAGTGAAATGTTATTTAAATTGTTTGTTAGAGAAATTAAAAAAATTACAGTAAAATAGGGGTTTTGTTGATGTTTAAAACAACGTAAAATAAAATAGAAATTTAAATGATTAGAACATAAATAAAGATAGATGATGTGCAGCTGGTCAAAGACTTCATGGAATTATATTTTTCTTCACCCTTTCCTTTGATTATTCCTGTTAAATTCCATATGGAACTTTCAATCTAAAATTCCTAAAAAACCTTTCAAGACTAGATTATATTAGAATTATATCTCGCAACCGTATACTGACATGATCATTATATTATCTGATTAAGTCCTAATTGCATTCATGCCCCACAATCTCATATTGACATGTCAATTCTTATCCCACTCACTACTCATACACAGCAACTGCATTCATGCATGAATAGCAAGCTTTGTAGAACAAGAATTGAAACTGAACTTTGGCCAAGAAAATGCTCATTGGGTCAAATAATTCAAAGTACAATTTCCATACGGGATTGATTTCATTTGATTTACTCTAATTAATTCATAGACAAATTAATCTTTGAATTATTGAAGAACAATTCAATTGTACTACAATTCCTCTAATATTGGCTAACTTTCCAAATTGTGATTGAACCCAAAATCTTGAAGAACAATCTGACTTAATTAAAATAATTGACTAAAACCTTTAATAAACCATTCAATTAAGTAATTAAGCTCAAGAAATTGTTCAAGCCATATAAATAAAATTATATAAATCTTGATAATCTTATTTATGGTGAAAATTACAAGGGCAAGAATAATTTCTACCTAGATCTAGAATAGACAAAAATCCCAAACTCATTAAATGGTAGCTAAGAATCCAAGAGGAAAATTAATCGGTAAAAATACTCCATTGAGTGAAATTACATTGAATCTGATGTTGTTCAGCAATAAAGCTTCATAAATCCAAACTACATCAATCCTTTAACATAGAAAATTACATAAAATAGAAGAAGAAAAATGGAAGAAAACAAAAAACACAATAGAAAACAAAAGAAAAGAGGAAAATGGGAGAAGGAGAGCCATTCTTAAGTAGAAAGGATGTCGCTCGCACTCACACTTCATCTTCTACCACTCGATCTCAAGTGAGGGAGCTAATTAAATTTATGTGGTGAAAATAATATTGTGTATATAAACTTCATTTAAGGGTATGTGTATTTAACTTTTACTCTTAGAGGGATTGGACTCATGAATCAAACAAGTTATTGATATTTTCACATTGAATTGTATTAAGTTCTTTATGATGCTAGTGTTTGGGAGAAAAGCCTTGGAATCCCCCTTGTTTAAAGATTAAATTTGTGTTTTCGTAAATTCTTGATATATGATCTTGCTCTATTTTTATGGTCTCTGTCCTAAAACGGTGGACGAGACTCTATTTATCAACCCTGGCCTCTGTCTTAGAACGGTGGATGAGACTCTATTTATCAATCTTGGTCTCTGTCTTGGAGCCTCATTTGCAAATCATGGTCTCTGTCCTAGAACAATGGACGAAACTCTATTATTAATCATGGTCTTTGTCCTGGAACAGTGGACGAGATTCTATTTATTAATCATGGTCTCTGTCCTGGAATGGTAGACGAGACCCTACTTTTATCATGGCCAATGCCCTGGAATAGTGGGCAAGACTTTAATTGCTTAACTATATTTTCCATATGTCTTGGAACGATGGACAAGGTTTACTCAAGTAAATTGACACTATAAATACTTTAAATTGTTTATTTCTGCAAAATGAGGAAGGGTACATAGATTGGTTATCATTCATGAATACTTGTATTGAATTTGTGATTATGCATGTCAATGCGAGTATAATTTGTTCCTTATATTTGAACGAGTGGAGTACATGATAGACATCTTCATGATTTCGATGATCCTTTTTGGAAGGGAGTAAGTGGTAAGTTTATTTTGTGTCTATCTCACTAAGTATCTTACTCACTTCCATGTGTGTACCCCTTTTGCAGATTATGTTGCAGCTAACAAGTCTTGGGGGATGAGTAGCGAGGTCTCACATCACCACGACTTGCTTATTGTTGGTGATTACTTCTTTTTGGTCTTTTGGGTTGGGATTGTCGCTCTGTAGTTATTAAGACTCCTAGGTCTTGTTTGTATGTTATTTTGGAATTGTCTATTCTTTTGAAATTAATGAATATGAATGGACTATGTTTTGACACTTTCCTCACTACGTTTTGTGATTGGGAGGAAAGTTTGCAAAAATAGATTAGTTTGATAGGTGTATTAATGAGACAGCCCTATCTGATGAAGCATGTTCATGTGTAATTGTATTTAATTTATTGGTTGTTTTATATTATCAAACTTGGTTTACAGTCAAGGGATGGCCTTTAACTGTGCTGGTCACTTACCCGTCTTGGGTCTTGACAATCCTTCCTTAGCTTTAATGGTAATAATACAACATCAAACAGCTTCATTTCAAGTGTAAAAGTTTCTGAACTTTAGTGCCAAATCAGTCCTAAATTTTGACAGCAATCAATTCTCTTTTTCATTCTTTCTTTTCATGACTATTCCCCATTTCCTTCCACATACTGCCACTTAAATTAAGGTCAATTCACACTCATTGTTCACCTTCATTCAAATTGATTTATAGTTCAAATTACATCAACAATTACAACAACAAAGCCTTATCCCACTAGGTAGGGTCGGCTACATGGATCGCACGACGCCATTGATCTCTATCAATGACCAACTCCTTAGGTATCTCATTTACCCAAAGATCCCATTCAATAACTTCTCTAAGTGACATTCTTGGTCTTCCTCGACCTTTTTTCACAGGGCTCCAAACCATCTGCTCAACTTTCCTTACTGACGCGTCCAACAGTCTTCTTTGAACATGCTCAAACCACCTTAAATGGTTTTCAACTATTTTTTCCTCAATAAGTGTCACTCCAACTCTACCTCATATGTGATCATTATGGATCATATATCTTCTTGTATAACCATACATCCAATGCAACATCCTCATCTCCGCTACTCCAATTTTATGTTCTTGTTGTCCTTTCATCGCCCAACATTCACTCCCATATAAAATTGTTGGTCTTATAGCAGTACGATAAAACTTTCCTTTGAGCTTATCAGGTACTTTCCGGTCACAAACAACTCCTGATGCCATTCTCCACTTCAACCACCTAACTTGTATCCTATGTACCACATCTCCAATAATTTAGCCGTCCTCTTGTATAACTGATCCCAGATACCTAAACTTTGACACTTGTGATACAACTTGATCTCTAATTTTAACCTCCAATTTGTTTCTAGCTTGTCGCTTGTTAAACTTACAATGCATATATTTCATCTTATTCCTGCTCAGACGAAAACCTTTCAATTCCAAGGTAGCTCTCCATAACTCAAGTTTAAAATTAATCTCTTCCCTTGACTCTGCTATGAAAACAACATCATTTGCAAAAAGCATGCATTTAGGGATTTCTTCTTGGATATGTTTCGTCGGAACAACAATGTGAGAAATTTAGCTAGATATTTCCATGACAGCAAATGTATAACTCATATTTTTAGACCTCATTGCTTCTCAACTCTAATTTCAATCATTCAAAACTAACATACAAACTACCAATTTATAGAAGAGATTTAAGACAAAAAAAAAAAAACTCCCTTACCTCTCGGCTATTTCTCTATTTTCCTCTCCATCTGTCCCCTTCATCCTCCATCTTCTCCCTTTGTAATTCCAAAAACAAAGGCATCACAGTGGAGGGAAGACTATCGGTGATGGTAGCAATAGTGGACAGTAGTGAGAAAGGAGGCCTTCACGCTCTTATAACTCTATCTTTCTCACTTCCTCAACCGACTCCGCCGTCGTATTGAGAGAAAAGAATGAACGCAGGAAGCGATGGGTGATCGTCAATGAAGTCCCTGCCTAAGAACACCGATGGCCATAGTGTTTGACGGTTGGGCTTGGCTCTCTCTCTTACTCGTCGTGCTAGTTCTCTCTCTCCCGTCCTCACTCATTCTTTCTCTCTTCCTTGTGATCGTATATACTAAATAGGAGGGGGGGTTTAGTAGGTTTATGTTGTGGCTTCTTCGAGAAGCCACATCCAAGGGTGATAAGTGCTCCACGTGTACAGAGTCAAGTTGTGCCACATAATAAAATTTTAGCTTAATTTACATAAAGCTATCTATCATAAAGTAATTACTCACTCAAGTCCTTAGCTATTTTTCTAGAATTTCATATTTCACCCACATTTGTTCAATCACTTTATATTCTATTTTTTCCACTAATTAAAATTTCTACACAATTCATTAAAATTTTCAAATAAGTCTTTAAAATTACTAACACTATTTTATTTCAATTTTTTTTTTGAAATCTTCGATAAATTCCAAAAACATGTTTCAAACCCATAAATTCTCATCCTATTTTTAAGCATCCACTCAAATTAACATCCCGAAGTCCCAGGTTATTACAGTTATCTTCGTATGTATATTGTTTTTGTCTACCCAGTGATGTTTTGTATGATGATAAGAATGGGTATTGACAAATACTAGAAGAAACAAAAGAATGTGTAGGTATATGATTAAGAATTTTTGCATAAGGAGTGAAGAAGCTATTTTGTAAGACGCCATCTGAATCTAGTGATGATTTAATTTTTATTCTTGAATTTTATTTACTACTCTAAAGTTACTCCATGATCACATAGGTAACCTAGAATCTGGATTTTTGTCTTTATGAGTTGATTAGATGTAAATAAATAATTCAGCAAGCTATACTTAAAATTTGGTTCTAAATGTTTAATTTAATTTAATTTATTTGTCATGATAGATGTATAAAATATGTTCGTGGTGATAAAATTAATTGTATATTACTACTCATTGATAATTAAAAGAAAAGTTTCTTTAGATGAAAACTATATTATTTGTCTATTTTGTAATATTATGCATGTCGATTCAATAAAATAGATTAGGTTTCGAGGTGAGGCAAGACTTACTCTTGTGCCGGTCACGTGTCCTAGATAGGATATGACATATGGTGGGTATGAAGTGCTCCCATATGTCAAATTTGGATGATCTCTCCATCCAAGATTGTATGTTGGAGAGAAGGGATCATATTTGGACTGTTGGGAATTTTATGGTTGCATGAGGCCAGGAAAGATGCCAGCACAAGACTTGGTATTGTCTTAGAACTGAGGACACTGGTCTGTGCTATAAGTGGCCAAGGACCAAATACCACAAACTAAGGGGAAAGGAAAGGGTGATGGTTGATTCCTTTGGCTGGGTGCTATTTGCCTCACCATAGGTCCTAATTCCTCTATTTTGTTTTCTATTCTTTGTTGATCCATAGAAGTCCTAATCTCATTCACACTAATAGTTGGAGGAGCATTCATTTTAGTACCAAACTACTGAGCATTTTGAGCCTTTTTAACTATTAATTCAGGGGCTACAGTATGGGTTTTATCCACTAGGGCACCACCATATGCAGCATCCACCATGCATATGTCCATAAGGGTGATCCCTTCATAGAAATATTGTACCAAGAGCTGATCACTTATCTAATGGTAGCGGCAACTTGCACAAATTTCTTAAACTGCTCCCAATACTCATTTAAGGTCTTTCCTCCTAATTACTTAATCCCATATATCTCATTCCTAATGGCAGCTATTCTAAAGGTTAGGAGGAATTTTTCCAAGAACATTCTTTTAAGCTCTTCCCATCTAGTAATGGCTGTAGGAGGTATATAGTAAAGACAATCCTTGGAAATTCCATCTAAAGAAAAATGAAAGGCTCTCAACTTAATATGTTCTTCTTCTACCCCTTGAGGTCTCATGGTAGAACGTACTACATGGAATTCTTTAAGATGCTTATAGGGGTCTTATCCTACCAAACCATGGAATTTAAGAAAGAGGTGGATCAAGCCAAATTTTGGTTCAAAGGTGGCATCTAAGAATGGATAATCTATGCGGAGGGGCTGGTAATGTACATCTAGGGCAGCTAATTCCATAATGGTTTTGTTTTCAGCAACCCTATTCTCAGCTCTATTAGCAACTATATTTTCAGCCTGATTGGTCACTCTATTGTCAGTTCAAATGGCATCTTGATTATCCATCCCTATAGTCCTAGCAGACTCAGAGCCACTAAGGTCAACCACAAGCTCAGGCTCACTATTAGACTTTAAATTTACATATACACTATCTACAGCTACACTAATGAAAGACAACAATTCACTAACTATATTCCCAACTAGCTTATGGAAGGTCTTATCAATTTCTAGATCCAAACTAGCTAATTCCTCTTGAAGAGACCTTGGCATAAACTTGGAAGGCAAAATACATACAATGAAAACATAGAATCCACAAACAGAACGTCAATAAAAATTCTACAAAAATCAAACAAAAATTCACAAAAAATAGAAAAATTGATAAAAATACTTATAAAATGGAAAAAAGTGGTTAAACATTGGAATTTCGGAAAGTTAAGGTGAAACTCATAAGAAAAGCTGGTGAGCCTTACTCAGCATAGCGAAATTTAGTTGGGTACCAATTTTCAGCTCATTCGGAGTTAGTTTGCCTGATGAATAGTAATCGACAAACCCAAAAAACCGACAATTTGTAAATTACTTCAAACAACACCAAATGAGTTGAAATCAAACAAAAACACAATTAAACAACTAATCTAGGAACTCATAAGCATATTGGCTCCCCAGCAACTGCACCAAAATTATGGTGCTCGCCACTAGGGATGCCGAACTACCTAGAATTGAATAGGTGGCAATTTTGCAATATAGCAATTCCCAGGTCATCCTCACTCGTGGAGCCTCACTTATAATTACTAATTTTTTGTTCATACTCAAATTAACACTAATTACATTACTAATTACTTGGGGTGATGACAAAATTAAAAGCATATGACAGAATAATAAATTACTACAACAACAAGCACACTAACATAAGCATGTAATCAATCAATGACTTCACTAGAGGTGTAACTATCATAACCTTGATTTGATGTCTGATTTAACTCTACCATTAGGTTTCCAAACTAAAATTTCCAAGAGATCTCCTAAAACAATATTACATATGAATTAGATCAAGAACAAACACAAGAACAAGAGGCAAGATGTAGAACAAAAATGAAATAGAATTCATAATCAGAATACTTATATGAACAAAGGGTTCAAGCTACAACATCTAGTTCCATTGGTTGATTGATTACACAAAGGGTTAAAGCTTATCATGGTCAGACTGCTATTTTGGGAATTTTTTGCACAAAACCAGACTAAGTGCATGCTTCTTTTGTCTAAGTCAGATTTGCAGACCATTGAGGCCCAATGTCCAGTCAATAAAACAGCAAGCAATTTTGTCTACAACAGCATCCTCAATGGCATCCTTGTCAGCACAAATGCCATGTCAATGCAAACTCTCTAATTAAATTAATTTTGCAAAATACACAAATAGATTAATTGGGTCTTAATCATTTAAGGTCCTAAAAATATGAAATTAATGCATATTAGTTCCACAATTAATTTGGACTCAAAGAATACTGAAACATCACAAAATTAGAGAGTAATAAACATGAAAATAAACTAAGATAGGGATTAAAATGCGTATTACTTGATATCAAACATCCCGAATCTAGCATCGCTCTTAAGGCGATAAAGAAAAAAAGTTAAGTAAAATATCCTAAGGATGTCCCTAGAAGTAAGAGATATGAATTATAGGAGGTGAATTAGACATTTAAAAAAAACTAAAATAGAGGTGAACTAGTCGACTGCATAAGAGTAGCGATCGACTGACCAATACAAACTTGAGAGAATCAATAACTGAAGCCAAGCAGTCGATTGCTTGGGAGGATCAGTCGACTAGCCAGACTAGAAACACAGAAATATGCGACAATAGTCAAACAATCAACTAGTTGAGCTAAATCAATCGACCGTCAGGAATTCTAGAAGCAGTGTTGGTAGTAAGCAATTGGATTTAAAAGGGTAAACTGACTAATTTTCCCTTGGGACCCCAGAAACACATTAGGATTTTCTTGAGGGCAAGGAAACCAATTAGAAAAAGTGGATTTAGCAACATATAAATAGGCTAGACCATGAGAGAGAAAGAGCGATGGATTAAGCAGAAAACATAGCAAAAGATAAGAGAGAGAACTGAAGAGTGATTTGGGGCTAGAAAACGGCAAGAATTCAATAGGAATATCTGCACAAGATCACAAGTAAGTTAATAAGCTAAGAGACTTTGTTGAAATCAGAATTATACAATTGAAATTTATGAGGCGTTGTGTTGATAGTAAAATGGGGAGAGAGAGAACCGAGGCTGGAATTATATTTCAACTTAGATAGTATTCAATAGCTTCAATCTTTAGGAATCTAGAGTAAAGAGGCGAAGAATAGAAAAGATGAATGTGTAGAGAGAGAAAGAGAGCTAATGAAGAAACTGTGTATATAGAGGAGTAATTAGGTTTAATTCAAGTTCCTGCTAAGGTAGCTAAAAAACCTCTCATAAAAACATGCTTGAACCATATTTGTGATAGTTTCTGTAAAAAGTGTTGCTAGTTATATGTCCTCCATTATGTGAAGATGCTCTGTGTGATTTGTTGGTTATAAATATACATGAAATATATGTGCTAAAAATAATGTGAAGATTGTATTACAGATGTATGAATGTTGTGTATGTGATTATACTCAGAATCTGTGTAAATTGTCTGTTATATACATGGCATGTGTGGTGAAAAGCATATTGTGGATACATGTATGCTGGATACATGAATGAAAACGCATATGTATATATACATATGCTCAAGTAAGGAAAGGACAGTGTCAATTCAGTGTCAAGTACCTAAAGATCTAATGAAGAAATATAGATACATATGCTTAAGTAAGGAAAGAACTGTGGTAGATAAAAGAAGAGACGAGAGAATGAATAACAGCTTGCTTAGTTCACTGCTGCATCATGCTTTAATATATATATATCTTTACAATATACAACAATTACAATAGAGAATATACAGAGGGCATACACTTGGCTAGAGATGCGTGAATCAAGGGAATTGGTTATTGTTCATGTGCTAAAGGTGACAGCTTAGGAATACAGCTGTGAAGAAATATCTAGGGGAAATAATAATCTATTGCTAAATAATAACAATCAATTGCTAAATAACCAAACAAGTGCTAAAGCTTACTTTGTAATCTTATCATCCTCCCTCAAACTTGAGTGAAAGAATGTGTGAACACCAAGTTTGCTTCTAAGGTATTTGAACTGGGTATGAGACAAGGGCTTGGTGAAACAATCTGCTATCTGATCTATAGTAGGCACATACCTCACCTCTAATTCCTTATAAAGCAATCTGTCACGAATGAAGTGAACATCTAGTTCAATATGTTTACTTCTAGAATGAAGAACATGGTTGGTAGCTAAGGCTTGAGCACTAATGCTATCACACCACAAAATGGAAGGAGAGTTCACAGGAAAACTGAGTTCTTTTAGCAAGGATCTGATCCATAGAAGTTCAGCTGCCAAATTTGCTAAAGCTCGATATTCAGACTCTGTGGATGAATGAGAAACTATATGCTGCTTCTTGGAGGACCAGGAAATTAAAGCACTGCCAAAAAAAAACACAATATCCTCCAGTTGATTTTCTGTCTGCACTGGAGCCTGCCAATCTACATCATAGAATCCTTGTAGTTGCAAAATCAGGCTACCAGAGATGAGAATGCCACAACTCTTCAAACTTTGTAAATACCTGAGAAGCCGTTTAACAGCTTGCCAATGGATCACCAGAGGACTATGAAGAAATTAACTTAATTTATTAACAGCAAATGCTATATCTGGCCTTGTGTGTGTGAGATACTGCAGAGCTCCTAAAGCACTGCGATATTCAGAGGGATTTAACAGAAGTTTTGATTCAGTGTTGCAAAGATCTGTCCCTGCAACTATCAGTGTGGGACAAGATTATGACTGATCCATACCAAATTCTCCAAGCAAATCAGAAATATATTGTTCTTGATTCAGAAAAAAAAAAAAACCATCCACTTTCCTTCGAATTTGAATGCCTAGAAAATAGTGGAGAGTTCCAAGATCTTTCAAGGAAAAATGTTATTGCAGGTCATGAATAAACTTTTTGAGATACTCCATTTTATTAGAAGTAACAAGCACATCATCTACATATACTAAAATATAGAGAACTTTATCTTTTTGCTGAAGGAAAAATAGAGAAGAATCTGCCTTGCTATGCTGAAATCCCCAATTTATCAAAGTTATCCTAAGTTTATCAAACTATGCTCAAGGGGCTTGTTTAAAGCCATAGATTGCCTTATTTAATTTACAAACATGAGATGGAAACTCAAGATTAGTAAACCCAGTAGGTTGAGTCATGTATACCTTTTCTTGTAAAATGCCATTTAGGAAGGCATTATTGAAATCCAGTTGATGAACAGGCCATTGCAGAGATGCTGCCATTGTTAAAATAATTCTTGTAATGGCAGGCTTGATTACAGGACTAAAGGTCTTGAAGTAATCTACACCAAGGGTCTGAGTAAAGCCTTGTGCCACTAAGCGAGCCTTATACCTTTGTATAGACCCATCTGAATTGTGCTTAATTTTAAAAATCCATTTTGAACCGACCACATTCATTGAGGAAGTCATTGGCACTAAATCCCAAGTGTTGTTTCTTATTAAAGCTTCATATTCTTCTTGCATGGCCTTTTTCCAATGAGGGAAATTGAAGGTTTGAGTAGCATTAGCAGGTAGAGTAGTTGGTAATGTCTCCTCAACATATCCAACAAAAGGGATTTTAGTTTTAAAAACACCAGTTTTGCTTCTAGTCTGCATAGGGTGAGTTGAAGTAACAATAGGCAAAGAATTTTGTGATATATGATTTTCAAAAGGAACATTTAAAGTCTGCAAATCAAAATTAGGGTGCAAACAATATCGGGTAGAACTACCAGAACTGGAAAAGGAACTAGATGTAGCACTGGATGTAGTATCAATAGAAGTATTGGGGCTGTGAACAAACCTAGACTGTGAAGAGTTTAAAGGTGTTAATACTTCTGCAGAGAAGAACTCACTTGTATCAATTTGACCAGTTGAAAAGGAGGAAATGGGTTTGCTGAGGACCTGTACAGGATAAGAAGCATCTAACGTATGTTCTTGCTGTAATTCCTTAAAGCATGATTTGTAAGGAAATTCAGCATCATCAAAAATCACATGCCTTGATATATACACACGTCCATGAGGTGAAAGACATTTATAACCCTTGTGTGCAGTGCTATAACCAAGAAAAAGACACTTTAATGAATGAAATTGGAGTTTATTTTGATTACAAAGTGTCAAACAAGGGTATGTTGTGAAACCAAATGGGTGAAGGGACTGATATTCTGGTTTTTTATTAAACAATATTTGAAAGGGAGTTTTATTGGCAAGGACAGGTATGGGAAGCCTATTTATCAGATAGCAAGCTATTTGGAAGGCTTCCAACCAGAAGTCTATAGGCATTTGTGCTTGTGCAAGTAATGTGAGGCCCATTTCAGTCACATGTCTGTGCTTTCGTTCAACTCTACTATTTTGGGCTGAAGTGTAAAGACAAGTGAATATATGTGAGATACCATTTTCATTTACAAAATTAGAGAAAGCTTTGTACTCCCTTCCAAAATCACTATGAATGGCTTTGATTGAGGTTTCCAATTGCTTTTCTATCATTGTTTTAAATTGTACAAAAGTTGGCAGTGCCTCACTTTTACTTTTCAAGCGATAAAGCCAAAGAAACCTGCTGAAATCATCAAGAAAGATAATATAAAATCTATATCCATTTTTTGAAATTATGGGTGCAGGTCCCCATATATCAGTGTGGACCAATTCAAGAGGTTTTGAGGCTCTAGATTGAGAGAGTTGAAACAGTAATCTATGACTTTTTCCCAATTGACATGTTGAGCACACAATATCAGTTTTATTTATAGATGTATTTGGCATACAAGTTTTGAGAGTTTGAAATAAAACTGGAAAAGAGGGATGTCCTAAAATTCTATGCCATTTAGTGACATAAGCATATTGATTTTCAGTGAGAATAGCTTACAGATTCTAGGGGTTCTGGACTGCTATTTGCTGAAAGGGAAGAAACTGATACAAGTCTTCCTTAGTTCTCCCTTGTAGAAGTACCTTCTTTGTACTCTTGTCCTTCACAAAAAAAAATTCAGAGTTAAACTCTACAATAACATCATTTTGAGAGGTAAGTTTTGAGATGCTAATTAAGTTTTTCTTAATGGCAGGTGTTCAAAATGTTTTTTAATTTATGAGGAAGTTTGACAGAAGAAAACCCAACACTTGTAATAGGTAAAACTTGTCCATTGCCAACTACCAAACCTGTATTAGCATTGTTCTGATCGGTTTGCTACAGAATGCTGGAATTGTTAGTGAAATGGTGAGAGGCACCACTGTCAAGATACTAGCTAGGATCTGAGATGGTCTCAACATTTGTAATGTAGGCATTTGAGTTGGCAGCATTTTTATTTTGACTTGGAGTGTCTCCCATGTAGGAAAAATCAGTCCCATAGTAGCACACAGCAGCTAGTTGGCCAACTTTGCCACAAATTTGGCATATAGGTCTACCATTGGTGTTTCTTCCTCTACCTCTGCCTCTGCCACCTGTATTAGCACCATTTCCTCTCCAATTGTTCTTGTTACTGTTGTTTCCAGAGTCAAAATTATTGCCATTGAACTTTGAAATTGATTGATGTTTGCAGTGGCCAAATTAGCAGTAGGATTAGCAACATTAACAGAGGCAGAATTAAGATTTAAATTCTAAAAGCTTTCAATCTGTTCTAAACAGCTTTCAAAGGTTAAAAGGAAAGTTTGAAATTCTACCCAAGACATCTTTGTTTTATCAAGCAACTGAACCACTATTGGTGTGTATTTTGTGTCTAAACCATTTAAAATTTGAGTGAATAAGTCAAATTGGGTAAATGTGCATCCAGCAAGTTGGAGATTGTCAGCCAAACCTTTCATCTTGCTAAGGTACTCTTGCATCTTCATAGAGCCCTTTCTAGTCTTTTGAATTTCTCCCTTGTACCACATAATCTTTGATCTGGTGTTTGCTCCTGCTAGACTTTGAATATGAGTCCATAACTCCTTGCTGGTGCTGCAATCTATTAACTGAGTTACCATTTCTGTGGTCATTGAGCTATAAAGCCAACCCAACAGAATTTGATCAAGTATTTGCCACTCTTCATACTTGTCATTAAGCATCTGTTCGTTGTTAGCTGTAATGAATTTTTCGGGATATGGCCTTGAGCCATCAATAAATCCTTCAAGTTTATTGGCTTTAATAATGGGCAGAATCATAGTTTTCCATAGGAGAAAGTTATTCCTATCCAACTTAACAGGAGTAAACAAACTCAGCGTGGTATTAGCATTTGTGAATTTCAGTGGCTGTATAGTAGAGGTGATTAAAGTGGGCGTGATGGGGGAGCTAATTGATGAATTTTCTGCCATGGATCGTAAGCGTTATGCAAAGAAAAGGCTCTGATACCAAGATAAAAGAAGAGACGAGAGAATGAATAGTAGCTTGCTTAGTCCACTGCTGCATCATGCTTTAATATATATATCTTTACAATATACAACAATTACAATAGAGAATATACAGAGGGCATACACTTGGCTAGAGATGCGTGAATCAAGGGAATTGGTTATTGTGCATGTGCTAAAGGTGACAGCTCAGGAATACAGCTGTGAAGAAATATCTAGGAGAAATAATAATCTATTGCTAAATAATAACAATCTATTGCTAAATAACCAAACAAGTGCTAAAGCTTACTTTGTAATCTTATCAGTGGTGATACCACTGCCAATTACCTAAAGAGCAAATGAACATAAATTACTAGATGTGTGTTAGACCGAGCACATGAAAGATGGGCAAAACTGCTGGAGTATGAGTTTAGTCTTTTAAAAAGGTCAAATGGTAGTAATTTTTTTAGAAAAGTAGGGAAGTCATTGTAATGGTAAGGAATTCCAATTCATTTATCCTTGTGTATTAAATTTTCTAAGATTTTTTTTTCCTTTCATCCAACTATAAGTGTCAAAATTCATGCTAACATGTAAAATATAATTATCAATCTGTAATAGTCAGTCAAGAATTAAGGTTATAAACATCTAATAATCACACTAATTTCACTTAATTTGGTTAAATTCAAATTAGATCAAATTGTTTCATTTCAATCAAAAATGAATAATCTAATTTCATTTGTTCACTCTATTGTATCTCCCATGAGTATATATATATACGGAATAAAATTGTTACAATTATTAAAATTATTATTTCCTTTTATTGCATCTCAAATGTGTCAAAACTTTCATCATCTTAAACAAACTATGTTCTATTGAATATTATGTTGCCACAGCGATAACAATTGTTTGTATCCCAAAAATGACACTATCTAGTTTAATTTTTGAAAATGTTGACATAGAAATGACTCTATTTTTGCGTTTAATAAACATGACATGAATTAGTCTTTCATTCTACCCTTGATAAAAAAAATTAAAAAAAAGGTTATTATATTTTAATTTATCTTTCTAAATATTATAATGCAATATTTTGAAATTAGTTTACCATAATATCTTTCTTAATCGGCTACTAGAATAAATAGAGGAGAGTTATTTTAATTCTTTTTGCCAAGGTTATCCCCACCCAATGGAATAGGAATCTAATTCATTTTGGGCTGGGTACAATGGGTAGAGTTTACCCTAAATTAACATCTCTTGAAATCGAACCTTTACCGTTTTTAGTATTCAAACAATCATTATTGTGACCAATGTTGTGTACTTTGAGAATATTTGTTAAAGTGTCTAACACATGCCTAAAATCTATTTTCATCTTTATATAGTTATATACACAATTATAAATTATCTCACAATATGTATATTGTAACATTCTTGACATAAAAATAAGTTGAAAGTATGGTGTATAAACTAGGTTTAGTTCAATTAGTTTGATATTTATTTTTAAATAACATCTTAAATTTAAATTTTGTAAATAAAAAATTATTATGAAGAAAATTTTATGTAGTTATTGTAAGAATTAACAGGATTAATTTTCTAATCCTAGATCGGTGTAGGTACAAACTGCAGCATATTAATTAACAGAACATAAAAGGGATGAACAGAATATGTACCTGGCATTATTGCGCTATCCATCTCCAACAGTAGAACAGAGGGAATTTTTCTTAGGGTTGTGTGAGAGTGGTACTACTCTCTGTCTGATAAGTTCTGTCTAGGGTTAAACTGATTAATGGGATGTCAGTCTATTTAATATCAGACGAGAGCAGGGACTTCTCAACAAGCTATGTGATTGGCCCAACCCATCATGGGCCACGCACAATATAAAAGCCCAATTATAATATTCATATATTAAATGCTATATATTAGAATAATATAGTTAATATAATAATGATATTTAATAATTGATTAATGCTAATCCAAAATAGGATATATATTATATTAAATTTCAACAATTCTCCCACTTGGATAGCAATAGTCAATTATTAAAATACAATAATCATTAAGGCTGAAATACCAACTATATTTATAGCACATGTCAAGAAACATAAGCTTTAACGATGCAGAAATAGTATCCGATAGGGAAGTAAATCATACAAAGTAAAAGCCTATATTTCATATAAAGAATAATGAATATGGATAAGCATAATTAATTAAAAGAAATATGCAATCCAAGAATAGTCCAAGCATCTGAAAATGCTACAGGAGATATGATAACAAAAGTGACGTCATCTCATACATATCTCATAAGAATAACAATTGAGTAAATGTAAAATTTCAGACTCCCACTAACCTAAAACATCAAAAGACTTAACTAATCCCATATGGGTTACATGATTCTGAAAAGCTTTAACAGTTAAGCCTTTAGTTAGTGGATCTGCCAACATGTATTCTGTAGCGAGATGTTCAATACGAGTCTGAAACTCCAGAATTTTCTCTCTAACAAACAGATATTTGATATCAAAGTGCTTTGATCGAGAAGAGCTTCTGTTGTTTTGAGAGAAATGAACAGCAGCAGTGTTGTCGCAGTATATCACAAGTGGCCTAAAAATGCTTTCAACAATGTGAAAACCAGAGATTAAGTTTTTCAGCCACACGGTTTGAGAAGTAGCCTCATAGTAAGCGACATACTCTGGCTCCATGGTAGAAGTAGCTGTAAGAGTCTGTTTAACACTCTTCCAAGAAATAGCTCCTTCTGCCATCATAAAAATAGAGCCGGAAGTAGACTTACGGTCGTCAGGGCAACCTGCAAAATCAGAATCAGAATAACCGATGACCTGAAGTTGATCAGACTTCTTGTAGGTCAACATGTAATCCTTGGTTCCCTGCAAATATCTCATGACCTTCTTCACGGCTTTCCAATAACCCAAACCTGGGTTGCTCAAGTATCTCCCTAAAGCATTAACAGTAAAAGCGATATTGGGACGAGTACAAACTTGAGCATACATTAAACTGCCAACAGCGGAAGCATATGGGACCTTTCTCATTTCAGATATCTCTGAATCTTTTTGAGGACATTGAGATTTAGATAGTTTGTCACCTTTCTGAACAGGTGCAGCACATGGGGAGCAAGAATGCATGTTAAACTGCTTGAGGATCTTTTCAATATATCCTCTCTGAGACAATCCAAGAATGTCACGTGACCTATCACGGTAAATCTGGATGCCTAGAACAACTGAAGCATCACCAAGGTCCTTCATATCAAAGTGGCTATTTAACATCAATTTTGTCTCAGTCAAAAGGTTAACACAACTGCTTGCAAGCAGAATATCATCGACATATAAAACAAGAATTATAAAATTGCTCCCACTAGTCTTCAAATAAATGCACTGATCTGAAGCATTTTCCTTGAAGCCAAAAGAAGTAACAACACGATCAAATTTCAAGTACCATTTCCTAGATGCCTACTTTAGTCCATAGATGGACTTTTTAAGTTTGCAAACCAAATGCTCTTTACCTGATTCAATGAAACCATCAGCCTGAACCATGTAGACATCCTCAGCTAGATCTCCATTCAGAAAGGCTGTCTTTACGTCCATCTGGTGAAGTTCTAAATCAAAGTGAGCTATTAAAGCCATAACAACCCGAAAAGCATCTTTCGTAGAAACTGGTGAGAATGTCTGCTTATAATCGATGCCTTCCTTTTGACTATAGCCTTTTGCTACTAGTCTAGCTTTATACCTCTCAACTTTTCCATCTGGACTACACTTGGTCTTAAAGACCCATTTGCACCCAATCGGTTTGCAACCATCTGGCAATTCTACAAGATCCCAAACACCATTATGAGACATGGAAGCTAATTCATCATGCATGGCATTCAGCCAATCAGAAGCATGAGAACTAGAGATAGCCTCCTGGAAAGTGATAGGATCGTCATCATTATGGAGATCAAACTCATGCTCCTGAAGATACACCACATAATCAACTGGTATAGAAGGCTTGCGTACTCTCTGAGATCTTCTTAATAGAGGTGCTTCTGCAATGTCATTTGACGGTGCCACTGCATCTTGCGGTGCAATTACACCTGTTTCAGTAGTATCATCAGTTTCCTGTTCAATAACAGGTGGTACCACTACATCATATCCTCCTTGAAGTGTCTGATCATCATCATGAGCGACTGGAACCACAATATTCATGGGAAGTAAAACAGGCGACGCTGGAGCTGTGGTCCGATCTTCCTTGAGAGTGATTGGTCGTGGTGTATGACTCCCACTATCCAAATCATCCTCAAAGAATATCGCTCTGTCAGACTCAATGACTCACGTAGAATGAGAAGGGCAATAGAATCTGCAACCTCTAGAGCCCACGCAGTAGCCGATGAAGAAACCACTAATAGTTTTAAGATCAAGCTTCTTCAATTGAGGATTATAGGGTCTAACCTCTGCTTTACAACCCCACATGTGAAAGTGTTTCAAACTCGGCTTCCTTCCACTCATCAGTTCATAGGGAGTTTTCGGCACATATTTGCTAGGTACCTGATTAAGGATGTACACAGCTGTCTTTAAGGCATCTCCCCAACGAAAAACTGGTAATGATGTATGACTCATCATGCATCTTACCATATCCATGAGTGTTCGATTACGTCTCTCTGCAACTCCATTCTGCTCAAGAGTACCAGGCATAGTGTATTGAGCTTCAATCCCACATTTATCGAGAAATTTGACGAATGGTCCTGGATTTCTCCCAGTCTCACTGTATCTGCCATAATACTCACCTCCTCTGTCGGACCTCACGCATTTAATCTTCTTTCCAGTCTTTAATTCAATAACAGCCTTGAAAGATCTGAAGGCATCTAAGGAACTGGATTTTTCTTGGAGGAGATCTATCCAACCAAATCTCGAGAAGTCATCTATGAAGGTAATGAAATACCTATATCCACCCATAGCAGTGGGTGTAATAGGTCCACATATGTCTGTGTGAATCAACTGCAACACATCATCACACCTATTTGCTCATTTCTTCCTAGTCTTGGCAGTGAGCTTGCCTTTAATGCAATCGATGCAAGCGTCAAAATCAGAGAAATTGAGATCATGAAGAATGCCTTCCTTAATCAGTCTTTCAATCCGGGGTCTAGAAATGTGCCCTAAGCGTCTATGCCACAGCATAGAAGAACTTTCATCAGTCCTATTACGCTTATTTCCAACAACAGAGTTAACAGACATATTGTTCAAATTCAGCATGTAAAGCCCATCACATAATACTCCTGAACCGACAGTAACAGAATTAAAACGAATAAAAACTTTTCCATTTCTGAATTCAAAAGTGTAGCCATATTTATCCAAAGCTGAAATTGAAATCAAATTCTTTCTCATAGAAGGTACATAAACAGCGTCTTTTAACAATAAAATATGTCCAGAAGGTAAAAGCAATGTAACTACTCCTATTTCTTCCACCGATACTCTAGCTCCATCTCCCACAATGATATTGGATTCAGCATCACTTGGCTTCCTCAAGCTTGTGAACCCCTGTAAAGAATTCACAACATGAATGGTTGCACCTGAGTCAAACCACCAAGTATTGGGAGCAACATCAATCATATTTGATTCATAACAAGCCAAAGCTAAGAATGTACCTTGCTTGTCAAGTTTCCTCTTGAGAGTATAACAATCATCCACCTTATGGCCATACTTCTTGCAATACTTGCAGTTTCCTTTGAAAAAATTCTTCTTTGGCTCTAAGTGTTGAGAAACTTTTCCCCCTTTCTTCTTGTCACGTTGAAACTTTCCTTTGTGACCTCTCCTTTTCTCAGACTTAGCACCAGAAGAAGAAGCAGCAGCAAACTGAACACTGTGTGCTTTCCCTTTCTTTATGGAATCCTCTTCTTGAGAGACAATGGCAATCATTTCATCAATCGTCCATTCAGTTTTCTGAGTATTGTAGGAGGTTTTCAGAACATCAAACTGAGAAGGGAGTGACTCCAGTACTTGCCAGATTAGATAGCTCTCACCAAGATCAACCTTGAGAGACTTCAATTTATTAAAATAGTGGACTAACTTCATGATGTGCTCACGAACTCCACTAACACCATCATATTTAGTCTTCTCAATTAGAGAGAGATACTGGCCCTTCTGAGCTTTGTCAAAAGTGGTGAATTTCTCACCAACGGACTTCAGAAAATCCTTAGCATTCTTGTTCTCTGGAATGCTCTGTCTAATAGACTTCTCCATGGTGTATTTCATCACCATGAGACACACCCTGTTGGAGTGCTCCCATTTTTCACGAGAAGCCCTTTCAGCAATAGTGGACTCAGCAGTAAGAGCTGGGGGCTCTTCCTCTCTCAAGGCCAAGTCCATATTAGTGATGGCCAAATAAAAATCCAAAGATTCTTTCCAGTCCTCAAAATTGGTCCCATTTAGTGTTTTGACAGAAGTTAATTGCATAGGCAGGGAGGCTGGCATTAAAACAACAAAAGAAGACATTTAATATGCATAATGTCATTATGCTATAAGAGAATTAAATGTTTCTATGTGCACAGCCAATCAAGCCTATTAGAGAGAATTTCTTGTCTACCTGGTCCCGCCTAAGGGTCCCGAACCAAAATAAACAAGAAATATAATAATACAATACTTTATACCTCATATCATCATCTAAATTTTGAATGCCGATAGGGTATTCAAAATAATTGATAGAGGTATTGATTAACATGGTAATGTATAAGAAATTACATTAATAATAATATACCGATATGATATAATTATTATTAATGTAATAAATTAGACTAATAATAATGATTAAAAAAAGGATAAAATAAATAAAATTTTAATCATTTAAATCGAATATTTTGCAGAACTGTACCCACGATAGGTGAGTTCACAATTATACAAAATAAAAGGCAATTATATTCAACAGAATAAATAATTATTAATGAGAAAAAAGGGAAAAGAATAAACAAATAAATAACAGAAAATTCAAAATAATAAAAGGGAATAATTTTCATATGGACTGAAATTAATTCCATCACTAAGATAGCTTACTGGGGAGAGTACAACATACATAGATGTTGTTAACAGAGTGAGGAACTTCCACAAAAAATTTCAGTCCAAAAATCCGAGCGTACAATAGTTAAAACAGCAAAATAGTCTTGGATTAAATACAATAAAATACTTAGGGGTCCCGAAAAATTTTCAAAAAAATACCAAAAAATAATATTATATAATTATTTAATTTTCCAGGAAAAACAAAAAAAAATTTGAAGCCTGGAAGATGACCCACGCGCCCACACGCGCCTGACCCGCGCGTGGGACACGCCAGGGAGGGTCATCTTCTTCACCCGATTCCCTGCAAAACTGGGTCGAGCGACCCGCGAGCCCGACCCGGTTGGTTCTCCCATATCTGGCCATGGAAAATTGAGTTTCTTGAGGGCTTTTGTTCGAACTCATGCGAAGAGGAGAAGCCCTTAATCAATTTTGAAAAAAAGAGGGTGGTTTTGGAGAAACCATTTTCGAAAATTTGGGAGAAAACCGGTTTAAAAAAAAACTTTGGATCTCTCTAATCCCTCGATGAAAAAATCTGATTTTTGGATATGTTACTCGGGTAATAGCATCGATGAAAAGCCCTAGATCAATTTAGGAAAACATTTGCTGATTTGAAAGTAAATTGAATTCGAATTTAATGCAAAAAAGTTTTAAAAAAAAACTTTAAATCTTACAAAATACCCAATGAAACTCTATGATTTTTGCATACATGATTCGTGTTATAGTGTTGAATTGAAACCCTAAAACAATTTCAAGATTAATCTAACAAAATAGGGCAAACGAAATTTGTTTTAAAATTAGGGTTTAGGGAATTTCAAAAATTAGAAAAAATTGGTAATTAATAGCCATAGTTTGTACTACTAACCAGGCTCTGATACCACTGTAAGAATTAACAGGATTAATTTTCTAATCCTAGATCGGTGTAGGTACAAACTGCAGCATATTAATTAACAGAACATAAAAGGGATGAACAGAATATGTACCTGGCATTATTGCGCTATCCATCTCCAACAGTAGAACAGAGGGAATTTTTCTTAGGGTTGTGTGAGAGTGGTACTACTCTCTGTCTGATAAGTTCTGTCTAGGGTTAAACTGATTAATGGGATGTCAGTCTATTTAATATCAGACGAGAGCAGGGACTTCTTAACAGGCTATGTGATTGGCCCAACCCATCACGGGCCACGCACAATATAAAAGCCCAATTATAATATTCATATATTAAATGCTATATATTAGAATAATATAGTTAATATAATAATGATATTTAATAATTGATTAATGCTAATCCAAAATAGGATATATATTATATTAAATTTCAACAGTTATTATTCAACTCCACTCAAATTAAATTAATAGAAGTTCAATTGAATATAAATATGTGTATATATATATATATACTGTATGAATGGACTAATTAAAAAAAAAACTTACAATACGATTAAATGTTTGTACAAGCCACACTAAAAGCTTTTCAATACAACATATCATATCTATGAGAGTAAGGATTCACACAAAATGTTAAGGAAGATACAAAAATACAAAACATGCATGCTTATGTTGTTGAGTTCCAGTAACATCCCTAACAGCAATGCAAATTCCTATTTCATTGATCCTAACAATATAAATCTAAGTTATCATTCCTAATTTCAAACATACATAAGAAAGCATTCATTTAACATACAAATTAAACATTTTGTAAAATCATAAATTAAATTCTAGCAACATTTTTAAAATTAATTGAAGAAGTTACCATTTCTAACATCTAGCAACATAACATTGAATTCCATTTCATTAAATTCCAATAGCATAACATTGAATCTTATCGGCATAACATTCAAGTGAAAATCTAAATTACCATTTCATTAAAGCAGAAAATAATATCATCTAGTAAAAAATGATGAATTGGGTTCTATCATGTACATAAAAAAATCGTCAGTTAATAATATCATTCATCAAGCAAAAATAAACTAAGCTCCATCCAGCATATGGTGAACTATCCCTCACAGTTAAACTTTTCAAATTTTCAAACACAATACTCATGCTTTGTAGAAATGGAGAACTACCCCTCTCATTTAACATAGATTTTACCTTGAATGTTTTGCTACCGAGATTTAATGTTATGCTACAAAAATTTAATGAAATGGAATTCAATGTTATGCTACTGGCAATCAATGTTATGCTACTAGAATTTAATAAAATGTTAACTTCAACTAATGTTAGAAATATAGCTGGAATTCAATTACTAACGTAATAAATTGCTTGATTTGTATGTTAAATGTGTTCTTATGTATGTATAAAATTAGGTATAGTAACTTAGATTTGTATTATTAGGATTAATAAAATGGAAATTTGTATTACTGTTAGGAATGCTATTGGAGTTCAACAATATTGGCAAATTCTATTTTTTTTTCATAACTTCCTACATCCTTATTCTAGTAGGCATAATATGTTATGTGTATTAAGGGCCTTTTAGTATAGCTCATATATACATTGAAGGATCTTTTAGTATTTTATGAAATCTTTCAAGAATTGGTAAGTGTAGTTTTTCAGAAGTTTTCAAGGACCAACAAGTAAAGTTTTTAAATCTTTCAAGGATTGATTAGTTTATTTTGGCGCGCGTGCACACACACACACACACACATATATATATATATGGAACGTGTGGCACACATATATATATATATTTATATACCTATGAAACCTGTGGCAAGCCCACTTACTAACAAAATGGCATCGGTTTTGTTGATGTGGACACCTACAATGTCGTGTCAACACTTAACGAGACACAAAGGCACATAGCATGCCACATCAGCGGACTAAACGGAGGAAATGGAGGTTTGGACTTGTAACACATAATTTTGTCCATCATGTTTATAATTTCTCCTTTTCTTTTTAATAAATAAATAATCAAAAAATATAAAATATAGAAAAATATAGAAAAATAATAACAAAATAATAAAAAGGTATGTCAGATGCCTTATAATATTTATTTTTGATATGCTCATTGCATCCTCACATAGGAAATTCCACTTTAGCACATGATGAACAATCCACTATCCCACTATCTCATGCATGGAGCCACTAGAGGAGGGAGCGTCGTGGATAATAAAGAGGGCTTACCAAAGGTGTTAAAAAAAAAGGAGGGCGAGAGACTCTAGAGAAAAAATAGAGAGATAGCACATCAAGGGAAAAAGGTGAGCAACAGGGAAAGACGTGAGCACAGAGTCGGAGAAGAAATAGAGAGAACATAGCAACTAAGAGAGAGAACAGAAAACAGAGATGAAAACAGAAACAGAACACGCCAAGATGCAGAGACGATGAAGCAGATTAGAGACGTTGATTGTATATATATATATATATATATACATACATACAAATACAGGTGTGTGACGATGTTCGTGCGGATAGGTGCATTTGTATCTATATGTTTATATATATATACTATATCCATATATATATATATATATATATATATATATATGCGCGTTAATATATGTGTTTATAAATGATATATATATATATATATATACTTTCTGGGTGCGTGTGTGTTATATAAGCTATATATATATATATATATATAATATACATGCATAAGTATATATTTACATATGTGTTTGATATATATATATATATATATGTATATGTATAAAAGATGTTTTCCTTTTTCACATGTTTTATCTAATTTTTTACTTGTTGTAGTTTCAAATTTTTAAATGCTTATATCATTTTTGTCAATGATGAATTGGGGAACGACTAATTCTTTTGAAATAGTACATTAATCCCTATCTCTAGGTAAAATTTATCGTCCTATCGCGCGATTGTTAATCAATACCATAGGACAATAAATAAAACAAAAAATTATCAAATAATCTTCAAATGGGATAAGAGACCGACTCCATCGGAGTGGATCTCTTTTTTAAAAAAAGAAATAATAAAACTAAAAAAATAAAGTATTCACAATGCGATTGTATAACAATGCTTGTGAGGAAAAGTTTCCTAAAAAAGGTTTCTTTTAAAATAAATTCCAAAATCTCAAAAAAAAAGGATTTTCTAGAAAATGTAGTCTTCAAAATTACAAACTACGTGGATTTTAATCCCAACGGTTAGGTACGTAGGCCCTAGGCACTGCCTAGCCAAGTCCATCTTTGTATATTTTTATTTTTTCTCTTTTTATCTTTTTCTTTGGTGGTTTATAAGGGTAATTTTGAGGTGACTATTAAATAATTGTATGCTCTAAATCAAACGTATTGGGTGCCTAACACCTTCCCTATGCGGTTCAACTTCAGAACTCAGTTTCTTTTAGTCGCAGACCGTCAAATTTTAAGGTTTTTCCAAAGTTTTTTTCCTAATAAATAAAATTTTGGTAGCGGCTCCAAATAAAATTGGTTTTCAATTTCGAAAGCTGATTTTATATCATATTTTATTTTTAAAAGAAAACGCCGGCCGCTCACATTTCATGTGTGACAGTTTGGCGACTCAACTAGGGACAATTCGAGAGTTGATATTGATTTATTAAGTGCGCAATTAAGTTTGATAGTCATCTTAATTACCCTTATATTTTATTTTTATTTTTTATTTTATTTTATTTTATTTTATTTTGTCTTGTATATATTTACTTGTACATTTTTTTATTCTTTTTTTAATTTATTTATTCTAATTAATATTTTTTTTATTTTATTTTATTTATTTACTTTAATTACTCTTATATTTTATTTTATTTTATTTTATTTTTTTCTTATATATATTTATTTCACTCCCCTCACATATTATGTATTAACACGTCCGTCGCACACACTGGCTCTATATTTGGGCTGAGCGCAACCATAGGATAGAAGGAAGTCTAGTGATGTCGCAGAGGGTCTATCCCGTACGGGGATCACGAAAGCTTCCGCTCAAACTGTACCTTTTTTGTCAGTATAGAATTCATAGAAAGTGTAACTCTTACGTTCTCAATGCTGACAATTAGAGATCTCCATAAGTTTCGACTATGGGGGCAGTCTGGGGACCTCTAAATCCATAGGCTTGTAGATCCACCCTAAAACATGTGCACTCTTAATTGGCCTAGAAGATTGATGCACAAGAATCTTTAAGTAAGACATAGGGGAAGCACCCTTTATCATTTCTCAATTTTGTATATCATTATCTTTTATTTTATTTTTTTAACTTTTACTTTTATTTCAACTATTTCTATTTTATTCCAATAAAATAGTTTTCGAAAAACAACAGTCTTTCCCCCTTTTCTAACTCTATTCAATAATTTTTCACTCTTGTTCCTCATTTTTTTTGAATAATATGTAATATCTTTTCTTTTTTTTTTCTTTTAATAATATAGTTCTATTTCCTCTGTTGCTTTCACTTAATTGTTAAAACACGAGTAAAAATGAATTCTTCCCTTTTTCTTCTTTTTTTTTCTCGACAACCATTTTTCTGAAAAACTCATGAAAGCTCACAAAGAGCGCGAGAGTCACATTATGCAGAGTCATCGTAAATGTAGTAAATATTTTTAAAATATTCGTGTTCCAACATGAGATCCTTTCAAAAAGAGGAAAAGACTTAATAACTTGATTGAATCATTTTCAAAAGGCTAACTTTTGATCTTTCTCTTCAGAGAGAAATAATAAAACTTCACCATTGCGCCTTCTAAGAGAAAATCGTCCAACTAGACCTTACCATCAATTGTATACAACACTCGCTCACAAAGTAAGACAATGGAAGGCCAATCAGGAGACAATCAAAGAATGAAAAATGACTCCAGCTCAAATGACTAAAATGATATTAGCATTAACAGAAGAAGTAAGAGGAAAGCAAGCAGGTGCATTTACTCTCTCTTCAATACCTATCGCTATTGAAACTCAAGCTGAGACTGACAATCTCATGCCAGCATATGTTAATCCTAACGCAAAAGCGAACGAGATAACAGTCATTCCAGCAGCAGATAAGGGAAAGAACCCCCACACCCAAATAGCGGATACACCCAACAATACTAATCAAAACATAGGGGAAGATGCCACGTAGGGATATCTTGGTGACGATCTTGTTTACACACTCCAAATTCTAGCCTCAACGATTGAGAAAGAAGATAGAAATCTTAAAGAGGAAATTGGAGAAGTCAAAGACCAATTGTGTGCCTTGCGAGGGCCAGTGTCTTAGGGGTCATTAGAGTTGGATGAATTGTGTCTAACTCCTGAGATAACGATTTTGAAAGATTTCAAGATGCCAGAATTCTCCAAATATGATGGTATTGGTAACCCGGTTTACCACTTGAAGTCATATTGCACCAAAATGTGTGTATGGTCCCATAACGAGAGGTTCTAAATTAATTTTTTTCCTGAAAGCTTAACCGGAGCTGCATTGTTGTGGTTTATGCAGCTAGAGCACTCAAAAATCCAGAAATGGAAGGACTTGGTAGACTTATTCATGAGGCAATATAAGTTTAATCTGCTGACAGCTCCGACTAGAGAGCAATTGAAGACAATGACAAAGAAAAATTCTGAAACATTCAAAGAATATGCTCAAAGATGGAGAGTAATGGCATCACAAGTGCAACCTCCGTTGATCCAGTCCGAATTCTGTTCTTACTTCATCCGCACCCTACCAGATCCTTTCTATAGAACTATGCTTGGAACGTATGTCACTGACTTTGCGGACTTGATTGAGATTGGGGGAAGAATCGACGCTGATATTCATGAAGGGAAACTCTCAAGTCCCCAAGAAGAAAGTAGCTCAAAGAAGGGGCAACCTGCAAGGAAAAAGGAAGAAGAGGTGAGTTATGTACAGCCAATAAGATCATACCCCCAGCAACAATCATATTCTTATCGAGCTAGTAGTCATGGCCAAAGTCAACTAGAACCAAATAATCACACCCAAAGGGGAGGACAAAAGAGTTTACATAATCGCCCATGGCCAAACTTTGGCACAACAAATGCTGAGCTATACAAAAGTCTTTTAACCGCTCAGCTCTCAGGGCCTCGACCTGCTAAAGTGGTGAATCCTCCATATCCAGCATGGTATGATCCGATTGCTACATGCGACTTTCACATGGGAGCTTTTGGACATTCGATCGAGAATTGTACTATATTTAAAAGAAATGTGCTGGATTTGATCAACTCCAACCATATCCAATTAAAAGCAGGACAAGAAAGTGGTTGATGCATCTTTAATCATAGGCTATGAACAACAACAGAGTTAAATCTTTGGTGTTATTTATCATCTTATTTAGTGCTTGTTATTTAAAATTTTGAAAGGACTTTATATTTTTATGTCTTGTTTAACTAGGGCAATATGCAATTATCTCACTTCCATTATATTAATCCTTTTATTCCGACAGTAAAAAATCATCATTTTCGTTCCCTTATGCTTGTCTATTCGTTTCCTTTCTCTATTTTTATTCATTTTATTTTTCATGTGATATTTCTTGGAAAATCTTAACTTAATGTGAACACAGACAAAATCTAAGGATAATGCGAATATAAGACCCCAAAACTAATTCAAAGTTCATTAAGGGTGTGTCCCATGAACAAATTTAGTCAATGATATGAGGCATTCATTGTTTTCCTAGACAAAAGAGGAGATTATCCCTAGTCACCCCATTTGAGCTAGAAGTAGGGTTCATTTCATTTATTTACCATAAATACCAGGGTGGGGTAGTTTTAACATGTTTTTATGCCAAAAATTAATAAGGCAAGAGAGGTCTAATTCTTTCACTACCCATACACTAATTAACCATTGTTATCCCCTTTGTGCCTATGATTCTCTTCAAATCACCCATGATGTATCAAGCTTGGGAAATAATGAGTATTAAAAAAATGAGAAGTAGTTTTGACATCTAGATGATCTGTCTTGAAGATCAGAAAAAGAGGCAAAAAAAAATTCTGAAGAAAAGAGATGAAAGAAAAAGCCAAAGGCACAAAATTGAAGAAGATCCAAAAAAAAAGGAGAGAAAAACTACAAAATTCATCTCTAGCTATGAAAATTGTTGAGGGAGGAATGCTCATCTTAAGAGAAATAAGCTATAAACCCTCAAAGTAGGAGCTTAGTTAAGAACAAAGAGCTAAGTGAATGTCGCCAAGACTACACAACACTTCAAGGACATAATTATCATTGTAACCCAACATGAAATTTGGGCCTTTATACCTCTCCTTCTGAAGCCATCATTCCTCACCCATTAAGCCACGTTACAACCCATAAGTACTCTCTCTTGTTCAAATAATTTTTGGCATAAGATTCTAGGAGAGAAGATAGAAGTGAAGAAGTGGGATAGGGGCATGTTAATCTTGAGCTTAATATCTTTTTAATTTAAAAGCCAATTTACCTTGGCCACATTACAAGCATTTAAAGTCCTCATTGAGGTTTGGTATGCTTAAACTGGGGCACATACTTAAAAAAAAAGAAAGATATAAAACGAAAGTAAATTTGAAATTGAGGCAACAACTTGACTTAGACCAAATCTCTTTAGTTCACATTAATCAAAGATTTGTGCAGGGAATATCTCAGGTTTTGAAGTGGGGCATCTTCCCATATCTTCGCATTGCATACCTTTGTTTCACCATTGTGAAACAATTAACCATTGTCTGCATATTAGTTTTCCTCAATATCTTTTAAATTCACAAGATTTATTTCTTTAAATTCCATATCTTATCATTTTTTAGTGTCTCACGTGCATCAACTTAGTTAAACAAGATAAATATGTTTCACTCAATGATATAACAAGCACTAATAAGCTGAGTAATGACGTCAAAAAGATTTGATCACAAGATCTATGGTGAATGTGATTTGAAAGATGTTACTGAAATGAATATTTTACAAATCTGGATTAATCTTATAAAGATGACTACCATCATAGTTACATAATTGAGGCAAAAAGACCCAAATGTCACTAAGCATCATTTTCAACAAGGTGCCATCATTTGTCAGCTAGATCAGTCGTTGGCAAGTAGACTTCTCTCATTTCTTGAGGAATGCAAAAACAATGAATAACATGTCTCAACACTAGGACAATGCCACCATCTATGGTATATGAAACATATCTAGTCATGTCTATTGGTTGAAGTTGTAGAGTGACAAGCATTATATCTCATGAAATCTAAGAGTATAGGGGCAATTTGACATTGCGTGAAGTCTTTATGTCAGAAAAGGAAAATCCACCCTTATCAACATGTTAGTGGACAACTCCGTCAAAGAAATAAATGTCAAATCTGGGGCAAGTTCCCAATTCATAATACAAGAAGTTTTTCGAGTGATTTGAAGACAAGAAGGGGGTCTGGTTTGGTTTGACGAAATTCTCCAAAGAAAGCGCAATTATTTCTAAACAAGTAAAATCTCTTAACTTGGTTCTTGCATGTCATGCATTTTTCAATTTAACTCCAACACCTCAAGCCTTAGGCGCGCCAAAGTCTTTGGTGCATCCAAATCTAAAATATCACTTTGGTTCAAGTATTGCCATGTCCAGTAGTGGTGATAACTTTTGCCTAGGTACTACTATATCTAGTAGTAGTAACGACACCTATCATTTCAAATCCCGGAGACGACCGGCACTCACCTATTCAAAGCCCAGAGACGACTGGCACCTATTTTTTTGAAGCCCAGAGATGACTAGCACCCATCATTTTGAAGCCCGGAGACAACCAGCATCTATTTTTATAAAGCCCGAAAATGACCGGTACCTATTTTTTCAAAGCCTGGAGACAATCGGCACCTATCATTTCAAAACCCGGAGATGACCGGCACTCACCTCTTCAAAGTGTTGACCCTAAGGCTATATGCCATAAGTTTTGATGATGACAAATGTATTTGAATAGTAGCATTGATATATATAAAGATTAATTATCATATATATGCTACAAGTACTTAAGCATGATTATGTTATTTAATATGTATGTTGCATATATTGAATCATGCTATTAAACTAACCATTGGGTTTGCAAGTAAGATATATTTTATAGGTTGGTTCAAAACAAGAAGAGTGAGCATTGTATTGAAGAACAAGGAAAAGCAATATCATGCTTCACTCAAGGAAAACAACATGCAAGGATGAAGCTCCAAGAAATGAAGAATTAGAAGATTTGAAGTCTTGGATGCTTGGATGCATCAAGATAGCCTATGTGTTTACATTAGGTATATTTTATATAGGCTAGTATACTTGTGCAACTCAATGATTTAGATTTGCATACATTGGCTCAATTATTTTGAACAAAAAGATAGTGAGATATGAAATTTTACAAAAGTTAGTTTTTGACCTTTGGTCACTCTTTATATCATATCTCATAAACGAAAAATTATTTTTTCAGGTATCTTAATCTCATTTGATACTAGACTCAAAGATCTTTCCAAAGGTATATTATTTATTGAAAACGGAGTCCAAATGAGAAATATATGACTATTTAAAATATAGTTTAAAAAACTGAAAGTTGATTATTCTGTTCTGACCTATAGTCAGTATTTTGACTATATCTTTTAAACAAAAAATAATTTTTGAGTAAAACTTGGCTCATTTGAAACTAGACTCCAAGAGCTTTCCGACGGTATATTATTTGTTTAAAACGGAGTTCAAATGAGGGAGTTATGAATTTTTAAAGAAAGCTCAAAATCTGGACTGCACTATAACGGCTATATAACGGCTAGTTTTGTAAAATCTTATATATATGACCTTAGATACACGATTTTGAGTAAGAACAAAGTCCTACAATGTGATATTAACTTCTTCTATCATCTTTGAGAGAAAGGAAAGCATTCTTGAGCCAAATCTTGCATATTCTCTATCATTAGAGTTATTAGAGCTTCATTTGTTTTCATCTACTCTTTAGAGAGAGTTTCTTTGTATTGTTGATTTTGATCAACACATATATTATTCTGAGTTGAGGTTCGCAAGTACCGGTGTTGGAAGAACTTGCTTTGGGTTGAGGAGGAGCCCGGATTCATAAATTCTTCATTGTGGTTTCGCAAATACCCGGATCGAATTTGCGTGGTTGTAGTGGTTTGCAAGTACCCGGATTAAACTTGCAATTATAGTGGAAATACTCAAGTGGTCTCTTGAGGACTGGATGTAGGCTTGGATTAGCCGAACCAGTATAAATCTCTGAGTTTGCTTTCTCTATCCCTTACTCTTTAATTTGTGCATATTGATATCTATTCTTTAATTCCTTGATCTTTATAATTATTTATCTTGACAGCACATTGATTTTCTGTATTGTATTTATTATCCTAAGCATTGTACTTTTACAGAAAATCATTTTAACTTCCAATTAATTCTTGTGAAAAATTTATAAAACCCAATTCACCCCCCCTCTTGGGTTCCAACCATTACTTTCACAAAGCACAAAGACTACTGGCACCCATTTTTTCAAAGCCCAGAGACGACTGGCACTCCTTTTTTTTAAAAGCCCGGAGATGACCGGCACCTATCTTTTTAAAACCCAGAGGCGACTGGCACCACCATTTCAAAGCCCGGAGGCACCCGGCACCTATCATTTCAAAGTCCGGAGACGACCGGCACCCACCTTTTTAAAGCCCAGAAACGACTGGCATCCATTTTATCAAAGCCCACAGACGACTGGCACCTATCTTTTTAAAGCTCAGAGACGACCGGCACCGACTATTTTAAAGCCCGGACACGACCGACACCCATTTCTTCAAAGCTTGAACACGACCGGCACCCATTCTTTTCAAAGCTCAGAAACCACTGGTACCCATCTTCTCAAACAATTGTATTATCCTATGACTGATCCAATTTTGTGCATGTCATTTCTTGACAAAATTAAGTGTTTCTTATCTTTACTCATTCTTAAACAAGAATATTTCAAAATTAATTTCTTATAATCTTGTTCAATCATGAGTAAAGAGGGGCAACTGTAACACATAATTTTGTCCATCATGTTTATAATTTCTCCTTTTCTTTTTAATAAATAAATAATAAAAAAATATAAAAAAAATATAAAAATATAGAAAAATAATAACAAAATAATAAAAGGTATGTCAAATGCCTTATAATATTTATTTTTGATATGCTCACTGCATCCTCACATGGGAAATTCCACTTTAGCACATGATGAACAACTCACTATCCCACTATCTCATGCATGGAGCCACTAAAGGAGGGAGCGTCGTGGATAATAAAGAGGGCTTACCAAAGGTGTTAAAAAAAAAAGGAGGGCGAGAGACTCTAGAGAAAAAACAGAGAAAGAGCACAGCAAGGGAAAAAGGTGAGCAACAGGGAAAGACGTGAGCACAGAGTCGGGGAAGAAATAGAGAGAACATAGCAACTAAAAGAGAGAACAGAAAATAGAGATGAAAACAGAAACAGAACACACCGAGATGCAGAGACGATGAAGCAGATTAGAGACATTGATTGTATACATATATATATATATATATATATACATACATACAAATACAGGTGTGTGACGCTGTTCATGCGGATAGGTGCATTTGTATCTATATGTTTATATATATATACTATATCCATATAGCGCGTTAATATATGTGCTTATAAATGATATATATATATATATATATACTTTCTGGGTGCGCTATATATATTTACATATGTGTTTAATATATATATATATATATATATATATATATATATATATGTATATGTATAAAAGATGTTTTCCTTTTTCACATGTTTCATATAATTTTTTACTTGTTATAGTTTCAAATTTTTAAATGTTTATATCATTTTTGTTAATGATGAATTGGGGAACGACTAATTCTTTGGAAATAGTACATTAATCCCTATCTCTAGGTAAAATTTATCGTCTTATCATGCGATTGTTAATCAATGTCATAGGACAATAAATAAAACAAAAAATTATCAAATAATCTTCAAATGGGATAAGAGACCGACTCCATCGGAATGGATCTCCTTTTTTTCAAAAAGAAATAATAAAACTAAAAAAATAAAGTATTCACAATGTGATTGTATAACAATGCTTGTGAGGAAAAGTTTCCTAAAAAATGTTTCTTTTAAAATAAATTCCAAAATCTAAAAAAAAAGATTTTCTAGAAAATATAGTCTTCAAAATTACGAACTACGTGGATTTTGATCCCAACGGTTGGGTACGTAGGCCCTGGGCACTGCCTAGCCAAGTCCATCTTTGTATATTTTTATTTGTTCTCTTTTTATCTTTTTCTTTGGCGGTTTATAAGGGTAATTTTGAGGTGACTATTAAATAATTGTATGTTTTCTAAATCAAATGTATAAGGTGCCTAACACCTTTCCTATGCGGTTCAACTTCCGAACTCGGTTTCTTTTAGTCGCAGACCGTCAAATTTTAAGGTTTTTCCAAATTTTTTTTCTAATAAATAAAATTTTGGTGGCGGCTCCAAATAAAATTGGTTTTCAATTTCGAAAGCTGATTTTATATCATATTTTCTTTTTAAAAGAGAACGCCGGCCAGTCACATTTCGGATGTGACAGGACTAATGAGTATAATGTATTTCATCTTTAACTGACTAACAAATAGGATACGATTTTTTCAGGAACTAAACAATAAACGAAGAAATCTTAATTTCAAGATCTGAAAAATGTGTTTAGTCTTATAATTATTATTTCTCTCCTGAAAAAATATATGGTATTGGTTTGACTGAATATTTCAAAACTGATTTATCAAACAAATTCATTGACAAAATTCAGAATTGGAAGACTGATCCGATTTGAATCAAAGTTTGTCGAAATTAAGTGAAAAAGATATACAATGTATGAATGGACTAATTTGAAAAAAAAATTAGGTACGCTAATCATTGTGGCCGATGAGAAGCAACTTATATCATCATCTAGGTATGCCTAGCATGCTTTGAAGACATTAAATTATTCCAACAAATATACTCATAATTATTGATGGCTTTGTACGAAGCTGCGCAGAAAATTCCAGCTATTCTCTCCGGATTGGGAATGCATTCATATTCATATGCTGTTTTGTAAAATTTTGAAATATTTTTGTCTACGTATAGATCATTAAGGATGTTTTCATAATTATTTATTGCATTGATTGAACGTTTCAAAACTAATTTGTCAAACAAATTCATAATAAAGTTTTACCCACCAAGTTCAAATGTTGTAAATTTGATTATTCAGGAATATATGTGATTAGTTCAACTTTAAAAATGTAACTAGCTAAGGTAAATTTTCTCTAAAAGCAACATGGATCTTTTATATTTTAGTCAATATATATTCTTTTAATTTATCATGATCAGTATTTAACTTTACCAATAATATCATATTTTTTATCTGAAATTATTAGAAACAAAAAAAATCTAGCTGAATTAGTTTATGAATTAACTTTAATTCGGGATTCAAATAAAAATAATTGTTTCTGGCAGACCAAATGCATTATTATAAAAAAGAAACACACAAATCAACTCAGAATTGTTGTTTCCGTTTGTCTTCTTATACTTTTACCGTTACAAATTTTTTATAAACAATATTGTAATCTTATACTTTTTTATAAAGTGACTTTTTCTATTTAGATGAGATTTAATATCTTGAACCGATCTTTCCTCGGACAAACGATTTTAAAGCACATTTCTTAGTAGGTTAAATTGATCTTTTCGTGCTTATAATTGTTTTTAATTTAGTATATGTATTTTAAAGTTTTAATTTGTTTAACTGAGTTTCTATTGCTACCAAACATTTGCAATGTCATCCTTGCTATTAAATTGATTTTCAGGGCAGTTAGTTTTAGACTAATTTACTAATTTTGTCTTTAAAAATTATAATTATCTCAATTTAATTTTTTAAAAGTAATGTTTATTTTAATTTAAATTTTTTTATTGTTAGCATAATTTTTAGCAATAAAAATTTTGAGATTTTGTAATAGTAGATTTTATAATTTAATAACAAAAATGATCAAATTAGTGAGATAAATATAACTTTTCAAAAATTAAATTGAGACATTTAATCTTTCAACAATCAAATTAAAAAAATTGTAACTTTTTTAACGACTAAAGCAATAATTTACTCTTAAGGTGACGGTTGGATAATTTATATCAACTTCACTCATATATCCGATTTACCATCTACCACAAATCCAAAGTGTGCATGTATATTAAATAATATAAAGGAGCCGCAGGTGACCCATTTGTTGGATTTCTATTAAAATTTGAAATTGAAAGATATACTAACTATATTCTAGAATATTTTAAATGTAATTTATTTTTAATTTTAAACCATGCAACATATGGTCTTTTTGTTATTTCTTTTTATTGCTTTTGCCGTGTAAGCATTTATTATGGAAAAAGTGAGTAGAGTTAGTCAATATTTAAAATTAGTCAATTTCTTTTTATAATATTATATTACAACTTAATTAAATGTTGTTATAAATCCTGTACTTTAATAATTATACTGTGTCTTTCTATTTGTTACTACGCTAACATAATTTTATTATTAAGCGTAAAACTTTCTATTTTATTGGTGACCCCCAGCCCCCCAAAACAAAACACACGCACACACACACACACACATATGATCCACGTGGCTGTTGTATCAATTCTTTTTTTTTTTTTTTCATTTGATTGAACTTGTTTTGTAATTTAGTACACCTCATGTTTATTTGGGGATTCTCAGAACTCGCTCTCTTGCGCAATCAAAGGGTTGAATTACCCAAACGAATGGAACAATACAGGTCGAGTTAGTCAGGTACAGGGTGACATTGCCATCCCCAAACTATTTCTTTTCGGTTTCCCATAGGTGTTATTTATTAAAAAAATTTTGATCGAGACACTATCAAGCACAAATATAGGCAGATGTTATCAAGATTTTGATCTAAATATTAAGATCTTACAATTTTATTTTTCAAATAACTTGAACGATTATAATCTTATATAAGATTTAGGATGTCAATAAGATTTCAATTTAAATCTTAAGATTTTATCATTTTATCGATTGTATAACATTTTAATTTTTATTCATTTTTTTATTTGTTGTTATGTTTCAAATATATTAGGTCAATTTAGATGGAAAAAATACTTTAAATTAATTTAAATCTTTACTAATACTATACAATTATAATCTTACCACTCATAATTTGTTCAATTTTTAATTAGTTTAGTGAAGACTGATAATAATATATAATATTATAAGTTTGAAGAATAAAGTGTCTATTTGGTGAAAAAAAAAAGTTTTTAATTATAATAGAAAGTGCGAGTTGCTTCCTATTTTTTTTTACTACTTGTATGACATTGCACTTGATTTATTGAAATATAATGAAATTTTAATAATTTTGTATTATTTACAAAATTTATATTATTATTATATATTATATATTATTTTATATTTTTATAGGATCTTACGATCTTCAATTCGATCGTATGATTCAATATATGCTATCTCCCTTTCTATCCTTCATAAGATCTCAAGTTTGCCAATCATATAGGCAAACAACTCTTCCAATAAAGATTCAAACATTGATTCACTTCTTTATGAAAAATTAGCTCCTTCTGCTAGACCAATCCCGTTAGATTAACTTATTGCAAAAGCTCTTCTGAATGGTTGTATACTGTAATAAAATAATGAACCAAACCAATCAATTAAAATTATATAATATTTAAATTTTATTTTCTATATTAATTACGAAATTAATAATTGATATTCAGAACTTATCATTATAAATTAATAATTAATTAAATTGTATGCGTTTTATCTTTATAATTTGATATGAATCTCAATTTGCCTGTATTTGGATTCAATTTAACATTGCGTTAAAATATTCTTAATGTGAACTTTGTTGCTAGAAATGTTTATTATAATTGTTTGTAATAATTTACATAAAAATCTTGATTTTTAAATGGAATCGACAAATTGGGTAGTTAGTTAAAGGAGTCCATAAATTAACCTAAAATTGGACTCATAATATTATTTCCTCTCCCCTTTATTGAATAAATCTGTTTTTCCTCTTCTTTCTTGCAAAGAGTGTATTTGACAAAAATAGCTTATAAACTAGCTAAAAGTTTAAAAGTTAGCTGAAAACTTATAAACTAATTTTTAGCTGAAAGCTGAAAGTTGAAATCTTATAATTAACCTACCTTATTGAAATAGAAGTGTTTGAAAAAAGTAATTCAATGACATAAAAGAACATGTATTTTATAATCCCAAAATAATACAAATAAACATATTATTTTTAATTAAAATAATTTAAATATTATATATATAATTAATTAAATATATCTGTATATATTATATTATATTTATATATATAATATGTATATATTTTATTATATATATATATATATATACATATGTAAAATATATGTACTATAAGAGTATAATGAGTATTTTTATAAAATAACAAGGATAAAAATGAAAGAAAAATATAAAAGTTATAAGGTATAAGTTACTCAAAATAGTATCTCAGAATAAGTTATAAGTTATTGACGTAATCTTGTTTATCAAACACTTCTAACAAACTTATAATAATTCAAATCAATTTAAATAAAAAACTAAAAAAATATGTTTATTTTGTATTATTTTAGGATTACAAAATACCATATAAGTATGTCCTTTTAAATTATTTTACATCTATCAACTAATTCAATGACTACTTTTATCAAACACTTTTGATTCAATAAGTTAGTTTAATCAACTAAAAATTAACTTTTAAACTTTTAGTTAATTTATCAGTTATTTTTTCCAAATAAAGCCTTCAACTCTTAACTTTATTTTGTGATAATTTTGTTTCACACCTTTCTAATTTGTTTCAAGTTTGTTCCTTTCCCAAACACAATCTAAATTATTAATCTAAAACAGTGATATAGATAACTCTATCATACACATTCACGAACTTGTTTAACTAGATTCGTTGATATCAAAATACTCCTAACAAGTTGTCACTCGTTACTTCATTTTCATTTCATCATTACAAAAAGTGTAATGAGCTTTATATACGCAGAGGAAGCAGAGCACTTATTCAGGCTCTACTCTTCACAACACACCAAGTGAATAACATGATGGGTTCCTCCATTTTCTCTCTTCTCTCATTTTTTCTTCTCTTCACTGTTTTGCTCCATCATCCCACTCATGCCATCAGAAAGGCAAGCACATCACATTCGTGTTAATTCTTCCTTTTTTGCTCTCTGCTTTCTCAACTTAATATCTCACAATCATATATGTTCTGTGTGTTTTCTTTTCTCTTTTGCAGTCCTACGTTGTTTACCTCGGATCTCACTCTCATGGCCCTAACCCTTCCTCTGCTGATATGGACTCTGCCACAAATTCTCATTATGATTTGCTTGCCTCTGTCTTGGGAAGGTATACAAACCTTTGGAAACGCAATTTTTGTTGTTAAAACAAACATTTCATACTTATTTCGTCTTCATATTTTACCTGTATGTGATTTAGTTTTTAAAATTTTTAACCAATTACACGTCAGCCTCTGTATTGAAGTCTTACATTGATGTAAATAATATATTAAAATGCTTTTTATATGAATTTAAACATCCTTTTCTTTTGACCTAGCTTTTAGGTGAATTAAACTCAATACCGCTCTTAACACACTATGTATTTATGTATACTTAAGTTTTAACTAATCATATTCGAGTTGAGTTAGATCACAAAAGTATAAAATTTTTGCCACACTGATCATCTTTATTTACAAGACTCAAATTCAAGACATGATTCAATCAGATTGTTGGCTTAAATGAACATGTCACAAAACACGTACAAATATATTTGAATAATGTCGTATCACAGCATCTTTGTCTGTGTCGAATTCTTCTTAACTGGAATGTGCATATGTTTTGTTTGACAGCCGAGAGAAGGCCAAAGAGGCTATCTTCTACTCTTACAACAAACACATCAATGGCTTTGCTGCATTGCTTGAAGAGGAAGAAGCTGAGGAGATCAAAAGTGAGAGAATCTCTACTTCATTAGAATATGCCATCATCATCGTCGTCGTACAAATAGTGTTTGAGCTGTGTTTATTTTTATCATGAAACACTAATTCGTAAAATGGATGAAATGTGTGGAATGTGGTTGCAGAAATGCCAGAGGTAGTGTCAGTGTTTGTGAACAAAATGCATAAACTGCACACAACCAGGTCCTGCGAATTTCTCGGACTTGAAAAGAACGGAAGAATTTCAGGACAATCTGCTTGGAAGAAGGGAGGATTTGGTGAAAATACCATCATCGCAAACATTGATACAGGTACTTTAGTTTAATATTTTCAATTCTTTTTAAAGAAGTCATTGTTTTAACTTAAAAATTATGCGTTTATAACAAAAAAGTTCTAAATTCCGAATAAGTGTAAATAAGACTCAGTTTTTTTTTTTTTATGTGAAGAGGTAATATGATATTATTATGTATAGAGTAAAATAGACCAAAAGTATGCATAACTCGCATTTTTAATGGGGTCAACCATTAAATTACGAACCACCACGCAAATGATCAATTCCAGACATTGTATATTTATATATCTTTATCATAAAAATATAATGATGAGAAGTGTGGATAACCTAACAATTAATTTTGATTCAAACATGTAGAAAAAAAAATGATACTAATAAATTCAATTATTTCGTTGTGTATAATTTAAATGCATTTATTGGTAAATGTAAGAAAATAGGCTCTTAAGATTATCTAAAAGATAAACTTAGTTCAGACTCGAGACTAAAGGGGAATTTTTTTAAAAGTGTAAAAGATTATCTGATTACTAAGATATTATTTATAAATTCTAATATTAAATAATAAGACTATTTCTTTTTTAACATTTATATGTATTAAATACATATTACTAAAATATTTATCAAGAGTAATTAATATGTAATAGTTTTTATGAGCTTTTATGAAATATGACCGAACAAGATATCCTTAGAGCAAATAAGCACTTAAAAAAATATTAAAAGACAAACATACTTAACAAACTGATATTTGAGCGAATCAAATCCAAACTCCTCTTGAATGAAATAAACATTTAAGTGCAATAAAAAAAAATTGTAACCTTCTTTCATTTTGCAATAGCACTACATTAAAGTCGCAAAAAGTGTTAGATATTTATACAAGTTTCAAAACTTAATCAATTATAACAGAAAAGTGGCCGAATCTTTATCATAAACATTTTGAGGAAATATTGCTTATATTCTGTATCTATCTTTAGCAAAAACAATATATATATATATATATATATAATCGATTAAATTATTTTGTATTCCTAGAATTTCATTCGATTTTTAATTTAATCCCTACTTCTAAATTGTTGTTGCATGCTAATAAATATTACCGGTATAACTAATTATGTGTCATCTTAATATTTTGAATTTAAATAATTCAATTTAATGTTTACATAGATAATATATATTAAATTAAACAATAAATAAAAGTATAAATAAAAAAAAGAAATATATAACTTTAAAAAACAAAAAAGGTTGTCTCTAGAGTCTAATCTCTACAATCACATGGGTATTTATTGTGTTTAATTATTGAATAGGTGTTTGGCCTGAATCAGAGAGCTTTAACGACAGAGGATATGGGCCTATCCCAGCAAAGTGGCGAGGGGGTGGGGTATGCGACATTCACTCCTTACCTCATTCCAATCAAACTCTCTGCAACAGGTTACTTCATTTATTCTCTCGTAATTATATGTACATAACATAACTGATTACCTCATTTATTTTCTCATAATTATATATACCGTTCTTTTCATTGTGCCATTGCGCTAGTGGTCATAAGAAGAAATATTACAGATAGAGGTTGGTCCCAGAAAATAACTCCCACCCACCACCCACCTCTTCTTTATTCTCTCAAATTACAGCAACACCAGAACATAGAAAGTACTTTTATTGAGAACTGGATTGGTTGAACTGGAAAATATTGTATGAATGATAACTAGTTAGTGAATAAATAAGTAAAAAAATAAGTTGAACTAGTAAAAATAAAAAAAGAACTAGTTGAACTAGTAAAAATAAAAAAAAAAACTAGTTAAATCTATTAATTAATTATATTAAAATTTTAATATAATATATATATATATATATATATTTACAACTGATTCAATTGTAATTGAATTAATAACCTTTAAATATTTGTATTTACCGATTTAATGACAGGCCTCATTCTGGGTCCTCATTATTGTACACGTACTTATAATAGAAACTTTAGAGAGGTTGGTACTAGAAATAACTCCGCAACATTATTTTCCTCTTCATAGCTGTAACATGGATGTAGATTCTGTCGATTCAGACTCACCATTTTCTGACCAACCCTATATTTCTTCCCTTCGAATTCGAAAGGAACAAACAGCACGCAGTGATGGCAATGATGGTGGTGACGTTTGGTAGTGGCACCCTTCTTTGAGTACTCCATCAATCAACCATTGAGAGAAGGACAGTGGGCACATGCTTTTAGGCCCTATTTTACTCATAAAAAGTATCGAATTTAATTTCCTGTTGGGTGTCGATTAATAAGGTGTTCAACATGGGTACGGATCCTCTGTTCAGAAAAAATTCAGGTAGGCCTCTGCTGAGGTGGTTAGCTAAACATTTTTAACAACAGTTTAGCAATAGTAAAAGTATCACTAAAAGTTTTAGCAAAGTTAAAACTGTTGTTATAAATCCAAGCATACACAAATACTAGCAGGAGATCTGCACCAGTTCAATATACGACACCTAATAGAAAATCACACCTCAAAAATATTCTAGCAACAAATTGTTGGATTTCTCTTGAAGATAAGATGGTAGTATAGCGAACATATTGCAAGAATTAAGGGACTGAACTGAAAAGGAGTGATATACTGGAGGGATAAATTGAAATGAACTAGTATATTTTCATTTTTGATTGTTATTGGATTGTAGAAATTGTAATCCTAATGATTCATGCATGACGGTATATGTGTTAAATTTATAACCAGGTAGACGCTGAACACATGACGAGAAAATTGGCATTTTTAAAATCTGATATATTCAATGATTTCTATTTTCCTTTTTCCTTTTTCCTTTTTTGATAAACAAGGAAAATTTATAAAATATTGAGATCAGAGTTCAACAATAGAACTGCATAGTACGAGGTGGGTGGGCAAGTCAGAAAGAGAGGCATAGAGCCCCGTTACAAAGGGGTTACACATAGCATGAAACATAGTATAACATAAAAGTAAACTAAAGTAAAGTCCATAGGAAATAAACATAAAGCAGGCAAGTAGTGAGGCAGCATTAGATGAACAGATGATCCAAAATCAACTGGGAAGAGGATGTTGTAGGGAAGCCAGATCGTGAAAGTAGGCTTCAGAGAGAAAAACGAGAATTGCTTCATAAATGGTGAACGGCAGCCTTTCTTTCCTAATTCCCTCCTTAGCTAGAATGTGTGCATAGTTGTTTTGGCGTCTAGCCATATGAGATATCTTAACATTTGAAAAAGCTTGAAAGCTGAGAGAATTGCAATTTGAGATTGGTGAATCCAAATGATGAAAAATATTGTGATTATGTGAATAGAAATGTCTGTTTTGAATCAGTTTCAATCTCCAGGTTTGGGTCTGTATTCATGTCCACAATTCAGCTAGGAGAGCAAAATCCCTGCCAATAAATTTTGAGTATCGAACAATCCAAATCCCATTATGATCTCTAAAACAACCACTAGCTCCCAGAAAAGAATTTGAAATAAAAACATCGACATTAAGTTTAATTAATCCATGAAAAAGAAGAAGAGTACCAGTTCTGAGCTATTTTTGGGTTTGGAACAGAAGAAATAGGTTTCTTTGAAGGGTCTTGGATGAAGGCTGACCTTAGAACAATCTTGGAGAGCTTGTAAAACAGTCTCGTTTTGGGTTTGGCAGAGGAGGCAAATAGGAGAGGGAAGAATATTTGCTTGATTGAGTCTCACTGCAGTTGGAATGCCTTTATAGTAACATTTCCAAGCAAAAAAAGTTCTTCTTTGATTACAAGTAGTTTTCCATAACCAAAGAATGTTTTGATCTTCTGGACTGGTAGGAGTTAGGGAGTTATACGCAGATTTGAGAGTGAAAATACCATTACGGGTTAGTTTCCAAAAAAATTTCATCTTGACCTTTCAGTGTGGCAAATTTGGATTGTCTCCAGCTCCTCCAACTGCCAATATTTAGGGTTTTTATTATTATTTTTTAAAAAAGAATTATGCTAAACTTTAAGTCCTAAACTTTAAACTCTATATTCTAAACTCAAAAATAATAAAAAAAATTAAATTCTAATTTTTTATTATTTTAAATTTTTATAAATTAAATTTTAGTTAGATCTGATTACTAATGATTCAGATAAAAAAAAGACAACAATATTAAATAAACCTAAACTCTAAACCCAAAAATAACAAAAAAAATTAAATTCTAATTTTTTCTTGTTATTTTAAATTTATATAAATTAAATTCTAGTTGGATCTGATTACCAATGATTGAGATAGAGAAAAAATTAGACAACAATATTAAATAAACCCTAAACTCTAAACCCTAAAATAACAAAAAAGATTAAATTCTAATTTTTTTGTTATTCTAAATTTTTATAAATTAAATTCTAGTTGGATCTGATTACTAATAACTCAGATAAAAAAACTAGAGAACAAGATTAAATAAACCCAAAATCTAAAACCCTAAAATAACCAAAAAAGGAGTTAGAATACAAAACGAATTTAATTTTAAAAATATAAAAAAAAAAATAAAAAAAAAAAAAGAACGGGAGCCTCCAGCGCCATCCGGTTCCAGTGTAGCAGAGTGGGAGGGCTATATTTATGATCTGATCAGTAATGGTTTGAGGGAGGGTAAAGGGGAGAGAATTTAAGTTCCACTTAACTACTCCACTGGTATAATCAATGATAGCAGAAACAGATTTTTTTTTCCTCTGATAAAGGGAGGGAGCCTGTGATCTGGTTCCTAAAAAGTAAGTTGTTTAATCAAGTGTCTTACCAAAGGTTTGTAGTCTTTCCGCTTCTGATTATGTGGGTAATTAAATTTTGGTAAATATTTTTATCTTTGAAAATGCATCTGATGATATCAATGGTTGGTTTCTTTTTTATTTTCTCCTTTTATACTATATAGAAACCATTCTTAATTTCTTTTCATATTCATTCAACACTGCAAGGTTCTCTTCCTGCTGTCAAACACATTTTCCAATTTTTTTTTAAAATTTTTACAAAATATAAATTGATAAAAGAGAAATAGAAAAAGTATATATATATATGAGCCTCGTATGCTATCTTTACGTGAACGTGATATTTATAAAATGACTCTTTTTTTTTTTTAATTTCTCTCTTTAGGTACCATAGTGAATTCAATTTTCACAATTGTACAAACTCATTTTAACAGTGTGTAAGCCTCATACATTCCTTATGGGAATAAGAGAATAATAAGAAAACCGAGCGTGAACCTCATACATACCTTATAATTCAACTGATATGGAATTGGAATTTGTGTATCAAGAACCAAAGTTCAAGCCTTTGTGTCATTAAAAAAAAAAAATTGAGTATAAAGTAGAAAAACCACGCCCTTGCTTTCAATTTCTTTTTCCTTTTCTTTTGATATATAATGAATGAAGATTTGAATTTAAGATTATTTGCTGATTAAATTAGCCGCACTCCGATCAATACTAAAAATCGCTTGTGGCTTTTTTTGTTTTTTGTCATTTTTGCTTTATTATGTCAATCTCTTTTTTAAAAAAATTGAAAGGACCTAAATTCGATTTAAATTTTAAAACATAGCAAGATTATCTTTTCCTTTTTCTTTGTTTTTTTTTTCAATCAGGAAGCTAATAGGAGCAAGAGTGTTCCACAAGGGCTACGAAGCGCACATGGGGGAGATCCTCCCGTCGCATCAGAGCGCACGTGACCTCGTCGGTCACGGCACACACACCCTATCAACTGCCGGCGGCAACTTCGTGCAAGGAGTTAGCGTCCTCAACAACGGCAACGGCACGGCGAAGGGTGGGTCGCCCAGTGCCCGCGTGGCGGCCTACAAGGCGTGCTGGTCGCCGACGGACGCCGGAGGGTGCATCGACGCCGATTTGCTGTCTGCATTCGACCACGCCATAAGCGATGGGGTGGACGTGCTGTCGGTGTCGATAGGAGGGAATGAGCACTTCCCGGACGATCTGCTGACGGACGGGATCTCAATCGGGGCATTCCATGCGGTGGCGAAGGGGATAGTGGTGGTTTGCTCGGCAGGAAACGAAGGACCGAACCCTGGGACGGTGAAAAATGTAGCGCCGTGGGTGTTCACTGTGGGTGCGAGCACCATTGACAGGAACTTCGATAATAATATTACTCTGGGCAACACGCGACGTCTCAAGGTATAGGGTCTAATAATCTTTCAACAAATTTGGTTTTACCAATTATATTATTATTTCAAATTAGAATACATTGCAATTAAAAATCATGGAATAAATCAAGTCGTGTTTGAATGACACATTTGAAATAAGAGTAATTAAAATTCTACGATTGTTTTTTTGTTTTAAGAATATTTATTTGTTTAAAATTTTAAAATATATATTATATTGACTTACCTTAACCAAAAAAAGGGTTACAATTACATTATTTAGAAGTTAGAATTAAAATATTTGTTTAATCAATATAAAAATAATTCCTTTTTGAAATTTATAATAATTTTAATTTTAGACACAAAACAAATAAATTTTTGTCATTCAAATAAATTTTTTTATAATAAATTATTCAACAATTTTTACTGTCATATTACGTTAAAACCACAGCTTCATATTAGATGTTAACATTATTTCAATTGCCTTTACTATCATCTTAAAAATAAAATTATAGTTTTATGTTATATATAAAGTTAGTTGATTTGACCAAAAAATAAATTAAATGAGAAATTTTAGGGTTTAAAATGTCAAAGGAATTAAGCGTACTATTTAAAACTAGAATGGGACTAAATATAATTTAGCCCAACTTTTTGGATGAAAAATGTAATTTACTCATGTTTAAAATAGAGGGGAAAAAGTCGTGCAATTTAGACATTTCTGGAAACAGAAAATTTTATTTTGCCCTTTAAATAATCAGGGGCACATTGATTGTGAGAAATAATGACAAATTGTAATTTTTACAGGATCCATTGACAATTTATGTGTTCATATGACTGATTATTTGTTTTATGCGAACTTGAACTTCAGGGGACCAGTCTTGCCACAGGTTTGCCATCTCAGAAGTTCTACCCTATAATCCATGCTAGTGACGCTAAACTTCCTAATGCAACGGTTCAGGATGCGTAAGCATAAATGTTTAATTTCAGGCTTACTTCAATTTACTTTGTTGCAGTTATTGTCATTCATATTCACATTTTCTGCAGTCAACTTTGCAATCCGGGAACACTTGATCCAAACAAAGTAAGAGGCAAGATACTGATCTGCCAACGAGGAAGGAGCCTAAGGCCACTGGACAAGGGTCAACAAGCTTTGCTTGCAGGTGCAGTGGGAATGATCTTAGAAAACGACGGAAAAAGTGGGGATACAGTCACAGCTGACCCTCATGTTTTGGCTGCTTCTGGTTTTACCAACAGAACTTCTGGGCAAGAAGGCAATACCTACTACAACTGTACAGAGTAATCAGAGACTTACTGAATACTAATGTGAGAGTGAAATTAAAGTATTTGTAGCTAGAATATAGATAAAGGTGCTTCCTTTGCACAAATAATGCAGGAACCCTATTGCATTTATGGACAAAGCGAAAACATCTCTCGGAATTAGGCCTGCTCCAGTTATGGCTTCATTCTCATCTAGGGGACCCAATGTCATTCAAACCGAACTCCTTAAGGTTTTTTGTACATTCTTAATTACCATCAATTACTGTATATCTTCATTAAAATATAGACCATAATGGGTTCTGTAGTTACCTTTGTTTGTTTGGTAGCCAGATGTAACTGCACCTGGATTGAATATTCTTGCTGCTTATACACTAGGCGCTAGTCCTAGTAATATAGCATCAGACAAGCGTCGTTTTCCCTTCAACATATTGTCTGGAACTTCCATGGCATGTCCTCATGTTGCTGGCATTGCTGGTCTTCTTAAAACACGTTATCCCAAATGGAGTCCAGCTGCTATCAAATCGGCAATCATGACCACAGGTATGATATATTCTAATTAGTTTCTTACATTTTAGTCCAATTTTATGTTTTTCTTAGGGAGGTCCGTTATAGTATGTCTTTTTATGTTCAATAGCTTAATGCCATATTTTTTTTATTAAAATATTTTTTTTATTAACCTAAGAACATCAAATTTTACGTATAATTGTGATATTTTCTTTCCGTTAATTGATGATATATCAGTAAAAAAACAAAAAAAGAAATATAGTATTCAGTTACCTAACATGAAAATTGGACCATAATAAACCCTTTTGAACAAAAAAAAATAAAAAGAAAATTAGACTAACGTGTAATAATTGCATAATTACAGGGGAAGAGAATGTATATTTGAAAAGTATAGGAGATGACTGTAGGCTTGAACATTTATAAGGAAAGGGAGTGCAATTTACTCTTCATTTTTTTTTTTTGCTCAGTCCCGTGAAAATTCTTAAGTAAACTTGCTTTACATAACAAATATAAACCAAGTCAATTACGAAGTGATAAGTGAGACATATAAGCTTTGGGTTGGTTGTCTAGTTGAGAATCTCTTATATTCATGCCATGTTCTCTTACAACCTTTCCTAACATTTCTCAAAAACTATATACCCTTGCAGCGAGCATTCTAGACAACACCAACAATTTGATTCGCGACGGTGTCGACAAACAACCGGCAACTCCATTTGCTTATGGTTCAGGACATGTTTGCCCTGACCTTGCAATAGACCCTGGACTTGTCTATGATCTAAAGCCTTCTGATTACTTGAACTTCTTGTGTGGTTCTGGGTACGACGAAAGGCTAGTTGCATCCTTTAACCATGACAAGTTTTACAAGTGTCCAAGATCTTACAAGATACAAGATTTCAACTACCCCTCAATCACAGTGTCTCATCTAGGAACAACCCCGATTGTTGTCACTCGTACAGTCACAAATGTTGGGCCTGTAAGCACATATAATGTGATAGTACAAGAACCTAGAGGAGTTAAGGTTATCGTTAAGCCAAACACTTTGAGTTTTACGAGGGCAGGTGAGAAGAAGACATTTAGGGTTGTTTTGCAAGCAACAAGGTTGCCTCAGAGTGGAAATTTTCTGTTTGGAGAATTGTCATGGATTGATGGGAAGCATAGAGTTAGGAGTCCTATTGTAGTTATTGTGCAATGAGAATGACTACAGGGACTTTTGTTGTTAACAATAATGATTCATAGTCTATGTCAAAGACAAAGTATTGAGTGTGAGCTAGTGTTTTTTTATGTGCATGTGCTTGTTTTGCCATGAGAACAATAATAATGTCCTCTCATAGTGTTTAAGTGTTGATGTAGTGGACTTCTTTTATGTCAAAATAAGCTCAAAGGTCAACTTTAAAGGCTCTCTTTACTTTTTCACTTATGATTCACTTTTTTTTTTGGGACTTTAGAAGCAGTTTACATATTCCCCTTTCTTTTTACTGAGCCCAGGGAAGCAATAAGTTCATAATAATACGATCATAGAAAAGGCATATTTCTTCTCATAGCCTGCATTTATGTCACTACAACAATGTTATTATCAAATTGCTTGTGAAGTTTCAAATTAAAATGAAATAGTAGTCGAAAACATTAATCTGTTATTGAATTTATATTAAAAAAAAATTGGGCCACAAAATTTGCAGTTCACAACAGAAAAATAATAATTTAGTAGCGGTTGTTCAATGACGGTTCTACCATTAAACAATAACTTAGTGACGGGTTACTCAACTATCATTATGTAGTGGCAGTTGTATTTTAACTACCACTAAATAATGGCAGTTTAGACAAACCGCCACTATTTAATCAGAACTTAATGGTGGTTTAGAACAAACCGCCACTAATTTCCTTTTGTAGTGGTATTTTGACTATCAACCACCACTAAACTAAAAAAAAACCAACCTGTGCCCTACCCAAGACCAACTCATCATTCTCAATTATTCTTTTCGTGTATGCCGTTCTTCATCTCTGATGAGTCCTCTATTTTGGTTAATTTTGGTTGCTTCTTTAGGGCTTTTTCCTCTCATTTGTCCGTTTTTGTTATCCTTTTCCTTGCTTTATCCTTCATTTTTGGCTTTCCTCTTTGTACATAGTTGTTGCTTTGCTTTATCTTATTTTAATCTTTTTCCTTGCCTTTTTACGCCTTTTTGTTGTACATTCTAATAGGCTTTCCATTCTGGTCTGGAACATGGAAACTGAAGTTCTGCAGCACATCTGATGGCTGGCGCCCAGGCGCCACGCAGGGCGCCTGCAGGCGCCAGCCCCTCAAATCTCTGCCAAAGAGTCAGAACGTGGCGCCCAGGCGCCACCCAGGGCGCCCAGGCGCCAGCCCCTTTTTTCCCTTTTTCTGTTTGGCGCCTAGGCGCCCCGGTTCTGCACCTGCGAGCTTTCTTGTATATATTGCTCTTTTGCTGATGTTTTGTAGATTTTTTTTGGTTGGAGGGCAAGGGAGCTCTGCTAGGGCAAGGATGGAGGAGCTGGGAGACCTCTTCTCTACTGAGTTTGAAGCTTTTCTTCCTTTTTCTCCTTCCTCTTGATCATATTTTGTTGTGTATTTGTTATGTATTTCTTTCTCTTGTTATAAGCTCTAGGGTTAGGGGATTGATGTATATTAACTTCCTATGAAGCTTTGTTGTTGGATGCTTAAATACAATTGCTTTTCTGATTATTGGAGTAGTTGTTATTGGTTTAACTGGTTTTAGGTGATTGTGATCATTTCACTTAGATGCATTTGGGGTTTATATTAATGCTAGACATAGCTTGATATAAACATGCCCTTGTAACTTCTACCGTGAATCGGGTTAGTCTAGACATAGATAATCTTATTTGCGTGGTCATATGAGTTCTTGAACTTAAACTCCGAACCAATTAATTGGACTAAGACATTAGCTAATTATTTTGGCTAGGAAGATTTGCTCACCAAGACATTGGGTTCAAATATTTTCGTGAACTCGACCAACATTAAATGGAATCTGTGAATGTATCTAAGCATCCTTTAACGATTCAAAGATTGGTTTGTCTATGAATTAATCGGATTAGGAGTTAAGGAAGTCAATCCCCTACCCGTTGTGTTTTGGCGTAGTTCTTCGTTTGGTGTTTAGTTAATTCCTTGTTGTTAGTTTAGTTTATTTGCGGTTTATCTTTACATTTTTTTCCTCTGTCCAAATATAACTTGATCTAGTGAAATTGGTAATTGTTAAAGTCAATCCCTGAGGACGATAACTTATTCTCATCACTTTACTACTTGTGCGACCCGATACACTTGTCGGGAAATAGCGCATCAATCTCCTTGTGTGTTTTGTGTGCTGTTGGCCACAATTGACTGGTTATTGTCCACCGTCGTTAACCTAGAGATGTCGTCTACCCTATCCCTACTGATTAGAACAATCGTCATCGGTTTAGACATCGGTAAGTTGAAGTCTTCAACTTTTCTCTCTCTCTTCTTTTTTTTTCACATTGTTTTTGACTTGAACAACACTCTACCCTCTTCCCCTGAAGTTTTCTAGTGACTCGATCGACCTTCTGCCATTAAGATTGCGGTAGCTCAAAGACATCCGCTATCTTGTAGTTTTCCAGCAAGGTGAAGTACACTTCAACTTTTTTTCTATTATGTTTTATGGTTTCATTTTTTTTTATTTTGTTCTTAATTGAAAAAGAATTGTTAGCCATTGTTAAATATTCTATAATTTACCTGTAACCCACATTGAATATATTTAATTTTTCCCTCCACCCTTCATTAAATATATCTGATTTTCTTAATTACAAACCTATTTGCTGTGACTCACCTACTGTAATATTGCTAACTAAAATTGTACAAAGTTATAGAAGGGTACAAAATTACAAAAGGGCCAAAATTTACAAAGCCCTGAAATATTGGATCGAGTGTTACTTCTCCTAACTACCTGGAAACATAGACCTGATCTGGTGTATGCAAGCACAGCAAAGATCTATATACAGGAAACAATGAGTGTCATTTCTAACTCCTCCTCTCAAGGATGGTATGTACATACGTCACACTTACTTCATTAGATGCAACTTTGTCACAGATGAAGTTGACATTTATTTCCACATGTTTTGTTTGTGAGTGATATACAAGATTAATGGCTAAGGCACTAGCTCCCATATTATCGGGCTACAGAACTGCTCGTTTCTGAACAAGGCAATGCAATTCCTTTAACAGTGAGGAAACCCATGTGAGTTCAATAATGACATTAGCAATGGCTCTATACTCAGCCTCATTACTGGATCTAGAGACATATTTTCGTCATTTTGAAGACCACGAAAATAGAGAGCTGCCTAAGAAAACATAGTATTCATATATGGACCTTTGATCTTCATGAGATACTCCCTAATCGGCATCACAGTAACCATGTAAGCTCATATGGGAAGATGGCTTGAGGTGAATATCATAGTCTATAGCTCCTTTTTGATACATTAATATCCGTTTTGTAGCCTGCCATTACTTCACAGTAGGTTTGTTCAAGTATCTACTGAAAGTGTTAACTGATAAAGCAATATCAAGCCTTGTATTTGTAACATATTGCAAGGCCCTTATTAATTTTTGAAAAACAATAGGTTGTTGCAACTGCTCATCCTTATCAGATAAAAATTGCTTCCCTGCTACCATAGGAGTAGGATAGGTGGAATAATTACTCATGTCAAACCTTAACAATAAATCTAAGATGTACTTCTTTTGGGAAATAAACATTCCAGTTTCATCTTTAGTAATTTCAAGACCCAAAAAGTAATGAGCATCTCCTAGGTCTTTTAAGGGAAAAATATGGTTGAGTTTAGTAATGAACTTACTGAGTTCAGCTTCATAATTGCCAGTTACAAGAATATCATCCACATAGATGATAATTATCAGAACTAGAGTTTTTTATTTGTGAATGAAGAGAGATACATCTCTCTCTTAGTGTTGTAGAAACCCCACTTTAATAAGGTACTCGTTGGGCTCTCAAACCATGCTCTTAGGGCTTGCTTGAGACAATAAAGTACCTTGTGAAATTTACACATATGATGTGGATTTTTTGAATCCTTAAACCCTTTAGGTTTCCATATGTAGACTTCTTCTTGTGGCACCCCATTTAAGAACACGTTGTTGACATCTAATTGCCTTACTCTTTAGTTTAGAGCTATAGCAAGAGCCAAAACAATTCAAATGATTACAGTTCTTACCACTGGGCTGCATGTGTTGCCATAATTCACCCCGGGGTCTTGTTGAAAGTCTTTGGCCACAAATCAGGCTTTGTACCTTTCAACCTCTCCATTGGCTTTAAACTTCATTTTAAAGATCCATTCACAGTCAACAACCCTCAAATTATTATTGTATGGAACCAAGGTCCAAGTGCAGTTCTTCTTAAGAGCATTTAGCTCTTCCTCCATTGCCTTGTTCCACTGTGGTGTAGAGAGTGCCTCTGATATATATTGTGGTTCTGTCACATGAAAATACTACAAGAATGAATAAGGATTCCCACAAAATTTCCTACTGTCTCCTACTGAAAGCATTTCTGACTGCCAATTTTTCTTCTTCCTATTGAAAAATAATATCTACACTATCAATCCATATTACTCTATTGAGAAATGCATGACATCCAAATTGTGATGGATCAGAAGACTTTTCCAACAGGGGAACTCCTAAAAAATGCTTTGTTTTGTCCAATTATGCTCAAACTCATAAGCTTGAGCCCTGGAAAGCCCACTTTCAACAACTTTTGGAAGTCTTCTAACTTTTGTTCATAATCCCTCCCCACTTAATATAGGCGGCAGGAGATCATACTCAATTCAATTCTTGAGGAACACACCTTTATCCTCCTAAAAGCATGATCAGCCGGCAAAAATTAGCGATGACAATTAAACCATGTGTTCTTTCTCTCATGCTGCAAAGTAAATGCTTTTGAGTTATACATATAGTAGGGACATGACAACTTACCTGCAGTACTCTACCTTGACAACATTCGATATATTGGAAAGTCATTTATTGTCTACATCAACACTGCTCGCATTTGAAAATTCTACTTTGTTGAAACGTCAAAGGTGGATACTCCGTCCCACAACAGTTTCAACTTTTCAATGAGTGGCTGCAAATACACATCGATGCCAGGCTTTGGATTACGTGGACAAGGTATAATAGCTGTAAGAAACATATACGGTGCAGTCATGTGTATCTCTAGTGGTAGGTTGTATGGCATCACTATAACTGGCCAACATGAACATGGTGTACCATGCTAACTGTAAGTGGTAAACCCATATGTACACAGACTGAGCCTAATATTACGTGGCTTACTAGTAAAATCTGGATACACTCTGTCAAAGTGTTTACATACTTCCCCATCTGCAGGATGGACTAATGCACCTTCATCTCTTCTGTTACTGCAATGCCATCGTATTTGTTCAATTGAACTCATTGAGGCATAAAGCCTCTGTAACCTAAGAATGAGAGGCAGATATGTATCCTTTTCACTAGAATTGGTTTAGCCCTTTGTCTTCTCCCAGATTGATTTTCTCGGTATTGAGATGCCTTACAAAATTTACATGCTAGCTCATCCTCTCTGTAGAACAACAAGCACCCATTCAGGCAAACATCGATTTTTTTAGATGATAGGCCAAGTTTGGATATCAAGCATTTTGTATTGGATCAATCTTTTGGCACGAGATTATCAGTGGGAGTAATCTCTCGCCTAAAGCTTGCCATATCATTGAAAGACTGCCTTGAAATGTTTCTTTTGGATTTAAGACTTAACATTCTGACTACAATAGACAACTTTGAGTGATTGGTATAACCCGACCAAAGTAGCTTTTGATAGGCGTTTAGCAAATCAATGAACATCAGAGATTCTAGATTTGGAGGTTGAGCTTCTCGATTTGGAGGTTGGTCAATGTTTAAGTTGCTAGTGTCTTCATTATCTAGGTCAAAGTCATCTCTGGTATCAAAATTTTGTCGAGTTGCATCCAAGATCATGACCTGATATCTTGAATCTCCTTTGTCAATAGTGAATGTCGATGAACTTGTGACGTTATTAATAGTACAAGTTATGGCTTCACAACCAACCTCACCATGAGATATCCAGCACCAATATCCTGGTTGAAAACCTTTTTTTATAAAGGTCGACTTTTACATCCTCCACATCCATATAGGTTCTATTTTTGTGTTTTGAGCAGGGCTCCTGATCTTTCCATCTAATACATATCTTTGGGCAAAAGCAACAAGCTCCTCAACACCATGCAAGAATTCTTCTATATAACCTTTTTGACTAGGATTTAATCTATTGTATATTCATGTTCAATGAGGAGGTCCATTTTTTTTCTTAGGAAGAGCAATGTACAGTGTTAACCAAGCAAAAAGTTTGAACAATAACTCTGCAACAAAAAAATTACTTTCTTCGAAAGACACCATAATGGCAATTTTGTCAAAAAATATGATATGACAGCCATCATATTCATATCTCTGGAGATATGAATATGATGGGTGTAATCTTTTTTTAACTTTTTTTGTAAAGAACATGTGTGATTTCGTTTGTTAAGAATATTTACCTTTTTTTCTTTTTTATTTATACCATTTTCTTATCTTGTGAATTTTAAAGTTTAATTAATATATCATTAATTCTCTTTTTTTCATGTATTGTCATATCTTTATCTACTTTTATTATTTTTATCTGCTGCCCACTCTCGAAAATATATTAATATATTACTATACATATTTTTGAAATATGAATATTATAATACTAATGTATAATAAAAATTAAAATAATATAAAAAATACAAATAAACAAATAGTGGATGGTAGCATTTGAAAACTCGATGCCAACAATTCTCGTATTTATTTTTTTCACCTTTCTGTGAAGTAAAAATGTGATCTTTTCGATTATCTATTTTTTCTACTTTTTTTTTACTCAATTTTTCTTCTTATAAATTTTTAGTATAAGTTTTAGTTTCTCTCATTATTTATATCTTCTTATCAATATTCACGATTCATTTTTATCTTCCTATCCCGTCATCATTTTCTCACCTGCCACTGTCACTTTCAATTTACATCATAAACATGTGCCAGAGAAACGTGTGTAAGTGAATAAGAGTTTGCATTTGTTCTTATCTGTTCTTATTTTTCAATTAGTATCATTACTCAGCACACCTCAATATAAATAAATATATATATATATATATAAACAGGGGGGCTAGCCCCCACATGCCCTCACGAGCACATCAGTGTAGGGACTCCCTACACTGAAGTGACAACTTGGAGTAGGGAGTCCCTGCACCGAGACATTCCAATGAGGGCTGCCCCCACTTTTTTATTTTTTATTTTTAAATTATTTTTATATTTTTAAATTATTTTCTTTTTTAAAATTTTTTATTTGTTTTATTTGTTATTTTTTTAAAATTTTTTATTTTTTTTAAATTGTTTTTGTTCTGCTAGCTATTTTTTGAATTTTTTTGAATTTGTTCAATTTTGTTCTAAACAAAAAGGTATTGTAACATATTAAAAATAATACAACCATCAATTACAACAAAAAAGAAATTTGACATATAACATAATTTAAAATACATTTAAACACACATTTAATTTACACAATAAACATATTTTTATTCATTGTCATCATCTCCTCCCTTTATTTCTTCTTTTGCCTCCATAGAGGGTCTCCTTCCCCTTTTTCTTCTTTAGTTAGCAACACTACTGCTGCCAGCAACATTATTGCTACTAACTTCGTCACCACCAACTTGTCCAAAGAGACATCTTTGCTTTCTAGTGTGTGCAGCCCATTGTATTTCTCGCAAACCTTTTTTTATTTTCTGCACATAGGGGCTATCGGGCTACTGTAAAGTCACACCTTCCATCAATTGCACCAAGCCAGCCTAAATAAAAGTTGAAAAAAATGTAATTACTAATTATAAACAAATATGAATTTTAGATAATTTAACAAGATGAAAATTTATATTTTATCATGTGATTTATCACTCCTGAATCTTGACCAATGAACCGACAAGCATGGTTAAAGTACCACTGCATATAAGGAGACATTGATCCCAAGCTTTTGGTTGCAAAATTAGCGTCTATTACTTCTGCTTGCCAATTATTCCATCTAACGATGCCCAGCTTGAAAATTTTTGATGAATTCCTATTGTGCAAGACTTTCATCAAATGCACTCGATCCCAAGCATCTTTCCCACCAGGGGGTTTCTAAGGATTCCTTGCACCCATACAAACTGGTGTAGAATGTGGTTAGGATATTGGCACTCACAAATATGGAAGCAAAACATTGGCACTGCAGCCCGACCCACTACTGTCCTAGTACAACAATATTGTGAGACCTCTTCATATGCATAAGGGGTCCATCGACTCTATAAAATTTTGATACAACATTAGTATATTAGACTAATCATATTAGTAGATTTATTACATATATACCTCAGTCTTATTTGCCATCAAATCTAATATCTTTCTAAGCATTTGAGGCAGGTAAGCCCCATTCCACCTACATAAATGTAAATAAATTAGTAATTAAATAAATATAAATTACCAACAAAAATATATCAGTAAAGAAAATATACTTGTAACCCAATGGTGGTTGTAGTAAATAATCCAGAGGTGGAGGATTTGGTTGGACCCCAATGTCTCCTACTATAAAAGAAAATCTTGACCAGCTCCACATGCAAAAATTAGACCATGACTGAATTTAAAATCTTTTAGCATAGAAGCTCCACAAAACCTAGCTTCTACAAGAAGTAGCACCATAGCTTAAGTTGGATGCTGAAGAAATTAGTCATTGGTCCATTTTTTAATCATTAATATACAATTGTTCTAAGGACATAAAAAATTATAGTAAAAAAGATAATTTAGAAAAAAGATAGAAAAAAATTATAATACACAATTTAAATAAATAATACTGACTCTTTCATTTCTCCCCGCTACAGCAGAAATATGATATTCTTGCTAGAATAGCAAACTGGGATTAAGTGGACCTGCAGATGCACTGATACTGATATCACTCATATTTGTTTGGAAAGAGAGAGAAATCCATTGAGTGTAAGAAAGTATGAAGCTTAAAATATGAAGAGTGAGAGTGAAAGTGAAAAGATGAGTACTATCTTCGTGAGGGCATGTGTAGTGTGTAGATTTGATGACTTTTAAAGGCTATAAAGTGTGTCTTGTAGTAGCATGTGACGCTTGACAAAATATTTTATCTTTAAGATAATTTTTAACGTTGTGACTTGTGATTTTTATTTAATGATGATGATAATATTCACATATATTCTAATATTTTATTTCTCATAATTTATTTAATTATATTGTTTTATTATTTGTCATATATATTATATCCTTTTATATTTTCTTATTACAACAGATATTAAATAAATAAAATTAATGAATATGGGGCTCTTCCTCTTTCCTCTTCCTCTTTAATGTGAGTTTAATGTGAGTTCCTCTCTTCCTCTTTCCTTTCTTTGTATTTTCGAATTTGGGGCTCTTTGGAGGAAATCTAATTGATATGAAAGTTTAAAGCGTGGATGATATATTTAAAATACTCTAGGATGATTGAAGATGGGATAAGATAAGCAAATTCATGAATATGGCAAGATTAAGAATGGATTACAAGAGATGGAAGAGGTAGAAAGAAAGTTAGGGTTCTAAATTAGGAATTCATGATTCAAGTCTTTATTCTTGGTTTTGGTTTGGGATTCTTGTGCCAAACTGATGCTAAGACTCTAGGAATGAAAACCTATGAATAAATTTGGGAGAAAACGATGAACGATGGTTGATTCTAAGGCTAGAAATACTACAGCCGAAATCGTGCTCGAAGTTCTGTAACTTGGCTCTTGAGGCACCAGCCCTGGTGTCCCAATCGCCAAGCCTTTGAGAGATAGCCGAGAGATGAAGTGTTGGCGCCTTAGGCACCAGCCCTTGATATGCATTAAAGTGTGTGATTTTGATTCCTTTTTTCATTTTTCTTGGTCCCTAGATGTTGGGAGGTGATTGGATGGTTCTTAAAACACCTCAAGCTTGCAAAGCCACCCTTAAGGAAGAGAATCCAATTGGGAAGCCTAATCAAAGGTGAAGGACTTCTCCTACCTCTTTCATAATTGGACAATTTAATTATATGTGTTATCAAGGCTTAGCTTACCCCATGAATTACTTCAATGTCATTATGAATCCATGGATGGGATATATATACCTTGAAATACCCTTTTGGTTAATACTATTCTTTTAGTCGAAATTAGAGACTATGGTCGTGTGACGAAATCATTCTATCTTATACAACTTAAATCTTATAAATGATTTGTGAGGTAATGAAATATTATCCATCCTTTATTATTAGAAGGAGATAGTTAAGTAGTCTTAGAGGTGTCCTTTTTACTCATTTAAATTAACTATGGGGATGAGATTTACAATGGTGATATCATGGGATGAAATTTTAAATTCTCTAGTATTAATCATGTTATAAAAATTAAGGTTAATGATAACCACATTCCTTTTCCTTGAAGCTATAGTGCTCTAATAAATTCTCACATATTGGACTTTTATTACATATGTTAGTCACTTCCATGGTTTATAGGATACCACGCCTAGAGAACTTTTATTAGAACCTTATAACTATTGTATATAGGTGTGCAGAATTATGGTAAAACATTCTTGTTTCTAGAAATTGATATATGCTCCTTTTATTCCTAATTGTACAAGTGATTCTCTTATGATAGTAATCTATGCAAATAAGTCCATATTATTGGACGGGAGTCGTCAATTGGTTTATCACTCTAGAATATACAAGTGTGATGGATATATATATATATATATATATACATATTCTTTGGTTAAATGCAATTTGGATTACATAATGTGGATGAATAGTTCTTTGTCATATTGCACTTTATATTCTGTTTCCATTATATCAGATAAAAGGTTCTTGTGTCTGAGTTATTTACTATATATATATATATGTGTGTGTAATACATATATATGTACATATTTTCTTTGGTTAAATGCAATTTGGATTGCATAATGTGGATGAATAGTTCTCTATCATATTGCACTTTATATTATGTTTCCATTATATGAGATAAAAAGGTTCTTGTGTCTGAGTTATTTATTGATGGGGTAAACTAATTATGGGTGAGTTGTGTTATCCTCATTCATGTTACACCCACCCATGGTTATACCGTTTAAAGTGTGAATGTGCGTAGATAACTCTTATTTGTTGGATGATTAATAGAAAGTATGAAGTGATAATTGCATGATAGAATTGTTGCATTGCGGGAAGAGCCCTAAACATTTTGAGAAGCCTATGGGGCTAATATAGTCTGAAAGGCCTAAATGTCCTAGAATGGTGGATAATATTGAAATTATAAATATTCTGGAATGGTGAACAATATTGAAATCATAAATGTCTTGGAACGTGGACAATATTAAAATTATAAATGTCTTGGAATGGTAGACAATATTGAAATCATAAATATCCTGAAATTGTGGACAATATTAAAATTAAAATGTCTGAAATGATGGACAATCACTACAAAAAAATTGGAATTTAACGTCGGTTGTGACCGACGCTATGTGAGTGATCTAACGTCGGTTTTGACAGACGTTAAATGACTTTTGAATTTTTTTTGTTATTATCATTTAGCATCGGTGTCGACCGTCGCTAAATGTTTGATTTAAAATCAATTTTATCCGATGTTAAATAACTTTGGGCAATTTTTTTAGTTTAATTAAATTGAAATTACCATTAATTTCCAAAATCAACATTATCTGGTCAAAATTTAACAAATAATAATAGTCAAATTATAAAAGAAAATATATTTGAATAAAAACATATATTTTTAAACATAAGTTTTACATCAAATTCAAAGTTACAAGTTAATACATTGTAAAAGAACAAGTTTCACATGTCCTAACAAAATAAATATTACAACTAGTCATAGTCATGGGTTGTGACTAGCTCCAAAAGAACGTCGACATCCTTGAGGTGAAGCTCATGCATTGTTTGCTTCAGGTGCCTGTAAACATAATATTTATTATTAGAGTCCATAGTAAATGAAAATAAATCTAAAATTATATAAAGTTAAAATTGTTTAAGATAAATAATATTTGTTTAAGATAAATAAAGTTAAAATTAGAAATAAATAGAAATAGAAATAGATGTCAATAACGAACAAAAAATGAGTCCAAAGAAATAGAAATAGATATCAATAAAAAAAATATCATTTCTTATTTCACTGACCAATTAATCATCATTGCACAAGGGTCCAATGACAGGACACTAAGGGCCAAAATACTGTATTAAGTTCCCTTTTTAGCTCATCTTGCACACCTAAAATAGAAAATTAAGTGCCCAAACTCAAGGAACTAAGCATGCACCTAAATTCTGTTTTAAGGTTGATTTTAGCCATGACTTAACAAAAATTCTGGTTTTGATTCAGAACTCCATAATTCATGAAATTTTGTATACGTCCTTATTTATGTATTGGCAAACTAGAGTAAAAATATCAGCCCAAAAATCCAAGATTTGGCTCTTCAAATGATCACTTTAGTACTCCTATATCAGAATTTCCCAATTCTGCCATTAGTTTTGTTCTTATGTGCAACAGAACATCTTAGACATATATAAATGCAATGAAACTTTGGAGATCATTAGCATTATGTCTTGGCTAAATGCCATAAAAATTTCAGCTCAAAAAGAGACTTTTAACTACCATAACCAAACCAAATTCCTAAACTGTTCAGATATTCTTCTGTACTGGGCAAGTGATGCTCTCATGCTTATTTCAGCACTCTTTAATATAATTCCGTATATACAAGGTTTAATTTCATAATATGACAAACTATAACAAATTCTAAGCTAATCATGTCCATAGACACAATGATGTATTCAACAAAAAATTGGAAAAAAAAAGGCACCTAAAAGCCCAATTCTAAGCTAATCATGTCCATAGACACAATGATGTATTCAACTTTACTTTTTCTGCACCTTCAATCAATATGGTAAGTTCCCCCTTTGGTAAGCAAACGAAGCAAGAACCAAGGCATTAAATTAAAAAGGAAGAGAAGATGCAAAGTACCTAGATGCAAAGATGAGAGTCAGGCGTCTGGGTCTCGAGGTTTTGTTCGACCACAACATCAATGCCATCCAGAGGTTCGATTGGTCCACGCAAATCCACCGCAGGAAGATCTAAGAGTAAAAACTTAAAAAAAAAAAAAAGGAACAGAACAACGTTAGAGAAAGGATGAAGATCAGAGAGATGAAGTGTAAAAAAGGCAAGAGAGTACCTCTAACGAAATAGAGTGAAAATGAAAGAAAGAAAAGAGGGAGATTTTGGGAAGAAGGTAGAAACACAGGAAAATTTTATGGAAAATGAAAAGAGGGAGATGAGAGTTTCAGCCTGCGAAATAGAGGGAAGAGAGCATAATGAAATATATTGAATAGATATGAGAAGTGGTCCCTCTGGATGAATGGCGGAGAGCAGAGCTTGAGGAAGATGTAGTGAATCGGCGGGAAAATGGAGTGAAACGCAGACGGGAGATGAAGTGTAAAACCAAAAGTGAAGAAAAACAATGGAGGGAGATATTGGCGGTCCTTTTTGCCACAGATTCTTTCAGGGAAGTCCAAAAATTTAAATGAGTGAGTGGGAACTTTGAAATTTTTTTAATCTGTACGAAATCTAAAATATTAGATATATACATATTTTAAATACAAGAAACAATATTTTAGATAATAAAATATACTATTAAAATTATTTTAAAATTAAACTTAATTTTTAATAGGCATAATTTTCTTTTTTTACAGTAAATTAAAAAATATTTTTCACTTTTTTTTGTAATGATCTATTGGATAAAATAATAAAAAAAATAGTTAAAAAAATTTCAAATTATTTTCTTTAAAAACATTAGATTTCTTTTAAAGTTCAAATATTTTAATAAAATACTCTATTTTCATTCTTTATAATATTACAATAAAATAAGATCTTCATATTGTTATACAAAATAGAACAAGATCATGTTCCAAACATTTATAAGATATAATCAATTTTTAACATTAATAAAATAAATTGCATAACCTTTCAAATTCAAAGAAGTTGTGGGTATTTTAACCTGTGAAAAATTGTGTATTTAAATGATTAGACTTCATTTTGATTAAAAAAATTGTAAGTGTTCAGAAGTCTTCACTGAAAGTGGGTAGTGGTGCTTATGTGTGTGTGAAGCTATGGCTGAAGGTTAAGTGTGCAAGTGTACATAAGTGTTCATATCACACAAAGAAGGGGAAGAGCAATCGAGCTTGGAAGGATAACTCACCAAGGCTAGACTTGAGACAGGAGCTGAGATGAAGTTGGTGGGAGATTTTTACAAAAACTGCCACTAAATATACATATATATATATATATATATATATATATATATATATGTATACACTACATTGAGGTGGAGATGTTACTGAATTTGAGACCAAGAAATCATGATGAGGAAGAAATGGGTCGAAAATTCATGAAATGTGAGAAAGACTATCTCACGTTGATGCCTTGTCTATGACATCCCTTTCTCTCTCTCTCTAACCCAACACAGTTGTTACTCTCTCCAGCATTCTCACACTCACGATGAGAATGTAAGGATTATGGTTAAAAATGAAATTATTGGAAGGATTAAGGTCAAGAGGTGGGTGTGGGAGAAAATATTGGAGGGGAATTGAAATAGAGAAGAAGAATGAAACTAAAATATGAAAGAGATATGTGAATGACATGTTTTGTGGAAGAAATTCTCCTATTTTTCTTTTCTTAAAATAAGGCATTTAGCGTCGGTTTTAACTGACGCTATAGAAACCAACGCTATATGCGACATCTAACGTCGGTTTTAACTGACGTTATAGAAACCGACGCTAAATACAAAATCTAACGTCGGTTTTAACCGACACTATAGAAACCGACGCTCAATTCAGAATCTAATGTCGGTTGTAACTGACGCTATAGAAACCGACGCTAGTTGCGGCATCTAACGTCGGTTTTTGAAACCGACGTTAAAAAACTGACGCTATATTCCCTTTTTTTTGTAGTGAATATTAAAATCATAAATGTCCTGGAATTGTGGACAATATTAAAATCATAAATGTCCTAGAACGGTGGACAATATTGAAATCGTAAATGTCCTATAATGATAGACAATATTAAAATTATAAATGTCTTGGAACGGTGGACAATATTGAAACTATAAATGTCCTAGAATTGTGGACAATATTGAAATTATAAATGTCCTAGAATGATGGATAATATTGAAACTACAAATGTCCTCAAATGGTAGACAATATGAAATTATAAATTTCTTAGAACGGTGGAAAATATTGAAACTACAAATATCTTGGAATAATGGACAATATTGATGAATTGGCCTCGATGGCTCTATATCATGATTCGGCCTCTGTGTCTTTATCATTATTTGACTTCATGTGTCTCTCTAATGTGCATACACTACATTTGGATAATTTTTAAAACTCTATGTTTGTGTACGTCAAGCATAATTCGGGTTATATTATTATGTTTTCTTCGGATGTGGTTTATTATTATAGTAGTCCTATACTGGAACCAGGATAGGGTGTGCTTATGGATGGCCCCTCCTTTGTTTGATGCACATGGTAAGATTTAATTATATCGTTCCCTCACTGAGTAAATGTACTCACATTCTTTATGTGTGCTTCTTGCAGATTCAGTTGTAGCAGGTGAGTCTCTGAGTCCATGACACACCTCGACTTTGGGTTAATGGTGATGTTTCCAGGTACGTACGGGTCGTCAAGTTGCTCTGTAGTAAATAAGACTCCTAGGTCTTTAGTGAATGTTGTGATAAGGTTATAAGGCATTAACTTGCATCTACCTAGTTAATAATGCACTGGAAATGTTTTATTTTTAGTAATTTATTAAAGTATGTTTGTGTATGATGTCAGGCTTACGGTAATAGTGTGAATTCCACTGCCATGTCGATCATGTCCCCGGATCTGGGGGCATAACGAATTCCATTTTCCTTTCAATCCATTTTCATTGCATCCGAGTTTCCTCATCTCTATTACAGCTATCTGAATACTCTTGTAGTTCCACCAACATGTCAAGTGATAAAGAGCAGTAGCAAAAAAATTTGTCTAATAGACAAATATCAAGAACGCATAGTAATTTTCAACCTGAGAATCCTTCTTCTTCTTCTAACACCAACACTGAAAATGTCACGGCAACACTAACCACATGGCCACCATTTCCTTACCTTCTTTTTTTCGGCCCTTCAAATCATTTTCCTAACTTTTATCCACCTGTGTCATGACAATTTCAAGGTAACGTACCACCAATTCCTCATCCTAGTTACACTCCAACTAGACCACTACCAATGTGGCAATTTTATGGTTGCAATGATACATATAATATACCATATACTTCTTTTCAAGTCTCAGTTAACTCACCAATCACGTCACAAGCATATCATAACTCATCTATCTCTTTGCATTCTTAGACTTCCTTTCCACCTTTAAGCTTAACCCTCCTGCACCTGATCTAGTTCCAACCCCAACTAGATCCTCGCCAATACCAACAGAGGTCACAACCCACAATGCACAAGACGATAGCAACATAATAAAAAAAATGGACTTCCTTAGTCCAAATGGAATAGAGTAATTATTTTTTTTCTATCAATTGTACTTATTATTCTATTTAAAAATTGGTCACATTACATATTTTTAAATCTCTTAAGTATATTTAAGTTTGTTTTGAATCAAGTTTTCTCTCAACCATAATAAGATTCGAGATCAAATTGTGTCCATCATTATATCAACATATAATGGACCATACATATGTTGGAGGGATTTACCTGAATCACTGTGAAACTTGCGGCTAGAATTTCAAGTACAGTTTCATTATCCTTATCTATTACAATCTTTTGTCTCACATCATAATCTATTATTAATTACAAATCTTATTTGTTAAAAATATTATATTTTGTCACCACAACATGAAGGCTTTATTCAAAATAATTGGAAATATTGTGCATCAATGCACTTAAAAGATATGATATATATAACACATAAGAAAAATAAAAAATCAGCGTGGATTGGAGAATCTGTTTAGAATCAATTGTGTGATAAATGGAGAACACCACATTTCAAACAAGTTAGCGAGCAAAAGAAAAAAAAATAGATCTTTTGACTCTAGTCGATTTGACTCATCTTTCTACACTAGAGGTTCTATTTCAATATCAGCGCATAAGAGAAGATTGGTAATTAATTTAATTTTTTTATTATATTTATTTACTATTTCATCATTATATCTCATGCTTATATATATATATATATATATATATATATATTCTCAAACCTTGGACAAAGGAATTGGGAAGAGAATCTACTGCATATGAATTATTTCTTCAAACTTATCAGAATAAGACTAATCAAAGATGGGTTGATAAAAAATCTGAGACAACATTTGTAAGTGTTATTTTATGTAATCGTATATGATATATATTTTATAAAACAGTCTAATCATATAATTTCATTTTCCTTAAAGGTGGAATATCAAAGGCTGCATCAATCTTCAGGTAGCTTTGATCAGTAATTATCGGATCTTGATTTATAGATGAAAGCAGTAGGGAAAAAAAAGGCACATATATGGTTTAGGAGTTAAGGCATCTAAAATAGTTGGTACCACAACCTCTGGATTTCATATAAAAGAAGGCCAATCACAGTTTGATTGGACTCGCTCCTAAGAATTTCAGCAGGTTTTAAAAGATATATTTATTCACTATCTGAATAAATCTTATGAAGAAGAACTGAAAAGATATGAAGAAAAGGTAGGAAAACTAAGTAGTGAGATCACTACAATGAAGACTAGACTCAATGGAATGCAAGGATTTTATCCTCCTCTCCATCCACCTCAACACTTATTTTATGTCAATTCAAGTGATCAAGGGGACACAGATGTGTATCGACCAGATGTAACATTTGTAAACAATGTTTTCATTTTTTTTTATTCCCCTCGATATTTTAGCAACCGACAATATTCGAAACAAAAAACAATGGAGATGAAGAAAATCATGATGAAGAGTAGAAATATGTATTATACAATGTTTTAATTTTATTTTTATTACTGTAAAGCATTTTCACTAATGAACTATTTATTTAATGTAATTAACCATTTAGTTATGCTAATTCATAAATATGTTTGAATATTTAATACAATTTGCATATATAATTATTTTTCTCAATAAACATACAAAAATGACTTATACATTAACATACAAATAATATAAAATATATAAAACTTTATTTTTAGAAATGTCAAAGCTAATTTTGTGTTAAAATAATAAATTATTCAATTATATTTTTTATCATTAAAATAATCTAAAAATATTATAATAGACTATAAAGTTGAAAACATTTATTATTGACATATTTATTTCATAATTGAACGTACATATTTTCTAATTAACTGTAAAAAATAAAATAGTGCAAATTATCATGCGAAATGTTATTTTTTTCAGTCTTCGAGCGAAAATAAAAATTCTGTGCGTAGCTTGAAAATATTCATTATGCCACTAATTCTTTTGTATAAGAATTCTTTTTTCTCAGTATTCCCGCGCTTTATCTTTTCTTTTTTTTTTCTTCTCTCTCATTCATCTTCATCTTTTCTAATTATTATCTTTGTCTTTTCTAATTCTTCTTAGGTATGTCCAGAGATACAAATACAATGGCATAATTTATCTCTTCTATTTCATATTATTTTTCTCTATTGTTTTTCTGATTTTATTTACAGTATATAGCAGTTTCTATTCTATCTTCTTTTAGATATATTTTCCAATAAAAAATTATTCTTTTCTCAATTTGCTTCTCAATTTACTCACTAATTTTTTCTCTGTTGTCGTCTGATCTATTGACATTCTTATGCGTCCACAAGAATAAATTTTTATGTGCCAAGAAGCGGAACTATTAATTTATTTGGACCCATTAATTCCTCTCCTGAAGGATTCTTGTCTCCTTCTCATCTGGTGGAGAAAGACTTAGAAATATAGAAGAAGACAAAGACAAAGACAACTAAAATATTTCATATAAAAAATTGTAAATTCATTATTTCATTTTATTTAAGAAAATAAATTAAAATTTGTAAATTTATATTTTTTCAATAACAAGTTTAAATCATTTTTTGAGCATATCGTTAAACTAAAATTATAAATATATAATGTAAATTAATTATTTTTTTCTTTTTCATAATTAAAAAAATATACACAACAATTAAAATTTAAATATATAAATATAATAAATTCCCATAATTGTAAATTTTTTTATTTGTTACACACATCTAAAAAAAATTCAAGTCTCAAGTCTTGAGCCACGCTCAAGAGCACACTCGAGAATGTGGCTCTCGACTACATTCTAAAGAGCCACTCTGTACCAATAATTTTATTATATAATATTTTAAATTTATGTTTTTGTTATTTTTTAATTATAATTTTTTTATAAAAATTGATCGAAATACTATAGGGTCAACCAACTAATAGGTTAACATGTGTAAAATAATGATCTGGGCAATGAATCGTGTGTTTCATACCCATACATGTGGCAGCAATCTCGAGATTAAGATGATATTTTTCGACTAAAAATATGTATGACTAGTTCAATAGATTAAGAAATTAGTAAGAAAACAATTACCGACTATTGATTTTGCTACTGAAAAATTTTAGTAGCTATTTAATAGGAATAACAATTTTTCTACTAAAATTCATTACTTTCCTACTGATTTGCTGTAGGTATTATGCCTCTTTCCTATAGTGTTCCCACAAGGTTACACATATTGGTGCCAACATAGAGAGACAATTATAGTAAAGCCCTCTGTAGAATCTGTTTCAAGGCCACATATGGTAGGAGACAGAATTAACTTGGATAACCCTATGCATAACATGATTCATAATGCATTTGGTGTTAATGAAACTAAGGAGTTTTATATGAGTTACTTGAAGATTGACAACAAAGTCTATAGGATGAAAAAATTTACAAAATTGTCCTTTTTTATAAGATTGTATCACATCAACTGTATGTGTGAGATAACTAACAAGGTAATGTCAATGATATTAGAGTTATTGGCAGATGCATTTGAAAATACCAAAATTCAAACTTTGTTCTATGAGGCTAAGAAAATTATCAATTCATTACAATTTTTTTATTATAAACATAGCTTTTAATCAAGGGAGTGGAGAGGGTTCCACACAAACAAACTCTTCATTCTCTTGTAATCAAGAGAATTAAGATAAGGATGATAATAATGAAGATGACTTGACTTAGGACTTATATTTATTCTGATGTATTCAGACTAGTATTATGACTTATGTTCTTGTATATTCTCACAATATTCTTCCATATGCATATTGAATTCAAATTGAATTTATTATATGAATAAAGAAATTATTTGTTAACTTTATTTGCATTTTTAATTATATTTGTTATTGAGTATATTGGACTATAATCTGAATATATCGGTTTGTAACTTATTTAGAAGAAAAATGAAGAAACAAAACAAAAAGAAATCTTTTGAAAAAATAATGGCAATTTCCACCATTTTAGTGGCGGTTAAAACTGCCACAATATCTAAATATAGTAGTGGTTTCAACATTAACCACCACTAAAAATGCAACTTTAGTGTGGTTCAAAACCAAATTGCCACTAACTGTCACTATTTAGTGGTGGTTAATCACTTGAACCGCCACTAAATATTCTAATTTAGTGGTAGTTTAGGGTAATAATAGCCACTAAATAGTGGCGGTTCATAGTCTAACCGCAATTAAATAGCCTAAATTTCTCACATATGGTGAAGGATCAGTGACGATTAAAACTGTCATAAAGTTGTCTTAGCAGTAGTTATACTTGCAGTTTCTGGGAACTACCACTAAAAAACTTGTGGCATTTGATCTAGTGGCGGTTCCTAGAACCACCACTAAACTACCAGTAAATCGGCCTTTTAACTGCCACTAAATCGTAATTTTTTTGTAGTGACTATTTGCACATTTATTAACAACTAATTAGCTACTAAATTTGACATGCAACTAAAAAGTATTTACAAAAAATTGTTTGCAAATCTTGTTGTTTCTCTCCTCTCCCAATATTATCTTGCAATTGAATGCAGTAGTAAGTGTGAGTTCCATTGAAAATAAAGGGCTTGATAGAGGGTATTGTGTTGTTGAGCCATTAATGGGGCTTGAGTAAGGTGATGCTTGAGTCCCATTGAGCTACGATAAATGGTGTTGAGTATGTCCATGCTCAAGCCTCTCCTATTTTTTATTTATTTATTTTACTTTGTCTGAATTATTTTTTGCTTTTAATGATTTTGTTTTTAATATTTTGATTATAAATAAAAATTTAACTTTGTACTCATGCACAAATAATTTATGTTTTCATGACAGTATATGCATAATTTTTTTATGCCAAATAAAAGTGTACAAATAAATTGGTAATTTTGTTTGAGCCTCAAGTATACAAATAATATGCTCCAATCTCATAAATAATACAATACATATTTTCAAATAAGAAAGCCAAGATTAATTTTTCTCCAATTCTTCTTCAAATCACATAATTATCTTCATAGATGTAGTTCATTTTTTTTAATCTATTTTTTGAAAAAACAAGAGATTAGAAATCCAGAAACATGATAAATATTTAGCATGGATAATGTTGTTAGGAAGAGAAAAAGAACAAAGTGTTGCAAAATTTACCGTCACCAACATAGTCTGAGTCGTGTCTTAAAAGACATTGTCGTTAAGGAAATTATTCCACAACTACAAAAATTATTATGCATCTATAGAATTTCCTCCAGGATTAAACAGACCATTCTGAGTATTCTCTCAAGAACTAGAACACTCAGTGCCAAAATAGTAGAAAATAAAAACATGTAACCTAGAAAGTTTGAGAGAAAAGAATGAATAGAGAAGACAACTTCTGGTTGTCTATATTTGGAAATGAGGGGGAAGAGCCTTTTATAAGCATAAAATCATAACAATAAAACACATGCATATAAAAGACTTTTAATAGAATTAACAAAATGATTACGAAATATTAAAAGCTATTAAAACTTGGCCATTAACATTAATTAAATAGTTGTTACGAAATAGTAAAAGTAATTTAAATTCTCTCATCCCCTTTTTTAAAAAACTCTTTTGAAATATCAAGCTCATCAAAACATTATTTTTCTAACAATCCCCACATATTTCAAAAAATATTTTGAAAAAACTTTTGGGTTACTTTATGAGTGTAGACGCATTAATCCAGTATCTTTATTTAGACTATGAACCTGATCTAGACCGATAAGATTTAACTCACACAGTAGTCGGTGAAGCATATAGCTTCTATGAATTAACATACTCTTAGTCATAAGATAGAGATTTTAAGAGTCACATGTCACCCCCCACAATTTCTACTATTAACGCCATTGTGCACGTTATTTAGGCTATGCGTGCCTAGTATTTATGAGAGCTCTAGAGATTTCGCCACGATCTCATGGGAGCGGCCCTACTCTACACTCATATAGGTGACTTCATTAAGTGTATCTACAATAAATACACCACCCACAATGTAGGGCTATGAAGATCATAAAGAGCTTACGTTCAACCCACCAATCAATACATTCTAGCACTTTAACACTTAACACCATAGGAAATGGATTGAGAAAATAGTACTAGTAAAATTAACAGATGACCTGTTATTACCCATATGAACCTTCTTCATGGAATCTCCAATCACGAAGGTTGGGTTCTTACCACTATTACTTTCTTATTGGCTAAAGTCTAATTCCTCTTAAAGGACGAATTTCCTTCCTACATGCATGTTTAGTCAGAGATTTGGCCAATTGACTTCGCATAATCTATCGATAGAACTCTTTGCATCTTTTAGCAAATGTTTAATTATTTTGTGTCTCAAACACAAGTTCCTATTCTTACCATTGAAAGTCTAATTTTTACAATGGTAATTGCTGCTTGGCAATCTCAATACATAAACACTGACAACATTGAACTCTTACCCAACTAAAATATTTGCTAAGAAGTTTTCTAACTACTTAGTCTTATTTTCAGTTAACTCTAGAGTACTGAATTCTGATTTTACAGTGAATCTAAAATTTTGATTGGCTGCTGTTAAAGATATCATCCCACCACCAAAGACGAGGCTTAATCACTAGTGAATTTGTCTGATCTGAATCAAAAATTTAGTTAACTTCATTGTATTCTTCTAATATAATGGGAAATCCAGTTTAAATGATAAGCCACGATACCTCTCAACTCTTTTATTGGAGTTGTGTATATATAGATACTCATCTGACACACAACGCATGATATGTCAGGCTAGGTGAAGTTCATTAAATGCAACAAATTCAACTCCATTTTTCTTGATTGAGTGTTTAAAATCATAATGAGGTTTTCACCAGTTTGTCATCTTGATGATCAAACTTTTATAAGGTTCTTGTGATAGCAAAATACCACCACCTTTCCTTATGATTTTAATCTCAAAGTCACATGTACTTTACCTATGTCTTTCATGTTAACATTAGATGTAAACAAATATTTGACTTTATGTAACATTCACGTCACACATATACACACAATTATCAATCCTTACCATCTATTATTTCCTCATATACACACATCCCTCTTATTTAAAAGAAATATTTTCACTAATTATGTAGAGAAAATATTAACAACATAATAACTAAGGTTTTAGAAATATAAATTTTGTAAAATACCCACATACGTTTAAATATTTTTAAATCTATAAGAGCAAGATTACACAACTCATATAAAATCTCATATACAACCTTATAATTATTATAGATGGGTATCAAATGCATAACATTTATGCGCATCTATTTTCATCCACCATATAATATTATTTTCAAGAAAATAATTACACATAATTATTTAGAAACTTTTCAATCTTATTTTTGTGACCAATAACTCAACAACATTGTACCTTTTTGTACAATAGAAGTGTTTTCATGTATTAACATTAGAAAATGCTAACTCCAATTTTTATATATATGGCATATCATCATCTCAATGAGATGATTTCCTCAATTTAGAAATTGACAACATATCATTATCTCAATGAGATTGTTTTCTTAATTTCCAAATTGACCTAAAATTATATGCCAATATCCACAAATATTTGGTCACAAATCCACAAAAATTATGTTCCAAAATAAAACTCTCAAAAGCTTAAGATGAAGCTATTTTGAATTTTTAAATTAAAACCTTCACATATATGTTTATTTCAAGAATTCCACATAAATAAAATTCTCAAAATAGAGAAATTTTTAAAATAGTTCACATATAAACTTTAGGAAAGTCTTTTCATATTATCAATAGTTATGTCAATAGAAATTTTTGAGATATACTCAATACTCAAATATATTAAGCCATAACAATATTAATTATTGACCATAAAACATTTTTACCAAAATTTGTATATTTTTATAACATACTTACATCCCCCACTTGTTATAAAACTAATACCCAATAAATATTTTTCTTCTTACCCCTACTATTAATAAAAATTCTCAAAAAAGATACAGATTAAAATAGTAAAACATACCTCATGATGTAGGAAGAAGAAATCACCATTGCATAAATTTACTTAATGAGCAAAAATTAATCACTTCATGATCACTCAAAATAGAACTCAAAAAATAATGAATTTTGCTCATAAAAATAATAGATAAGAATTTCACCCGGCACACATGGTATTTTGTTAATGGATCAAATTAATATGTATTTGCTCCACATAATACAAATGATATATAGATATATGCACAATCTACTTTAAAACAATTTTTCCAGACCAAATTAAAACAACTTGAAAAAAAAATATATAGATATACAAGACAATATATAACTAAAGCTAAAGTTCTGTAATAGTATACCTCATTCTAGGTATCTCATATAATGAAAATTTCTTTCTCATAAATAAAATCTCATTTTATGAGCAACAACCAAAAAAACTGTTTTTTAATAAGCTCACAAAAAATTAAAATACACATAATTGAAAATCAAATATTTATCACCTTAAATAAGGTGTCAAAGATACCATATACTTAAATTCTAAAATATCACATAAATATATATCTCATATATATTTTATTTTCACACTATCACAAACGGACACAAAGTCACGCACACGTATGTATGTAGTTGCTTCCATCCTTCTTATATGTATTTTTTTCATCATCACAATACACACACATATATATAAACAATTTAGCTCCATAAATTTTCAAAAGAGTCCGTTGGAAACATAACTAATAGGCACCAATGCACCCACATTTTATTCAGTTTTAATTTCACTTAAATGCATACATGAAGGCATGGTTATCAAGTTGGAGCTTAATTTGACAGCCCCAACGTTCATGTGTATAAAAGAGCATTAAGACCTACGGTTATAAGATTTAATATGTGCATAAAATTCCAAAGCAACGGTCATCGGTTATATAAGTGTGTATATAAAATTATGTGTTTTGGCCAAAACTATCAACGGATATAACTTTCACAGAAGCATACACACGTATATATAGTGGTTTCCTTATGTTCTTCCCGTTGGATTTTATTAGAGAAAGAAATAAAAGCATTAAGAGCTTTGTGTAGCAATTGTCAAGTGAATGAATATTGCTTTGATTGTTACGCCATCGTCATGAAAAAAATATGAATCAAAGCCAACGGAAATAGCATGAAGCAACATAAATTAGGAAGGCCAAAACTTAATGATGCGACTTTAAAATGGGAATAAATATAAATTGGTTTATTAGTAAGTAATCCACAACTGCAACGTTCTATAGCCCTTTACTAGTCCATGATTATATATGAACACATTAATACACCATTGTATCTCATATAAATCAAAATGGACACACACATAATTACTTCAATTATATATATATATATATGTGTGTGTGTGTGTGTGTGTGTGTGTGTGTGTAAAACGACACATACATGCCCCATTGAATATGTATAAAAACCGTCTCATGTAGAATAAATCAATAACATGAATCAACGTAAATTGATGGCAACGTACATATATACACAATAAAAACCTATGATTATATATATCTCATATTATATATATATATATATATAGATATATATATTAAGCCAACCTTTAAAAAACCAATTAAAACACTAAAGCATTATAGCATACCAACGGAAATCAAATTCCAAGACAAACACCATGTAACAAAAATCAACAAAGGTTGAGAAAAATAATACCACTGTCTCTTAAGAAGATAACCAAGGTATGATTGTTGTAGCGTTGGTATCATAATTTTCTTAAGATTGTTGTAAAATTTACCGTTATCAAGACATTTTGAGTCGCATCTTAAGAGACACTGTCTTTAATTTCGCGATTACAGAAATTATTCTGCATCTATAGAACTTCTTCCAGGATTAAACAGACCATTTTGAGTGTTCTCTCAAAAAATGGAACGCTCAAATGCCAGAACAACAGAAAATAAAAATATGTAACCTAGAAAGTTTGAGAGAAAATAATGAAGAGAAGACAATTTCTAATTGTTTATATTTGAAAATGAGAAGAATGAGTCTTTTATAAGCATAAAATCGTAACAGTAAAAGACATATATATAAAAAACTTTTAATAGCAATTAACAAAACAATTATGAAATATTAAAAGCTATTAAAACTTAGCTATTAATATCAATTAAATTATAGTTACAAAATATTAAAAGCCATTTAAATTTTCTTATATCTTTTTTTAAAAAACTCTTTTGAAATATCAAGCTCACCAAAACATTATTTTTCCAACACAAAGAAGAGTGAAGGAAGAAGAAAAAGTAGAGAGATTCGATGTATCCTCTCCTCTTGTTTCATTCCTTTTACCCAGAGAACAAAATGAAAAAGATTAGATAACAAACATGAAATGAAAAGAGGAAAAAATTAAGAAAGAGAGAGAAGGCGGAAAGAAGAAGATCGAAGTGTGTAGTATCCCTCAATACAAATGTCTTCTTCAAAACAAATATCAAACGAATCCTTCTCTTGGGTAAATATCAAATAGTTTCTCTTCTCATAGAAATGACTTTTTTTTTTCAAAAACCAAAATAAATAATCCTCTTGAAGTCTAATCAATTTCTTTTTTTTCTCACATAATCACTTTCAAACCAAATTACACCACCTTTGATATCAAATTTCATTATCAAAAACAAATCCTTTTCTTCTAAAATCTGAAAATCCCTTTTGCATGATAGGAACAAACACCTTTTTTGAAAAAACCCCTTGTCTAAACCGTAATTTTCTGTTCAAAGTGGGAATTTCTTTCAACAAAAATAAAAATCATTTTTTAATATTGATTCGAAATTTGTTTTTGAGCTTGTAGGTCTAAATGACCCTTTTTCCCCACTTATACCTATTTTAAATTTTCTTTTTTTAAAAAAAATCAAAGGCCCCTTTCCCTACTTTCCTTCGCATTTTTTAAGAAAAAAATGCAAATAAATAGTTTTTCCAAATAAGTTGCAAATAAATCTTCTTTCAAATTTTGTAGATTTTCTCCCAAAAACAAATACCAATTTTAGAAATAAATGAACCTCTTTTCTTCTTTTTTTTTTCTTTTCAAAATTTCCTTTTAGAAATCATCTAAAAAATAAACAAATACACTTCTTCTTCCTAAAGATTTCTTTTAGAACCGAAGCGCTTTCTTTTCTAAAAATTCTTTTGAAACACTCAAAAATATCAGCTCATCTTAAAAACAACTATTTTCCAAAATTGAACTACTCAGGCATAATTTGATCCTTATTTTTAAGGTGCATAAGACCTTAGGTTATTACCTAGGTCAAGCCTCCTTAATTTAAAACATATCTAGTTTTACATTTTAAAAGGCTGCACACACTTACACGAAACTTAGGACATTGAGAGGTGCCTAATACTTTCCTCGCTTGTTATGATTCTTGAACCCTTTAGGTTCTCGTGCCTTATCCGTCTATTAGGGTTTTATGAGTTTACCCTTAGAACAAAACTACATGGTGACTCTTCTGTTTGTTTTTCTTCCTTCCTCACTGACATGACTTGTGGGGTAGCTACACCGCCATAGATAGAGAAAGAGGTAGATAAGGTTGTGTTTTTTCAGTTTTCAGTGGTGTGTTGCCTTCTAGGAACTGAGTTTGATATTCAATACATTTAATATTTCCTTTTAGGTCTCTTTTGTCTTCTAGTTTGAGTTTACTTCTTTGTTTTTCTATATTCAATACATTTAATATTTTTTTCTAAACAAATTATCATTAATCCATTGCTTTGTTTATTATTCTTTCGTCGTTTTAAATTTTGCCGACCTTTCATGAAAGCTAAGTTGCTAGGACAGGTTGATGTAATTTCAATTACAATGTAAACCAAACTCTTCTAGTGTAGTAGGATTGTGAAGTCGTTGAAATTTCTGTGGTAAAGGAAGTAAATTAGAATGATCGTCATTTCTATGGTTGGGAGTTTCTAATTTGACCAAGTTTACAACTAGGAAAGTATTGATTCAGAAATTTTATTGGACCACAAAAGAGATAAGATTTGGAAACTTTCTAATGGTGGAATTGGCCTATAGTGCTGGAAATATAGAACCAAATAACAGCATAAATGAGCAAAATAATAAATTACTAAAAATAAAGGACATTATTGTGGTTCGGCTTTTAGCCTACATCTATGAGCAAATGTGACAAAAACATTTTCATATGGAGAACAAATGGAGAATACAAAATTGATTGGAATATACTTAAAACCTATACTCCAAATACATTAAAAAAAATCTCACAATATTTTTCTCCCCGATGTATAGATTAACACTCAATTAGCAGCACCTCATAATTGCATATGTTGCCTTGCTTTTCTTTCTCTTCTTCTCTTCCCTATATATAACCAACGTCTTGCAAGAACATTTATAAGCATGCAACAGACAAATTAAATATCAAATTTTCACATGTAATAGTAATATATTAGACTAATGTTCTCAAAATAACTATATTCAAAATGTTGCAAGGTGACAAAGTCCTTGTGCAATAAATAAAACTTGTCTTCTAGAAATTAATGAATCCACCAATGTACTATTCAAGCCACGACATGTAGAGATAATTATTTGTCAATATAATATTGATGTAAAGTTATTCTAACTTGATAAGTTCATAATTTTATGAAGGATTTTACAAGACAACACAAAATTGCAAAACAACAAAGTTTCAATTTAGTTTTGTACAAGTCAAAACTTACACTTCATACAAGGACAATTAGCTTATAAAACAAAATAAAACAAGCAAGAGATACCGGTATACACATATATACCCAAATTACTTGAGGAATTCAAAGTTTCATGAGTTGTCCAAGTGTGAGAGTGTGGAAGTCATAAATTAGATGTGATTTTGGCATCAAAAGCTCATTAGATACTTGTTCCATGGTTGGACGAGTTCGTGGATTCTCACTCAAGCAAGCAAACGCTATTTTTGCAATTGAAATCACCCCCTCAACAACTGGTTTTGTGGGATAAGGAAGTCGATGATCTAAAACATCCTTCAATAGCAAATTATAGGCTGTTGATGTCCCTGACAATGAAGAAATAAACTCTCCTGGATGTTCCCCCATAATGATTTCCAATGTCAATACCCCAAAACTATAAACATCACATTTCTCATTCACCTTCATAATGTAAGCGATCTCTGTATCATATCACAATTTTCAAGAGATAGTTATTAAGCACATAAAGCAAGCATTGCAGTGAAATTATTAGTTTTTAACCAAAGTATACGATTTTTTAAGAAAAACAAAAGGAGTCTAACCTGGAGCAGCATAGCCAAAAGTGCCAGCAAATAAGGTCATATTATTTGAATCAGGCTTTAAGAACTTAGTTGTTCCAAAGTCAATGATACGAGCTTCTTGACATTTAGAATCTAAAAGAATATTTTTACTTGAAATGTCGCGATGAACTATGGGGAGTGAGCAGCCATGATGCATATAGAATAATGCATTAGCCACACCTTTTACAATGTTCACCCTCTTGTTCCAATCAAACTCAGTTGCTTGATTTTCATTCTTTAGTATATTATTCAAGCTGCCACCTTCCAAGAACTCATAAACCAAAAAAGAGAATTGTGAATTTGAACAAAACCCATATAACTTTACAATATTACGATGTTTGATTTGTGTCAAAGCTTCAATCTCACTTGAGAGAACTTTTAGGTTGGTGATTTCTCCATCTGGCATAGAATGAAGCTTCTTCACAGCAATGACCTCTCCTGTGGGTAACGTAGCCTTATAAACATTTCCTTGGCCTCCCTTCCCAATTAGATATTTGTCATTAAACACTTCTGTGGCATCAATGATATTTTCATACAATATTTCCCTTTCTGAATTCCATATGAAAAAAGGATCTTGAATTTGTCCCTCTTCATCTTGGTTTTTTCTTCCTCTTACATATTGACAAACAATGAATACAACTCCAACCACAAGTATTAATGCACCCAAAGTGAGGAATACTTCTAGAAGCATTGATTTTTTTCTCTTATCATTTTTTAGTGCATTACAAGAAACTAACCCAATGATTTCACCGCACAAGCCTTTATTATTCTCCAGCTTTTCAAGTGAAATATTCTGAAATACTGTACTGTTTGGAAGGGCACCCTCTAATTGGTTGTACGATATATCAATAATAGACACAGACGATCCAGCAAAACTAGATGGAATGAAGCCAAAAAGATTGTTATGTGAGAGGATCAATGTTTTCAAGTTTTTCAATTCTCCTAGTGTTTCTGGTATTGTACCCTTCAATGAATTCCAGCTAAGGTCAAGAACTTCAAGTAATCGAAGTTGCCAAAGTTCATTGGAAATGATCTTTTCAAATGTATTTTTGCTCAAATTCAAGAACATCAAATTACGCAATTCTCCGATCTCTTTTGGGACTATGCCACTTAAACTATTTCCTGACAACTCCAATTGCTCAAGGTTCATCAACCATCTGATTTCTATGGGAATGTTGCCTGACAGTTGATTATCGCTAAGTGAGACATGAACTAATGAGGTCACCTCCCCAGGAATTTCTTCTATTAAAATGCTGCCGCTAAGTTTGTTCTTAAACAATAAAAGGGAGGTGAGCTTTGTCAAATTCCATATTGTGGCAGGAAGAGATCCACAAAGTTTGTTCTCAGACAAGTCAAGAGTATTCAAGTTGACCAAGTTTCCTATGGAGGTAGGAATTGATCCAGAAAGTCCATTTCCTGACAAGACCAATGAACTGAGATTTGTAAAGTTTCCTATGAATCGTGGGAATGGCCCATTGAAGCTATTATGACTCAAACTAAGACGGGTGACAGAGTAAAGCTTCCCAAGTTCATCAGGAATGAGACCGGTGAAATTGTTAAGATCAAGCAAAAGTTGTTCCAACTTTGTCAGATTTCCAATTGTAGAAGGAATACCAACTAAGCGAACATTTGTACTTAGATCAAGTTGCAAGAGATTACTCAGCATTCCAATTTCTCGAGGAATGGAACCGGAAAGGACATTATCTCTGAGCAATAGATTTGTCAAATTCCTCAAGTTCCCAATTTCCTTGGGAATTGACCCATGAAGACCACAAGAGCTAATATTAAGCTCATTTAAGGTGCTCAATGCCCCTATTTCTTGAGGGATATGATCATCGAAATCATTATTGGCCATATTCAACTTGAAAATACTGGATAAGTTGCCAATGTCGTTGGGAATCTTTCCAGACAAGAAGTTGTCACTTATATCTAAAATACAGAGGTTAGGAAAAGATGAGAAGCTGAGACTGTAAAGAGTACCTTCAAGGAGAAAACTTGCGAGATTTATGGTGGAGATGGACATGGATCCATCACATTTAATTCCTTTCCATTGTTCGCAAGGATGTGAACGATTCCAAGAAAACAAGATCTTTTGGCTTTGGGGATTAAGGCTGGCTTTCCACGTCAACAGAGCATTTGCTTCACTATATTTTGGTGCGTTAGATGCAAAAGAGCCAACTTGGAAGGAAGAGAGGCTTATAGAGGCACAAAAGCAAAGACAGAGAATTGCCCAAAATGCTTGAAGCTGAACGGATTTGGCCTTTCCAAGCCTGGTTGCCATGGTTTTGTGATTACTTGGAATTTTTCAGATGACTGAATTGCGGTGTTATGAGAACAAGGTTCCTTAACACACCTATTTCTTAAATGCTATAGAAAAGAGAGATTGAAGCACGAAGTGGTGTACGAAGGACTGTACCTCTCGTACTAGCATTCTATGCTTGAAGTATATTTAACACAATACTGACTATTTCAAGTGGTTAGACAATTATTGTTCTCAATTATGTTTGAAGTTTAATTCTTGTAAATATATTAAAAAAGATAATACCAAAAGAATTTTGACACTTTTACATAATTTGACATGACTCGAAATAAATTAATCAGATTTTAATAAAATTTACAAAAAAAAAAAGAAATACAAAAAGAAAGAGTCAAAATATATCGATGGGGGGTGTCTTTGTCATGTAGAGTACGACCTCCCACTACTTTTCTAAGTTTACTTTGTGTCACGGGTCTTATAAATGTGAAATCTTTAATTGACCTAGTAAAGTCGATGCAATCGTTGATGTACGATGGAGCTTTCTTTCTTTGTATTATTATTAACGGAGAAATATATAAATTGGTCTCTAATAAAAATAGATGTATTTTTTATCGTTTAACTTCTAAAATTTTAGTATCAAATAAATTAATTTTTATAAGTTACAAGGTCAGTATAAATTAGTTCTTTTATAGGCTTATTTGTATATTTATTATTTATTTTTGAGAGACTAACTAAATAATGGTGTGTTATTAGTTTATAATATTCAATGACTAAATTTTATAGATTTAAATTTTTAAAAACTAAATAATTAGTTTATATTCATACATATATATATATATTTAAAGTCTAAATAAATAATATAGTGATTATTATTATTATTATTATTATTATTATTATTATTATTATTATTATTATTACACAATGGAGTTTTCGCTATAACGAAACATTATAGATTTCAAAATCACGTACTTAAAAGGAAAAACATTGACTAGTTTGTTGTCATTGAGAAAGTTATTTGTAGACTCTACCATTTATTGCCCGGGAATAGCGAAACCTATCGTGGATAATGAAATAGATTTAAATGATTATTCTTTTTAACTTTCGTCTTGTCATGTCAAATGCATTGCTTTTTTTTTTTCTTTTACCTCATGAAATGCTTTTTTGTTTGTTCCTCAAGAAACGCTGGTAAATTCTTTCCACTCTGAATCATGAAGTGGCGTAGGAGACATTGGTTTTGATATAGCTCAAAAGTTTGTTTACAATTTATTGACAAAAATATATGTTATGTCTTTATTATTTATCTTGATTTTTATTTTTTTTTATAATTTTTTTGAGTCAAATATGTTTTATATATTTTAATTTTTTTAAATATATTTTTTTTTAAACATCATAAAAAAATAATGAAATTTCGTGTTTTTACTGACAAAGTTGTCCATGTGGCAAATATCATTTATCGCGTCCAGAAATTTTACGTCACCTGACTTATCCAATTATATGGCAATACATGGCATGCACTTTTTTAAGAGGAAAAATTAGCAAAGTATAGGTGTAAGAATCCGAACCTAGCCCTCCATTGAAGAAGAAGATATAATCAACCACTGAGCCACTGATGTATATTTAACACATATATGCACAATTTAATATATATATATATATATATATATATATGAACATTTAGAAATCCACTTAATAAAAATCCACTTTAATTAAATTTTATATAATATCAAATCTTATATCATAAAATAATTTTAATATGCATAGCATATTGTTATAATTATTTTTTAAAATAAAGTAGATTTTTATTAAGTATAAATAATTATTAAATTTATATTATAAAATTTGTTATTAAATTTTTTAAATTTTTATATAATTTAAAATAAGTTATGTAAAATAATAGCATATTCTCTATATATAAGATTTGTTATTGTTTTATAACATATAATAATTAGTGTATATTGTTTTGAATTTTGAATATAATACCAAATGTTTTATATATATTAAATTATACATATATATATTAAATATGCAAGAGTGACTCAATGGTTAAATGTGTTTGTTTTCTTCTATGGAGGGTTGAGTTCGAATATGCACTTTCTGATTTTTCCTCTTAAAAAGTGCATGTTACGTGTCGCCATATAATTGATACGTCAGGTGACGTGGAATTCTTTCACCTGGCAAGTGATATGGCATATGGCATTTGTCACGTGGGCAACCCAATCAGCAAGTGATCTATAATTCTGTTATTTTTTTACGGTATTAAAAGAAGGCATATTTGAAAACAATTAAAATATATCGGATATATTTGACCAAAAAAATTAGGGACATAATTAAAAATTAAGGTAAACATTAGAGACATGACATATACTTTTGCCAAATTTATTTAACTAGTTTATAAGCTTGTTTGATCAAAATAGATGTGTTTAGTAAACAAGCTTATAGCTTATTTTGAAAGTCTAATTTGAGTAGATTATAGTTTATAACTTATAGGCGTGGCTTTTATATTTTTCTACCTCATTTTCCTTTGCTATTTTATTAAATTCCTATTCTATCTTTATATGTCATATATATCATCTTTGTTGGTTATTCCCACTTTCGTTCTTACCCCGTCGGTCGTCTTCTTCGTCGTCTGTCATCGTCATCCACGTCATCATTGCTTCGATTCCCTTCTTATATATATATATATATATATATATATAATTGTATATAAAATGATTTAAATTAATTTAATTAAAAATAAAAAATAATATGTTTATTTTGTACTATGTTGAGATTACAAAATATCATATAATTATGTCATTTAATGTCATTTTACATCTAACAACTAATTCAATATTTACTTTAATTTTATCAAACACTTTTAATTTAATAAGCTAGCTTAACAATTTTCAAATTTTCAACTAAAAATTAGCTTTTAAGCTTTCAATTAGCTTATCGGCTATTTTTACCATACTTTGTTTGACAAGTCAAATAAGTTAGCTTATAGTTTATTTGACTAGCTTATAAACTTGTTTGATCAAAATAGAAGCGTTTGGTAAACAAACTTATTTGAGTAGCTTTTATCAAATGTTACTTTAAATAGCTTATAACTTTTATCATTACAAGAATTACCACTATTACCGATGGCAAAATTAGAAGAAAAGAGGAGAATTTCAGTAAGATATACTTATTTCCTATTAATTTCCTACTAAAAAGTTTTAGTAGGTAAATCAACAATAGGTAATTATTTTTCGACTAACTTCCTACTGAAAAAAAAAATTCTACTGAACTTTTGTTACTGATTTTCAATAGAAAATTTACATCCAAAAACCCACATCAACGCGCCATGTGTACCTGTCGAGCTACCTATATAACATTTGGATCATTTGAGTGGTTCGACATCTCTCTTGACCAATCCCTCAAATGTCACCAAATGTGTTATATTTTTGCAATTAATAAATTTTTATATTAAAAACATTTATGTTTTTATTAATAAATAAAAAATGTTATGTTTTATATCAATAAATTTTATGTATAAGTTGTAAATAAATTATAAATTTAATTTCAACAACAATTTAAGTAAATTTGATGATAACAAAATTTTTATTTTACAGGATATAATGAATATAATCTTATTATTATGAAAAAAGAAAAGAAATTTACATATTTTCATTATGTCAAATATTTATTTTCCAGTGTAATATGAAAATGAATATAATTTTATTAATATAGAAATTTACACATTTTTTATGTCAAATTTTTATTTTCCAGTGTAATAAGAAAATGAATATAATCTTATTATTATAGAAATTTATAGATTTTTATATGAAATAATATTCATCTCAGCACTTGGTCATTTTTTATGTCAAATAATTTTTTTTTCGTCATCTTGTATAATGTTGATGTTGTACGCTACTCTACTGAAGACTAAGTCCCCTATACAAACATAAATCAAAGGAATTAAAAATCTTAACTAAAAATGAAGAAAATGAAGAATAATATATTGAAAATAATATTTGAAGAATTTAAATTTATTACCAGCGGTATTGAGAAAGAAATTAATTTAATGTGTCATTCTCTACAATGTAAAAAGAAAGGATTTTTTTTTTTGCAATATCAAAAGGGTAAGATGATATAAAAAGAAAGAACAGGTAGAAAAAGAGAAGAATATATTTTTTTTATTTTACCTACTAAAGACAAAAAAGAACTGGCAGAAGAAAATCGCACTAGAAAAAAAAAAAGAACTGAACTGGCATAAGAAAAGAAGAAGAAATAAAAGAGAAGAAAAAAGAAGAGAAAAAGAAGCTCAGAAGAATAATTTGTATGATAGAAAGAAAATAAGAGAAGACAAAAGAATAACAGAAGAAAAGAAAAGGAAAAACGAGTCTGAGAGGAGAAAAATTTGTATGTAGTTAAAGAGAGAATTATTTTATAATACGAGAAAATAAATATTTTGAATTTCACTGAAAAAATTTGTGAAAGTGCACCAAAATTTTTCAAAACTTCGCGTATGAAAATTTTCACAAATTTTCGCCTCAAATTTGCAACATTTTCACGCTAGATTTTTCACAAGAAAAAGCTATTCTATTTAATTTTTAATATACAATTAAAATTGTTATTAGTTAAATAGATAATTATAGTATGATTTTCATTATTTATCAATAAATATGATTATATCATATTGAAAATAATAATAGTGTGTGATTAATTGTGTGGCTCTACTATTTCCAAGTCGAGCCACACGATTCACGATATATAACTATTATTATTGAAAACATTTATTAATAAAGAGAATACTTTTTTATTATTTTAAAAAAAACTTTTGTATATTTGTATAGATCACTGTTGATATTTGATATTCTTGATATAAATTTTTATAAATTTTATATTATACTTAAATATATTAATAAGCATAATTATATTAAATATTAAAATATATTTATAAATAAATATAACTAAAACTAAATTGTATTTAGATATATTAAACAAGATTTTTTGAAAAAAAAATTTTGGTGACAAAATCTGTGTCAAGCAACATTGTTGCTCGACAAAGGGTGTGTTGAGCAACATGCTCCACATATATGTGTGTGTATATATATATATATTATTTTATTATATAATATATATTTATATGTTTTATTATATAATATATATTTATATATTTTATTGTATAATATTATATTTTATATATAAGATATTTTTCTATTATTAATAAACAAATGAATAGTTTGAATTTTACTGAAAAAATTTGCAAAAAATGCACCAAAATTTTTTCAAGAATTTGCGCATGAAACTTTTCACAAATTCCCACCTCAAAATTACAATAGTTTTGTCCCTTATTCAGATATTTCACAAGCAGAAGCTAATCTATTTAAATTTTTATTTATAAATAAAATTGTTATTAGTTAAATAGATAATTATTGTATATTTTTTATTATTAATTAATGAATATGATTTTATCACGTTGAAAATAATACTAAAGAACTGTCGAAAGCCACAAAATTCAAGGCACAACATTATTATTTCAAAATATTTATTAATAAAAAATACTGTATATATATATATATTTGTTATTTTGAAAAAAAAAAACTTTTATATATCTGTATAAATCACATTTGATATTTTATATTATTGAAATAAGTTTGTATAAAATTTATACTATACTTAAATATATTAATAAGCGTAATTGTATTAAATATATTTATAAATAAGTATGACTATAAATTATATTTAAATATATTAAACAAGATTTGGCAAAAAAGGTTTTTAGTGCGATTAAAATAGAAAAAAAAAGAGAAAAAAAGCATGGAAGGTGTGTCTCGAGCAACATGCTCCACACACACACACACACACACACAGATATATATATATATATATATATATTATCTATATTATATATATGTGTGGTATGAAATGGGTATGACCAACTACTCACAATTCCTGTTTTTTTAAATAAGTAGGATCAATGAAAATAAAAAAAATTGTGAATAAGAAAAAGAAAAAAATTGTTAAATAAAGATAAATTGGATATATGAAATTGTGGCGCAAAATGAATATTTTAAAGTTCCAAGAAAATTGCTTTCAAACTATCAAAGAATTTATGCGAAAAAGTTTTGATAACAAAATCATCCAAAAGACTCGCACGAAGAATTATTATTCATTTCTTCTCTAGCCAATCAAGAAACTTCAAATAAATAAAATTGTTATAAGTAAATAGATAACAAATTTTTCAGAATATATGAAATTTAATTTATTATTGATGAATGGTTGATTATTTTTTGTATAATTTTAAAAAAGTGATTATTTCTATTTTAAATTATTTGCTTAGAAAGTGTTTATAGTTTAAAAGTATTTTTGTTATTGAAAATTTATAAATTAAAACAAGAGTATTTTATAATTGTATATGTAAATTGTATTAAATATTTAAATATATTTATAAATGAGCACGTACATAATTCATGGATCAGCTAAAAGTATCTTAATGTAATACAAACAAATTATAAAAAAATTGTATAATATAGATTTCTAATCTTTCACATTATCCTAATCATCTTCCTCATCCTCGTCTGTTGTTTGCAATATCTGATTGATATACTTTTGTGTTCCCTCGATCACTTGATCTTGCATGAAATCCATGTTGAGGTTGATAGGGGTGATAAGTGTTGTGAAAATAGCCTTTTAAAAACTTTGTATTTCAAAATATCTTTTTAATTTATTTTTTATAGCTTACCTGAACAGAGGCAAATTTTATTATTATGAAATTAATTTGGATTAATGTCAGAAAATTAAGCGCTGACAGTTTTGTTTTATTTATTTTAAATATAATTAAATATTATGAAACTACCCATTAATTTTCTGAAACTGCCCATTAATTTTTGAAACTGTCCATTAATTTTTGAAACCAAATTTTAATTGTATTAAAATTTTTGTCTGCTTCATTAATGTTCAGCAGCTATAAAAGTAGGACTCATTCCTCTCATTTTTCACACTCACACAACAAACTGTTGTGCTCTTCTCTCTTCCCTCTCTCAAACTCTTTGGGTTATGCTCTTCAAAATTTCTGCTGTTCTGTGGCCTGAGAACCTTTCTCAGAAGAATCTGTTTAATGCTGGAGGGAGTTCTGTAGACACAGATTTTTAGCTGTGGTCGCGAAATAAATTCCTTAAGGACAGTGTCTATTATAAAGATGCGACTCATATTATTTTCATGTTGGTATCCAAGTTTTACAACAATCTTAAGAAATTTATGAAAACCAATGCTTCTGCTGCTGCCGGGACTACTGTTCCAATTGACACAGAAGTAATATCATATTATTTGTTTTAATATTACTATAAGGATGAAGTTCATGTTGGAATATTATTATAAATATTAATTAAAAGATAATTATAATTAGCATTTTTATTGTTTTCGCTGGAATTAAAGGTTGCCTTAATATATATATATATATATATATATAAATGGTGATATAATAATCATTATTTCTCATGCATGGACATTGGAATCATAACTGAGCTGTTACAAATTTGATGATATTTCACATTAAATTGATTACACTTAATTTATTTGGAATTAATGCCATGATGACACATGAGTTCTTTATATTGGTTAACGTTAGAATAAATTTATTTACAATCAAAGATCTTTATTATTGTTTTCATAGTGTCCAACGTACAGCTGTATATATATAATGTATGAATTGGAGTAAAAAACATTTATATACTTTAAAAGGTGCAATTAGTCTTACGTTGCAATTTTATGATGATATTATTTTATGATTGTGATTCCTGGTGCTTTATGTGTTCATTCAATTGGTTAAAAACCGTGGGGCCATTGGTGACTTTATATGTGAGGTTTTGAGTAAGAGAAAGCAGAGAAGAATGAGTTTCGAAATTGCACCAAGGTACTGTGATCAATTTCGGTTTAAGGTGAATTTAATTTCTTGCTAACTTCTTTTTGATTCAAAGTTTGAGATAGCCATGGATGGCATAATTAACATTATATTTAAAAGCATGAGAGAGTGGGAAGCGTTTTATTACATATATGTTGAAGCACTCTGGTTGAATAATCAGAGCAACAATTTAATTTGTTAAATTAAATTTGTCAATATATATAAATATATATCTGTGTGTGTGAATTTGTATATATCCGTTGGTCCTTTACAACATATTTATGTGCTGTAAGCGTGATATATGTGTACGGGTGTATCTGTATATAATATACATAAATGTGTATAGTGTGTATTATATATTTATGTATGTGTACAAGTGTCATATATGAGTCATATATATATGGGTCTGATATGCATATGGTGTGTGCACATATCACAGCGTATATTATAAATACACATATATATAGATATATATTGGATATTATTGTTATTGTTTTATATATATATATATATATATAAACATTGTCCCAATTTTTTTGAGATTTGATATATATATATCTATCAGTAAGGGCATATGAATTTTATGCTATATATAGATATACATGTATGAATATGTGCATGAGATTTTGAAATATATGATATGAAAGCTATATGAAATCTAATTATGCTTTGGGAAAATGCATAAATTTCTTAGAGAATATACGTATAAATATATTTTGAGCTTTGAGAAATTTCATATAAAAGAGTCTTATATGAATATTATATTTTAGGTGAAAGAAATTGTCGATTTCTTGAAAATGCCACTATAACCATCAATGTGGGGGTTATAGAATTTTATAAATTAGAAATGTTTTCACCTAAATTATTATATTGTTATAATGATATTGTGGTTTAATAGAAATTATGGGTTTATTATATTTGTGTATTGAGTATGTCCCATAAATTTCTATTGACATAACTATTGATAATATGAAAAGGCTTTCTTAAAGCTCACATGTGAACTATTTTAAAATTTCTCTATTTTGAGAATTTTATTTACGTGGAGTTCTTGAAATTAACATATGTGTGAAGGTTTTAATTTAAGAATTCAAAATAGCTTCATCTTAAACTTTTGAGATTTTTATTTTGGAACATAATTTTTTGTGGATTTGTGACCAAATTTGAAGATATTGGCATATAAATTTTGGGCCAATTTGAAAATTAAGAATATCATCTCTTTGAGATGATGATACGCTGTCAATTTCCAAGTTGAGGAAACCATCTCATTGAAATGATGATATGCCATATATATATATATATATATATATATATATTGGAATTAGCATTTTCTAATTCCAATCCATGATAACTCTTTAATTGTACATAGAGGTACAATGTTATTGAGTTATTGGTTACAAATGAGATTGAAAAGTTTCAAAATAATTCTGTGAAATTGTTCTCTTGAAAAATAATATTATATGATGGATGAATTTAGATGCGTATATATATTATGCGTTTGATGCCAATCTATAATAATTATAAAATTTTGTATAAGGTTTTATATGAGTTATGTAATTATACTCTTATAGATTTAAAAATGTGGGGGTATTTTGCAAAGTTTATGTTACATGACTATGAGAAAAATAAATTAACTATAAAATATTAGTTATTATGTTGTTAATAGTTTCTCTTTGTGATTAGTGAAAATATCTCTTAGTTAAAGATGGATGTGTATATATGTGGAAGTAATAGATGGTAAGGATGAATATTTGTTTGTATATGTGTGACATAGATGTTACATAACGTCAAATATTCCTTTACGTCTAGTGTTGACATGAAAGACATGGGTGAATTAAAAGTGATTTTGGGATTAAAACCATAAGGAAAGGTGATAGTATTTTACTATCACAAGAATGTTATGTTCAAAGTTATCTTAAAAGTTTGATCATCAAGATGACAAACTGGTAAAAAACTCCTTATGATTTTAACACTCAGTCAAGGAAAACAAAGGAGAGTCTCTATTGTATTTAATAAACTTTACCTAGCCTGACATATCATGTGTTATGTGTCAGATGAGTGTCTATATGTACACAATTCTAATAAAATAGTTGAGAGGTATCGTAATTTACAATATCATATAAAGTGGATTTCTCATTGTATTAGTAAAATACAATGATGTTAACTAAATCTTTGATTCAGATGAGACGAAGTTCACTAGTGGTTAAAACCTCACCTTTGGTGGTGGTGGGATGTTATTTTGGAGAAAGCAACCATACAAATTTATAGGTTCACTATAAAATTAAAGTTTAGTGCTCTGGAGTTAGCTGAAAATAAGACTAAGTGATAGAAAAACTACTTAGCAAATTTTTTAATTGGGTAAAAGCCCAATGATGTTAGTGTCTATGTTTTGTGATTGCCAAATGCAATAGCCATTGTAAAGAACAACTTTCAATGGTAAGAGTAGACACTTGTGTTGAGATACAAAGTTATCAAGCAATTGCTAAAATATGAAATTTGAAGTATACTGATCAGTTTTATAAAGTCAAAAGTGAATTTGGCCAATTCATTGACTAAACATGCATGTAAGAAGGAAATTAGTCCTTCACACATCGAGGGGAATTGGACTTAAGCCAATATGAAATTAACAGCGGGGGGAACCCAACCTTTGTGATTGGAGATCCCATGAAGAAGGTTCATATAGGTAATAACAAGTCTTCTGTTAATTCTGCTAGCACTATATTCTCAGTCCGTTTCCTATGGTGTTAAGTGTGAAAGTGCTAGAATGCATTGACTTGTGGGTTGAGCATAAACTCTTTATGATCTTCATAGCCCTACATTGAGGGTGGTGTATTCATTGCAGATACACTTGATGAAGTTACCTATATGAGTGTAGAGTGGGGCCGCTCCCATGAGATTGTGGCGAAGTCTCTAGAGCACTCATGAATTCCAGGCACGCGCACGGCCGAAATAACGCGCACAACAGCGTTAACAGCAGAAATATGGGGGGGTGAGATGCGACTCTTAAGGTCACTATCTTACGACTAAAAGTATGTTAGTTCATATAAGCTATATGCTTCACTGACTACTCTGTAAGATAAATCTTATCGGTCTAAGTCTGGTTCATAGTCTAAAAAGAGACACTAGATTAATGCGTCTACACCCATATATGTAACCCAAAAGTTTTTTGAAATATCTTTTGAAATATGTGGGGGATTATTGTGAAAATAGCCTTTTAAAAGCTTTGTTTTTCAAAATATCTTTTTAATTTATTTTTTATAGCTTACCTGAACAGAGGCAAATTTTATTATTATGAAATTAATTTGGATTAATGTCAAAAAATTAAGGGCTAACAGTTTTGTTTTATTTGTTTTAAATAAAATTAAATATTATGAAACTGCCCATTAATTTTTGAAACCGAATTTTAATTGTATTAAAATTTTTTTCTGCCTCATTAATGTTCAGCAGCTATAAAAGGAGGACTCATTCCCCTCATTTTTCACATTCACACAATAAACTGTTGTGCTCTTCTCTCTTCCCTCTCTCAAACTCTTTGGGTTACGCTCTTCAAAATTTCTGCTGTTCTGTGGCCTAAGAACCTTTATCAAAAGAATCTGTTTAATCTTGGAGGGAGTTCTGTAGACGCAGATTTTTAGCTGTGGTCATGCATAAAGAAAAAAAAAATATGGTCAATAACATATTTAATACTATTATGGACATCTAAGGGAAGACGAAGGATAACCGTAAGATAATGATGAATCTTAAAGTGTACTGCAGGCGTTGTAATTTAGAGTTACAAGAATTAAGCAACGACAGAATGATCAAGCCAAAGGCTAAATTTGTATTTACACTAGAGCAAAGAAGGGTCATATGCGAGTGGATGAAATGTTTTAAAATGTCTGATAGATATTCTTCAAATCTGTTAAGATATGTTTCCTGAAGGACGAAAAGTTATTAGGACTGAAGAGCTATGATAGTCATATTTTCATGGAATGTTTGTTGCCCATCGCTTTCAATACATTGCTTAAGCAAGTTTAGAAGTCTATCACTGAGATAAGTCAATTTTTTAAGAGATTTGTGTTCATAAAAGTTGAGAGTGGACAAACTAACCCCAATGAAGCATGACCTTCTTATCATCCTTTGCAAGCAAGAAAGAATCATTTTCTTTGGGATTTTTTGATTCAATAGAACATCTACTTGTGAGACTTGAGTTAGTGGACCAGTTCAATATCGATAGATGTATCATTTTAAGAGGTATTCAATCATTAATTACTATTATTTATCTCTATTATTTTAATTTCTATTGATTCAATACTCACAAACTACTTCATTTGACTTTAAAGGTTTTTAAACAAAATTAAAAGAAACACTGAAGAATAAATCTCAAGTGCAAGCTTCTATTTGCAAAGCATACTTGGCACAAAAGACATCGTACTTATGCTCTTACTACTTTGAATCACACATATATTCTGTAAGAACAATAGTTGGTTGGAATGCCTGTATATATATATATATATATCATAACAATTTTTTGTAACAAACTTTTTTAAAAGACAAATATGTTCACTTTATAATTTAAAATATTTTAGTCAATTTTTTTTCAGAATATTATTATATAATGAATGTAATTACTATTTAAATTAAACAATAATAATTTTTGAATTTTTAACTTTTTAAAGATAATTTAAAAAATATTTAATTTATTCAAATAACAAAATTTATTTAAATTATATAACTATTTTGGGTTTATATTTGTGTAACCTTGTAACTCAATAATTTTTTTATGTAAGAAAAATTAATATAATTAAGCTTTTTTATATTAAAAAAATAATATATTCAAATAACAAATAATTTTTATTTTAATACTCTTAATGTAAAAGATTTCAAATTATAATGTCTATATACTTTTGCTCATTTTGAGTATCTTTCAAGTGGTGCACTACTTACGTAATAATATCATAGAAGTATTGATGATAAGTAACTTTGAAATAATAATTGACATATTTTTTCTTAAGTTCACTTTGTAATTTAAAATATTTGTGTCATTTTTTATTTAATAGTTTACAATTTATTGTGTAAAAATATTTGGCATTAAAAGCATTAAAATTATTGAGAGATAAAACCTTGTTACCACCACAGTGAACTCAAGTAAGTGATAACATACTACAATAAAGTCTTGCCAGCATGCATCACAAGCAAGGCGGGAACGAACTTCTCCTAATAGAAAAATCTTTATTAGTGACTAAATGAAATTTTTAAAAACAAAAGTGCGAAAAAAAAAGTCTAATTAACACAACACTTAGGATGGGACCGATCATTTCCCAAGTATGTTAGGTGATGAGGTTGAGGAAAAAGAGTCAATGATGCCAATATTGACCTCTACCTCGTAGCAATATTCGACCATTTATGGATCCAACGACTTCAACTGTGTGAGATGTTGTGGATCAAGCACCAGGTACTTTGAGATTGTGGAAAAGACCTTCGAGGGTGTGAGCTTAGAAAAGACAATAGTAGATTTTTAGATGACCGTGTTTTGACTCTTTCTAGATGACTTTGTTTGAAAGAATTGTACTTAAAACTAATGTACCAATTCCTAGACACAGCCATACACGTTTGGCAGGAAGGAACTAGTAATCATGATAATATGTTCATCATAATGTCTTAATGAAAGTACTTATTTTCAAATGAGGAGGCTCCATGATTCTTAAAATAGGCAAGTGAGAGAATGGTGCTATGAGTGAGAGGGTGAGAATTCGGCATGGGTATCAAGGTTTGTAGAAGTAGTCATTTATAGAGGGTGTGGAGGTGGTGATAACATGAAATATATTAAAATAAACTAAAATAATATAAAATATTTACATTGATGGTATAATGATTATGCTGAGTATCTAGCATAAGTATTAATCCATGGTTGGGTGGAAAACTCACTCATATACAACCATCAACTCTTAAGTTCGAATCCTGGACATTAAATATCATTTTTCAAGTAAAATGTTGACTGTTGGTTCATGTCACTACGATGCAAAATCGCCCAGAATTGAATTCATACCAATCTTGAGGTATAGTGATTCCCAGGTCGTATTCACTCAAGGAGCCTCACTTCTAACTACTAATTAGTTGTTCTCAACACTAACTACATTGATTAAGACCTAATTAACATGGAGGGAGGGGGTTTTTGCTGTTAAGACAGAAACACAAAACAGAAGCAAAACATAACAAAACCAGTAAACAACAACAGTAAATCAACAGCAACACTGGAGGAGATGATGTAACCAGCCACTATGATTTATGGAAGTGCAACTATCACTACTTAAACTCATTGATTTAGTCTTATTCTCATTTCACCAGTTGGTTTTTATGAAAAAAATCCTAGAGGAACTTCCAGAAATCATAATGCTTCTAAGTATAATCAAGAAAAACTTCATTAACTATAGCTAGATGCAACTTCAAAAGACCTAAACGAAATCAATTTAAATATTATCTAACTAGCCATTTCGTTTTTACTCACTTTTCCAATTAGTTAAGTAAGGTTATATCTCAAATACAAATCAGTTTATGGCTCTATAAGTTCATATCAAAATTTATAATCAGCATAAACAGCAAATGCAGAACATAAAATGAAAATGAGATGAAATGGAGAATAAAACACTTATCTTGCATTGAAAGTTCAAGCTACAAAATTACAAAGTCCTAGTGACTGATTACAATAGAAGTTTAGCTCTCCATGAGAGCAAAACCAGAAGAAGAGTAGACAAAAAGGCAGAGAGAAGAAGACCTACAAAATTCTAAGTTACAAAAACTGAATGAATAATGTTCTGCCTTCCAAAAACTAATGCCTACATGCCCTTAGAATATTCTACCCTAGATGCCCTTCAAATTGACTTTCAAAAGCCTGAAGAGGTAGCCAGCAAACCAGCATCAGAAATATAGAATAGGCACAGCAGAAGAGTCTTTTATCCATATAGAAAGTTTGTTGCCATTTTCAGCATAGTTTGGAAAAGATGCAAAAGCTAAACTGCATGCAAAAGGGTTGAAAATTCTGAGACAAGGGCCCACACGTCCATGTCTCCAAGTTAGCAGAAAAGAGGTGTCTAGTCAGCATCCTACTCATTAGAAAAGTGTTACATCAACGTCCATGTCAGTAGGAGTGCTATGTCAACGCCGCATCATCAAAAAATCTCCAATATTAATTTTTACAAAGTACACAAGATGAATTAAATTGAGTCTTTTATAATTTAAGTCTTAAAATATGAAAATAATTCATTTTTCATTTGAAATTGATTTAGACCCAATAAATCACAAATGTAATAAAATTAGCAAATTTTTATAGATAAAAATGCAAATAGACCAAGATAAGAATAAAAATGTATATAAAAATGCTAGATATCAGTTGTCATATGTCATCATTTATGTGGTATACATTTTCAAGTAAATTGTTGGTTGCCATATGTCATCAGTTGTGTGGAACACGTGTCATGATCCAATTTAATGTTGGTGATGCTATGTGTCATGATCTCATTCATATTTTGAATATAATATTATAATGACAATTCAACATAAATGAATGTGTCACGTGTAGCAAGAGTTATTAATATAAACATGCCACAATAACAAGTGACTATTGACAGTCCGTGATCACTGTTTCTAGAGGATCAAATAGTATTTTTGTTATTTAAAATTTATAAATTAAGAAAAGTGTAATTTTTACCTAAAATTTATGTAAATAATTTTTTTAAAAAAATAATTGATATAAAATTTTTATTATAAATTTTAAAACGATGTGTGGCTAGACAAGATATATAATATATGTATGATTCATAGGTTGCCATCTGGAGCCACACATATATATATATATATATATGCACATATAACTAAAAGAAATTCATGTCATTAAATTTTTATTTTATAAATTATTCAATTTATTCAGATAACAAAATCTAATTATATATATATATATATATATATATTAGCCCCATTTGGGGGCCTGCTGTATCAAGTCCCATTTAAGGCTGGACACGCTGGGCCTCGATACAGTTTGTGTCGAGCTTTATTTGGACTGTCTCTATTCCTACTGCATTTCAGAGAGTGGGTCAGTCGAAGGAGTGTTTCTTATTGCATTTCAGTGGGTGTGTTAGTCGAAAAGTTTGTGTCAGATAGTCATAAATTTCTACTGCTTTTCAGTAACAAAAAGTGAAGGTAATCAGTTGCAAAAATAATCAATAAGAATCAGTAGCAACGTTTTGGTCGTAATTGTCATTCATTTCGATAGTGTATATTTTTATTCCTTTTTTTTCCTTATTATTTTATTAAAATTCCAAAAGACTCTAATCTAATTTTTAGATTTACTCTCCACCTGTACTTCGTTTTCACGCTTCGAAACCCTCCTCTCTCAAATATTATATATATATATAATATAATATAATCATTTAAATTAATTTAATTAAAAATTAAAAATTTATTTTTGTATTATTTTGAAATTATATAGTGAAATGTAATTATTAACAGTATTGTCAAAATCGGGAGTCAGATCAGGATCCTATAATCTTGTGTTAAAGAAGATCCCGATCTCACTAGGAATCATATTTATTATGACATCGTACAGGATCGTGGAATTATGAGATCCTACAGATCCTACCAATTTTTTTAATTTTTTAAAAAAATTTAAATTTTTAAAATTTTTAAATTTATTATTTATGTGTTTATAAATCATTTATTTTTTTTTAATTTTTTTATTTATTTAAATATTTTGTTTATCATTTATGTGTTTGTAAATAAATTTTTGTGTTTTTTTTAAACTTTTTAATTAATGAAGATGTAGAATTAGGAGATTCTGATGATGATGATAATATGAATAGTGATAGGAATAAGAATTGATTTATATTTTATTTATGTTTGATTTTATATGGTTGATGTATTTAGTATTTTAATAACTTTTGATCATACTTTGATTATCTATGTATATGACTATATGACACATTGATATTTGAGTTTATTTTTATTAAAATATAATTAAATTTTGATACTCTATATAATAGACTAAAACAATTCCACTCTAAAGGCATTAATTACATGGATGTCATTTAATAACATATAATAAAATTAATAAATTAAAATAAAAATTAAATGAATAAATTAAGTAAATAAATAAATTCATTCCTATTAATGGCACTACGTTAAATTCATTCTAATCAACCTTTTTGAGATGTATTATAGGGCTCTCCTTTAAATTCTATGAAGATCATAATATATTAAATGCAAATTGGTGTGATTAAATTTATAATGCATTCAAATGAATTTGAAAAATTTGCATCTAAATGAATTCAAATCATCCCTTTTTAAAACTATGAATTGTCTAATTAAATAATTAAATAATTGCAATATATTCAATGCAGATTGATGTGATTGATTCTATAATTGCATTCAAATAAATTTGAAAAATTTGCATTCAAATGAATTCAAATAATCTCTTTTAAAAGTGTGAATCATCATAAATTTATTAATAATTTAATAATTGCAAAATATTAAATACAAATTGGTGTGATTGATTCTATAATTGTATTCCAATGAATTTAAAAAATTTACATTCAAATGAATTCAAATCATCACTTTTAAAACTGTGAATCATCGTAAATTTTATTAATAATTAATATAATTTAATAATTACAAAATATTAAATGTAAATTGGTATGTTTGATTATATAGATTGCATTAAAATGAATTTGAAAATTTTGAATGTAAATTAATTCAAAACATTTCTTTTAAAATTGTGAATTGTCGTAAATTTTATTAATAATTTAATAATTAATAATTGCATCATTAGCATTTAATATATTCAATTTACTATTTCAAAATTTACGTTATATAAATAAAGGGTCATTTTAACTATCTTGTATTCCTCTCGTATTTGTATTGAATATTTTTCTTACAGAATTAGTTTTCATTTTGTTAGTGCTATGTATATACCTAATTTAGCGACGTTGTTGATGTTAATGCATCAAGGGATGATTGGAGGATTAAGGTTTGGATAGTGGGGTTGTAGACAGTTTCATCGTTCAATATGTTTGAAAAAATTTTTAGTCTGGAGAAGTTTTTGTAAGATTCTTAGGTAAATTTAATTTAATTTTTTAGTCTTGTGTTTATTTTTTGGCTTCCAAGAGTGATCGCATACACAACCGTATGAACGGATTATATATGAATAAGTTCAAGCGTCAAATAATCGAGGAAAATGTTTATGTGATGTTCATGTTTGGTGTCGTTAAGTCTAACAGGGATTATCGAATGATGCATCATCCATTCATGCTTGAGTTTCGATTTTCAACTGATGTCCGACTAGTTGAGGATGATTTGAGTATTCCAAAATCTATTTTTATATTTTGTACATTCAGTGATATTTTGATTCATGTTACAGACGAGAACTATTTAATAGTTTAGTTTTATCTTATGTTTTGTATATTATATTTTATTTGTTATTGATTCTAACTTTATACGAATAATATTATTTTTGTTTCAGATGTTATTAGGATAGTCAATAAATTTGATTCTATCATAGAGAACTCAAAGAACGATATTAAGAGTAGACGTATAGAAATTGAAATTGAAGATACAAAGTATTATTGTTTTCATTTTTTTATTTTCCTTTTGTATTTTGATTATTCTATTTTTTTTTGTATTTATTACTTTATTTTATTGTATATTTATTACATCTTTCTATTAATGTTATCTTTTTTTTTCTTATTTTTAACATGTATATATATGTGTGTGTGTGTGTGTTTTTTTTTTCTTCTTTTTAGGTATAAGAGAATTATGTGTACATTATGAGGACAATTTACATACGAGCTAAATCAATATTTTGTCAATATCTAGGTCTTTCAATTATTATTATTTTATAAGTTATGAAAGTTTTTAAATTTATAAATTATCTGTGCATCGCACAGGTCACAACACTAGTTTTATATTATATACAAAGTTTATGTAATTATTATATTTTATTATATTTTTATATATTTTTTTATATCTTTGATAGAATCTTACGATTCTGATTCAATCCTATGATTCAATTCTATCTATATCTTTTTTGATCATGTGAAGAATTCCGATTTTTACAACCTTGATTATTAACCAAAAAAAATCATAAGTATTACGTTATTTTATAATAACATAATAAAATGATATTATTTTGGGATCTTAAATATTTATTTTAATTATTACATTATTTTGCACTATTTATATTAATTTTTAATAAAAATTTTATCTTTAAAAAATGTTAGAATAGTTCAAATTAACTAAAAATCTAAAATTGTAATTACCTAAAAATATATTTTTGTTTAAAAATAAAATTTCTATAGAATATCATATAAGTATTTTTTTTTGTTATTTTACATCTATCAATTAATTCAATAGTTAATTTTACCAAATATTTTTAATTTAATAAGTTAGTTTAACAGCTTTCTACTAAAAATTAATTTTTAAGTTTTCAACTAACTTATCAATTATTTTTGCTAAGTACTACTGTAATGTACAATAACATGAAAAAAAGGGATAATTATTTTAATCTTTCTTACGTTCTATTCATTAATTGAAATATAAAATTTTATATAAAATTAATGCAATTTAACGTAAGTAGTTCAATGTAAGTTTTTTTTCTCAACAATATTTCAAGTTCAAATTTTATGACTAATTTTTTTATTATTTATAAATTAACTTAACTCAAACTTAATGTCAAAATATAGATATAAGTGCGTGCCTTTGTCATGTATGGTCGGTCCCACTCCTAAAAAAGATAGTAACATCTTTCATTGACTAGTAATGTATAGAAAAGTAAAAGATAGTAAGATCCTTTTCCTTACGTCTTAACAATGACAGATTGATTGCTTTTATTATATCAATGCATCTCAAATATTTAACTAAATCTGTCAATAAATAGATGAGGAAAAAATTGAAAAACATTTATTATAAAAAATTTTAACCACAGAAAAGACTGAACATTCTATATAATAACCTGCAAATAAAAAGAAAATATAAATCTTATACTTTAACAATCCAATCCTTACTGATGCAATTTTTCTATATTCTAAATAGACGTGTGTTTTTTTTTTTAACAAAGAAAACAAAAAGAGTAAATTATAAGGTTTGCTTAAATTATGCTTACTATCTCTCTAGTTTTAGATATTGTATTAAATTCCTCTAACATTTTGATATGTATAGCAAAAATCTTTACCACAATTTACTTTCTATCAAATCAATTAATTTTCTACATATATAATGTAATTTATTTTTAACATAACAGTATAGACAGGTGATGTAATTAACATCTAATATGAAACTGCATGTAGATTTATTTTTTATATGACAAGTAAAAAATTGTTAAGTATTTTTACCAATAAATACATATTGTGTAAAATATTTATTTTTATTGAAAAATTAGAAGAGAATAGAGTTTAGTAAATGCACTTTAGTACAATTTAAAAAAAAATTAGTGTAATTAATAATATATTTATATAAAAAAAACTAGTAAATGTGCTTGCTTTGTTATGCATTTGTCCTACATCACTACTTTCCAGCACCAGTTGGAGTGGGGATAGAAGAAAAAGCATTCATTGGCTATTGCGTCGATAATTGAGAGGTCTTTTCAATTGATTTAATGTACATTATTCGTTGACGAACAATGGAACAAAATATAGAAAACAAATGGATCTGACATTATTTTCCACTTTCGTCGTAACATATGAATATAACATGTTGTTTTTTCTGAAGAAATGCATGCAACTAGAGGTGCGCACTTTGAAGCATAAAGTAAACATTGCTAATTTTACAAAGCTTTTAACTTCTTAGTAGGAGATTGAGTATCATATTATTTCCTAATTTTATTTTATTTTATTTTAAGTGTATATTGACTAGGGTGTCATAACGAGGAGACTTCACCAAACTTAATAGGGTCTAAATCCGGAGACCTACCTTTATGAAAAATAATAAGCTTGAGAAAATATAAAAAAAATTACAATACAAAAAATCGTTGTGTTGGATTTAATTCCAGTTCAAAGTTAAAAATCTAGAAAAATAGAAAGGCTAAATTACGAAAAAGGGTCTTGTGGTTTGGTTCTTTTTCATATTGGTACCTTGCGGTTCAAAAGTTGGTGGCATTATATTAAAATGACTTATGGTTCTCACCATTAACACAGGGCTCATGTGATTCATTTCTATTAAGATTTGGATAGAAGAGTCACATGAGCCCCACGTAACTACAAAAAGAGATATACCAATTTACTTATTTTGAATCATAATTTTGTAAGTTTCCCCATTCTAACATTTAAACTATATTAACACCTAAATTTTATTTATTTGCTACAAATAACTCCCAAATTATCCACTTTGAGTCCTAATTTTGCAAGTCATCACCTAAATGCTTTGTTGGTCTATCAAGGAGAAAATAAATTGAGGGCTTAGGAACTTAGGTGTTAAAAGTGAATGACTTTGTAAACAGTATCAAAGAATTAAGTAGCTATTTAGATAGGCCCCTCTCAACTTACAAAAGTCTCTTGATAGGTAAATAAATGAGAATTTTCTTGTTTACAAGAAGTTATGAGGAGACAACCCTATGTTATAACTAAGGGCACTGGAGAAGGAAGAGATTTTACTTTCATTTGGCAGAAATTAAAATCAATTTCCTTCGTTAAGGTCTAAAATATGGGGACAACAACATGGATGATACTTCTTCTAATTAAAAGTATTATTCTTCAGTTTATTATTGTTGTTATTATATGTATGTGTCTCTAAATTAAATATTTGTACAATTATACCATTGAGTCTTAATATATATATATATATAGTCATAGGTATAATTGATTTAAGATTATATTGTTTAATTTTCAAAATTTCACTCAAATTTCTAAAAAAAAAAAATCATAGGTCTCAACTTTCAAAACCTACAAGAAATGAAGATGGACGGATTGGACAACTGGAGAATATTTGCAACAAATAAAATAAAATTTAAATACTAATTTACTTCAAATGTTTTGGAGGACGAGAAAATTTGCAAAATTAAGACTTTAAAATATATAAATTGGAAGGGGGGGGGGGGAGTTGAATCACATGCAACTCGTGTGCATTTTTCACCTAAATCTTTGATGGACCTAAACTATAGGAACTCTATACTAACAACGTGAACTGCATATTTGAATGTCAACTTTTGAACTAAAAGATAACAATGTGAAAATGGGCAAATCACAAGACCTTTTTTTTCCTGGAAATTTACCCTATGAAAAAATTAAATACTCAAGAAAAAAAAACATTGCACTTGAGTTTTGTCAAAAAATTTTTTTTTATAGTTTTAATTTGTTAGATATTTAAATTTGAAGTTTAAATATACTACTTTAAAATAAAGTTCAAAAAATAGGCAACTAACTCTCGTACATTGTTAATTGTTAATGTGACTTAAACTATGAAAAAAAATAATTTTAAAAATTAGCTTTAATGGATGGGTATACTTCCAAAACTTAAATATTGATATGAGTTTGGAAGCGTGGGAGGAGAATCTAACGGCTCATATTCCTTTCTATGGGCATGAAGATATCTATTTCAGTATCGATCTATACATCTTTACGTTTATCTATCAGTCGTTATGTCTAAGAATCCAACTGCTCACTTCTTTTCTTACACTCATAAGGAGGTCTATTTCACTATCGTCGCTACCTTTGCCTAATACACAGCACTTCATTACACTGTCCTTTGGTGGACAACATTGGTGACAACCAACTTTCTTCTCACTTTTGGGTGGCTTTTATTCTAATGGATCTTTTGATATTGTAAGCAAAAAGGACAATAGCAGACAGATGTCCCTTTTAGCCCATCAATTAGATGGGCCAAAAATCGAAAAGTGGCTCATTTAAAAATCATGCTTAATAATTTAGCCCATTTAGTCCATAAGCTTGCCCATAAACTATTGTGGTAATTAAAGTATATAAGAATGGATTAAAAAAGTTAGTGTTATATAACAAACATCGATCTGATGAAACATATAACTTCCAGACCTGCTTTCTAGCTTCTACTAAATTCTAACTTTATATACATTATCATAAATGGCAATTCATTCATCAACATATTTATTGTAATTCTTATTTGATTACAATTGTGAGGTTAATTTGTCTTTGCGAAACATATAGAACTTATATGCTTTTATCTGGAAAACATGGACCATAATTATTTGTAAATGACCTAGATAAATACTAATTAAGGATGTTTAAAATCAAATCGAACCGACTAAATTAATCAAAACTAAATCAAATAGATTAAAAGCTGACAAAAACTGAAAAAATATCCAAATTGATTTTTCAAGTATGATAATTATTTGGTTCAATTATCAATTTTGAATTGTAATCCAATCATACCAAACCAAAGTACATATTTATATACGTAATATATAAAAAATCCTACATTTATATATATAATAAAATAAAATTTGAAATTCAAATTAAAATAGTAAGTTATAATGAGAATGAAGAATGAAATATTTGAGTTTTAAAGCCTCAAATTTGGCTAATTTTATTGTAATTATTTTTATTTTTTTAAGAAATCAAATTAAACTGTTCAAATGGAACCAAATCCATCTTATAAACACCCTTAATACTAATGCTTGGAAGCCCACATGACTGCCCAAAGGATGAGCTCAACATCACAAATATGACAAAGAGGTCCAATGGTCCAAGTTCAATGAGAAAGCAAGCCCAAAAAACAAGTCAAAATTATATTTTATATTTCATTAACCAAAAAGAAGTTGAGAGCACAGTTAACTTTAAGTAGTTTAAGTTTGGGGCAGCTTTTATTAACAGTCAAATTCTTCTCATTGATGTGCTTGGAAAATTTACTTCTAACACAAGCAGCGGTAAGATTTACCTAAATGCAGGAAACAAATCTCACTTTGAAAAATTAAAGAGTAAAATAGAATAAGATTCCTCTCATTTAAGTCACTTAAAATTGGTATTTTATTGTGACCTAAAGTGAATGTTTTGGAGTCACAAGCCAAGCCTCTTAAATAGCATTTATTTAAGTTATTCTCAAAATTTGTTTATGACAAGCGTGTGACTCTAGCGATACACGGGCATGATAATTAGAATCTATTTAAGAGTATTTACAAATATATATTTATAGTATATGAGACTTTTAGTGTTATAAAGTTATGCAAAATCATAAGAAATAGAAATGAAATTTTAGAACTCATTCAATGTACGGGTGTTGTTTATCAACAATCATCAATTTTATATAAATGTATATGTAATATATATGTAAAACAAAAAGAGAAATACAATATAAATTATAACATAAAAGCATCCCCATTAAGCATGAAAATTATTTAGTTGATGAAGATAATTGTTTATAGTTGTAAATTATGAAGTGATCGACTAAGGATCTGAAATATTTTCATTAACAATCTAATTTTGAAAAATGTCCAAACTATATAATGTTGGCGATCTTTTAAAACTATAAACTTCTAAGAGACGTGACGGTTGTTAACACCTTTTATCACCATCATATATGGAGCTCTTTTAGTGAGAGGAATTTTATATTATCAATTATTTCAATAGATGGAACTTTTCTTTTTGGATTCCAAAAAATCAAAGCCTCACCCAAGAACAATGCTAAGGCACTAATCATTCTCTTGATGCAGCACAAAATCCAGCAATTCAAAGCCTTAACATCCAAATTCAATGCTGAGGCATCAAAGCTACAGAATTAAAAAAAAAAAGGGCAATTTCTTAATTGTCTTCAAAAGGGCATATATAAAGACTAGTTAGTATAGATAATCCTTATGCCATGAGTTGCTAGAACCCTATTGTTTGGGTGATAATGTAGTTAGCTTGGATGATTGATAAAATTTAGTGATCGAGCATTTTCGTTGCCAATCTATCGCAAATTAGAGACCACAAATCAGTGACAGAATTCCTTGTCACCAATTCATTTGACATCCGTCATAGTGCTTATTGCCTTCATATCTTTCCATCACTAATTCGTGTTTTTGTTTTTTTTGTAGTGGTAGGGAGGTCGAATGGAGGAGTATGAACAGGTTAAGTGGCAAACGTGCCATGCCAATGTCCATGCAGGTGGAAGAGATGAGAGCATTGGATAGTAAATCTTTTTTCAGGTCTAAGACAAAATTAAATAATTCCCAGTTGTTATAACGTATGCTTTTTCTACAAATGGGTGTGAACGACGGAAGAAATGGACCCCAAAATATTAAAGCAAAGGAACACAAATCAAAAAACAGATCTCTTAGAATATGCAAAGTGCCATTAGCAAAAGCAGCATCGTTTATTTGGCCCCTAAGTCCAACAATTTTTTTTTTCAATTGCAAGTGGTTGTTATGCCTCGAAATGTGACAAAAATAATTATTATCCAAAAGTAAATCTTTAACCTTTTCTATGCCGAAATTCATAATTGCATGTTTAGTTTACACTAATTGCAAGTCATCACTATTCGCTGCTTTAACGACCACGATGCCAAAAGTTCGTCATTATCTTATCCTTTGCATTACTCTTTATTTCCAGAGTCCCAAGTTTCTTTTCTAAAATAATAGAATAAAATTAATTGGATCAACACTTTAATTGAGGATTCAGTGGATCGACGAACAATAATAGCCGGCTTTAACAACTATGAGACTAATAAAGCTTTCACATGAACTTCCTTTATTTCTGACCAGAAATGAAAAGATGAACCGGGATTGGTTGAACCCTCATGAATTATTGTGCCATGAGATTAAAATGTAACTGTCAATAATTTAGTATTAACAGATACACAAGTCGACTATTTTTTTAATAAAAGTTTAACTTTACTTGATTTAGTCTTCACTACTAAAAAGATTAAAGTAATGACAAATTTTAGTGATGAATTGAAAATCTGTCACTAATTTCTGTCACAAACAGTAAAATTTAGTGACAGATTATAGTAACAGAACAAATTCATCATTAAATTTCACATTTTGTAACAGACATTTTCCTCACTAAATTTTTCATAATTTAGTGTCGGATTTTTTCTGTCACTAAATTTTTAATTTTGTGATGAATTTATGACAAAATATCTTATCACAAATTTGTGACGAAATTTTTCATCATAAAATTTCATATTTTGTGATAGATTTTTCTGTTACTAAATTTGGTCACTAAAATCTGTCACTAAATCATTGAATTTGTCAAAGCAATATAATACAATATATATATATAGACAAACACATAGATATTAATTTTCTAATATTAATTGTGTATTTTAATTGGATCATGGTAAAAAGTGTTGACAATATGAAGTATACGAGTTCAAGTCAAGCCATAGACCATTATGAAAATAAATATCATGACCCACCAGCTCACCCACTGGCCAGTAGTTCGATTGTTAACAAAATTAGTGACACATTTTTTTGTCACTAAATAGTTATTTTAGTCACACAGATTAGAATGAATTCGTGACAAGTTTTTTTATCACATATTTGTGAAGAAAAAATTCATCACTATAGTGTTCTTTTTGTCACAAATTAGTGATGGATTTGTGACAAAATCGATTTTGTCACCAAAATATTACTAACACTGTTTTTATTGACAAAATTGTGATATAAATATCAGTCACAAATTCGTAACTAAAACAAAAATTAATGACAGATTTTGTGATTTAGTGACAGATTTTTGGGTCACTAAATCACTTTTTCTTGTACTCTGTATGTTATGAGTTACACATCACTATTTTAATCTCTATAAAAAAAAAAGAATAACTACAAAATTTAATCCTACAAAAAAAAAACCACTTTATATTGAGTTTATAATTTACATAGACTAATTCTTTGGACATCCAAATATGAGGACTAAACAACAAAGAGTATACCTTTTTAGAGCTAATTTGCATATTTACTCTTAAAATTTCCTGTAATTGTAAGATCTAGGTTGTGGTCACCAATTAGCTTAAAACACTACTAGATCTCTGTCTGACAGAGTCATATACTTATTAAAATATAGAAGAAAATAAAGATGTGGGATTAAAATTTTTCAGCATTACAATTCTAACTGTAAGTATATAATACGACATCATTCAAGCCCTCTAATACTTATGATGCAACCACTATAAGCCCACATATACATATGAACTAAACAAGATTACTTAAGAAGTTCAATCGTTCATGAGTTGCCTGATGGTGATTGTTGGGAACTGATCCACTAAAGGAAAGTTCGGCTTCATAAGCTCCAAAGACACCTGTTCCATAGTTGGACGTGATTTTGGGTTTTTATTCAAGCAAGCAAATGCTATTTTTGCTATCAACATCACCTCTTCAATAGTTAATTTCTCAGGTTCAGGAAGTCGTTGATCCAACAGATCCGTCAATGGTAGATCATATGTTGTTGGTGTCTCTGTTAAAGAAACAATAAGGTCTCCTGGATGCACTCCCATTATGGTCTCCAAAGTCAGTACTCCAAAGCTGTACACATCGCATTTCTCATTTGCTTCCATAATATAAGCAATCTCTGCAATTTATCAAAATATATATGATCTTTATATAAAATAGAGTTGTAAAGAACAAAATAAAATTAAAGGGCCCAATTACCTGGAGCGGCATATCCAAAAGTTCCGGCAAATGAGGTCATGTTGTTTGAGTTTGGGTTTAGAAACTTGGCTGTTCCAAAATCAATGAGTTTAGCTTGATATTCCAAATTTAGAAGAACATTCTTGCTTGATATGTCACGATGAACTATAGGAAATGAACATCCATGGTGCATATGGAGCAAAGCATTAGCCACCCCTTTTACAACATTCACCCTCTTGTTCCAACAAAGTTCAATGGCTTGTTTCTCATTCTTCAATATCTCATTCAAGCTTCCTCCTTCTAAGAACTCATACACCAGAAAAGAAAACTGAGAATTTGAGCAAAACCCATACAACTTCACGATGTTACGATGTTTGATTTCTGTCAAAGCTCGAACCTCGCTTGTGAAAGCTTTTAGGTTAGAGATTTCTCCATCTGGTAGTGAATGAAGCTTCTTCACGGCAACAACTTGACCTGTGGGCAACTCTGCATTATAAACACTTCCTTGGCCACCCTTGCCAATGAGATATCTATCATCAAAAAATTTTGTGGCTTCGACAATATTTTCATACATTATTTCCCTATCAGAATTCCATACAAAATAAAGATCTTGAGATTGTGTTCCTTCATCTTGGTTTTCTGCTTTTCTTGGTCTTCTATAAAAGAGGAAATAAATTCCAACTACGACTATCATCAGTGTGCCCAAAGTGAGAAATAATATCAATAACTTGAACTTTTTACTCTTGTAGGCATGTGAATTATTACTCACTTTATTGCACAAAACTAAGCCGGTGACATTGCCACATAAACCTTTATTATTCCTCAGTGCTTCAAATGTAATAATATGAAAGGCTTTAGTGTTTGGAAGAGAGCCCTCTAATTGGTTGTATGATATGTTAACAACTGTCAAAGCTTTCATGTGATCAAAACTGGATGGAATGGAGCCAGAGAGATTATTATGTGAGAGGTTCAATGCTATCAAGCTTGTTAGATCTCCAAGTCCTGCTGGTATTGTTCCATTAAATGAGTTATAACTAAGATCAAGTTCTTCAAGAACTTGTAATTGCCCAAAATCAGAAGGAATGCTTTGCTCGAAGTTATTTTTGCTCAAATTCAAGTGCCACAACATTTGCAATCTTCCAATCTCTTTTGTTACTGGCCCACTAAAATTATTTGCTGCTAGCTCCAATTTTGTGAGTCTCTCCAGTGATTCTATTTCTGAGGGAACTTTACCAGAAAGTTTATTATTGCTCAAATATAGTTCACTCAGTGAGCTCAACTTCCCCAGTTCTTTTGGAATTTCCCCTCTCAAATTATTTGAAGAGAGGTCAAGTCTTTCCAATTTGGTTGCCTCTCCTAGTTCTGGTGGTATTATCCCAGAAAGATTGGTGTTAGAAATCTTGAGGGATGTGAGGTTACTGCACTTTCCCCAGTTTGCTGATAGGTGGCCGTACAATTTAGTGCCACTCAAATCGATGTATTCCAAATTTGGATACACACCAAAATCCTCTGCTATATTTCCAACCAATTGGTTATCATCAAGCCTAAGTCTGGTAAGGCTAGAGCAGTTTTTCAAAGTTCTTGGAATTGGACCGGTAAAATGATTACCTGGGGAAGCACTAAATGATTCTAGTGATCCACTGAGGCAAACTTGTTGAGGCAAATGACCAACAAAATCATTTTCGCCTAGTTGCAGATTCTGCAAGTTGGTAAGGTTGTCCAGTTCAGAGGGAATACTACCAGTGAGTTTGTTCTGAAGCAATTGTAGGGAAGTAAGCTTTGTCAAATTTCCTAAGCTTGAAGGAATAGGTCCAGAAAGTTTGTTGTTATAGAGACCAAGTTCATTCAAATTGACTAAGTTTCCTAAAGAGTCAGGAATTGAACCAGAAAGTTTGTTGATTGAAAGCTTCAAGTCATTTAGCTTTGTGAGGTTTCCTAAGGAGGGTGGAATCGAACCAACGAGATTATTAGCAAACATTTGAATTATATTCAAGGAATAGAGTTTTCCAAGTTCATCAGGAACGGGACCAGTAAGACTATTGTTGGAAAGGTAAAGCAGTGCTAAATTGCTCAAGTTTCCTATTGTAGAAGGGATTCTACCAGATAAAAAATCATTTGTTGACAAATCAAGATACACAAGATTACTCAGCATTCCGATTTCTTGAGGAATTGACCCAGAAAGGCTATTAAATTGAAGTTGTAGATCTACAAGACTGGTCAGATTCCCAATTTCATTTGGAATGGAGCCCATGAGATTACATTCAAAAATGGAAAGTTGCTTTAGAGTTCTCAAAGCCCCTATTTCACGAGGTATTGGACCACTTAAGGGATTACCAGCCATATTCAACGTCAAAATACTGGACAAATCACCAATTTGAGGGGGAATGTTACCATAAAACGAATTGTTACTGATATCAAAAGAGGTGAGGTTAGGGAAGGATGAGAAGGTGAGATTGTCGAGTGTACCTTGTAGCCCAAGGCTTGTGAGGTTGATCATGGAGATAGACATGGTGGATCCATCACATGTAACCCCTTTCCAGTTTCTGCAGGGACTAGTGCCATTCTTCCATGAAGACAAGCTTTTTTGGCTCTGTTCGTCAAGGCTGGCCTTCCACTTCAGCAGAGAAGTTGCTTCTGAAGATGAAGAAAGCTTCACAAAGAAACAGAAGAATATGCAGAGAACAAGCCAAAATGGTAAAAGCTTAGTGAAAACACTTTCCGACATGGTTTCTGGGTGACTGGAACTCAGAACTTTTCTCCTGTGTAATAACACTAAAGAGAAAGGTGGATATATATCTATGAATCAGTGGTGCCTGTTTATAATTCGGAGAATCATAGTGGTATTGAAAAACATCGTTGCGTTACTCCACTTTCAATAAAGCTCCTTTCGCTAGCTTGAGAAAAACACAGTGAACGGTGGCACAATTTCTTTTTTTAAATGTACGCGTGGTCAATGTGGAAGGCTTATTTAGTGCACGGATTTCAAAAAAAGAAAGTAGACCACTTATGTATTTAAATTCGGTGAAAGATGGGTTTTTGTCTATAATGTTTTACGCATATGACATTTTAGTCCTAGATATTTATTCTATGTGATCTTTCTCTCTAATGTGACTAATTCTATTAGCGGAGGCACCCGACTCGAAATGATATGTAACTTATACGCTAAATAAGATGTTGACGTCGCAACTTAAATTTAATGCAAAGAAAAACAATTATTTTATTTCTTTTAAGGTTTAAATGTATTTGAGGTTCCTATAATTTTGTTGAAAAATGATTTTAGTCTTTATAGTTTAAAAATAATGAATTTATTTCCTTTAGTTTTCAAAACCATGAAATAAGTCTTTGGAATTAGTTTTGGTTAGTCAATCGTTAGTCAACGCTAACTGTAATATTGATGTCAATATTGAAATTCATGTTAGTGCTGACTATGTACCACTTATGTTAACGTGGACATTTAAAAAAAAATTTTAGTTTATTTACTTCGATCCTTGGTCAAAAATTTTCTTTTCTCCAAATTTTGATATAAACTCATCTTCTACTTCGTCTAAGTCCCTTGTTTAAGAATATATTTTTTTTCAAAATATCCCCTACAAATGTTTTAGTTTGTTCACTTTAGTCCCTGTTCTCCACTTTCATCCTATTTTCTCACAATTTGGTCATTCAAATCAATCCATAATTTTATTTTTAGTCATGATATGATTTAATCTATCATTTCTACTAAACAACAATACAAGAAATGAATTAAAATTTAAGTTTCAAAGTTTACCCTTTATTTACTTAGGTCATTGGTCAAAATTTTCCTTTTGTCCTATTTTTTTTTATATAAACTCATTTTCTACTTCGTCTAGGTCCCTATTTTAAGAATATATTTTTTCTTTGTCAAAATTATCCCCTACAAACTTTTCAGTTTGTTCACTTTAGTCCATATTCTTTACTGTCATACTTTATTCTCATAGTTTAGTCCTTCAAATCAGTTCATAATTTAATTTTTAGTCATAATATGATTTAATATATCATTTCTATTCAAAAAAAAAAAGAAATGAATTAAAATTCAAGTTTCAAAGCTTATTCTTTATTCTCTTAGGTCCTTGGACAATTTTTCTTTTGTACAATTTTTTTATATAAACTAATTTTTTACTTCGTTTAAGTCCCTTGTTTACTAATATATTTTTTATTTGTCAAAATATCCCTTATAGATTTTTCAATTTGTTTACTTTAGTCCTTGTTCTTGACTTTCATACATTTTTCTTAAGGTTTGGTCCTCCAAACCAGTCCATAATTTCATTTTTCTTGGTCATGATATAATTTGGAGGACCAAACCATGAGAAAAAAAATATGAAAGTGAAGAACATGGACTAAAGTGAACAAAATGAAAAGTTTGTAGGGGATGATTTTGACAAAGAAAAATATATATTCTTAAACTAGGGACCTAGGCAAAGTAGAAAACAAGTTTATATAAAAAATTAGACAAAAGAAAATTTCTAACGAAGGATCTAAGTGTATAAAGGGTAAGCTTTGAAACTTGAATTTTAATTCATTTCCTGTATTGTTGTTTGGTAGAAATGATAGACTAAATCATGTCATGACTAAAAAAAATGAAATTATGGATTGATTTGGAGGACCAAACTATAAGAAAAAAGTATAAAAGTGAAGAATAGGTACTAAAGTGAACAACTGAAAAGTTTATAAGAAATGATTTTGAAAAATAAAAAATATCTTCTTAAGCTAGGGACTTAGACGAAGTAGAAAATGAGTTTATGTAAAACATTATACAAAAGGAAAATTTTGACCAAGGATCTAAGTGAATAAAGGGTAAGCTTTGAAACTTGAATTTTAATTGATTTCTTGTATTGTTATTTGGTAGAAATGATAGACTAAATCATATCATTACTAAAATTGAAATTATGGACTAATTTGGAAGATTAGACTATGAGAAAAAAACATGAAAGTAAATACAAGGACTAAATTGAACAAAATGAAAATTTGTAAAGGATAAATTTGACACGGAAAATCATATATTCTTAAACCAAGGATCTAGATGATGTAGAAGACGAGTTTATATAAAAATTGGACAAAAGAAAAATTTTGACCAAGGACCTAAGTGAATAAAAGGTAAGCTTTGAAACTTGAATTTCTATTCATTTCTTGTATTGTTGTTTGGTAGAAATGATAGACTAAATCATATCATGACTAAAAAATGGAAGTATGGACTGATTTGGAGGACCAAACTGTAAGAAAAAATTATGAAAGTGAAAAATAAGGACTAAAGGGAATAAAATGAAAAGTTTGTAGGGGATGATTTTGACAAATAAAAAATATATTCTTAAACTAGGAACCTAGAAAAAATAGAAAACGTGTTTATATCAAAAATTAGACGAAAGGAAAATTTTGACTAAGGATCTAAGTGAATAAAGGGTAAACTTTGAAACTTGAATTTTAATTCATTTCTTGTATTTTTGTTTGGTAGAAATGATAGACTAAATCATATCATCACTAATATCGAAACTATGGACTGATTTGGAGGATCAATCCATGAGAAAAAAAAATGAAAATAAATAATAGGGACTAAAGTGAACAAAATAAAAAGTTTGTAGGGGATGATTTTGATAAAGAAAAAATATATTTTTAAAATAAGGATCCACACGAAGTAGAAGATGGGTTTGTATCAAAAATTGGAGAAAAAAATTTTGACCATGGAGCTACATGAATAAACTAATTTTTTGTAGGAGTCTACATCAGCATAAGTAGTACATAGTAAGTGCTGACACAGATTTTAATACTGATATCAGCATCCTAGTCAGCATTAACTAACGATTGAATAACTAAAAACTAACTCCAGAGGATCTATTTTATATTTTTGAAAACTATAGAAATTAAATTCACTGTTTTCAAACTATAGGGACTAAAATAATTTTTCAATGAAATTATAAGACCTCAAATATATTTAAACCTTCTTTTAATTACTCTAGCTAGTGCCCAAAATTAATTTCGTTAATGTCATTTATGCATTCATTCATCGCTTTATTGAAGAATTGGTTGGAGTTAATTACCACATCAATACTTTTTTTATTTAGTAAAATCACGTTTATATTTATACCACGATGAATATTTTTGTTAATAGAGTTAATAGTTTTATTTAAAAAATCGCCATTAAAACATGTTTTTAAACTTATTAGAATTATATTCAATTAAAATAAATTTCTAAAACTAAAACTAAACTTGAATAAAACCTTAAAAATTAAAAGTACTTTTTTGTCTGTAAGTTAAATAGCTATAAGTTAAATAGGCATATTTGCATACATGTTTCTTAAAATTAATTATATAAACTCTAATATAGTCATTTATGTGAATATAAAAATGTGCTCTTCCGTTTAAAACTCTTACTTGGTCATGTAAAAAAAACATATTTTTGTAAAAAAAGCGAAGTTAGATTAATATTATGGACCTTAGTGGTATATTTAGATTTTTTTTTTGTCATAGGCATGTTTAGAATCCCATTTTATTTTTAAACTCATATTGTTTAATTCTAGAGTAAATAATACTCTCCTCTTCAAAATTACACAACCGTCCGCTTAGATAAACTTTAGAGGAAAGGCAGAAAATGCAAAATAGGCTTAGTGAGTCTGAGACCTCGAGGTTCACGTATGTATATATATATATATATATATATATATATATATACAATTACAAAAGAATGAAAGATTACAGGTGCCATGTCATCCTGAAATTCAGGATCCAATAATACAAGTTGGTTAAAGAAAGAATGATAAAAACAACCTTCTGTAGTGGAATGCTGTTACGGAAGGAGCTGTAAAATAGTGTGCCTCTGGTGTGCTATCAGATGATGAGCTGGAAGAATTAGCTGAGCTGTGAATGAGAGATTTTATTTCTACTTTAACACACTCTTCTTTCAAATTAATGAATTATACCCTCCCTTACTCTATAATTATGAACTTGGTATGCTTTTATTTATTTTATATTTACAGTTCAAAGAAATTCGTTAGAATCTTTTGATTAATGTTTGGTAATCTTTGTCTTACTAGAATACCATCCATTATAACTTAAGTATATGATAGATTTTTTCTAACAAGAAAAAATAATATTTGTTATTCTTCTTCAAGATTAAATGTAATTAAAGAAAAGTATCAAAACATGAAAGAATTGATGTTATTAAGTTAGTAGAAGGTATTTTAGTAAAAAAAAATGTAATATTAATTAAGTTACCATATATCAAAAAAAATTTATTTTTTGGACAAAAAAGAAAGGGTTAAAGTGTAGTTTATTTTTGGGAAAAATACACATAAATAACTCTCCTGAACTTAGGAGTTCTTGAATTTTATTTCCCTCAACTTTTAGATCTAACAAAACACTCCATCCAACTATCATATATGTTAGGAAATTTAAGCAAATTAAAGACAAAAAGCACACACGAATTTACGTCATTAAGTCAGTGTAACTTATGTCCATGGGCAGATAAATAATCTTTATTACTCTGGCAAAACAAGATGAGAGTTCAAGTTACAATAGGAAACCACTCAGAAATATATACAAGAGAAAACATAACTGCCCAATTAAACCAGGTCAGATTATGGACTAGGTTGCCCGACCAGGTTGTCTACACAACTCAAGTCACACTTAACAATTCCCTCCTTGACTTGAATTCTTTTAGATCACCAAAAAACAAGAAACAACACCATCTCATGCTACGCTAACATTCACCAAGTCCAAGCGATACTTGAACTTCTCTGAAGATAAGGAGATTTCTCCACTCTCAACAACCTTCTTATACGATCTAGTCTCCATCACTGAACCACCAATCAGAATGTAAACGTCATGCCATAATTTTCCTTTCATCATAACTAGAGCACCTTTGGAAATCATCAACTGTCCATCATCATCAGAATACTTGTACCCTTGTTCGTCAAGAATACCAAGAGAAATCATATTCCTCTGTAGACCAGGGACAACTCATATATCAAGTATCTTGATTATTCCATCATACATCTGAATCTGCATAGAATCGTTACCCTTGACACCATAGTTGTTAGGATCGAGATCTTATGTAAGATTGGAAGGGGCTCAAGATATATTGAATCATAGGATTGAATCGAGTATCATAAGATCTTATAAAAAAATATAAAAAAAAAATATATAATGATATAAATTTTGTAAATAATAAAAAACCATCAAAGTCTCATTATATTTCAATCAAACAAGCTCAAAAATCATACAATTAGTAAAGAAAAAGTAGAGAGCAACCCCCACTTTCTATTGCATTTAAAAATCTTTTTTTTTTCCACTTAATAGACACTTTCTTCTTTAAAACTTATAATACTATATCTCATTGTCAGCTTTCACTAAACTAAGTTAAAAATTGAACTAATTATTAGTGGTAAGACTGTATAGTATTAGTAAAGACTTAAGTTAGTTTAATGACTTTTGTCTATCTCAATTAACCTAATAGATTAAAAATATATCAACAAATAAAAAAAAAGACAAATTCAAAATTTTAAAAGATTGATAAAATTGTAAAATCGTAAGATTTTAAGATTTAAATTGAGATCCTACTGAGATTTGAGCAGATTTAAATCTTACATAGGCTAGGTTGTGTGGAATCGTAAGATCGTAAGATCTTAAGATTTAGATATTGAGATCTTGACAGCCATACTTAACATTAAGCTCCTCATCATCACCCAACCTCACAATATCATGCTACTCCTTGAAAAAAGTAAACAACTCACTTGAAAATGTTAAGATACACCAGTGTCCATGACCCAAGCACTTGCAGAACCAGAGGTGTTGACCGAGAGAACGTGACTACCCTCTTCTTCATCAGAACTGTTTTGCACCACTGCAGCACTACCACGGTTCCTTCTTGTCATTTCCTTTCTTCCTATGTGGACAATTCCTCCTTATGTACCCCATCTGTTTACAATGATAACGTCAAGGTCCACCTTGAGTCCTTGATTAGGATTGTGAATTGCTTCTCTTTCCATCATTCCTTTTACTATTTCTGCCTCTACCAACAAAGAAACTTGCCTATGTACCATCCTCACTAGAACTAGAGATTCTCTTCTTCAGTTCTTTATACTGTAAAGCATCCTTGGCATCACTAATAGATATACTATCTCTGCCATATAGCATAGTGTCAACAGAAATTCTGTAAAGAACACAAATGCATAATCGCCTAATCTTCATAATTTATTTTAATCCCAACACCCTGTAAATCTAGGATAATCTGGTTAAACTTGTCTAGATGATCCTTCACTGGCATATTTTGTATCATTTGCAGGGTATACAAATGCTACTTTTGATATAATCGGTTTGTGAGAGAAACCTGTAGCAGTTGACTCATCAACTACTTCAATACCTCATCAATCACGCTCAATAGTATTGCACTGAGCCTTTGTCAGAATCTCTCTTCTCATTTGCTGACAGTGTGTCAGATAGTATACCTTATCTATCTAGTGCCCTTACACATCCCTATTGTACCAGAAGGGCCTTCATTTTCACCTTCCACAATGTGAAATCATTATGACCATTGAACTTCTCAATATCAAATTTATGGTCGTCATCTTTAAACAATAGTCAGATAACCAAAAATTTTACAACCAGAAATATGAATTTTTAAATAGTCCAAAAGTGTTCAAACTATTCAAAAAAAAATTCCAAATTCACTAATCATAGAATTTTTCAAACTGTCTAGAATTTCACAAACTGTTAAGAATCACAAATTTTCCAGCCAAAAAATTTTATATTTGAAAAACTTACAACCATAAACTACAAAAAATTCAAACCAGAGTGGTTGCCTCTTCATTAAACATACTGAATTTTTCTAGAAATCACAGAACTTCACCTTGAAATAACAACGCACACTTCGGCATAAAAACAAAACCATGTTTTTCCACTATCAGAACACAAAATGCATAGTGCTTAAATAACGTAGTGTGAACTTTGAACCAGAACAAAAATAGTGAACTAGTCTTTACTACTTCTTCAACTCATGAACCCAGAAATTTTTGAACCAAGATGCACCAACTAGAAACACAGAACGGAACCAGAACAATGAAACTATTAACATTGCAGAATCAAAACTATGCAATTTTTGAACAAGTAACTTGAGGTTCCGAGAATAGGAGGCTGACATGTATGAAACCAGAAGAAAGCTATAGAACTAGAAAACAAAACAGTGCACCAAACAGAGCTCTGCACCAGAGAAGAAAAACTAGCAGAAACTATCTCGAATCACACTAGAACAGAATTGCACTCTTAGACCAGTACCATGAAACCAGAAAATGGAACCCAGAATATTCGAATGGAGCATGAAATTTTTTGTAAACTAAAAACACAAAACCTTTTGAAAAATAGGGGCCATGTGCAACATTTTTATCTTTGACCAACAGTGTACAACATACATGCAAACAAGGAAGGACGTGGTGAATAGAGGCCTATAAACAGATATGTATAACCTAGAAACCAAATTGACCAATTGCGTAATTAGTAATTTCCTGAACCAAACTAGATCAACCTAGCTTTGATACCACTTGTTAGGAAATTTACGCAAATTAAAGATGAAAAACACACAAATTTATGTGGTTCAATCAGTGCAACCTACATCCACAGACTAAAAAATAATCTTTATTATTCTAGCAAAACAAGATGAGAGTTCAAGTAACAATAGGAAACCACTCAGAAGTATATACAGGAGAAAACATAACTGCCCAATTAAATTAAGGCAGGTTATAAACCAGGTTGCCCAACTGGGTTACCTACACAACTCAAGTCACACTCAACAATATGTGTAGAAGACTACCTCCATTAAGCTGACCATTACTTAATGCCAATGGTCTAATTAACATTTATATATATAATCAGCTTAAATGTTGCCACATATATGCTGAACGTGGTAGAGGTAAAAAAATTAACCATTTCTTAAACCAAGAAAAAGAAAAAAATTCAGAAATTAGGAAAAATAATTCAAAATTTATCTTCTAGGTTGTTATACCTATAGAACAAAACCCTTTTAGATCAAACTCCTCTATGTTTGCAAGAGCTTGGAGCATGAATCATCTTCAGTAGATGGGATTTTCTCAAATGGGAAAACACTTCGTACTAAAACCAAGAAAAAAAGATGCTCTAAAAAGCAAATAGACCAGCCCCATCTTTCAAGTTCAGTTCATCATGCGCCCATCTAGGCCATTGGATGGATGCATCCAAAGGTCCAGATTTCTCCCGCGTTTCATAGTTTAAAAAAAAAATAGAGGAGAAATCTGGGTCATTGGATGCACCCATCCGACGGTCCATATGGGTATAGGAGCCTCCTCTAAGTTACCATCTTCCACACGAGGAAGTTGTTTTGTGAAAATGCATTAACCAACAAAACAAAAAGAAGAATGATGAAGTGGATGAGAAGCAAAGTTTTAATAACAATAAGTCATTTTGGGGATTTAAGAGAAATAGCAGCTAGGGAAGTGGGTGGATATGGAAGAAGCTTATGCCTTTTCTCACATAGTTAGCCATGATAATGATGAGATTGAGATGCTTCGATATTTCCATCTTAATTTTGCAGAGATTAAACAAGAAATAGGGAGAGTTTTCTCTATAATTCTGGGTTCTCCTCACATGCTTTTCAAAATTTCTATTTTTTTTGCTTTTTCTTGATTTAAAAATGGTTAATTTTCCATGTTAGCACATATGTGGCAATATTTAAACTGACTAGATATCAAAATGCTAACTAGACCATTGACTAATGGTCAACCTAAGAAGGAAATCTTCTACACATATCTAAAAGTTAGAGATCATTTGCTAAGTTTAAAAGTTGAAAGGAGTAAAATGTAAGAACTCCTAGAGTCAGAGATTTTTGTGCATTTTACCCTATTTTATAATTACTATGGAATGAAGTGTACATTTTAAAAGTAGAAAAGAGGGTCCTTGAATTATGAATAACAAATGAAAGATGGTAATTTACTTAGTTTTACAATATTTATATCTAACTCTTAAAATTTTATTTTCAGTACATGGCGCAAGTGAGATTTACATTTAAATCTCTTACATTAGAAATTTTTATAATAAATAGTTTTGTGTATGATAAGTGAAAAAAAAATAAATCCAACTTTTTTGTTTACCATTTTGCCTTAAGAAAGTAAATTGTGGTATAACTAGTAACCACCTTAGTACAAGCTAGCATAAAACAATTATATAGAAAATTGAATAATTTCAGGCTAAAATTTATTTGCAATTTTCACGTCTCTATTATAAGTCAATTAAATTCATGAAAGGCATTCCAAAATCATGTGACACTACCAAAAAAAAGTAGGTCTAACATGTTTTTGAGTTGTAAGTGATTAAATTTAAATAAAAAAAATTAAAATTACCATTGCATTTTGTAAGTTAACCAACTAGGGTGGCAAATTACCATGAAAGTTCCAAAGGAGAAAAGTCATTGCTACTTGCATCTCTCGGAGTTGTGATCTCAACTTTGTCACCTCATTTTGCAACGCAACGTTAAAATAACCAAGCAAGCTCATCCCATTATTTTTTTTATAATAGGTAGGAATGAATTCTTCCTTTTATCAAAAAAGGGCCTATAAAAAATATCTAGAAAATATAATGCCTTATAAAATGGTTGTAATATTCAATTATCATGTCACTAGTCACCATAAGCAACAACTCTTAAAATTCCTTCTAATAGACTAACTAGCTTTAGTTGTTAGAGCTAATCTAATATATATATATTGTTAACAATTTTATTTGAGTGGACTTACATATTAATTATTGTATATGTGTATATATATTGAGATATATATGTTGTTATATATTAATTATATCTGAATTAATAATTTTTATAAGGTATATTTTGGACTGGACCTATTTGATATATTAAATTAGTTTGGAGTGATTGTGAATTAATGTTATTATATGTGTAGATATCCGACCCAAATTAATAATAGTAATGGGGTATTATTAATAAATAGGGTCAACCCATTAGGTCAACACATAGACTTGATAAGTGAATTATGATTTTTAGAGCATATAGTTTTGGTTTTAAAATTTGGGATTATCTATATATATGAGTGTGAGTGTGTGACATAAAATCCATCTCACCAAACCTATTTGAGAAAACCACTCATACTAACCTTGAAGAGCCTAACCTTTATGGAGATTGACTACTGTGGATCAAGATGCACCTTTTTTTTATGATTTTATAAATTTTCATTATGGAGAGAGACAATGAGTGTGAGAGAGAGAGAACCCCCACTGTTGGCTGTCCACTTCAAGTTCCATCCTTAAATATCGAAGCTAAAAAATCCTCAAATCATCAATCCAAAATTCTTCCTGATGAAGAATCTAAAAAAAAAATTCAGATTCGAAAGCCATAGCCCAAAGAGAAAAGAGCCCAATGTTTATTCATGATACCCAAAACCCAAAAGAAAATATCCCCGATCTGACTTATCACCCACTAACCCAATCTGAAATCCATGATCGTTCAATCTTTAAAATCCCAAACCACTCTGACCTCTCGAATCCTCTACCAATGATGCTTGGGAACTCCAACCTCCATCTGAATCTGCGAGAAGCTTCACCAAAACTGACACGAAGTAGAATCGGCAATGCCTCAACAAAATAATAGAAAGCAAGAAAAGAGTTTTAAAGAAGCCCTTTTTAAAGAAGCCCTTCTACCTACACCTAAAATATTTCTAAATCCCTCTTTAGAACCAAGCAACAGAGATTCTCTCCAGTCTATGTGAGAAATCAACTGATTTCTTCAGCAATTAGAAGAAAATCATGACGTTTCTCACCCTTCTCTTCCAATCCCGAGTGATCTATATAAACTATTATCAAACAAATGGGAGAGCTCCTTAATAGTGATGGTTTTTGATGAAATCAAAAATATCTAGACAACTAAACAAAGACTCTAAAGCCTATGGAAGATCAATATGCAATTTCAGGTAAAAGAAATCAATAGGGATTTTCTTATTATCCATGGCCTTTCTGAGCATGAAAGAAAAAGTGTATTAGCTAGGTAGCCATGGAAATTAGGAACAAACTTGATCACAATAAGATCTTGGATTCCTAATTTTTCCATTCAAAAGGAATCCAAGAACTTAACCAAAACGATCTAGGTCACTATAATATACTTGCCCATTGAATTCTGTACGCTAAACATTCTTATTGCCTTGGGAAACAAGATGGAAAAGATGGTGGCTGATGCGTTATTTCCCGACAAGTGCATCGGGTCACACAAGTAGTAAAGAGAGAGTAAAAGAGTTATCGTCCTCAAGGATTGACTTTCAACAATTACCAATTTTTTAAATCAAGTTATATTTGGACGGAGGGAAAAGTAAAGATTTAACTGAAAGTAAACTAAACTAACAACAAGGAATTAACTAAACACCAAACGAAGAACTACGCCATAACACAACGGGTAGGGGATTGACTTTCTTAGCTCCTAATCTGATTAATTCATAGACAAATTAATCTTTGAATCGTTAAAGAGTGCTTAGATACATTCGCAATTTCCTTTTAATGTTGGTCGAGTTCACGAAAATATTTGAACCCAATGTCTTGGTGAGCAAATCTTCCTAGCCAAAATAATTAGCTAATGTCTTAGTCCAATTATTTGGTTCGGAGTTTAAGTTTAAGAACTCATAAGACTACGCAAACAAGATTATCTATGTCTAGACTAACCCAATTCACGGTAGAAGGTACAAGGGCTTGTTTATATCAAGCTATGTCTAGCATTAATACAAACCCCGAATACATCTAAGTTAGATGATTGTAAATCACGTAAAAGGAAATAAACCAATAACAACTACTCCAATAATCAGAAAAGTAATTATATTTAAGCATTCGACAACAAAGCTTCATAGGAAGTCAATATACATCAATCCCCTAAACCCTAGAGTTTATAACAAGAGGAAGAAATACATACAAATACACAATAAAACATAATCAAAAGGAAGGAGAAAAAGGGAGAAAAGCTTCAAACTCAGTAGAGAAGAGGTCTCCCATCTCCTCCATCCTTGCCCTAGCAGAGTTCCCTTCTCTTCCAACCAAAAGATACCAAAAACTTCTGCATAAAACCTATATATAGCTGAAGACTCGCAGGTCTAAGTCGGGGCGCCTAGGCGCCAAGCAGAAACAAAGGAGAAAAGGGGGATGGCGCCTGGGGTACCACGTTCTAGAGCTTCTGACAGAGAGTTGAAGTGCTGGCGCCTCGAGGCGCCCTGTGTGGTGCCTGGGCGCCAGCTATTAAATGTTCAGGCCGAGAGTTAAGCTTCTGGAGCCTGAGCGCCAGCCTCCAGACTTGCATTATATCAACACTTTGCTTCTGAATCTCATCAGCACACCAGCTAGCAGCAGACCAGAAAAGAAAGCCTACAAGAAAATACAACAAAAAGCATAAAAAGGCAAGGAAAAAGAGATTAAAACAAGACAAAACAAGAAACTACTATGTACAAAGAGAAAAGTCAAAATAAAGGACAAAGCAAGCAAAAGGATAACAAAAATGGGAACAAGGAGAGGAACAAGCCCTAAAGAAACAACCTAAATTAACCAAAATAAAAGACTCATCAACTCCCCCAAACCAAAACTTTTGCTTGTCCTCAAGCAAAACACTAATCTAAAAACTACGCTAAACTAAGCCTACGGATTTTTCGAGATAGAGAAGAATTGCTTAACGAATGAAACATTAAACCAAATCAAATCAATCTCACATAGTCATCTTCATAAAACCAAACTTGATGTTGGGCAATTGAGAATTCAAAGATGAACATGATACTTTTCCAAGAGTTTTAAAGAAAAATTGCAAACACCCTCACTTTCTCAAATTACTTTCCGCAAGCTTAAAAGAAAATATCTTTTTCATAACAAACTCGGCTCTCAAGGAAAACCTCTCAATTAAGGGAACTTTTAAGAAAGAGTGATCGAAGTGAAGACAATGCGCCTAATCCACACATCTCCCCCTCAACCAATGCAAGAAGAAAAGATAACGAGATTAAGGAACAAAGAGTTGCCCGTGCGCCTAAACCACACAACAACACCTTGACCATCACCTTTATTTGCTAAGAAAATGTAATTCATTGGTTATAACAAGTGTTGTGCGCCTAATCCATACTACACTTCCTTAACTTAAATCACACTTCTATTTTATTTAATTAAAATTGTTTTGCTTTTTGTTTTTCTCATTTTTTTTCTTTTTAAGAGAAAGCAATCCCTTATTGAGCAAAAAGTTGTCATAAAAAGAGATAGAAAATTTCAAGATTTTGAAAGAGTGCTTTAAGAAGGTTGAAAGGGTTGACAACCTTTAATTAAAAAGCTTGAAATTTCTCAAATAAATCTAGAAATTCTAAAAAACCAATTTTAAGGTAAATTTTAAACAAGATGACCATACAAAGAATTAACTGAAAATGGAATAAAATAAAACCTCTAAAGCACATTCCAATTTATCAAGAATAACCCCGAAAATGTGATGGTCAACAAAAACAAAGACATTCCTTATGAATATAAAGAAAGTTTAAAGGTATCAACCTAAAAACATTCTTCTTATCCCGAATTACAGAAGAGATTACCGAGGCATGTCTATATTAAGGCTAAGACAAATATTAATACAAACCCTAGATTCATTGAAGATGGTAGCTAAGCATCCAAGAGCAATAATAATAGTAAAATCCTCTCCCCCAAACCTAAACAACACATTATCCTCAATAGCAAGCCAATAGGGAGCGGGGTCCAAAAAGGAAAGCTATGCACAAAAATAAACCATCAACAAAGGCAATCAGAATTAAAATGCGGAAAATAAATACAAAGAACTAAACAAAACAATAATTAAAATTGCAGATAAAACTAAGAGCGAAATTAAAAAGACAAAAGGCAAGAAACTTGGGTTGCCTCCTAAGAGCGCTAAGTTTATAGTCCTTAGCTAGACTTTACCTGGTTTGTTCAGCTATGCTGCCACCACATCCCTCCATAGAAGGGATTTTGCAATCCATGAGAGTTTCCATAGGTAGAGGAATAGGTGGGCTTTGATTGTTTTCTGCCTTAGTTGCAGGTTGAGCTTGTTGGGCTCATATAGTGTGTCAAGCTTGTATTTGGCTTCTACAAACCGACCTTCCAATATCCAGGTAGAATACTAATGAGCTTGAGTCGGTGATACCTCGCATAAACCAATGAAATAAGAAAGAAAATGTAAACAAAAACAAAAGCATGTACAAGTATAAGAGTATGATTTACAGTACAAGTATGTGCAGAAAAAACAAAGTCCAAACTACAACCCTACTAGCTACTCTTAATATTGTTAAACACTGTCAATCCCCGGCAACGACGCCAAAACTTGATGCGTTATTTCCCGACAAGTGCATCAGGTTGCACAAGTAGTAAAGAGAGAGTAAAAGAGTTATCGTCCTCAGGGATTGACTTTCAACAATTACCAATTTCACTAGATCAAGTTATATTTGGACAGAGGGAAAAGTAAAGATTTAACTGAAAGTAAACTAAACTAATAACAAGGAATTAACTAAACATCAAACGAAGAACTACACCATAACACAACGGGTAGGGGATTGACTTTTTTAACTCCTAATCTGATTAATTCATAGACAAATTAATCTTTGAATCGTTAAAGAGTGCTAAGATACATTCACAAATTCCTTTTAATGTTGGTTGAGTTCACGAAAATATTTGAACCCAATGTCTTAGTGAGCAAATCTTCCTAGCCAAAATAATTAGCTAATGTCTTAATCCAATTATTTGGTTCGGAGTTTAAGTTTAAGAACTCATAAGACCACGCAAACAAGATTATCTATGTCTAGACTAACCCAATTCACGGTAGAAGGTACAAGGGCTTGTTTATATCAAGCTATGTCTAGCATTAATACAAACCTCGAATACATCTAAGTTAGATGATTGTAAATCACGTAAAAGGAAATAAACCAATAACAACTACTCCAATAATCAGAAAAGTAATTATATTTAAGCATTCAACAACAAAGCTTCATAGGAAGTCAATATACAATCCCCTAAACCCTAGAGTTTATAACAAGAGGAAGAAATACATACAAATACACAACAAAACATGATCAAAAGGAAGGAGAAAAAGGAAGAAAAGCTTCAAACTCAGTAGAGAAGAGGTCTCCCATTTCCTCCATCCTTACCCTAGCAGAACTCCCTTCTTCTCCAACCAAAAGATACCAAAAACTTCTGCATAAAACCTATATATAGCAGAAGACTCACAGGTCTGAGCCGGGGGCGCCTGGGTGCCAAGCAGAAACAAAGGAAAAAAGGGGGATGGTGCCTGGGGTGCCCTGAGTGGCACCGGGGGCGCCACGTTCTGGAGCTTCTGACAGAGAGTTGAAGTGCTGGCGCCTCGAGGTGCCCTGTGTGGTGCCTGGGCGCCAGCCATTAAATGTTCAGGTCGAGAGTTAAGCTTCTAGCGCCTGAGGCGCCAGCCTCCAAACTTGCATTATATCAGCACTTTGCTTCTGAATCTCATCAGCACACCAGTTACCAGCAGACCAGAAAAGAAAGCCTACAAGAAAATACAACAAAAAGCATAAAAAGGCAAGGAAAAAGAGATTAAAACAAGACAAAACAAGAAACTACTATGTACAAAGAGAAAGACCATAATAAAAGACAAAGCAAGCAAAAGGATAACAAAAATGGGATCAAGGAGAGGAAAAAGCCCTAAAGAAACAACCTAAATTAACCAAAATAAAGGACTGATCAGTGGGCTTGGATGCTAGAAGCACTTCTCAGGCAAGTCAAGTTTGTCTATGTAGAAGTTGATCCATCAGTGGTTTTGTTGTTGTCCAGCAAGGTAAATTTTGTCTAGTATGAGGTAATTTTCAAAAATACCCATATTTTTTCCATATATTAAAGCATAAAATATTTTCATACAAATCTAGCCAGAAAACCATCTTTCAAAATTTGCTTGTGTCTATTGGTTTAGTTTCTTCTGATTTATTTTGAATTCAAATTTCCCCTCAGATTTGATTGAAACTAATTAGACTAATATTAATTCACAAACCCAACTTGATCATTTTACCATCCTATCACCTGACAGTAGGACATAAATTGAAACTATTACCCATCAGCCGCCTATTAATCATGACCTTAATAATCTCAATATAAAAAAAGGAAAATCATTAGGTAGAACAGAGAAGAAGAAAAAAACAGACCCTGAATTTATTACCAAATTTGGATCAAGATCTCATTTGATTACAACATTAAATGCTAATAATATGATTACTCCCACCAATGCTTCTCTATCTATAAAAAAAAACCCAAACTCATATAATGTTTTAGACTCTTAATCTTTAGCATTAGGCTCTTAAGATTCTATCTAGCCAAAATCTACACTAATTCTTCTAATAATAAATTATATAAGGAAAATCATAAAACTAACTTACTCATTTCAATCTCTATGTTACAAATCCTACTAGATCTTCCTTCTACACATCATTACCCTAGCTCTTCTCTAACAATTGCAAAGAATAGAAATGGAGAACACCTTCTACCAACTGAACCAACCACTTCAAGAATATCCATGAGCCCCACCCCCATCACCAGTATCACCCTTAACCCTTGCCCCCACATAGAATCAAATGACATAAGTCATTTTACTAATCCAATAAGGTTACCCACTCCCCCACAGCTAGATACAAACAATAACCCACCACAAATGGACATTTTCTTTCATCATCTTCTGATCCTCTACCAAGCCTACCAAGACAACCTTACTCACGAAACTAGGATAACCCTAGTCTAGCTAAACCTTCTAAGAGATCTCTTAAACAACTCCTCATGGCTCCTTACTTGGAGCCACTTGATAAGTATAGCCCTAACAGAAGTCCAAACCAACAAGTGGTCTAGGACAACAATGAACCATATAAGAAGCCACGCAATACTAATACTCCCCCTTAAAGATGGTAAACCAAAACTAGTCCTACAACTGGTTTCCTTTAGTTACAATGACCAATTTAGCAACCAATGTAAGGGACATTCACCATCCACTAAACCCAACAGTCATAGAAATAGGTTACCACAACACAATGGTAAAAAAGTGGGGGGGAGGAGGGAGGGGACCAAGTGTTAGTAGCCACTTTAACACTAAACATATTACTCATTCTCGTGGACGTAGAAATACAAGCAAAACTAAACCTTAACATGGGAAATCTTGAATATCAAGAAATCCTCATGTCTATTTCTTTCATTCAACCTCCCTCCTCTTGATGCAAATCCCTCTCTTTATTTTAAACCTATGAATATCCTAAGTTGGAATATAAAAGGTGCTGGAGGCACTGATTTCAAAAGAATTTTTAAAAATACTTGTCGTACCCATTGCCTTGATTTGGTTATTTTAACTAAAACAAGGTTAAGTGGAGAAAGAGCCGAAAATATCATTAGCACTCTAGGCTTTGAGAGTTTTCTAAAAGTTGATACTATGAAGTTCTCTGCAGATATTTGGATTCTATGGAATCCTCAGAATATCAATGTGGAGTCCCTGTCAGCCTCCTTTGAGGTTCCTCGAAAAGTTCAGGTAAATTCTAACATTTTTATTCTTATTGCTTTATATGCTAGTCCTAGGTTTAATTCTAGAAAAAAAAATTATGGAATAAGCTCTGTGATTTAGCTTCATTTATTCATCTTCCTTGGCTTATAATTGGAGATTTCAATGAAATGACCTACTCTAATGAAAAGTTCGATGGAAGATCAGCTAGTAGAATTAAAATGAATTGTTCCAACACCTTTCTAAATAAAGCCAAGCTCCTAGATATGGGTTTTTCTGGACCAAAATACACTTGGTTAAATTGTAAAGAGCTTAATTTTTTTAATAAAAAAAGAATAAATAGGGCTTATGCTAACTATGAATGGATTAATATCTTTCTGAACTATACTATTTATGACTTACCTAGAATATCTTTTGATCATTGCCCTATCTTGCTTAAAACAAAGCAAGATTCTTTAAATGATTGGAAGCCTTTTCGGGTTGAGCATTTCAGGATGAAACATCTAGATTTTGCCCTAACCTATGATTATTGGATGTATAACCATGATGATTTTATTAGTACAATAAAAAATTACCAAAATAATCTTTCTTAATGGAATAAAGAAACCTTTGGTAACATCTTTTATCAAATTAAACAACATCAACAAGACTTTTAGGTTTTCAAAAAATCCAAGACTACAAACTTGACTCTCAGCTTCTAATTCTTAAAAAAAATATCTCCAAATCCACCTTAAACACCTCTTAGAAAATGAAGAAAATATTTGGATGATGAATTCAAGGATTAACTAGATTAATTTAGGAGATAAAAAAATTATTTCTTTCACACTTTGGCCTTAATTAAAAGAAGAAAGAATAAAATAACCCAACTCTTAAATTCTAATGAAACTTGGATCACTGAGGCAAATCAAATTGAACATACATTGGTTTCCCATTTTAAAAAGACCTACTCAACCCATCAAAATAATTAGATTAATGTAGATCACAATAGGACTTTATCAGGAGTTAACTTTCCCTTTCTAAATGATGATAATATAATCACTCTTACTCCCATTTGAAATGGAAATTATGGAATGCCTTCTTTAGTTTAAATCCTTTAAAAACCCCAGGAAAAGATTACTTCCATGCAATCTTCTACCAATCTAACTGGGATGTTGTTAAAGAGAAAATTATTCTTGAAATTTAACAAAATTTTAATCTTTGTTCCATTCCTCACTACTAGGGTAATACCTTACTTTGCCTTATCCCAAAGATTGAAAATGCTTATCTAGTTACTCACTTTGTACCAATAAGGCTTTGTAACGCCTTCTAAAAAATCTTAACAAAAATTCTTGTTAGCATATTAAAAACCTTTTCTTCCTAATTTAATTTCCCCTTTTCAAGGAGCTTTTACCTGTCAAAGCCACTGCTTTGACCTTTTCTTAGTTGCTCAAGAAATTATTCACTCTATGCACTCCTCAAAAATTAAAGATGGATGGATAGCTTTCAAAATTGACATAGCCAAAGCTTTTGACACCATCTCCTGGAATTTCATTGAAAAAAAAAACTAAACCTCTATCATTTTCTAGGAAACTTTATCTCTCTTTTTCTCTCTTGCTTAAAAAATGTAACTTTTGTAAATGGGAAAAAGGCCACCCATTTTACTCTTGAGAGAGATATAATGCAGGGAGATCCTATCTCTCTTTACATTTTTATTCTTTTCATGGAATACCTCACAAAGCTCATTAGAGAAAATCCAAGAAAAAAAAAAGGCAACCCTTTAACTTTAAAAACAAAACCATGGCCATCTCTCACCTTTCAGATGACATTTTAATTTTCTGTAAAGCAAACAAAAAAAACATAACAGTAGTTAGAGAGGCTCTAAACAACTTTTGTGGAGTTAGTGGAATGCAAATTAACAATTAGAAATTAAAAGCTTGGTTCTCCAACGAGTTAACTTTGAAATAATTTCTGCTTCCCATAGGTTTTTTTTATGTTAATTAGGCCCAAGATCTTTGTCTCTATCTTGGCTATCCCTTAAAACCCAACTATAAGAAAAATGACTTCAACTTTATTTTGGATAAACTCAATAAAAGACTCCTCTCAAAAGTTGGGAGAACTGAGCTCATTCAATCTACCCTTTCAAATATCTCCATGTGATGAATGCTTTTCTTCTCCCAAAATCCATTAGGCTCAAAATTGACTCAGTTGCTAGAAATTTCTTTTGGGGGCATGATAGCTCCACAAAGAAGCTTCACACTATCAATCGGAAGAAAATTTGTAAACCTAAGTCTTTGGGAGCAATAGGTATTAGATCAACTTGCCACCAAAATAAGGCTTTGGCTCTAAAAAGACTATGGGACTATCTCCTCTGAAAAAAAAAAAGCCTCTGGTTAAAAATTTTTAAGAGTAAATATGGTCATAACATTATCAACAGAAATTCCCGTAAACCTCACTCTTCTGTAATATGCAAAAAAAGATCCCTTCCTTTGCCAACTGCACCAGAAAAATTATAGGCAATGGTAAAGATCCAAGCTAATTGTGTCCTCTACCTAATAAGGATTTAGGAAAAAAAAAGAAAACTTAGAAGACATTATTTCTTTTTCCCAAAATTGAAACTCTTGGAATCTTAGAAGAATCCCTTTTAGAGTTCCCCTGAGCTTTTTTGGGAAATTAATTCCCTTCCCTTACCTTTTGCAACCCCCTCCTAATGATAGAACTATTTGGGGACTAACTAGTGATGGAAAATTTACTTCTAAATTTGCTTATCTTTTCATCATTAACCCTTATGGAAATAACAATGACAATCCTCAATTACTTGAAAGAAACTTCAACTGGATTTGGAAGCAAAAGGCTCCCCTAGAGAACCTTTTTTCCTTTGGTAAATAACCCAAAAGGCCTTCCAACTAACTCCACTCTCTCTAAAATAAACGTTAACATTGTTGTAAAATCTAGAAACCTGGACAATGATAATCTGAGTTGTGTCTTTTTAGTAGACACTATCCTTAAGGAATTTATTCTGCGACTGTAGCTAAGAACCTGCATCTATAGAACTTCTTCCAGGATTAAACAAATTCTTCTGAGAAGATTCTCAGGCCATAGAACAACAGAAATTAGGGGAAGGAGTCCTCCTTTTATATCTGTTGAACCATAATGAGGTAGACACAAATTATGAATAAAATTAAAACTCAATTTCAAAAATTAATGGATAGTTTTGAAAAATTAATGAGCAGTTTCGAAATATTAAAATATATTTAAAACAAAATAATCAAAACTGTCAGCCCTTAATTTTCTAACATTAACTCAAGTTAATTTGGTAATAACTAATTCTGCCTTTATTCAGGTAAGCTAAAAATAAATTAATTTCTTTAAAAATATTTCTACATAGAAAAACTAAACGGGTCCAAATTATAGCACGTGTTAGGGGCAAATTGGATGATTTACACTGTACTGGCCTAGGGTTGTGAGCGCGCGAGCCCACCACTTCCTTTAGCCCTTTATTATCCCACTAATACAAGTTAGTATATAAAGGCTCTTCCCCTCCTTACTCTAAGTGATGTAGGACTTTAGTTTTCTCTTTTAAAATACAAAGTCTTTGAAAGGCTATTTTCACAATAAACATTACCTCTTTTTTCACAATAAACATTACCTCTTTTTGTCCCCTATGTAGCAATGAACTTAAAACTCACTTACACATCCTTCACTATTGTCCCTTTATCAGAAACATTTGGTTAACCCTTTCCCCCTTCTTTCTTCCAATCTCCCTTTCCCATTTGGCTAGAAGAAAATAGAAAAATTTTCTCCTTGAACGCTTTAGGCATTCCATGAAACACAATCTTCATCTTCACAGTCAGAGGAATTTGGTTAGCCCCAACAAAAAAAAAATTTTAAAAATAAACCTTTCATGATAAATAAAATTAAAAACAACATCTTATTTCATGTGGCTAAGTTCTGAAGTGCCTCAATTTCTCGAATTTACACAAATCATTATACTTCTTCAGCAACCCCTCATTTGCATTGGGTAAAACGTCCAGGACAATGGTTTAAAGTGAATGTAGATGGCTCTGCCAAAGATAATGAGATTGTTGCAGGAGGCATCATAAGAAACAAAAAGAGTGAATGGATAATAGGCTATTCCAAATTTATTGGCTTTGGTTCTCCTATCTTAGCTAAAGCATGGGAACTTCTCCATGGTATTTAGATAGCCAAAGAAATTGATACCAGACACTTGGAAGTTGAAACAGATTACAAAACTCTTCACTCTCTCACGACTCAGGGAATTACTAGCAGGCTCCTTATGGCCAAGTTTGAGAATGCAAATTTGATCAAGATAAGCCAAAGCCAGGACTCATGCACCGATAGACTGGCTAATTTTGCAAGAACTAATGGGAAATACTCAAAAACTTTCATTTCACCTGCTCTTTTTTGTGGAAAAGCTTTATATGGAAGACTTTTGTAATAGCTAGCTCTAGTTTTCTTTCCTTTACGCTCTTTTGCTGTATTGAACTTCTTTGCTCTCTTTTCTAATATATTTTCCATTTTACCGAAAAGAAATTTATTATTATTATTATTGTCAATTTATTTATTAAGATCCTATAAACAATCAATTTATAATCAGAATAAATAATTTGTACTTTTTTTTTACTAAATTCTATATATAAGTAAGATCATGAGATTTGATTGTTTGTTGTTTTAGTTGTAACATCATACAATAGTTGCTGGTCATACACATTCTATCAATCAATTCAGTTATTAAATCATTAAGTATTTGAACAGGCCAGAGAAATTTAATTGAGTTCCTTAGGGTAGGCAAAAGAATTATCATTTCTTAACTAATAATATTACTCATTATTACCGCCGTTGTTGTTTTCTTTTTTTCTTGATGAGAGGCAGTAAGCCTACGACACGTATACAACGATAATAGCATTTTTAAATCTAATAATGAAAGGCAAAAATAGACATCTTTTGATGAAAACTTGTCAATATTACCGAAGTGGCTACATGAAGATTTATCCATCCATTTTTCATATCAAATCAATCAAACTCCATAAGAGTATTTTTCTTTAAAAAAAATTTAAAAATTAACATGTACTTTAAACATGTATTAAACCACCAAAATAATATATTCCCCTTCAGTGTTGTAAATTTGGTATTATTTTTCTCATCTTCATTAAAATCTTATTCTTAGTATGTTGTGATCATAGAATTTTCCAATATGAATGTCACTTGTATAAAAAAGTCAATAAAATAATAAAATACTACACATATTTTTATAAAATATAAGAGGTTTTTCAGTACAAAAATGTAAGAGAAACTAACAGAAGCATAATTATTTTGTCACTTATGATTATAAATTAGATTTAGATATACTTTTTGTTGACGTATGACTTTTTGAAACTTACATAGATAAGATATACATTCTCTAAAAAATTTCAAAAACTTTACCAGATAAAGTTAGAGACAAATATGTAAAAAAAAAAAAGTAAAAATTTGAGACTCAATAAAATCCATTAGATCTTATAGAGATGGGTCCTACTTCTTTATTTCTATATGTCTCCAACTTTATAAAATAAAATATTTCAGAGGATGTCATTCCCATAACAAATTGCACCACCTAGTAATGTAATTCTCTTTTAGTTACGCCTAACAATTAAACAAACATTTTCATTAATTACTCCAATTAGGAGGCATAACAAGCAAAGGAATTGATTAATCAAAAGGCTATGAGTCTTCTTGTGCTGACAAGATTAAAAATTGAAAAACCCATTTAGTGGACAATGAGTTGTTTTCCAGATTCCAACATAGTACGCTCTCGTAACAACCCATCTTTTCCATTATTCAAACCCTCATTAGAATTATTGGGCAGTATAATTATAATTATTTAGATGTTCTCACCAAAAAGAGAAAATGAAAAATTGATTAGATGCTTTATAGGAAGCTGCACGGCTAATTCCCAACAACTCTCTTGGGATTGCGGAATGTATTCATATTCACATGCTGATTTATAAAATTTTAACATACTTTTGTCTACATATACAACTATTTGATATGTAAAAAGAGAAAAAAAAAAAAGAAATAGAAATGGGAATGAGTTGAATGCAAGACTCATCAACATGATTGATATGACATAGATGAAAATGAGAATTGGATTAGCCGATCGGAATGCCTCATTTGGTTTGATGAAAAACTGAAGGAATGGAAAGATTTGAAAAAGGAAATAATCAAAGTACCCTTTGATGGAATTTTTAAACAATTCCTATATACAAGTATTGTATTGCAGATAGTCCTATAGCATATATGAATAATAACAAAAATATACGTACATGGGGAAACAGCGGAACTCTTGATAATAATTGATTATCGGGTATAAATGATATAGAAGAGAAAGAGAAAATAATTAAAGAGAGTATAATTGCCCTCTTGGCCTAATATGCTTTCAGAGGGTGTTACTTCAATGGGACTGCTACACTACATATATAGACAGAGAGTAGAGACCCTTCCTTGTGAAACCTTAATGGGTTGACATTCCCATCATTAGTCAGCCCACACAAGGCCCAGTTTCAATTCAATAAGGATTGTTTAATTTATAAAAGAATTTATAATTAACTTATTATTAAAACTGGATAATACATATAAATAAATAAATATATGTATACATAAATATGATTTATGGTAGTCCATATGAAAAATCTAACAATCTCCCACTTGGACAACATAAATCATTAGTTTAAAGGATAAATAATTTCCAGATTTAATAATACAACAAAATAGACATGTCAATTATGAGTTGTCACTATAAATTAACAATCCTCAAGTCAAATCAAGAGGCAATAAGTATTTGACAATGTAAAAACCATGTCCGATAGGGGCACTGGCATCTTACATGTCAATATCCTTAACAAAAGATTTGAATAATATGTGAAACTGGTGTCATAACATATATTACAAGGATATGATCCTTGTGCAATCCTGACCAATGGTCCAAGCATCTGAAAATGCTCTAAGAGATATGATAGTATAAGTGACGTCATCTCAAACATATCTCATAAGAATAACACTGAGTAAATATTAAATTTCAGACTCCCACTAACTCAAAACATCAAAAGACTTAACTAAACCCAAATGAGCTACATGATTTTGAAGAGTTCTAATAGTTAAGCCTTTAGTTAGTGGATCTGCTAACATGTTTTCTGTAGCAAAATGCTCAATACGAGTCTGAAACTCCAGAATTTTCTCTCTAACAAACAGATATTTAATATCAAAGTGCTTTGATTGAGAAAAGCTTCTGTTGTTTTGAGAGAAAAGCACAGCAGCAGCAATATATCATAAGTGGCTTATAAATGCTTTCAACAACGTGAAAGCCAGAGATTAAGATTTTCAGCCACATGGCTTGACAAGTAGCCTCATAGCAAGTGACATACTCTGCTTACATGGCAGAAGTAGCTGTAAGAGTCCATTTAACACTCTTCCAAGAAATAGCTACTCATGTCATCATAAAAGATAGAGCCGTAAGTAGAATTTCGGTCGTCAGGGCAACCATACTAAATAAGAATTGGAATAATTAATGACCGAAGTTGATCAGACTTCCATAGGTCAACACATGATCTTTGGTTCCCTGCAAATATCTTATGACCTTTTTACGGCTTTAAATGACCTAAATTTGGGTTGCTCAAATATATCCCTAAAGCATTAATAGCAAAAATAATATCGGGATGAGTACAAAATTGAGCGTACATTAATCAGCGGAAGCATACGAGACCTTTTTGCTTTCTGGAATGGTCTATCTAATTGACTTCTTCATAGTGTATTTTAACACCGTGAGACACATCATGTTTGAGTGTTCTTATTTTTTTACAAGAAGCCTTTTCAACAGCAGTGGACGAGGCAGTAAGAGCACCAAGCTTTTCTTTTCTCAAAGCCAAATCAATATTAGTGATAGCCAAATAGAGATTCAGAAATTATTTTATTTTCAACCCTAAAAAATGGTTCTATTCAAAGTCTTGACAGAAGTCAAGTATAGACAAAGAAGGCTGACATTATAACAACCAAAGGAACATTTAATTTACATGATGTAATCATGCAATAAGAGAATTAAATAGTTCCTTATACACAACCAATCATGCCTTTTAGAAAAAAATTTTCTTACTTATGATGGTCCGGCCTAAAGGTCCCAAACCATAATAAATGAGAAATGTAATAATTATAATGCACAAATCTTATATCACCAAAGTTTCTAATACCGATAGGGTATTCGAAAGATAATTGATATAAGTATAAAACTAACAGTGCATTGTACAACAAATTACATTAATGATAACACACCGATAGGGTATAATTATTATTAATGTAATAAAATAATGATTAAAAAAATTTAATCATTCAATTCACAAAATTTGTATAATTGTACCCACGATAGGTGAGGTTACAGTTATACAAATAATTAGCAATTATATTCAAAAAAAAATATAATAAATACATATCATGCCTGATGAAATTATTCAATTTATATAAAGATCAAAAAATTAATTCCTTGACTATGGCACATCAATAGGAAAAATATGATATATCAAGGTGCCACTAGCAGAGTAAGGAATACTTATAAAATTTCAGGCCAAAAAACTAAAAGTACAATATTTAAAATTACAAACTTACTCCCACTAGTCATCATGTAAAAACATTGATGAGATACATATTCTCCTTGAAGCTGATCAAAGTGACAACATGGTGAAATTTTAGGTACCATTGCCTCAAGGCGAATTTTAAAATGTATATGGATCTCTTAATTTGCATACTATATGGTTTTGACCATATTTTTGAAAAAATATATCAGGTTGATCCATGTACACATCATTTGAAAAATCACCATTTAAGAATGTTGTCTTAACAACTATTTGGTGAAGCTCTAGGTCAAAAGAGCCACCAAAAATTAGGAGAAATATAAACCAAATTAGATTCAATTCAGTTACAATATTCATTGAATTAATTAAAATGCTATATTATAAAACATAATTAATATAGTTGATATATTAATGATTTAAAAAATATTTTAATAATTTAGTAATGCTAATCCACATAGGATATATATATATATATATATATATATATAATTTAACAATTCTCCCACTTGGATAGCAATAGTCAATTATTAAAATATAATAATCATTAAGGCTAAAATAACAACTATAATTATAGCACATGTCAGAAAACATAAGCTTTAACGATGCAGAAATAGTATCCGATGGGGAAGTAGATCATACACGTTAAAAGCTCATATTTCACATAAAGAATAATAAATATGAAAAAGTATAATTAATTAAGAGAAATATGTAATCCAAAATTAGTAAATTTCAAATCAATTCTAGATGCAATATCAAAGTATATTATAGTACACATGTAATAGATCAGTGATGTGTACTTGAGGTGATTTCGCAATCCTTTTATATTACAAAAATATCAAAAGGAAATACCCAAAAAAGAAAAATTATTTACTAAAAGAAACGTACATTAATGTCACTCCGATAGGGTGTGTACACTAATGATATTTCAAAACAAATTATTTATTGTCACCATAATTGCTATTTTTCCCTTTTCAAACCATAATTATTTGGAAAGAATAAAGAATTGCAAAAATAATACTAAAGATTGGACTCGCGATAGGTGAGCTTACAACTTCACAAAATTATTTAAATTGCATCTTTGGATATCCAAAATAATTTGGCAGAATATTTAGAAATAATTTACAATAAAATTTAAATAATTAAATAAATGCAAATTGTCTCTAAAATAGTTAAAATATACAAACGGTACTCCAGGACAGATTATAAGGGATATTTAACAGATAATAATGTCTAATTTTTATATAAAAAAAATTTTTGGGCTGAATTTTTAGAGAGTACAATATCTAAAATAAGATTTTTGACATATTCAGACTCAAAAACAAGAAAACTCAAAATTTTAATCAATACACTTATGATCAAAATTATTTGGGCATAAAATTCAGATCTAGTTCAAATATATATGAATAACATAATCAATATATATGATTCAATCTCAAATATATATGATTAACGTTAATTGAACAATTAATCAAAGTTAAGAATTTAGATATATATATATATATATATATATATATTGATTCAATCCGAAATTTTAATTATCAGAGTTCTAAATCAGAATAATTAATGAGAGAGTTAAATTAGGAATTCAAACTATATATGACTAATATGGATTGAATTAATTGGAATTGATTACGTCGATTTTCTATATAATTGAATACCAACATTGACGTTGATTTAAACTGAACAAAATCAACATAATCACCAATTAAATTCAAAGAATTATCATTATCACAAATACCTTGGTTATCCAATCTCGTTGAAAAGCTTATATTACCAATAATTCATATATATGGTATGCTGACGGGCTTTTCAATCCCAAAAGCAATACACAGTTTATGTAACACCACAAATACATGAGAGGATTGTGCACATATACGTGATTACGTCGATTATCATATATATATATATATATATATATAATTGCAGAATATAAATTATGCTTTTATTCTGGGGAAAACATCAAATAGATCATGAATCAATATATCTATTTAATCACGATTCTCAAAAAAATTAAGATTTTGATAAAAGTTATCTCAATTTATGATAAACTCTAAAAATTTGATTTAATTCATATAGACATAAGCAAATTTGAAATATCATAATTATAAAAAAAATTTTCAATAACCCTAAAATTCTTTTCAATCATAAACAAAATATAAATTTAGAGTTTTATAGAAAAATTCTTTTATGAACCCTAACTCAAATAAATTTATATTTGACCAAAAAAAGGTTAATTGGAGGCATTGGGCATTGAACAAAGTAGGCATTGAACCCCACTAGACTAAAGTTGGCGCGGCACTATGGTGTTTGTTGAAGCACGTGAGACCAAGACTTGACTTCCTCCCACAGTTTATGAAACAAAAGCGATAATTTTACCGAAAAAATAAATAAGCAAAAACTGTAAGTTTTCCAAGAAGGTAGACCTTTAATAAGAGTGAACCCCAAAGCAAAATAGAAATTAGAAGTGGAGAGAGATTCATATAGCCATAGAATAATCTATTAACCAGGCTCTGATACTAATTGACGGAATTTTTAAACAATTCCTATATACAAGTATTATATTGCAGATAGTCCTATAGCATATATGAATAATAACAAAAATATACGTACCTGGGAAAACAGTGGAACTCTTGATAATAATTGATTATCTGGTATAAATGACATAGAAGAGAAAGAGAAAATAATTAAGGAGAGTATAACTGCCCTCTTGGTCTAATATGCTTTCAGAGGGTGTTACTTCAATGGGACTGCTACACCACATATATAGGCAGAGAGTAGAGATCATTCCTTGTGAAACCCTAATGGGTTGACATTCCCATCATTAGTCAGTCCACACAAGGCCCAGTTTCAATTCAATAAGGATTGTTTAATTTATAAAAGAATTTATAATTAACTTATTCTTAAAATTGGATAATACATATAAATAAATATATATATGTATAGATAAATATGATTTATGGTAGTCCATATGAAAAATCTAACACCCTTAACTTCAAAAATATAAAAATAGAATTCTTAAACAAATTTTAAATGCCAATAATAAAAAAAAAACTATCACTCCCTCAAAGCTTTCCAACAACGTCGTCGAAGCCATGTCTCAGTTTTTCTTTCCTTTTAATGTAGTCCGTTTCAAAATATTCTCATTTATTTGGTTTCAATGTAAATGGCACATTAGTGTTTATTGATCTTCATTCGTAGCTATTGATGCTTATTAGTGGCTATTGATGTCCACTAGTGCTTCAATTACGTTTTTTATGAAAAAATGTTATTCATATATGCCCATATACGTGGAAGCTGAAGGGTCCTTAGGCTCAGCAATTCTGGGAAAATGCACTAAGTGAGTTGATACTTGATAGAGTATAAAAGCGTCTATACATAGTGAGAATAAGTTTAAACACCAATATTGAAGGTTAATTAGCATCCTATTTAACTTTCGATTATGTTTACATGCTATTTATTTTATATAGTATGTTTATCCTTGTAGAAAAACCTTGAGTTATCTAAAATTGTTCATAGATATATCTAACAATTGGTATTGAGCATCATTTTCTTTTGCCTTGGTATTGTTGTGGTTTTTTAGCCTTGAGTATATTTGTATTTTTTCTGGGCAGAATTTGTAAGTTTATTGTAGTTGGAGTACAAATTATTAATAATGCGAATATCAAAATTCAAATGAACAAAATATGACGGCTATGTTTGGCAAACAAGCTTATAGCTTATAAGCTAGCTTATAGCTTATTTGACTAGCTTTTAAGCTCGTTAAAAGTGTTCGGTAAACGAACTTATTTTAGTAGCTTATAGCTTATTCTGATAAGCTACTTTGAGTAGCTTATAACTTATAGCTTATAGCTTAAAGTTTTTTGTTCCTATTTTGCCCTTACTATTTTTTCAAAATACCCATTATGCCCATTATGCCCATTATTTTATTATATCATATTTACTCATCTTTTATTATATTTATATTTATATATAATATATTATACATATATAATATTATATATATATATATATGATAAAAATATATAAATATATTATATATGTAAAAATATATTATTCATATATAAATATATATTTTTAATGAATTTTATATTTATAATAATTTAAATTAATTTAATTAAAAATAAAAATGATATATTTATTTATATTATTTTAGAATTAAAAAATACATGCCCTTTTATGTCATTTTACACTTTTTAGCTACTTCAACAGCTACTTTTACCGAACACTTCTTATTCAAATAAGTTAGCTTATAAGCTATAAGCTGTAAGCTAAAAATTAGCTTATAAGCTATCCGCTAGCTTATAAGCTAATTTTGCCGAACACACCCGACCTTTTTGAATTGAGTCAGATTTGGACCAAAAATTCAGACTTTACATTTTTGGCGCAAAACTTTTAGAATTTTTGCTTTGACCCAAAATTTTTGTATTTCACAGTTTTGCCCAAAATTCTTATTTTTTTATTTTTTTGCCCCAAAACCTTTAGAATTTATGTTATGACCCAACACTTCCGAAATTTACAGTTTTCTCCCAAAATTTTAGAAATTATAGTTTGGTCCAAAAATTTTAGTTTCATGTTTTGGCCCCATTTGTTTTGGGTGCAATTTGGGCCAATCTAAACATTTTTTTGATGCCATATAATTTAGTCCAAATTTTGGCAAAGCATATTTTGGACAATTTTAGGCACATAAAATGAGAATTTTTGATTAGTTACGTTTTATATAAGTTGACTAATTATTTGATTTCTATTATTTAGTTCTTTTTAACTTGTTCGTGCATACATATTTTAGTCAGATACACGTATTTTCTCATGATGCTTTGTGAAATAAAGAATTTTAGTATATTTAAAAGTTCAGCCACAAACCTTTTATTTATACTGAAATTATATAAATATATTAAAATACGTAAAGTTAAAGAATTATTAAGCATTAGAATATAATACTCATCATTCAATAGGAATGTTATTATATTTTATATGCTTAGTTAAGATGGAATAATAAATTATTTTCTTAATTCGCTCATAGGGATTAGGAAAGGAAAATAGTTTACTAGTTTCATTATTTGATAATTTTGATCCTAATTAAATAAAGTTTAGCCCACAGGCAGTGTTATTTGTTATTAGGCTCAAGTTAGTTTACATGTTATACATTGACGACAAAATATGTTTATTTGCCTCAATATCTTATCACATGAGTATGTATATTTGATTTTATGTAGTTATACAACCTGTGAATTTTCTAATATCAAATGCAACATACCCGACCTAACCGGTGATAATTATAAAATTAATTTGGAAGGAAATAATTCTTCTCCAATTAAGGTGGATGGAAGGAAAGAATTATTTTAAAGGAGTCCTTACTTAGGAGGGAATGGGAGTGTGGTTTCCATTCAACTAAACCAAATGTGGGAATGAGTCATTTCTCTCTTCCCTCACACTCCACCCTAGGATAGATAATTAAGGATGCTTTTATAATTATTATTCTACCCTAAAAAAAATCCGATATTGCCTTGATTTGATATTTCAATAATTATTTTGTCAAATAAATTGATTAACAAAATAAAATTTCACCTACCATAGTTTAAATTGTTGTATATTTGATTATTGAAGTGTATGCAACTAACTCAGATAAAAGTTCTGTAAATGCAAAATAGATCTTTTATATTTTATTCTCTATTCTGTTTATTTGTCATGACCAGTGACTAGCTTAGCCAAAAATAACATGTTTACCTGAAATGATTAGAAATATAAAAAATCTAGTTGAATTTGTTTACGAATTAACTTCAATTCGTTAATAAAAAGGATTGATTTTAGGTGATCCATTTCTTTTTAGCTGACAAAAAACAAAAAAAAAATCCTTTTATAAAAATAAATTTATTTTATTTTTTGTTGTAACATTAATTTTTTATATAATATGTATTTTTCTAATATTAGAATTGTTTAACAGTCTTTATTATCATATTAATAATACAATCATAATGTTATATTTGAATTTAATTTCAAAATAGTTATTTTTATTGGCATATTAGTAATAAACTTTCATGAAATGCTATCTTCTTTCATAAATTTAAATTAGAGGGTGTATTTCTACAATATATATGAATCTGTTATAAGATTCTTCGAAGAGTCTATCGAAACAAGAGGGATATCAAATGAATTTTAGTAAACTTTAAAGAAAGTTAGTGTAATTACTTATATATGAAATGTTTTAATAAAATTATTTTTAGCTTCATTAAATTGATTTTCTATTATTAAGTTACCTTTTTTTACACAATATATTTTTTATTTGGTAATAAGATGAGACAAAAAGAGAAAATAAATTTTTCATAAAATATGTGTATTCTTTATAAAAGTAAAATTACTTAAGAATATAATCACGGTATTTAATTAGATATTAACATAAACTTAAAACTTTTTCTGTCACATAAAGAATAGAGGAAATTATATTCCCCTTCCTATTAAGTTCTTCAAAATACAAGGTCCTCCTCTGTAGATTAAAATATACACTCAGTTAAAGAAATGATAACAAAGAGAAATGAGGAATTTTAGCTTGTATTACTTGAGTCAAGCTGAAGAGACTATGTCATATATATACATGATTATACATAATCACGAGGAATGAATGACGCAACACTTGGCAGGAGATCCGTATTCTATGGATCTAAAAGAAGAGGTAAATACATAAAGAATAATGAGAATGTGACTACTAACAGAATAACAAAGCTAGCCACTATACAACAAGATACAATTGCATAAGTGTGAATACTAATCTGCATGACTCTCGTTAATATTACTTAGCTTAGAACTTTCTGGTTTAACATTCCCCCTCAAACTAAGGGGTGAATCAAAATGAACTCCGAGTTTGTCTCTTAAGAAAGCAAACCTTCCATGAGATAAAGGCTTTGTTAAAATGTCTGCAGTTTGATCACATGAAGGTACATATCTAACCTGCATTTGTTTTGCTAGAATTTTATCTCTGATAAAATGAATATCTAGCTCAATATGTTTACTTCTAGCATGAAAAACTGGGTTAGATGCAAGAGCTGAAGCTCCAAGATTATCACACCAGAGAATAGCACAATCTGAAATTGGAAATTTGATTTCTTGAAGAAGGGACTGTATCTAGACAACTTTTGCTGCAGAATTTGATAGGGCTCTATATTCTGATTCTGTACTTGATCTTGCCACAGTATGTTGCTTTCTGGATGACCATGAGACTAAACTTCCTCCAAGATATACACAGTATCATCCAATGGACTTTTTATCATCTTTTGAGGCAGCCCAATCTGCATCTGAAAAGGCTGTAATTGCAAGAGATGCTACTAACTTTGATTGTATACTAGAAGATAAAGAATGAATAGGATTGGACTGAATGAGAAGACCAGCTCCCAAAGTGCCTTTGACATATCGAAGAATACGCTTGAGAGCTTGTCAGTGTAATTGTGTAGGTGTTTAAAGGAACTGACTAACTTTATTAACTGAGAAGCTTAAGTCAGGTCGAGTATATGTCAAATACTGTAGAGCACCTACTGCACTTCTATAAATGGAGGGATCAGCAAGAGGTTCCCCCTCTGTGGCAGACAAGGAAGAGTTGATAGCCATGGGCGTCGGACAAGGTTTGATATTCATCAATGAGAATTTTTTGAGAAGACTTTGTGCATACTTTGATTGAGTTAAAAAGAACCCCGAGGCATTCCTAGTGACTTCAATGCCGAGAAAAAAATGTAATGGCCCCAAGTCTTTTAAGGCAAAAAGTAGCATGAAGTTTTTGAGTGAATACCTTGAGATAATCAATCTTGTTGGCTGTGATGATGATATCGTCGACATAAACAAGGATGAAGAATACCTGTTGTGAGTTAACAAGAAAGAATAGTGAAGTGTATGCCTTACTGTGAGTGAAGCCCCGAGATAGAAGTGACAATCTCAATTTGTCAAACCAGGCTCTCGGAGCCTGTTTCAATCCATAGAGTGCTTTTTGGAGTTTGCAAACGTGATGAGGTCGAGATTTATCTTCGAACCTGGGTGGTTGAGCCATATAAACAGTTTCCTGCAAATTTCCGTTGAGAAATGCGTTGTTAATATCAAGCTGATGAACTGGCCATTGGAGTGTAGCTGCAATAGTAAGGAAAATTCTGATGGTAGCTGGTTTTACAACAGGACTGAAGGTGTGTGCTACAAGTCGCGCTTTGTGTCTATCTATGCTGCCATCAGATTTATATTTTAGTTTAAAAACCCATTTTGAACCCATGACATTCATGGCTGTAGTTGCTGGAACAAGGGTCCAAGTTTTGTTAGATTGTAAAGCTAAGTATTCCTCTGTCATTGCTTTGGACCAAACAGAACTGGCTAGTGCTTCCTCAACAGTTAAACCAGAAAGTTCTAAGCTAAGTAATATTCACGAGAGTCATGCAGATTAGTATTCACACTTATGCAATTGTATCTTGTTGTATAGTGGCTAGATTTGTTATTCTGTTAGTAGTCACATTCTCATTATTCTTTATGTATTTACCTCTTCTTTTAGATCCATAGAATACGGATCTCCTGCCAAGTGTTGCGTCATTCATTCCTTGTGATTATGTATAATCATGTATATATATGACATAGTCTCTTCAGCTTGACTCAAGTAAAACAAGATGAAATTCCTCATTTCTCTTTGTTATCATTTCTTTAACTTGGTATCAGAAGCCTTCGATCCATGGATGCCAGCAGCTCACCTTCGCCTCAAATCTCCTTGAACTCAGCAGCATCAAGCTCTGGTTCGAAAATCTCCACCTCCTCCAATTCTTTTAACTTAGTTGCTCCTGTCAAGTTGGACAGGAACAATTATCTCCTCTGGAGATCAACTGTGCTACCTGTCATCAAGGGTAATCGCCTTGATGGTTTTATAAATGGTAAGAATCCTTGCCCTCCTCAGGAGACAGTCACCAATAACAGTTCTGAACCCAATCCGACACATGACGAATGGTTGGTCACGGATCAACTATTACTTGGATGGTTGTATAGTTCAATCAATCCTGAGGTCGCAGCACAATTTATAAACTGTACTACCAGTCAGGAACTATGGACCAGCATAGAACAAATGGTTGGAGCAGCGACCAGAGCAAAAGAACTCTGGTATAAAGGGGAGATGCAAAGGACTCGGAAAGGCTCCATGAAAATGGAGGAATACTTGAATAAAATGAAGAGTTTAGCTGACAATTTGCAACTTGCAGGGAGTCCATTATCTCTTAAAGACCTCTATGCTCATATTTTGTGTGGATTAGATTCTGAATATACTGCTATAGTCACTCATCTCACATATATGCCTCAACTTTCCTGGATTGAGTTTTCTACAATGCTTCTAACATTTGAAAGCAGGATTGAACAATTAATTGCTATTCAGAATCTCTCCATCAACTTAGGTGTTGCTAATCTAGTGCAAACCCAGAAAAAACTCCAACAATGACAAAGAGAATTGGAGAGGATCCGGTAGTGGCAGGGGTCGTGGACGAGGAAGGAATCATTCTTCACGACCAATTTGCCAGATTTATGGAAAAACAGGTCACCTAGCATCAGTCTGTTACTACAGAACTGACATGAGCTATATGGGCAGCATCCCTAATTCAAACAAGCAACAACAACACAATTCACAGACAGGACCCTACTCTGCTTACATAGCAACTCCAGAAACAGTGGCAGATCAGAATTGGTGCCTTGACACTGGTGCAAGCCATCACATAACAAATGATCTTACTCAGTTACAGCAGGTGAACAAATTTCATGGTAAGACCTCTTTGATTGTTGGGAATGGAAGTGCAGTGCCAATTAAACACATAGGATCCAAAGTTTTAAATGATCAATCTGGTAAACATATCAAGTTAAACAATGTGCTTTACTCTCCGCATATAGCACGCAACCTCATTAGTGTCTCTCAACTAACTTATCACAATAATTTGACTGTGGAATTTGACTCGAACTCTTTCTATATTAAGGACAAGGAAACCAAGAAGGATGTTCTACGCGGCAAGAGTAGAAATGGGTTATATGTTCTCGAGCAAGCAGAAAAAGTGGTGAATATGACTCCTCAAGCTTTTACTATTAGCTCAAATAATCACCAGACCTCTATAGAGGATTGGCACAATAAGTTGGGACACCCATCTCACAGTATTTTACAAAAAGTTTTGAAGATTTGTAATGTCAAAATTAATGAAAATGAAACACCATTTTTCTGCAATGCTTGTCAGTATGGTAAGAATCACAAACTACCATTCACATGTTCAGATACAAAAGCTGTAAAACCTCTGGAATTAATCCATTCTGATTTATGGGGTCCAGCTCCAATAGAGTCAAATCATGGTTTCAAGTATTATATTAATTTTCTTGATGACTATAGCCGGTTTAGCTGGATATTTCCTTTAAAAACTAAGGGTGAAGCTTTATCAGTGTTCAAACAGTTTAAATTGATGGTTGAAAAACTTTTGGATGCCTCAATTAAAACTCTACACACAGATGGAGGAGGAGAGTTTATGGCATTTAGTAATTTCTCAAAAGAACACGGTATAACTCATCGCTTCTATTGTCCATATACCTCAGAGAAAAATAGACGGGTTGAAAGAAAACACAGGCACATTGTAGAGTCTGGTCTTACTTTACTTGCTAAAGCAAAAATGCCGCTAAGCTTCTGGTGGGATGCCTTTCATACAGCTACCTTTAACATCAACAGGCTTCCTTCTTAACCATTGCAAAATAAAAGTCCTTTTCAAGTATTGTTTAATAAAAAACCAGACTACAGTTATTTACATCCATTCGGTTGTGCAGTCTTTCCTTGTCTTACTCCATATAATAATCACAAGCTACAGTTTCATTCACAGAAATGCTTGTTTATTGGCTATAGCAATAATCACAAGGGGTACAGATGTCTAGCAAACAGTGGTAGAGTGTACTTGTCTCGGCATGTCATCTTTAATCATAATGAATACCCTTATGATTCTTTATTTTTGTCTCACAAGGCTCCTGATCAGTCTACTGTGCATAATAATCAATTTGAAAGCTCTCTTACTCCATTTACAAGAGCCTTCACGGATTCATATCCTTCCTCTGAAAGAATTAGCACTAATTCACAAGAATTTCCCTCTCCTGACCCTATAATACATGACTCTCATGATCATAAGTATATGTTACTGTTCACGACAGAAAGTAAAGCTTCTACTGGAACACCAGTAAACAAACAACTTTTATCTTTCAATTCAGCAGATGACAGTGACTCCACCAGATATATGCTGCCACAAAGTTCTTTTCAAAGTACTTCTCAACATATTTCTCAGCATGATGAACCTGTTCAAAATACTCATCAAATGATTACACGAAGTAAAACTGGAATCTCTAAGCCTAAAATTCTTCTCCTCACTGCATCAGACACACCCTCCACTATTGAGGAAGCACTAGCCAGTTCTGTTTGGTCCAAAGCAATGACAGAGGAATACTTAGCTTAGAACTTTCTGGTTTAACACACTCCCATTTCTTGTAAATTTAGAATATGTTACGCTTACTTCACAACTTAACTTTTTATTCAAAAGGCTGTTAGCCTAATGTTACTTTTTTTTTTCCATTTTTACCTAAAATATACTCTTCAATATTTAAAGCACTTTTTTTTTGAAAGTGAACAAAATACTTGCTACACTTATTGATTTTAACGTATATGTAGCATTTTTATTTGTATTTATCCATACAATTATATATTTAAAATATAAAATTTTATTGATTTTTAATATAAAAAATAAAAATATTTGTACTTCAATTTTTATATCTTTCTTTTATATGTTTATTATATATTTATTTTGTTGATTTATTACTTTGTAATTTATTCATATAATATATTTGCAAGTTTTATAACTATTTGTTATATGTATTTATTTTCTTTATATTAGCTGCTATAGGAATGGGTTGACTCTTTTTCTAAATTATTCATAATTCATCTGTAGAATAAAATATGAAATAATTTCATTTTCATAAAAATTATTATTAATTTAAAATATAAAATAAATATAAAATAATGCCAAGAGAGAAGAAGGGGGGAAACAATAAAATATCGTACAATTAGTTTTATGTGAGAATATAAAGTAGTCTGATAATTAGGAATTATTTTAATAAAAAATTTAATTTAAAATGGTATCAAAGAATATATGTTTTATAGAATATTATTAGCTGTGTGAGTTAAAAGTCTAGGCACTTTTATAATAAAATCTTATTAGAAAGAAAAAGAATTAGAATGAACTTACCCCTAAGTATTGAAATCTTTAAAGATAATACTTAATTTAGAATTGTTTTCATTTTTATGTAACTAAGCCTAATTTTCTTTTGCAAGGCTCAGTTCTGGTCCTATTCAAAACTATAAATGAGATTGCCAATTATTGTTATCCAAAAATTTTCAAAATTGGCATTCTTCAAGTTTCACATAATTACTTAGTTTTTCTTGTATAAATTACCCAAATTTCTACCATGAGCACAACAAGCTTTCTTCCCCTTTTTATTAATAAAATACCTTGGTCATGTAATATTAAGGTGACGATAGAATTTTGTGCATGAACAATAAAAATTACATCTAAAGATTGCTCATGAAATTTTCTAAAATTTCTCTTCACTTACCTTAGCAAAATAAAATGTGAAGGATTCTCTTTCTCTTTCCTCTTTAACTTTTTCGTCATCTCATTTTGTTCTTTTTATCTCTTTGCAGCCAAGTATGTGCTTGAAAGAATGAGCACGCTTCCACCTCTTTCTCTTTGGAAATATCTAGAAAACGGTATGTGGGGCAAACTTGGGGGTGCGTGTCTAAACACAAAATTAAGAGTGTCGACTCATTTAAATTTGAGTTGAGTAGGATTATAATAGGTGACAAAATTTTTCCTATCAAGTTTTAACGCAGTTATATTACTAGGACTCAACTTCTAAACTTCTGGTTAAGAGAGGACAACCCAGTGGCGTATCCAAGACTCTCGGTCAAGGGGGCAAATTTTATTTTTAAAATATTGCAAGAGCTAAAATGAAAAAAGAAATTTAAAATTTTGGGACCAAATATAAATTTTCAAAATATTGTACTAAAACTGTAATTTTAGCCAAAAATTTAGGGGTTAAAGTGAAAAAAAAGTTTAAAATTTGGAGCGAAAATATAAATTTTTAAAATATTGTACATAAAACTGTATTATAGCTAAGGGGTCAAAATGAAAAGAATTTTAAAATTTAAAGTCAAGATATAAATTTACAAAATATTATACCTACTTCTATAATTTTAACCAAAATTTCAGGGGTGCAAGTGCACCCTCTGAAGACAATGTGGCTCCGCCACTAGGACAATCTCTTACCAGTTGACTTACGTATTTGGTGGTACTTAATCATATATTCTAAATATAAAGGGAGGACTTTGTATTTTGAAAAACTTACTGGAAAGGAGAGTATAATTTGCTCTGATAAATAATAACTGCAATATCATATTGTCTAGAAAATTTATATTTTAATAATTCAAGGATAATTCTTACAACTTGGTTGAAATATAAGAAACAACAAATCTAAATTAACAGACCAATTGCTAAATTCAGACGCTAGGGTATCAGTTAGTCCTCAGTATGAGAAATTAATATAACTGACTTTAGAATATTGAACACAAAATTTTGTCAAATTTTAATTAGTCTCATCGATTTAAAAAATGAGCAAAAAGAATACATATGAATTAATTAGGCTATCATAAACTATACTAGTAATTGGCTCTCGAGTGTAAAGCAAAATAATCATAATATTTTCATATACAGCAGGGAATGGGGACGTCTCTACCTAATATTCCCTCTCTCATTCTCATTCTGAGATCTCTACAAAATGATACAATTAATTAGAAGCTTCTTCATGTGATAACAATCTCTTCTAATAATCATTTTATGTCCTGCAGAAGGGTTCTTTTGCAAAAAGATTGAAAGCTGGGCATATGCTTTTTCAAAAAATCATTTAAAAAGAGAAAGTGACCGACAGAGAAAAGTTTAACGAGTTAAAAAACCAAAGAAAGAGAGTCAAGAAAATATAAACAATAGAAAAGCAGCGAGTTGTTATTTATAGCTTTAATGATAATACTAAAAGCGGGGAATCAATATTGTGCATGCGTCAAGTTTCTTTATTGGGAGGTAACGCATAACAGTTTATTAAAAGAAAAGAGTTTCAATATTCTAAATGAGACTGATTTCATCTTCAATAAAATGATTACAGCTTTTTCTTTCTTTTCTTCTTTTTAATAGGAGCAAATAATAGCAAATCGTTTTGTTAAAACAATCATATAATAATTTTTCATTGATGGATACTTCACAGATTGATAAATTTTTAATATGGTTTTTTATATGCTTTTTCTTTTAAATAAGTCTTTCAATTATTTAAACATTCACAAATTAATAGATTGCCAAACTTAGCATTAATGTGAGTGAAAATTAAATAGAGGGACAATTAGAAAATATTAATAATTGATTAATTAAATTAACTGTTTTTAAAGACTAAATTCAAACTCTACCTAGTTTTTAAGGACCAAAATAAGACTTCCTTCAAATAAAATTTTAACCCTTTATATTAAACCTTCTCCAATTTAAAAGCTTGAAAATAATGTCATATAAACTATGAACTCCTAACTTAAAATAAGTTTTTTTTTCCTCATAAGTATCTTTCATAGGCATTCTTTCCAAAAGATTAGTATGCTATGCATGCATTTTATTGTATTTTATTTTTACAATATGTTATATATTTATTGTTGCCCCAATGAAAAATTTGAAAGTGAAAGCACATTAAGGTATGCATATGTTCTAAAAGCAAGCTACTTGATTGTTGGGCTATCTCTCGTTTCTGCTTTTAATTTTGTTCTTAAAAAATATAAGAACCAAAAAGCACATAAGTATTTATTATATTTTACAATTACTTATGTAATTATATGTCATAATTAGATCTCTTTTTTAATGTTTATAAATTTTCGAAAACATATGTGACCACCACTTTAATATTAAACGACCAAAACATCATTTTAGCTCTTACAGATACTTTTTTTTTTCAAGTTAGTCCTTCACAAATTTATATTTTCAATTTACTTCTTTATAAATTGATATGTTATCAATTCAGTTTTTCATAAATTTTTATTCTTAATATATTTCCTCACAAATTGATATATTATTAATTGAGTCCCTCTCATATTTAAATTTTTAATTTGGTCCTTCATAGATTTATATGTTATCAATTTAGTCACTTCATCAAAAGTTGTGATTATCAAAAGTTATGGCCAATAAAAAGGACTAAATTGATAACATAGCAATTTGTAAGGGTTCAAATTGATGATGAAAATAAGTAAGGGACTAAATTGATAACATATCAATCTATGAGAAACTAAATTGAGAATGAAAAGTTTTAAGGGACTAAATTGGTAACATATCAATCTATAAAGGACCAAATTGACGATAAAATCTATGAAGCACTAAATTAAAAAAAAAACACAGGGACCAAAATAAACTTTAGTCAATATTAAACCTACCCCACTTTAAAAGACTAAAAGTTGTGTCAACTAAATTATAAACTCATGCTACTCGTGACTTAAATAAGGTGTTTTGTAAATTCAACAAATCAAACAAAAATGAAAAGCAAATCTTCCCTTCCGAGTACAAATTGCACTGAGCCTTATATAAGCAGAGGAAGCAGAGCACACATTCTCGCTTTACAGTTTACACCAAGAGAAGAAACATGATGGGTTCCTCCATTTTCCCTCTTCTTCTCTCCTCATTTCTTCTCTGCACTTTCTTGCTCCATCAACCCACTCTTGCCCTCAAAAAGGCAACCACCTTCCATATTCTCATCGTCATTTTCTCCTCTGCTTTCTGAACTCCCATTTCTCGCTTTCAAACACCATAACTGTTCGGTTTTGTTTTCTCTTTTGCAGTCTTACGTTGTATACCTCGGATCCCATTCCCATGGCCCTAACCCTACATCTGCTGATATGAACTCTGCTACAAGTTCTCATTATGACTTGCTTGCCTCTGTCTTGGGAAGGTATATTACCCCCTTGTAAATTACCAACGAGTATATATATATATATATATATATATATATACATTCAATACATTGCGAAACACGTGTATTTTATGGTGGTGCGATATCTAAATAATGCTGTATCCAGCATCCTTGAATGTGTTGGATGCCTATGAACTAAAATGTGCATATGTTTTGTTTTATAGCCGTGAGAAGGCCAAAGAGGCTATCTTCTACTCTTACAACAAACACATCAATGGCTTTGCTGCATTACTTGAAGAGGAAGAAGCTGAAAAGATCAAAAGTGAGAGACTCGCTACTTCATTAGAATTTGTGGCATCATCGTACATATAGTGTTTGAGCTGTGATTTTATCATCAAATACTGATTTATAAAATCGATGAAATGTGTGGAATGTGGGTGCAGAAATGGCAGAGGTAGTGTCAGTGTTCGTGAACAAAATGCATAAATTGCACACAACCAGATCATGGGAATTTCTTGGACTTGAAAAGAATAGAAGAATTAGAGGAGACTCTGCTTGGAAGAAGGGAAGATTTGGTCAAAATACCATCATCGGAAACATTGATACAGGTTCCTTAGTTTTTTTTTTTTTCATTTCTTAAAAGAGTTATTGTTTTTAGAGCATCTCTACAATTAGAGTTCTTAAAAATAAAGAGTTATTGTTTTTAATGTGATTGCCACGTATACAAATTATTTTTATATAAGAACTGATTTTTACAGTAAAAAATCAAAAAATCATAAACTAGCAAAAAGTAAAGAGTTGTAAAATTTATTATAAATAAAAAGATAATTTGTAAGACCCGTTAATGAGTTCTTTAAAGTTTTATTATTAGAGTAAAAAGTTATTTAAAGTAAAAAATGATAATATAATATTATAAGATTCACGATAAATAAATTACTAAAATTATATTATTAGAAATGCAGGGAACTTATAAAAATTATGCCTTTCAACCAAAAACGTTGTAAATTTGGAATAGGGTTAAACGTAATGTGGTTGTGGAAAATGGCCAAGAATGACAAGAATGCAGACTTCTTTTGATGTCATGTGATGTCATGAGATGAAATGATTTTATTATGTACCGAGTAAAATAAACAAAAGTATGCATGAGTCAAATTTTTTATGGGGTTTACCATGCATTAAATTATAGTGTATTATTTTTATCATTAAATAATATTAATTTAAAGCTACTCGACGGTGATCTAACAGCGAGAAGTGGAAGTAAGACATAAAAAAGACTAGGGTCCTCTCTTGTTCTTTCTGGGAACAAGAGGATCTTGTTCTCCAAAGATCAACTTGGGTTCATGGTTTTTTTTTTTAAATAATTTTTATTTTTTAATTTAAAATTCTATATTAAATCATTTATCTTGAATAGGACCTGTAGAAAAAAAGATCCTATTTCATTTACAAGTACATGTAAAAAGTTATATAAGTTGATAAAAGTGTTAAGATGACAAATTTTGTTGTGAATAAAACTTATTAGCAATTAATACTAGTTAATTCAAGTGATTTAATATTTATTTTTTTTTTAAAATTTTCAAGTTTGAAAATATATAAGTAACCAAAAAAAATGTCTTTATAACCATGTGAGGTATTTATTGTATTTAATTAATGAAAAGGTGTTTGGCCTGAATCAAAGAGCTTCAGCGACAAAGGTTACGCGCGTGTCCCAGCAAGGTGGCGAGGGGGTGGAGTATGCCAGATTAACAGCTTACCTAATTCCAATAAAACTCTCTGCAATAGGTCCTCTGTATTTTATTCATTCATTACTTCATTCATTCTCACATAGCAAAGCTATCTAATCTCTTTTCGAACATGATCAATCAGGAAGCTAATAGGAGCAAGAGTGTTCCACAAGGGTTACGAAGCACACGTGGGGAAGATCCTCCAATCGCATGAGAGTGCACGTGACATTGTTGGTCACGGCACACACACCCTGTCAACTGCCGGCGGCAACTTTGTCCGAGGAGTGAGTGTTCTCAAAAATGGCAACGGCACGGCAAAGGGTGGGTCCCCTAGAGCTCGCGTGGCAGCGTACAAGGCGTGCTGGTCTCCAACCGATGCCGGAGGTTGCATCGACGCCGATTTGTTATCAGCCTTCGACCACGCCATAAGCGACGGCGTGGACGTGCTGTCGGTGTCGATAGGAGGGAATCAACACTTCGCAGAGGATCTACTAACAGACGGGATCTCCATTGGGGCGTTCCACGCGGTGGCGAAGGGGATAGTGGTGGTGTGCTCGGCGGGGAACGAAGGACCAGACCCTGGGACGGTGAAAAATGTGGCGCCATGGGTGTTCACTGTTGCTGCAAGCACGATCGATAGGGACTTCAATAATAATATCACTCTGGGTAACAGGCAACGTATCAAGGTATCGTTTAACTTAGTATGTGTTGTATATTTGTTAAATAAATATATACCAAGTTGAATTTTTTAAATTAAGGTTTCAGGTATATAAAATTTAAATGCGATTTTTATGTTTTTGCTATTAAGAGTTTAAACATTCAGTCTTTCAAAGAATTTTTAACGTCATATTTTCAATCTAGGAGTACCAAATGTTAGCTTGATATACTTGTAATATGACTAAGAAATCAAAAATATCATTCAAGATACAAATATATATGTATATATATATATATTTTTTTTTCAACAATTTTATTTTACCATATGACTGATTGTTTTATCCCAACTTGGACCATATATCAGGGGACGAGTCTTGCTACAGGATTGCCATCTCAGAAGTTCTATTCTGTAATCCGCGGTGGAGATGCTAAACTTCCTAACGCGACAGTTCAGGCTGCGTAAGCATAAACCTTTAATTTCAGGCTCACTCCAATCTACCCTGTTGCTGTTATATATTCTCATTTATATATACATTCAGATTCAATTTTATACAAAAATATATATATATATATATGTATGCAGTGAACTTTGCAATGCTGGAACACTTGATCCTAACAAAGTAAGGGGCAAAATACTGATCTGCCAACGAGGAAGAAGCCTAAGGCCACTGGGCAAGGGTCAACAAGCTCTGCTTGCAGGTGCAGTGGGAATGTTCTTAGAGAACGATGGAAAAAGTGGGGATACAGTCACAGCTGACCCTCATGTTTTGGCTACTTCTGGTTATAAACTCCAACGCAAACCCAATACAACGTCTGGCTCTGGGAAGGCAGGCAATACCTACTACAACTGTACAGGGTAATTATAATTTTTGAATTTGCTAGATTAATTAATGTGACCGTGAAATAAAGCATATATTGGTAGCCATATATAATATATAAAGGTGCTACTTTGCACAAATAATGCAGGAACCCTATTGCATTCATGGACAAAGCAAAGACGTTTCTGGGAATCAGGCCTGCTCCAGTTATGGCTTCATTCTCATCTAGGGGACCCAATGTCATTCAACCAGAACTCCTTAAGGTTTTGTGTCCATTCTTAATTACCATCAATTACTATCCTTCATTCATTTATAAATAATAATGGGATTTGTATATTTTTATATATACTTTGCTTGTAGCCTGATGTAACTGCACCTGGATTGAACATTCTTGCTGCTTACACATTAGGCTCTAGTCCTAGTAATATGGCATCAGACAAGCGTCGTTTTCCTTATAACATACTATCAGGAACCTCCATGGCGTGCCCTCATGTTGCTGGCATTGTCGGTCTTCTCAAAACACGCCATCCCAAATGGAGTCCAGCAGCTATCAAATCTGCAATTATGACCACTGGTGTGATATATTCTGATTAGTCTCTTGATATGTCATTAATTTTTTCGTTTCCTTTGTCCTACAAAAATCCTTTAGTAAACTTGCTTTACAAAAAAAATATAAATTAAGCCAATTATAAAGTGATAAGCAAGACATACAAACTTTGGGTTGGTTATGTCTAGTTGAGAATCTGTAACATTCATGCCATGCTTTTACAAGCTTTTCTCACATTTCTTGAAAACTATGCTCTCCCAGCAACAATACTAGACAACACCAACAATTTGATTCAAGACGGTGTCACTGAACAACCAGCAACTCCATTTGATTATGGCTCAGGACATGTTCGCCCTGACCTTGCAGTTGACCCTGGACTTGTCTATGATCTAAAGCCTTCTGATTACTTGAACTTCTTGTGTGGTTCTGGGTACGGGGAAAGACTAGTTGCATCCTTTAACTATAACAAGCCCTACAAGTGTCCAAGATCTTACAAGATACAAGATTTCAACTACCCTTCCATCACAATGTCTCATTTGAGCACAACCCCAATTGTTGTCACTCGTACAGTCACAAATGTTGGGCCTGCAAGCACATATAATGTGACAGTACAAGTACCTCAAGGAGTTAAGGTTATTGTTCAGCCAAACACTTTGAGTTTTACGAGGACAGGTGAAAAGAAGACCTTCAGGGTTGTTTTACAAGCAACGGGGTTGCCTCATAATGCAAACTTTCCTTTTGGAGAATTGTCATGGATTGATGGAAAGCACAAAGTTAGAAGTCCTATTGTGGTGTTGCGTAATGAGAAATGACTGTAGGGACTTTTGTTGTTACCTTTAATGATTCATAGTGTTTGTCATAGACAAAATAGTAAGTGTGAGCTACTGTTTTTCATTGCGTAAGTGTGTGAAAACAATAATAGTGTTTTGATACTTTTCAAATGTGGATATAGTGGACTTTTTATTCATCAAAATAAGCTCAAAGGTCAGCTTTAGAGGTTATCTTTCCTTGTTGGCTTATGATTTATATTCTCTGTTTTTCTATTTTTTAGAAGTGCCTAATGAATTTGTTCTAATATGATTTGATAAAACTTTTTATCAACATCTTTTTGTAACTTGAAAAAAAAAAATTTAGATGCAGTTCGTTATACTTGCTATCAAATTCTCTAATCAGAGCATGACAAGTATGTGTGGTTCTCTAATTAGAAAATGACAAGTGAATAGTCTTTAAAAACTAACTAAATTTTTTACAACCCAACATTGCATGATTGGTCTTTTAAAAAACTTTTTACATGTTTTATTTTATGTGAAAAACCTGATATCAAAAATATAAAGAGCTGTTATATATATATACTAGCTAACCCTTGCCTTTGTGGTTCAAAGCTTTGCTTTTTTCTACTAACACTACAAGAAAACCATGAACCAGAGACAAATTGTTCTGTTTCAAATTCTGTTCCAAAAGTGTTGCAAATTCGTCTCTAATTTCAATCTATAATCAGGGATGGAAATATGAGACAGACCTTTTCCATCTCTTTAAGTCTGTGTTTGAATCTAAAATCAAGGACGGAAGTATGGGACAAAAAATGTCTATGTCTGACGGTCTGTGATTAAATTCCATCCCTAATGGTTAATTTTAGAATATTTTTAGGAAATTAATTATCAGGGATAGAACCTTTTCGTCTCTGAAAATCTGTGTTTGAATTTTGTCTCTAATTTAAATTTATAATCTGGGACGAAAATTTTGTTGTGTTTGAATTCTGTCCCTAATTGTTAATTTAAGATTTTTTTTTGGAAATTAATTATTAGGGACAAAATTTAGGGATGGAAATTATATACGAAATTTTTTCTGTCTCAAATTCCATCTTTGAACATTATGAATTTTCATACGTAAATTTTCAATGAATTAAATTCTTCAGAATTTTAAAATGAGAGATGGATTTTGACATTGCAAATCTATCCCTAATATTAGAGATGAAATGTGATCATGTGAAAAATCCATCCCTTATTTACTAATTTCCAAGTGATATCTTTTCTTTTTTAGAGATGAAAATTTTCTTCTCAGAATTCCGTCTCTAATATTCTTGCTCCCAAACGATGTTGTTTTCCACCTTCGTTAACCTAATACTCAGCCCCAAATTTTCTAATTCGAACACAACATTTTTTCCCTTGCCTTGCCGCGAGCTTCATCGTCCATCCACTAGCTTTGCCACCGTCGTTTGTTGTTCGTGTTTCCTCCGATACTCTCTCTCTCCCCTCTCTCCTTCCTCTGCATTTTTTCCAATCACATTTATGGTTAAATTTTCTAGTGCATTTTTTCCAATCACATTTATGGTTAAATTTTCTAGTGTTCTCTCTCTCTCTTTCTCTCTCTCTCTCTCTCTCTCTCTCTATTCTTCATCTGCTAGTTGTTGCAATGTTGGTTCTTTGCACCTCTACAAGAAATTCCCATCTTCAAAGGTTAGTTTTCTGATTCTCTTTCCCTTTTCATTAAATTTTTTCCACTTTTGGTTTCCTTCCTCTGCTGAAATTTTTCTTTTTATTTACTTTTTGTTTCTAGTCCTTGGTCGTTGTTGAATCAATATTTTTTTTAATTTTTTAAATTTTTGGTTTTTGGTCTCTATTGAATTTTTTTAAAAATTTTTTGGTTTCTAGTTTCTAGTAATTGATACCTCTTATACTTCCATCATCTTCCCCAATCTTCTTCTTTTATGATATCTGACTTGAGTTTGTGCTAAAACTCAATATTTTTTCAATTGTTAATTTAAGACTACAACAATTACTTCTATTGGCGATAGCCAAATTAGTAGGAAACAAGAATTTGTGACTGCTTTTCTACTGAATATTTTTAGTCAATAAATTACCAGTTATTAATTTATTTCTGACTGATTTCCTACCAAAAAATAAATCTAATGAAATTTTACTACTAATTTTCAGTCGAAAAATTTTATGCTAATCCCACTCTACAATTGACATTTGTTATAAGCTTGTGATACATGTATAATAAAATTATATATGTTGGGGGCCCGACAAGGTCCCAGCGAGCACCATTTTTGAAATAAATTTAATTTTTATATCTATTTTAATTTTGATACTATAAAATAATTTTTTATATATATGTGGATGTTTATTAGTGAATTTTACTTTACATGGTAAATAATACAAAAAATTTAATAAGAAAACAACAAATTTATAAACTTTCATGGTAATGAAGTTTTTATTTTATAACCAACGAAGTTTATATTTTGTACTGCAAAGTCTTTTTGTTAAAAAAAATCAATTAATAGATTTTCATGTCAAATAATTTAATTTTTTCATCTTCATATTGCATAACTTTTATATCTTATGTGGTTCTTCTATCTTCTGCTTTTATATGTCTATCTTCAAAATCAGATCATCCGTTTGTCACTTGAGGGAAAAAAATTATTAAAACAACATAGGTTTTTGAATCCTTCATTATCCCTGTTAAGTAGAAATGAACAATGTTAAAAAAAAAAAAAGAAGAAGGAAGAAGGGTATCCAAAATAGAATATTTTGATAGAAGAACATATTGAGTTCTTACTTGAAAAAAGAAATGGCTATACACTACAATATAGAAAAAAAAACTGTGAAAGTAGAAGAGAAGAATGATACATAGAAGAAAATAATTAGATGGAAGAATATATTTTGTTTTTACTTGTATATGTAGGACAAAACACAATTACCATCCAAAACTCTGATATGAGAAGATAATACAAGAAGAGAGAAAATTAGGATGAATAGAAGAAGTAAATAGAAAAAATGCAAAAGCAAAAGAAGAAAGAATGGTTAAATAAAGATAATTTCGGGAATGAAAATTTTTGAAATCCTATGAAAAAATTTGCTGTCTAATCTCACGAAGAGCAAGAAAAAAAGTTTTGGAGAAAAGAAGAAGAGAGACAAAGAGAGTGGAATGAGGGAAAAAAAAGACAAGAATAAGAACTCGTCAAATAAAATACTTGAGTGGGAATGAATATTTAGAAGTGCGCCAATGAAAATAAAAAAAAAATTGAGCTTTCTTTTAGAATTCCACAAAAAATTGTGCCTCAGTTAAAAATTTATAAAAAATAGTATATATATATATATATATTAAAGATAAAATGTATATAAGTGGTTTGATGGAGCATCCATCAAGCCACTTTTATATGTATTATAACATATATATGTGTGTATGTATATATATTTAAAATATTTAATATAAATATTATATATATAGCTCAAGAAACCCAATTAAATATGATTTAAAATTATTTTTAAATAATTCAAAATATAATTAGTTTTAATTTATTGAAAGTGTTGATAATGAATAATTTTTGAAAATCATTCAACTTTAAAACTTTAAGATCCTAAAACTTTAAACTCAAACAAATACTTATAATATAAAATTTTAGACCTTAGTAATTCAAAATTACTCATCACTATTATTTCTGTAAAATTATCTGAGTATAATAATGGATGAATAAGAAAATAAAATAAATATCTTATTATGCGTGTGGTTCGATAGGAATACTATCTAACACCTCACATAATATATAAAGTATGTATTATGTGGCACTTTCGAGCCTCCTACATCGACTTCGCCAACCTTAGTCAAGACTAACCAAGGTTTGGTTAAGCTGTCGGTAGAAGAATCCAAAGGTTCCCCCAGCTCAAACATCTTTAGTCTCCATCAGAATAATTATGTTTAGTAGGTGGCAGACAAGCTTTTACAAAAGTAAAGCATCGGAAAAAGACGACAAAACTACTTTTGACAAAGAAGCCGCCCCGTGTTCAACTTTTCGGAAAGCAGCCGTCCACACGTCTTTGCTTTTTGGATTCCAAACTTGTTCAAATCCGAGGGCTCCAAAACCTTTGAAATCCACAGACTTCAGCCTTGTTCAAATCCACCTTCTTATTTCTATAAAAGGTGATGTAGTTTTGTAGTTAAGCAGAGCGAATATAGAGAGAGAGAAATATCTGTTAAAAACACTCTGTACTCGTTTTGTTTCAAGAAGCTTTTGCTGTTTCAATATTGTAAGTTCAAAATCCTTTTTGTATTTAATTTCAACTTTCAATATAAACCTGTTCAATTTTCAAAATGTGATTATCTCTGTTAGAATATATTCCCATTCCTTATACTGACCTTATGCTTGTAGTTAAATTTGAATATTATGTTTAACCAAATAGAACAAGAATTTATATTGTTAATCAAGAATCTCATATAGAATTTAGATGTGCTATTTTAAATTCTGAGTTTAATTATATTTATATGTCAGAAGTCTTGTATGTCTTCTTGTTCAATAGTTCTGCTAATTAGGGTTTATATACAGAACGATGATCCAATAGGGAAAGGTCGGAAAAATGGTATCAGAGCCTAGTTCTATTAAGATTCCTCTTGTTAATTTAGATTTATTTAAGAATTTATTTTCTTAGAAAACTTTTAGTCAGTTAAGGGTTAGCGTTGGTCAGCCTCGTAACTGTGTTGGTAAGTCAGTAAGACCTAGGAGAGGCCGGTGTTCCCATAGAAGGTGGTCTCGATAAACCTTAACAAAACTAAGAGAATTTTAAGAATTTTATTTTCTTAAATATGTCTGAATTAGTAAGAAAATTTTTTAATAGGTGTAGTTCTGAAATTAGTCTTCCCCCTACCTCTTCGAATCATAGTTCTGTAGATCAAGACGAGGTTAATAATTCAGAAATTTCAATTATAGAAGCTAAAGAAAGGTTAAGAAATTAGGAAATGCCTAAGGTACGCCCCAGTGAAATTTATAAGCATTCAACTTTTAATTTCAAAGTTCAAAACATAGTTAGGACAATAGAATGCACTACTAAGTTAGGAAAGTGTCAAGACACCATAAACTTGCTCAATAAAGAACAAATTGATCAACACAGGTTTGAAGGATTTGGATTTATCCACATAGAATTTATTCAAGTCACGGTCAAACCTATGCACATGTTAGGAATTAATCATCCTGTTCTGTTACTTTTATAGGATAGACAAACTTTGTCATTTCAAGATTCTATGTTAAGTCTTGTGGAGTCCAATCTCTGCAATAGTCCAATTTATTTTCAGTGTTTTCCAAATTACATGAAGACGTTGAGAAACGTCGAAACTGCTTTAAAATTGCATGTCAAGACCACAGAAAGAATATTTAGTGAGGATTTGGATAATCTTTCTATTTTTTATAGAATTCACTATAAGATTTCCAAAACTGGAGTACGAATTTCTGTTAAGAAAGAGTCGCCTAGGAATGAAACCATCCTCATGGAGGCCAATCTTCAAAAATCAATGATCATGACACCAAAAGCCCTCAAACATGATGAAATCATGGCTGCTTTTCCTGAATCTTGGAATCTGAAAAATATCCAGCAACCCAAGAAGATAGAGTGAAGAAGTTTAGGAAACTTTGTTCAAAGTCCAGAAGCACATGTCAGGATATCTATGAATAGATCATCTTCTTCTAGAATTAGAATGTTCAATAACCCAGAATTAGAATTCAGTTCAAGACACTTTGTAGATTCTGATTATCGATCTGCAGTTGAATCTCCAGAGACTTCGACTAGTCTTAGAGGAGTAGATTTTAAGCCTATTGTTCCACAACCCATTTATGAGTCTGTTCAAGATGCACCGTCTATTAATCACTCACCTACTAGATCACAAATCTTAGTGCTGAGTAAAGAGTTCAAAATTGATAAAGAAAAATTAAATACTGAGTTTATGCAAGAGTATAACAAGTCAAAAAGAGAATGGTACTTTAGTACTTTCTCCACAGAACAAGTTCAACAATGGAAGTTAGATTATTATAAGTTCATGGAAAATTTAGGTCGACACATTTTCTTTTTTAAATGGTTTGAAATGCACTGCTTCAATAATAAAATAGAAAATCTGTTCGTAAAAGATGATAAAAAGGAAGTGAATACCCATACTAGGATTACAGTAGAATGGGATATCACTTTAGGTCCAAAAATTATCTCTATTCATCCACCTTTAGAAAATTTAAAAATTTCAAAAGGTAGCACTGAGATAGAAGCCACACCGTTCAAAATTGTAAAAGGTAATGAAGATCAACATAATTCAAAACGAGATGTTAAGAACATAGAGTCCCAGAATAATTTTACTAATTTAGCACTTAGTATAATAGGTAAGTAATTAGATAGGATAGAAAACGTGGTTAATAACAAGGTCTTAGAAACCTCTTCTAGTACCTCTGTTCAAAATAGCATTAGTTCAACACCTAAGCAACCTCTGTATAGGATTCCAACCCTTACGCAGGCTGAGTTAAAATCAATCAATTTAGGTAAGACTTCTCAAAACTTAGTTGATGAAATCACTAAAAGATTAGATCAACTAAATATTTCAAATATTAGGTCAAAAGGTCTACAGATCAACACCCTATAAAAAATAGAATATGATCAACAATTAAATAGAATTAGGTATAGGAATCCAAGACCAGTGACTAAGAATTACTACCCTAGACCTAGTTACCTGGATACCCGGTATGAAGAGAACACCTTAGCTACAGAAGCTAGCTATAATGGCGAGGCTATAGTAGAATGGAACATTGATGGTCACAATGAACATCAAGTGTTAGGAATTATTCAAAATATGTCAATGTACGCTACGTCGTATAGGATCAAAGATAATGATGAAAGGTCCATAGTTACTATGTTAACTACTAGATTTACTAGTCAATTAAAAGGCTGATGGGATAATTATCTCACAGAAGCTGAAAGGTCAAGAATTAAATTTGCGGTTAGGCAAGAAGAAATTAATGGTCAATTAGTAGAAGTTCAAGATGGAGTAGCTGTCTTAGTTTATGCATTGACAAAACACTTTGTCGGAAATCCCATCGATTTCTAGCAGAGGATAGGTAATCAATTGATCAACCTTATATGTCCCACGATATCTGATTTTAGATGGTACAAGGACATATTCCTTACCAAATTGTATACCCGGTCTGACAGTAGTGCAGACTACTGGAAAGAAAGGTTTTTCGATGGTCTACCCAACCTATTTGCCAAAAGAGTTAAAGAACGCATTAGGAAACAATGCAACAATACCCTTCCCTTTAGTCACATGACTTTTGGAGAATTAATTAATTTTGTTACAAACGAAGCTCTCATGGTCTGTAACGACATAATGCTTCAATCAAAATTAAAATATGAGTTTAAAAGTACCCATAGGGAGCTAGATAATTTCTGTGATCAATACGGGATCGAAAAGATTTGAGCTCCATCTGCTCAATATAAAAGACATAGGAACATTAATAGGTATCAACATGTCAGGAAGACATATCGTCGACATCCTGACAAGCCTGTTAGATCATTCCAAACAAGAAATGCTGTTCAACAGTCTAAGAAACCTAGACACCATAGTTTAAAAAATACTGATCGCAAACATATAGTTTGTTTTAAATGCGAGAGGTATGGTCATATTGCAAAACACTGTAAGCTCTTGAAAAGAATTAATTCTTTAGAAATAGATGATAAGTACAAATAAAGTCTTATGAGTATTCTGTTAGAAGATCAAAACTCTTAGTCAGAATATGATTCAGAAAGCTCTAGTGATCAAAAAGAAATGTACTAGATAGATCAAATAGATAGTTCATCATCTAATTCAATATCTGATGACGAAAGTCATTCAGAAATAGGAATCTGTAGTTGTAAAGAATGTTAAAAAACAATTAACGTGTTCAACAGAGATAAAATTCAAACTTTAGTAGAAATAATAGATAAGATAGATAATGAAAAACTTAGGAAAGAGTATCTAGTCAAGATTGAGGATATAATGGATTCGGAAGAACCTCAGCCGAAACCAGAAATTAAACCTTATAATGTTCAAGAAATAATTTATAGGTTTCAAGATAATTCTGTTCAAGAAAAGGTCTCGATAAAAGAATTACAAGACGAGATCAAAATCATTAAAGAAGAAATTCAATTGCTCAAACAAAATGATATGGACTTCTTGTTGGATATTTTAAGTATTATGGCTAATAAAGATGTTAGGAATTCTGATGATCAGAATGAGCTAGTAGAAACTAGTTCTGTTAAAAAAGAAAGTTATTTAAATATTATTTCTAGAATTTCTGTTCAAAAATGATATTGTTATGTCAACCTTACCATAAAAAGTTTTAATATCAAAGTGATCACTTTGATAGATTTAGGTGTAGATCTCAACTGTGTTCAAGAAGGATTAATCCCTACTCAATACTATGAGAAAACTACTGAAAGTCTCAGTGGTGCAGGAGGCAATAAGCTTCCAGTCAGGTATAAATTGTCTAATGCCAAGATATGTAATCAAGGCATTAAGTTCAATACAACCTTTGTTTTAGTCAGGAACCTGAACGAACCCGTGATTTTAGGAACACATTTTCTGACCCTTATTTCCCCTTTATGGTCTCAGAATTAGGAATTTTAACTTCTATTTCTGGTAAAGAAATTTGTTTTGAGTTTTTAAATCCTACCAAAACCACAGATGTCAACCTGCTCAAAAATTTAGCTGTTTCAAAACACAATTTCATCAATAGAAAAGAAACCCTGATCAAAATGTTAAATAAATAAGTTTCTTATAAAAAAATTGAGGAACAGATAGAAAACTCTCAAATTAGGGATAGAATTACCCTTGTTCAACAAAAACTAGAAAAAGAAAATTGTTCAGAAAAGCCCAATGCCTTTTGGGATAGAAAAAGACACATAATATCTCTCCCTTATGAGCCCAGCTTTACCGAGGACAAAATCCCGACTAAAGTTAGGCACATTCAAATGAATATAGAAACTTTAGAATACTGGAAAAAAGAAATTCAAAATCTGTTAAATAAGAAGTTCATTAGAGCTAGCAAATCCCCTTGGAGTTGTTCAGCTTTCTATGTTCAAAACCAGGCAGAAATAGAGCGAGGAGCCCCTCGAATGGCCATTAATTACAAACCCCTCAACAAAGTTCTTAGATGGATTAGGTACCCTATTCTTGGTAAAGGAGACCTGATCTCTCTGAAAGTAATGGTTAGAACCCAAGAGGGGGGTGAATTGAGTTTTATAAATTTTTCACAAGAATTAATTGGAAGTTAAAATGATTTTCTGTAAAAGTACAATGCTTAGGATAATAAATACAATACAGAAAATCAATGTGCTGTCAAGATAAATAATTATAAAGATCAAAGAATTAAATAATAGATATCAATATGCACAAATTAAAGAGTAAGGGATAGAGAAAGCAAACTCAGAGATTTATACTGGTTCGGCTAATCCAAGCCTACATCTAGTGCTCAAGAGACCACTTGAGTATTTCCACTATAATTGCAAGTTTAATCCGGGTACTTGCAAACCACTACAACCACGCAAATTCGATCCGGGTATTTACGAAACCACAATGGAGAATTTATGAATCCTGGCTCCTCCTCAACCCAAAGCAAGTTCTTCCAACACCGGTACTTGCGAACCTCAACTCAGGATCATATATATGTTGATCAAAATCAACAATACAAAGAAACTATCTTTAAAGAGTATATGAATACAAATGAAGCTCTAATAACTATAATGATAGAGAATATGCAAGATTTGGCTCAAGAATGCTTTCCTTTCTCTCAAAGATGATAGAAGAAGTTAATATCACATTGTAGGACTTTGTTCTAGCTCAAAATCGTGTATCTAAGGTCATATATATAAGATTTTACAAAACTAGCCGTTATATAGCCGTTATATAGCCGTTACAGCACTTATAGTGCAGTCCAGATTTTGAGCTTTCTTTAAAAATTCATAACTCCCTCATTTGAACTCCGTTTTAAACAAATAATATACCGTTGGAAAGCTCTTGGAGTCTAGTTTCAAATGAGCCAAGTTTTACTCAAAAATTATTTTTCTTTTAAAAGATATAATCAAAATACTGACTATAGGTCAGAACAGAATAATTTTTTATTACAGTAAAATCAACTTTCAGTTTTTCAAACTATATTTTAAATAGTCATATATTTCTTATTTGGACTCCGTTTTGAATAAATAATATACCGTTGAAAAGATCTTTGAATCTACTATCAAATGAGATTAAGATACTTGAAAAACCGATTTTTCATTTATGAGATATGATATAAGGAGTGACCAAAGGTCAAAAAATAACTTTTGTAAAACTTCATATCTCACTATCTTTTTGTTAAAAAATGCTTGAGCCAATGTATGCAAATCTAAATCATTGAGTTGCACAAATATACTAGCCTATATAAAATATACCTAATGTAATCACATAAGCTATCTTGATGCATCCAAGCTTCCAAGACTTCAAATCTTCTAATTTTTCATTTCTTGGAGCTTTGTCCTTGTATGTTGCTTTCCTTGAGTGAGGCATGATGTTACTTTTCCTTGTTCTTCAATCCAATGCTCACTCTTCTTGTTTTGAACCAACCTATAAAATATATCTTACTTACAAACCAAATGGTTAGTTCAATTCATGATAAATAACATGATTAATGTATAAGACATTACACATTAAATAACATAGTCATGCTTAAATACTTGTAGCATGTATATGATAATTAACCTTTATATATATCAATGCTACAATTCAAATACATTTGTCATCATCAAAACTTATGGCATAAAGCCTTAGGGTCAACAATCTCCCCCTTTTTGATGATGACAAATCACCACAGAAAAATATGTATTACAAGATAATGAATGCAATGTTATAAGCACATACACATATTTTTCTATTGTTTCTTCTCCCCCTATTTGACATCAACAAAAAGGTGTAAGTAACACAATATATGGAAGTTAAAGCACATACATTATTTAAGCCAGGATGTCGAAAGATGTAAATATAGCATAGGGTTAGGATACATCAAAACTTACCATTGTTTTCATTGACATGTAAAAACAATTTTTAGAAAAATTTCTCATGTCAAATGAAATGAGTCAAAAGATAAAACTTGAAAGAGTTTTAGGCTCCCCCTTAAACCTTGCATAATTTGAAAAAGAATAATGAATAATGAATATTCAATTTTTTTTAAGATATATTCTTTTTCAAGGTCATCTATATATTTTCAAGAGAGATAAAGCTCGCCCTGAATTTCATAACCCTTTTCCTTTGAAAAAGATTGTCCAAATCATTATAAAGGAAATTCAGTTTTTGATTGCAGAATTTTGAAGTAAGATTTTTTTCTAAGAAATTTCTGCAATATTTTCATTGAAAATGATTTCTGCTTGTTTATGAAAAGGCATTTTTAGTAAATAGCAGAAAAATTGAACTCTTTGAAATAAAAAAATAAGCATCATTTGCTGTCATATGATAGAAATATTTGCAGCACACAGCAGAAATATGATATATGGATTAGCAAAGCATGATATATTCAAGCATATAGGTCATAATCCATACATCAAACATCAATATCCCTTTGTCATCAACAACAAAATAGATCTTTAAGACCTTTTCTTTTTCAAAAAAAAAATATTGCTTCATATAATAAAACATATTAACATAACAGAAGCATTTTTAAAGTCTTTTTTCAAAACAAATTTGCTTCATAAAGGATAAGATAGATTTCAGCACAAAGGAAGCAATTTATATACCCATTCAAAATGAATTTATATATGTATCTTGAGGATGAGTACATGTAAAAAATTTGACAGCCACTCTAATGCTTAAGTTAGTAATGTAACTCAAAGGTTAAAGGCAAAATTAACTGCTTACGGTCGTATGCATCAAGCATTATCATGATGTAAGCAAATTATTGCCTTTCATTTACCCACAAAAGCATTATATGCAAGTATGTGTATCTATGAAGATGTATCAGCCTCTACACATTTCATTTTATTCAAGTCATTTTAAATTTTTGACTTCTCATTTTGTATGAGTGCATGTGGAATCATGAAATATTATTCTTGGCCATAGCCTTCGTTCATGATGCATGAATAGCATACACAACATATATTCTTAGATACATATAATCATAGCATGATGCAATCAATCATGTATATTATACTGAAAGCTCTCAAGAACAACACAACAAAGCAGAGAAATATGGTTCTGATTATCACCATTTTATTAATCCTTAAAATGTTTAATCAAAACAAATTAAATCAGCCGCAAATCCACCGAAAATTGACTTTCGTGGTTTTGCCATTAATGCGACGCGTTGTTGGTGTGCATGCGTACCCTAGACTTCTAGCTTCCAGCTTGCAGAAATCTATAGGATGAGCGTGTAGGGGTGCGGCGAAGAGATATCTTCGTTGGCTCTAAGTCACAATTTTCTCTCTATAAAGACTGCCCCAGAGTTCTCAATTACCACATAACAAAGAGTATTCATCTCTGAGCCTACAAATTTCTGACATTCCTCTCTCTTCATACTCTTACAAAAATTTCTAATTATTCCAAACCATGGCAGCAAGAAAGTTCATTGATCTCACAGTAGAGGCCAGAGAGGAAGAGCTCGACTTAAACTTGAGTCTAGGCAAGGACAAGGGCAAAAGACCTTTGGAAGGATCTCAAGAGAATCGAAAGAAGAAGATGAAGATCGAAGAAGCTGAGGAGATTAGTACAGGCCATACGTCAGAAGACAAAATTGCTTGTCTGGAGCAGGAGGTGAAGAAACTCAAGAAGATGATAGAGGACCTGGAGAAGTTAGCTAAATGCAACAATGCGGTATTGACTTCAAGGATAGATAGGTTCTTCTATTGGTCTACCCAATGCTTCTGTAATCAACAACAAAGAAGTGTTGATTGTATGAATGGGATTTACACTACCCTCCGTGACATTGCTCAGTCTCTTGCTCTAAGGAATGGCCGAGGGGTAATGATACAATACAACCCTGCTAATCCAAGACCACCTCGCCTGTAGATTACCCATGCATGAGTAAACCCTTTTTTTTTGCAATGTAATCCTTTAGTTTGTGTTTTTAATGCAAGTGGTTTCTTTCAGATGACGGTACTTAAAAAAAATTATAATAATAATAAAGAAAGATAAAGAAAATCAGCCGCACAAATTTAGCACAATAGAATGATATATATATTTTGAAAAATATATATCCATTTTAAAGATAGAAAGAATTTTCTAACATGGATATATATATCATCATTTCAAAGCAAAAGCAAGTTACATACTTACTCAAGATAAAACATATTATAATCAGAGTATGTAGTAACATAATTGAGGTAATATGGATTAATAAGATATAATCAGATATAAACTATAATCCATAAACAATGATTCATAAGTTACAGCTTATGTAAAACAGATGATATGTATAATGCTCAAACCATGATGTATTAAAAAAATAATTTAAGTATTTAACATATTTTTATATGTCATGATGTGATCAAGTATGTAAGATGTCAGAAAACAATATGTCATTGCAATGAAAGTATGACAGTAAAAAAAAAATTTGCCAAAATGTTCAATTGAGATCAAGGAGTATCATTCAATTAAATAATGAAGAAGTAAAGGATAGAGATACTCATCAATTTTGGCAAACTTTTGTTGCTTCTTGAAGTTCCTGTTCAAGATTTTGATATCCTTGTTTTGCTCATTGCTCTTCTTTTGATCCTGTCTTCTTGTAATTTTAATGATCTTAATTGATTGATTATTTGCAAGATCTATCAAGCATTGGTCGACCATCATGAATGAGCTGGTCGACCACTCATGACCAAAATTGCCTTAGTTAGCCACTGGCTTGAGTTGGTCGACCAGTCTGAGGACTTTGGTCGACCACTTGTCTCAGCGTTCAGCATTCTTCTCCTGGCACATTGGTTCAATGTAGGCTTCGTTGGTCGACTACTGATAGGAGCGTTGGTCGACCAACCAACTTCAAAACTATAAATCTTACTGATTTCGGAGAGCAGAGGAAAGAATGTGCTTTAGAGGATAAATTTGAGGATTAATTCCTGCAAAACACTTTTGGTGGAGCACTTTGATGTTCAAATCAGTAATGTTCAAATAAATCTCGAGCACTAGGAGCAACATTATGTTCAAGATATGCCATATTAATAAAAGTGCTATGCTTCCATGAAATACAATTTTGCAATAAATTTGATTTTATTGAAAATATTTGAATAAGATTACAATAAGGATAAATACTATGAGCAAGAGTAATCTTATTATTGTGAAAGCAAAAGAAATATGCATGTGATGGACGAAAGTTTTCATGATGCGGCAAAAAGGAGAGTTTGAGCAGTATTTAGAAGAAAGATATTGGTTCAAAACAAAATTTGAATCTATAGGTCACACACATAAGAATTGTTTTCAGATATAGCATGCATGAATATCAAGGATAGATGTAAGACATATTAGACAACAGACAAAAGCATTAGAGAGCAGTAAACATATCAGTCAAAATTCTTACAATGCATTCCAGCTTATATGTTTACTTATCCATTGCCTCCTTTTGATGCAAGAGAGTGGAGTTTGAATGATGTAGCCATTGAAAAGTCATTTCCGCTCCTTGCTTCGAGGCAAATCTACAAATTATTCATTTTTCTTTGGTACCTAAATTTCTTTGGGTTTGCCTGGGTCATGAGTTCCTTTTTGAACCCATTTCATTTTTACTCCATGAACAAGATTTTTCTTATAAAAACAGGAGTAAGATTTGTGTCCTTTCAGTCCACAATAGAAACAAGTGCAAGTTGGACTATTGGACATCTTTGCAGAAACAAAGAAGTTTTTAAACTGCTTTTGGTTTGATTTCTTTTTAGAAACAAGACCAACTTTGTTAATTCTTCTTTGTTTCAAAACTGACGTATTTAAAATTTCTCTACCTTGAGAGAGTTTTGCAAGTGTGTTTTTAAGATTATCATTTTCCTTTTTCAAAGAATCACACTTGGTACAAAAGCAATTTTTGTTGGTAGAGATATTTGTTTTTAAAATCAAATTCTCTTCTTGCAAAGTTTTGTTTTGATTTTCAAAAACAAAATTCTCTTCCTTGGAAATAGAAAATTCATTTTTCAATGTTTCCAACTCATTTTCAAGAGAAGAGTTTTTCTGTTTTGAAACATTTAGTTTCTTTGCAAATATAAGAGATTCTTCATGTAAATCATCAAAGGCATCTTGTAATTCTTCAAAAGAGTAGTCAAATGAATTTACCTCATCTTTATCTCTGGCCACAAGACAAGTGTTGGCTTCTTCATTTGTATTCTGCTTATCAGAATTGCTATTTCCCCAAATGGAAGATAGGTAAGCTTTCTTCGATGATTCACCTTTTGGTTGTGGTTTCTCTTTTTCTCCTTTTTCTTCTTCGTCTGCCACCTTGGTGATTTGAGATTTTCCTGTAAGTTCAACACCAAGAGCTTGCAATTGATTAAGCACAAGTTGTATCTCATTAATGGTTTTGCAATTGTTCATTTGAGCAATTTCAAGTTCATTAATGAAACTTCTATACCTTAATTCCTCAGCAATAAGATCTTCCTCATGTGCAACTTCAAGAATTTCCCACATTTCTTTTGCAGTTGCACAGTTGGAGATTTTGAAAAATTTATCTTGACTCAATGCACAAGAAATAATCAATTTTGTCTTAGCATTGAGTTGCATTAAACTTCTTTCAGTATCATTCCATTCACTCTTAAGTTTTGGAATGCATTTTCCTTGTTCTTCCTTGACACGAATACAAGAACCATTTTCTATAACATCCCAGAGTTTATGGTCTACTGAAATTAAAAACATTTTCATTTCATACTTCCAATATTGAAAATGATTAGCATAAAAAATTGGAGGTTCTGTGAAAGAACAATTTTTAGAAATAAACCAATTACTATATCCAACCATGCTAACTCTTAGACGGTTAAGTCTTTAAACAAGAGCCCAAGCTTTGATACCAATTGAAAGTAATGGTTGGAACCCAAGAGGGGGGTGAATTGGGTTTTATAAATTTTTTACAAGAATTAATTAGAAGTTAAAATGATTTTCTGTAAAAGTACAATGCTTAGGATAATAAATACAATACAGAAAATCAATGTGCTGTCAAGATAAATAATTATAAAGATCAAGGAATTAAATAATAGATATCAATATGCACAAATTAAAGAGTAAGGGATAGAGAAAGCAAACTCAGAGATTTATACTGGTTCGACTAATCCAAGCCTACATCCAGTGCTCAAGAGACCACTTGAGTATTTCCACTATAATTGTAAGTTTAATCTGGGTACTTGCAAACCACTACAACTACGCAAATTCGATCCGGGTATTTGCGAAACCACAATGGAGAATTTATGAATCCTGGCTCCTCCTCAACCCAAAGCAAGTTCTTCCAACACCGGTACTTGCGAACCTCAACTCAGGATCATATATGTGTTGATCAAAATCAACAATACAAAGAAACTCTCTTTAAAGAGTAGATGAATACAAATGAAGCTCTAATAACTATAATGATAGAGAATATGCAAGATTTGGCTCAAGAATGCTTTCCTTTCTCTCAAAGATGATAGAAGAAGTTAATATCACATTGTAGGACTTTGTTCTAGCTCAAAATCGTGTATCTAAGGTCATATATATAAGATTTTACAAAACTAGCCGTTATATAGCCGTTATATAGCCGTTACAGCACTTATAGTGCAGTCCAGATTTTGAGCTTTCTTTAAAAATTCATAACTCCCTCATTTGAACTCCGTTTTAAACAAATAATATACCTTTGGAAAGCTTTTGGAGTCTAGTTTCAAATGACCCAATTTTACTCAAAAATTATTTTTCTTTTAAAAGATATAATCAAAATACTGACTATACGTCAGAACAGAATAATTTTTTATTACAGTAAAATCAACTTTCAGTTTTTCAAACTATATTTTAAATAGTCATATATTTCTCATTTGGACTACATTTTGAATAAATAATATACCGTTGAAAATATCTTTGAGTCTACTATCAAATGACATTAAGATACTTGAAAAACCGATTTTTCATTTATGAGATATGATATAAGGAGTGACCAAAGGTCAAAAAATAACTTTTGTAAAACTTCATATCTCACTATCTTTTTGTTAAAAAATGCTTGAGCCAATGTATGCAAATCTAAATCATTGAGTTGCACAAATATACTAGCCTATATAAAATATACCTAATGTAATCACATAGGCTATCTTGATGCATCCAAGCTTCCAAGACTTCAAATCTTCTAATTCTTCATTTCTTGGAGCTTTGTCCTTGTATGTTGCTTTCCTTGAGTGAGGCATGATGTTACTTTTCCTTGTTCTTCAATCCAATGCTCACTCTTCTTGTTTTGAACCAACCTATAAAATATATCTTACTTACAAACCAAATGGTTAGTTCAATTCATGATAAATAGCATGATTAATGTATAAGACATTACACATTAAATAACATAGTCATGCTTAAATACTTGTAGCATGTATATGATAATTAACCTTTATATATATCAATGCTACAATTCAAATACATTTGTCATCATAAAAAATTATGGCATAAAGCCTTAGGGTCAACACTCTCGTGTTCAAAAAGCCTTTTTATTTTCAAAATTTGATATGAATTCTGGTTTTTATCAAATTCAAATTACTGAAGAAGATAGGTATAAAACGGCTTTTACCATTCCCTTTAGTCATTACGAGTGGAATGTTATGCCATTCGGTCTAAAAAATGCTCCTTCAGAATTTCAAAATGTTATGAACTCCATTTTTAATCCTTTTTCTCAATTCACAATAATTTACATAGATGATGTCTTAGTGTTTTCTAGATCCATAGAACAACACTTTAGGCACCTTAATCAATTTTATGAAATTATTAAGAAAAATGGTCTAGTTGTTTTGGCCAAGAAAATGAAACTGTTCAAAACAAAATTTAGGATTTTAGGTTATGACATGCATCAAGGTATGATCAAACTCATTAGCCATTCAATAGAATTTGCTGACAAATTCCCTGATGAGATAACTGATAAAAATCAACTTCAATGATTTTTAGGTTGTCTTAATTACGTCGCAGATTTTGTTTAAGATCTTAGAATCATTTGCAAACCTTTATATTCTAGTTAAAAAAATAAAGCACCCGCTTAGGATAGTTCAATGACAGAAGCTGTCAAAACCCTAAAGTCAAGAGTCAAGAAACTCCCTTGTTTATGTATTCCTGACCCAGAAGCCTTCATGATTATAGAAACAGATGCGTCAAAAGAAGGTTATGGAGGAGTTCTTAAACAAAGGCCCAAAGGTAGTTCAAAAGAACAGTTAGTTAAGTTCAATTAAGGAGTATGGACAGAAGCCTAAATTGAATACTCCACGATCAAAAGAGAAATTTTATCCATAGTTTTGAATGTCAAAAAATTTCAAAAAGAAGTGTTCAACAAAAGTTTTTTTTTTCTCAAAACGGACTACACATCCACCAAAATAGTTTTAGAAAAAGATGTTCAAAATTTGGTTTCAGAACACATCTTTGCTCACTGGCAAGCTTTACTTTCCTATTTTGATTTTGAAATCCAGCATATAAAAGGAAAAGAGAACGCCCTTCCTGATTTTCTCACCAGAGAATTCTTGCAGGGAAAAACAGAAGAATGGATAAGAAGCAAAAATCAAAAGCAATAAGCAAAAATCAATACGAATCCCTATTGGATCCTAGAAATGTTCAACAAGGAACCCCACTGGTTTAAACAACATCACCTTTACTGGTGACACCTCTGGCATTCAATAGCCCTTCGGGCAGTGGTATTCAACCACAAGTAAGAGGTCCTAGACCTCCTTCCATTTCAACAAGTTCTCAAAATCATTTTCTTCCACTAACCTATGATCAAGCACTAACCACTCCTCCTCCTCAGAAAGCAATCACCCCTGTTCAACCTTCATCCTTAATGGTTCAAATCAACCTACACCGCTCAAAAGATTTCTTTCTGAGAAATATGTTTCAAAACCCTGTTATGTACCCATTTATGTCTTAGAAACAGAATGGCTCAAGAACCCTATTATCACCCCTAGGGAGGTTGCTCAAAAATTTTATTCTCAAGGTCAATATTTTCTAAATACTGATTTAGCAAAAATAAGAATTTTTTATAAATTTATTTTGGTAGATACAAATTCGATCACACTCACTCACGAGTATGATCCTCTTTTCCCTTATCGTGTTCAATATTCAAAATTCAAAATCAACAGAGTTTTAACCCTTTCTGAATGGAATCAACATCCTCTTACTTCAAAATCTTTTTCAAGGCAGTTTCAGCCTCAAAGTTTTACTTACTGGGACTACAAGATGGCATGGTTCAATACCCTATTGATTAGACGCTTTTCTCACTCCTGGTTTATATGGTTCAATAAGAGTAATCAAGAATTTCCAGCCTGGTTCTCTGAATGGTTTGATTTTTATGGTCCAAACATTAATTTCCTTCTATCTTATGCGAAGGAATATTTTTCAATATTTTCTGCTCAAACCAGTTTTCACACTGGAAAAATACTTTTAAAATTTTTCTCATCATTCGGAACTCCATGGATTGTGTCATGGGATTTCAAGTTTAAAGACAGATTCAATACTGGTTATCCTCTATTTTTAAGCCGGACGTTTAACATTAAATGGTGGTTAACATACAACCCCAATTTACTCAACAAGAAAGTCGTTGAAAAATGGCTTGCTCAGAATCCTCACCTGATGAAGTATTCTCAAGCAATTCAACATCAATCTCCCTTCCTTGCTTCAAAATCTCAGATTATAGTAGAACTCACTAAAGCCCAGTCTGAAGAAGAGTTCAATAATCTTGTTTAATAACTTGCAGAGAAAGCTCCTTCTAACAAAGCTCCCTCTGAAGAGTTCAACCCAGAAGACAGCAGTCAATTTCTGAACGAAGATGACTGTTTCAACATCGACTTCGCCAACCTTAGTTAAGACTAACCATGGTTTGGTTAAGCCATCGGTAGAAAAATCCAAAGCTTCCGCCAGCTCAAACATCTTTAATCTCCATTAGAATAATCATGTTCAACAGGTGGTAGACAAGCTTTTACAAAAGTAAAGCGTCGGCAGAAGACGACAAAACTACTTTTGACAAAGAAGCCGCCCCGTGTTCAACTTTTCGAAAAGCAGCCGTTCACACGTCTTTGCTTTTCGGATTCCAAACTTGTTCAAATCCGCAAACTCCAGAACCTTTGAAATCCACGGACTTTAGCCTTGTTCAAATTCACCTTCTTATTTCTATAAAAGGCAATATAGTTTAGTAGTTAAGTAGAGTGAATATAGAGAGAGAAATATTTGTTAAAAACACTCTGTACTCGTTTTGTTTCAAGAAGCTTTTGCTATTTCAATATTGTAAGTTCAAAATCCTTTCTGTATTTAATTTAAACTTTCAATATAAACCTGTTCAATTTTCAAAATGAGATTATCTCTGTTAGAATATATTCCTATTCCTTTTACTGACCTTATGCTTGTAGTTAAATTTGAATATTATGTTCAACCCAATAGATCAAGAATTTATATTGTTCATGAAGAATCTCATATAGAATTTAGAGATGCTATTTTAAGTTCTGAGTTTAATTATATTTATATGTCAGAAGTCTTGTACGGCTTCTTGTTCAATAGTTCTGCTAATTAAGGTTTATATATAAAACGACGATCCAATAGGGAAAGGTCGGAAAAATGGTATCAGAGCCTAGTTCTGTTAAGATTCCTCTTGTTAGTTTAGATTTATTTAAGAATTTATTTTCTTAGAGAACTTTTAGTCAGTTAAGGGTTAGCGTTGGTCAGTCTTGTAACTACGCTGGTAAGCCAGTAAGACCCAAGAGAGGCCGGTGTTTCCGCAAGAGGTGGTCCCGATAAACCTTAACAAAACCAAGAGAATTTTAAGAATTTTATTTTCTTAAATATGTCTGAATTAGTAAGAAGATTTTTTAATAGGAGTAGTTCTGAAATCAGTCTTCCCCCTACCTCTTCGAATCATAGTTCTGTAGATCAAGACGAGGTTAATAATTCAGAAATTTCAATTATAGAAGCTGAAGAAAGGTTAAAACATTGGAAAATGCCTAGGGTACGCCCCAGTGAAGTTTATAAGCATTCAACTTTTAATTTCAAAGTTCAAAACATAGTTAGGACAATAGAATGCACTACTAAGTTAGGAAAGTGTCAAGACACCATAAACTTGCTCAATGAAGAACAAATTGATCAACACAGGTTTGAAGGATTTGGATTTATCCACAAAGGATTAATTCAAGTCGCGGTCAAACCTATGCAGAGGTTAGGAATTAATCATTCTGTTCTGTTACTTTTACAGGATAGGCATGCTTTGTCATTTCAAGATTCTATGTTAAGTCTTATGGAGTCCAATCTCTACAATAGCGCAATTTATTTTCAGTGTTTTCCAAATTACATGAAGACGTTGAGAAACGTCGAAACTGCTTTAAATTTGTTCGTCAAGACCACAGAAGGAATATTTAGTAAGGATCTGGATAATCTTTCTATTGTTTATAGAATTCACTATAAGATTTCCAAAACTGGAGTAGGAATTTCTGTTAAGAAAGAGTTGCCTAGGAATGAAACCATCCTAATGGAGGCCAATCTTCAAAAATCAATGATCATGACACTAAAACCCCTCAGACATGGTGAAATCATGGCTGTTTTTCCTGAATCTTGGAATCTGGAAAATATCCAATAACCCAAGAAGATAGAGTCAAGAAGTTTATGAAACTTTGTTAGAGTCAAGAAGGACATGTTAGGATATCTATGAATAGATTGTCATGGCTCGAACCCAGGCCAGTGACCGGTACAGACAGTGTGTTGCCAACACTACTACAGGCCTAGAATAGTAACGCAGGATTATAAGTGGTGGCCTATTCGATTACAGAGAACACTAGAGCAATCCAAATAAATGAATATAAAGTACCTTACCCAAACAATGGGAAGGCATCCTCGAGTCGTGAACCCTCACATGCCGACCTGCCACACCTGAAATAGTGAGGGAGTGAGTCTAGACCACGGACTCATTGCTCCCAACCCTATCTACATAGACATACAAATATATATATATATATATATATATATATATATATATATATATATATATATATATATACCATACAAAAATAAATGCTAACCCTCACACAAGGGTCCATGCTCCCACATCGGGAATATACCCCGACAACACCAAGTTGCCCGAAAGTACGTATAAGGTGTTTCCCCTAAACACATATAAACCACACAAGTAAAATAAATTATGAAGATGGATGAGATGCAATGTTTATACCGCTCACACCACATTGAAGACCAACCCTTAATGTGCATGCATACCCATGACACCACTCAGCGGAATCACACATAGTCAGCTTTCCACTTTATTCCACATCTTTTTATAAAATAAATATGAAAATGAATATGATACAATGCATCCACACAATTCCACATCAATCCACACATAATACATTTAATAAATAAATGTATATAAAATAATATAAATCTACATATATATACATATATATATATCTGCACATAAGAGAGCAAGATAGATTCCCTCACTTGGATTCCATGCTCTCGGCGCTCCCGCCTTATGCCACGACCATCCCTATTGTAACCAAGCAAGAATTAATCATCAAGGTTACAAAATAGAGAAATTCCTACTACTCCTGACCTTCACCCACTTCTCCATCCATAACGCATAACCAGTAATGAATCTCCTAATGAAACAAATACCATTGGAAACTAGACTCAAAGCGCTTTCCAACGATATAAAGTTCACCCAAAACGGAGTTCGGATGAAGGTGTTATGGCCAATTGAAGATAGATCAAGGTTCACCGGAATGGCTGGCTCTTCAAGGCCCCCCCCCCCCCCCCCCGCGTGGCACCTGAGGCACCAGACCCCAAAGTTTCTGCCCAAAGTAAAGGGCTTGGTGCCTAGGCGCCCCACGTGGCTCCCAGGATGCCAACACCCTTCAATTCCACTCAACAGTGGCGCCTGAGGCTCCCTACATGGTGCCTAGGCGCCATAACTTCGCACCTCATGATCTGGCCACAGTTTTGGATCAGATCTGGCCGATTCTCGATCGTTTTCCATGATTTCTTCCATGGGATCTCACCCTTGATGTCTAAGGAGCATTTAGACACCAAAAGCCCCAATTTTAATCCAGAAACGAAGCCAGAATCTTGATTTTACTCCAAACACCCCTAAAACTAGAAAATAGGGAAAAACTTGAGAAATAGGAATTTCTACCTCGATTCCTCGCTTTCCCTATATTACTTGGCTCCTAGAGGCTCATCCCGTCGCTCGAGATCCACCCTCTAAAGCTCAGTTGTGGAGTTGCAGTGTAGAGAGAGGAAGTAGAGAGAAGGAAGAGAGAAAGAGAGGAGAGAAGGTGAAGAGAGAGAGATAGGAAAGGAAGAAATGAGGAAAAAGAGGCGAGGCTACCTATATATACTCGCTCGGGGTAAAATTACCACTTGCCCTCTAGTTGACCCTCAGTCAATACTGGTAAAAGAAAATCCATAAAATCTCACCTCGGGTGTTTCTAAATGCTAGGTGCCCCATAGTTTTCCTTATTTCACTTTAGTCCCTCTTTGTATTCAACCAGTCTCCCAACTCCCTTAATGCCCTCGGTTCCACCAATACACTTCTCAACTCTGAACCACTCATATTCCATAACTTTGCCACATCCAAACCTTATATTTTCCTGTATACACCACAAGAAAAATATCTTTAGCCCAAAATACTTCACAAAATTAGCTCCACGTAATACCCAAAAATCATGAATTTTCCAGGGTATTACATTCTTCCCCCCTTTTTGAATATCCTATTTGATATAATCATTCATATACCAAAGCTTCAGACATGATATCAAATAGATATTCACCACTAGTTCTTTGTGCAGCAGCTGTCCCGTTCACTGCACAAGAACATTTCTCCAACCAGGGCATCCATCTAAAAGGATAAGCCTGCACCATTCGTTCCACCCTCCGACCCATCTTCTCTTGCCCCAGAAAAAGGAAAGTGAAGTTCTCACAGAACTTCCCCCCCCTTTTAGCTCTGAGTCACGCTGAAGGCACAATCCCACTCACCCTACTTACCACACTTTCGCTGCCCACTCTAAAACCATCAGGGATAATCTCTATCAGAGACTTCCTTACCTCGTATTCTAGATCATCGCACTTACCACCTAGGTGTTTCCTAAAGCATGACCTTGAACCCACACTGAGTATCAACCTACTGGCCAACCTCCAGGGGTGATAAACTCAATAGTAACCATGCATCGATCTACTCGAATGCATCCCACACATATATCTGCTCCACAAAATAGAAATAACCCTACGATCACCATCGCATACCACACAGAGGTCATAAGGATGCACCAAAAGTACAAGTACCGGTGTTCTTCGAATACTATATCCAAATCTCTCGGGAACTATACCAAGAACTTCTTCCTGAACCGTTCCCATCCCTCGGGTGAGAATCTGAGATTCTGCCATTACCATTAGCTTGTCCTTTCCCAATAGGAACGAAGCTGATTTGCCACGCATTTTAATTCATAGTTTGTGTACTCTTCGTACTCGGGGAGCACAATTCCTACACTTACCAACCCACTTCCTATAGCTTGTCAAGCCTCTCCATTCTTCCCCCATCATCTTCTTGGCTCGATAACACTTCTCCCGGGGAGCATGCCCATGAGGTTCTACTTCTTCAAGATTATCATCACTCCCCCAGGCCCTTACCCTGCCAAGCCTGCTCTCGAGCTCAACATGCCTCTAGAAAGTAACTCGATAGAAAAGAAAGGAAGACATATCCTATAGGGCCTTTGGTGGAGCCGTCGCTCTATAGTTATGCCATGGTTCACAACAATAGAGGAGGACTCATTAAGATGATCAAAAGGAAGTGAATACCCTTACTAAGATTACAGTAGAATGGGATGCCACTTTAGGTCAAAAAATTATATCTATTCATCCACCTTTAGAAAATTTAAAAATTTCAAAAGGTAGTAGTGAGATAGAAGCCACACCGTTCAAAACTGTAGAAGGTAATGAAGATCACCATAGTTCAAAACAAGATGTTAAGAACATAGAGTCCTAGAATAATTTTACTAATTTAGTGCTTAGTACAATAGGTAGGCAATTAGATAAAATAGAAAACGTGGTCAATAACAAGGTCTTAGAAGCCTCTTCTAGTACCTCTGTTCAAAATAGCATTAGTTCAACACTTCAGCAACCCCTGTATAGGGTTCCAACCCTTACGCAAGCTGAGTTAAAATCAATCAATTTAGGTAAGACTTCTCAAAACTTAGTTGATGAAATCACCAAAAGATTAGATCAACTAAATGTTTCAAATATTAGGTCAAAAGGTCCACAGATCAACACCCTGTCAAAAATAGAATCTGATCAACAATTAAATAGAATTAGGTATAGGAATCTAAGACCAGTGACTAGGAATTACTACCCTAGACCTAGTTACCCGAATACCTAGTATGAAGAGAACACCTTAGTTACAGAAGCTAGCTATAACAGCGAGGCTATAGTAGAATGGAACATTGATGGTCATAGTGAACATCAAGTGTTAGGAATTATTCAAAATATGTCAATGTGCGCTACGGCGTATAGGATTAAAGATAATGATGAAAGGTCCATAGTTACTATGTTAACTACTGGATTTACTGGTCAATTAAAAGGCTGATGGGATAACTATCTCACAAAATCTGAAAGGTCAATAATTAAATTTGTGGTTAGGCAATAAGAAATTAATGATCAATTAGTAAAAGTTCAAGATAGAGTAGTTGTCTTAGTTTGTGCATTGACAAAACATTTTGTCGGAAATCCCATTGATTTCCAGCAGAGGATAGGTAATTAATTGATCAACCTCAGATGTCCCACGATGTCTGATTTTAGATGGTATAAGGACATATTCCTTACCAAATTGTATACCCCGGCTGACAGTAGTACGAACTACTAGAAAGAAAGGTTTTTAGGTGGTCTATCCAACCTATTTGTCGAAAGAGTTAAAGAACGCATTAGGAAACAATGCAACAATACCCTTCTTTTGAGTCACATGACTTTTGGAGAATTAATTAATTTTGTTACAAATGAAGCTCTCACGGTCTGTAACGACATGAAGCTTCAGTCAAAATTAAAATATGAGTTCAAGAGTACCCATAGGGAATTAGGTAATTTCTGTGATCAATACGGGATCGAAAAGATTCGAGCTTCCTCTGCTCAATATAAAAGACATAGGAAGATTAATAGGTATCAGCCTGTCTGGAAGACATATCGTCGACACCCTGACAAACCTGTTAGATCATTCCAAACAAGAAATGTTGTTCAACAGTCTAACAAACCTAGACACCATAGTTCAAAAAATAATCGCAAACATATAGTTTGTTTTAAATGTGGGAGGTATGATGATATTGCAAAACACTATAAGCTCAAGAAAAGAATTAATTCTTTAGAAATAGATGATAAGTACAAACAGAGTCTTATAAGTATTCTGTTAGAAGATCAAAACTCTGAGTCAGAATATGATTCAGATAGCTCTAATGATAAAAAAGAAATATACTAGATAGATCAAATAGATAGTTCATCATCTAGTTCAATATCTGATGACGAAAGTCATTTAGAAATTGGAATCTATAGTTGTAAAGAATGTTCAAAAAGTACTTGTTCAAAAACAATTAACGTACTCAACAGAGATAAAATTCAAACTTTAGTAGAAATAATAGATAAGATAGATAATGAAGAACTTAGGAAAGAATATCTGATCAAGATTAAGGATATAATGGATAAGGAAGAACCTCAGACGAAACCAGAAATTAAGCCTTATAATGTTCAAGAAATAATTCATAGGTTTCAAGATATTTCTATTCAAGAAAAGGTCTCGATGAAAGAATTACAAGACGAGGTCAAAATCATTAAAGAAGAAATTCAATTGCTCAAACAAAAGGATATGGACTTATCCTTGGATATTTTAAGTATTATGGCTAATAAAGAAGTTTGGAATTCTAATGATCAAAATGAGCTAGGAGAAACTAGTTCTATTAAAAAAGAAAGTTATTTAAATATTATTTCTAGAATTTCTGTTCAAAAATGGTATTGTTATGTCAACCTTATCATAAAAAGTTTTAATGTCAAAGTGATCGCTCTGATAGATTCAGGTGCAAATCTCAATTGTGTTCAAGAATGATTAATCCCCACTCAATACTATGAGAAAACTACTGAAAGTCTCAGTGGTGCAAGAGGCAATAAGCTTCCAGTCAGGTATAAATTATCTAATATAATGCCAAGATATGTAATCAAGGCATTAAGTTCAATACAACCTTTGTTTTAGTCAGGAACCTGAACGAACCGATGATTTTAGGAACACCTTTTCTAACCCCTATTTACCCCTTTAAGATCTCAGAATTAGGAATTTCAACTTTTATTTCTGGTAAAGAAATTTGTTTTGAGTTTTTAAATCCTACCGGAATCACAGATGTCAACCTGCTATTGTGTGTGTGTGTATATATATATATATATATTATATCTCATAAAAAATTGTTTTAAAATTTGAAAAATATCCAAGAATTAGTATGAAAAAGTTTTGGAAGCCATAGTGTGATTGGAGAATTTTATTCTTTTTTTTGCGAATCAAAAAATATTAAATAAATAGATAATATATTTTTCAAAATATATAAAATTTAATTTATTATTTATATTTATATATTATATGTCCAGCTCCTTCAACATAATATATAATTATATTATATATATGTATATTCTGTAAAACATTTGAATAAAAAGAAGTCTGAAATGTATTAAAGAATTAACTCAAAAAATTTTTGGAGGCAAATTCAACCATAGTAAGACCATGGTGAATTTTTATTCCTTTCATCCTTGACCAATGAAAAAATATCAAATAAATAAGATTGTTATAAGTTAATAGATAGCAAATTTTAAAGAATATATTGAATTTAATTTATTATTGATGAATGATTGATTATTTTTATGTAAATTTTTATATGTTTCCTCTCGCTTTTATATGTTTGATTATTTTGAAATGATCTTTTATATATTTTCTATAATTCTTATGTGTTTAATTCATTTTTATATGTTTGATTGTATTTAAATAAGTTTTTATAAATATTATATTATTTGTATGTTTATAAATAAAAATAAAAGAAAAATTCATAGATAAGCATAATTGTATTTGTGAATTGTATTAAACACTTAAATATTTTTATAAATAAACATAACTACTTAATAAATTGCAATAAATAATTTATTGTCACCAAAGAAATCTATTACTACAATACAAATAAATTACAATTAATTTGTTTAATAAAAATTTCTATTCTTCCTCACCATCCTCATTATTTTCCTCATTCTCATCATTGTTGTTTCCATCCTCACTTTTGTGGGAATATTGAGCGGAATATAAAAATTTGAAATATTGTTTAGAGAAGTTATATCCAGTCGATCTACTTTTACGTTTCCTCAATCACTTGAACTTGCGTAAAATCTCTGTGGAGGTGGATGAGACGGAAGGTATCCTTACATTGTATTTAGTCTAATCTCCATGCTAGTAATATGACCGCTTAATTCTCTCATCCTTTCCTCGTATGTTTTCAAATTTTCATTATAAGATTTACTTAAACTTTGAACAAGTGTGTCTGTTAGAACTTGTTGAAGTTTTTGAAAGTGAGTCCAATCCTCTGATGAGCCTTCTTGTATATAAAATCTAAAGGTTGTAGTACCAACTGTTTTGTATGTCTTAACTGTTAAACCATATACATATCTTTTTTTTTTCCAATTACTTTCATCTATAAATCAAGATCCGATAATTGCTACTCTGAGCTACTTGAAGACTGGATCCTTTATATATAAAATATATTAAGTTAAAAAGTTAATACAAATATTTTAGATTATAAAGTGAACCAAAGGAAAAATATGTCAATAGTAATCTAAATATAAGTTGTTTTACAGTTACTAATCATCAATACTTCTATAAAATATTTAGGGTTGTAGTGCATCAATTGAAAGATAGTCAAAAAGAGTTAAGGAAGACACACCTTGTTATTTGAAATCTTTTATATTAAAAGCATTAAAATTAAAATTATTAGAAATTAAAACTAGCTGTATATTAAATTACAAAAAATAAGTTTGAACCATTTTTTGAAGAAATTATTTTAGGAAAAATATTTAACAAAATATTTATAGATAAAATTACTTTCTATATTTTAAAAAGTTTGAGGGCATTAGAGCAAAATTTCTTAACTCACATATATAAATAGACATTTATAAATATACCTAAATATGAATATATAAATTAAATAATATGCACATTTATATAAGTATATATTATTTAACACACGCACAGTGTGTGTGTGTTATTATTAACTTATATTTATATATATATTATTTATTTTTTAGAAAATATTGTATTTATTTGTTTATATATATTGAGTATACTCAAATATAACTAATTATAGTTTAAATGTTGAATATATATAATGAGATAATGCCTCTAATCACATAATGTCTTTATATATTAAATGTTGAATATATATGATAAGAGAATGCTATCAGTTAGATGATAAATGTTTTTTCTTCCCCCTCTTCCCATTTGTAGGTTCAATTCCCTCAACAAAATTGTGATTTTTTTAATTGCAAAATGTATGCCACGTGTCACGACGTGATTGGCCATGTTTGGTATATGCCAGATATTTGAATATTGGTTAGTAAAAATCTTTTTGAATGTTTAACTACCGGAAATGGCATGAATATTATATTATTTTATTTCATATATCTGTATTTAATTTCTATCATATGAAAATATAATAAAAAATTATATTAATGTTTTAATGATAATTTTTTAACTATTGGTATTAATATTCTAATAAAATATATATTTATGAATGTTGTAATAAAATGAATTTATTTATTTTATCTCCAAATTTGATTTAATTATTTTTAATAATTATTTAAAGATCGATCTATTTATGATGATGATACTATGTTTAGGCTTCACAAATAATACGTGTGTAATATCTAAAAAATTATATTATATAAAATATTTTATGAAAGGAAACCATGTATTTAAAATTTTAATTTAAAAGAAACTATATCTAAAAAATATGTATATATATATATATATAATATTATAGGAAAATGTATACTTCATGTCCCTAACGTTTACATGTGTTTTCATTCATGTTCCTAAACTTCGTTTTTTAGTCAAATATGTCTCACATGTTTTAAAAATTTTCAAATATGTCCTTTTTTTTAAAATTTTCAAAAAAAACTAACGGAAATGCTGATTGTACTTCCCATATGGCTGCCACGTCATTTGCCATATGGAGGAATTCCATATCACCTAGCATACCTAATAGAATGGTGACACATGGCATATGCTTTATTTTGAAAAAAAAATAAGAAAGTCTAAGTGGAAGGATTTGAACTTAGAACCTCCCTTATGGAAGAATAAAGTTCTCTTAACCACTGATGCACCTTTGACATGTACATGTGTGATTTAATATATATATAGGAACTTATATTATTCCATTAAAAATTCAAAACAATAGGCACCAATTATTATATATTATAAAAACAGCAACAAATCTTATAATAAGATAATATACTATTATTTTACATAACTCATTTTAAATTATATAAAAAAATTTAAAAATTAATAACAATTCTTATAATATAAATTTAATTATTATTATACTTAATAAAAATTAACATTATATTGAACAATAATTATAACAATATGTTGTGCATATTAAAAAAATTATTATAAAATTTTTTTGATATGCATAGCATATTGTTATAATTATTTTTAATAAGATTTAAATATTATAAAATATAATTATTAAATAAAAATTATAATATCAAATCGTATGTTAAAAAATTTTAATTTAATATACATAGCTTATTGTATACACACAAATATAATTTTAATATGCATAGCATATTGTTGTAATTATATCAAATCTTATAAATAACAATTAAATTAACTTTATAACGTAAAAATAATTATAAAAATATGCTATGCATATTTAAAAATTTTTAATATACATAGTATATTGTTATAATTATTTTTAATGAGATTTAAATATTATAAAATTTAATTATTATTAAAAATTATAATATCAAATCTTATATTAAATTTTTTTTAAAATGCACAGCATATTGTTATAATTATTTTTAATATAAAGTTAATTTTTATTAAGTTTAAATAATAATTAAATTTATATTATAAAATTTGTTATTAATTTTTTTAAATTTTGATATAATTTAAAATGAGTTATGTAGAATAATAGCATATTATTTTATTATAAGATTTGATACTATTTTATAACATATAACAATTGATGTATTGTTTCGAATTTTGAGTACAATAATATAAGTTCCTATATATATATATATATATATTAAATTTCACATATACATGTTAATTGTATATCAATAGCCCAGTGGTTAAGAGAGTTTCCTTCTTGCATAAGGTTTTAAATTCAAATCGTCCCACATCCACTTTGTTTATTTTTTCTCAAAATAAAGCACATATCACATGTTGCTATTCTATTAGGTACGCTAGCAATTAACGTGATAGTCATGTGGGATGTTCAGTTAGTACTTTTGTTAATTTTTTGATGGTGTTAAAAAAAATAGCATATTTGAAAAATTTTGAAGCATGTAGGACATATTTGACTAAAAATAAATTTAGGGACATAAATGAAAATGCGTGAAAATGTTAAGAACATGAAGTATACTTTTTTTGTATATTATATTATATAAAATATAATGTATCAAATAAATAATTTATTTTATAATATATTATATATATAATACAATATACAATGTGTGTGTGTGTGTGTGTGTGTGTGTGAAGAGCAAATGTTGCTCAACAAACAGTGCATCAAACAACATTTGTAAATGTTGTTTGACATATTGTGTGTCCAGCAACATTTTAAATGAGTTAAACAATAATAAATCATAGTAAATTATTTTAAAAAATACATATAAACTTTTTAGTATTCATATATATATATATAATATTTATATATAGATATTATGTATATATATAATATTTATTTAATCGTTTCTGCTTTCATGAGTTCCTGTTGTCAAAATCACCTGCTGTTTCAATATTGTAAGTTCAAATTCTCTTCTAATAAAATCTTTGTTCGAAGTTTGTTCAAATGAGATTATCTTTGTTAGAATATATTCCAATTCTTTTTACTGATCTTATGCTTGTTATCAAATTTGAATATTTTGTTCAACCTAATAATTCAAGAATTTATATTGTTAATCAAGAAGTACATATAGAATTTAGGGATGAATTTTAACTTCAGAATTTAGTTATGTTCAAATATCAGAAGCCTTGTATGACTTCTTATTCTTATAGGATTAACGATCCACAGTGGCCCGAGAATGGTATCAGAGCCTAGTTCTGTTAATAACCTTCTTGTTAGTTTAGATTTATTTAAGAATTTATTTTTCTTAGAAGACTTTTAGTAAGTTAAGGGTTAGCATTGGTCAGCCTTGTGACTGCGTTGGTAAGCCAGTAAGACCCAGGAGAGGCCGGTGTTCCCATAGGAGGTGGTCCTAATAAACCTTAACGAACCTAAAGGAATTTTAGAAATTTTATTTTCTTAAATATGTCTGAATTAGTAAGAAGATTATTTAATAGAAGTAGTTATGAGATCAGTCTTCCCCATACCTTTAGCAATCATAGTTCTGTAGACCAAGAAGAGATCAATAATTCTGAAGTTTCTATTATAGAAGCTGAAGAAAGGTTAAGAAACTGAGAAATGCCTCATGTACGACATAGTAAAATTTATAAGCATTCAACTTTTAATTTTAAAGTTCAACATATAGTAAGAACAAGAGAATGTACTTGTAAGTTAGGAAATTGTCAAGACAATTAATTTATTAGATAAGGATCAAATTACTCAACATAGGAAAGATAAATTTGGATTTATTCACATCGAATTAATCCAGATAGCTGTCAAACCTATGCATCGATTAGGAATTAATCATCCTGTTCTGTTACTTTTACAAGATAGGCATGCTTTGTCCTTTCAAGATTCAATGTTAAGTCTTGTGGAGTCAAATCTCTGCAATGGTCCAATTTATTTTCAGTGCTTTTCAAATTACATGAAGACGTTAAGAAACGTAGAAACTGCTTTAAAATTGCATGTCAAGACTATAGAAGGAATATTCAGTGAGGATCTGGATAATCTTTCTATTGTTTATAGAATCCATTACAAAATCTCCAAAATTGGAGTAAGAATTTTTGTTAAGAAAGAGTCGCCTAAGAATGAAACCATCCTTATGGAGGCCAACCTTCAAAAATCAATGATCATGACACCTAAACCTCTCAGACATGATGAAATCATGGCTGCTTTTCCAGACTCTTAGGATTTGGAAAATATCCAACAACCCAAGAAGGTAGAGTCCAAAAGCTTAGGAAACTTTGTTCAAAGTCCTGAAGGACATGTTAGGATATCTATGAACAGATCATCCTCTTCTAGAATTAGAATGTTCAATAACCTATAGTTAGAATTCAGTTCGAGACACTCTGTAGATTCTGATTTCAGATCTGTAGTAGAAGCTCCAAAGACTTCGACTAGTCTTAGAGGAGTAGATTTTCAACCTACTGTTCCACAACCCATCCATGAGTCTATTCAAGAAACACATCGGTCAATCACTCACCCACTAGATCACAAATCTTAGTGCTAAGAAACGAATTTAAAATTGATAAGGAAATGTTAAATACTGAATTCATGAAAGAATACAATAGATCAAGAAGAGAATGATATTTCGATACTTTCTCTAAAGAACAAGTTCAACAATGGAAATTAGATTATTTTAAGTTTATGAAAAATTTAGGTCAACACATTTTCTTTTTTAAATGGTTCGAGATGTACTGTTTTAATAATCAGATAAAAAATCTTTTCGTTCAAAAAGAAGTGAATACCCATACTAGAATAACAGTAGAATGGGATACCACTTTAGGTCAAAAAATTATCAAGGTTCATCCTCCTTTAGAAAATTTAAAAATTTAGTAGTACTGAGATAGAAGCAACTCCGTTCAAAACTGTAGAAGGTAATGAAGATCAAAACAGTTCAAAACGAGATGTCCAAAACATTGAGTCTCAAAATAATTTTACTAACTTAGCTCTCAACACCATAGGTAAGCAACTAGATAGAATAGAAAACATGGTCAATAATAGAATCCTAGAATCTCCTTCTAGCTCTTCTGTTCAAAATACAATCAGTTCAATACCTCAACAACCCTTGCATAAGATTTCAACTCTTACGCAAGCGGAATTAAAATCAATAAAATTAGGACAATCTTCTCAAAACTTAGTTGACGAAATCACTAAAAGATTAGATCAACTAGATGTTTCAAATAAAAAATCAAAAGGTCCACAGATCAATACACTATCAAAATTAGAATTTGATCAACAATTAGAAGTAAATAGGATTAGGTTCAGAAATCCAAGACCAGTGACTAGGAATTATTACCCTAGACCTAGTTACCTAGATACTCAATATGAAGAAAATACTTTAGTTACAGAAGCCAGCTATTCAGGCAAGGTTATAGTAGAATGGAACATAGATGGTCATAGTGAGCATCAAATTTTAGGAATTATACAAAATATGTCAATGTGCGCCACAACATACAGGATCAGGAATAATGAAGAAATGTCAATAGTAACTATGTTAACAACCGGTTTTACTGGTCAATTAAAAGGCTGGTGGGATAACTATCTCATAGAAGCTGAAAGATCAACGATTAAGTTCATAGTAAAGCAAGAAGAAATTAATGGTCAAATTGTAGAAGTTCAAGATTCCGTAGTTGTTTTAATTTATGCCCTTACAAAACACTTTGTAGGAAACCCCACAAATTTCCAACAAAGGATAGGAAACCGACTGATCAATCTCAGATGTCCTACGATGTCTGACTTTAGGTGGTACAAGGACATGTTCCTTACTAAGTTGTACACCCAGTCTGATAGTAAAGCATACTATTGGAAAGAAAGGTTTTAGGTGGATTACCCAACCTATTTGCCGAAAGAGTTAAGGAAAGCATTAGAAAATAATGCAACAATACTCTCTCTTTTCAACATATGACTTTTGGAGAATTAATTAATTTTGTTACAAACGAAGCTCTTACCGTATGTAACGATTTGAAGCTTCAATCAAAATTAAAATCTGAGTTCAAAAGTACCCATAGAGAATTATGTAATTTCTGTGATCAATATGGGATCGAAAAGATTTGAGCACCCTCTGCTCAATAGAAGAAAAATAGGAAGATCCATAGGTATCAACCTGTCAGGAACACCTATCATCGCCACCTTGACAAACCTGTTAGATTAATCCAAACAAAAAATCCTTCTCAACAGTCTAGAAAAACTAGACACCATAGTTCAAAAGCTACCAACCACAAACATGTAGTTTGTTTTAAATGCGGGAGGTATGGTCATATTTCAAAACACTGCAAGCTCAAAAAACGAATTAATTCTTTAGAAATAGATGATAAGTACAAATAGAGTCTAATGAGTATTCTGTTAGAAGATCAAAACTCTGAGTCAGAATATGATTCAGATAATTCTAGTGTTCAAAATGAATTATATCAGTTATATCAACTAAGTAATTCTTCTTCTAGCTCAATATCTGATGACGAAAGTCATTTAGAAGTAGGAATCTACAGTTGCAAAGAATGTTCAAAAAATACTTGTTCAAAAACAATTAATGTAATTAATAAAGATAAAATTCAAACTTTAGTAGAAATAATAGATAAGATAGATAATGAAGAAGTTAGGAAAGAATATTTGCTCAAAGTTAAGGACATAATGGATTCAGAAGAACTCCAACCGAAGCCAGAAATCAAACCTTATAATGTTCAAGAAATAATTAATAGATTTCAATATAATTCTGTTCAAGAAAAGGTTACAGTTAAAGAACTTCAAGTAGAGATCAAAATTATAAAGGAAGAAATTCAACTGCTCAAACAAAAGGATAATGACTTATCCTTAGATATTTTAAGTTTAATGTCTAATAAAGACATTAGGAATTCTGATGATCAAAATGAGTTAGGAGAAACTAACTCAATGCAAAAAGAAAGTTATTTAAATATTATTTCCATAATATTTGTTCAAAAATGGTATTGTTATGTCAACCTTACCATAAAAAGCTTCAATATAAAGGTGATCGCCCTAATAGACTCAGGCACCAATATCAACTGTGTTCAAGAAGGGTTAATCCCCACTCAATACTATGAGAAAACTAATGAAAGTCTCAGTGGTGTAGGAGGTAATAAACTTCTAGTTAGGTACAAATTGTCTAATGCCAAGATATGTAATCAAGGCATTAAGTTCAATACAACCTTTGTTCTCGTAAGGAACTTGAACAAATCTATGATCCTAGAAACGCCTTTTCTGACCCTTATTTACCCTTTTAAGGTATCAGAAATAGGAATTTTAACAATAGTTTCAGGTAAGGAAATTTGTTTTGAATTTCTAAACCCTGCCAGAACTACAGATGTTAATTTGCTCAAAAGTTTAGCTATTTCAAAACTAAATTTGATCAATAGAAAACAAACCCAGCTAAAAATGCTCAATAAAGAAGTTCAATATAAAAGAATTGAAGAACACATAGAGAAACCCAAAGTCCAAAATAGGATAGAATTTGTTCAACAAAAATTTGAAAAAGAAATCTATTCTGAAAAGCCCAACGCTTTCTAGAATAGAAGGAGGCATACAGTCTCACTCCAATGTGAGTCTATTATCGAGGACAAAATCCCAACTAAAGCTAGGCCCATACAAATGAATAAAGAAACTTTAGAATATTACAAAAAAGAATTTCAAGACTTGATAAGTAAGAAGCTGATTAGAACCAGTAAATCCCCTTGGAGCTGTTAAGCCTTCTATGTTCAAAATCAGGTAGAAATAGAGCGAGGAGCCCCTCGCATGGTCATTAATTATAAGTTCTTAGATAGATTAGGTACCCTATACCTGATAGAGGAGACCTAATTTTGTGTGTTCAACAGGCATCTTTATTTTCAAAATTTGATATGAAATCAAGTTTTTATCAAATTCAAATTGAAGAAAAAGATAGGTATAAAACGGCCTTCACCATTTCTTTTGGTCATTACGAATGGAATGTTATGTCATTCGATCTAAAAAACGCCCCATCTGAATTTCAAAATGTTATCAATTCTATTTTTAATCCTTTTTCTCAATTCACGATAATTTACATAGATGATGTCTTAGTATTTTCTAGGTCAATAGAACAACACTTTAGACACCTTGATCAATTCTATGAAACTATTAAGAAAAATGGATTAGTTGTTTCTACTAAGAAAATGAAATTGTTCAAGACAAAAATTAGATTCTAGGATATGATATCCATCAGGGTATGATCAAACTGATCAATCGTTCAATAGAATTTACTGACAAATTTTTAGACGAGATAACTGATAGAAATAAATTTCAAAGATTTAGGTTGTCTTAATTAGGTCTCAGATTTTGTTCAAGACCTTAGAATAATTTGCAAGCCTTTATATTTTAGGTTAAGAAAGAAAGCACCAGCTTGGGATAGTTCGATGACAAATGCCATCAAAACCCTTAAGTCAAGAGTCAAAAAGCTCCCTTGTTTAGGAATACCTGACCCAGACACCTTTATGATTTTAGAAACAGATACATCAAAAGAAGGTTATAGAGGTGTCCTTAAACAAAGGCCCATAGGAAGTTCAAAAGAACAGATAGTTAGGTTCGATTTCGGAGTATGGACTGAAGCCTAACAAAAATACTCCACAATAAAGAGAGAAATTTTATCCATTGTTTTAAATGTCAAAAAATTTCAAAAAGAAGTGTTCAATAAAACTTTTTTACTCAAAATTGATTGCAAATCAGCCAAATCCATTTTAGAAAAAGATGTTTAAAATTTGGTTTCAAAACATATTTTTGCCAGATAACAAGCAATTCTTTCTTGTTTTGATTTCGAAATTCAACATATAAAAGGAAGTGAGAACGCCCTACTAGATTTTCTCACACGAGAATTCCTGCAGGGAAAAACAGAAAAATGGACAAAAAACAGAAATCAAAAGAAGTAAAGAAAGAGCAATATGGATCCCAACTGGATCCTAGAAATGTTCAACAAAGAACCCCTTTGGTTCCAGCAACGTCACCTCTACTGGTGACACCATTATTGTTCAACAACCCTTCCGGCAGTGGTCATCAACCACAAAGAAAAGGTCTTCGACCTTCTTCTCCTTCAACTTCTTCTCAAAACTACTTTTTTCTCCTCACCTATGATCAAGCTTTAACAACTCCTCCTCCTCAAAAAGCTATCACCCCTGTTCAACCTTCCTCTTCCATGGTTCAACTTGCGCCGCTCAAAAGATCAAACTTAGAAAAGTATATTTCAAAATCCTGTTATGCACCAATTTGTGCTATTGAACCTGAATGGCTCAAAAATCCAAACTCTTCTCCAAGAGAAGGTGCTCAAAAATATTTTCCAGAAGGTTAATACTTTTACAATGCAGATTCTACAAAAAGCAGAATATTTTATGAGTTTATATTGGTAGACACCAATTCTATCATATTAACTCATGAATATGATCCGCTTTTTCCCTCACGGATCCAATATTCAAAGTTCAAAATTAATAAAGTTTTAACACTTTCTCAATGGAATCAATATCCTCTTTCTCTAAAAGGTTTTTCAAGACAGTTCCAACCTCAAGGTTTAAATTACTAGGACTACAAAATGGCTTGGTTCAATACACTGCTGATTCGTCCTTTTTCTCATTCCTGGTTTATATGGTTCAATAAAGGAAATCAGGAGTTTCTGGCCTGGTTTTCTGAATGGTTTCACTTTTTTGGTCTAAACACTGATTTTCTTCCATCATATGCGAAGGAATCTTTTTCAATATTTTCTGCTCAGAACAGTTTCCATACTGGACTTATGCTTTTAAAATTTTTCTCAACATTTGGAACTCCTTGGATAATGTCTTGGGATTTTGAATTCAAAGACAGGTTGAACATCGGCTATCCTTTACACTTAAGCTGAACGTTCAACATTAAATAGTGGTCAACATACAAGCCCAATCTGCTCAACAAAAAGGCCGTTGAGAAATAGCTTGGTCAAAATCCACACCTGATGAAATATCTTCAGGCTGTTCAACATCAATCTCCTTTTCTAGCATCCAAAGCTCAAATCATGGCAGAACTCGCTAAAGCTCAAACTAAAGACGAGTTCAACCGTCTTGTTCAACAAATCTTAGAGAAAGCTTCATTGGACAAAGCTCCCTCTGAAGAATTCAATCCAAAAGATAGCAGCCAGTTTCAGAATGAAGATGACTGCTACAACATCGACTTCACCCACCTTAGTCAGGACTGACTATGGTTTGGTCAAGCTGTCGGGAAAGGAATCCAAAGCCCCTGCCAGCTCAATAATTCTGATCCCCCGTCATCATCAGCATGTTCAATAAGTGGCAGACAGACTTTTGCAAAAGTGGAGCGTCGACACAAAACGACAAAACTACTTTTGGAAAAAGATAGATGCATGTGCTCAATTTTTTGGAAAGCAGCCGTCTACGCATCTTTGCTTTTCGGATTTCAAACTTGTTCAAATTGACGGATTCCAAGGCCTTTGAAATCCACGGACTTCATTTAGATTCAAATCCGCCTTCCTACTTCTATAAAAGGCGGAGTAGTTCAAATGTTAGGGGCAGAGCAAAAAAGAAAAAAGCTAGAGCGAACTGTAATCGTTTCTACTTTCAAGAGTTCTTGTTGTCAAAATCACCTACTTTTTCAATATTGTAAGTTCAAATTCTCTTCTAATAAAATCTTTGTTCGAAGTTTGTTCAAATGAGATTATCTTTGTTAGAATATATTCCAATTCCATTTACTGATCTTATGCTTGTTATCAAATTTGAATATTTTGTTCAACCTAATAATTTAAGAATTTATATTGTTAATCAAGAAGCACATATAGAATTTAGGGATGAAATTTTAAGTTCAGAATTTAGTTATATTAAAATATCAAAAGCCTTGTATGACTTCTTATTCTTATAGGATTAACGATCCACAGTGGCCCGAGAATCAGAGCCTAGTTCTGTTAATAACCTTCTTGTTAGTTTAGATTTATTTAAGAATTTATATAATATTTTTATTTATAATTATATATATATATATATATATGGGGCCTGTCGAGCCCCTATATATATGTGCGTGTGTCTGTAGGGCGGGAATTTAAAAATATATTAGCTACTGACTATCAGTCAATTTTTTTAAGTAGGAAATATTAGTGACTGAATATCACTGTTTTTGTAGGAAAGAGGTAGAATAGATATACAATTTTTCCAACAACATTTTAGTTGATAAAATAGGAAAGTTAGACAGAATATTCTTTAGTCGAATTCAGTAACAAAATTTCAATCGAAATTTAAATTGATATGTGATGTTTTCACTGTTTTGTGATAGTTTGGAAGCAAGAAGTTTTTCGTTACAAAATTTGAGAACTAAAATTACAATTAGAAAATTATTTAGGGAGGTTATATGTAGTTTATTCCAGTCTTATTTATTTGATAAAGAGGTGGACCAAAATGAAGGTTAATTTGAAGTTTGTTCTTTGGCTGCCTCAATCATGAATGTTCTGCCCATGTGAGTGATGCTTTTGGAGAGTGTATTTATTGAATTTTTATTTGAATATTTATCCTATGTGGATTAGCATTAATCAATAATTAAAATATTATTTAAAATCATTATTATATCAATTATGAAATTATTATTTATAATATAGTACTAGGTTAACTTATGAATATAAATTTTAGGCTTTTGTTGTAAATGACCCGTGATAGGTTAGGCTATTCATTAGATATAGCCTATTAAGAGGTCTCTACTCTTATTTCATAATTAATAAACTTACTCCCCATTAATCAGTTTAACTAGTATAGAGAACTTATCAGATAGAGAGCAGTTATTTTTTTCACTATCGGTGTTTCAATATTGATACCTTCAATATTCGTTGATGGATTGCAGTGTCATGCTAGGTACACACCCTTGATCTATTTTTCTACTTACATGTTAATTAATATGCTATGATCTTGTATCTAAAACCAATCAAGTTCTTCGATTTAACTCATTTAAATCCTTCAATTGGTATCAAAGCAAGGTTACGTATAGATTATAGCTATTATTATTCTTTTTATAATTTTGAAATTATAATCCCTAATTTAAAATCTGATTTTCGCAACCTATACACCCTAAATTGCAAAAAAAAAATTTTGTCCGATTTTGTTCGATTAATCTTAAAATTGATTTGGGGTTTCTCTTTAATACTATCACTCGAATCACATATTCAAAAATCAAAAAATTTCTTCAACTATTTTGGGAGATCAAAGTATTTTTGCTTTCTGGTTTTCTTGTTCATTTTTTGGAATACGTTTTCTCCATCATCTGACTTCGATTTGTGAAATTCTTTGAGGGCTTCCTCTTTTTGCAATAGTGCCATCTTGGCCCCGGAAAATAGCGGCTTTTTGTTGCCTAAACCACAAGATCTAGGAAGGTACATATTGCAGGTCATCACGACCCATTTTACAGCTTTGTGGGGGAGGAAGATTAAACCGTTCAAAGTGTGTGAGATTTCTTTATGACCTAGTTTTAATATTATTAAACTAACTGGGAATTATTTGCCTTCACTTTATTTTTGGTCCTCCAGATTAATCTTTTTGTGTTTTTTGTTCCAATGAGCTTATGTGATAGCTTGTCATGTTCATCATGACAGCCATCACTTGAATTAATTTATGGTTTTTCAATTGGAATCACATGGATTAGCACTTTTTAATGTTTGGGGTTGGTGGTACATATTCTATTGATAATTTAGCATTTTATATCTTGTGCAGATTACATAATTGGACTTGATATGTAGGGATTATATAATCCACAAGATTTAACACAATTTTGGGCTGAGACCCACATGATCGTATGTGTATATTCATCTTCATTAATTCAAGTGGGAGAATTACCACACAATTGATGTGATTCAATTCAATTGGGATTCAATGAGAGATAATATTGATATTGATTGAGTGATGTGGTATATTATGAATATATGAGGATTATTATTTTTTCATCATTCATGATTGTGTCGATTATTGTGATATATATATATATATATATATGATTTAGTGATTACGAGAATATAATTGAATTTGTAATTTATATATTTGAAATTATTTTAATTAAATAGATTGACGTATATTTGTCAGTTATAAATTACATTAAGAGATTGAATATTTATGTCTTGATCTATGTGTAATCAAATATACATGGTATTAATTGTTTCATGATAATACTTAGAGATAATAAATATTTGATTATTAGTGAATTATTATCACATTAACCATGGATTTGGAATTCAATCACGTGATTACATAATCACTATATATATTTACCATTAGAATTTGTAGTCAATTATGTTTATATTTAGGATTAAATTTGATAATCTCAAATTCATGATTCAACCGAAAAATCGACATAATACCATTTTGAGTGATCTACCTCTGCAAATCTCTTGTGGCAAACGGCCAGTGAAACCATTGTCACATAGTTGTAGGCTTACCAAATGGGTAAGATTATTCATTTCTAATGGAACTTGACCACTAAGTTTGTTCCCAATCAACACTAGTTCAGTGAGCTTTGTCAAATTTCCTATGGTGGAAGGAATTGACCCAACAAGATTGCTAAAATAAGGGTAGAATAATGCCAAATTGACCAAGTTTCCAATGGAAGCAGGAATTGTTCTAGAAAACGTGTTATAGTACAAGTACAACGTTGTGAGATTTGTAAGGTTTCCAATGAAAGATGGTATTGGCTCAAGGAGTTTATTGCCAGACAATTGAAGAACTTGGAGAGAATGCAACTTTCCAAGTTCATTTGGAATAAGGCCAGTGAGACTACTGTTATAAAGGTAAAGATGTTCTAACTGGCTCAAGTTTCCAATTGCAGAAGGGATTGCACCAAATCAAGCAAGATTTGCAGAAATATCAAGGCTTTTGAGATTGCCTAGCATGCCAATTTCTTCAGGAATAGTGCCAGAGAGATTATTAGTCCCAAGAATCAGGTCTGTCAAATTCCTCAAGTTCCCAATTTCTTGAGGAATTGACCCAGTGAGATTACAAACACCAATATCAAGCAGATTTAGTGTGCTCAATGCCCCTATCTCTGGCGGTATGTGATCCCTTAAGAGATTGTGGGACATTTTCAATGTCCCAATGCTTGACAAGTTACTGATCTGTGGGGGAATGTTTCCATGAAACATGTTGTAACTTTTGTCGAAGAAGTTGAGATTAGGGAAGAATGAGAAGTTGAGATTGTGAAGTCTACCTTGTAGCCCAAGGCTTGTGAGGTTGATCATGGAGACAGACATGGTGGATCCATCACATGTAACCCCTTTCCAGTTTCTGCATAGACTAGTGCCATTCTTCCATGAAGACAAGGTTTGTTGGCTTTGTTCATCAAGGCTGGCCTTCCACGTGAACAGAGCACTTGCTTCAAAAGGAGCTCCTGCAGAAGCAACTTTGGATGAAGAAAGCTTCACACAGACACCGAGGAATATGCAGAGAAACTGCCAAAATGCTAAGAGCTTTGTAGAGGCACTTTCAGACATGGTTTTTGAATACTTGGGATTTTTAACAACAGGAAGAGATTCAAAGACTGAAAAATTCTGCGGCTCTAAGTGAAGGGAATGGGAAGCTCATGTCAAACAACTAATTAATTTAGAACTTCTTATATAGTGGCGATGAAGCCCATAATTTCTGAATGTTTTAATTATTTTAACAAAAAAAGACTTGTTGATCGGCTTGTTGACCATCATAGACCCCACAAGAGATAGATTAGCCAATGAAAAGATAAAGCTTTGCTGATTAAAAGATACTTTTTTGGTGAATAACGTGGAAAAGAAGACAACCTCTTCCTTTCACATCCGTGATGAGAATGTTAGCACATATATGTACAGTACAAGATTCAGGCTACTTTTGTTTAGAATATAGAAATTAAAGGAAGGCGAACCGATAGTAGTGTTAAACGGGCCGTCTTGGACTGGATCGGACTGGCTCGTCACGAGCCTAGAATTAGACAGACCTAAATAGGCTGGCGCGTTTAGACCCCCGGTCTTTTTGGAAAGACCAAGCCCGCCTGCATAGGCCCGCGGGCCTCACTTTATTTTTTTTAATTTTTTAAATTTTAAAATAATATGATTTTAAATTTTTTTAGTAAAAAAATTAATAATTTTTTATTAAAATAGTATTTATCAAGTAAAACATTACATCTTTAATATTTTGAAATAATCAATAACTTTAATTTTTTACATTTTCTTTCTAATTTAACTATATTATGTTTAAATTTATAAATTTTATATTTATTTTTAAATAATTACAAAAGTTTTATATCCAAATTTACGATATTTATTGAATATAAGGTTATAAAATATAAAAATGTGATAAAGAGAGATTATTTATACTAAGAATGTATTTTTTTAAAAAAAATTTTAAACAAAAAAGGGAGAAAGCCCGTTTAGGCCCGGGGATCTAAGCGGGCTAGTCCGTTTATGCCCGTTTTTAAACAGGCCTAAATTGATCAGTCCAAGACCGCCCATTTACTAGCGGTCCCGGTCTATCCCGCGAACCACGGTCTTTTTTCTCCAGTACTACCTTCCGACCTCAAGTAGCAAAATTATTTGTGGTTCTCAAAGGTACGTGGTATATGTAAGTAGGCTATTTAGCTATTTAATATATGCCTTCATTTAGATTAGTTTAACTATCTCAGCAACTGTCAATTAACAAACAAAGTCTTAATCATGTATAAAATTTTATATTCCATTTGCTTTTACACTAATTATAAGAAAAACAGCATACGCGTCAATTACTTTAGACTCAAAGAAAGTTCACCGATCTCAAAGATTATTTGATCACATTACTTTGATCTACGTGATTTTACATTTATTCTTATTAAGTAATATTTTAAATTCGAGTTTTGTATTTAAAAAAAAATTAGTACTAAAAGAATTTTATACTACTATTGTTCATCCTAAAATTAATTAGAATTTAATAACTTTTTTGACACCAATAATTCTAACAATAAAAAACCATAAGGCTCAATTAATTTATCAGTTTCTCAACTTTTTTGTTCGAATTAGAAGACCAATCAGTTCATGTGTTGAATTGCTTCGACAGACTGGTTCGGTTTTTTAAGAGTGTTATAGTTATATAATTCTAAATGAAAGTTATATGCTTGTATATTTTATAAAAATTCTTCTGAAATGTTATTGATAAAAAAAAAATCCTGGTTATTGGTAAACTACATCCAAATCTTGTGTATGAATTGATAATAATGAGCAATAGAAGAAAAGATCTCTAGGAAAAAAAAATATTGGAAAAGATCTAGAAGAAAAGCTTTATATAATTTTTATTCGAAAAAAATTTTATATCCCTAAATTTTAACCCATGTTTTAATTAGACTCGTATAGTATATTTTATGTTAATTATATATATATATATATATTTTTTTTTTTTTCTAATTAGTTTCAATTACAGTCCTAAACCTAACGCCAATTAAATTGTCAGTGAAAAATGACGATGTGGCCATATTGTACACGTTAGTGTATGCATCAATGCCACTTGTCTTGCCCCTTGTCCAGCCATCAAATATACATTTAAAATAACAAATAAGTCCCCCCTTATAACCAAAATTTGCTTTTCTTGGTACTTTTCTTTCTCTCTACCCTTTTTCGCCATCTCTCTTCTTTTTTTTCCTTCTTTGTCTCATTCTTCTCCATCCCTTCCTTCCTTTCAAGCTAATTTAATGGAAGGAAGGTCATCCCCTTGGTGCCATTGAGAACCACTTACCTCATATTTTTTGATTCTAAGAAGGGAGAAATTTGTCAGATTTAGTGTGTAATTGACACGTGGGTGAATAATTGGACAAGTGGTTTTGACATGTATGCTTATGTGTACAATAGTGATAGCCACATCAATATTTTCATTAATAATTTAAATAACATTAAGCTTGGGGACATAACTGAAGTTGATTGGAAATATATGAATATAGCTGATACAAAATAGAATTCAAGAATATATATATATATATAATTGAAACATGAGTTAAAAAGATAGTAGAAATTGGAAAAGAAAAAAAGGAGGTAATATAACAGACAAAATAAAGGCATTTATGGCTATTTCCATTGCATGGGGCGTGCATGGCTGCCACTCTGAACAAATTATATGCGCACAAGTTTTTTGTATCATCAAACTTCACTAATTTTATTTGAAGAAAGACAAATTTGCCTTCCTCGTAGTGAAACACAGCACTACACTTTCCAACTGGTATTTCACATCATTTTAGAAAAAAGCGTACTTCAGCAAGTGAGACAGGTGATTTAATGCTACCTTCGTACCCAGGAAAAAAAATAATAAATAAAAGAAAGAAAGAAAAATTATAAGAAATGGGAATGAGTAACTTCATTAAAAAACTCTAATAAAGTGTACTTTTTTAAATGGTAATGTGAACATTCGATTAAATCAATTGTACTCTCTTATTTTATTTTCATTCTCTCTCCTATTATCTCACTTCCTACCAAACATATTTTTAGAGCATGTTTGGTATGGCTTCTTTCTATAGAATGGAGTTGGAATTTTGTCCAGCCTTCCTTTTTCATATGTTTGGTATGTGTTCAATGGAGGCAGATGGAAAGCTGTCAAAGGAAAAGTGCATCATTGTTTTCCTTCATAAACGTATGGAATTTTCCTTCAACTTGCTGATAGAAAAGGAGAAGGGAAAATGGAAGAAGAGCGTGTTGACGATGGTGCCCTCCATTGTTCTCAGAAATTTCAACTTTAACCTTTGGTTGAAGTGTGTGTTGACGATGGTCCCCATCGGCTTTCTCTCTGGCCGGTTCGTTGGCTACCGAAGGCATTTTCTTCGTTGCCACTTACTGCTCTTTTATTGACGAGCAGTCCTTCTCCTTCTTCTACCACTGCAAGATTGCCTCCATCTCCTCCTCCATTGACTTTCGAGTTGCCTGCCAGAGCTCCGACAAACTCACTGTCCTTGAACTCTTGTTTGCCATTGGAAGCACTAGCACCGAAGCTCAAGGAGAAGATAATGATGGTGATGTACCAGCCTCGAAGAGGTGTTCACGTTTCAGTCTTCAGATACTTTTTTTAAAAGAAAATTAATTAAATCAGAAATAATTTAGTAAAATTATCCCATTTATTCCATTTCATTTCTCTTAAAAAAAAATACCAAACAAAATGACACCTTTTTTTTTCTATTCATTTTCATTCCATTCCAAACAACATTTATTTCCTTTTTCCCTTTCTTTTTTCTTTTCCATTTCTCTTTATCTTTCCATCAAAATTTTTTCCTACGTACCTAACAAGCTCTTAGTGTTTAGGGTTTGAAAAGAATTGAAGTATAAATTTTTATGACTTCAGTATCGGATTTTTTTCAATCAAAACACACTAAGTGTCTAATTTTCCAATTAAAGTATAACAAGTGCATAGTTTTTTAAAAATAATAGTATATTTTTTTAAAAACTTCTTATTAGATGATTAGTTTTTTAAGAAATTTTCTACATATATTTTATTTTTAATGGTGAATTGATAGCAAAGACATAAAAAAATTACATATAAGAGAGAACATAATCATTCTTACATTACAAAACAATAATTTAGGATGATACACAATCTATTGTGAAAAAATAAAAAAAAATTTAATTTAGTATTTTGAAATTAGCATATAAATTTTGTGTGTGTGTGCGTGTGTGTGTGTGCGCGCGCTTGTATGTGTTCACAAATAAATAAAGCAAGAAAAACCAATAATTGATACACTAATTTTACAATCAAATTTTCCTAAAACAATATATTTAAAGAATATATATATATATAAAGAATATATATATATTTAAAGAATATATAAAAATAAAAGTAATTTATTTTTAAATATTTGATTGTTATTTTTAATATTATATGATATTAATTTTTTTGTTAATATTGTTTAAATTTCATGTTTCAAAATGATTTTTCATAAAATAACAGTAATTTATTTATGAATATTTGATTGTGTAAATATATCTAGTGATTGTATTAAGAATATAAACAAGGAGTCCCACAACGGTAAAAAGAAGGGAATTGACGAATGTTGGATAAGGAAACACACAGGAGGGAGACCAACGTTTAGGCGTATAACTGAGATTGGCGAAAAAACAATGGGTTTAATTTAACTTGTTTGTTTCTTTTCAACTTAGTATTAAAATAATGCTTGTAACTACTTTCGCACTTTGAATCATAAAGTGATCCTATAAATTATTAATTAATTTTACGAAGTAGTAAGTCTTTTAAAAGATTATGAAAGTTTAAATTTATTGTTCGGATCAATCATTGTCAGATATATAATGTGGACGCGAGGAAATTGATATTGTTCGGATCAATCATTGTCAGATATATAATGTGGACGCGAGGAAATTGATAAGGGTGATAAAAGGCTTTGAAAAAGATATAAGGCGATGATTCCATAAAGATGCGATGAATATAATTTCGCTGAACGGTTTACTATTGGTTATAACAACCAGATATTTATAAAAGTATTTAATTGGATGATTTAATTGTAATTTACAAGTTAACACACGTTAATTGGCTTTTTAAGTAAGTTTTTTTATAATAAAAATTATAAATATATTGAGACCTTTTGGTCATTATAAATAAAAAACTATAAATATGTGTTTTGTTACATTTTTTTACTGATATCTCTTTTGGTAGCTTAAAAGAATTATGTTTGCTTTCAAACTATAGATGAAAAAATTGAATCGGACCGACCAGTAAGATCGATTGGACTGGTGACCCGTAGGGAGTCCAGTCTGGTTGGATGAAAAAACTGGTTACCCATCAAACCAGTATAAAACCAATTGAACCGGTTCCGAACAGGGTGAATTGAGCATGTTACTAGTTGAACAGGTTTCTTTATTTTTTTTAAGATTTGAGATTTTTTATTTTTTATTTCTTTTTTTTTTGGTTTATGATTTTAGTTTCGTTAGAGTTAGTTTTTGTTTTTTATTGTATGAACTATGAAAATGTGAAAATTTCTGATTTAGATTTAGATTGAAATTGTGGATATTATAAATTGTGATAAATTATCAATTGTGGATTTTCCGTCACTTATTGTTATAAATTATCAATTATATTAAGTATTTTAATATTTTAAATTTTATATTTTAATATTTTAAATTATATATATTTAATATTTTTTAATTATCACCGGTTCGACTACAGTTCGACCTCGGTCTGACTATTGAACTTTGAACCTGTGCCTCCACTTGTTCAATGACCAGTCCAATTTTGAGAACTATGTTTCAAACACATCTTCTAAAATTTTGTACTTGTTTCTTGTAATTAAATTTGAAGTGGTTTAAAAGAACTTTCCTATATTTTAGTTAAATTCAATAAATGCTCATTATAAATCTATTTCTTACCTATATATGTCTTTGATAACATGTATTTTCTTATTATTTTGGTCCCCATTTTAATCCTTTTTTCTTATTTAATTTTACCAAAACTCTCCAAATTTATTATGTTTTAGGATTTATTGGGTATAAATTAATTATGAATTAATATGTCTTAATTTTATATTATTAATACTTGAATTATTAAATGCTCAATTCAATCCACTATGATCAATGAGGGTATGGAGAAGAACTCCAACAAGTGTACAAAACTATGCTTACAATCAACCAAAGCAACCAAGCACTAATGCTTACAAATGAAAAACAAGAAGATGCAAAAACTACAAGAATAGAGCTGTTGTTGTGAGGAATATATCTTGTACTCCTAACCTCTAATCACCAATCTGACCTTTGAAAACCAAGAATCACATGTGTTGAACTTGTTGTCCAAATTTGAGCATGATCCAACGGTAAACGAATCTCTGGTCATGATTTTACGGTGACATCGAGAATTAAATTATTGGAGAGAAAAGTGCTGGCATAGACAAAATTAATGATATGCTGATGGAGACCTTTGATGACATGGTAGCTGACTGGGCAATGACTAGTTGACTGGACATTAATTGCGCCCACAATTCTGTACTAAATAGCAGCAGAATTTCAGCAAAGACAAGTCTAGAAATGGCAAACAAAAGTCAACAAAATTAGCAAAGAAAATCTCCCTCCAAGTGCAGACTCCATGTGTAGAAAAGGACAGCAGCAAATTGAACATCAATTTTAAGGAAGCCACCAACCAGTAGAAGAAAGAGACAAGCAAAATTTCACCATCCAATATCTAAAAAATAGCCAAAACATGAGTCAATAACAACAGTAGAAAATTAGAGAAAAATGACAGCACACAAAGTTGGAACCAAACTTGCTGTCCAAAATGCTAGAGAGAAGAAAATCTCTGCTGCCCACATCACCTAAGCAACACAATGCAAAGCCTAAGCAATAGACTTTATACTATCATGCGTTTTTATGTTATAAATAAACTAAGTGGGAGTTTTAAAGGGGGAGAACACATTTGGACTTAAGGGCAACAAAAGCAACACAGCTGTGACAGAGGCTTCCCTAGGAGTTTGGTTAGAGGGAAAGGAAGTCTTCCCACTTGGGAATGACTCTCCTTCTCCAATTTTCTTCCCTTTTCTTCATATTTTTTTAGTTTTTGTTGTAATTTTCTATTTTTCTTCCTTTTGTGTTTATGCAATTTTTTGTATTTTTCAAATTGATGTAGTAGTTTGAATTTATGGAGTTTTGTTATTGAACAATTTCAATCCTATAGCAATTTCATTTTAATGGAGTGATTTTACCGATTAAATTTCCTCTTAGATGCTTGATTATCATTCAATGAGCTGGGGATTTTTATCTATTCTAGATCTAGGTAGATATTAATCTTGATCATGTAAATTCACTATAAATCAGATTATTTAGATTTAAATAATTTAATTTATGTGACTTGAATGATTTTCTTGAGCCTAATTATTTAATTGAATGATTGATCTAAGATTTTAGTCAATTATTTTTTTAAGTCAGATTGTTCTTCAAGATTTTGAGTTCAATCACCTTTTAGAAAATTAGCCAATATTAGATGAATTGTAATTTAATTGAATTGTTCTTTAATGATTCAAAGATTAATTTGTCTATGAGTTAATCAGATTAAATCAAATGAAATCAATCCCATTTTCTTGTGAAATTAATCATTTAATGAAATAGAAATTGTATTTTGAATTATTTGAACCAATGAGTATGTTTTGGCCAAAGTTTTATTTTATCTATTGTTCTACTAAGCGTGTTATTTATACATGTACCGATTGTTATGTATAAGTAGTAAGTGGGAAAAGAGATAACATGTCATATGCGATTGCGGGACATGAATGTGATTTGAACCTCATCAGATTATATTTAAATTATGGATAGTGAAGATTTTCCTAATCATAATTCCAATATAAATCAATGTTAGAAGAGTTTTTGAGAATTTTAGATTAATAATTACATAATAGAATTAACCAAGAAAATTTAAAGGAAAGAATGATGATGAATACAATTCCATGGAATATATGACTGGTTACACATCTTTTATTTGTTTTATTTTCTATTTTAGTCATTTTAATTTCTGTTTTATTTCTATTTTATTTTATGCTATTCTAAATTATCAAAAAACCTCCCTTTTTATGTAATTCTTGTAATTTCTTTCAATAAAGTCTTAATAGCATTTCCCTGAGGTTAATTGAATTTTATTTAACACCTCATTCTCTAAGAGATAATACTCTACTTACTTCTTTATTATTCGATGCGACCCAGTATATTTGCTGAAATTTTATATGCAAAATAAATTATGTATTAGTCTTCTTAAACTATTGTTATCCTTTGAAAAATACAAGAAACGCACATAACACACTGAAAAATATATAGCCTTTCAATTTACTATACCTTCAAAATATTTTTATATTATTAAGAACTAGATGAGTCTTTAATTTTTATCTCTATATGATTTATTTCAATTTAGAATTAAGTTAGTTTATATATTTTAATAATTCGTCTATCCATTTCCATATAGCTTATTATGAGATATTTGGAAACTCATTGGATAAATCTGAGTTTGAGCAAAATTAATTTTGTATAAACGTGATTTATGTTTAGAAACTGTTATTAAAAAATTAATCTTGAAAAATGAATTTTGTTTGGATATTCATTAGTAGAAACACTTTTGAATGTTTAATTACTAGAAAGAACATGAATATTGTATTATTTTATTTCATTTATTCTTATTTAATTTCTATTATATAAAAATGCAATAAAAAATTATATTAATGATTTAATGATAATTTTTTAATTATTGGTACTAATACTCTAATAAAATATATATTTATGAATGTTGCAATGAAATGAATTTATTTATTTTATCTCCAAATTTAAATGAGTTATTTTTTTAAAATTATTGTGACTAATAATACCAAAGTATATGGTGATTAATAACTAATAAAATTAATTTATTCGGAATATTTCATCATTTTAGTTATTAATCACCTAACTAAAAATAATTAATTTATTAATTAATCACATAATTAGTTATTAATTAATTAGATATTAACTAAAATTAATTAGTATTATCAAAATAAAAAATAATTTTCAAATATATTACTTATTAATTATTAGATATTAACTAATATTATTAATTTAAAAAATTAAATTTAAATTTAAATATTATTATTAATTATTAATATTAATGAAGCATGAACAAATGGGGCGCCTCGCCATTGGAAATTAGTTAAAGCATGAACATTGCACATTCGAAATTGCCATGATGTTTTATTAATAAAGTGTGATCACACTCGGTTTCAGAAATGAAGGTGAACAGTGCACACTCGAAAGCAAAACATAGCATGAAAGAACAGATAGAGGAGATGCTCGAGTAGTGTGCCTCACCATTTTAGGTGCTGATCGCACCTCTCCGGCATGGAACAGAGGCGAGGACGATAAAATAGAGCAAAATAGAAGTTCCTTTCAAATGCCGACCACAGCACAACCAGCCATGACAGAAAGAGAGAATGAAAACAATGCTAAATGGTGATGAGTAGAACATAAAAGGATGACATACCAGAGGAGAAGACACTGGGCTGCAGCAAAGAGAATAGACAATGAAAATGTCGGGTTGCAGAGAACAAAAGCCAAACAAAGGAAAAGAGTAGTTCAAATGGGATAGCAGAAGAAAAAGTAAGGGTAGTAGAGGAAAGAAAAGCCTGCCAGGAGTAATGACAAAATCGATTTTCTTCAGAAGCTAATCTTCCCTGCGTTGATGCATCTCCACTATTGGTTGGAAAATCAAATCTCCATTTTGCAGAAACGCCTAACCAAAGAACCACTTAGAAACAGATCTTACAAAACTGGTCATAAACCAACAAAAATTGATAAAAATTAGTTGATTCAATTGTTCAATGGATTATATATATATATATATATATATATATATATGAATATTTTCCTTTCTTTGAAAAAAAAAATCATTTTGACCCAATTTTTATTTTTATTTATTCTGCACTGAATATAATTTTTTTTAAGAGGTTTGATTTCCCATTTTCATGTTTTGTGGATTATAACTTTTATTTTGTGTTCCTTTATTTTTATTATTATTCTTTTTATTGATAAAAAAATATTATATTTAATTGAGCCACGATCAAATAAATAAATCTTAAACTCATTTTTCACAAGTTCATTGACCAATCTACTTCTAAAATTGATGTCAGAATTGTGAAAAAAAAAGTTCTAAAATATATTTGTCACTCTACATAATCACGGTTTGTTTTCAAAAATTATTTGTAGACATTACTATTTTATTCTTCCATGTATTAGAGGTTGGAGAAAAGCTAGATAAATGTTAGAAATAAATTTTGGTATCAAATTGAAAATTTTCCTATATGATCAAGGACTAAATTGCAAGGACAGAAAAGTGTGAAGGGCCTACCTTGAATTTTAACTAAGCCATTTGAGATGGCATTTCAGTATTAATCTACGTAAGAAGGCATGCATCCAAGTATTACGTGGCTCCTCCTCCTATTACCATAGCTTCATACATTTCCTTCCTTTCCACTTAATTGCTCATTTTTTTCATGTGTATCTTGGCTAGCCATCCCTTTTGCTACAGTAGAATCTTGTTTATTATTTTGGGAACAAGAGGATTAGCAACTGAAAAAGAGGGATACAGGAAATACAAAAAAGAGGAGAGTTGGAAATGAGGAACACGTCGATGACATATGAACTTCTTGGCCAAGCATGTGTGTGGGTGCAGTAGAATATATGTCTCGGTCAGAGCTTGGAAAGCCTTGGGACAGCCACGTTAAACACCCTTCTTTACTGTCCAAGCCTTAGAGAGCCACCATGAACCCAAGAAATCTCCATCTGCTGCAACGCGTGATGCTGTACTGTCCAAGAGTGTGAAACCGAGAAAGAGGGGAATTTGGTGCAGTAAAATCGTGACTGTCTTCTCCTTTTTCTGCAGCCACGTGAGACAACTCTTGTGCCATTAAAATATGACCCTTAGTTACATTTTCTACTGTCAAAACCGAGAGGAAGAGGGTGAGGTTCTGATGTCATCAAACCTTGGTTTTCATTGAGGATTTGCAGTGCAATCCGTGAGCTATAAGAACATGTTAATGAACCAGAAATTTTGGCTCTGTTCTACTGCACTAAAACAGAGTAAAAAGTGGAGATATTAGGCAAGTTTGCAAGGTCTTTTCTATCCAAACCAACAAGCCACCCTTGGGAAACTTTGGTACTGACCAAAGGACCATCTTAACAGTGGACTTGAGGTCTAAACACACCTTTACAGCAGCAAAAACAACAACGTGAAAGTGCAGAAAAATTTAGAGAAAAAGTGAGCTTGAATCTTTGATAAGCCTTAAATCCTTTCTTTTAGGTATGAATGTGTTTTAGAAATGATTAAACATGGCTTATAGAGTTCTTAGATGAGTTTGGGAGAGCCATGCAGCAAAAAGAATGGAAAAACAAGGAGTTTAGATGTATGCATGCATGATAGGGACTAAACTGAATAAAATCAAAAGTTTGTAAGAATAGCTATAATTTTGGAACAAGATATATTTGTGACCTATGGACTTAGATGAAACTAAGTATGGTCTTAGATGATGAAAAAGATAAGGGAAAAATAATTATTGAGGACCTAAGTGAATGAAATGAAAAGTTGGAAGGAAAGAGTAAAATTTCTGAAAATGTCCAGATTCAGTATATATGGGATGTTAATTAACATTTGATGGAATTTACCAAATTTTGAAGGTTATTTATATGGTTAAAGTTTGCATTAAGGACTAAAGTGAATTAATTCAAGGTTGTTCAGGAAAAAGAAAATAAGTTGGAAATTGGGAGAATAAATTAGGATATTTTTAGCTAATTATTTTTATTTAAATTTGGGATTTGAAATAAGATTGCGAATAATACGTAATTAGTATTTAGTGCATAAAAATTGCATTTAAAAATAGAATAGTATTTTAAGTATTCCATATTAGGATTTTAATAGCTAATTTATTTTATCAGCACCTTAGAATAATTTTGAGCGGAATCAGTACGAGACGGTAAATTCAGGTAGCCAGTTACATTTCATAAAAACGTTGTTCATTGTTGAGTTCTCAATTTAGTGCTATTTTGATGCTAAATACCCTCTCTTTTGATCTCTTTCTTGTTGTCTTGTAATTCTTAACTCGTTTTTTGAGTAGTTTAGTTTAGTTTTAGTTTTCTTTGATCTTTTAATAAATGGAGTAATTTCATGATTCGTTTATGTAATTTAATGGGTTTATTTGTTATTTTTGGTGTAGGTTGAGTTGGTAAAAAGTTCGTGTTAAAAGATGGAATGCTAGACCTGAAATTCTAAAAATGCTGATGTGATTGCTGTCTCCCACAGCTATAGCGGTAGAATCTACAGCTATAGCGGTAGAATCTACAGCTATAGCGGTGGAGTGCTGAAAAAAGGATTTTGGAGCCTTCTTCTCTGCCAGCCATCGCTATAGGGGTGGATCTTCACCGCTATAGCGGTAAAACCTGAAAAAACTCATTTTTAAGCTTTCTTCTCTGTCTCCTACCGCTATAGCGGTGGGAATTCACCGCTATAGCGGCGGTTCGCGATCCTGTACTATTTTAAAACGCGTCAGAACATTTTTTTTTTAGGTTAATTCTGAGTTGGAGACAGAGGGGAGGCACCGATTTCTGCTAGAGGAGAGGGGGAATCCATTCCCAAAGCCGATCAAGCCCGAATTCTGTCAACCCAACCTCGGATTCATAGAGTTTGCTCATTCCTTTACTGCTTTCTGTAGTGTTAGAGCCATGAGTGGCTAATTTTTTGTTCTAGGGTTACTATGAACCCAATTTCAGATTAGGATTTGTATTTCACTTGAAACTTGTGATTCTTTTCAATTTAATACATACCTATCATTCATATTTACTATACTTGTTATGAAATTGGCCACTTTATGACTTGTTTGTTGCTTTCATCGAACTCGGGAGAGGGATATGTTGGTAGAACACTGAATGATTAGGGCGGGTGTTAGAACTTAGGGGTTTTACTTGTTAATTACTAGGAATATTAATTAACCTCGTTTAATCAAATTAGGTTAACATTAATTCGACTTAAACTCACATAAGGGATTATGTTAGAGTTGAGTAGCTTAATTTAGGTTCGGGAGAATCACTTTAAGCCATTAGAAAACCTAAGATTATTGTGTATAATTGAACTGAATCACAAGTGTTAGGGAGAATTAGCAATTCCTAAAATGAAAGAGGGGGATTAGTAACTCTAAGCCTTTTATTTGAATTATTTTCATTCGATTTTATTACAATTTGCTTTTACTTTCAACTAGAGCTTCTTAAATCAAAAATTGGTTTGCCTAAATAATGTGTTTGAATTTCTGGAGTACTTAGCACGTTAGTCCCTGTGGAGACGATAACTCTTTACTCATTTTAACACTATATTACTTGTGCGACTGGTGCACTTGCCAGAAAGCCCAACAAGTTTTTGGCACCGTTGCCAGGGACTAATGGTTTTTAGCTAATATTCTAAGAAATTTGAAGGTGCTAGCTTAGGCATTTTTCTGCTTTGTTTTATTTTGTTTTAGTTTTTTTTATTTGTTTTTGTGTAGTTAGTCATTTTTGCTTTTAGCATTATTTTTATAATTTCCTTTTTGTTAATTCTGACTAGAGTTTTTTATTGTGTATGCAAGGCACCACTCATATGTCTGATCTTCTTTTTGAGCCTGAGATTGAAAGACTAGCAAGGAGAACTAGAAGGGAAGCGAGAGTTAGAAGAACTCAAGTGAGCCAAACTACACAAGAAGAAATGGCCGAGGATAACCAGAACCATCGGGATGTTGACGTTAATGTTGGTTATTAGGCTGGCAATGATCCTCAGGAGAATGATAATAGAGCTGTGTGGGATTATGCATCACCCATTGAGGCTGGACATGCGTCCAGTATAGTGAAACCTCCACTTGGTGCAAACAACTTTGAAATAAAGGCAGTCTTGATGAATTTGGTCCAGCATAACCAATTTGGAGGGAGCCTGATAGAAGACCCAAACAACCACATCATGAACTTCTTAGATATCTGTGATATGGTTAAGATGAATTAGGTAAGTGATGATGCCATACATCTTCGTCTGTTTCCTTTTTCCTTGAGGGATTTAGCTAAGAGTTGGTTGAACGCTCAACCGAGAGGAAGTATCACAACTTGGGATGAACTCCAAAAAAAGTTTTTAGATAAGTTCTTTCCTCCCTCAAGGTCAATCAAATTGAGGAATGAGATCGCAGCCTTTTATCAGCATGAAGGCGAAAGTTTATATGAGGCCTGGGAATGGTTTAAGAATTTACTGATGAAGTGTCAGAACCATGGTCTCCAAGAGTGGCAACATCTCACTATTTTTCACAGTGGTCTCACATATGAGACTCAAGATAAGTTAGACACTGCAGCTGGTGGTGCTTTGATGGCAAGATCTATAGTGCAAGTAAGAGAGATAATAGAGACTGTGGGGGTGAGCCAAAATGCATCTAGCCGATCCAAGAATACTTCAAGAAGGGGAGTCATGGAATTAGACACCCTAAATGCTTTGTTAGCTCAAAATGAAGCATTAACTAGGAAAGTTGACTTGCTATGCTCAAGACAGAATGAGTCGGCGAAGGTGAATGCGATAATTATGCCGGGTGCAAAATGTGATTTCTGTGGAGGGGCTCATGCCAATGGGTGTTGTGAGAAATTTCCTTCAATGGAACAGTTAAAATACATGGGTAATTTGCAGAAGGACCAGAACAACCAGTACTCCAACACATATCATCCGAGTTTGAGGAATCATGCTAATTTTTCATGGAGCAATAATCACTATTTGAACCCTTCAGCTGCATCATCTGGTAAGCCATCTCACCCTCCTGGCTTTAATAATCAGAGTAATTATCATCCTCAAAACAGAACTCCACTACCTCAAGTGGAAAAGAAACCTTCAATGGAGGATATGTTCATGAAGTTCATGGAAAGGAGTGAGTCAATATTCCAAACTCAGAATTTGGCAATCAAAAATTTAGAGACACAAATGGGACAACTGGCTCTTGCTTTGAAAAATAGGCCACAAGGTAATCTCCCCAGTAACACTGAAAATAACCCAACAAGGGAGGGGAAAGAGCATTGTAATGCTATTATCTTAAGGAGTGGCAAGGAGCTTCCAGATACTATTACATCACATGATCCACCTAAAGATGTGATTCTTGAAAAGGGAAAAGATGAGGTTGCTGAATCTCTAACTGAGGAAGCTTATGTTTCAGAGAAAAAAGGTAAATATGGAAGGGTGGTAAAAGATAAAAGGGCTGAAAGTTTTGTTCCATCACTACCGTACCCTCAAGCTCAGAGGCCCAAAAAGCATAATGAGAAGCATTTCAGCAGATTCTTGGAGGTATTGAGTAAATTGCAAATAAGTATACCTTTTGCTGAAGCTTTGGAACAAATGCCTATGTATGCAAAATTCATGAAGGAAAGGTTGCTGAAAAAGAAGAAGATGGGAAATAATGAAAAAGTTACATTGAATGAAGAGTGCAACGCAATCATACATAAGAAGTTGCCTCCGAAACTCAAGGATCCAGGGAGTTTCTCCATCCCCTGTACTATTGGGGATGTCACATTCAAGAAGACTTTATGTGATCTTGGGGCTAGCATCAATCTTATGCCACTATTAATTTTCAAGAAACTCGGGATTGGTCAGGTGAAACCAACTATGATGACTCTTCAGCTTGCCGACCGATCCTTGAGAGTTCCATATGGGGTAGTAGAAGATGTGCTAGTCAAAGTGGGAAAATTCTTTTTTCCTGTGGATTTTGTAGTATTAGACATGGCAGAAGATGAGGAAATCCCTCTCATTCTAGGTAGGCCATTCTTGGCTACTTCGGAAGCGGTAATTAATGTGGCTCATGGGACATTAACTCTGACAGTTCAGAAGGAGATAGAGACTTTCAATGTGTTTGATATTGCAAAATCATCGATGGAAAAGGAAGCCGGCAATAATAGGGAAGAAACAATGTTGATTTAGCTTCAAGACTCTTCCATGGGTTATTGTGATTCAGGATAAAACCGGTAAAGTCTGGCTGAAGACTATAAACTTAGCGTTCTTGGGAGGTAACCCAAGTTTATTGCTTTCGCAACTTTTTTTTCCTTCTATTTTTTTTTTGTTGTGGTTTGATGTGCTGCTATTGGTAATATTTTAACTGCTATTTATTATTTATTTTGGAGTTGAATTGATAAATGCTGAATATGGTCATCTTTATTATCTTGGTGAATGGCAGTTAGGATGTTCGTAATAGCATTTTGTTTTGTTTTGTTTTGTTTTGTTTGTTATGTTGTGTCTTCTTTTCCTCTATTGTGCTAATCTGGGACAGTGAGGACACTGTCAAATTTAAGTTTGGGGGAGAGGTTTGTTGATGGGTTTCTTCTTTGAGAAAATTTTGGTTAATTTTGTGTTGTCCATATGCATGTGTAGTAGGAGGAAATTTTTGAAAATTTTGAAATCTGAAAGTTTGAAATTATTTGGCAAGTCAAATCATGTCAAATGAAATTCTTTTTAAGAGTTACCTCTTGAGTTTGCTAATCTTAAGTTTTCATATTTTGTAAGTGTTAGCCCTATCACTTCAAAATAACAGGAGTTTTATTTTTGTCTCTTTGAATGGTTTTTAGATCATTTTCATATTTATATACACAAAAAAAAATTTAATAAGAGGCTAGTGAAAAAAGGATTCAATAAGGGGATAGCTGAAAGTTTCAATAAAGGATAGGCTCCTGTAATTAAAATAAAATGAGAAAATTAGCAAAAAAAAATTTCTTTTTCCAAAGGAAATAAGGAAAGTTAGGAAGCTATATCCTTGAGAACAAAACAGTGAAGCCCTTGAGAATCGAAATAAAACGATGCCTTTGAGAACAAAGAAGTAATTTAGTTTTGGAATTTTTGTGAATTTGATTTTATAAACTGTTCCAAGAGGTGAAACTTTGATTTCAAATTTTCTTGTGGTTTGGTTAACACTTCTTTTTGAATCCTTAAGATTGCAAACTCTTGAGTTAAATCTTTTGAGTAATGGTTTGATGAGGCTTGGTTTGCATTAATTCACATTTCCAGATCTTTACTCCTCCTAGTTGCACATATTTTTCTCAAAATTTTTTCTCATTGAAAGTTTTTGCTTGAAGACAAGCAAAGGTTCAAGTTTGGGGGAGTGTTGAGTTCTCAATTTAGTGCTATTTTGATGCTAAATACCCTCTCTTTTGATCTCTTTCTTGTTGTCTTGTAATTCTTAACTCATTTTTTGAGTAGTTTAGTTTAGTTTTAGTTTTCTTTGATCTTTTAATAAATAGAGTGATTTCATGATTCGTTTATGCGATTTAATGGGTTTATTTGTTATTTTTGTTGTAGGTTGAGTTGGTAAAAAGTTCATGTTAAAAGATGGAATGCTAGAGCTGAAATTCTAAAAATGCTGATGTGATTGCTGTCTCCCACAACTATAGTGGTAGAATCTACAGCTATAGCGGTGGAGTGCTAAAAAAAGGATTTTGGAGCCTTCTTCTCTGTCAGCCATCGCTATAGCGGTGGATCTTCACCGCTATAGCGGTAAAACCTGAAAAAACTCATTTTTAAGCTTTCTTCTCTGCCTCTTACCGCTATAGCGGTGGAAATTCACCGCTATAGCGGCGGTTCGCGATCCTGCACTATTTTAAAACGCGTCAGAACATTTTTTTTAGGTTAATTCTGAGTTGGAGACAGAGGGGAGGCGCCGATTTCTGCTAGAGGAGAAGGGGGAATCCATTCCCGAAGCCGATCAAGCGCGAATTCCGTCAACCCAACCTCGGATTCATGGAGTTTGCTCATTCCTTTACTGCTTTCTGTAGTGTTAGAGCCATGAGTGGCTAATATTTTGTTCTAGGGTTACTATGAACCCAATTTTAGATTAGGATTTGTATTTCTCTTGAAACTTGTGATTCTTTTCAATTTAATACATACCTATCATTCATATTTACTATACTTGTTATGAAATTGGCTACTTTATGACTTGTTTGTTGCTTTCATCGAACTCGGGAGAAGGAGATGTTAGTAGAACACTGAATGATTAGGGCTGGTGTTAGAACTTAGGGGTTTTACTTGTTAATTAATAGGAATATTAATTAACATCATTTAATTAAATTAGGTTAACATTAATTCGACTTAAACTCACATAAGGGAATATGTTAGAGTTGAGTAGCTTAATTTAGGTTCGGGAGAATCACTTTAAGCCATTAGAAAACCTAAGATTATTGTATATAATTGAACTGAATCACAAGTGTTAGGGAGAATTAGCAATTCCTAATATGAAAGAGGGGGATTAGTAACTCTAGGCCTTTTATTTGAATTATTTCCATTCGATTTTATTGCAATTTGCTTTTACCTTCAACTAGAGCTTCTTAAATCAAAAATTGGTTTGCCTAAATAATGCGTTTGAATTTCTGGCACGTTAGTCCCTGTGGAGACGATAACTCTTTACTCATTTTAACACTATATTACTTGTGCGACTGGTGCACTTGCCAGAAAGCCCAAATTCATATAATTTTGAAATTGTTTTATACTGAAAAATGATTTATTGATGAATTATGTGATATTCAACTCTATGCAATGTTATGTATGTATATGTATTATTATGATACTCATGTGCTAAGGCAGCGTAGGCCAAGCATCTGGGGTACGACGGTACGCGCCAGTATAAGACTTGCCATGGTTAGGGCGGAAGCAGCTATGCATGATAATGCTAGCATCAGTCTTGCTGACCTTTGGCCACAGGGTAAAATTAAACTCTGGTGGTAAGCACTAAGATGAGTGATGATTCTTGGCGCCACTTGAAGTGAAAAAGACTCCTGGGGTACTAAGACCAAGTGATGATTTCTGCATGACAGTGGCATAGATGAGTTGAATTGAATTATGAATGGGTTTATTAACTGACCTATGAATTGATTTATGAGATAAATTATGATGAACTTGTTTTTATGACTGGGAATGGTTTTTATTTTCAAATATTAATTACTGACTACTGAGATTTCTATGTCTCACAATTTTGCGCTGTATTAACTATTTCCAGGTGAAAATCAAAGTGGGAATAGCGGGTTGCAGCAGAGAGTCAGTAGCTGTAGCCTAGATTTTATAGTTTTTATAAAATAATTAAGAATTAATCTCCAGTGATATGTATATATGTCGAAATGACAGTGATGTAAGACCTATGATGATATCGATGGTTCTTAGTTGCTTTTAATTATGGACTAGAGATCTTTAAAATTTAAGGTTTTTGAAAATTGCCCTCATTATTCACTAAGGAACCTTATCTTAAAAATCTTTTATGCTAGAGATAGTTTTGTGAAATTTTGAGGTGTTACAAAAAGCAACTACAACAATGAAGTCAATTTCCGTAAGCCAATTCTGAAGAAAAAAGGAGAATTTCAATAGGAAATATCAAATTCATACTGCTTTTCTATTGAAAAATTTCAATCGGAAATATATTAGTAGCTAAAATTTTATCTACTGACTTCCTATTGAAAACAAATCCTATTGAAGATTTGCTACTAAATTTCAATCGGAAATTTACATTCAATAACTCACCACAATCCACCACACGTCTATTGGATAGGTTGTTAGACAATGTGCCTTATGAAATATTTGGGTGGCTCGATGGGGTATCTGGGTGGCTCGACAAGTCACCTGTCGAGCCACCCTTAAGTTTTTGTTTTAGTTTTTAAAATTAATATCAATTCATTTATATTTTATATCAATTGATTTTTATTTATATGTTGTAAATAAAATTATAAATTTTATTAAAAAACAATTTAAGTAAATTTGATGGTAATGAAATTTTTATTTTACTATGTACTGAGACAAAATAATTTTATTATTATGAAAAAAGAGAAATTTACATATTTTTATTATGTCGATTCTTTATTTTCCAAAATGAATATAATCATATTTTTATAGAAATTCTCAGATTTTTAAATGAAATAATATACATCTTGGTCATCTTATATAATGTGATATTTTTATGTCAATTAATTTAATTTTCATCTTCGTCATTTAATCTTCATCAAGAATGCTCTTAAGCTGCTAAGACGGAGTCCCTGTATAGATGTTAAACCAAAGGAATTAATATCTTAGCGTGTAAAAGAAGAAAATGAAGAAGAATATTAAAATATCCAATAACTGATTATCTGGGTGGATCAAGAAAGAAATGAATTAATGTTTCATTCTTTGCAATGTAAAAAAAAATGATTATTCTCCACAATGTCAAAAGTGTAAAACAATGTAAAAAAAAAAAAAGAACACAAACAAAAGAATATATTTTGTTTTGGCTTACCTGTTGAACAAAAGATAAAGAGAAATCGTAGAGGAGTTGAACTGGCTCACAGAAGAAACTCTGGCTCGTAGAAAAAGGAACTGGCACAAAAAATAAAAATAATTGGCAGAGTACAAACAAAGAAGAAGAAATGAGAAGAAGACAAAAGCAGAAGAGAAGAAAAGAAAAGAATAGAAGAGTTCGTAAAAAGCTAAAGAATAATTGTTATATAATACCATAAATGAATATTTTGAATATGAGTGAAAATTTTTGAAAAGCATGCCTTAATTTTTCACCAATTTACGCATCAAAATTTTTACAAATTTGCGCCTCAATTGACAATAGTCTGCACCTTATCTGATTTTTTTAGTCAAAGACTTTTTATTTACTTTTTTTTATATAAAAATAAAATTATTATTATTTAAATAAATATTTACAATATTTTTTATTATAAATAAAAAAATAAATATTTTAAAAAAAAATTTTTATATGAAAAATATAGGAATACTTATGGCTTAATAGGTCCCATGTCCAGTCACAAAATTAATTGTGTGGCTCGACATGTCCTATGTCGAGCCACACTTCTACATGGCAATAGATATTTTAAATTTTAGTGAAAAAATTTTGTCAATTACATTTAAAATTTTCATCGATACGTACTTGAAACTTTTCAAAACAGCGCCTCAAATTTTAAAAAATTTGCACCTTATCCCAATTTCTCATAAGACAGAATTTTTATATATAATTATTGTCGAGCCACTTGTATAAACATATATTACATATATAAATGTGGGAGCACGAATTATACATATATAATATTATATTATATAATATATAAATAAGTATATTTAATATATATTATATATAATATATAATTATATATATGTAGACATATATATTATGGGTTGAGCCTCCATATCATATATATATATATATATATATTATCTATATTATATATATTATATATATTTGTGGTTTGATATGGGTATGTTGAAACACTAACAATCTATGTTTTTCTTATATAAGTAGGATCAACTGAAACAAAAAAAATATATATAAATAGAGAAAGAGAAATAATTGTTAATAAAGATAATTTAGATATATCTAATTTTTTTATACAAATAAAATTGTTATTAGTTAAACAGATAGTTGCAATATTTTTTATTATTAATGAATAAATGAATAATTTAAAATAATTTTTATATGATTTTATTATGTTGAAAATAATAATTATATGTCGCTCGATATGGGAACTATCGAGCCACACACAATTTAAACAAGAACAATGAATATTTTAATTTTCAGTAGAAAAATTTGTAGAGTGCGTATAAATTTTTCACCAACCTAACGCTTTTCAAATTGCTGCCTCAAAATTTTAAAAATTAGAGCCTTGAGCCACATAATTTACAAAACAATTTTCGAGCTACTTATGTGTGTGTGTGTGTGTGTGTGTGTGTGTGTATTTTATTATAATATATATATATATATAATAATAATAAACTATATTTGATATTATATTATCTATATTACATATAAATTATAATTAATTTATTTAATATAAATTTTTATTCTTTCTCATTATTTTCTTTATCTTCATCATTGTTGTTTCATTCTAAGTTTTAGGAATATTGTGCGAAATATAAAAATGTAAAATATTGTTTAAAGAACTCATATCTTATTATTGATATATTTTTGTTTCTTCTTAATCACTTGAACTCGCATAAGGTTTTTGTTGAGGTGGATAGGGCAGAAGGTATCCTTGCATTGCATTTAGAGTAATTTAAAATATAATTAAAATTAGGGTGGTAGTGCAATAATTGAAAGATAATCAAAAGGAATTAAAAAAGAGATACCTTGTTACTTGGAATCTTTCACTTTAGAAGTATTAAAATTAAAATTAGTAAAAATTAAACTAGTTATATTTTAAATTACATAAAATAATTTTGAACCATATATATATATATATATATATATATATATATATATATATATTCAAGACTCTCAAACTTGAGAGTTTACCTAAACCCAAAAAAGGGGATAAATTCAAAACATCAACTCGATTCTTAAACTTGTAAGAGTTTACATATATATTTCCCTTCAATTGGTAATTGGTAATGACAAGTCGATTGGTAGGACCCAAAAGTCTAGTACTTCTGACCTTTGGTAATTGTTTTGGTGTAAAAAATTTTTAATGAAATTTATCTCAATTGAACTAGACTCAAAGACCTTTAAAATGAAATTCAAAGAAAGTTATGATTATTTAAAGTAAAATTGAAAACTAAAACAAAATTGTTTATTTCTGACCTTTGGTCACTCTTTTGATCATATCTTGTAAACCACAAAGATTTTTTTAAAAAACAAAACCTATCTAATTTGAAACTAGACTCAAAGATTTTTCCAACAGTATGTCATTTTCTTAAAATTGAGTCCACATAAAAAAAGTTATGAGTGCTTAAATTGGTTATTCAAACTTAGTTGACTTGGTCCAACTCGATGATCTTGACCAAGTTTAACTAATTTTAAAGAGGATTGAGTTGACTTGATTTTTGAACTCGGGATCGTGAACTCGTGCGAGTTTGAGAGGTAGCTCATGATTTTAACTACCTTATATATATTAGTATTTTTTAAGAAAAATTTTATTATAAATAAAAAAATAAATATTTTAAAAAAAAATTTTTATATGAAAAATATAGGAATACTTATGGCTTAATAGGTCCCATGTCCAGTCACAAAATTAATTGTGTGGCTCGACATGTCCTATGTCGAGCCACACTTCTACATGGCAATAGATATTTTAAATTTTAGTGAAAAAATTTTGTCAATTACATTTAAAATTTTCATCGATACGTACTTGAAACTTTTCAAAACAGCGCCTCAAATTTTAAAAAATTTGCACCTTATCCCAATTTCTCATAAGACAGAATTTTTATATATAATTATTGTCGAGCCACTTGTATAAACATATATTACATATATAAATGTGGGAGCACGAATTATACATATATAATATTATATTATATAATATATAAATAAGTATATTTAATATATATTATATATAATATATAATTATATATATGTAGACATATATATTATGGGTTGAGCCTCCATATCATATATATATATATATATATATATTATCTATATTATATATATTATATATATTTGTGGTTTGATATGGGTATGTTGAAACACTAACAATCTATGTTTTTCTTATATAAGTAGGATCAACTGAAACAAAAAAAATATATAAATAGAGAAAGAGAAATAATTGTTAATAAAGATAATTTAGATATATCTAATTTTTTTATACAAATAAAATTGTTATTAGTTAAACAGATAGTTGCAATATTTTTTATTATTAATGAATAAATGAATAATTTAAAATAATTTTTATATGATTTTATTATGTTGAAAATAATAATTATATGTCGCTCGATATGGGAACTATCGAGCCACACACAATTTAAACAAGAACAATGAATATTTTAATTTTCAGTAGAAAAATTTGTAGAGTGCGTATAAATTTTTCACCAACCTAATGCTTTTCAAATTGCTGCCTCAAAATTTTAAAAATTAGAGCCTTGAGCCACATAATTTACAAAACAATTTTCGAGCTACTTATGTGTGTGTGTGTGTGTGTATTGTATTATAATATATATATATATAATAATAATAAACTATATTTGATATTATATTATCTATATTACATATAAATTATAATTAATTTATTTAATATAAATTTTTATTCTTTCTCATTATTTTCTTTATCTTCATCATTGTTGTTTCATTCTAAGTTTTAGGAATATTGTGCGAAATATAAAAATGTAAAATATTGTTTAAAGAACTCATATCTTATTATTAATATATTTTTGTTTTTTCTTAATCACTTGAACTCGCATAAGGTTTTTGTTGAGGTGGATAGGGTAGAAGGTATCCTTGCATTGCATTTAGAGTAATTTAAAATATAATTAAAATTAGGGTGGTAGTGCAATAATTGAAAGATAATCAAAAGGAATTAAAAAAGAGATACCTTGTTACTTGGAATCTTTCACTTTAGAAGTATTAAAATTAAAATTAGTAAAAATTAAACTAGTTATATTTTAAATTACATAAAATAATTTTGAACCATATATATATATATATATATATTCAAGACTCTCAAACTTGAGAGTTTACCTAAACCCAAAAAAGGGGATAAATTCAAAACATCAACTCGATTCTTAAACTTGTAAGAGTTTACATATATATTTCCCTTCAATTGGTAATTGGTAATGACAAGTCGATTGGTAGGACCCAAAAGTCTAGTACTTCTGACCTTTGGTAATTGTTTTGGTGTAAAAAATTTTTAATGAAATTTATCTCAATTGAACTAGACTCAAAGACCTTTAAAATGAAATTCAAAGAAAGTTATGATTATTTAAAGTAAAATTGAAAACTAAAACAAAATTGTTTATTTCTGACCTTTGGTCACTCTTTTGATCATATCTTGTAAACCACAAAGATTTTTTTAAAAAACAAAACCTATCTAATTTGAAACTAGACTCAAAGATTTTTCCAACAGTATGTCATTTTCTTAAAATGGAGTCCACATAAAAAAAGTTATGAGTGCTTAAATTGGTTATTCAAACTTAGTTGACTTGGTCCAACTCGATGATCTTGACCAAGTTTAACTAATTTTAAAGAGGATTGAGTTGACTTGATTTTTGAACTCGGGATCGTGAACTCGTGCGAGTTTGAGAGGTAGCTCATGATTTTAACTACCTTATATATATTAGTATTTTTTAAGAAAAATTTTATTTATTTGTTTATATATATATTGAATATATTTAAATATAACTATTTATATTTAAAAATATTTCAAAATTATTTGAAATATAGTTAGTTTTACTTTTTAATAATGTTAATATTTTTTAAGTGAAAATTTCACGTAATAAGGTATATTTTTTAACTCTAAACTCGAGTTATGGAGGTGTACTTTGAAATCGAAAGGTTTACGTATAAGCAGGAGTAAGATGGAATATATACATTACAAGTTTAATAAGCGGCATGCCAGAAATGAGTTGGAGGTTAAAATTGAAGACCATGTCATACCACAAGTGTCAAAGTTTATGTATCTAGAATCAGTTATACAATATGACAGTAAAATTAACGGGGACATTACACATAGGATACAAGCTGGATGAATGAAATGGAAAAAAGTATTAACAGTTGTTTGTGACCAGAAAGTACCTAATAAGCTCAAAGGGAAGTTTTATCATACGACTATAAAATCGACAATGAAAGTGAATGTTGAGCAATGAAAAGACAACAAAAACACAAAATTTAGCAAAGATGAAGATGTTGAGATGGATGTGTAGTCATATCAAATGAGATATGATTCGTAATGATTGTATACAAAGTAAAGTTAGAGTGGCATCTATTGAAAAGAAAATAGTAGAAAATCATTTAAAGTTGTATGGTCATGATCAAAGAAGACAGTTGGAGGCGCCAGTAAGGAGGGTTGAGTAGATAGTATAAAGTCATACGAAAAAAAGGCCAAGACAAAAAAGGACACTTAGAGAAGTCATTAAACAAGATCTTTTAATGAATAAGATATTTAAAGAATTGATCTTTAATAAAGTTCAATGGTGTCGTGCGATTCATGTAACCGATCCTACTTAGTGGAATAAGATTTATTTATGCATATACTATTGAATTCTAAAATATAAAACCTTATTAAATGAAAATTATAAACCCTTAAAACTTTAAGGAAGATGTACTTTATTGTGTAAAGTATTTGGCATAAAAGCATTAAAATTAATGAGAAGTAAAATTATTTAATCTGGTGATTTTACCGCTTAATTTTTCCATTATTTCCTCATATATTCCTTTACTAATTTTGAGTATGATTCAAATAGTGCACCACTAAACTAACAATATCAAATAAGAATTAACGATAAATAACTTTGAAATAACAAGTGACATCTTTTTTCTTAAGTGCATTTTATAATTTAAAATATTTGTGTCAATTTTTTATTTAATAATTTATACATTAATTAATCTTACAAATCACTATAAATTATTTATATAACAAATGTAATTATTATTTAAATTAAAAAATTAATTTATTTAATTTTAAACTTTTTTAAAAAATACTTAATATATATATATATGTAAAGAAATTAAGATAATATATTTTTAAATATTTTTACACACACACACACACACACATATATATATGATTAGATAGAATTTCTGTCGAGTCATACACAAATTTTTTTATCTGCAATATTTATTATTTTTTTATGTTTTATAATTTATCATTTGATACAATACTCATTTATTTTGTATACTTTTTGAAAAGTGATTATTTTTTTATTTTAAATTATTTATTTAGAAAACTTTTATTGTTTATATTTATTTTTGTTATTCAAAATTTATAAATTAACATAACTGTAATTTTCTTCTAAAATTTACACAAAAAAGCTTTAAAAAATAAAATTAATTGATATCAAATTTTTATTTTAAATTTCAAAATAAAACATAAAATATGATACATTATATAGTTGTGGTACAACAAAATCACAAATATATATGTAACTCAACAAGACCACACTTCTAATGTATATGTGAAAATGTGGTTCGACAGGACCCCTGTCGAGCCACACATATGAATATATTTGTGTACAGGGCCTATCGAGCCACACATATAAATATATATATATATATATATATATATATATATATATAATTTTGTTAAAAATTTTTAGTCTACTGAATATTTAATTTATTCAAATAATAAAATTTATATATATATATATATAATTATTTTGAGTTTATGTTTGTGTAACATAACCTTATAACACAATAATTGTTTTATGTAAAAATATTAATATAATTAAAATTTTCATATTAAAAAAATTTAATATATTGAAATAAAAGAATTTATTTAAATATTTATAAATATATATCTACTTATTTTTTTCATTTACAAGATACATATAAATTAATTGACATGAAACATAAAATAAATATTATAAAATATAAAATTTGTTGATATAAAAATTTTTGTTAAAAAATAATCCTCACTGTGTAGCGAGTCCCTGTCTATCTAAAAGAGCTATTTAATTTAATATATATAAGCAAAGACAACAAAATGTAATTAAAGATGTGTATGTATATATAACTTATTTTAAATATTTAAGTCCAAAATATCTTTTAAAAAAATAAACATAATTTTTTTATGTCATATAATTTTGAGAAAGAAAGACTTATGAAACCCTATATAATACATTTTTATCAAAATATAAATGTCCAGAACAAATTATATTTTTAATTAACAAATGATATATTTAAATAATAAATTTAAATTTTACATAATATATATCAAAAAAAAAATTACTATGTGGAGTCCCATATGGGGCTCGACAGTGGCCTTGCAGAGCCCCATATAGGTATATGTGATTGCGACAGTGATTTAATCATTATTCTTAGTCAAAAAAGTTTTTTTTCGTTTACCGACTATATTTCACTAGAAAAAATTTGGGGTATAAATTACCTCTATTCCTACTGAATTTTAGTCAGAAAAATAGAAAAGCTCAATCACAATTATTTTTAATAGGATTCAGTAGGAAATCGACAGTCGGTATTCTTATTCATTCTTGTAGTGAACATACTTGCCATATACATGATAAAGAATCTAATGGCAAAAATATTTTAAAAAAAAATGCTGCTTTTTCATCCAAAAATAATGTATACTTTTTTTTAAAATAGGTGACTTGTTGGCAAACACAACAATCTTTATTACGTCACAATATTCCCCAGCAATTTCTTAGTTATATAATTAATTTTGGTTACAGTACATACATATTTGATTTAGGCTGTAATGAAATATATATATATATATATATATATGATTTTTTATGTCTTTACTATCAAATTTTTCATTAAAAATAGAAGATATGTGATAATCCTCCTGAATTATCATTTTTCCATGGGCAAGTGATGAAAATTTTTGTTTTCAATCTAAAATTTAGCTCCTAGTGGAGTTTCTCTAGGCAATGTTGCTTATTTTGTATCTTTTTTAATCTTGTTTTTACCTAATTTTGGTATGCTTATTTGAAGGTTTAACGCCTGGCATTCAAGCCTAAAATTGTGCACATGACAGAGGATATTCAAGGGGAAAAAATGTAACGAAAGTCAAGGAACGTTTGGAAGAGAAAGATGTTTGATGGAGGCTGGAGCTCCAATGGGACTTGGGAGGCTCTTCCACATTGAGTTTGAAATGCTTCTACTTGTTTTTGTTTCATTTGCATCATGAAATTTAAGATTTGGAATTTTTTGGTATATTTCCTGTCATGAGAAATCATGCTAGAATAAAGGAATTATAATCAAATAACCTCAAATTTTGAAAAATTCACACACAGTTCTTCACAAAAACTCAATTGTGAACCCAAATTCAAATTTGTAAACATAAACGGTTCTTGTTGTTTATCACAATCCGGCTCTAATATCAATTGAAAAAATATTATGTTTAATCTCAAACCGAACAAGCAAGAATTGTAGAAACTCAAATGTGGAAAACTAAGGCTACAATCCTTCTATTTGTTAGCCTTTGATAAGCAACAAGAACCCAATTAAGATACAGAATTAAAGAACGTATCTTGATTTGTAGTAACTCGGAGATCAATTACGGATCGACTCTTCTAGAAGAGTATAAGGGGCTCTCACTTATTTTGGTGTGATGGAAAACACAAATGACTCACACACTAATGTCACCAAAACAAGCCCTTTATATAACGGAATCACTACCCAAACTATCATGCCCATGGGTCGACTTCTTTATAGTAACATTTTATCACTATTATTATTTAGAGTCAGGTATCTATACACAAAATTTTTACACTGAAACCTAAGACTAACTTATGAAATATATCAAATAGGTCCCTTAACACAAAATGCAAGAAAATCTTATCATGGATCTAATTAAAGATAGCACCTAATATATATATGTGTGTCTCAAAAATGTGCATAAATATACAATATTAATATGTCGGTCCACTCAAATAAATTAATTATCAATGCTAGTCATTGTTTATAAAATAAATAATACATATATATATATATATATATATATAATAAATAATACTAATAGTAGCTTCCTCATTTTACCCCTCTGTATGTTCTTTCACGTGCCTCCCTTGTGCGTGCGTCCTCTCTCTGTTTAGGAACCAAAAAACAGAGCAGAGAAAAATTGCTCTCCCTCTACTTTTGATGCATTTCTTTTAAACCAAAATGATTTTGAAGGCCACAGAATGCTAGAGGAGGAAAAGAAGAGGCTCAACCATGTCAGAAAAGGAAAAAAAATGGCTTCTTTTGTTTTGGCAAAAATTGCACTTTGATACATGTTAAAAAGATTGGTATTCAGTTAACTCCTTTTTTATGTTCATCTTTGCCCCTGTGACTTAGTTCTGTTCATTTTAGTCCTTGTTGTGTTATCTCCATAATCGTCCCTGTGGCAAAAAATGACTTTTCTTTGCTAAATTATCACTGTGTTATCTCCATCACCGCCGGCACAAAGGACACATGCGAGGATCTCGGCAGCGGAGAGAGAAGTGTTGAAGATGGAAACCTGAAATATCAGCTCTTTCTTTCTTTCTTTGATTATTTGATTACAGTGAAGCTCACGAAAATGGCTTTTAGAATGGTAAATCAATGCTCGCTTTTTTCTTTTAATTTTTTGTCTTTCTTCTTGTCATTCAATTTTTTACTGTATTTGAGTAAATTAGTCTCAATTTTTTAGCTCTTCTACCTATTATTAAATAATACAAGGATGTTAGAAAAGTTAAGATGCCATGAATTTATTATATTTAGATATACATCCTTCAAAAATTATAATTGTTTTAATTTGGTACTTAAAAATTAAGTATTTTAATTTGCTTTTCTAAAAATTGCATTTGTCTTCATTTTATCCTTCTATTTGATAAAATGACTTTTACCAAAGAAAAATTTGAGAATTGACAACGGTAGATTTTGAAATTTAACAATAAAAATAACCAAATTATGACGAATTTAATTTTCATCGGCTAAATTAAAACATTTGAACTTTCAAGGGCCAAATTAAAACACTTTATTAAAACATTGATATAATTCATTAAGTTAGTTTTAAAAAATTGACGATAAATAATAATGGTACATTAAAAAATAAAATATAATCTATACTGTTTCTGGTAATTACACATTTTAAATTATGTTTGTACACTAATATTTAAACATTATATTCTGCATCAAATTAAATTTATCCAAATATCTCCTAAATATAAATCACGTTTATCTAAACTTAATTTACGTTACCCATATTCAATCAAATCTAAGTTTGTTCCACCCACGCACGATTGCTCCCAAACACACATTTAGACTCCTTAGACTAAGGTTTTGATGTAGCTTCTCCTTGAAATTTCGTAAACAATTTCTTTGTCAATGTTAATTCTTTATTGAGATTTTTATTTTGTGCTTAATGCTTTTTATAGTCTAGCCAATCTTAAATATATGATATTATGTTTATGTCTGAGTTTGGAAAAACTATATGTAAACATATTCTAAGTTGAACACCGTGATTAATTGAACCTAGAGGTAGAGTTTTATGATTGAGTGGTTATCTTTGATTTCCGCCTCATGTTTTCATGCTTTTTCTTATTTGTTGAAATTAAGAAATTAATTCAGCAAATAAGTTAATAGAGAATTAAGTAACCAAGGATTGGAATTTAATTATTTTAGAGGAAAATAATCAATTAGGGAGTTAATAATTAATGGATTAAATAAAGATCTCCAACATTTATAGACACATTACTAAAAAGTTTAGTGTACATATATAGACACACACGTTTCTCCAACATTTGCTATTGGAGGAAGTACTTTTGGAGCATCAACTACAGGAAGGCATAGCAAGCGCCAAAAAAATGAAAGGAACTCCCATTAGTGGGCAATTATATATTATGATATGTTGCTTTTGACGTCAATTCCGACAAATTTTGTTTTCTTACTCCCACACTATCGCTGTGTTCATATGCTGTCGGCTTCAAGGTTCATCTCTTTCCATTAATATTCAAACCCTCTTTGCAGAAAAGCATGCGTTGCTTTAGAAAAGACACAGCCTGCAGTAACAACCCTCCAAAAAAATGTAATGAATCACTAACCCCAAAAAATGAAACTGTACATGTTAATTATATTTTAAATAAATTATTGATTTAGTTTCTAAAATATTACAGTTATTTTAATTTAGTCTTCAAAAAATTACTTATCTCATTTTACTCTTTAAAACATTATATTTATTTTAATTTGATATCTGTTTATAAAAATAACTTTTCATAATGAAAAATTTGATATTTCGCGATGGTATGTTTTATGATTTTGCAATAAAAGGACTAAATTTAAATAAATCTAATCTTTTAAAGGCCAAATTAAAATAGTTGTATTTTTATGGGTTAATGGACACATTCAATGGTTGTACTGGTTCTGTTTTTTTTTTTTGGGAAATAGTACCATTTAGATGATGAAAATAAAAATCATTTTAACCTTATGCAAACTAAAAGCTTCCCGTTTAAACTAACGAGTAAATGTTAAATGTCATGTTAATCTTTTTTTTTTCCCATATTCTTTATACATCCGCAAAAATGTATATTTTGGAAGTTATCATCATCATCATCATCATCATCATCATTATTTTCTTGGCCTCCTATTAATTAATAGACTAAAATACTCATGAACAAAACAAAGCGCGTAGCGACATTCTTGTGGAGGACTTTGAATGATTTTCGTTATGAGAATAGCTGAATGATTCAAGGAGAAAGAAAATTTGGGCTGTACAAAATGCAGAAAAGGGTATTCTTTGGGTATAATCGACATATTGGAGGAAGCAGTTTTGGGTAATGAATTATTCCAGGTGGAAGCATAATAAGAGGCAAAAAAGGAAAGGCACTTCCATTAGTATGAGATGTAGCTTTTGGTAATTCCAACAAATTAAATATGCTTTCTTAGTCCCACTCGCTATCACTGTCTTCATGCGCTGTTGTCCTCTTCTGGCTCCATCTCCTTTCCATATTCAAAGTTTCAAACGTGAAAAGCATGCGTTGCTTTAGAAAAAGAGACACAGCCTGCGGTAACAATCCCTTAGAAAAAAAAAAACTGAAATTACACATGCTGCTTTAGGCAGAGATTAGAGATAGTCTCAAATCATATATGAATTTTTTTGTCATTGATTTTGTCTCAAATTAGAAATGAATTTCTCTGTCTAAAATTCTTTAAACATACCTAAAAACTAGTGGATTATTGAACTAGTCAAATTTAGTCACCTAACAAAATTTTAGTCACATTAAATAATATTAAATTGGAAGATATATCTATTCAATAGCCTTCTCAAGATAAGAATGTCCATTGAAGCACTATATATAAGAAAAGATGGGAGACTCATCTTCTGGTCTGACCGATGTGGAATTTATTAATTTGAAACATAATTTATTTTGTTTCTAATTTGTATCTCAACTATTTTAAATAATTTTTCATCAGATTTCAAATAAATTGAGACGGATTCTCAGGTAACTTAAATTTGTCTAAAAAACACAATATTTAGGGGCAAAAATTGACACGAATAACCCCGTTTCTAGATAAAATTGAAAAAAAAACATGAATAATATATTATAGATAAAATAAATTCCATCTCAGATTTTCAACTATCTTCAAACAAGATGTTGATATATAATTTATTTCGTCTCTAATTTTGCTCTTTCTTGTAGTGGCATGCACGCACTCACCCAATTGATCTAAGTTAATTAGACTATTTAGTTTAGAAATACAGCTTAGAATCAATAAATCCATCTATAATTTTTCTTTTTCTTGTAGTGGCATGCACACACTCACCCAATTGATATGAGTTAATTAGACTATTTAGTTTAGTAATACAGCTTAGAATCAATAAAATTAGAACTCAATCAATAATTAGTACTCAAAAACAACCCTAATCGATGATAAAATGGATAGAAAAGAGAAAGAACAATCAATCTGCTGCTGGAAATGAGTAGCCAGTGGGAGGAGACTAGAGTACAATTCCGATGGGAGATTGATAGGGCCCATTAATTTCTAAGAGATCACCAATACTGAATAATACTGAATATTATTGAAATATGAGAAATCACCTCTATAGCACTCATAACAGTAAAATAACTACACTCTCAGCAGAACAATCTCAGTACAGAATGATAAAGCAAAACACACCGAAATCACAGGAACATAGCCACAATGCAGTAAAACATAGTAGAACAATAAGAAGATAGTTGAATGATGATGCTAGACATTTGAAAGGTCCAGCTCTCTCCCAAAAGCCACTCTGATACTTTCCATGCCATTTCCACTCTAAAACCTCATATATATATATGCACAGTCCCTAATCATATTCCACTAGCTTCCTCTTTCACTTGTCCATAGCAAGCTGTCATTGATTTGGTTACCCTTCCCTCTTTTTTAATTCCCTTCTTAAGGACCATGGGTCCAACATTATCCCCCTCAATAAGTCGCACCTTGTCCTCAAGGTGGAAATGGGGAAACTGTTTGTCAATGAGGCCATATAGCTCCCAAGTATCTTCAAAGTCCGATAAGTCCCTCCATTTAGTCAACACCTCCTTAGTACCATTAGTGAGAACCTTTATCTGCTTGACTTCTTCTTCTTCTGTTACCAGCTCCCTTTCCTTAATTACACATGCACAATAGCAACCATAAATAGTATAAAATTCCAGCAATATTTAGTTGTCACCACCATGTAGTTCAATAACAGCTTAAGCATCTCATGAAGCTTAATGTTCATGGCTGATCCACCATCAATAAGCTTCTGCTCTCAAAATACCTCATATATATTCTTCTTTGCATAAGCTCTTAGTAGAGGTAAGTAGAGAAAATAGTACATTGCTCCCCATAAGCCCTGGATAAGTAGTTTTTCTACCACATTTCCAAAGTCACTGCAAACTAACAAGGATATCCTATTTTGTATCTTCATGTGATAGAAATGTTTCCCAACCCTTATTTGCCTTATAATCAAGATGAACAAGCTCCACCTCTTCAGTCTTAATTTGCTGATGATTATCTTGGATTCCAACTTATTGGGTCTAAGATTCCCTTTGTCAACCCTAGAAGTAACCAAGGGCATGGGAATATCACGTTGAACTTTATAAACACTTGTCCAAGGTGGCGCCATAGAAATTATCCTAGCTAAGATGTCCACCAGTTGTTCAGCTGGGTCAGTTCTATACCTGCCAACTTTTTAGAGTTCATAAAGTCCAGTAACATGTATTACTAGTGTAGGGTATATTTTGAGCCTATCTGCTCTAAACAAGGGACACTAAAAAAACTCCCGAAAACTTTCCAAGTCTCTCTCAACACCAACATTTGTAAAATTAGACATCATGTGAGAAACAACCTTAAAACCAGCATCTTTTGTGAAAGAAATGGTTGGATCCCAAGAGGGGGGTGAATTGGGTTTTATAAAAATTTTCGTAAAACTTAATTGGAAGTTAAAATGATTTTCTGAAATTGGACAATGCTAAAGATAATAATTTAATTCAGAAAATCAAAGTATTATCAAGATGAATAATCTTATAGTGCAAGGAATTAAAGAGCAAATATAAATCTACACAAATTAATTAATACTTGAGGTAGAAATCAAATATAAATGCAAAGCATTAATTAATTAACTTCAAATGTAAATAGAGTAGGGATAGAGAAAGCAAACTTGGAGATTTATACTGGTTCGGCTAATCCCAAGCCTACATCCAGTCCTCAAGAGACCACTTGAGTATTTCCACTATAATTGCAAGTTTAATCCAGGTACTTGCAAACCACTGCAACATAGATCTTTTTCCCCTCAAGGGTGTCTCTCCCTCTTACAATGTGTTTTCTCTCAAACACTAACTCAAGGAACCAATCCTTGAGCAACTAAATTTGAAGGCTTAAGGAAAATAATGGTGGACACTCTCAAAGTGTAGATAACACAGAAATTAAGCTTAGAATTTTTCTCTAGCAACTTAGAGAGAATGAAACTCAAGATAATATGACAAATGAACAATTGAAGCTTGATACAAATGGTGTTGTGAAGTCCCCTTTATATAGTGAAACCTTGCTGCTACAGTGACTGCTTTAGTCAGAATTGCTACAGTAAGCTTCATCATTATTTTTCAACTTTTCTACAACAACCAAAAAAACTTCATCAACTTTTTAACAATCAATATTCTTTTTCAAATTTGCTACAGTAAAAAGTATTTTTTTTCAAATTTTATTACAATACCCAATAAACTTTATCATACTTTTTCAACAACCAATAAACTTTATCATACTTTCTCAACAATCAAATTTCTTTTTCAAAAGTGCTACAGTAAAAAGTATTTTTTTTCAAGTTATATTACAACAACCAATAAACTTTATTGTACTTTCTCAACAACCAATAAACTTTATCATACTTTTTCCATAATCAAATTTCTTTTCCAAAAGTGCTACAGTAAAAAGTATTCTTTTTCAAATTATATTACAACAACCAATAAACTTTATTATACTGTTTCAACAATCAAATTTCTCTTTCAAAAGTGCTACAGTAAAAAACATTCTGTTTCAAATTATATTAAAACAATCAATAAACTTTATTATACTTTTTCAACAATCAAATTTCTTTTTCAAAAGTGCTATAGTAAAAAGCATTCTTTTTCAAATTATATTAAAACAACCAATAAATTTTATCAAAAATCAATTTATATTACTATATATAAATATATAAAGCATTAAATATATTTGGGCCAAGAAAAATTGAATCATTCATTTGGGCCAAGAAGATTAATTCATTCATTTGGGCCAAGAAGATTAAATCATTCATTTGGGCCAAGAAGATTAAATCATACTATGATTCTCACATATTTGTCATCATCAAAACTTATAGCATAATACATTAGGGCTAACATTTTACCCAGTAAAAACAATTTGAATCAACAGCTATTGTATGTCCTCTGTGAGTGTCTCGAGCAACATCCTCATAGGTGCACTGTACTCTAATCTCCAATCGTGTACAACCATAGGAAAACATTTGCCATAGTTGAAAACCAAGAAAATAATCAATTCTCATTTCAATTGTCATGCGAATACACTTTGCAGCACTATGCGTAGAGTAAGCATTGGCTTCTTCATCATTTGCAGAAGTGTGTCCAGAAAAAGCATCTTGTAGATTTCTTATAAAGTAGTCACGATAGTCTTGCCCAAATAACTCGCTTTCTAGTTGGTTAATAACCAGTGTAAGACTGATTACTGTACTCAGGGTCTGAGTTTGACTCTCTGGGCAATACATGCATGTATTGACAATGGTTGTTATGTGAGGACAACGGCATGACTAGTACATGATTGCCTCGACAGATATTCCTTAGGTTGTTCGGATAAGTTTGGCTTGGATTTTAGGTAGCAGTGACTCTTGCTCCAATTTGAGCAGTGTAGTGATCTTCTCCACTACTTTGGGTGCACGTGAAAATTCATATTTGAGACATGTTACAGATTTGAGTGTCTTCAAGTCAACGTTTTGCCCTCTCTGATAGAGGTCCACCAACAAATTGACGACCTCTGAAATGGCTCAGACTTCCTCTTCTAAAAGCACGTAGGCTTTGAAATTGTCCTTGTTTGGGTGGAGGGGCCTTCCAGAGCTCGACTACTACTATAAACACCGTGAGCAAAAGCGTTGATAGCGAGCACAAAGAGAAGATACAAAGGGCTTGAAATGCTATTTGGGCCAACCCACTTTCATTTGTTTCACAACAAGACCCATATGTCTTACCTTCCTTGCGTTTGATTACCATTGAATATGGCCCAATACCATGATTTACCCATAAACTAAAAGGTTCAACTCTCCTCTCAACAAAACAGGCAACTTGGGTTAGGTCATAAGCTTGGGTAACTTGAAAATGTTGGGTAAGGTTGGATTGATTGGGCTGAACAATTAAATGAGCGCATCCATTATCTTTTGCTTTCAAACAAACCCAATTAGGGTTTCTTTTCTTTGAATTCATCTTTGGGCATCTCCCCCATTTAATCACCTAAGCCCGATCCAAGACCCAGCTTCTTTCCCTTTCTCTGTTATTATCGTCTGTAGCTGCCAGGAGAGAGAAACTTCTCGTTTGTTCTTCAAACTTATCTTCACCATGGGATCGAGAAACGCTCCCACTCAACTTTATCATTTATCCCCTTTTTGAAGTTGCCCTGGATAACATCTTTCGCAGTCATTCTGAGCATCGTCTTTGCCCACCAGTTGTGATGGTAATCCCTCTTCTTGCTATTCTTCTTCTTCTTGAGGCAGTGGTACTGTTTCATCTGCAAATAATTGTGTCGTAATTGTATCCGAGCTCTCGCCTATTCCCCAAAGAGCGTGCCGCCTTCATTAGCCACAAACAGATGCACACTCATACAAATATCTTTAGTCTTCTCTTCCAAAATAGGAACATCTTGAGCACTATTTTGTAATTCTGTTTTCTTACCTACTTCTTTACTTTCTTTACTTTTTGATTCAGCCTCCATTTTTCTGACACTCATCAAAATTTCTTTCATTAGTACCTTCATCTCTTCCATATTCCTTTTGAACTTCTTTCTTTTGCACTTAGCAAAAGCTTCCTTGAATCTAGCATCTATATCCTCAGTTCTTGTCATTGCCATTCCCAGATCGAACCTAGCTCTGATACCAAATTGATAGGGCCTACTAATTTCTAAGAGATCATCAATACTGAATATTATTGAAATATGGGAAATCGCGTCTATAACACTCATAATAGTAAAATAACTACACTCTCAGTAGAACAATCTCAGTACACGATGATAAAGCAAAACACACCGAAATCATAAGAATATAGCCATAATGCCATAAAACATAATAGAATAGTAAGAAGATAGTAGAATGACGATGCTAGACATTCAAGAGGTCCAGCTCTCTCCCAAAGCCACTCCAATACTTTCCATGCCATTTCCACTCTCAAACCTCATATATATACCCACAGCCCCTAACCGTATTCCACTAGCTTCCCCTTTCACTTGTCCTTAGCCAGCTGTCATTGATTTGGTTACCCCTCCCTCTCTTTTAATTCCCTTCTAAAGGACCATGGGCCAATAGAGATTGAGAAATCTAATAAAGAGACAAAGCTCTGAGAGATGGGAAAATCACAAATATTACATATATTTTTTTGATTTTTTATCATGAAAAATATATAGCCTGCTACATTTACAACTCTTTATAATTAAAAATTTGATGAATCATTAATTTTTATTTCTATATTATTTATCTCAAACTAACGTAGTATCTAAATATTTTAGTAACTTGATATATAGATGTTTAGCATAAATGAGAGAACTAAATCAAATTGGTTAGTAAAATAAAACTAATGATAAACTAGTCGTCTATCTCTTCGGGTATGGCGATGATGACCTAGTAAGTGGTCTCAAAAAAATTCGCAAAATTTGGTAAAAGTTGATTGATTCAATTGTTGTACCGCTCTAATTTTTTTCACTTTTTTTTTGAAATAATATCATTTACATGATGAAAATAAGAATCATTCTAAACCTATATAAAACTAAAAGCATCCTGTTTAGACCTAATTTTCATTTTATTTTATATTTACATATAAATTTTTAAGAGATTTGATATATATATATACACCATTTCAATGACTGGTATGATTTTAAAACATTATTCTGGCATTAACCATGATTTCTTAAAATTATTACCAAACATTATCGTCATATTCTTCTTTAATAGGGACTTTAAAAACATTTTTAACCAAACATTACGGATTAAACCTAGATGCAATAATAACGGGGTATTTGGTCTAATAGAAAGAGTTAGTCTTTTACAACATGGTGAACTTATGTTCAAATTCCTATTGAGAGAGGTGTCTACATTTTATGTTTAATAGTACCTCAATCATAATTATCTTAAATGAAGAATACTTGTGAAAAACAAAAAAAAACCCTAGATGCAATCCTTTGTATCGTATTATCAAGTTATTTGCCTGAAATTATAACATGGGTTGAAATATTCTTTAAATAAACCTGATTATATATGTGATGCTGAATTGTAAATTTAATACATTTGTCATGTATATATTGAAGAATCTAATTACAAAGATTTAAAAACACTACGACACAACAGCTTTCAAAATGTGTCACAATATTGTCAAGGTGATATAATTGTCTTTCGGTTACATTACATATTTAATTTAGATCCGAATGCAAAAAATTAGTCCAACTGAAAAAGTTGTATAATTTATTCTAGTAAACCTTCCAAACTTTGTATATTATAAGCCTTTCACAAAGTTTTTTTTATCCAAAGCCTCTAAACTAATTATTCATATAAGTCCAAAGAAAAAAGCTATATTAGCAAAAAAGAAAAAATAAAGGTATCCATTCCAATGATTAAAGAATCAAACTTGATTGACGTATTCAACCGGTTAAACTGAGAATTGGTGCCTGATCCAATCCAATTGAGCCATTTAACCAAAAATAGCAAAAATTGGTTAAACGGATAAAAAGAACCGACGAAAAGGCCGGTTGAGCTATTTCGCAGATCAAATAAGAAAAAAATATATAAGTAAATCTGCATAATCGTCGGAGAAGGTAATTGTAGAGGAAGCAAAAGAAGAAAAAGAAGAAGAAGAAGAAGAAGCAGCAGAAGAAAAAGAGGAACGAGGAGGAGGAGATGGCCTGGATCCAAACCATGACGGCAAAGCCTAGCCACTTGTTAGTGGTGGATAAAGAAGAGAATTCGACAAAGCTATATATGAGGTCGTGAAATCAAGGTGATGAGAATGAAAAAATAGGATGCCTAAAAGGACACATAACATACTTGGACTTGTGATATACAGACACTATTAGAAAAATGAGACATAGTTGTAAACTCGGATCGTAAACTTGTAAGAGTTTGCATATACATTTTCCCTGCTATTCAAGATATATATGTATATGTTCTAAGTTATAAAAATATCATAATACATAAATAAAAATACTAATTGAACTCATACATAAGACATCCATAAAACACAAATGATAACCTATCAACACCACAAATGAGACAAACCAAAAAAAAAGAATATGTAATATATTAAACATTTTTTTTGTCAGAATATATTAAACTAAGAAGATAAATTCTTAAATTTTGTGGAAAAAAACTTTTATTGGCCCCAAGTGACATAAATATTCATCCCATGACTATTTTGATTTGAAGGAAGTTTTGCATTTGGAAAAAACACATTTACTGGGTCCAGATTTCATTTGGGCTGGATCACCGAAATACAAAAAAAAAAAGTTGCACTGTTTCAACTCGGTAAACTTAGTGATTTTGACCGAGTTTGACTAGTTTCTGAATTTATGTACGAGTTTACTCGATTTTGAAAGGTGGGAACTTAAAATAGGACGGTTTTAAGAGTTAAATCGTGATTTTGACAACTATGTTTGCTACTATAAATAAAAAAAATTGTTTCTAAAACTTATACCAGTAGTTCTATAATTAGGATACCTTTTTAATAACAGATATTCTATTGCTGGTATATAGTTTTTTTTCTTTTACTAACGTTAGCGCAAATGCTACATTAGGGTAAAAAAAGTTGTTAGTAAATTTTTGACATAAATATTTGCTACTAAAGTATAAAGAAACTGTTACTGAATTTCATTTTGGTTAAAATTAGAAGTATTTTTTCAATTTAGAATAAATACATAATTTAAATTTACTAAAACACAAATAAAAAATTATAATTAGACCAATCAATTCAATAAAAAAAACTAATGATCCAGCCTTGGTCAAAATCAAGGTTCATACTATATTTCATACCCATAGGCTAATGCAAACTGCATTCTTTTATAGCACGATCACTAGTCTCATATTTTTGTTGGGAAAAAACACCTTTTCCCCTTGAAAAATACTTTGGCACAAATAAACCAGAGAAATAACAGGAAACAATACTCACAATCACAACACAAGAAAATAACGTGGAAACTCCAAAATCAGAGAAAAACCACGACCGTTGTCAAAGACAACAAGAGAAAATACTATGTGTAAATTTTTACAACACACAAAAACTTCTCTTAAATACTAGGTACCCAATACTGGATACCAACTAATACCCAAATACACTCACACACTCTCAAGCATGTATTTAACTTACATCTCTCATCACTCTAGAACAAGAGTATAAAGAAAGAAAGAATTAAATACAAGCTAATGTGTCTTGTATTGGTACAAATATTACAAAGAGGCAAGACTTCTATATATAACATTCATTCCTCTTCTCATTTGGTGTCTTGGGCGATGTGGGACTTCAATCAAACCTTCTTCACATTGCAAATTTTCTTCTTGTGGGTCCCACCACTTTCAATCAATTCTTTTTTTCAACAAATCTCCACCTTGATTGAAAGTAACCACATCTGCTGATTCATTGTCTATACTGACAATTATAGTTCCAAGAACTACCATACTCCACCATAAAGAGTATATCCACCTAGAATTAACCAATTCTAGGAATTTCACCTCGGCACATGTCGAAAAATTCCTGCTGAAAAATTTATGGTGCAACTTCCAATGTTGGCTCTCCTTGGAAGTTCTTCAGCCATCGACATCATCCCACTACACATCTTGCATCAATGCCAACCAATGCCCATGTGCAATTGTGGATCCGCTAGTAGCAACTCATCCTCTTTCATGGCAACGCGGACATGCCATGAGGATTCAAACTTCTCACTTTTTAGAGAAATTCCTCCCCCGCAATGAGAGAGACAGAGTTTGCATCATCCTCGGAGCCTTTTGCCGAACCTGCTCCACCTGGACAATTTCTCTTTACATGTCCTGACTTTCCACATTTCCAGCAAGTCACATTCTTACCCATATTCTTCTTCCCCTTACTCTCACTTCTAGCTACCGCCATTGAGTCTAACGAAGGTATAGAGCGACTCTCACATTTTAACCTTCTCTCCTCAGAAATAATTTTACTGGCAACTTCTTCGAAGTTTAGATAATTATTAAAAAAAGAACAAATTCATAAAATATTTCTTTAATGAAAATGTATCAATGTTCTTTATTATATTTTTGTCACTTTTAATTTAAAATGAGGTATATATAAAGTTTCATAATGTGAGAGATAAACATGTAATTAATTCATTTCTTAGGGGAAAAGTAGAGTAATTTACACACATAATTTTTTTCTTATTTTTTTAATTATGGTTTGAATTTTAATTATCCCAAAAGATATATATATATATATATATATATATATGAGTGGCTTAGTGCATACCAAGTTTTTTTAATTTATTTTTAAATCTATTTTAAATTCAATATAAATTATAATAATTTTGTTATATTTTAAAATATAAAAGAAATATATGGTAAGAAGTTATTAATTTTTCATTCACATTCATTTCAACTTTCCTTTCTTATATTAACTTTTCAATAGATTGAAATTTTTTTGTTGTCGGAAGAAAAGAAAAAAGAAATATTCCCTTCGAAAAAGAAGTGAGACAGCAATATAAGCAGAGGGAACCAGAACTTCCTTCTCGCTCTGAACTTCCCAAATCCCAGACATGATTATGATGGCTTCCTCCATTTTCCACCTTCTCTCATCATTTCTTCTCTGCATCACTTTGTTGCACCAACCTGCTGATGCCATCAGAAAGGCAAGCACGTTTTGCTTCTCCTCTTCCCAATTCTTATAATAGATCAGTGATTTCATTTATTTAACCCATTAATTAGTCTAGGCTTGTCTGCTTCTGGTTTTCAGCCTTACGTTGTGTACCTGGGATCACATTCTCATGGCTCTAACCCTAACTCTTCTGATTTAGACTCTGCTACTAATTCCCATTACGATCTGCTTGCCTCTGTCTTGGGAAGGTATAGTATGGTACCATCCTTCAACTTCTGCTAAACTCACGCTCTGAGAATTAGATATGTTTTATACGTTTTGTTGGATAACGGATAACCCATATATTTATACGTTTTGTTGGACAGCCATGAGAAGGCGAAGGAAGCTATATTTTACTCTTACAACAAACACATCAACGGCTTTGCTGCATTGCTGGTAGAGGAAGAAGCGGCTGAGATTAAAAGTGAGAGATTTATAGTATTGATTACTTGGCTCGTATAATGTCATGTTCCAAATATGTTTGTAACAGAGAAAATGGATGGAAAATTGATGCAGAGAAGGGAAATGTGGTGTCGGTGTTCAAGAGCAAAATGCATAAACTGCACACAACCAGGTCATGGGAATTTCTGGGACTTGAGAGAAATGGAAAAGTTAAGCCAAACTCTGCTTGGACCAAGGCCAGATTTGGTCAAAATACAATCATTGGTGCCATCGATACTGGTAATCTTTGCTTTGTAACTTAATTTACTTTTTTAGAAAAGTGCTAATTTTTTAAAATATAACTGAATGTAATGTTAAAATTTTCGGCATTACAATAATACGATAAATAAACTTTACTTATTAATGTTAGAGAAAGGGATAGAAAGTCACTGGATTAACCATGGGTTAATAGCGTCAACGTTGAACTAAGAAAATAAATAAAAAAAATTATATATATATATATATATATAAATGTTTACAAATAAATAACAAAACAAGTAAAATAAATAATTTATTTTCTAATTTCAAAATATAAAGTACCTTAAAATAATGAAGCACACAAATCTTATATTTAATATATATATATATATATATATATATAATCCTTTATAATTAAATTAATAAATTAAAAAATGAAAATAAAATTAATTTATTTTAATATTTTATTGTTATTTTTAATATTATATGATACTATAGAATTTTTTTGGTCACATTATTCAACTTACATGATTTAAAATAATTTTACATAAAATAAAAATATAATGTGTATAAAATAATAACATTTTATGTTTTATATTATTATGTAGGCAAAAGTATATTACACATTTCTAACATTACATCAATTTTCACTTATACTATTAATATCTATTTTTTGTCAAATATGTTCAGCATATTTTTTTTTAAAATTTGTTTTAAAATATTAAAAATATCCTCTATCTCTCTTCTTTCTTTTCTCTCTCCTTCAATTCTCTCTCTCTCTCTCTCTCTTTTCCTTCTCTGCTCCCTGTCCCTTGTCTCCTTCTCTCGCCTCTCTCTACTTTCTCTCTCTCCTTCTCTGCTCACACTACATACACCGACTCTTCCTCACATTCATTCATCTCTTCCATTACCACAACCATTGACCTTCCATCTCCCACCTTTAGCTCTCTCGGCTAGCACTCACCTATAAAATAAAAAATTTATGTTTTATATTATTATGTATAATGCTATATATATAATTGTTTAGGCATATTAGGTAACAAGAAGTTTCAGCTGCTGCATTTTATCTATAGTGTCATGGTCTATATCTCTTTACAACCTATTTTGCTCTCACTAACACATTCTAGATTTAAAAAAAAAAAATCGCTGGTCAATCTGGTTCAAATGAGTTACTTACAACCTGATCCAATTAATTGACCTAGATTGAACTGGTTGTCAAGTTCCGAGTTAACTTTGACCAGGCTAATCCATGTTCAAAAACAATGGGTGAGATCAGTTGTGGACCTCATTTGGACCTTCCCTCCTGCTTTACTCGTATACCTAATCATCTATAGCCAGCTTTTCGCTTTAAATTTGTTTTGAAATTTTAGAGGATAGAAATCACAAGAATGAATCAACATTTTAGAACTCTAAATGTCTTGTCTAAGTTTTGCCTTCCATTTCAATTTTATGCCACTATTCTTAGTCTTTCTTGTTTTGGGCACCGATAAATCTTCGCAATTATTGGGTTAAAGCCATAACATGATTTCATCATATCTTGTGATCAATATTTAACAACGTGTCATTTAATTACAAGATTTTTTTTGTTTAAAAAATTGACTTGGTTAAAATATCTAAATAATTCCTATTGGTGACAAAAATAAAATGACAATTTAAATGTTATATCCTCAAATATAGGCATTGTGAGAAGATTGTTAAATTATGTCAGTGTTTTTGTTGTACGTTGTTAAAATAAGAAATTTTGTATTGGTGAATGGTGATGGAGTTGCCCTTAAAATGAAAATGGTACAATAGAAAGTGACCACGGTCCACTCAACAATAAATTTAAGCTAGCAAAATTTATAGTTGATTAGTCGCAGTCATTGAATGTTAAAAACGTTAATGATTTGAGTTTTGAAAACGCCATTTTCAAAAGAATTTTATCTTTTGCATTCAATAATTGTAGAAAAATTAATTTTCAATTCTATTATAAATGAAGAGTAATTAATCTTTACAAAAATAAGTAAACTCAATTTTTAGGCAGTGAAAGTGTATCTCAAAAAAAGAAAATGAATGTCAACTTCTTGAGTTATTGAATTTTGAAACTGTTACACAAAATTTGTGTTTGACATAATTCAAAAGTTATGTTATAACTTATTTGACTAGCTTATAAGTTTGTTTGGTCAAAATAAATGTGTTTGATAAACAAACTTATTTGAGTAGTTTATAGCTTATTTTAAAACACTAATTAATTTGAGTAACTTATAACTTTTATATTTTTCTTCTTTTTTTATCTTTGTTATTTTATCAAAATTCCTATTATACCTTTATATGTCATATACGTTCTCTTTATCGGTCGTTTCCACTTTTATCCTCGCAACGTGCTAGCTTCAGCTGCTTAGATTCCCTTCTAATATATATATATATATATATATAATATTATATATATTTAATTAATTATAAATATATATAATAATTTAAATTAATTTAATTAAAAAATAAAAAATTATTTATTTTGTATTATTTTTAAAATTACAAAATATCATATAAATATGTTCTTTTTTGTCATTTTATATCTATTATCTAATTCAATAGTTACTTTTACTAAACACTTCTAATTTAATAAACTAACTAAATAGCTTTTAATTTTTAGTTAGCTTATCAGTTATTTTTTTAAACAGAGCCAAAATGATTTCTTTGTCCATCACATCCATTCATCATCATGACAAAAGTGATATATAAGCTTTTTTATGTGACAATTTTAAAATTTAAGAACCAAAGTGATAAGTAACTATGTTTCAAGAACTAAATTGTGATTGAAGTACAATTTCAAGAACTAAAAAAGTGAATTTACTCTACAAAAACTTTTGTAAAAATTTAAGCTAGCACTATATATACCTTTAGTCTTATTTTTCTAACAACATTGATTTAACATGTTGGGCCTGAAAAGGTGTTTGGCCGGAGTCCAAGAGCTTCATTGACAAAGGATATGGCGGTATCCCATCAAAATGGCGTGGGAGTTCCGTATGCCAAATTCACAATATGCCTCGTCGCTCCAACACAACTCACTGCAACAGGTCTCTCTTTTCCACTACATTGGTACAAGATAATGATACGAATTTCCAGTATATATTACTTCTAACACTTCTCCTTGCCTTATATGCATATGATTACTCAGGAAGCTAATCTCAGCAAGGGTGTTCTTCAGAGGCTACGAGGCCGATTTAGGCCCCGTGGACCCACTACACCACAACAGCGCTCGTGACATCGTAGGCCACGGGACCCACACCCTCTCAATTGCCGGAGGCAACTTCGTCCGAAACGTGAGTGTCCTCAACAACGGCCGTGGGACGGCCAAGGGCGGCTCTCCCAGAGCTCGTCTCGCAGTCTACAAGGCTTGCTGGTCGCCGGTCGAAGGAGGAGGCTGCCACGACGCCGATATGCTGTCGGCCTTCGATCAAGCCATAAATGACGGCGTCGACATTCTCTCTGTTCCGATCGGCGGAAATCGGCATTTTCCTGAAGATTTGTTCACCGATGGAATCTCTTTAGGGTCGTTTCACGCTGTTGCTAATAATATACTGGTGGTTTGTGCTGCGGGTAATGATGGTCCTGAACTTGGGACTGTCAAAAATGTGGCGCCTTGGGTATTCACAGTTGCTGCTAGCTCCATAGATAGAGACATCAACAATAATATCACTCTTGGTAATGGAGATCGTATCAAGGTATATGCTTCATTGGATAAAGTTTATAGGGAGTTTCAACTCTTTCATTATCAGATTATTTCCAAATTGATGTGTGTAATAATAAAAATATATTTTACATAGATTTCAAACCAATTTAACGATAAAAGAGAATTTTCCATAGACTTAGCTTATATTTTTTAGAAGCAATTATTGTTTCTAATTACAAATTCTTCTCCAATAATATATTAATTTCTAAAATTGACCCCTTTTTTTATTTGTCTCATTGTAATTAATATCCTTTGCCTTTTAGGGTTTAACACTTCTAAATGTCTTTGGCTGGTTTAACTTTAAAAATACAGCTTCTGATTGCAAATTTTCCCTATAATTAACATTTTGAGAGTAAACCATTTTCTTTATCTCAATAAATTATAATCATCTTAATTTAGTGCCTGAAAGATGAATCATTTTAATTCAATATTTAATTAAAGTTTATACTTGTTTTAACTTGGTTTTTTTTGTTGTTGTTCATCAATTTATTATTTCTAAATTTTAAGTATTTTTTATCAATATTATTTTAATACATGGAGGAATAAAATTGAGAAAAATTTAATTTTTAGAGACTAAATTAGAAAACTTAATTAAACAAAATTGTTTTATTAGTGTGATTGATTGTTATTTTGTGATAACTTGGAGAATATATATATATATATATATATATATCTATATATGAATGTATGTATGTACACCAGGGAACCGGTCTAGCCAGAGGCCTCACATCTCAGAAGTTAACTCCTATGATCCGAGGAGGTGATGCTAGGCTTCCTAATGTCTCATATGAGGCTGCGTAAGAACATATTATCAAAGCCTGGCTTCGTTTTACAGTTATACTGTATGTTAGTTAAACTGTTAATGACATGTTGATTATACAATGTAGTGATCTTTGCAATGCTGGAACACTTGATCCTAACAAAGTAAGGGGCAAAATATTGATCTGCCAAAGAGGTCGAAGCCTGCGACCAGTGGACAAGGGCCTTCAAGCCAAGCTTGCAGGCGCAGTATCAATGATTTTGATGAATGATAAGCAAGATGGCCAAACAATTCCAGCTGACCCTCAGCTTTCTGACTCTTCTGGCACCTCCAATCATAGCGGGATCGCTGACTACTACGGTGGAGGGTAATATATATAAAAAGCAAATTAAAATGACGTTTTATATTATTCAATTTTATTCATATTTTAATTATATCTCTATTTTTTTTGTATTAACTATGTTTACATCTTTTCATTTAATTTTTATTATAACTCTCAACCTAGCATGGTTCAAATTTTTAACAGTATGCGTGGGCGTGTTGACTACTTATCTACCTTAACTTTGCCACCACAGCTTTTTTCTTGAAATGACAAAAATGTTATGAAAAATTTAATATGTGGAAGAAAAAGATGAAGGAGAGTAATTTTGTCAAGAAAAAAGTTGATGTATAAAAGTTATAGATGAGTTGGTGCTAATATGCGCAGATAAATCGTATAAAGTTTAAGGGTATAATCAAAATTAATTGAAAAGATATAAATAATACATTTGAAACAAAATAGAATTTGAAGATATAATTGAAGCGTGAGTTATAATTCAAGAGAATTCAAAATTAATCTTCATACAGTATGTGTGTATCTATCTTTGAGATTAACATTATGTCAATATCCGTTTTGAAATATTGTTATGAGAAAATGAAAAGGATCTGTTTATACATACACATTTCAGGAACCCTCTTGCATTCCTGGACAATGCAAAAACATTTATTGGAATACAGCCATCTCCCACTATGTCTTCATTCTCTTCTAGGGGACCCAATCACCTTCAGCCATCTATCCTCAAGGTTTTCCATCCTCTCCATCATTTATTCACTTCCTTCTTTCAACTAGGAATTTTTTTTTTGAAAAAAATATAGTATTTTGGTTGTTTATCGTAAGTTTCATTTTTTTTTTCAAATATGTTATATTGGTTCTCTATATTATAAAAATCTTATTATTTTGATTTTTTTCGGTCAGAACCATTAGTCTAGTCTTATTAGGGTTATTACATTTTACACATGAAAAATTAATATCTAATTAATAATTATGTAAATAGATCATGTCAACATCAAGAGGACAACATATCAATTTTGTCATATAAACTAATGATTCTCACATAAAAAGACCAGAACAAGAATATTTTAAGACACAGAGGACCATTATAAAATTTTTGAAAAATAGAATACTAAAATGAAATCTAAAATAAACATAAGACTAAATCAACATTTTTGCCAAGTTTTCTTTCAAAGATTTTGTAATAACTCATTTTTTCTATTTCAGCCTGACATAACTGCTCCTGGTTTGAAAATCATTGCTGCTTACTCATATGGTGCAAGTCCCACTAACCTAATGGCAGATAATCGCCACTTTCGGTATAATATATTGTCAGGAACTTCTGTAGCGTGTCCTCATGTTGCTGGTATTGCTGGTCTCCTCAAAACTCGTTATCCTAACTGGAGTCCAGCAGCTATTAAATCAGCCATCATGACCACAGGTACATAAACTTGTCTGATACGTTCTTTAAATTGCTCTATCTCTATTTTTGTTTAGAGTAAATTACATTTTCCTCCCCTGTAATACTTTTAAATCATACTCTCTTTTCTTCTTTCTGTTTCTAAAATATACACTTCCTTTCTCTACAACAACAAAAATGTTATACTTTAGTCCAATCTTCAAAAACTATGTCCATTTCAGCAACCACACTAGACAACACCAACAAACCGATTCTGGACGATGTTGATGGAAAGCCAGCAACTCCATTTGCTTACGGGTCGGGACATGTTCGACCCAACCTTGCAGTAGACCCTGGACTTGTTTATGATCTGAAGGCCTCTGATTACTTGAACTTCCTATGTGCTTCTGGGTACGAGGAAACATTAGTCTCATCCTTCAACTTTAACAAGCTCTACAAATGCCCGAGGTCCTACAAGATGCAGAATTTCAACTACCCTTCGATCACACTGCCGCGTCTGGGTGCAACCCCTGTAACAGTGAGTCGTATTGTGACAAACGTTGGGCCTCCAAGCACTTACACTGTGAAGGTCCAAGCACCCAAAGGAGTTAGTGTTGTCGTTCAGCCCGATACCTTGTCGTTTAAGAGAACTAAAGACAAGAAGAGCTATAGGGTTATTCTGAGGGCAGTTGGGTCGAATCAGCCTGAGAATTCGTCGTTTGGAGAGTTGTCGTGGATCGATGGAAAGCACACTGTGAGGAGTCCTATTGTAATTGCGGAGCTTGAGAAATGAGTCAGGAATTTGATTTTTTGCTGGTAACAATCCAAGTTGTCGGTTTGTATGGTAGCGCGAGGTAGTTTGTGTATTTTTGTTTGCGTTTCTCTGTGTTTAGACGTGGATGTGTTGAATTTGTTAAATTAGAATAAAGTGATGGGTCTTCTTTGTAGGACCTATACAGATGACATTCCAGCTTTTGATTATTATTTAGTAAATTACATTTTTCTGTGGTTTTGTTATATCATTCTTAGTAATTTTTGGAGTTAGTCATCAATTAAATATTGTCAAACTTAGATTAAATCTGAATTCAAGTTATAGTAAGACAAATTAGTGAAGTCGGATCCCATACCCTCTTATAACTAATACTTTCTCAATTTATTTTTACTTTGCTTGTTTTAAATTGCCTTTAGTTAAACTTTGGTTACTTTATAGTTTTTGAATTTTAACTATAATCTTTCATTTAAAGCACTCGATTTCGATTGCCTAGATAGTGTAAAATTAATAAAAAGGGCGACACTCATAATTTTTGTACGACAATACCCGTCCTTATTTTTGTATTACTTATACAATTAAGTATACTTGTCGAGTTTGCAAACAAATTTAGTGCCATTGCTGGGATTATTGATTTTGTCAATATTTGCAGCTACATGTATGCTAATTGATTGTTTATTTTCCGTTTTCCATATTTTTATGTGTGTGATTTGAAATTTTTTTTTTGTTGTTTCTTTTTTTTTAAAATTAAAACATACAAAATTTTTTTGTTTGTATAGAATTTGTTAATTTTCGTAAATTTTATTTTTCAAATTACGATTAGGATATGTACTACCTGTGAATTTTAATTCACTTGGTACATGTGTAATGTTATTATATTTTTATATGTGAAATTTTGGGGCCAATTTAAAATTTATTGGAACCACAAAAAATTCTAAAAAAAAATGTCTCTAATTTCATTGAGAAATTCACAAGAAAATTCTCAACGAGGGATTTAACTGAAAATAATAATGATAATTTTTGGGAAAGTATGACATAATAATAATAATAATAATAATAATAATAATACACATTGAGGATGATTTGAAAATTCTTTTATTGGGAGATCATAAGGACCAACGTGACTTATGATTAAAATGGTGTTGTAATTTTGTGAAATTTAAACTAATGGGCAAACACATGGTATGTGGAGATGAAGACACATGTTCAGTTCTCCATCCTTGGATGCAGGGCAACCAACACATTTGATACCCAATTTTGTTTCTCTTCATCTTATTTCACGAAGGAGAAAAGAAAGAAGTAAGAAGGAAAGGAAGCCAATAGAGAAAGAGGTGAAGCTGAGAGTGAGAGGATGACCATCAGTGAGAGAGTGTGAGAGAGGCTGCCACCACCACGCCGAATGGAACCTTTCCGCACCTTCTCTCCCTCCCTTTGATTTCCTCTACCTCTTTCAGCTGTGAGAGAGAGAGAAAAGCGATGATGAAGAATAAAATTTCTGATCTCTTCATTTCTCTTCCTCAACCGTCGATGTGGGTGGCTTTTCATTGTGATGCAGCTACCATGGGGGTGACTCATAGTTGCTTCCAAAAAACCAACAGGAGAATCAATGTGGAGGAGGATGAAGAAGAGGAAAATAGAGAAAGGAAGCCGAGAGGTAAGGGACCAACATTATAAACTCTCTCTTCAAAAATTTTCTAATTTTCTCTTGACTCTCCTTTGTATGGTTAATTGTTCTAAGTGATGAATAAGGGAGAGGATTAGCATTACACATGTGTTTGTATGGGTTCTTACCATGGATATACTCCCCTTGAAGTGAAATTTTTTATTTGAATAACTAATGTATGAATTATGTGTGAAAATGAGTTAGGAAGAGCTCATCTATACAAACTTGGTATTTATGACTATAGTAGTGAAGGAAAATGGATTAACAAATGTAGAATAGTAATGTTTAACCTAATGAAAAGTGCTATTTGAGGTGGTAGCCAATTGAGAAAAGTGTCCAAGGTTAGAAATTATGGAATTGAAAATCTTACTTTGTATTGTTGTTGTCATGGTTACTACTGAACTTTGATATGTTTGTGGCACTAAATGAGCTCCAATGATCATGAAATTTGATACGCAATTAGAATGTGTCCAAGAATGTACCTAAATTATTTCAAAATTTTTTGGGTTGGTTTGGTACCCCTAATGTACTAAAACAGTAGGTAAAATTTGAAGAATATGAAAACGAGACTGTTATAGCATGCTACTATTTTTGTTAGTTTTGGATGATCAAATCAATTCCTAAAATCATGAAACTTGGTGGAAAGATTCTTATTGTGATAACCTTATCTAGAAATTTCAAGCTTATTGAAATTAGTTTGCTTGGTCAAATGAGCATGGGATTAGCACTTGTTCAGTGCTGAGGAAAAATTTGGGCAGTTTAAGATATTTGATTGGTTTTGGTAGTTAAAGTTTCATTTTGACTTGAAATTTTTATGACACTTACCCAAGACATAAATCTATTGATCTGAAAATTTTCATTGCATTTGGATATGGTTAAGATGGTCTGTTGCATGAAAGAACAAAACCTATAGCAAAATTAAGCAATTCTAGTTGTATGGGTATTAAAGTGACCATTTGAGAGATCAAATTTTTGAATTTTGAGCTAAATTTTTATCCTAGTGTATAACACATAAATAAGGACATATACCAAAATTTATAATTTTTAGAATTGATTTAGTGGGCCAATGACATGCAAAACCGAGACCCTTTTTCTGCAAAAGTAGTCTGGACAGTAGTTGTGAAATAGTAGTTCTGAAGGGACAAACCAGAACATTTATTTCTAAAATTTTTATATAGGATTCTAAACATATTATGGATATTCTCTACCAAATTTCATAAATTTTGGAGTTGTGTTGGCTGCCCAGAAAATTCATCAAGTATAGGGTTCAAATTTTAGTCTTAAATAGAGCATGGGTGGTTATGTGTAGAAATCTAATTGGTTTGAAGGGGATTGGCTCCTAAGCTATGTAGCAAGAGTAATTAACATATAAAGGAGTACTCTCATGGCTTTTTAATTTAATGTAAATGCTTTTTTTAATATTTAATTTGTAATGTGTATTCTAAAGTGTCTTGATACCCTATAGCCTTGGTAATGTATGAAAGATAAATTATTGCTCTCATATGAATGAGATCGAATTGTTTGAATATGGGTATGAACAAATTGATACAATTTGTTGACAAGAGAACTCAATAGTGTTAAATGCTATGAATGTCACTTATGTGGATGATAAACTACTTTATTCTCGTCTCCTTATTATCATTGTGTGTGGCGTGTGGAAATTACTATCCATTATAATGTTTGGGCCAATTGTATATCTATATATGTGCCAATGGAGTTGTCATGGCTACATTGGGGAATACATACAAGTGAGGGATTAATTTTTCTCAACGCGAAATTATGGATGATTCATCTTTCCCCTTAACAAGAATTTGTATTTTGATTTAATATTATCACCATTGATCGAATGGCGTTGGGATGGATTCTATAGCAAATCATCGGTAAAAATGCTATACTTCATTGTTGATTAATTTGGAATGGTGCCAAGGAAATACTCGTTTATATTTAGAATTATGTGCATTGTTTATGATGAATCTTTAGTTGAAATTGTAAATATCGTGGAATGGTAGACAATATTAAAATTATAAATGGCCGTTATTATTGAAATTATAAATGTCCTGGAATGGTAGACACTATTGAAATTATAGTTGTCCTGGAACGGTGGACTCATTAAAATTATAGATGTCCTATAACAGTGGACATATTGGAAACTTAGATTTATGCTGAATTATCTGACTATTTACTTATGTGTGTTTTATGTAGAGACTTTGGCTTTACTTTTATTTGTATATATATATATATATATAGTTGTGTCTATTCCATTAGTTGGTTTTGGGTCGAGGCGTGATTATGCTTGTCCCCTTCCCTATAAGTAGGCACATGGAAAGTTCTCTAAATGTGAATTATTATTTTTTATGATGATCAAACCTCGTGTTTGTTATATGTGTTATATATTATCAATTGATGCATCTTGGATAAGAGAGTCATGCTTGCATACATGTTTTGTATAAAATACTAGGCTAGGCCTCTCATTGTTAGTCCTAACCTTGTATGGTATATGTGTCGTTATAGGTTGCCTTTATTCAACTGTTTAGCTATACATTCAGAGATTATGTTGGTTCGAGAATAATTGTGGATGGGATCCTATCCAAGGTCCCATCCCTATAAGCAGTACACATGTTTCATTTTAATTTCTGGTTGTTTTTCCCTTACTGAGTATTTTTATACTCATCCCTTCCTTTTGTGTACCCCTTGCAGGTTCTGTAATAGCAGGTGAGTTTCTGTATGAGGATAGCTAAGTCTCTGAGTTTGTATTCCTCCATCTTAGAATGCCGGTACATCTAATAGTTGGGTGTCTAAGTTACTCTTTAGTTAGATAGAACACCTTAGAATCTTGTGCTAGTTGTAAAAAAGACCCCATATATATTATATTTATTTTACATGTTAATGACTTGAGGTTAGTCCGCCTCCATGTAGTTCATGTTCCCAAAATAGGGCATGACAGGATAAATTTGTCGAAATTCAAATTCTATTTAAAATTGTATTGTTCTGAATTTGAATTTTGAATTAGATTAGGGTAGCTTTTTTTATTATTATTTTTAGGATGATCTTCTCTCTTTCAAAATTTGGAAATTTTATTTGAAAGGAATTAGGATAATTGTTTTAAAATCCGTATTTAATTGAGTTGTTTGAATTTAAGTGAATTCAAAGTTTAAATTTGAGATATATTAGGGTTAGTTTAGTTTATATTTATCTTCTTGTTCTTTTAGTTATCTTATTTTCAATTCTTTCTTTTTCTTTATCCTTTTCTTATTAGAATTAGGATATATTAAGTGAACCTTTTAGGTTCCCAGATCTTTTCATGTTGAAGGACCTCTATAGAGGTATCATGGTCACAGGGAGACCCTTCTTGATATGAGGGAACCTTCTCGAGAGTATGTCATTCAAGTGAGCTGGTCTTTAGACATCGCTCTGTGATCTAGTAGGAGGGTCATGGGACTTCATTCACTACAAGAAAAAAATACATAGTGGCGATTTAAACTAAGGTATAATGGCAATTTGAACCGCTACTAGCTATTTTAGTGGTGTTTTATTCTAGCCGCAGGAATAACTGCTATTGTATCTTCATTGTGGCGATTAGTGTGGAGATTCAAACCATCAAAAGATGGTGAGGTCGTGTCAAAAATTTAATACATAGTGGCATTTTCGTAGTGGCGGTTAAGCATGAAACTGCCACAATATAGTGGCAGGTATCTTGTACAATCGCCACAATATTTATTGGGGTTTTTTTTCTCGCCGCAATATATAGTGGTGGTTTATGTTTTTTAACCACCATAGTTAGTAGCGGTTATTAATCTTATAACTGCCACAAGATGGTGGTAGTTGCTTAGAAAGCGCAAATATATTTGCAAATATAGTGGCGTTTTCGTACCTAACCGCCACTATGTTATCATTTTGTGGTGGTTTGAACCACCACTATAATGATTCAAACTGCCACTATTTAACAAGTAAGGTTCCTAATGTTATTCAATTCTCCATTTTTCTCCTTAAATAACATCTGTAAATTGTTTTTCATTCAGAAGATCATAGCCCTCCCAGTAGAATAAATACATTCATTAATAAAATGAATCAAATAATACAATTGTAAGTATTACTATAGTCATAACACTTAATACATTCAAACTACACATTTAAACACTTAAGTCATAAGTTGTTATTAGTCTTAAAAAGCTTTTTAAAAAAAAAAACCCACATTATAGTCATACATCTTCATCATCTTCATCGTCTTCATCCCTTTGTTGCTCCTGATTGCATGACATTGGGCAATTTGTTGCATGTACGAAACCTTATCCACTCTGTTGATCCAAAAACTGCATAATAGGAAATTGTTAATGAATTGAGAATTACAAAATCAAGAATAAATAATACAATTAACAATTATTAGTTAACTTACCTTTTGTGAAACAACCATAGGAGAAATCTGTCCTTGGAGACTCTAAAGAAAGAGATTCATCATTTCTTCATTTTCTCCTATCTCTCTCTTGTATTTTAGCTTCCAATCTGGCAATCTTATCCTCTCGCTATTGAACAATACTCCTTGAAGAGAAGGATGAGCATGCAAATCAAGAAGTGTAACCGAACACTTGAGTTGGGCAGGTCCTAATCCCAAGCCACGAACTCTACCCAGATGCTCTTGGCTTCCTAAAGCCAATGCCAGCGAGTCTTGAGCCAACACTCCAATAGATACAGTTCCCTACAACTCGATCATAGTGATATTTTCTATAATGAATTATTAACAAACCAACTATTGAATAAACCAACTCAGTTCAAAATACGAAGTATAAAATAGCTTACACTGATGGCTCTAGCTTCATTGCTTACGAATGAGCCATCCTTTTTCTTGTGCATTGCAGTCCATAATTCTACCCCATTGACAAGTCCACCACTCTCAGCCCTCTACAAAATCAGAGTCTAAAAACTTAATTAACAAATAATATTATGAATTTTGTATTGAATGCGATTACTACCTCAGCTGCTCTCCGCGCCAGACTCTTTATTCTTTCGGTGTGATTAAGTGTCTGACGTTGCCAGTTCATCTTATTCTTATCAACTTTCCACTGAAATTTCAATGAATCATGTTAGTACATTGTAAGAAAATGAAAACAATTATGTTTCATATTACATGGTAGGCTGGGTCAAACCATATCTCAACGTATGTAGCCCAATGTCCCTTCTGAATACCCCTTGGAACATTTGTCATGCTTTCTTCCTGTGATCTTATCTCGTTGTAGCGAGCCTTAAAAAGGTCAGAGCTATTCTTCCAAGCGAGGCCAATTTTCTTCAAGATGTATTTTCTGATAACAAATCTCGGCTAAAAAGGAAAGACACTTAAGTAGTTATTTTAGAATGTATCTAATTAATAAAGTTATAAATTAGTAACTAAAAACATGTTATTTCCTCAATATTGTTTGTCATTACTAATTCCTTATAATCAACTGGAACTTTCTTCCAAGTCTTATAGGTTATCAGTTGTGAAGTTTCTACCCACGAGACCAACGAATGATGCCAGTAGCCCTGTACTTTCTCCAATAGCATGCACTAGATCATTCCACTGCAGCTTTACCCTCTGGCTCATGGGTAATGCTCATAAATCATTAAGCTGAACTCACCCCTTATCTTTTGTTTGTTGATAGGACGGTTTTATGGTGAGTCTCGTAGTTTGGACTCACTCCCTCACTGTTTCAGGTTTGGTGGTTCCTGTTATTTAGAAGTGTGCATACTCGAAGGCCTCCCAATTGTTCGAGGTACGATATCATCTTAGGTAGGCTTCTTTATTTATGTAAGTAATTAAGATATTTTAGAAAGGCTCTGTAATCGGGAAGGTCACGCTGCTTGGTGTATATAATTGTATGGAAATGTTTGTGGTTAACGATTACATGGGAATGTAAAACTATGATCATGAAATTGTATAAATAAGATTTCATCCTGATTTCTTTTCTTATGGAACAAATAAATTTTGAAATGTATGGTCAGAGAAAAATGAATATAGTTTGGGTTAAGGGGAATAGGCTTGTGGTGATGTGATCGAGGCATCTTCCGTGCCAGTCATGGACTCGGCTGGGGTCATGATAGCTTTTATATGCAGATAATGACACAGTAGTTTCATTTCTTTTTCAATGCACGCAGGTAATCAATTACAGATATCCAAATATATTTTCAATATATTCTTCTTCATTTTCTTCTTTTTTAAGTTAGGATTTGTAATTTCTTTGGTTTACATCTGGGGGACTCAGTCTTCAACAGCGTAAGAGCACCATACAACATTATACAAGATGACGAAGACAAATATTAAATGACAAAGATAAAGATTAAACTATTTGACATGAAAATATTACATTATACAAGATGACCAAGAGCTGAGATGAATATTGTCTCATATAAAATTTGTAAATTTCTATAATAATAAGATTATATTTATTTTCTTTTATAGTGGTAAATAAAAATTTGACATAATAAAAATTTGTAAATTTCTCTTTTTTCATAATAATAAGATTATATTCATTGCCTTAATATCCTGTAAAATAAAAATTTCATTGACATAAAAATTTACTTAAATTGTTGTTTAGACTAAATTTATAATTTTATTTGTAGCATATACATAAAATTAATTGATTTAAAACATAACATTTATTATTTATTAATTTAAAATATAAAATTTATTAAAATAAAAATTTACAAATTTCCAAAATAATATAAGTCAGAAATATTGAAATATGTGTCGCTCGACTGACAACTGCCACATCCACATAAAAAATACACGTGACAGGCTAGGGGAGAATTTGGATGCAAATCTCTGACTCAAAATCAGTAACAAAGGTTTAGTGAAATTTATTTTTCAGTTTAAAGTTAGTCAAAAAATAATTAGCGACTATTGATTTTCCTACTGAAAAATATCAATAGAAATTCAGTAGGAATTCAATTTTTTATACTGAAATTCTTATCTTTTCTTTTGGTATTGTAGTCTTTGTCACATGTAAATGTTGTAGTGAGTGTAAAACGTGGGATCGAGAGCTGGTACTTCAATTTACTTCAATTTTCAACAACCCTATATATATATATATATAAAGGTCATGTACTTGTAACTTTAGGTCATGAACTCCAAAACGATGTTGCAACATTTTATGTATGGTATGGTAGTTTGATATGGACATACAAACTTGGTTGAATATACTTTTAGTAAAAAAAATTAAAAAAAATTAGTATAGTTAGGACTGATGAGGACAATATCTAGTGGGATTTTTTTTTAAAAAAAATTCTCTTAATGTTACTATATAATGACTTTTGGCATTATATATATATATATATATATTTCATGCCTTGATGCAAAAAGTTTTTTTTCTTTTTTTTTTTTTGAAAACAGGCACAAGGGCTAAATATTTATTATTGCAAGGATCCAAATCAAGCTTAGCTATAGTTTTATAACAATCTTAGGAAAGGACAAAAAGATTGAAGGCAAGCCAGCCCTATTACAAACTTTCGCTATGTCTGCAACCTGATTTCTCGATTTATTGATGTGGCTAACTGTGAAGGAAGAGAAACATCTAGCGAACTCCTTACAATCTTGGATTATGTTGTCAAATGCCAACCAACATCAAGTCCGCTGCATCCAACAAAGCTTTCACGGAAAAAAGATTGTATGTTTCAAGCTCAGTGTCACATTATCCCACCACCATTGTCTATCTGATAGCCAACGTTTCAGCCCAACTTGATTCAAAAGGGATGCGTTGCCACTGCAACAACATATCTAGTGCGATTTTTGAAGACTGCACCTAAACCCCAAAAATTCTATTAACCCTTGCTGCTTCGGTATTTATATTCGGGTGATTTGCTTGGGAGGTCAGTAGGTCACGCCACCTGTCAACAACTTGAGTATGCTCTTCATATATAGTTCTCTCTTGCATTCGCACTTTGGTAATCATAAAAGACCTTTAATTTAGACTGTGTTTCAGGCATTACAATTACATATTTCCCAGCAGGTTGTAGCAATGAACTCAAGCTCCTCTGTGCTTTCCATATTTAATCTGTAATCCGTTACTAAACTTCTGACCCATTCTCTCTTGCAAGCAAGCGAAAATACTCTTCTTTGACTTTCCAATCAAAGTAGGAATCCCTAGATACTTGCATGGCTCTTTGCTACCTTTACTGACATGCTATCACGGATCATATATATTCTTACTATTTGACTCCACAATTTGGTTAATGGAAAGCTCAGTCTTATCCAGGTTAACTCTTTGACCGGAAGCCTTCTCATAGGACTTGATATTAAGAATAGATTCAGCCTCTTGCATAGTAGCAAGGGAGAAGATGATGCTATCATCAGCAAAAAACAAAAGAGAGATGGAAGGTGACCCTCTCCCAATTTTAAGTTTTAACACCATGAATTTCGCCTTTGCTATAACCACGATCAATCAAATCACAAGAAAGTATTACTATAGGTTGTAATAATTGCTATTTTTTTTTCTTTGGTCATAATAAAAAGAAAGACAAGTCAATATTATAGATAGTTTGGGGCAATTATTTACTTAACTGTTAAATCCTTGATTAGCTTGGAGAATTTACTTTCCTTATAACACACAAGCAGCAAAAGATTTACGTTAATGCACGAAACACATCTTACTTCGAAATATTAAACAATTAATTAAGAGAATAAGATTACTCTTGTAAATCCCTTAATATGTATATATATATATATATATATATTTGCCCTACCATGTTCGGCCTAAATAAGATTAACTCCCCAACATTCTTTATTGAGTAAATTAGTATTTTCGATTCGGTAATCTAAACTACTGTAGCCGCTTTGATTTAGTTTTTTAAGAAAATTTTCCAGTTATTTTCATCCTTCGTTAGTTAAGGTCATAGGTTTTCAACTTATCAAAATGATCCTAAAAAAGATAACATATATATACATATACATATATATATATATATATATATATTGAAAGATTGAATTAAGAGAATTGCAAAGAAATGAAAATTTTAATTAACTCAAGAAATGGCCTGCGACTTTACACAACTTAAAAAAAAAACAGAGAATTGAAAGGAATTAAATTATTGGATTTAACTTTTTTATTTCAATACATGCTTAAAATACCCTCAAAATACTAACAAAACTCTCCTATTGTAAGTGAATATCCATGCGTATGTGTAAATATCTATATGTTCAAAACTAATTTGTAATGTTGAATTTATATTTTAAGCAATAGCATTGTGTATATTAAAATTTTTATATTTTTAAAATAATTTTTATGTTATAAATAAAGATTAATATCTATTTTTAGAAAAAATTAACGATGACTAAAGGAGAACAGATTCCTATTTGTCCAAATTGGACAAACATGATGCTTGTCTCATCGGAGCTGTTGAATTTCAAATTCAATGATACATGATTTCAGTGACTTTTTTCTTAAAAAATAAAAAATCATTACTTGAATGAGTTGTTGGATCAGAAATCTAATTTCTTAAATGCTTGTCCAATCTGGAAAAGCAGAATCAGGGATCAGTTTGCTGAGTAAAGAGGCATGATTTGACCTATTAATGTCATTATTGAAAGCGGCTTTACTAGCAATCACTATTGGTGCCAAAAGATCTTTTAATGGCAATATTAAAAAAATTACCAAGATAAATCTCAACGATAGCTCTTATCTTTTAATGGCAATATTAAAAAATTACCACTGTAGATAACTCTCAACGATAACTCTTACTTATCACCACTAAAGAAGACTATGAACAACAAATAAAATTTACAAAAAGTGAAAGTCGTCGTCATTAAAAGTGAAACCCATTAAAGCTATTTTTGGTGGCTGCTATCACCATTGAAGGTGGCTGGAACGGCAACAAGTTATAGGTTGCTTAAAAGTGTACAGTGTCTACAATTCTTCAGTGGCAGCCCCTTCCAAACACATTAATGGATACCTTGCATAGCATAATATTCTTCAATTGATCAATGAAAAAGAAAAATCTTTAAATAGAGCATAATATTCCAAAACTTCCTATAAAGGTTAAAGCTAAATCTGCAATTGATGACAAGCATGAGACAAATATTAAATCTTACATGATATTGCCATTATCATAAAACAATTATGCTGGAAGAGTGAAAAGAAAATTCTAAAACAGAATATTCCCTTCATTTTATTAAAGCCACAAACAGAATAACAACAAACAAGCTTCCCATATATCCAGAGAAAATAAGGGAAACCAATTTATACGCAAGCACGTTGACACAATAGTTCAATCTCTCATGAGTTGTCTGATTGTAATGGTAGCAAACTGGTCCACTAAATCGGATTTTGGCCTCACAAGTTCCATTGACACTTGTTCCATGGTTGGACGAGACTGTGGATTTTCATGCAAGCAAGCCAATGCTAATTTTGCAATCAATATTGCTTCCTCAACAATTGGCTTTGTTGGTAAAGGAAGACGTGGGTCCAGCACATCCTTCAAAAATAAGTGTTGTACAGTTGACGTCTCTTTTAAAGAAGAAATAAACTCTCCAGGGTGCATTCCCATTATGATTTCCAAAGTCAGTACTCCAAAACTGTAAACATCACATTTTTCATTTGCCTCCATAATGTAAGCAACCTCTGCAATGGATTAAGAATTATAATATTATATACAAAAGACAACATAGCTTTTTTGAAATACTAAAAATATTTTGAGAAAATAACTAACCTGGAGCAGCATAACCAAAGGTGCCAGCAAATGAAGTCACATTGTTGGAGTTAGGATTTAGAAACTTCGTTGTCCCAAAGTCAATGATGTGAGCTTCTTCATATTCTTTATCTAAAAGTACATTCTTGCTTGATATGTCACGATGAACAATAGGACATAAGCAGCCATGGTGCATATGGAATAATCCATTAGCCACACCTTTAACAACATTGACCCTCTTATTCCAATTGAACTCAATGGCTTGTTTCTCATCCTTTAGTATCACATCCAAGCTTCCACCTTCAAAAAACTCATAAACTAGAAACAAGAACTGTGAATTCGAACAAAACCCAAATAACTTCACAATGTTACGATGCTTGATTTCTGTCAAAGCTTGAACCTCACTTGTAAAAGCTTTTAGGTTGGAGATTTCCCCACTTGGCACTGAATGAAGCTTTTTTACCGCAACAACTTGACCTGTGGGTAACTCAGCTTTATAAACACTTCCTTGACCTCCCTTTCCAATTAGATATCGGTCATCAAACTCATTTGTGGCCTCAATAATATTTTCATACAATATTTCTCTTTCGGAACTCCATACAGAATAAAGATCCTGTATTTCTACACCTTTGTCTTTGTCCTGCTTTCTTGCATGTCTAACTACAATGCATAAAACTCCAACCACTACTAGCACCAGTATTATTCCCAAAGTGAGGAATATTATCAACAAGACTTTTTTTCTCTTGTGACCATGTGTGTTACTGTTTGATTCATTGCAAGGATCTAATCCCGAGATATTACCACACAAACCTTTATTATTTTGAAATGATGTGATGTTATGAAAGGCAGGATTGTTTGGGAGGGGCCCCTCTAATTGATTGTTTGAGAAGTTAACAAAAGACAAGCTTAACATCTCAACAAAACTAGATGGAATGGTGCCAGAGAGATTGTTATGTGAGAGGTTTAATATTTCCAACATCTTTAATGCTCCCAATGTGTCCGGTATCCTTCCCGTAAACAAATTTCCACTAAGATCAAGATTTTGAAGAGACTGTAACTGGACAAACTCAGAGGGAATTCTTCCTTCAAATCTATTTTTGCTCAAATTCAAAAGCCACAAATTGGACAACCCTTCAAGCTCTAATGTACTAATTGAGCCACTAAAATTATTTGCTGCTAGATCCAACTTTTTAAGTTCCCTCAGTGATCCTATTTCTCTAGGAATGTTTCCAAAAAATTGATTGTTACTCAAATAGAGTTCTTCCATTGAGCTCAAGTTTCCCAGTTTCTTTGGAATTTCCCCATGCAATTGGTTTGAAGAAAGGTCAAGTAGTTGCAATTTGGTTGCTTCCCCAAGCTGTGGTGGTATACGACCAGAAAGATTATTGTTAGAAATCCTGAGACTTGTGAGATTAGCACACTTGCCCCAGTTTGATGAAAGTTGGCCATACAATCTATTACCACTTAGATCGATGTAGTTCAAAATTGGATATTCTCCAAAAGCTTCTGTTATATTTCCAACGAGTTGGTTACCATCAAGCCTAACCCTAAAAAGACTTGAGCAACTTTTGAAGCTACTTGGGACTGGTCCTATGAAATTGTTGAAACAAGCAGAAAACATTTTGAGTGATCTACCTCTGCAAATATCTTGTGGCAAATGGCCAGTGAAACCATTGTCACATAGTTGTAGGATTACCAAATGGGTAAGATTATTCATTTCTAATGGAACTTGACCACTAAGTTTGTTCCCAATCAACCCTAGTTCAGTGAGCTTTGTCAAATTTCCTATGGTGGAAGGAATTGGCCCAACAAGATTGCTAAAGTGAGAGTAGAATAATTCCAAATTGACCAAGTTTCCAATGGAAGCAGGAATTGTTCCAGAAAACATGTTATAGTACAAGTACAACGTTGTGAGATTTGTAAGGTTTCCAATGAAAGATGGTATTGGCCCATGGAGTTTATTGCCAGACAATTGAAGAACTTGGAGAGAATGCAACTTTCCAAGTTCATTTGGAATAAGGCCAGTGAGACTACTGTTATAAAGGTAAAGTTGTTCTAACTGGCTCAAGTTTCCAATTGCAGAAGGGATTGCACCAAATAAAGCAAGATTTTCAGAAATATCAAGGTTCTTGAGATTGCTTAGCATGCCAATTTCTTCAGGAATAGAACCAGAGAGATTATTAGTCCCAAGAATCAGGTCTGTCAACTTCCTCAAGTTCCCAATTTCTTGAGGAATTGACCCAGTGAGATTACAAACACCAATATCAAGCAGATTTAGTGTGCTCAATGCCCCTATCTCTGGAGGTATGTGACCCCTTAAGAGATTGTGGGACATTTTCAATGTCCCAATGCTTGACAAGTTACTGATTTGTGGGGGAATGTTTCCATGAAACATGTTGTAACTTATGTCGAAGAAGTTGAGATTAGGGAAGGAAGAGAAGTTGAGATTGTGAAGTCTACCTTGTAGCCCAAGGCTTGTGAGGTTGATCATGGAGACAGAGATGGTGGATCCATCACATGTAACCCCTTTCCAGTTTCTGCATAGACTAGTGCCATTCTTCCATGAAGACAAGGTTTGTTGGCTTTGTTCGTCAAGGCTGGCCTTCCACGTCAACAGAGCACTTGCTTCAAAACGAGCTCCTGCAGAAGCAAATTTGGATGAAGAAAGCTTCACACAGAAACCGAGGAATATGCAGAGAAACTGCCAAAATGCTAAGAGCTTTGTAGAGGCACTTTCAGACATGATTTTTGAATGCTTGGGATTTTTAACAACAGGAAGAGATTCAAAGACTGAAAAATTCTGCGGCTGTAAGTGAAGGGTATGGGAAGCTCATGTCAAACAACTAATTAATTTAGAACTTCTTATATAGTGGCGATGAAGCCAATAATTTCTGAATATTTTAATTATTTTAACAAAAAAGACTTGTTGATCGGCTTGTTGACCATCATAGACCCCACAAAAGATAGATTAGCCATTGCTCAGACAAAGCTTTGCTGATTAAAGATACTTTTTTGGTGAATAATGTGGAAAAGAAGACAAGCTCTTCCTTTCACATCCCTGATGAGAATGTTAGCACACAATATGTACAGTACAGATTCTCTTTTAACTTTACATTCAAATTAATTTGTCAAATTCAAGCTACTTAAGTTTAGAATATAGAAATTAATGGACGGCGAAGCCTACCGACCTCAAGTAGCAAAATTGTTTGTGGTTCTCAAAGGTACGTGGTATATGTAAGTAGGCTATTTCGTTATATAATATATGCCTTCATTTAGATTAGTTTAATTATCTCAGCAACTGTAAATTAACAAACAAAGTCTTAATCATGTATAGAATTTTATGTTCCATTTGCTTTTACACTCATTATAAGACAAACAGCATACGCGTCAATTACCTTAGATTCTAAAAGTTCACCGATATCAAAGAATATTTGATCACTTTACTTTGATCTACGTGATTTTACATTTATTTTTATTGAGTAATATTTTAAGTTGGAGTTTTGTATTTTAAAAAAATTAGTACTAAAAGAATTTTATACTTCTATTGTTCATCTTAAAATTAATTAGAATCTAATAAGTTTTTAGACACCGATAATTCTAACAATAAAAAATCATAAGACTTAATTAATTTATTGATTTTTCAACTTTTATGCTCAAATTAGAAGACCAATCAGTTCATGAGTTGAATTGCTTGGACAGACTGATTCGATTTTTTAAATGAAAGTTATATGCTTGTATATTTTATAAAAATTCTTCTGAAATGTTATATCTGATTAAAAAAAACCTGGTAATTGGTAAACTTCATCCAAATCTAGTGTATGAATTGATAATAATGAGCAATAGAAGAAAAGATCTCTAAGAAAAAAATTTTGGGAAAGATCTAGAAGAAAAGCTTTATATAATTTTTATTTTATTTCCCTGAATTTTAACCCATGTTTTAATTAGACTCAAAGTATATTTTATGTCAATTATATATATAATTAGTTTCAATTATACCCCTAAACCTAACGTCAATTAAATCGTGAGCGAAAAATTACAATGTACCCATATTGTACATGTTAGTGTATACATCAATGCCATTTGTCCAGCTGTTGACCTACATGTCAAATATACGTTTACAATAACAAATTTGTCCCCTTTTATAACCAAATTTTGCTTTTCTTGGTACTTTTCTTTCTCTCTACCCTTTTTCCCCATCTCTCTTCTGTTTTTCCTTCTTTGGCTCATTCTTCTCCACCCCTTCCTTCCTTTCAAGTTTATTTAATGGAAGGAAGGTCATTCCCTTGGTGCCATTGAGAACCACTTGCCTCTTATTTTTTGATTCTAAGAAGGGAGAAAATTGTCAAATTAAGTGTATAATTGACACGTGGGTGAATAATTGGACAAGTGGCTTTGACATATACACTTACGTGTACAATGGTAATAGCTACATCAATATTTTTCATTAATAATTTAAGTAACATTAAGCTTGGAAATATAACTGAAACTGATTGAAAATATATGAATATAACTGATCCAAAATAGAATTCAAGAATATATATATATATATATATATATATATAATTGAAACATGAGTTAAAAAGATAGTAGAAATTGTGAAAAAAAAAAGGAGGCAATATAACAGACAAAATAAAGGCAGTTATGGCTATTTGCATTGCATGCGGCGTGCATGGCTGCCACTCTGAACTAATGATATGAACAAATTTGCTTTCCTCCTCGTGAAACACAGCACTCCACTTTCCAACTGGTGTTTCACTTCACTTTAGATAAAAGCGTACTTCAACTTCAGCAAGTGAGACGGGTGATTTAATAGTATCTTTGTACCCAGAAAAAATAAATAAATAAATAAAAGAGAGAATGAGAGAGAAAGAGAGAGAGAGAGAGAGAGAAAATTATAAGAAATGGGAAAGAACAACTTTATTAAAATAATCTAATAAAGTGTACTTTTTTAATTTTTAAAAGGCAATTTGAACATTCGGTTAAATCAATTGTACTCTCTTATTTTATTTTCATTCTCTCTCCTATTACCTCACTACCTACCAAATATATTTTTAGAGCATGTTTGGTATTGCTGCTTTCTATTGAATGGAGTCGAAATTTCGTCCAACGTTCCTTTTACGTATGTTTGGTATGCGTTTAATGGAGGTGGATAGGAAGCTGTCGAAGGAAAAGCATGTCACCGTTTTCCTTCATAAACGTATGGAATTTTCCTTCAACTTGCCAATAGAAAAGGAGAAGGGAGAAGGGAAGATGAGCGTGTGTTGACGATGGTGCCCTCCACTGTTCTCAGAAATTCCAACTTTATCCTTTGGTTGAAGTGTGCGTTGATGATGGTCCCCATTGGCTTTCTCTCTGATCGGTTCGTAGGCGACTACTCCACCGAAGGTGTCTTCTCCGTTGCCGCTTGCCGCTTGCCGCTTGCTGCTCTTTTATTGACGGGCGGTCCTTCTCCTTCTCCTGCCACTGCGAGATTGCCTCCATCTCCTCCTCCATTGACTTTCAAGTTGCCTGCCAGACAGTGGCGGAGCCACTTGGCTCTCAAGGGGGCACTTGCACCCCTTGAAATTACAATATTGTCATTTTTTTTTTTCTGACTCCCTCTTTTTTTTTTGACCCCCCCTTTATTTTTTTATTTAAATTTCTAAATCCCAACTTCCCCCTAGACCCCCACGAACGCGGCGCCTCCCCTCCCTCTTCCTTACCAGACCCGACCCCCTCCCTCACAACAGTTGGAGTTGAAGACTGCCGACGCCGATGCCGACGCCGACGCCTTCCAGTCCGACTCCCTCTCCACTCTCTGCAGTCTCTCTTCGCCACCGCGCACAAGAGGCGTGGCTGCCCATCCTCCGCGTTCTTCCTCTCAAGGTCGTGAGCCACCGCCCACGGGTCACCTGCCACCGCCCACGGGTCACCGGCCACCGCCACCAGCCTTCGACCACCAGCACCAGTGCACCACCAAGCGACCGCCACTCCACCTCCAATTCCATGTAAGCTTCTTTCCTTCTTCCTTCCCACTTTCCAGAATGAAAACCTTGTCAAATTTGGGAGTTTTTACAAATTGATGTAATTTTGTTAAATTAGGTGTTTGATTATGCTATTAGGATGATTATTAATATATTTGTGAAGTTAATTTTATAAATTTTTTTCTTGATGATAATTAATTTTTCATTCTTAAGGAGCTCTTTGTAAAATTTGGAAGTTTTTATACATAGATATAAATCTATCAAATTAGATGATTAATTATACATTTAGGATGATGACTAACATATTATTGAAGCTAATTTTATGAAATTTTTTAGTTAATTTTTCACTTCATTGTTAGAGACTTTGTAAAATTTAGGGCTTTTGTACATAGGTCTAATTCTATTAAATTTGTTGATTGATTATGCTATTAGGATTTAGAAGAGGAGAGAATTTTGTAATGGAAAGATTTTTCAAGAGGAAATCACCATCAAATGAGCAACAAATTGAAATTAATTTAGATGAGTTGCCATCAAATTCTAATGATCGAGATAAGATACGAAGAGCATATTTACAAACACTACAAGAAAATTGAATTTCAGTAGCGACTTTTTGATGGCGACTTTTAGACTTTTGGTGGCGACTAAATAAGTCGCCACTAAAAGTTTAGTTTTGGTGGCGACTCTTATAGTCGTCACTAAAAGTCATACTTTTGGTGGCGACTTTTTAGAGTCACCACCAAAAGTCTAATTTAAAAAAAAAAAAAATTTAGATTTTATAAAAAAAATAAAATGAAAAATTAGACCTTTAGTGGCGACTATAGTCGCCACTAAAAGTTAATTTAAAAAAATAAAAAATATTAAAAATTCAATTTTTTTTAAAATAAAATTTAAAACAATCAGACTTATAGTCGCCACCAAAAATCAATTTTTTATTTTAGAAAAAGTCTGATTTTTTAAAATAAAATAAAAAAATAGACTTTTGGTGGCGACTATAGTCTTTTTAAAAAAAATAAAAAAGTCAAATTTTTTAAAATAAAATAAAAAATTAGACTTTTGGTGGCGGCCAAAAGTCTTTTTTTAAAAAAATAAAAAAAAGTCAAATTTTTTAGAATAAAATAAAAAATTAGACTTTTGGGGGTGACTATAGTCGCCACCAAAAGTCTAATTTTTAAAAAAAATTAAAAAAGTCATTTTTTTACTTAAAAAATTCAAAATTTTTTATTTTTATTAATTTTATTTAAAAGAAATTTAATTTTTTAATTTTTTAATTTTTAATTTGTTTTAAAAAAATTAGATTATCGGTGACGACTGAAGTCTATTTTTTTAACTGAAATCATTTTTTTAATGAAATTAGCTGAAGTTGGACTTTTGTGGTGACTCCAATAGTAATAATATATTTACTTTTTGTTAAGTTTAATATTATTTTATTTTTATTTTATAATATTTTTGACCTAAAATATTTTTAACAGATTATATATATAGATATATATAATATTTTGCACTTACATAACACAAATGAAGCAGTGGCAAAATGGCAAGACACACATAGCTGCAAGCAAGGGACCCAGGTTCGAATCTCAGGTATGCACATGTTTGGTTTAATTTCAAATAAACTTGAATATTGCATACAAAAAAATCGAGTCAGCTCGAGATAGTGAGTTATTGGATCGGCCAAGACCCGCAAGAGTCGAATGGATCTCGAGTCGACTCGCCGGGCCAATCCGGATCTAAAAAGATGACGAGTGACTTTTGGTGGCGACTTTGGTAGTTTTTGGTGCCACCAAAAATCGTTTTTTTCACTAATTTTCTTTTTTTTTTTTGCAATAAAAATGACTTTTGGTGGCGAATTTTGAAAATCGCCACCAAAAGAATCAGCCGCGGACTTACGTTAACAACTTTAGTCGCCACTAAAAGTCGCCACCAAAGACTTTTAGTGGCGACTTTTAGACTAAGTCGCCACCAAAAGTCTTTTTTTTTGTAGTGAAAGAGGACCATGCCAACCTACTTAACATAATTTTCCCCAAAGAAAAATTGAAAATTCTTTAAGGAGATTTTGTCCCTCTTGGTTTAGTGAATTTGGCAACTGGTTAGAGTATAGTATAGAAAAAGATGCTGCATTTTGCTTATGTTATTATCTTTTTAGGCCCGATTTTGAAAAGCAATCAGGTGGTGATACATTTGTGACAGAGGGATTTACAAAATGGAATAAGAAAGAAAAACTCTTAGCTCATGTTGGAAGTCTTAATAGTTCTCATAACATTGCTTGGAAGATGAGTCAAGATTTGATGAATCAAAATCAACATATTGAAGTTGCAATATCTAAGCAATCTGAACAAGTTTGTGACTTATATCGAAGGCGTTTAACAGCGTCAATTGATTGCATTCGCTTTCTATTAAAGCAAGGATTAGCTTTTCGTGGTCATGATGAATCAAGCAATTCTAGTAATCAAGGTAATTTCCTTGAACTTCTTAAATTTCTTTCTAGACACAATGAATCAGTAAATTCTATTGTCTTCAATAATATTGACAATGAGTTGATTATTCAACGATTTCAGAATATGAAATCACGTAGAGGACAATTATAAAGTATGTAATTTATTTAATTAGATATATTAAAATTTTACGACTTTAACATTTATGTCTTTATTTTTATATGTATAGCTTTTAATTATTATTAATTTTTTAAAATATTTTGCCCCCTGACCCGGGGGTCCTGGATACGCCACTGCTGCCAGAGCTCTGGAAACATGTCCGTCCTCAAACTCTCGTTTGCCATTGGAAGCACCAACACCCGAAGCTCAAGTTGAAAGCAATGATGGTGATGTACCAGCCTCGAAGAGGGGTTCACGCGTTAGTCTTTATGTACTTTTTTAAAAACTTAATTAAATTATGTAATTTAGTAAAATTATCCCATATATTTCATTCATTTCTCTTAAAAAATATACTAAATAAAATAATATTCATTTTCATTCTATACCAATCAACATTTAGTTCCTTTTTCCCTTTCCCTCTTCTTTTCTATCTCTCTTTTTTTTTCATCAAATTTTTTTTTCACGTACCAAACAAGCTCTTAGTGTTTAGGGTGTGAAAAAAAAATTGAAGTACCATTTTTTATAACTTCAGTATCAGATTTTTTCAATCAAAACACACTAAGTGTCCAATTTTCCAATTAAAGTATAATAAGTGCATATTTTTTTAAAAAATAATAGTATATTTTTTAAAAAACTCATTATTGCATGATTAGTTTTTTAAGAAATTTTCTACATGTATTATATTTTTAGTGGTGAATTGATAGAAAAGACATAAAAAATTACATAGAAGTGAGAAAATAATCATTCTTTCATTACAAAACAATAATCTAGGTTGATACACAATCTATTGTGAAAAAAATTAAAAAAATTTAGGATTTTGAAATTAGCATATAAATTATGTGTGTGTGAGCATGTGTGTGTTCACAAATAAATACAGCAAGAAAAACAAAATATTGATATATTAATTTTACAATCAAAGTATCCTAAAATAATATAACACAAAAATCTCATATCTAAAGAATATAGATATATAAAGATATATATAGACATATATTAAATCCTTTATAAATAAATTAATAAATTCAAAAAATAAAAGTAATTTATTTTTAAATATTTGATTGTTATTTTTAATATTATATGATATGATAAATTTTTTTGTTAATATTGTTTAAGTTTCATGTTTATGAATATTTGATTGTTTAAATATATCCAGTGATTGCATTAAGAATATAAGCAAGGAGTCCCACAACGGTTAAAAGAAGGGAATTGAGGAATGTCGGATAAGGAACCACACAGGAGCGGAGACTAACGTTTAGTCGTATAATTGAGATTGGCGAAAAAACAATAGGTTTAATTTAACTTGTCTGTTTCTTTTCAACTTAGTATTAAAATATTGCTTGTAACGACTTTCGCACTTTGAATCTTAAAGTGATCCTATAAATTATTAATTAATTTTACGAAGTAGTAAGTCTTTTAAATGATTATGAAAGTTTAAATTTATTGCTTGGAACAATCATTGTCAGTGAGACAGTGGGTATATAATATGGACGCGAGGAAATTGATAAGGGTGATAAAAGGCTTTGAAAAAGATATAATGCTATGATTCTATAAAAATGTGATGAATACAATTTCGCTGAACGGTTTATTATTGGTTATAACAACTAGATATTTATAAAAGTATTTAATTGGATGATTTAATTGTAATTTACAAGTTAACACACGTTAATTGGCTTTTTAAGTAAGTTTTTTAATAATAAAAATTATAAATATATTGTGGCCTTTTGGCTATTATAAATATATGTTTTGTCACATTTTTTTAATGATATCTCTTTTGGTACCTTAAAAGAATTTTGTTTGCTTTCAAACCATAGATGAAAAAATCGGATCAGACAAGCCGATAGGACTGATTGGACCGGTGACCGACAGTGAATTTGGTTTGGTTGGACAAAAAAAACTGGTTGCCCATCGGAACCGGCATGGAACCTATTTTGGGAAAACCGGGTGAATTGGGCAGGTCACTAGTTGAACAGGTTCCATTTTTAAAAAAAAATTGAGATTTTTTATTTTTTATTTTTGTTAATGATTTTAGTTTTGTTAGACCTAGTTTTTGTTTTTTATTGTATGAACTATAAAAATGTGAAAATTTTTTATTTAGACTTAGTTTAAAATTATGAATGTTATAAATTATGATGAATTATCAATTGTGGATTAATTTTTTTTTTAATTTCCTTTACTTATTGTTATGAATTATCAATTATATTAAATATTTTAATATTTTAAATTTTATGTGTATATATATTTAATATTTTTTAATTACTACCGATTTGACTACAGTTTGAACTCAGTCTAACTATTGAACCGGTTTGATTTTGAAAAACATGTTTCAAACGCATCTTCTAAAATTTTGTACTTGTTTCTTGTAATTAAATTTGAAGTGTACGTTTAAAAGAACTTTCCTATATTGCAGTTAAATTCAAGAAATGCTCTTGTTTTAAATCTATCCTTTACCTATATATGTCTTCTTAAACTATTGTTTTCCTTTGAAAAATACAAGAAACGCACATAACACACTGAAAAATATATAGCGTTTCAATTTAATATACCTTGAAAATTTTTTTATATAATTAAATACTCGATGAGTCCTTCATTTTTATCTCTATATGATTTATTTCAATTTAGAATTACGTTAGTTTATATATTTTAATAATTAATCTATCCATTTCCATTAGCTTATTAGGAGATATTTGACAGAAATAGAGAATAAAAAACAGAGCAAAACAAAAATTCCTTTCAAATGCCGACCACAACACAACCAGCCATGACAGAAATAGAGAATAAAAATAATGCTAAATGGCGATGAACAGAACATAAAAGGATGACATACTAGAGGTGAAGACATTGGGTTGCAGCAAATAGAAGAGACGGTGAAGACGTCAGGTTATAGAGAACAAAAACCTACTAGAGGAGAAGATCAGTTCAAATGGGATAGCAGAAGGAAAAGGAAAAGTAGTAGAGGAAAGAAAAGCATGTTAGGAATAACAACAAAATTGATTTTCTTCATAAGCTAATCTTCTCAAATCTGGATCTGCTGCTTGACAAGCAGTAAAAATTTGCTATTTATCACTTTCAGCAACGGTTTTTACCATTGCTGAATTGTTGCCTTAACTTTTAGCAATGGTAAAAATTGTTTCAAAAAGTGACAAGCAGCAAATTCTTACTGCTTGCCAAGCAACAATTTCAGAATCAATCTTCTCTGCATTGAAGCATCTCCACTTTTGGTCAGAAAATCAATTCTCCATTTTGCGAAAATTTTGTATCTTTCTACTATCCAATTTTTCATTAAAAATAGAAGATATGTGATAATCCTCTTGAATTATCATTTTTCCACGGGCAAGTGATGAAAATTTTTGTTTTCTAAAAATTTAGCTCTCTTAGTGTAGTTTCTCCAGGCAATTGTGCTTATTTTGTATCTTTTTTAATCTTGTTCTTACCTAATTTTGATATGCTTATTTGTAGGATTAATGCCCGGCGTCCAAGCCTAATACTGTGCACATGACAGAGGATATTTAAAGGAAAAAAAAAGAGTAACGAAAGTTAAGGATCGTTTGGAAAAGAAAGAAGCTTGACGGAGGCTAGAGCTCCAATGGAAGTTGGGAGGCTCTTCCACATTGAGTTTGAATTTTTTCTACTTGTTTTTGTTTCATTTGTATCATGGAACTCAAGATCTGGATTTTTTGGTATATTTCCTATCATGAGAAATCATGCGAGAGTAAAGGAATTATAACCACAGACCCCTAAAACTACTTAACTTTAGTCAAATTTGAAAAATTCACACAGATAAGGTTCTTCACAAAAACTCAATTGTGAACCCAAATTCAAATTTGTAAACATAAAAGGTTCTTGTTGTTTATCACAACCCGACTCTGATACTAATTAAAAGAATATTATGTTTAATCTCAAACCAAACAAGCAAGAATTGTAGAAACTCAAATGTGGAAAACTAAAACTACATTCCTTCTATTTAATTTGTCAGTCTTTGATAAACAACAAGAACCCAATAAAGATATCGAATTAAAGAGCGTACCTTGACCTATAGTAACCCGAAGATCAATTGTGGGTTGGTTCTTCTGGACTCTCACTTATTTTAGTATGATGGAAAGCACAAATGACTCACATACTAATGTCACAAAAACAAGCCTCTTATATAACACAGGGAACCACTATCCAAACTATCATGCCCATGGGTTGACCCATTTATAATAACACCTCATCACTGTTATTATTTAGAGTCGAGTATCTACACTCAAAATATTTACATTGATACCGTAGACCAACTTATGGAATATAATAGATCACTTAACACAAAATACAAGTAGATCTTGGCTCTGTTCGGCAAAATTAGCTTATAAGCTAGCTGATAACTTATAAGCTAATTTTTAGCTTATAGCTTGTAGCTTATAAACTAATTTATTGAATTAAAAGTGTTCAGTAAAAGTAATTATTGAAATAGCTAAAAAATATAAAATGACATAAAAGGGCATATATTATTTAATTTCAAAATAATATAAATAAATAAATCATTTTTTAAATTAAATTAATTAAAATTATTATATATTATATATTTTATTATATTTTATATATGAATAATATATTTATATATATAATATTATATATGTATAATATATCATATATAAATATAAATATAATAAAAGATGAGTAAATAGGATATAATAAAGTAAGGGGCATAATTGGTATTTTAAAAAAATAATAAGGGCAAAATAGAAAAAAAATATAAGCTATAAGCTACTCAAAATAGCTTATCAGAATAAGTTATAAATTATTAAAATAAGTTCATTTACCGAACACTTTTAACAAGCTTATAAGATATAAACTGTTTTGTCGAACATAGTCCTTATCATGGATCTAATTAAAGATAACACTTAATATATGTGTTCAAAAAAATGTGCATAAATATACAATATTAGTATGTCATGCATTGAAATAAATAATATATATACATATATATATAAATAATAATATAATATAATATATATATATATAATAAATAATGCTAATAGTAGCTTTCTCATTTTACCTCTCGGTATGTTCTTTCGTGTGTCTTCCATGTGTGTGCGTCCTCTCCCTTGTTTATGAACCAAAAAATAGAGCAAAGAAAAATTGCTCTCCCTCTACTTTTGATTCATGTCTTTTAAACCAAAATGATTTTGAAGGTTAATGTTAGAGGGGGAAGAGAAGAGGCTCAGCCATGTCAGAAAAGGAAAAAAATGGCTTCTTTTGTTTTGGCAAAAATTGCACTTTGACATATGTTAGAAGATTTCTATTCCTTGTAGTCCTTTTTTCTGTTCACCTTTGCCCGTGACTTAGTTCTGTTCATTTTAGTCCTTGTTGTGTTATCTCCATCACCTTTCCTGTGGGAAAAAATGGCTTTTCTTTGCTATTACTGTTGTGTTATCTCCATCACCGCCAACAGGAAGGACACGTGCGAGGATCTCGGAAGCTGAGAGAGGAGTGTTGAAGATGGAAACCTGAAATATAAGCTCTTTCTTTCTTTGATAATTTGATTACAGTGAAGCTCACGAAAATGGCTTTCAGAAAGGTAAATCGATGGTCGCTTTTTTCTTTTATTTTTTGTCTTTTTTATTTTCATTCATTTTTTTTACTGTATTTGAGTAAATTAGTCTCAATTGTTCAGCTCTTCTACCTATTATTAAATAATATAAGGATGCTAGAAAAGTTAAGATGCAATGAATTTATTATATTTAGATATAAATTTCAAGAAATTACATCCTTCAAAGATTATAATTGTTTTAATTTAGTCTCTAAAAATTAAGTATTTCAATTTGTTCCTCTAAAAATTGCATTTGTCTTCATTTTATCCTTCTATTTGTTAAAAGGACTTTTACCAAAGAAAAACTTGAGAATTGACAACAGTAAATTTTAAAATTTTACAATAAAAATGACCAACTTAGGACGAATTTAATTTTTAAAGGCATATTTAAAACATTTCAACTTTCAAGGGCCAAATTAATACACTTATTAAAATATAGATATAATTCATTAAATTAGTTTTAAATAATGACAATAAATAATAATGATATATTAAAAAATAAAATATAAAATTTATATTCTTTTTGATAATTATACATCTCAAACTATGTTTGCACACTTATATTCAAACACCATGTTTTACATTAAATTATGTTTGCCCAAATGCCTCCCAAGCATAAATCACATTCATCCAAACTTTAATTTACCTTACCCATGTTCAATCAAATCTAAATTTGTTTCACCCACACGCGTTTGCTCCCAAACACACACTTAGACTCCTTAAACTAAGGTTCTGATGTAGCTTCTCTTTGAAATTTCGTGAACAATTTCTTTGTCAATGTTAATTCTTTATTGAGTTTTTTGTTTTGTGCTTAATGCTTTTTATAGTCTAGCCAATCTTAAATATATGATATTATGTTTATGTATGACTTTGGAAAAACTATATGTAAACATGTTCTAAGTCGAACACTGTGATTAATTGAACCTAGAGTTAGAGTTTTACGATTGAGTGGTTATCTTTAATTTCCGCCTCATGTTTTCATGCTTTTTCTTATTGGTTGAAATTAAGAAATTAATTCAGCAAATAAGTTAATAGAGAATTAAGTAACCAAAGGATTGGAATTTAATTATTTTAGAGGAAAATAATCAATTGGGGAGTTAATAATTAATGGATTAAGTAAAGATCTCACTAAGCTAATAGGTTATGTGAAATCAAAACCCTAGCACCCTCTAGTAATTGTTTTTTAAACCCAAATTAATTTTTAGTTGCGTTTCTTTTTTTCTATTGCATCTTAATTTGCATTTATATTGAGTTTATTTGTTATGTAGAGTTCCCTTCAATTGAAGAAGTGAATGCCTACATATATAGTATAGAGGTAACTCCATAAGTACTTAATCAATTCTTGTGAGAATGATACATTCTCACTTCTTTACTAATTGTACTGCTTGGTACATTTGTCAAGGAGATATCAACAATTTGTAAAAAAAAAATTTAAAAATAAAACTAATTATGTAATGATGAATTGTAAAAAAAGTATACAATATAATGTCATGTCATCCTATTTTTTCTTAGTCCTTACACATGAACAAAATTGTTCATTTCAGAAGCTCTATTTTTGTGATTGTTGTTACTCTTGACCTCATGTTAATCGATTAAAATACTTTTAAACAAAATAAAGTGTCAATTTTTTGTGAAGGGTTTGAATAATTTTTGTTGTGAGATTAGTTTGGGGAGTACAAACTATTGGGTTCTCCAGTGCAAAAAGCAAGAAGTTTTTGCGTACTACTCTGCGAACTAAAGAGAGAAGTTGTGTAAGAATTATTCCAAAAATTGAAAGCCTTTATTAAAAATGCGAAAGGTCTTTTTTTTGTTTTTCTCTTTAATATAGAGTTCTTGTTCCTATGAAAATTGTTACCGATCAAAATAAATGACATAATTAGTTGACGTTATGTAGATCTTTTTGAATGGAAATTTATTTATCGATTCTAAATGTTATAATACTTCTTACTATCAAATATGGTTAAAAATATTCATTTTAATACAATTTTATTTGTCGATTATAGATATTATTGTAATACTTTTCATTTTAGTGGCTTACATGACACTTTCATTGAATTTTTAAGTAGTTGACACTATGAAGGACTAACTTGGTAATAATTTCATTTATGAGGGATCATTTTGAGAATAACACATCTATAAAGGGACCAAATTGAAAACACACCCAACTATAAGGCACCCTAATGAGATTTTATTATGTTGACATGACGAAAAATACTAACTGGGCAATCCACATAGCACATCTCAAGTGATACGTCATCTATCACATGAACTCAAACTTATAATTTCAAAAATACCCTCCATTTCTCTTTCTCTCTCTGCCTCTCTGTCTCTCTCTTCTCTCTATTCGTCATTATCCCTTTGCCAAGCTCCCTCTCTCTCTGTTTCTCTTCTGTAATTCTCGCTATTTGTCATTCTCTCTCTTTCGTTCTCATTGCCTCCTCTATATCTTTTCACTACGCATATGTCTGCCCTGTCTCTTTTACGCTTCTTCGCTGCTTTCTCACTTGCTCTCTACCCTGCTTTCTTCTCATTCTCTTGGGTGAGAACTCCTCAATTTTTTTTGGCTAGGAAAACAAGGACCATGGTCCTCTCTCATTGGATCTCAATGCTTCACGCTTTAGACCTTTCTCTCTCTTTGTTTTGAGTCACCATAATAGAGCAAAGTTTCATGCCTCTCTTTCTAGCTAGGAATCACTTTGCTTCTCTTTCTTTTTTGTCAAGTCCACTATCACTCTCTCTGTCGACTCTCTCACTCGTCAAGTCTCTCCATGTCTTCAATCTCTCTTTTCTCTATCAAGGACAAAAGTGTCTCTCTAATCTTTGTGTCTCTATTAGTCCCTGTGAGAGAGCAAAGAGATCGAAGACAGGGAGAGACCTGACGAGGTAGAGAGCAAGTGAAAGAGCAGCAAGGGAGCAAAGCAGAGACAAGGCAGACGTATGCAGAGTGAAAAGATATAGAGAAGGTAGTAAGAACCTGAGAGAGAGAGAGTGACAAATAGCGAGGATGAGAGAAGAGAAACAAAGAGAGAGGGAGCTCGGCAAAGGAAGAATGACAAACAAAGAGAATAGATAGAGAGACGCAGAGAAAGAAATAGATGGTATTTTTGAAATTTTAAGTTTGAATCCACGTGGCAGACGATGTGTCACTTGAGATGTGCCATGTGGACTATTCAATCAGTATTTTCTGTCAGTGGATTTAATGGCAAGAATGAAAAGTGCATATTTAAAAAAAATAAAAAAACATGTAGGATATATTTGATTAAAAAAAATGTTAGAAATATAACCGAAATTTAGTGTAAACGTTATAGATATAAAATGTATTTTGGTCTTTATTATATTATATATTTTTAATATACAAATTAAAAATATTAAAAATATATATTTAATTATTATTGATTCGACCCCAATTCAACTAAGATCAGATCAATGAACTGTAAATTAATAATTTCACCAGTTTAATAGCGATTCAATTTTTATAAAACATTCATAAAAAGTTTAGTGTACATAGACACACACGTTTCTCCAACATTTGCTATTGGAGGAAGTACTTTTGGAGCATCAACTACAGGAAGGCATAGCAAGCGCCAAAAAAATGAAAGGAACTCCCATTAGTGGGCAATTATATATTATGATATGTTGCTTTTGACGTCAATTCCGACAAATTTTGTTTTCTTACTCCCACACTATCGCTGTGTTCATATGCTGTCGGCTTCAAGGTTCATCTCTTTCCATTAATATTCAAACCCTCTTTGCAGAAAAGCATGCGTTGCTTTAGAAAAGACACAGCCTGCAGTAACAACCCTCCAAAAAAATGTAATGAATCACTAACCCCAAAAAATGAAACTGTACATGTTAATTATATTTTAAATAAATTATTGATTTAGTTTCTAATATATTACAGTTATTTTAATTTAGTCTTCAAAAAATTACTTATCTCATTATATTTATTTTAATTTGATATCTGTTTATAAAAATAACTTTTCATAATGAAAAATTTGATATTTCGCGATGGTATGTTTTATGATTTTGCAATAAAAGGACTAAATTTAAACAAATCTAATCTTTTAAAGGCCAAATTAAAATAGGTGTATTTTTATGGGTTAATGGACACATTCAATGGTTGTACTGGTTCTGTTTTTTTTTTTTGGGAAATAGTACCATTTAGATGATGAAAATAAAAATCATTTTAACCTTATGCAAACTAAAAGCTTCCCGTTTAAACTAACGAGTAAATGTTAAATGTCATGTTAATCTTTTTTTTTTCCCATATTCTTTATACATCCGCAAAAATGTATATTTTGGAAGTTATCATCATCATCATCATCATCATCATCATTATTTTCTTGGCCTCCTATTAATTAATAGACTAAAATACTCATGAACAAAACAAAGCGCGTAGCGACATTCTTGTGGAGGACTTTGAATGATTTTCGTTATGAGAATAGCTGAATGATTCAAGGAGAAAGAAAATTTGGGCTGTACAAAATGCATAAAAGGGTATTCTTTGGGTATAATCGTGTGAACTAAAAAAAAAAAGAAATAGTTTGAATTTTTTTCAAAAATAGGGGAAGCTATCGTGTGAACGAGGTTTTTTGAAAGATTTTGTTCCTGGAAAGTTGTTACATATCTAAGGAAACATGATTTTTTCACTTTATATTAAAACCTTTTTTTTTCTAATGGAAGTTTTCTTGGTGTTAATGAATTTTAGATGCTATAATACTTCTGATCACTACCAAATTAATTTTTAAGAAGATCTATTTTTCATCCTTGTCAAGGGGATATTTTAGCCAGTCAATAGGAAATTAAGATTTTAACAGTTATTTCATCTGTGATGGATCATTTCAAAAACAATATACCTATATATGGAGGACTAAATTGGGAAAATTCCATCTCTAAGTGACTGAAATGATAATTTAGTTTATTAGCATAGCATCATCGACACACCACGACACTTCTTTTGAAGTTTTTTTTTTAAAATGATTGTATATAAAGAGATATTTTTCTTTTGTCTAAAGTATATAAAGAGATCAATTTAATAACGGTCATCTAGGAGCAACCATTTTAGGAACAAAAAGATAAAATTAAAAAGATTTCCATCGTATTTCCTCCAACATTTCCGACATATTGGAGGAAGCAGTTTTGGGTAATGAATTATTCCAGGTGGAAGCATAATAAGAGGCAAAAAAGGAAAGGCACTTCCATTAGTATGAGATGTAGCTTTTGGTAATTCCAACAAATTAAATATGCTTTCTTAGTCCCACTCGCTATCACTGTCTTCATGCGCTGTTGTCCTCTTCTGGCTCCATCTCCTTTCCATATTCAAAGTTTCAAACGTGAAAAGCATGCGTTGCTTTAGAAAAAGAGACACAGCCTGCGGTAACAATCCCTTAGAAAAAAAAAAACTGAAATTACACATGCTGCTTTAGGCAGAGATTAGAGATAGTCTCAAATCATATATGAATTTTTTTGTCATTGATTTTGTCTCAAATTAGAAATGAATTTCTCTGTCTAAAATTCTTTAAACATACCTAAAAACTAGTGGATTATTGAACTAGTCAAATTTAGTCACCTAAAAAAATTTTAGTCACATTAAATAATATTAAATTGGAAGATATATCTATTCAATAGCCTTCTCAAGATAAGAATGTCCATTGAAGCACTATATATAAAAAAAGATGGGAGACTCATCTTCTAGTCTGACCGATGTGGAATTTATTAATTTGAAACATAATTTATTCTGTCTCTAATTTGTATCTCAACTATTTTAAATAATTTTTCATCAGATTTCAAATAAATTGAGACGGATTCTCAGGTAACTTAAATCTGTCTAAAAAACACAATATTTAGGGGCGAAAATTGACACGAATAACCCCGTTTCTAGATAAAATTGAAAAAAAAACATGAATAATATATTAGAGGTAAAATAAATTCCATCTCAGATTTTCAACTATCTTCAAACTAGATGTTGATATATAATTTATTTCATCTCTAATTTTGCTCTTTCTTGTAGTGGCATGCACGCACTCACCCAATTGATCTAAGTTAATTAGACTATTTAGTTTAGAAATACAGCTTAGAATCAATAAATCCATCTATAATTTTGCTTTTTCTTGTAGTGGCATGCACACACTCACCCAATTGATATGAGTTAATTAGACTATTTAGTTTAGTAATACAGCTTAGAATCAATAAAATCAGAACTCAATCAATAATTAGTACTCAAAAACAACCCTAATCGATGATAAAATGGATAGAAAAGAAAAAGAACAATCAATCTGCTACTGGAAATGAGTAGCCAGTGGGAGGAGACTAGAGTACAATTCCGATGGGAGATTGATAGGGCCCATTAATTTCTAAGAGATCACCAATACTGAATAATACTGAATATTATTGAAATATGGGAAATCACCTCTATAGCACTCATAACAGTAAAATAACTACACTCTCAGCAGAACAATCTCAGTACAGAATGATAAAGCAAAACGCACCGAAATCACAGGAACATAGCCACAATGCAGTAAAACATAGTAGAACAGTAAGAAGATAGTTGAATGATGATGCTAGACATTTGAAAGGTCCAGCTCTCTCCCAAAAGCCACTCCGATACTTTCTATGCCATTTCCACTCTAAAACCTCATATATATACGCACAGTCCCTAATCATATTCCACTAGCTTCCCCTTTCACTTGTCCATAGCAAGCTGTCATTGATTTGGTTACCCTTCCCTCTCTTTTAATTCCCTTCTTAAGGACCACGGGTCCAACATTATCCCCCTCAATAAGTCGCACCTTGTCCTCAAGGTGGAAATGGGGAAACTGTTTGTCAATGAGGCCATATAGCTCCCAAGTCTCTTCAAAGTCCGATAAGTCCCTTCATTTAGTCAACACCTCCTTAGTACCATTAGTGAGAACCTTTATCTGCTTGACTTCTTCTTCTTCTGTTACCAGCTCCCTTTCCTTAATTACACATGCACAATAGCAACCATAAATAGTATAAAAATTCCAGCAATATTCAGCTGTCACCACCATGGAGTTCAATAACAGCTTAAGCATCTCATGAAGCTTAATTTTCATGGCTGATCCACCATCAATAAGCTTCTGCTCTCAAAATACCTCATATATATTCTTCTTTGCATAAGCTCTTAGTAGAGGTAAGCAGAGAAAATAGTATATTGCTTCCCATAAGCCCTGGATAAGTAGTTTCCCTACCACATTTCCAAAGTCACTGCAAACCAACAAGGATATCCTATTTTGTATCTTCATGTGATAGAAATGTTTCCCAACCCTTATTTGCCTTATAATCAAGATGAACAAGCTCCACCTCTTCAGTCTTCATTTGCTGATGATTATCTTGGATTCCAACTTATTGGGTCCGAGATTCCCTTTGTCAACCCTAGAAGTAACCAAGGGCATGGGAATATCATGTTGAACTTTATAAACACTTGTCCAAGGTGGCGCCATAGAAATTATCCTAGCTAAGATGTCCACCAGTTGTTCAGCTGGGTCAGTTCTATACCTGCCAACTTTTTAGAGTTCATAAAGTCCAGTAACATGTATTACTAGTGTAGGCTATATTTTGAGCCCATCTGCTCTAAACAAGGGACACTAAAAAAACTCCCGAAAACTTTCCAAGTCTCTCTCAACACCAACATTTGTAAAATTAGACATCATGTGAGCAACAACCTTAAAACTAGCATCTTTTGCCCAATAAAAACAATTTGAATCAACAGCTATTGTATGTCCTCTGTGAGTGTCTCGAGCAACATCCTCATAGGTGCTCTATACTCTAATCTCCAATCGTGTACAACCATAGGAAAACATTTGCCATAGTTGAAAACCAAGAAAATAATCAGTTCTCATTTCAATTGTCATGCGAATACACTTTGCAGCACTATGCTTAGAGTAAGCATTGGCTTCTTCATCATTTGCAGAAGTGTGTCCAAAAAAAGCATCTTGCAGATTTCTTATAAAGTAGTCACGATAGTCTTGCCTAAATAACTCGCTTTCTAGTTGGTTCATAAACAGTGTAAGACTGAGTACTGTACTCAGGGTCTGAGTTTGACTCTCTGGGCAATACATGCATGTATTGACAATGGTTGTTATGTGAGGACAACAGCATGACTAGTACATGATTACCTCGACAGATATTCCTTAGGTTGTTCGGATAAGTTTGGCTTGGATTTTAGGTAGCAGTGCCTCTTGCTCCAATTTGAGTAGCGTAGTGATCTTCTCCACTACTTTGGGTGCACGTGAAAATTCATATTTGAGACATGTTACAGATTTGAGTGTCTTCAAGTCGACGTTTTGCCCTCTCTGATAGAGGTCCACCAACAAATTGACGACCTCTGCAATGGCTCAGACTTCCTCTTCTAAAAGCACATAGGCTTTGAAAATGTCCTTGTTCGGGTGGAGGGGCCTTCCGGAGCTCGACTACTACTATAAACACCGTGAGCAATGATGGTGATGTACCGGATCCAGATCCCCTGCTTGGAATATCACCTGCTCAGTTTTTAGCAACGGTTTTTACCGTTGCTAAAAACTTTCAGCAACAGTTTTTTTGTTGCTAAACTGTTGCTAAAAGTTTTTAGCAACGGTAAAAATCGTTGCTAAAAACTGAGCAGGCCTCTGCTTGGATTTTTTCCAAGCAGAGGATCCTGGCGCGTGATGTACCAGCCTCGAAGAGGGGTTCACGCTTTAGTCTTTATGTACTTTTTAAAAAACTTAATTAAATTATGTAATTTAGTAAAATTATCCCATATATTTCATTCATTTCTCTTAAAAAAATATACTAAACAAAATAATATTCATTTTCATTCTATACCAATCAACATTTAGTTCCTTTTTCCCTTTCCCTCTTCTTTTCTATCTCTCTTTTTTTTTCATCAATTTTTTTTTCACCTACCAAACAAGCTCTTAGTGTTTAGGGTGTGAAAAAAAAAATTGAAGTACCATTTTTTATAACTTCAGTATCAGATTTTTTCAATCAAAACACACTAAGTGTCCAATTTTCCAATTAAAGTATAATAAGTGCATATTTTTTTAAAAAATAATAGTATATTTTTTAAAAAACTCATTATTGCATGATTAGTTTTTTAAGAAATTTTCTACATGTATTATATTTTTAGTGGTGAATTGATAGCAAAGACATAAAAAATTACATATAAGTGAGAAAATAATCATTCTTACATTACAAAACAATAATCTAGGTTGATACACAATCTATTGTGAAAAAAATTAAAAAAAATATAGGATTTTGAAATTAGCATATAAATTATGTGTGTGTGTGAGCATGTGTGTGTTCACAAATAAATACAGCAAGAAAAACAAAATATTGATATATTAATTTTACAATCAAAGTATCCTAAAATAATATAACACAAAAATCTCATATCTAAAGAATATAGATATATATAGATATATATAGACATATATTAAATCCTTTTTAAATAAATTAATAAATTCAAAAAATAAAAGTAATTTATTTTTAAATATTTGATTGTTATTTTTAATATTATATGATATGATAAATTTTTTTGTTAATATTGTTTAAGTTTCATGTTTATGAATATTTGATTGTTTAAATATATCCAGTGATTGCATTAAGAATATAAGCAAGGAGTCCCACAACGGTAAAAAGAAGGGAATTGAGGAATGTCGGATAAGGAACCACACAGGAGCGGAGACCAACGTTTAGTCGTATAATTGAGATTGGCGAAACAACAATAGGTTTAATTTAACTTGTCTGTTTCTTTTCAACTTAGTATTAAAATATTGCTTGTAACGACTTTCGCACTTTGAATCTTAAAGTGATCCTATAAATTATTAATTAATTTTACGAAGTAGTAAGTCTTTTAAATGATTATGAAAGTTTAAATTTATTGCTTGGAACAATCATTGTCAGTGAGACAGTGGGTATATAATATGGACGCGAGGAAATTGATAAGGGTGATAAAAGGCTTTGAAAAAGATATAATGCTATGATTCTATAAAAATGTGATGAATACAATTTCGCTGAACGGTTTATTATTGGTTATAACAACTAGATATTTATAAAAGTATTTAATTGGATGATTTAATTGTAATTTACAAGTTAACACACGTTAATTGGCTTTTTAAGTAAGTTTTTTAAAAATAAAAATTATAAATATATTGTGGCCTTTTGGCTATTATAAATATATGTTTTGTCACATTTTTTTAATGATATCTCTTTTGGTACCTTAAAAGAATTTTGTTTGCTTTCAAACCATAGATGAAAAAATCGGATCAGACAGGCCGATAGGACTGATTGGACCGGTGACCGACAGTGAATTTGGTTTGGTTGGACAAAAAAAATTGGTTGCCCATTGGAACCGGCATGGAACCTATTTTGGGAAAACCGGGTGAATTGGGCAGGTCACTAGTTGAACAGGTTCCCTTTTTAAAAAAAAATTGAGATTTTTTATTTTTTATTTTTGTTAATGATTTTAGTTTTGTTAGACCTAGTTTTTGTTTTTTATTGTATGAACTATAAAAATGTGAAAATTTTTTATTTAGACTTAGTTTAAAATTATGAATGTTATAAATTATGATGAATTATCAATTGTGGATTAATTTTTTTTTTTAATTTCCTTTACTTATTGTTATGAATTATCAATTATATTAAATATTTTAATATTTTAAATTTTATGTGTATATATATTTAATATTTTTTAATTACTACCGATTTGACTACAGTTTGAACTCAGTCTAACTATTGAACCGGTTTGATTTTGAAAAACATGTTTCAAACGCATCTTCTAAAATTTTGTACTTGTTTCTTGTAATTAAATTTGAAGTGTACGTTTAAAAGAACTTTCCTATATTGCAGTTAAATTCAAGAAATGCTCTTGTTTTAAATCTATCCTTTACCTATATATGTCTTCTTAAACTATTGTTTTCCTTTGAAAAATACAAGAAACGCACATAACACACTGAAAAATATATAGCGTTTCAATTTAATATACCTTGAAAATTTTTTTATATAATTAAATACTCGATGAGTCCTTCATTTTTATCTCTATATGATTTATTTCAATTTAGAATTACGTTAGTTTATATATTTTAATAATTAATCTATCCATTTCCATTAGCTTATTAGGAGATATTTGACAGAAATAGAGAATAAAAAACAGAGCAAAACAAAAATTCCTTTCAAATGCCGACCACAACACAACCAGCCATGACAGAAATAGAGAATAAAAATAATGCTAAATGGCGATGAACAGAACATAAAAGGATGACATACTAGAGGTGAAGACATTGGGTTGCAGCAAATAGAAGAGACGGTGAAGACGTCAGGTTATAGAGAACAAAAACCTACTAGAGGAGAAGATCAGTTCAAATGGGATAGCAGAAGGAAAAGGAAAAGTAGTAGAGGAAAGAAAAGCATGTTAGGAATAACAACAAAATTGATTTTCTTCATAAGCTAATCTTCTCAAATCTGGATCTGCTGCTTGACAAGTAGCGAAAATTTGCTATTTATCACTTTCAGCAACGGTTTTTACCATTGCTGAATTGTTGCCTTAACTTTTAACAACGATAAAAATCGTTTCAAAAAGTGACAAGCAGCAAATTCTTACTGCTTGCCAAGCAACAATTTCGGAATCAATCTTCTCTCCATTGAAGCATCTCCACTTTTGGTCAGAAAATCAATTCTCCATTTTGCGAAAAAGCCTAACCAAACATTTTTTCATTTTGGTGCAACATGTGTTTAATGGCTTCAACATGCGTTTGATACCTCCTACCGCCTATTCAAACAACCACTTAATAACAGATCTCACAAAAATGGTCATAAACCGATAAAAATTGGTAAGATTAAGCTGATTCAATTGTCCAATGGATTATATATGAATATTTTCTTTTCTTTGTTTGAAATAATATTATTTAAGTGATGAAAATAAAATCATTTTGACCCAATTTTTATTTTTATTTATTCTGCACTGAATATAAATTTTTTAAGAGGTTTGATTTCCCATTTTCATGTTTTATGGATTATAACTTTTATTTTGCGTTCCTTTATTATTATTATTATTATTATTATTATTATTATTATTATTATTCATTAAAAATATTATAATTAATGGTTTAAGTGTAGTTTAACCACGGTCAAATAAATAAATCTTAAACTCATATTTTCACAAGTTCATTGACCAATCTACTTTTAAAAATGATGTTAGAATTGTGAAAAAAAAAGTTCTAAAATATATTTGGCATTATACATATTCAGGATAAGTTTTCAAAATTATTTCTAAACATTACTATTATATTTCTATGTATTAATACCGACTTTTAAATCATTTTTCACCAAACATTATAGATCATATTTAAATTTAGTTTCTTACATTTTATTAATAGCGACTTTTAAATCATTTTTCACCAAACATTATAGATCATATTTAAATTTAGTTTCTTACATTTTATTTTCAAGTTCTCCAAAATGAAAATATAATAGACAAGACTTATATGCAGTTTCATATATTTTTGCTATCTAGTCTTTCAATGAAAATAAGACATGTATAAAAAAATTCTTTAAAAAATAAATCATGCAATGCTGAGTTATAAAAAAAAATATACAATTACTTTCAAAGATCATAAACTCATTCGTGTTTTGATTGAAAAATTATATGCTTATCATATTTTGATTGGAACATTTAAGTTTTTCTTTTCCTAATATAATATGAGTAAAAAAATTTAAAAGAGCTAATTATGTGCTGATGAATTGTAAAAGCAATGTACTTGCCATACACATGATAAAGAATCTAATCACAAAAATATTAAAATATGCCGATTTTTCATCCCAAAATTATGTATACTTTTTTTTTTAAAAAAAAAAGGTAACTTGTTGGCAAACACAACAATCTTCATTACGTCACAATATTCCAAGCAATTCCTGAAAGTGGTGGGACCCACAAGAAGAAAATTTGCAATGTGAAGAAGGTTTGATTGAAGTCCCACATCGCCCAAGATACCAAATGAGAAGAGGAATGAAGGTTATATATAGAAGCCTTGCCTCTTTGTAATATTTGTACCAATACAAGACACATTAACTTGTATTTAATTCTTTCTTTCTTTATACTCTTGTTTTAGAGTGATGAGAGATGTAAGTTAAATACATGCTTGAGAGTGTGTGGGTGTATTTGGGTATCAGTTGGTATCTAGTATTGGGTACCGGGTATTTAAGAGAAGTTTCTGTATGTTGTAAAAATTTACACATAGTGTTTTCTCTGGTTATCTTTGACAACGGTCGTAGTTTTTTTTTTTTTCCAATTTTGGAGTTTCCACGTTATTTTCTTGTATTGTGATTGTCAGTATCGTTTCCTGTTATTTCTCTGTTTTATTTATGTCAAGGTATTTTTCAAGGGGGAAAGGTGTTTTTTTCCCAACAAGTGGTATCAAAGCCTATGGTTTGGTGGGATGTTAAATTCTTAGTATGCTCTTGTGGTTGCAGCTTTGTCTGATCTTCCACAATCAAAAAAGAATTATTCCCGGTTGCTTGAAGATTGTTCTTGGTTGCTGGGTTACTGGAACGAAGTGTGGTATAGTGAAAGTGCATGTCTAGGAAAGTTCTGGCTAAGGAAAGACTAGGTACTTAAGGGTGTCCATTGTGACCAACCTCTCTTTCCTGGGAACTTACCTGATGTACTATTTACAGTTGTGTTCACTATTCCAGTATACAGTTGCAATGTCAAATTTTTCCAGCGCGATGAGATTTGACATAGAGAAATTTGATGGGAGGATCAATTTTGGCTTGTGGCAAGTACAAGTCAAGGACGTGCTGATACAATCTGGGTTATACAAGGCGTTGAAGGAGAAGGTTTCCAGTAAGGATTCTGAAAAGAGCGGATCTAGTATGAGCGATGAAGATTGGGAGGAACTAGATTTGAGAGCGGAAGTGCAATTCGTCTGTGCCTGGCCAAGAATGTTCTTGCAAATGTGCAAGGAATATCAACAGCCAAAGAACTCTGGGAGAAGCTCGAAGGGTTGTATCAGGCGAAGGGTATCTCAAATCGATTGTTACTGAAGGAGCAATTTCATACACTTCGTATGGAAGAAGGTACAAAAATATCAGATCATCTCAGTGCTCTCAATGGTATCGTATCTGAACTAGAGGCTGTCGGAGTCAAAGTTGATGATGAAGATAAAGAGTTAAGGCTCATATGGTCTCTTCCGTCTTCCTACGAGAACATGAAACACATTTTGATGTATGGGAAGGAGACTCTAAACTTCGAACAAGTTGCCAGTAAAATTATTTCTGAGGAAAGAAGGTTAAAATGTAAGGGTCGCTCTATACCTTCGTCAGACTCAATGGCCGTAGCTAGAAGTGGGAGTAAAGGGAAGAAGAATATGGGTAAGAACGTGACTTGCTGGAAATGTGGACAGTATGGGCATGTAAAGAGAAATTGTCCAGGTGGAGCAGGTTCGGCAAAAGACTCCAAGGAAGATGCAAACTCTATCTCTCTCATTGCGGGGGAGGAATTTCTCTGAAAAGTGAGAAGTTTGTATCCTCATGGCATGTCCGCGTTGCCATGGAAGAGGATGAGTTGCTACTAGCGGGTCCACAATTGCACATGGGCATTGGTTGGCATTGATGCAAGATGTGTAGTGGGATGATGTCGATGGCTGAATAACTTCCAAGGAAAGCCAACATTGGAAGTTGCACCATAAATTTTTTCAGCAGGAATTTTTCGACATGTGCCGAGGTGAAATTCCTAAAATTGATTAATTCTAGGTGGATATTGTTGACCCTAAGGCTATATGTCATAAGTTTTGATGATGACAAATGTATTTGAATTGTAGCATTGATATATATAAAGGTTAATTATCATATACATGCTATAAGTATTTAAGCATGACTATGTTATTTAATGTGTAATGTCTTATACATTAATCATGCTATTTATCATGAATTGAACTAACCATTTGGTTTGTAAGTAAGATATATTTTATAGGTTGGTTCAAAACAAGAAGAGTGAGCATCGGATTGAATAACAAGGAAAAGTAACATCATGCCTCACTCAAGGAAAGCAACATACAAGGATAAAGCTCCAAGAAATGAAGAATTCGAAGATTTGAAGTCTTGGAAGCTTGGATGCATCAAGATAGCCTATGTGTTTAAATTAGGTATATTTTATATAGGCTAGTATATTTGTGCAACTCAATGATCTAGATTTGCATACATTGGCTCAAGCATTTTTGAACAAAAAGATAGTGAGATATGAAGTTTTACAAAAGTTATTTTTTGACCTTTGGTCACTCCTTATATCATATCTCATAAATGAAAAATCGGTTTTTCAAGTATCTTAATCTCATTTTATAGTAGACTCAAAGAACTTTTCAACGGTATATTATTTATTCAAAACGGAGTCCAAATGAGAAATATATGACTATTCAAAATATAGTTTGAAAAACTGAAAGTTGATTTTACTGTAATAAAAAATTATTCTGTTCTAACCTATAGTCAGTGTTTTGATTATATCTTTTAAAAGAAAAATAATTTTTGAGTAAAACTTGGCTCATTTGAAACTAGACTCCAAGAGCTTTCCAACGGTATATTATTTGTTTAAAACGGAGTTCAAATGAGGGAGTTATGAATTTTTAAATAAAGCTCAAAATCTTGACTGCACTATAACGGCTATATAACGGCTATATAACGGCTAGTTTTGTAAAATCTTATATATATGACCTTAGATACACGATTTTGAGCAAGAACAAAGTCCTACAATGTGATATTAACATCTTCTATCATCTTTGAGAGAAAGAAAAGCATTCTTGAGCCAAATCTTGCATATTCTCTATCATTATAGTTATTAGAGCTTCATTTGTATTCATCTACTCTTTAAAGAAAGTTTCTTTGTATTGTTGATTTTGATAAACACCAATATTATTCTGAGTTGAGGTTCACAAGTACCGGTGTTGGAAGAACTTGCTTTGGGTTGAGGAGGAGCCCGGATTCATAAATTCTCTATTATGGTTTCGCAAATAGCCGGATCGAATTTGCGTGGTTGTAGTGGTTTGCAAGTACCCGGATTAAACTTGCAATTATAGTGGAAATACTCAAGTGGTCTCTTGAGAACTGGATGTAGGCTTGGATTAGCCGAACCAGTATAAATCTCCGAGTTTGCTTTCTCTATCCCTTACTCTTTAATTTGTGCATATTGATATCTATTCTTTAATTGCTTGATCTTTATAATTATTTATCTTGACAGCACATTGATTTTCTGTATTTTATTTATTATCCTAAGCATTGTACTTTTACAGAAAATCATTTTAACTTCCAATTAATTCTTGTGAAAAATTTATAAAACCCAATTCACCCCCTCTCTTGGGTTCCAACCATTACTTTCAGATATACTCTTTTATGGTGGAGTATGGTAGTTCTTGAAACTATGATTGTCGGTATAGACAATGAATCAGTAGATGTGGTTACTTTCAATCAAGGTGGAGATTTGTTGAAAGTGGTGGGACCCACAAGAAGAAAATTTGCAATGTGAAGAAGGTTTGATTGAAGTCCCACATCGCCCAAGACACCAAATGAGAAGAGGAATGAAGGTTATATATAGAAGCCTTGCCTTTTTGTAATATTTGTACCAATACAAGATACATTAACTTGTATTTAATTCTTTCTTTCTTTATATTCTTGTTCTAGAGTGATGAGAGATGTAAGTTAAATACATGCTTGAGAGTGTGTGGGTGTATTTGGGTATCAGTTGGTATCTAGTATTGGGTACCGGGTATTTAAGAGAAGTTTCTGTGTGTTGTAAAAATTTATACATAGTATTTTCTCTGGTTATCTTTGACAACGGTCGTGGTTTTTTCTCTGATTTTGGAGTTTCCACGTTATTTTCTTGTGTTGTGATTGTCAGTATTGTTTCTTGTTATTTCTCTGTTTTATTTGTACCAAGGTATTTTTCAAGGGGGAAAGGTGTTTTTTCCCAACAATTCCAAGCAAATTCTTAGTTATATAATTATTTTGGTTACAGTACGTACATATTTGATTTAGGCTGTAACGAGAATTAAATATATATAAATATATATATGTGTGTGTGTGTGTGTGTGTGTGTGTGTGATTTTTTTTTATCTTTCTACTATCCAATTTTTCATTAAAAATAGAAGATATGTGATAATCCTCTTGAATTATCATTTTTCCACGGGCAAGTGATGAAAATTTTTGTTTTCTAAAAATTTAGCTCTCTTAGTGTAGTTTCTCCAGGCAATTTTGCTTATTTTGTATCTTTTTTAATCTTGTTCTTACCTAATTTTGATATGCTTATTTGTAGGATTAATGCCCGGCGTCCAAGCCTAATACTGTGCACATGACAGAGGATATTTAAAGGAAAAAAAAAAGAGTAACGAAAGTTAAGGATCGTTTGGAAAAGAAAGAAGCTTGACGGAGGCTAGAGCTCCAATGGAAGTTGGGAGGCTCTTCCACATTGAGTTTGAATTTTTTCTACTTGTTTTTGTTTCATTTGTATCATGGAACTCAAGATCTGGATTTTTTGGTATATTTCCTATCATGAGAAATCATGCGAGAGTAAAGGAATTATAACCACAGACCCCTAAAACTACTTAACTTTAGTCAAATTTGAAAAATTCACACAGATAAGGTTCTTCACAAAAACTCAATTGTGAACCCAAATTCAAATTTGTAAACATAAAAGGTTCTTGTTGTTTATCACAACCCGACTCTGATACTAATTAAAAGAATATTATGTTTAATCTCAAACCAAACAAGCAAGAATTGTAGAAACTCAAATGTGGAAAACTAAAACTACATTCCTTCTATTTAATTTGTCAGTCTTTGATAAACAACAAGAACCCAATAAAGATATCGAATTAAAGAGCGTACCTTGATCTATAGTAACCCGAAGATCAATTGTGGGTTGGTTCTTCTGGACTCTCACTTATTTTAGTATGATGGAAAGCACAAATGACTCACATACTAATGTCACAAAAACAAGCCTCTTATATAACACAGGGAACCACTATCCAAACTATCATGCCCATGGGTTGACCCATTTATAATAACACCTCATCACTGTTATTATTTAGAGTCGGGTATCTACACCCAAAATATTTACACTGATACCGCAGACCAACTTATGGAATATAATAGGTCACTTAACACAAAATACAAGCAGATCTTGGCTCTGTTCGGCAAAATTAGCTTATAAGCTAGCTGATAACTTATAAGCTAATTTTTAGCTTATATCTTATAAACTAATTTATTAAATTAGAAGTGTTTGGTAAAAGTAATTATTGAAGTAGCTAAAAAGTATAAACTGACATAAAATGGGTATATATTATTTAATTTTAAAATAATATAAATAAATAAATCATTTTTTAAATTAAATTAATTAAATTATTATATATTATATATTTTATTATATTTTATATATGAATAATATATTTATATATATATATAATATTATATATGTATAATATATCATATATAAGTATAAATATAATAAAAGATGAGTAAATAGGATATAATAAAGTAAGAGGCATAATTGGTATTTTGAAAAAATAATAAGGGCAAAATAGGAAAAAAAATATAAGCTATAAGCTATTCAAAATAGCTTATCAGAATAAGTTATAAACTATTAAAATAAGTTCATTTTCCGAACACTTTTAACAAGCTTATAAGCTAGTTAAATAAGTTATAAGCTAGCTTATAAGATATAAACTGCTTTGTCGAACATAGTCCTTATCATGGACCTAATTAAAGATAACACTTAATATATGTGTCCAAAAAATGTGCATAAATATACAACATTAGTATGTCATGCATTGAAATAAATAATATATATACATATATATAATAATAATAATATAATATAATATATATATATATATAATAAATAATGCTAATAGTAGCTTTCTCATTTTACCTCTCGGTATGTTCTTTCGTGTGTCTTCTATGTGTGTGCGTCGTCTCCCTTGTTTATGAACCAAAAAATAGAGCAAAGAAAAATTGCTCTCCCTCTACTTTTGATTCATGTCTTTTAAACCAAAATGATTTTGAAGGTTAATGTTAGAGGGGGAAGAGAAGAGGCTCAGCCATGTCAGAAAAGGAAAAAAAAAATGGCTTCTTTTGTTTTGGCAAAAATTGCACTTTGACATATATTAGAAGATTTCTATTCATTTTAATCCTTTTTTCTGTTCATTTTAGTCCTTGTTGTGTTATCTCCATCACCTTTCCTGTGGGAAAAAATGGCTTTTCTTTGCTATTACTGTTGTGTTATCTCCATCACCGCCAACAGGAAGGACACGTGCGCGGATCTCGGAAGCTGAGAGAGGACTGTTGAAGATGGAAACCTGAAATATAAGCTCTTTCTTTCTTTGATAATTTGATTACAGTGAAGCTCACGAAAATGGCTTTCAGAAAGGTAAATCAATGGTCGCTTTTTTCTTTTATTTTTTGTCTTTTTTATTTTCATTCATTTTTTTTACTGTATTTGAGTAAATTAGTCTCAATTGTTCAGCTCTTCTACCTATTATTAAATAATATAAGGATGTTAGAAAAGTTAAGATGCAATGAATTTATTATATTTAGATATAAATTTCGAGAAATTACATCCTTCAAAGATTATAATTGTTTTAATTTAGTCTCTAAAAATTAAGTATTTTAATTTGTTCCTCTAAAAATTGCATTTGTCTTCATTTTATCCTTTTATTTGTTAAAATGACTTTTACTAAAGAAAAATTTGAGAATTGACAACAGTAAATTTTAAAATTTTACAATAAAAATGACCAACTTAGGACGAATTTAATTTTCAAAGGCAATTTAAAACATTTCAACTTTCAAAGGCCAAATTAATACACTTTATTAAAACATAGATATAATTCATTAAATTAGTTTTAAATAAATGACGATAAATAATAATGATACATTAAAAAATAAAATATAAAATTTATATTCTTTTTTATAATTACACATCTCAAACTATGTTTGCACACTTATATTCAAACACCATGTTTTACATCAAATTATATTTGTCCAAATGCCTCCCACACATTCATCCAAACTTTGATTTACCTTACCTATGTTCAATTAAATCTAAATTTGTTCCACCCACACGCATTTGCTCCCAAACACACACTTAGACTCCTTAAACTAGGGTTCTGATGTAGCTTCTCTTTGAAATTTCGTGAACAATTTCTTTGTCAATGTTAATTCTTTATTGAGTTTTTTGTTTTGTGCTTAATGCTTTTTATAGTCTAGCCAATCTTAAATATATGATATTATGTTTATGTATGACTTTGGAAAAACTATATGTAAACATGTTCTAAGTCGAACACTGTGATTAATTGAACCTAGAGATAGAGTTTTACGATTGAGTGGTTATCTTTAATTTCCGCCTCATGTTTTCATGCTTTTTCTTATTGGTTGAAATTAAGAAATTAATTCAGCAAATAAGTTAATAGAGAATTAAGTAACCAAAGGATTGGAATTTAATTATTTTAGAGGAAAATAATCAATTGGGGAGTTAATAATTAATGGATTAAGTAAAGATCTCACTAAGCTAATAGGTTATGTGAAATCAAAACCCTAGCACCCTTTAGTAATTGTTTTTTAAACCCAAATTAATTTTTAGTTGCGTTTCTTTTTTTCTGTTGCATCTTAATTTGCAATTATATTGAGTTTATTTGTTATGTAGAGTTCCCTTCAATTGAAGAAGTGAATGCCTACATATATAGTATAGAGGTAACTCCATAAGTACTTAATCAATTCTTGTGAGAATGATACATTCTCACTTCTTTACTAATTGTACTGCTTGGTACAGTTGTCAAGGAGATATCAACAATTTGTTAAAAAAAAATTTAAAAACAAAACTAATTATGTAATGGTGAATTGTAAAAAAAATATACAATATAATGTCATGTCAACCTATTTTTTCTTAGTCCTTACACATGAACAAAATTGTTCATTTCAGAAGCTCTATTTTTGTGATTGTTGTTGTTACTCTTGACCTCATGTTAATCGATTAAAATACTTTTAAACAAAATAAAGTGTCAATTTTTTGTGAAGGGTTTGAATAATTTTTGTTGTGAGATTAGTTTGGGGAGTACAAACTATTGGGTTCTCCAGTGCAAAAAGCAAGAAGTTTTTGCGTACTACTCTGCGAACTAAAGAGAGAAGTTGTGTAAGAATTATTCCAAAAATTGAAAGCCTTTATTAAAAATGCGAAAGGTCTTTTTTTTGTTTTTCTCTTTAATATAGAGTTCTTGTTCCTATGAAAATTGTTACCGATCAAAATAAATGACATAATTAGTTGACGTTATGTAGATCTTTTTTAATGGAAATTGATTTATCGATTCTAAATGTTGTAATACTTCTTACTATCAAATATGGTTACAAATATTCATTTTTAATACAATTTTATTTGTCGATTATAGATATTATTGTAATACTTTTCATTTTAGTGGCTTACATGACACTTTCATTGAATTTTTAAATAGTTGACACTACGAAGGACTAACTTGGTAATAATTTCATTTATGAGGGATCATTTTGAGAATAACACATCTAAAAAGGGACCAAATTGAAAACACACCCAACTATGAGGCACCCAAATGAGATTTTATTATGTTGACATGACGAAAAATACTAACTGGGCAGTCCAAATAGCACATCTCAAGTGATATGTCATCTGTCACATGAACTCAAACTTATAATTTCAAAAATACCCTCCATTTCTTTTTCACTCTCTGCCTCTCTGTCTCTCTTTTCTCTCTATTCGTCGTTATCCCTTTGCCAAGCTCCTTCTCTCTTTGTTTCTCTTCTGTAATTCTCGCTATTTGTCATTCTCTCTCTTTTGTTCTCATTGCCTCCTCTATATCTTTTCACTACGCATATGTCTGCCTGTCTCTTCTTCGCTTCCTCGCTGCTCTCTCACTTGCTCTCTACCCTGCTTTCTTCTCATTCTCTTGGGTGCGAACTCCTCTATTTTTTTGGCTAGGAAAACAAGGACCATGGTCCTCTCTTGTTGGATCTCAATGCTTCATGCTTTAGACCTTTCTCTCTCTTTGTTTTGAGTCACCATAATAGAGCAAAGTTTCATGCTTCTCTTTCTAGCTAGGAATCACTTTGCTTCTCTTTCTTTTTTGTCAAGTCCACTATCACTCTCTCTGTCGACTCTCTCACTCGTCAAGTCTCTCCATGTCTTCAATCTCTCTTTTCTCTATCAAGGACAAAAGTGTCTCTCTAATCTTTGTGTCTCTGTTAGTCCTTGTGAGAGAGCAAAGAGATCGAAGACAGGGAGAGACCTGACGAGGTAGAGAGCAAGTGAGAGAGCAGCAAGGGAGCAAAGCAGAGACAAGGCAGACGTATGCAGAGTGAAAGGATACAGAGAAGGTAGTAAGAACCCAAGAGAGAGAGTGTGTGTCACGACCAGTTTTCTGGGCACATGACCGGCACAATGATGAATCTCTCATTACTGTAAGCCTTCCGATAAATATATCAAATTTTCTTATCTGAAAATCATAGAGATGATTTGCACATAATAATAGATTCTCAATATAAAATACATTATTATGCTGACATACAAACCAAATGCCAAATCCCTGACCTAGATGTCCTATACGATTACAGAGCAACATAATCTACAACAATAGAGGGGCCTACCCGATAGCGGGAGGGTCCAAAGTGATCTACTCCTCTAGTAGATATTCTTCGCTGGCAACCTGATCTGAACAAAAAGGTTGTACAAACAGTGTGAGCTTTTAAACTCAATGAGCGAATCGGCCTCGCGTTAATAAAATTCAAATACATTATCAGTCATGCAAGCATATCCGAAGGCTCATACTCAACCAATAGACAGAAGATAAAAATTCATCCAATTCAACAAATGTTACTAGTACTCGTCAATGGCAATATATCACAGAGAGCGCACACAGGCCGGCTCACCAATTATGTATATTTCTGCCATGACGCACAACATCATCCTTTTACATACAAGAAGATAAAAGTTCATCTAATTCAACAAATGTTACTAGTACTCGTCAATGGCAATATATCCCGGAGAGCGCACACAGGCCGGCTCACCAATTATGTATATTTTTGCCATGACGCACAACCTCATCCTCTTAGCTAGGGCGCCTCACGGATTTATCACCAATCCGGGCTATATCCCTACTGAGGGAATCGTTGTCTGCACACTCATTGGTCAAGACACCCTGTCAACCGGGTTTTCCGCCTTGCCGTGAGAGGGGGTACTGTCCCACTCAATCACAATCAATAGCATTTCATATCATAATCAGAAGCTCAATATAATATTCATCCATATAACAGGTATAGTATATAACTATATTATAGATTTATAAACCACATATCAAGATAACAATTAATCCGTTTTTAAAAACATTCAAACTTCACATCATCATGAGATACTTGCTTTTTCTTATCCATACTTCTGGATTAATTATCTCATTATATTCGCCATTCTGAATCCAATTTCCCCCTATGAATCTTGGGAGTGTCCTACGACATACTTTTTATCACCAGTAATGCTAAAACTCTATTAAAACGGGGTCGTTTCACTCACCTAGATTCCGTACGAGCATCGCTTCTCTAAGTCATTACAGACAAGAGTGCTCAGGTGAATTTCGGTGTTCTGCTACGGAGATTTTCATGAAAGATTAGAGAAAATACGTTATGATTGTTTTCGTACAGACACTGTTCATACGTACGGTTACTGTTCATACGTAAATAACATAAATCTCTAGGAAGAACAATCCTAGAAAATATGATAAGTAAATAACATACTCCTTACGCATAATTATATATATGAAAATTCCTCTCACCTCAATGACTCATATAGAGTCGCATCCCTTCAATGATTGAGGCAAACCCATAGTTCTATAGGTTCATAAAATACTTATTTAGCATTCCTCCATATTTCAGAAGTGTAATGAAATATCATTTTAGTAACTCTTCTCAGTCAAAAGGATATTACCATACTCTGCTTTAGAATTTTCATAATCAAGTACGAAATATAAGTCCAACATCTTCTCATTCCTCTAAGTTCTTTCAGTAAAAGTAATCATTTCAACAAAGAAGATCTAAATACTAACTTAAATTTTATTTCTAGTACATAGATAATTTTAATACATGAAGCTTAGACCAAATATAGCTTTAGGTACAAACAAAAGAAAGAATAAATTAAGGACGAGGAGGCTTTTGAAATGTAAAAGGTGCTCCAGGTCTAGAAGAGGAAGGTGCTTCAGACCTTAAAGAGGAAGCTAGTCGTTGCAGCCTAGAAAGAGTTTCTGGAGGAAGTGCCTGAGAAATTTGGTGAAGAGCAGAAGTTACTCCGTTCATACAGTCAATACACCTTGCTTGTTGGTCACGAAAATTTTGAGTTGCAAACATTGAATGTCTATCAACTCGATTAGCTAGTTCCCCGAAACGACAGTTTATCAGTTTCTCTTGGTTTTCAAAGAGACGATTTATTAGTCGCTTCTGGTCCTCTGTCTTGTATTCCAGGCTCTCTATCTTACGTTCCAGGTTTTCGATCTTACGCTCCAGGAACGCAAGCTTATTTTCTGAGGATGTTGCAGTACTGTCCTCCTCCAACTCTATCACATCCCTCTTTCTTTTCTTAATTTCTGGTGGCATGTCTACAGGTCTCTTCCCTTTGTTGTCTCCGAGACTTAGATTTAAATCAAGCTCTACATTGCCAGTCTCAAAATTCAAGTTGAAAGACTTATTATCGGTCATTGCTCTAGGGATCTCAGAAATAACTTCGAATGAGAAAGGAATGGAGATTGAGAAATAGGTATGTAATGAAAGAAGTAGGTTTGCTTGGTGCGATGAGTAGGGTAACGGGCATACAAGATTTATAGACAACCCGAAGCCCCTGGACTAAAGCCACCACAACCTATACGCCGCTCGCTAGGAGGTTTACAGATCACATACGTCGCAATGCCAGCAATTAATGTCGGACATGCAAGTAAATAGTAAATATAATTTAATGCAATTAACATAAGTCAAAGATTTCCTCAAAAAAATTTTCGGCTAATCTTGACCTTTCTCAAAATTTTCGACTAATCGCCGTTTCAATCTATAATTTCCTCACTCTATACTTGTCTTATAGTGTAATCTCAGATCACGATATCACTCTATGATCGGGTAGTCTCATATTAGCGTTATCTTATATTCTAATCGGTGTCTTTACTCTAGACTTACACATAATATATATGTAAATATATATATTTTAAAACAAAGTTAACTGCTTACGGTCGCATGCCTTAAGCATTATCATGATGTAAGGAAATCACTGCCTTTCATTTGCCCATGAGAGCATTATATGTAAGTATGTGTAACCATGAAGATATATCATCATCTACACATTTCATTCTATCCAAGTCATTTTGATTTCACATCTCTATGAGTATATGTAGGATCATCACATATTCTCCTTGGTCGTAGCCTTCACTCATTATGCATGAATAACATACATACATGTAATTACAACATGATTCAATCAATTATGTATATTATACTCAGCTGAAGGCTCTTAAGAACAACACAATAAAACAGAGAAATGCATTTCAGTTCATCATAAAAGCATCCAAGGCATTCTTTAATGGCTATATTATTAACTTCTTTGAATTTCGGAAAACGCCAACGAGAGAAATGGGAAAACCAAGTAAAAGCGGCCGCAAATCCACCGAATACTGACTTTCGTGGTTTTAGCATTAATGCAAAGCTCTATCGGTGTGCACTCCTACCCTAGACTTCTGGCTTCCAGCTTGCAGAAATCCATAGGTTGATCGTGTAGGGGTGCGGTGAAGAGATATCTTCTTTGTCTCTTAGTCCAAATTTTTCTCTATAAAAACCATCCCAGCGTTCTCAGTTATCACACCACAAAGAGTAATAATCTCTGAGCCTACAATCTCCTAGTATTCCTCTCGCCTCATACTCTTTCAAAAATTTCTAAATTTTTCCAAATCATGGCCTCAAGGAAGTACATTGATCTCACAGTAGAAGCTAAGGAAGAAGAACTTGACTTAAACTTAAGTTTATGCAGGGACAAGGGCAAAAGACCTCTCGAGGGATCTCAAGAAATTCAAAAGGAGAAGAAGATGAAGAAGATTGAGGAAGCCGAGGAGATTAACACAGGCCATAGCTCAGATGACAAAATCGCCTGTTTAGAGCATAAGGTGAAGAATCTCAAGAAGATTATAGAGGACCTGGAGAAGTTAACCAAACGCAATAACGCGGCAATGACTTCGAGAATAGATAGGTTCTTCTATTGGTCCACCCAGTGCTTCTGCAATCAACAGCAAAGAAGTGTTGATTGTATGAATGGAATTTACACTACCCTCCGTGACATTGCTATGTCTCTTGCTCCAAGGAATGGTCGAGGGGTGATGATACAATACAACCCTCCTAATCCAAGACCACCTCGCTTTTAGATTACTCATACATGAGTAAACTTCTTCTTTTTTTGCAATGTAATCCTTCAATTTTTTTTAATGCAAGTGGTTTCTTTTATTGGCTGGTACCCTAAAATAATATAGCTACACAAAATCAATCATGAATTCAGCTTATAAAATCCACCATATAAAATTTTGATCCGACAGCAACGGAATCAAAACAAGTAATAACCTTTCCTTTACTAAGTTCAAAAGTGTAGCCACATCTATCTAAAACTAAAACTGAGAACATCATTCCTAAGAAGAGATAAGTCTCGGAGGGAAAGGAAATAGAAACATCCTACATGACCTTCAGTAGAGCCGTCTCTCTATAGTTGTGCCCGGGTTCACAACGATAGAGGAGGTTCCACTAAGGTTACCTTGCTCTGTAATCACTAGGAGACCTAACAACCATTGCTCTGATACCAACTTTGTCACGACCCGTTTTCTGGGCACATGACCGGCACAATGATGAATCTCTCATCACTGTAAGCCTTCCGATAAATATATCAAATTTTCTTATCTGAAAATCATAGAGATGATTTGCACATAATAATAGATTCTCAATATAAAATACATTATTATGCTGACATACAAACCAAATGCCAAACCCCTGACCTAGATGTCCTATACGATTACAGAGCAACATAATCTACAACAATAGAGGGGCCTACCCGATAGCGGGAGGGTCCAAAGTGATCTACTCCTCTAGTAGATATTCTTCGCTGGCAACCTGATCTGAACAAAAAGGTTGTACAAAGAGTGTGAGCTTTTAAACTCAATGAGCGAATCGGCCTCGCGTTAATAAAATTCAAATACATTATCAGTCATGCAAGCATATTCGAAGGCTCATACTCAACCAATAGACAGAAGATAAAAATTCATCCAATTCAACAAATGTTACTAGTACTCGTCAATGGCAATATATCACAGAGAGCGCACACAGGCCGGCTCACCAATTATGTATATTTCCGCCATGACGCACAACATCATCCTTTTACATACAAGAAGATAAAAATTCATCCAATTCAACAAACGTTACTAGTACTCGTCAATGGCAATATATCCCGGAGAGCGCACACAGGCCGGCTCACCAATTATGTATATTTCCGCCATGACGCACAACCTCATCCTCTTAGCTAGGGCGCCTCACGGATTTATCACCAATCCGGGCTATATCCCTACTGAGGGAATCGTTGTCTCCACACTTATTGGTCAAGACACCCTGTCAACCGGGTTTTTCGCCTTGCCGTGAGAGGGGGTACTGTCCCGCTCAATCACAATCAATAGCATTTCATATCATAATCAGAAGCTCAATATAATATTCATCCATATAACAGGTATAATATATAACTATATTATAGATTTATAAACCACATATCAAGATAACAATTAATCTGTTTTTGAAAACATTCAAACTTCACATCATCATGAGATACTTGCTTTTTCTTATCCATACTTCTAGATTAATTATCTCATTATATTCGCCATTCTGAATCCAATTTCCCCCTATGAATCTTGGGAGTGTCGTACGACATACTTTTTATCACCAGTAATGCTAAAACTCTATTAAAACGGGGTCGTTTCACTCACCTAGATTCCGTACGAGCATCGCTTCTCTAAGTCATTACAGACAAGAGTGCTCAGGTGAATTTCGGTGTTCTGCTACGGAGATTTTCATGAAAGATTAGAGAAAATACGTTATGATTGTTTTCGTATAGACATTGTTCATACGTACGGTTACTGTTCATATATACGGTTACTATTCATATGGTTACTATTTATATGTATGGTCACTATTTATATATACGGCTACTATTTATATGTACGGTCACTATTCATACGTACGGTCACTATTCATACCAGAAATAGAGAATACAATCTGTAAAAGAGTACACTAGGTAAGTTCCCAGGAAAGAGTGGAGGGTCACACTGGACACACTTAAAAATCAGGTCTTTCCTTAGCCAGAACTTTCCTAGACATGTATTTTTCACAGTTTACATTCTATTTCGGTAATCAGATAATCAAAATAACATATAAACAGCTAAGGACAATTTTTCTGATGTGGAAGATCAGCCAAGGCCGCAACCACAGAGCATACTTAAGAAAATAACTTCTAAAATTTGAAAGACATAGAAAGGGCATATTATCCTTACCTAAGCTGAAAAGGAAAGGCCCAAAATCTCAGAAGCCTAGCATTGAAGTAAGAGAATCTTAAGGAGAGAAGAAGAGAAGTTGAAGGTGTGAGTTTAGAAGTGAAATGGAAGTGACTATTTATAAGAAAAGTCAAGGGTACTATTTGATACTATGCACTAATAAAATATTTAATTTACTATTTATGAAAATGACATTTTCAGTTACTGTGCAAATAGCGGCAACCGCTGAAATTTTTTCTGTTATTACTATTGAAAACTTAAAGGGAAAACTATCTTTTCACCTTAAACCTTTAAGTTTCTTTTCAAATCAGTCATTTCAATTTAGTCCCTGAGGGTATTTTTACACATAAAACGTCATTTTCTCCTACAAACTTCTTTCTAGTTTTCTCTTATGACCAAACCACATCTAGTACTTGACATTTCGATTGCATAAATGAACAGTATCATATACGTAAATAGTATTATACGGGTGAATAGTACCATATACTAAAATAGTAACAGTAGTTTGTAAACAAATATTTATATTTTATTTTTCATGGGTATTACACAGAGAGTGACAAATAGCGAGGATGAGAGAAGAGAAACAAAGAGAGAGGGAGCTGGGCAAAGGAAGAATGACAAACAAAGAGAATAGATAGAGAGACGCAGAGAAAGAAATATATGGTATTTTTAGAATTTTAAGTTTGGATCCACGTGGCAGACGATGTGTCACTTGAGATGTGTCATGTGGACTATCCAATCAGTATTTTCTGTTAATGGATTTAATGGCAATAATGAAAAGTGCATATTTAAAAAAAATAAAAAACATGTAGGACATATTTGATTCAAAAAAAATGTTAGGAATATAACCGAAATTTAGTGTAAACGTTATAAATATGAAATGTACTTTGGCATTTATTATATTATATATTTTTAATATACAAATTAAAAATATTAAAAATATATATTTAATTATTATTGATTCGATCCCAATTTAACTAGGATTAGATCAATAAACTATAAATTAATAATTTTACCAGTTCATAGTTCAATTTTTATAAAACATTCATAAAAAGTTTAGTGTACATATATAGACACACACGTTTCTCCAACATTTCCTATTGGAGGAAGTACTTTTGGAGCATCGACTACAGGAAGGCATAGCAAGCGCCAAAATATGAAAGGAACTCCCATTAGTGGACAATTATATGTTATGGTATGTTGCTGTTGACGTCAATTCCAACAAATTTTGCTTTCTTACTCCCACACTGTCGCTGTGTTCATATGCTGTCGGCTTCAAGGTTCATCTCCTTCCATTAATATTCAAACCCTCTTTGCTGAAAAGCATGCGTTGCTTTAGAAAAGACACACACCCTGCAGTAACAACCCTCCAAAAACAATATATAATGAATTACTAACCCCAAAAAATGAAACTGTACATGTTAATTATATTTTAAATAAATTATTGATTTAATTTTTAAAATATTACAACTATTTTAATTTAGTCTTGAAAAATTACTTATCTCATTTTAGTGTTTAAAAGATTATGCTTATTGTAATTTGATCTCTATTTATAAAAGTGACTTTTGATAATGAAAAATTTCATATTTCGCGATGGTATATTTTATGATTTTGCAACAAAAGGACTAAATTTAAACAAACCTAATCTTTTTAAAGGCCAAATAAAAATAGTTGTGATTTTTTATGGGTTAATGGACACATTCAACAGTTGTGCTGGTTTTTTTGGAAATAGCATCATTTAGTTGCTGAAAATAGAAATCATTTTAACCATATGCAACTAAAAAAGCTTCCCGTTTAAACTAACGTGTAAATGTTAAAGGAAGCTATCGTCGTCGTCGTCATCATCATCATCATTATTTTCGTGGCCTCCTATTAATTAATAGACTAAAATACTCACGAAAAAAACATAGCGCGTAGCGACATTCTTGTGGACGACTTTGAATGATTTTCGTTATGAGAACAGCTGAATGATTCAAGGAGAAAGAAAATTTGATACAAAATGCAGAAAAGGGTATCCTTTGTGTGTACTCGTGTGAACTAAAAAATGAAAGTGTGAAAATTTTTCAAAAATAGGGGAAGCTATCGTGTGAACCAGGTTTTTTGAAAGATTTTTGTTTCCTGAAAAGTTGTTACAAATCTAAGGAAACATGATTTTTTTCACTTTATATTAAAACCTTTTTTTTATGGAAGTTTTCTTAATTTTAGATGCTATAATGCTCACTACCAAATAAATTTTTAAGAAAATCCATTTTTCATCCTTGTCATAGGGATATTTTAGCCAGTCAATAGGAAGTTAAGATTTTAACAGTTATTTCATCTGTGATGGATGATTTCAAAAACAATACACCTACATATGAAGGACTAAATTGGAATAATCCCATCTCTAAGTGACTGAATTGATAATTTATTTTATCAGCATAGCATCATCGACACACCACATGACACTTCTTTTGAATTTTTTTTTTCTAATGATTGTATATAAAGAGATATTTTTCTTTTGTCTAAAGTGTATAAAGAGATCAATTTAATAACGGTCATCTAAGAGCAACCATTTTACGAACAAAGAGATAAAATTAAAAAGATTTCATCTGTGAAAGGTCAAAATAAAATATTTCCTCCAACGTTTCCGACATATCGGAGGAAGCACTTTTGGGTATTGAATTATTCCATGTGGATGTGGAGGCATAACAAGCACCAAAAAAGGAAAGGCACTTCCAATAGTGGCCAATTATTGTGGGACCCACGTAGCTTTTGACAATTCCAACAAATTAAATATGCTTAGTCCCACACACTGTCACCGTCCTCATGTGCTTTTGTCGTCTTCAGGCTCCATCTCCTTCCCATATTCAAAGTTTCAGACGTGAAAAGCATGCTTTGCTTTAGAAAAAGAGATACAGCCTACGGTAACAATCCCTTAAAAAGAAAAAACTGCTTTAGGCAGAGATTACAAACAGTTTTAAATCAGATATGAATTTTTTCGTTTTTAATTCTATCTCAAATTATAGAAAATTTTTTTTGTTTTAAATTTTCTAAACATGTCTAAGAACTAGTGAATTATTGAATTGGTCAAATTTAGTCATATTAAATTAGAATATACATTTATTTATTAATATTCTCAATACAAGAGTGTTCACTAAAGTGCTATATATAAGAAAAGGTAGGAGACTGATCTTCTGGTATGTGGGACTTATTAATTTGAGACATAATTTACTTTGTCCCTAACTTCCATCTTAACTATTTTAAATAATTTTTCATTAGACTTCAAACAAATTGAGACTAATTCTAAAGTAACTTAAATCCGTCTGGAAAAAAAATATTTATGGGCAAAAATTGACACAAATAACCCTGTTTCTACATAAAATTAGAAAAAAAAATAAAAAACAAACCTGAATAATATATAAGAGATGGAATAAATTCTGTTTCAAATTTTAGATTTTGGGACAAGATTTTCAAACTAATTCTGAGATGGAATAATCGTCTCTAATTTTACTTTTTCTTATAATGGCATGTGCACACTCACCCAATTGATATGAGTTAATTAGACTATTTAGTATAGAAATACAGCTTAGAATCAATAAAATCAGAACTCAATCAATAATTAGTACTCAAACACAACCCTAATCGATGATAAAATGGATAGAAAAGAGAAAGAACAACCATCTGTTGCTGGAAAATTAGTAGTCAGTGGAAGGAGGCTGGAGTACGATTCCAATGGGCGATTGAGAGACCTGATAAAGAGGCTAAGCTCTGAGAGATGGGAAAGTCACAAATATTACATATATTTCCTTGATTTATTATCATGAAAAATATATAGCCTCCTATGTTTAGAACTTTCTTTATAATTAAGAAATTGATGAGTCATTAATTTTTATTTCTATATTACTTATGTCAAATTAACCTAGTGTCTAAATATTTTAATAACTTGATATATAGATGTTTAGCATAAATGAGAGAACTAAATCAAATTGGTTGGTACATTAAACTAGTCCTCTATCTCTTCTGGTATGGCCTAGTAATTGGTCTAAAAAAAATCGGCAAATTTTGGTAAAAGTTGATTGATTCAATTGTTGTACCCACTACAGGAAAGATGCATGATTGCTACAGCCAAATCAGTAAGAAAGTAATAAATTCTAGTAGGAAAATTGCTATTCCTACTGAATATATAACTACTGAAATTTTTTAGTAGCAAAATTAATAGTTACTAATTATTTTATTATTGATTTCCAACTGAAATATATTAGCTACTAAATTCTTCATACGAATTTGCAGTCGAAAAATATAATTCTGATCTCCATATGTATGATTACGAAACACACAATTCGTTGTTCAGATCATTATTATTATACACATGTTTACCTATTAGTTGGTACACCTAAAATATTATAATTAAAAAATAATAAAAATATAAATTTAAAATATTATTTAACAAAATTATGGATATGAGTGGTTCAGACCACTCTTGAGATCCAGCCACTCGAGAGTGGTCTCTCGAGATGCCACTATCTAGTCATCTCTCGAGACCACTCTCGAGACTGGTCTCGAGAGACGCTATATAAAAAAAATTATTTAAATAAATAAATAATTTTATAGAAATTTATTATATTTATATATTTAATTTTAATTGTTATATAGATTTTTTTATTATGAAAATAAAAAATTAATTAATTTGCATTATATATTTATAATTTTAGTTTAACAATGCTCAAAAAATGATTTAAACTTATTATTGAAAAAAATTAAAAATTTACAAATTTTAATATAAATAAATTGTTTATTTTTATAAAAAATAAAATAATGAATTTACAAATTTTTTATACGAAATATTTTAATTGTTTCCATTCGTCTTCTTCCATATGTGTTCTTTCATATTTCTACGTCTATCTCCAATGAGATAGGAATGCTTCAAGAGAGGAAAGATGAATTAATGGGTGGAAATAAATTAGTAGTTCTGCTTCTCAAAACAGAAAAATTTATTCATGTCGACATATAAAAATGTAAACAAATCAGATGGCAACAGAGAAAAAAAAACGAGTAGATGTATATTGAGAAAAAATAATTTTTGATAATAGAATAAAAATTGCGGTATAACGTAAATAAAATCAGAAAAGTTGCAGAGAAGAATAATGTAAAATAGAATAGACAAATTATACCTCTATATCTCAAACATATCTAAAAAAACCAAAGAAGAAAAAAATGAATAACGAAAGATGAATGTGAGAGATTATAAAATAAAAAAGAAGATGAATGAGAGAGACTATAAAAAAAAAAAAGAAGAGTCTATATACCTGGGAAGAAGAACCAGAGAAGACGAATAGAAAAGACGAAGATGAATGAGAGAAAAGAAAAAAAGGAAAGACAAATTGCCTACAATACAGCAGAGAATTGTTATATACAAGAATTAGTAGGAATATTTCAAAACTGTGCCTAAAATTTTTATCTACGTGCGAGCCCCTGAAATAACATTCGTGCCTTGGAATGTGTTATTTGTGTTATTTTTTTTATAGTCAGAAACATGTATCATTAATAAATTTATTCAACTTTATAGTATATTATAATATTTTTATATTATTTTAATGATAAAAAATATAATTGAATCATTTATTATTTTAATATAAAATTAGCTTTAATATTTCTGAAAATAAAGTTTTATGTATTTTATATTATTTATATATTAATGTATAAGTCATGATTTGTATATATATTGAGAAAAATAATTATATATGCCAATTGTGCTAAATATTCAAATATATTTATAAATTAGCATAACTAATTGGTAAATTGCATTAAATAAATTGCTCATTAGTGAAAATACATTACAATAATAAAAAAAATTAAAAAAATTATATAATACATATTTCTATTCTTCATCATCATTTTCTTCATCTCCATTATTGTCATTGTTTCAAATATTGTCAGTTGTTGAAATATTAAAGGGAATAAAAAAAATTGGAAACATTGTTTAAAAATGCTGCATCTGGTCAATACACTTTTATATTTCGATATAAAATAAGTGTTGAGAGAGGAGGACAAAATCCTTGTATTGCATTGAGTCTAGTTTCTATTGTAGTGATTTGACTACTTAGTTTCCCCACCTATTCTTTGTAGCTTTTCAATTCTTCTTCATAAAATTTATTCAGACAGTGAACAAATGTATCTTTAAAACCTGCTAAAATTATTGGGAGTGAGGCCAATCAAGTTGCAATTTGCCTTCTTATATATGAAATTTAGAAGTTACGGTGCCAACTATTTTAGATGCCTCAACTTCTAAACCATATATGTGCCCCTTTTTTTTTCTTCTTGCTGCTTTCATCCATAAATCAAGATCCAATATAGCTACCTGAAGATTGATGCAATTTTGATATTCCACCTTTAATAAAAATGAAATTATATAATTAGATTGTATTATAATATATATATATCATATATGATTATACATAAAATAACATTTACAAATGTTGCCTTGGATTTTTTATCAACCCATATTTGATCAGTCTTATTCTGGTGAGTTCGAAGAAATAATTCAGATGCAGTAGGTTCTCTTCCCAGTTCCTTTCTTCCCAATTCCTTTGTCTAAGGTTCGAGAATATATATATATATATATATATATATATATATATATATATGATCATGAAATATAATGATGAAATAGTAAATATAATAAAAAATTAAATTAATTACCAATCTTCTCTTATACTCTATCATTGAAATAGAACCTCCAATGTGCAGAGATGAGCCAAATCCACTAGAGTCGGAAAGATCTATTTTTTTCTTTTACTCGCTAACTTGTTTGAAATGTAGTGTTCCCCATTTATTACACAATTGATTCCAAACAGATTCTCCAATCCACGTTAGTTTTTTATTTTTCTTATGTGTTTGATATATCATATTTTTTAAGCGATTTGATGCACAATATTACCAATTACTTTGAATAGAGCCTTCATGTTGTGGTGACCAAATATAATATTCCTAACAAATAAGACTTATAATTAAATAGATGATGATGTGGGGTAAAAGATTGTAATAGATAAAGATAATGAAACTACACTTGAAATTCTAGCCACCACAAGTTTCGCAGTCATTCAGGTATATCCCTCTAATATGTGTATGGTCTATCATATGTTGATTTAATGATGGACACAATTTGATCTCGAATCTTGTTATGGTTTGGAGAGAACCTGAATCATTTATAAACTTAAAATATATTTAGGAGATTTAAAAATATGTAATGTGACCAATTTTTAAATAGAATACTAAGTACGATTGATAGAAAAAAATTTACTTTGTTCTGGAATAATGAGGTCATTTCTGATTATGTTGCTATCGTCTTGTACACTGTGGGTTGTGATCTCTGTTGGTATTGGCGAGGATCCAGGGGTTGAACTAGATCAGGTGCTGGGGGGTTGGGCTTAAAAGTGGAAAGAAAGTTTGAGAATGCGAATAAATAGATGAGTTATGATATGTCTGTGACATTGTTAGTGAGTTAACTAGGACATGAAATAAGTATATGTCATAGTAGATGTATCATTACGATCATAAAATTGCCATATTGGTGGTGGTTCAGTTGGAGTATAACTAGGATGAGGAATTGGTGGTATGTTGCCTTGAAATTACCATGGCGCAAGTGGATAAAAGTTATAAAGAGGACTTGAAGGGCCGAAAAAAGAAGGGTAAGGAAATAGTGGCCACGGTGTTGCCATGACATTTTCAGTATTGATGTTAGAAGAAGAAGAAGGATTCCCAAGTTAACCATTACTATGTGTTCTTGATATTTGTCTATTAGATAAATTTTCTTGCTCTTACGCTCAATCACTTGACATGTTGATAGAAGTGTAAAAGTATTCAAATAACTGTAACAGAGATGAGGAAACTCAAATGTGATAGAAATGTAATAGCAAATGTGGGTTGAGAGGAAAATGGAAGTGAAGAGAAAAGTAATAATTATAGGCAAAAAAAGTTAATAAATAAATGATGTAACATTAGATATTATTTCACGCGTCAAAGATATGGGCTAAAATATTTCTAGGTATATGTTATACTCTTTTCAACAAGTATGATGGGATCCACCGTACTTATTTAAAAAGAAAAAGACATTAAGAGACTTTAAATTGGAAAAAGATATAGACAATTATTAAAAATAAAATATTTATGGGTATATATTATATTATTTTTAACAAGTACGATAAGATCCACCGTACTTATATATAAAAAAAAGATGACTTTAAATGGAAAAAAATGGACAACTATTAAAAATAATTATTTATGTTATAGGTTTATCAATTATATTTTATATTAAAAACTAAAAAATTATTAAAAATCTATTTTATTAATAGATTCTTTTCATATAACATAGTTAAATAATTAATTTTATTTATTTAATATCTGAATAATTGTTATAAAAATATAATAAGAGATAATATACATGGCAAATAATAAAATAATATAATTAAATAAATTATAAAAATAAAATATTATAATATATGTGAATATTATCATCTTCATTAAATATCTTTTCAATCTCACACATGTTATTACAAGACACACAACACACCCTTTAAAATTCATCAACCTACAAGACACATCATGCACCCTCATCAACTTATACACTAGCCCTCAGAATTTCACTCTCTCACTCCTTATATTTTCAAGCTTCATACTTTCTTATCACTCTATCACTTATAAGCTTCATATTTTCTTACACTCAAAGGTTTTCTCTCTCTTTCCAAACAAACATGAGTGATATATTTGCAGGTCTAATTAATCCCAGTTTGCTATTCATGCAAGAAAATCATATTTCTGCTATAGTGGAGAGAAGTGATAGAGTAAGTATTACTTATTTAAATTACGTATATTATAATTTTTTCTAAATTATCTTTTTTACTATAATTTTTTATATCATTAGAACAATCGTATATTGATGCTTAGAAAATGGACCAATGACCGATTTCTTCAGCATCCACCTCACGTTATAGTGTTACTTCTCGTTCAAGCTGGGTTATATGGTGCTTTTATGCTAAGTGATTTTGAATTCAGCCATGATCTAATTTTTGCTTTTGTAGAAAGATAACGTCTGGAGACACAAACATTTCACTTAACTGTAGGTGAAATGACAATTACATTAGAAGACGTAGGAATATTATTGGGACTTCCATGTGTAGGAAGACCAGTATGCGCGAATTCACATATATCAAACTTAAAGGATTTATGTACTAATGCTTTTGGAATTAAACCGCCCGAATCAGAGATAAGTGGACAAAGACTATCACTTTAGTGGCTGGTAGACACATTTGGCGAGCTACTTGAAGAGGCAAAACAAACCACACTAGCATGCTATCCTAGAGCATGGATCTTCCAATTATTAGGTCGATACTTGATGCCACATAAATCTGATGGTTATGTCAACTTGAAGTATCTCCCTTTTATGATTAATTTGCATGATTGTGGACAAATGTCATGAGGCTCAGCAATATTAGCATTTTTGTATAAAGAGCTTTGCACCGCAACCATACCAAATACCAAAAAAATTGTTGGATGCATCGCCCTGTTACATATATGGATATGATCAAGATTTCCTTTTATAGTAGGAGACATTATGGTCCAATCAAATCTTTCTCCCGAATATTTACTATGACCACCTTTGGGTTACAAGTATATTTTCTTTACTAATATATTTTTGTTAATATATTTTTGTTGGGTAATGTGTGTTTATTTAATTACTAATTTATTTACATTTATGTAGGTGGAAGGGGGCTTACCTGCCTCAAATTCCCCAAGAAATTATGCTTTGTAGATACAGAAAGATATTAGTTTTGATGACAAATGAGACTAAGGTATATTTGTAATAAATCTACTAATACGCGATTATTCTAATATACTAATGTTGTGTCAAAATTTTATACATTCGGTGGACCCCTTATGCGTATAAGGATGTCTCACATTATTATTGCAGTGGGGTAGTAGTGGGACAGGCTGCAGTACTAATGTTTTCTTTCTACATTTGTGAAGCCCAATATCCCAACTGCGTTCTACGCCAGTTTGCACAGGTGCAAGAAATCCCTAGAAACCCCCTTGGCAGGAAAGAAGCTTAGGAACAGACACATGAGATTAAAATCTTGCACAACAAGGACTGGTCAAAAATTTTTTGAACAGGGTATCATTATATGGAAGAATTGGTTAGAAGAACTAATAGACACTGTTTTCGCAACCGAAAGCTTGGGACCAATATCTCCTTATATGCAGTGGTACAATAACCATACTCGTCAGTTCATCAGTCTAGATTAAGGAGTGATAATTTACATGGTAAAATATAAATTTTCATCCATTTGAGTTATTTGAAATTCATATTTATTTATAATTAGTAATTACATTTTTTTCAACTTTTATTCAAACTCGTTTGCCACAAGTGATGAAAAATGACTCTCTAGTAGCCCGATAGCCCTTACGTGCAAATAATGAAAAAAAAGTTTGCAAGATATACAATCGACTATACATACTAGATAGCCGAGATGTCTCTCTAGACAAGCTCGTGGTGACAAAGCTAGTAGCAGTTGTGGTGCTGGTACCAACCAAAGAAAAAAGAGGAGAAGGAGACCTTAGGAGGCAGAAGAAGAAATAAAGGAAGGAGGAGAAGACAATGAATAAAAATATATTTATTATGTAATTAAATGTGTTTAAATGTATTTTGAATTATATCAAACTTTTTTTTTGTGATTAATGGTTGTATTAAGAAATAAGAAATAATTTCTTTTCAAAAAATAAGAAACAATTTACAAACTATAAAAAATTAAGAAATAAAAAAAATTAGTTCAAGCTGCCTTACGGGCAACTAGTCCCTGCACCAAAGTGCAGAGACCTCATGTGAGTGTATCCCATGAGGCCATGGGGGCTAGCTAGCCCCAACGTTTTTTGTTTTGTTTATATTTTTTTGGTATTTTTTAAAATTACTCTTTTAAGTTTTTTATTTATATTAATTTGGGATGAATTTTTTAATTTATTTGTTTTAGTTTTCATTAATATTATATTTTTAATCTAATTTTTAATTTTTAATTTTTTTAGGTGTATAATATTTTATATTTGATTAAAAATATAAGTTTTAATTATTAATTTTCTTTTAAAGAATATTAATTTATACATATATAAAATATAGATAGAGAGTGGAGGATGACTGATTGAAAAATAATTACATATACATCTTATATATTGACACACGCTTTCTTACATGCATACATTTTCTTAAATGAGAGAGTTTCTTTTTTCTTATGATGTGAACTGTGGTGGCAAGGTACACGTCATGTGAATTTGTTTTTATTCAGACAATCACATGTCATCTTTATCTTTTTTATTTATGAGAGTGTAGATATTTCTCACAATCACACGCCAGCATACTTTCACACTCCTTTTTTTTTTTTTTTAATGATGTGAAATAGTGGCAGACGGTAGAATTTCTCACTTTCTTACAAAGTAGATGGTAGAATTTCTCACTTTCTTACAAAGCAAACTCCTTATTTTTTATTTTTTCCTTATAATGTGAAATGAAAGTTCAGTATAGACTTTACTTTTTAACAGGCCTTATTTTGTAGACTTTACTTTATAACATACCTTACTTTGTTTATGATATGAAATGAGAGTGACATAGCTGGTGAGAATAATAAATAAAAATAGATGGTAAAAATTAATCAGAAAATAAAAATAATGAAGATGAATAAAATTCAACAAAAATAAACAAAAATAAAATAGTAAAATACAAAAATTTAAAACTTAATAAATATATAAAAATAAAACATAATAAAATAGCTGGCTCGACTTTTTTTTTGCAAATTTTATTTTTATATTATTTTTTCTTTTATTTTTTCATATGTTATTTTTTATTTTTGATCTATATTGAACTTGTTTACTTTTTTAATTTATTTTTTATTTGAATTTTTATTAATTTATTATTTTTTAATTATTTTTTAAATATTAATTTCTTTAATTTTTTATTTATATATAATTTGATTACAATTTTTTTAATTATTTTATTTTATTTTTTCATGAATTTGTATTTTTTATCTGATTTTTTCTTTTTATTTTTTTTTTATGTGTGTAAAATTTTATTCCAATTTTTAATTTATTTATTTTATTTTTTCATTAATGTTATTTTTTAATCTATTTTTTTCTTTTTATATTTTTTTTGGTATGTAAAATTTTTATTTATCTTAAAAATATAATATCTCAATTATTAATTTTCTTTTAAAAATATTAATTTTATGCTTATATAATATTACATGCGGATATAATATTACATGAGGTGCACATCTACTTTATGGGAAAGTGAAGAAACAATTATACCTAACGTAAGAATATGATAGGTGTCATATTATATCTTTAAAAAAATTACAAAGAACACGGTCTCTTTTCTAAGTTTCAAGTTTCAAGTTTCAAGGTGTGATATCATATCTTTGAAAAAATTACAATGAACACAGGATCTCTTTTAAGTTTCAAGGTGTCATATATATCTTTTTAAAAACTACAGGATCTCTCTTCCAAGTTCCAAGTTTCTAATTTTTTGTTTGAGAGTACTTGTTTGAACTTTTTTTTTTAATTAACACTCTCCATTGCTCTTTGAGAGTCCTTGTTCAAACTTTTTGGTCAATTAACACTCTCCATTGCTCTTACTACGAAAAAAATATGGATATCTTCTCTCGTCGGATATGGATGTACAACAGATTAAATCGTGGTCAAAAGGGTTATATAGAAGAATTTTTGCATGGTATTGAGGAGTTTGTTGCTTTCACCCAAAGACATGCATTCGATTCAGATGGAAAAATCAGACGCCCTTGTTCAAAACATAAAAATTAAATCTATATGGATGTAGAAGATGTAAAAGTCGACCTTTATAAAAGAGGTTTTCAACCAGGATATTGGTGCTGGACATCTCATGATGAGGTCAGTGGTCAAGCCACAAATTCTACTATTCATAACGTGGCAAGTTCATCAACATTCACTGTTGGCAAAAGAGATTCGAGATATTAGGCTATGATCTTGGATGTGACTAGACAAAATTTTGATATCAGAAATGACTCTGATCCAATGAAGACACTAGCAATTAAAATGTTGATCAACCTCCAAATCCAAAATCTCAAATATTATTTGATTTACTAAACACATACCAGAGGCCACTTTGGTCGAGTTGTACCAATTACTCAAAATTGTCTGTTGCGGTCAGAATGTTAAGTCTTAAATCCAAAGGAGACATTTCAAGGCAGTCTTTCAATGATATAGCAAGCTTTATAGGAGAGATTACTCCTATTGATAATCTCGTGCCAAAAGAATTGTACAATACAAAAAGACTGATATCTAAACTTAGCCTATTGTCTAAAAAAATTGATGTCTGTGTGAATGGGTGCATGTTGTTCTATAGAGAGGACGAGCTGGCATGTAGATTTGTAATGCATCTTGCTATTGAGAAAATCAATCTAGCAGAAGATGAAATGCTAAATCAGTTCCAATGAAAAGGATGCACTATCTACCCCTAATTCCTAGGTCGCAGAGGCTCTATGCCTCAATGAATTTAGCTAAACACATGCTATAGCATTGTAATAACAGAAGAGATGAAGGTGTTTTGATCCATCCTTCAGATGGAGAAGCATGGAAATACTTTGACAAAGTGTATCAAGATTGCGCCAGTGAGCCATGCAATGTTAGGCTCGGTTTGTATACAGATGGGTTTATCCCTTACAGTCAGCACAGTACACTATATTCATGTTGGCCGGTTATAGTAACGCCATACAACCTACTACTAGAGATGTGCATGACTGTACCATATATGTTCCTTACAGCCATTATACCTTGCCCACGTAATCTAAAGAATGGCATCCACGTGTACTTGCAGCCGCTCATTGAAGAGTTGAAACTGTTGTGGGACGGAGTAGCCACCTTTGACGTTTCAACAAAGCAGAATTTTCAAATGCGAGCAGCGTTGATGTGGGCAATAAATGACTTTCTAGCATATGGAATTGTCAGGGTAGAGTACTACAGGTAAGTTGGCATGTCCCTATTGTATGCACAACTCAAAAATATTTACTTTGCCCTACGGGAGAAAGAACAACTAGTTTGATTGTCATCGTCAGTTATTGTTGGCTGATCATGCTTTTAGGAGGAACAAAGATGCGTTCATCAAGAATTGAATTAAACATGATCTACCGCTGCATAATTAGATAGGGAGGAATTATGGGATGACGCTAGAAGACTCCCTAAAGTTGTTAAAAATGGACTTTTCAGGGCTTAAGGTTATGGGTTTGAGCATAATTGGACAAAACAAAGCATTTTTGGGGAGCTCCTCTATTGGAAAAGTCTTCTGATCTGTCACAATCTGGATGTCATGCACATAGAAAAAAATGTTTTCGGCAACATATTTAATACAGTAATGGACATCCAAGGAAAGACAAATGATAACCTTAAGGCAAGGATGGATCTAGTGGAGTACTACAGGCATCATGAATTAGAGTTACAAGACTTAGGTAACAACTATGTGATTAAGCCAAAAGCTAAATTCACATTGACGCTAAAGCAAAGAAGAGCCATTTGTGAGTGGGTGAAAGGTTTAAAAATGGCGAATGGATATTCTTCAAATTTGTCGAGATGTGTTGACGTGAAAGATGAAAAATTATTCAAAATGAAGAGCCATGATTGCATATTTTTATAGAATGTTTATTGTCAATCGCTTTTAGTATATTGCCTGAACAAGTTTGGAAGCCTATCACTCAGTTAAAAGTGGACGAGTTGATGTAAATGGAATATAATATTCCTATCATCTTTTACAAGCTAGAAAGAATATTGCCTCCTGCATTTATTGACTCGATGGAATATCTACCTGTCTATCTCCCATATAAAGCTCTAGTTGGTGGACTAGTACAATACCGATAGATATATCCTTTTGAAACATATTAAATCATTCATTAATATTATTTTTTATATTATTTTAATTTGGCATGATTTACTACAAACCAAACTTTTTTTTAAATTTAAAGGTTTCTAAACAAAATTAAGAAGACAATAAAGAATAAAGCTCAAGTCGAAGGTTCTAATTGCGAGGCTTATTGGCACAAGAGACATCATATTTTTGTTCTTACTACTTTGAATCCTATGTACACTCAGTGAGAACAAGAGTTGGTTGGAATGTCTGCGTGCAAAAAGGGACAAGCCACCCAATAACATTACCAATTTTTAACCAATGTGGGCGTCCCTCTAGAAAGAGCGTCACAGATATCTGGATGATAAAGAATTCTTAACAGCTAATATTTCTGTCCTTCTCAATTGTGATGAAGTGAAACTATTTTTTGAGTAAGAAATACTTTATACTTGGTGATGATGTAACTACCTTTAATCAAATATTTTCTAAGTATTATGCTCACTCACTTCACTTTTATACCATAGCAAATTTGAACAATATCCTAGAAGTTTAAATCCCCACTTTACAGCAAGTGATATTGATAAAATTGTTGAACAACCACTACAACAAAATAACCAAAAGTCAGATTTTTTTAAATAAAATTAAAAAAATTAGACTTTTGGTGGCAACTTTCAAATTTTTTTAAAAAAATAAAAAATAATTTTTTAAAAAAAAATTAAAAAATCTAACTTTTGATGCTACTCTTATAATCGCCACCAAAACTCAAAATTTTAAAAAAATTAAAAAAAGTCAAAATTTTAAAAAATAAAATAAAAAAAAAATCTTACTTTTGAGTCGCTACCAAAAATTAAATTTTTTTAAAAAATAAAAAGTCAGATTTTTACTAAATAAAATTTAAAAAATTAGACTTTTGGTAGTGACCAAAAGTCAAATTTTTTTTAAATTAAAGTAGTCAGATTTTTTTAAATAAAATTAAAAAAATCAGACTTTTGGTGGCGACCAAAAGTCAAATTTTTTTATTTTTTAGTTTTCTTCAAAAAAATTGAATTTTTTATTTTTTAATTTTCTTTAAAAATTTGAATTTTTTTAATTTTTAAAAAAAATCAGATTTTTTGTGGCGACTAGTTTGATTTTTTTAACCGAACTTAATTTTTTTTTATTATGAAATTAGCCAAAGTTAAACTTTTTGTTGTGACTAGGGGTGGGCAGCGAATCGGGTTAACCCTTCCAACTTGTCTAATTGGGTTGGGTTGGGTTGATATTTTCTGAACCCGATCTGAGCTGGTCGAGTAATGGGTTCAGACATTCCAACCCAACCTGACCATATATTATTTTTATTTTTTATTTTAGTTTTACTAATTTCCTATAGAATACAAACCAGACCCACACGTGACATGCCACACCCTACCATAGTCCGTAGACTTCAGTTGAGTCTTCAGTTCTTCACTTTACTCTCTTAGTCCTTCTCACATTTCATTTCTTTCTAGTTTCTTCCCAATTCCCCCCATCTTGTGCCCTAGCCCCCACTCCACTCCTTCACTTCATCTTCATCATCTGCTCTGCTCAGTGCTTACTGCTTCCTCTATGAGTCCATGCTTTAGTCCACCACTTCGTCTCAACGTTTCCACTCTCCGACTCAGGCCAGCATCAGCTAATCAGTTTGTCTCTCTTCTCTTAATCTCTCCTGCTGGCTAGTGGCTACTGCCTTTAGCTCATTAGAAAATTCTGGTTTGAACCAGAAATTTCTAGTTCAAGTTCGAACCAAAATTTTCTAAAAGTCAAAATGACTGGACTAAAAAATGGATGCTTTCTTTTTTTTTTTTTCTTCTTGTTCATTTTTCTTCTTCTTCTTGGAGCACAATAAAAAAAGGGTTATTCTTCCCTATATGTGAAAAAGGAAAAAAAAAAGAAATTACTATTACTATTTTACTCGCTTTCATCTGGTTTTGTTTGTTAAGCCTGTAGTATAATGCTTCTAAATATTGTTTTTATGTCATTACTTGAGATGGTTTTCTGATATATTTGTTCGCATACAACTACAACATTCAAGTTGGTGATCATGTTAGAGACATGCTGAGTAATGGATTTAATGACCATTGATTTTGTGAGCCTTTAAAGTTTAAATAATGAGCCTGGAAATTGGTGCTTTGTGCAATAAGAAAATGGAAAACTTTGATGCTTCATGCTGTTAGTATTATGTTGCATTTAAGAGACCTAAAAATAGATTTTCAAATTAGAGCCTTGATTTAAGGAACTGGACCCTCCTGTACTTGGGGGATCCTATTCTTACTAAACATGGGGATCTTGAATCGAAATATTTGATATCAAGGCATTTAACATTTTAATAGCAGTGCATCAAATGCCCTTTAAAGACTTTGTAATATGATGGAATAAATGCTAGTAATTTTGCTTAGCTGATCTGTATCATATTACTCTATAGTCTATACTACTAGAGTTCTCTTTCTGGATCAGTATTCTTAGTGCTTGTTAGAATGACAGAAGAAAATGTAGTTTATGTATGATCTGTGCCAGGCTGAACAGTGCATGAAGCAAAAACATAAGTTTTTGAAACAGCAAAAACAAAGACTTCGTACTAGTTACATCTTCATCATTGATAATGGAAGGTTGTTAAATAGCTAGTGTTTAATCTAACAGTGTCTTTTGGTTGAAGGCCTGCAGTGGATAGGGCCTTAGAGGATGTAAAGTACAAATTCACTCTGAACAATATAATGTTAATTTCTTAACACACTAAAAGTATGCATCCTCTTGGACGTAGCAAAGATTTTTATTCTTAATTTGATCTCTCATTAATAATTAGTTAAGTGCTCTTCTCTTTCCTATATATATATATATATATATATATATATATATATATATATATAATTATTTATTCTATTGTTTAGACATGGCGGATGATGTGTCGAGAGGAGTCACACAAGTTAGGAGTGCACCAACACCAACTCCACCTAGTTGCGAGGAGGAAACTCGAGATACAAGGACATATACTACTGCTGAAGACACTACTCAAACACATGGAGATATGGTAAGCCTAAAACGAAAGCCTTCTAGATCTCCCTCACATGTATGGAGTCACTTTACTAAGTTGCGCAGTGGAGATAGGTGTTCATGCAATTATTATGGAAAATCTTATGCTTGTGGTTCTAAAAGTCATGGAACTAGCAATTTGAGTAGATGCTTAATGGATTGTCCTAAAAATCCAAATAGACAAGTTGATAAAAGACAAAGAAAATTGGGATTTAAAAAAAAACCTGAAGACATTGATGTTGGCATGGCAAATGTCAAAATACTTGAATATAGAATTGCCTTTGCTAAGATGATAGTTATGGATGAATTGACTTTTAAATTTGTTGAGAATGTGGGTTTTAGATCACTTTTACAATTGCTTCAGCCACAATTTCATATTCCATCTCGATATACTGTTGCTAGAGATTATTTTCAATTGTATTTACAAGAGAAAGAGAGGTTGAAGGTGCCATTTGGTTGTATGTCTGTAATGATTTTTGTAATAACTATTACTTGGACTTCAATGCAGAATTTGAACTATATGTGTGTGACTAGTCATTATATTAATGACAATTGGGTGTTGAATAAGAAGATCTTAGGCTTTTTCCTTGTATCAGATCATAGGGGTGAAACTATAGGGAAGACCCTAGAAACATGTTTGAAGGATTAGGGGATTAAGAAAGTTTGCTCAATAACTGTTGATAATGTTAGTTCTAACAATGTTTCTATTGCTTATTTAAAGAGGAGATTGAGTGATTAGAATTGCACTACTATATTGGGACAAGAGTTCATGCATTTAAGAAGTTGTGCATATATTTTAAATTTGATTGTCAATGATAGATTCACAACAAAAAAATAGCTATTTAGTGGCAGTTTTCAAAACTGCCACTAAATAAACACTATATAGTGGCAGTTCTTTATAACCACCGCTATATAGTGGCTGCAGTGTTAGATATTTTTTTAAATGGTTATAACTCTCATCTAGATTCCGTTTTTAGTAAATTTTATATTATTGGAAAACTCTTTGAGTCTAGTTTCCAATGGTATATTTCTTTTCTAAATTCTTCACCAATTAAGAGTTATGATCAAAGGAGTAGGTGAAGGTCGGGATTAGTGATAAGAAATTTCTCTATTTTGTAATTATGACATGTTTTTGTATAGTTACTTCATAGAGATGGCTTTTTTTTTTTTTTATGCATCTTCCATACCTTTGGGATGCATCTTTATTGTTGCCTCCGCTATTCACCGCCAAAGCAGCCTAAAGAACCCATACCTAAAAGTCAACTGTTGAGGTGAGAGAGCAAAGCTACTTAAATACTCCATTAGGCAGCCCATACTACTATATGAGACTTTGACATCCCATACTCTATCAAGATTATAGTGACAATTTTAACTAAATTATTCTTAAAACTTGTTAAATCCCTCAACCCTAAAACCTATATGTATATGCCCCCTCCGTCATCAATCGTACGTGTTTCTCTATTGTCACTGTCACTGTCACTGTTCATTTTTAATTGAAGTTGTGGTACACTAATCAAGATTACAAATAATTGAAGTCAGACTAGATTAATTATGCATTACGTAGTGGATAATACCTTTTTAATAAGCTTTGTGATTATTGATACGAGTCGAGAAATAACTAATTTACTTTTTTTTGTATATGTCTTATTTATTTAATTTTTATTTTAAAATAATTAGTTAGCATAGGATTATAGTTTGAAGAATGTGAGTTTCGAAATTGGTATGCTATTTCATTTGATTAAATCTATGCTTCAATTACAAAATTAACTTTTCATACATACATCAATTATATATAAATGTAGTTTATTTTTGTTGAAGATATGGAAAAAAATAATTATGGATTATATAATCAATTTATGTTAAAGTTATAAAAAATTTAATTGAAAATTAAATCGAGGTTATTTGAAATTATTATATAGTGACAGTTTACCCCTCTATCAAGATTATAGACGTTTAGCATTTGGTAATTTAATGGCAGCAAATTAAAATGACATCTAAGTTATATTAAGTGGCATCCGATGAATTATTTTCAAGATCACATAAAGTTGTAAAAACCCAAATTTGTGGAATCTCAATTAATAAATGGAAAAATGATTGATATGTTTTAAAAACATTTGTCTTGTATAGAAAACTTTCAACATGAAATTTAAAATTTTGAGAATTTAATTTTTATTTAAAGAATTAATAAAGGAAAAATGGAAATAGAAAACTTTCAACATAAAATTTAAAATTTTGAGAATTTAATTTTTATTTAAATAATTGATAAGTTAAAAAAGGAAATAGAAAATTTTCAACATGAAATTTAAAATTTTGAGAATTTAATTTTTATTTAAAAAATTGATAAAAAATGGAAATATAAGACTTTCAACATAAAATTTAAAATTTGAGAATTTAATTTTTATTTAAAGAATTGATAAAGAAAAAATGGAAATAGAAAAATTTCAACATGAAATTTAAAATTTTGAGAATTTAATTTTTATTTAAAGAACTGGTAAAGGAAAAATGGAAATAGTTTCAACATAAAATTTTAAAATTTTGAGAATTTAATTTTTATTTAAAGATTTGAAAGAAAAAATGAAAATAGAAAGTAGTGTGGAGTTTTCAAATTAGTGGGAAAGATAAATAAGGAGTGTTAAAATAAAATGTTGGATTTTTGGGTGTGAGTAAGAAATTTGACAAATTTCTTAAGAACCGGATTAAAAAAATGAGGAGTAATTCTATGTAATTAAATCAAGAAAGGAAAAACAGTCCATGTGCACATCATGGATCTAATTATGAGCAAGAAAAACTTATATAACTTAGTACGCTTGGCCCAAAAAAATAAAAAATGAGCATTAATAAAGAAAAGTTCAAAAAGATTCAAGTAAGGCTTAAGCTTCTTTTTTTTTTTTTTAAATTTGACTTGAGCTTGATAAGTCTGAATTAATTATACATATTTAAAAATAATAAAATGTGCACACTTAAGTAATAAAGTATTGTAAAAAATAATTGATATGTTTTAAAAACATTTGTCTTGTATATATTAAAAAGTTATTTAAAAAATTATTGAAAAATTTAATTAGGTGAAAAAAAATTTTATTGAAGAATTGATAAAGAAAAAATGAAAATAAAAAACTTTCAATATGAAATTTAAAATTTTGAGAATTTAATTTTGATTTGAAGAATTGATAAAAAATGAAAATAGAAAACTTTGAAATTTAAAATTTTGAGAATTTAATTTAAAATTTAAGGAAGATTAACCTAGCATAACTTAATCCAAGGCAAAAACATGACGTATGGGCATTGGCACACATAGATTAATTCTCACCCTTCGATGAAGGGCAACTAAGTATTGAAACCTAATTTCTCCTCCTGTACCCTCCTTTCTTTCCTTCAGACTAATTAAGGCCCTTGATTGGAACCCTAGCATACACAGACAGCCATCTGAGAGAGGCACGACCAAGAAAGGGGGAGTTAGTGGAGAGGGAGACGAGTCCGATGTGGTGACCACTGTTGGCCACCACCTTCGCCGAAGAGCTTCCTCCTTCTTCCTTCATTCCCGTCGACTTCCCCTTGTCATTAGAATGGAAGAAGTAGTTACCGGAATAGAGGAGACGACGAGAGGAATCAGCCATCGAACTTGGTGTCTTCGTCGCAAACCTCCACGGGTGCCTTTCCTTTCGTCATTCCTTCCTCCATCTTCCTTCCCCTTTTCATCTTGGCTGAGGGGATCAGAGGCTACCGAGAAGGCATTGCGAGAGCAGAAGCAGAGTAGAAGAACGAGAGGTAAGAAGTCTGAACTTGTGGCTTTTCTACATATTCCTAGGTGTGATTTCCTTTATGTATTGGATGCCATAGTCTTAAGATTGAAATGCTATTTATCAGAAGAATTTAAGATTGGATTGCTGAATCTAAAAACCAAGCTTTCTACTGATTAGTTAATCATAATGACAATAAATTTTAAGCTAGAAACCATATGGGACATGAATTAGTTTTTTTTTCTCCGCTAATTTGTTTTTGGGTGTAAGTTGTTATAATTCATATCAATGCTTTGTTTTAGTGATTTCTATTTTAATCTTGGATTCTGTGTTATTATTCTGTTGGTGGCCGAAGATAGAGAAAAATTATTGGATGATTGAGGCCATATTTCAAAGAGGAACACAAGAGAAAAAAGCAAATGAATTAGAAATTCAAAACAAGAAAGAAGAGGAAAAGATGGACAGATTATGCAGAAAATTCTGCATAATCTGTCATGTTTTGGCTCTTTTAAATTCTTTCACGATGTGACTGAGATTATTGAGCTATAAGTTAAACAAAATGGGGATGAACAATGGAAAATAAGGTGTATGGTTGTGTTTCTTGATGGAATCCAATTGGAGCTAAGATACTAATGAAAATAATTTACAAAAGGGGCCATGAGAGGAAAATGTGATAGCTTTGTATGTTGCTGGTTTTATGTGTTTTTGGATGACCAAATTAACTACTAAATTTATGAAATTTTGTGAGAGATTCTTTATATTGCGGTAATCTAATCTGGAAAGTTTCAAGTTAATTAAAATTGGTTTGCTTGGTCAAATGAGCATGGGAACAGCACTTGTTTAGTGCAGAGTATGGTTTGGGCAGTTTAGGAAACTGGATTGATTTTGGTAGCTAAAAGTCTCTTTTTGACCTGAAATTTTTATAGCAATTAGCCAAGACATGGATTTAATGATCTGAAAAATTTCATCTCATTTGGAAATGGTTAGGATGGTCTGTTAAATGAAAGAACATAACCTATAGCAGAATTAAGCAACTCTGATGTATGAGTACTAAAGTGACCATTTGAGAGCTCAAATTGTGGATTTTTGGGCTGAAATTTTCATCCGAGTATATCAGTATAATAATAAGCTTTGTACCAAATTTCATAATTTTTAGAATTATAGTTTATTCCCAGAAATTTCTTAAAGACTAGATTTGAATTTAGCCTCAAAATAGAATAAAGTTAGATGATTGATAGCAATCTTTCTTCATTTTTGATAGCTACAAAGGAAGAAGCAGAGGGTGCCATTTCTACTTTGGATGGCAAGGTAATTATCATCTTATAGATGGTTACTAGCTCGGCTAATTTTTTACAAGTTTGGATAAATTTTATAACTGTGCTCATCTTTTATAAAGATTGCTTTGAATAGTTGTACTTGTTCAAGATAATCTTTAGCTGCAATGACCTGACACCTAAATTTATACGACAACTGTAATTTGTAATAGTTTTGATATGATGGTTCTAGTTTGACAGGACTTTCCATTTGATCATTGTCATATTGAAACCAATGAAATCAATATCGAAATTTATAGGGGAGTATAAGTATAAATAAAGAGCCTTTCTGTGAAAAGTATATATTTGTTGTCATCTTTTTTGTCCTCTCTTTTTTCCTTCATTCTTCTTATTTTCTAAATGGTTTGCTTGGTCAAATGATCATTGTCATCATTGTCATAGTTTTATATTCTTTGCCTGAGTGAGCTTTTTATGTTAAGTAAATAAATAATTTTTCTAGCCTTGTAGGGATCATAGTTTTCTATTGTTTATAATTGTGACTCTGAAAGAACTATTATCATAATTGAAACATGATTGGCGTCAAGCTATTTATGAGCACATCGACTAGGCAGAAAAACAGAGTTTCTAGCTCTTCTTTTGGTGATTAAAGGACAACACAGAACTCCCAAAGAAAACTCACTCTTGAACCTCACTCACATGCTCTCGGTTTGGCACCTAACTTTCACAAAACAACTCTATTTTTAGTGCAGCAAAAAACAGAGCATAAATCTGCACTTTCTCACAGTTCAAGGGCAGCAAAGAGAAGTTTGGTGGAAGGATGAGGTGGCTAATCCTAATTGGTCCAAGGCCAATGGTGAGAGAAATTGGGACCACTTGTGCATGCATTTTACGTAGCAAAGATGTGCTGGACTTATCATTTCAAATAGCCTAGCAAAAACTCCAAAAAGTCCCTTCCAACCTTTTAGCTTTTGCAATTAAGTCCTTGGTCCTAAAAATACTATTTGTCTCCAAAAATATTTTTATCATTTCCTTACACTTCCTCCTAAATTTTAATTATTGAATATCCATTTTATTTTATTTTTTTATCATGACATGTTCTTTTCATAATAATCCCTTTAATACTAATTTTCGTAATATTTAATAAAATTTAATAGTTAGGACGTTACACCATATACCGTCATGGAAGTATTAGTAGAAGATAATGTGCTGGTGTTTCTTAGAATGAATTATCCTGGACCAAAAATTGGAATTCAATAGTTATATATATATAAACTTAACTAAATATATAGCCTCTTACTTTTTTTTTTCCAATTAATTGAAAACAGAGTTACAAGTGGATACACCATCCTAGTTTATGATTTTGAGGTCTTACAACATTAAAGGTGTGCATATTTCTGCTATGGGAGAATTAAATAGGGATGAAAATGGATAAGATTAATGATATCTTGAATTATCATGTTGTTACTATAACCATTGCTTTTGGCCTTCATGAAGAGGTAGTAGATGCGCTTGGTCTGGACGTAGATGTTGCCTGGAATATTACCAAATGGAATAAGGATTTCAAGCAATTTCCTCATTCCAACAAGAGCCACATCATGAAGGGGCACATAACAGTCTTGGATATAGCCATTGATTATATGTAATTAAGTTTGAAAGTAGGAACAACTCTGCACATGAAGATAATATTTCTTATTATATCAAGTGGAATAATATTTTTAATGTATATGATGGTTTGTCTTGTCAATTACGTATGTTTAACTCCTTGATTCATAGGACTTCTATTATTTGGGTGAACTTGAAAATTGATTGCCTTATGCCTTAGGAGCTGGTTCTTTATTTGATGTTTTAGAGGATTGTGACTATGTGTATACCCTATTGCATGATTGTAAATCCTTAGCTGGAACATGAGCATTTACTTTACTAAATGATGCAACTTTTAACATTGATGTTACTGACTTGCAGGTGATGATTAGGAGAAGAGGTTTTAGGTTTTGGCTACATCAAAGTGGACATTTTGTATAGTTCTTTTGGAAATTTAGTAGTGTTGTGCAAATATGCACTTAATTGTCCATATATATTTCTTCTATATGATCATAGGTTTTGGCAAAATATTGTGTAGGAGTTGTTAGATTGACTTCTTATGTTGTATAAAGATTATTATTATAATTATTTCAAAATAATAGAATGGGTTTACAATTGATTATTTGTCTTGCACATTGATTTTTTTTTTTTCAAATCAAATGACAGAAAATGGATTATTATGTTTTTTGGGTTGTACATTGAGTAATTTGACTAAAAAATATATGCATGTTTAGGAAAAAAAAGTAGAGAAGCAAAGTCAAAACGATTTGTAAATTTTAAACTAACATTTTTACTTTTAGTGGCGGTTTTCTTTAAACTGCCACTGAAAATGACACTTTTGGCGGAGGTTTTCTTCAAATCGCCACTAAAAGTGTTATTTTCAGTGGCAATTATTCCTACAGTTCGTCAAAACCGTCACAAAAAAAGCTTGTGGTGCAAGATTTAGTGGCTGTTTTTCAAACCACCACTAAATCAAACTGCCACTATATATGGCTAAAAACCGCCACTAAATCTCAAATTTCTTGTAGTGATTGAAAGAGGTGGATTGTTCTATAACTAGAATTAGAGCTACTTGTAAATTTGTTAAGTCATTTCCTGCTAGGTTGGCAACTCTTAAGAGATGTGCACATGATGCTAACATAGAAAGTAAGTTCTTAATGACTCTTGATGTGCTTACTAGATGGAATTATACTTATTTGATGTTAGATACAACTAAAAAAATTTAAAAAAACATTTTATTGCCTTCAAGATAACGATAATTCTTATGTCACTGTGCTTAGTAGTGATAGGGTCCTCCCACCTCAGATGATTGGAGACGTGCTCGTACTTTCACAAAGTTTTTGAGAATTTTTTATGATGCTACTCTTTTTTTCTCTGGCTCTTTGCATGTTACTTCCAACACTTTTTTCCAAAAATTGTGTGCATCGAAAATTCTTAAAGAAATGAATGGATAGTGATGATGTCTTGTTTCATAATATGTTCACTAATATGAAGGCTAAGCTTGATAAGTGGGATAATATGAACTATTTGTTGTTTGTGACTGTTGTTCTTGATCCACGCTATAAGATGGAAATTATTGAATTCTATTTTAAAGATGTACACTTTAGGAAAAAGTAAGCAAATGTTGGAGAGATTGAATATCTAAATGAAAGAATTGTTTGAGTATTATAAATTAATGTATCCTCCTGATATTGAAGTGTCTAGCCATATGTCATCTGATGTTACTTCAATATCATGGGGAGGTACTAGCCATGATGATGATGATGTAGACAATAATAGTTGGTCCTCTGAGTTCATAGTGCAAGTGAAGAAGAAACATTGTGATGACAAGATAAATGAGTTAGAGAGATACTTGGAGGATTATGTTGAATTTAGATGATGATTTTGATATCCTGAGGTGGTGGAAGGGGAAAACTTTGAAGTACTAAGTTCTTTCTTGTATAGCTAGAGATGTCTTAGTCATCTCTATATCCACGGTTTCATCAGAGTCTGCATTTAACACTAGAGGTTGAGTTCTTGACCCATTTCGTAGTTTGTTAAATCCTACTACTATTGAGACTTTGATATGTGCTCAGAATTGGTTGAGGGTGTCTAAAAAAACATTGATTTGAAAAGTAGCATGGACGAAATTGAAAGAATTGAAGCAGGTAAATTTTTTATGTTCATAATTTCATATTTATCTTTTTTTTGTGAATTTTTTTTAATTATCTACACTTATGTTATGTGTATTTAAATTGTTTAGAATGGTTTGATGTTTAATTGTTTTATACACGTTGGCCACTAGTGAAGATAAGGGACAAGATGGTTTGGGAAATTGAATGAATTAAAATAGGTAAATTTTTTAATGTATATAAATTTATGTTTCTTTAGTTTGAAATTGTTTCTATAATAATTTTTTCTTTTCATTTTTTATCTCAGGACTATTGGAAGGACTAGAGAGCTCTTGGACTTAGCAATGACTCTTAAAGTGGACTTTTTAATTTTCATTTATGCCTGTTGCCTAGTTAGTAATTGCTATGTTTGTTGGATATTATGTGTTGTATATGTTATGTTAAGTATGGTTTGAATGTTTGATGTTTAATTTGAGAGTTGTTGGACTTAAAAATGAAGTTTGAGAATGGTTTGATTAATATATTAGAGTATTTGATTAATATAAGTTTCACGATTGGCTCTATGTAAATGACAAAGGATTTACTTATGTTGTTATTCAAATGCATATTATATGAAAAGTTATGGAAAATTCTCAATATGCCTATGTCGTTGTTTGATAAATTTGAGATAGGAATTGCAAGGTTTATAACTATTTTAATATATTAGAGTATTTGATAAATTTGAGATAGGAATTGAAAGACTTATATTCATTTGCTTCTGTTCTGGGAATGTGAAACTGCAGCAGGAATGCTTCTCAGCTTCTGTTTTGCGTAAATAAAAAAAAAACAACCCGACCAACTCGTGGACTGGGTGGTTGGGTTGGTTCGAGTTTAGCAATGAAAAACATTGGACTCAACCCAACACAACCTGCTGCTTATAGGTCAATTCGGTTTGAGAATCACTCTCAACCCAAATTGAGTCGACCCGTGCCCACCCCTAGTAACTCCCAAAGTAATAATATATTTACTTTTTGTTAAGTTAAATATTATTTTATTTCTGTTTTGTAATATTTTTGACTTAAAATAATTTGAACAGATTATATATATATATATATATATAATATTTTGTCCTTATATAACACAAATAAAGTGGTGGCAAGATGGTGAGATACCCATGGTTGCAAGCAAGGGACTCAGGTTTGAATCTTATGTATGCATATATATGTTTGGTTTGATTTCAAATAAATTGAATATTGTATAAAAAAAATCGAGTCACCCTGGGGTAGAGTCATTAGACTGGCCAAAACCTACGCAAGTCGAATGCGTCTCAGATTGACTAGTCGGGCCAATCCGAATCTAAAAAGATAGTGAGTGACTTTTGGTGACAACTTATTTTTGGTATTTTTGGTGGTGACTTTGAAAGTTGTTACTAAAAGTGACCTTTAGTGGCAACTAAAATCGTCACCAAAAGTCACTTTTTCTCACAATTCTTTTTTGAAACAAAGATGGCTTTTGGTGGCAACTATAGTCACCACTAATTGGTGACTTTTGGTGGCGACTTTTGAAAGTCGCCACCAAAAGACAATCAATCACGAACTTATGCCAACAACTTTAGTCGCCATTAATAGTCGCCACCAAAAGTCATTTTTTTTTGTAGTGTACATTTTGTCTTTTGCTTAAAAAATCTTGTAAATCGCATAATGATTATTAGATTAAATATAATATATATTTTGATTTATTTTTCTGACTATTCACTGCTTATTTGAACTAGGTACATATTTAACCTCAGATTTTCAGTAACTCATATATCAGGGACTTGGCTTGGGGACCATTTAGAAAGATATAGACATGGCCAATATATTTTGTAAATGGATACAAAATTCATACGGATTCTTGGAGCACTAGCAAAGAAACAATTAATAATGGGGTATGCGTTAAAGGTACTAGAGTGGACGATAGAGAACATGATTATTTTGGAATACTCAAAGAAGTCATACAACTAGAGTTTTTTGTTGAACCTACAAAATAAATTGTTTTATTTTATTATGATTGGTTTGATCTAGTATTGAATTATGGAACTAAGGTGCATCTATATTATGGAATTATAGAAATTAGATATACAAGAAGATATGAAAAATTTCATCCATTTGTCTTTGCACACCAGGCACCACAAGTATATTTTATACCTTATCCGATCAGAACTAGAGAGAAATTAGAATGATGGGTTGTTATAAAAATTAGGCCAAGAAGTCTAGTAGACAACCAACAAACACTAGAAATTGCCTACTAAAATGAGCAATCTTATGTTTTTGTTGCATATAATGATTTATTAAATGATAATTTATAAGAACATGAACACTATCAAGAAATAACTTATGAAATTGAAGGAGAAGAGTAACATCAAAATGAACAAACAAAGGAAGAAAGTGGAGAAGAAGACGAGAACAAAGATACAGATGAAAACCAATCTTAGGATGAAGACAAAGAAACAAATGAAGATGAAGAAACAAATGAACAAAGTGAGAAAAATTCTAAAAGTGATAGTTAATTTTTTTCATATTGTATAATATATATTTTTATTTATTCATCTTTCTTCTATATACTTACATTGAATTACATTTTTTCGTCTAAAAAAATTTATAAACTTAACGAATATTAATACAATCATATCTACTTAAAAATATTTCATTAATCTTTTATAATTTTTAAAAAATAACACATCATAACAAATTATTTTAAAAAATATATTAGGCCCTCATTATTTTCATATTTTTCTCACCAATTAAAATTTTTTGATAATTCTTCTCTAATTTAATGTATATTTTTTTATTTTTCTTATATTTAATATTTGAAATTTATGCCTTTGTTACTTTTTAATTACAATTTTTTATATTGTCTAACTTAATAATAATTAAAAATATTGTAAACATAACAATATATTTTAAAATTTTTAATATTTTTCTTATATTTTAAAATTTATTTTTTTCTTTTCATAATTAAAAAAATCTACATAAATATTATAAATTTAGACTATTTAAAAAATTTTAACTTTTAAAATCAATCTCAAAAAATAATTTAAAAAATACATTAGATACAATTTGAAAATAAAATAAAACAAACAAAAAGGTGAGAGGGCGCCATCTTAAGTTCACTTTCGAGAGGCAGCCTACACTCGAGGGGCAATCTCTCGAGTTCCATGTTTTTATTCTATTATATTTTAAATTTATATTTTAATTATTTTTAATTATAATTTTATAAATTTAGTATTTTAAATTTTTTTTATATTTCAAACTAATTTAAAAAAATTAAAAAATAAATTACACCCAAACTCTATATATATATATATATATATATATATATATATGAGATATCTTAACTTTATACCTTTATTATTTTTAAATTTTATAAATATTCTTTAAATTTTTTTCTTTTTGAGAGCCAAACTCTCGACTAATAACTTGAGAGCTTGAGAGCTAGGCTCTCAAGTTACAACTCGAAAACGGATTCTATCAAGTTAACTTTACTCTTTTAATATTTTATTTTTGTATTTTTTGTATGATATTTTAAATTTACATTTATTTTTTAATTATAATTTTTTAATAATTCTAATTTAACAATAATTGAAAATAATATAAATATAACTATATATATTATATATTTTTTTAATATAGATTTGTTGTTATAAAAAAATTTAAAAGAACGTATTAAAAAATCTTTTTATTTTTCAAAGACGGACTCTCAGTCTTCGAAATACATACTAATTATTAATTTTTAAAAATTTTATTCACCTATATAAAAATGTCTCATGCATGTTATATATATATATATATATATTACTGATGTTTAGTTGGAGGTGGAGGATGAATATTTCCTAATTTAGTGAATGCATTAGTCAGAAAATTTCAGTGTGAGGATGAATATTTCCTAATTTAGTAAATGTATTAGTCAGTGTGAGTGGTGGCACTGACTACTATATCTTCCTCCTGAATAGCTATAGAAAAAAAGGGCAAAGTAGTCGCAAATATATACAGCAAAAATCAATAGGAATTTTTCAGTAGTAATATATATATATATATATATATATTATCATAATATATTTTCCTACCTCTATTCAGTTGGAAACATTAAAGAGAGCAGTAGTAAATATATTCAGTAGAAGTCAGTCATAAAATTACAATAGGAAACTTGACTCACTCCCGTAATGACCAGTTCTAATTTTTCTCACTTTTTTTTGAGATAATATCATTTACATGATGAAAATAAAAATAATTCTAACCCTATATAAAACTAAAAGCTTCCTGTCTAGACATAATTTTCATTTTATTTTAGATTTACTTATGAATTTTTAAGAGATTTAATATATATATATATATATATACACACACACCAGTTCAATGACTGGTTTGATTTTAAAACATTGTTCTGTGCATTAACCATGATTTCTTAAAATTATTACCAAACATTATCATCATATTCTTCTTTAATAGGGACTTTTAAAACATTTTTAACCAAACATTATGGATCGACTAAACCTCGATGCAATATTAACGGGTGTTGAGTGTGATAGAAAGAGCTAGTCTCTCACAAACATAGTGAACTCGTATTCAAATTCCTATTGAGAGATGTGTCTACATTTAGTATACCTCAAGCATAATTGTCTTAAATGAAGAATACCTCTGAAAAAAAAAAAAAAACCTAGATGCAATCCTTTGTATCTTATTAAGAAGTTCTTTTGCTTGGAAATTATAACATGGGTTGAAATATTCTTTAAATAAGCCTGATTACATGATGCTGAATTGTAATACATTTGTCATGTATATATTGAAGAATCTAATTACAAAGATTTAAAAACATTACGACGACAGTTTTTAAAATGTGTCACAATACTGTCAAGGTGATATAATTATCATTTAGTTCCATTACGTATTTAATTTAGGCCCAAATGCAAACAATTTCATCCAACTGAAAAAGTTGTACAATTTATTCTAGTCAACCTTTCCAAACTTTTTATATTATATGCCTTTAACAAATTTTTTTTATCCAAAACCTTTAAACTACTTATCCATATAAATTGAAAAAAAAAACGCTATATTAGCAAAATATATATAAATAAAGGTATCCATTCTAATGATTAAAGAATTGAACCAAACTGGCCTATTCAACTGGTCAGACTGAGAATCAGTGCTTGATCTAATTCCATTGAGTCATTTAACTAAAAATAGCAAAAAACGATTAAAGTAATCAAAAATTGATAAAACGGTCGATTGAGCAATTTCATCTATTAAACAAAAAAAAAATACTATAAGTAAATCTTCAAAATCGTCGGAGTAGGCAAGTGTAGAGGAAGCAAAAGAAGAAGAGGAAGAAGAAGGAGGAGATGGACGACAAAGCCTAGCCACTTGCCGATGGTGGATGAAGAAGAGAACTCTTCAAAGCTATGAGGTCGTGAAATCAAAGTGATGAGAATGAAAAAATAGGAAGCCTAAAAGGACACATTGCATTTGTGATATACTGACACCATTAGATAAATGAGATATAACAGTAACTAAAATTGCTACTATAAATAAAAAAGTTGTTGCTAAAACTTATGCCAAAAGTTCTATAATAAGTATATCATTTTAATAACAGATATTCAATTGCTATTATATAGTTACTTTTTACTAACATTAGCACAAATGCTACTTTACAGTAAAAAAAATTGCTAGTAAATCTTAATTTTTGGGACATAAATATTTGCTACTATAGTATAAAGAAACTGCTACTAAATTCTATTTTTGATATTAAATACTAATATAAATAAAATTAGAACTATTTTTTAATTTTAAAAAATACATAATTTAAAATTACTGAAACAAAAATAAAAAAATAATTAGACCAATTAATTCAATAGAAAAACTAATAAACCAGCCTTAACAATAAAAAATTTTAAGTTTTATTCCACACCCATAGGCTTATGCAAACTCTTTTCTTTTATAGCACAACTATTAGTCTTATATTTTCAAACTAGACCATGTGAGACTTCCAAATTACAAAAATTCCTTTCTTTATACTGATTAACCAATATGGGACTTACAAAACTTCTAGGAATTAATTCATTTTGCATAACAGAACAAATATTTTAGACCTGAAAAGATATTTACTATCCAATATTATGATTGACATTTCAATCAAAATATTGGAAGTTATTAGCAACTTGTGATTATAATATTGAGTAATTAATAAAGATTAATTTAGTAGCCAAAACTTATCCGATGGAGCTTTCGTTATATGGACACTGTCAAGATTCTGAGAATTCTGCTTAATTTTCTTTCTCTTTTCCCCGTTCTTTTGGGTTCAAAATGATGAAAAATACTATTTTTGGTTATGTACTTATTCAGAGTCTTTGCTTTCTGCAAACTTTTGTTGTTATGTACTTATGTTTCTTTATTTGGAATTCTTTTGTGATCGTCTTTATCTCTTCAGCTCAGGGGACAAATGTTATATTAAAAGTAAAAAATCAGAAACGCAAATAATTGATCTCTTGTAGAATTAACCATTATTAACTAAAGATAGTGATTCAGTAACGACGGGTATCATTGATTCAAACACTTGCTAATTTATGATCGGTAAAAAAAAATATATTAAATTAAAAAATATTTACTATACTATAATAGAATTGAAAATTTCAATATAACTTCTACTTATATTTTAATTAATTATTAGTCAATTTTGCTTAAAATTTAGATATAATTCAGCTACAATCTAAAATAAATTTTATATTTTTATAAAAAATAAACTATATTATATGACGAAATATAAATGGTAGTATTCAAATGTGCAATGTGCTGGGTGTTTAGCTTCTTGAAAAAAATTATTCAGCCAAAGTAATTTTTTTTAAAAAAGAATTTTATATTAATAATTATTGAAGTATTGAAAAATTAAATTTTATTCATTAAATTAAGGTCTAATAACGTGTAAATGTTAAATGTCATGTTAATTTTCTTTTTCCATATTTTTTATAAATCCGCAAAAATGTATATTTTGGAAGCTATAATCATCATCATCATCATCATCATTATTTTCTTAGCCTCCTATTATTTAATAGACTAAAATATTCATAAACAATACAAAGCGTCGCGACTTTCTTGTGGACGATGTTGAATGATTTTCGCTGTGAGAATAGCTGAATGATTCAAGGAGAAAGAAAATTTGGGCTATACAAAATGCAGAAAAGGGTATTCTTTGTGTATAATCGTGTGAACTAAAAAAGGAGATAGTGTGAAAATTTTTCACAAATAGGGGAAACTCTCGTGTGAACCAGTTTTTTTGAAAGATTTTTGTTTTCTGGAAAGTTGTTACAAATCCAAGGAAACATGATTTTTTTTCACTTGATATTAAAACCTTTTTTTTTCATGGAAGTTTTCTTGGTGTTAATTAATTTTGGATCATATAATATTTCTCACTACCAAATTAATTTTTTAAGAATATCCATTTTTCATCCTTATCGTGGGAATATTTTAGCCAGTCAATAGGAAATTAAGATTTTAGTAGTTATTTCGTCTGTGCTGGATCATTTCAATGACAATACACATATGAAGGACTAAATTGGAAAAATCCCATCTCTATGTGACTGAAATGATAATTTAGTTTATTTGCATAGCATCATCGACACACCACAGGAGACTTCTTTTGAAGTTTTTTCAAATGATTGTATATAAAGAGATATTTTTCTTTTGTCTAAAGAATATAAAAAGTTCAATTTAATAACGGTCATCTCGGAGCATCCATTTTAGGAACAAACTGATCAAATAAAAAAGATTTCTGTCTGTAAAGGTCAAAATAAAATATACAATCGCACGCACGTTTCCTCCAACATTTCCGACATATTGAAGGAAGCACTTTTGGGTAGGTAATTATTCCAGGTGGAGGCATAACAAGCGCCAAAAAAGGAATTAAAGGCACTTCCATTAGTGGCCAATTATTATGGGACCCATGTAGCTTTTGAGAATTCCAAGAAATTAAATGTGCTTTCTCAGTCCCACACACTATCACTGTCCTCATGTGCTGGTGTCATCTTCAGGCTCCATCTCCTTCCCTTATTCAAAGTTTCAAATGCGAAAAGCATGCTTTGCTTTAGAAAATGAGATACAGCCGCGTTAACAATCCCTACAGAAAAAAAAGTACCTAATCAATAAAATGAATAAAATCAGAACTCAATCAATAATCGGTACTCAAACACAACCCTAATCATTGACAAAAGGGTTAAAAAAAAGAAAAAACAACCAACACAACCCAAAAAATAAAAAAAGGTAATCTAGTGACGCTTGAAAAAACTATCACTAAACAAAAATATAAGGGTAATTTGTCTACCCACCACTAAATAGTGACGGTATAATGACTAACGCCATTATATAGTAAAATTTTATTGGCAATTAGTCATAAGCCATAACTACCTAGTGACGGTTAATCAGTACCTGTCACTATATATTGGCGTAATAACTGTCACTAAATGCATTTTTTTTTTTTGGTAGTGATCAACGGGAGGAAGAAGATTGATAGACCTAATAAAGAGACAAAGCCATGAGACAGATGAGGGATGGACGATGGCACTAAATATTCAAAAAATAGAAAAAGAAAGATAAATTTTTAATTATTTTAGTAGCACTTGTGGGTTGACTGTATAATGTTTACTAGCCCTTTCTAAAAAATTGTAGGTTAAAAGTAATAACTATTCTAACAGTGAAAAATTGTCAGAATATTATAAAATGGTTAATATTCCCTAACTTTCTTGTAGTGAAACACAAATATTACATATATTTCTTTGAGTTTTTATCATGGAAAATATATAGCCTCCTACGTTTACAACTTTCTATATAATTAAGAATTTGAGGAGTCATTAACTTTTATTTCTATATAATTATTTATCTCAAATTAACTTAGCATCTATATATTTTAATAACTTGATATATAGATGTTTAGCATAACTGAGTGAACTAAATCTAATTGGTTGGTACAATCAAACAAATGGTAAACTAGTCGTCTATCTCTTCTGGTATGGCCTAGTAACTGGTCTCAAAAAACTAGGCAAATTAATTTTGGTAAAAGCTGATTGATTCAATTGTTGTACCAGTTCTAATTTTTTCATTATTATTTTTTTGAAACAATATCATTACATGATGAAAATAAAAATCAATTTAACCCTATATAAAACTAAAAGCTTCCTGTCTAGAACTAATTTTCATTTTATTTTATATTTACATATGAATTTTTAAGAGGTTATATATATATATGTAACACTAGTTCAATCAGTAGTCTGATACATTGTTCTGTGCATTGACCATGATGTCTTAATATTATTACCAAACATTATCACCATATTCTTCATTAATAGGGACTTTTAAAACGTTTTTAACCAAATATTATAGATTAAACTTAGATGCAATACTAATATGGATGGAGTCTAATCAAATGAGCTAGTCTTTCACAGTATGGTGAACTTATGTTCAAATTCTTATTGAGAGATGTGTTCATTGTCCACATTTAGTGTACCTAATAGTACCTCAAGCATAATTGTTTTAAGTGAAGAATACATATATGAAAAACCAAAAAACATTCTTTTGCCTGAAATTTTAACTTGGGTTGAAATATTCTTTAAAAAAACCTGATAATGCTGTGATGCTGAATTGTAAATTTAATACATTTGTCATGTATATAGTGAAGAATCTAATTACAAAGATTTAAAAACACTACGACACGACAGTTTTTAAAATGTGTCACAATACTATCAAGGTGATATACTTTTGGTTACATTACATATTCAATTTAGACCCAACAACAACAACAACAATAATAAGCCTTATCCCACTATGGTCAGTATAGATCGTATGGTGTTATTGAGCTTTATCAATAATTAATTCTTTAGGTATTTCATTAACCAAAGATCTCATACAATGACTTTTTAAGTGTCTTTCTTGGTCTTACTCGACATTTTTTCACAGGACTTCATATCATCTAATCATCCCTCCTTACTGGCGCCTCCAACTGTCTTCTTTAAACATGTCCAAACCACTTTAAGTGATTTTTTACCATTTTCTTCTCAATAGGTGCCACTTCAACTCTACCTCATATACAATTATTATGAATCATATATTTTCTTATATGACTACACATCCAATAAGGACATGACTTATTCATATAAGTTGTATAATTTATTCTAGTAAACCTTTCCAAACTTTGTATATTATAAGCCTTTCACAAATTTTTTACGCAAAACCTTTAAACTATTTATTCATATAAGCTGAAAAAAAAGCCATATTAGCAAAAATAAATAAATAAATAAAGGTATCCATGCATTCTAATGATTAAAGAATCAGACTGAATTAGCTTATTCAATTGGTGAGAATCAATGCTTGATCCAATCCAATTGAGCCATTTAACACAAAATAGCAAAAACCAGTTAAACTAGTAAAAAACGGACGGTTGAGCAATTTCACCAATTAAACAAGAAAAAAAATACCATAAGCAAATCTGCATAATTGTTGGAGAAGGTAAGTGTGTAGAGGAAGCAAAAGAAGAAAAAGAAGAAGAAGAAGCAACAGAAGAAGAGGAAGAAAGAGGAGGAGATGGCCTGGATCCAGACCGATGAGAAAGCCTAGCCACTTGCCAGTGGTAGATAAAGAAGAGAACTTGACAAAATTATGAGGTTGTGAAATCCAAGTGATGAGAATTAAAAAATAGGAAGCCTAAAAGGGCACATAACATACTTGCATTTGTGATATACTGACACTACTAGAAAAATGAGATACAATAGTAACTAAAATTGCTACTATAAATAAAAAAGTTGTTGCTAAAACTTGTTCAATTGCTAACATTAGCACAAATGCTACTTTAGAGTAAAAATATTGCTAGTAAATCTTAATTTTTGTGACATAAAAATTTGCTACTAAATTTTTTTTTGTTATTAAATACTAACATAAATAAAATTAGAAGTGTTTTTTTAATTTATAAAAAATACACAATTTAAATTCAGCCTTGGTAAAAAAAACAAGTTCATGTTATATTCCACACCCATAGGCTTATGCAAGCTCCTTTTCTTTTATAGCACAACCACTAGTCTTATATTTTTAAGCTAGGCGATGTGAGATTTCTAAATTACACAAGTTCCTCTTTTTTATACTAATTATTAATTAACCAATATGGGACTTACAAAACTTCTGGGGAATTAATTCATTTTGCATAACAAAACAAACATCTTAGACCTGAAAAGAGATTTAACATCAATATAATGATTGACATTTCAATCAAAATATTCGAAGTTATTAGACAACTTGAGATTATAAATATTGAGTAATTAATAAAAATTAATTTAGTATCCAAAACTTACCCGATGAAGCTTTCGCTACATGGACACTGTCAAGATTCTGAGAAATCTGCTTAATTTCTTTCTTTTTCCCCCTTCTTTTGGGTTCAAATGATGAAAACCACTATTTTTGGTTATGTACTTATTCAGAGTCTTTTCTTTCTGCAAACTTTTGTTGTTCTGTACATACGTTTCATTAATTGGAAGTTTTTTATGATCGTCTCTATCTCTTCGGCTCAGGGGACAAATGTTATATTAAAAGTAAAAAATTAGAAACGCAAATAATTGATCTCTTGTAGAATTAACCATTATTAACTAAAGATAGTAATTCAGTGACGAAGGGTATCATTGATTCAAACTCCTACGTACTTTATCGGTTAAAAAAAATTCAGTGATATGAAAATATTTACTATACCATAATAGAATTGAAAATTTCAATACAACTTAAATGTATATTTTAATTAATCATTAGTAAATTTTGCTTAAAATTTTGATATGATTCAACTGCAATCTAAAATTTATTTTTTATATTTTTTTTATCAAAAATAAATTATATTATATGACAAAATATAAATGGTAGTATTCGAATGTGCAATGTGATGGGTATTTAGCTTCTTGAAAAGAAAATATTCAGCCAAAGTAATTTTTTTAAAAACATAATTTTATATTAATAGTTATTGAGTATTGAAAAATTACATTTTATTCATTAAAGTAAGGTCTAATAACAAATGTTAGTCCATAAATTTTAAAATGTAGGAAAAAAAATTCCATCAACTTTAAAACATAAAATAATATTCCCTAATTTAAATCTCAACTTAAAAGACAAAGCGGTCATGTCTTTTCGACTGTGATAACAAAGCTTGAATTTAAGCCCACTGAAGCACATGCAATGCACCTCCAAAAAAATAAAAAGGTCCACTTCAAGCGGGGTAATTATTGTTTTTTGGTTGTTTTTCCTTTCGCTGATTTCTTTCAGGTTGCTTGATTTTTGTTGTAAGAAGAGATTTCTGTTCAATCTCAATTACCTTGATAATGTATAACATTTTTGGTGGAAAAAGAGATTTCTGTTCAATCCCAATTACCTATCAAATACAAATTGTATTTGGGTTTGGATATACTAAGCGATAACAATTTAATTATTTAAAAAAATGTTACTGACGTTCTTCTACATTTTCAAAGTAATGTTGAACAGAATTCCGGACCTGGAGCCTGTGGTGCAATATTTTGTTTAGCAACAGTTTTTCAGTTGCTAAAACTTCCAGCAACAAAAAACTTTTTGGTTGCTGGAAGTTTTAGCAACACAAAAAATTATTGCTAAAAGTATTACACCTCTGCAATATTGCAGAGGATCCAGATCCTTTCTTCCTTGGTGATGGCTGAAGATTTGGGAATGAGATTCTCCTGCGTGCAAGAGGCCTCCGGGAACTGTTGGATTTGTTTGATCCAACAACTTTCACTCATTCAACATTTTTCTTTTTAAATTTTACTGATCCAACAGCTCTAAGGATGTGAATCCGCTCCAGCTCTTTTTCCCTTAAACTTTCCTCAAGCTCTATGTTTTTCTGTCACTCAAGTCTCAAAAGTTGAGTGAGGAGGAGCCCAACACATTAGTGGGGACTTCAATTTTATACTCTAGAAGTTTGTAGCAAAACCAAAACATTTATAAATGGATATTAGAAAAAGGAGGCCCTACTACTACCAGATATCAAAAAATGGAGATTGAAGAGCAAGTAAAATATAAATGCTTTAGTTTTGTTTCAAACTCGTGGAGTATGAAATTCAAGTCTCCTCTAATGTGTTAGACTCCTCCTCCCTCAACTTCTGAGACTTGAGTGGCAGCAAATTATGAAGCTTAAAGTGAGTTTGAGGGAAAGGGAGCTGAAGCAGATCTGCATCTCGGCTCTCATTCATTTAGTTTTTTTTCTTTTTTTTTAAAAAATAATTTACAAGTATCAACTAATTCAATGATGATTGTAAGCACAATAATAAATTAACATGAAATGATGATTGTAAATTTTTTAAAAAAAAATTAAAAAATACTAGATGTTTGGAAACTGTTAGATCAAACATTCAATGACTTCTAGAAGTCTCCTGCGCGTAGAAGGCAATCTTTGTCTAAAGATTTGAGTAGAGTTGCAAAACACATTTTTATCTTGTAATTAAAAAAGACTAAATAATAGTTATCGATAATGTATAGGAGAAAACTTAAGTGTTTACATATATTTTAGTTAACAGAACCTCTAAGGCTGTGTTTGGCAAGACAACTTATAGCTTATTTGACTAACTTATAAGCTTGTTAAAAGTGTTGGTAAACGAGCTTATTTTAGTAGTTTATAGCTTATTCTGATAAGTTATTTTGAGTAGCCTATAGCTTAAAATTTTTTATTCCTATTTTACCCTTATTAGTTTTTAAAAATACCTATTATGCCGCTTACTTTATTATATTCTATTTACTCATCTTTTATTATATTTATATTTATATATAATATATTATACATATATAATATTATATTATAATAATATATGATAAAAATATATAAATAATAAAATATGTAAATATATTTTATTATATATATTAAAATATAATAATATATATAAATATATTATATATGTGAAAATATATTATTCATATATAAAATATAATAAAATATATAAATATATATTTTTAATGAATTTTATATTTATAATAATTTAAATTAATTTAATTAAGAAATGATATATTTATTTATATTATTTTGAAATTAAAAAATATATGTCTTTTTATGTTATTTTACAATTTTAAACTATTTCAATAGCTACTTTTACCGAACACTTCTAATTCAAATAAGTTAGTTTATAAGTTATAAGTTAAAAATTAGCTTATAAGCTATCAGCTAGCTAATAAGTTATCCTCTAGCTTATAAGCTAATTTTATCAAATAGAACCTAATTAGAACATAATAAGCATATTGAATTTAAAAATAATTTTATATTTTATACAACTCCCCATTATATAATTATTTCTTTTAAATAACTTTTTCTGCATCTTCAATTTTTAGTGAACAATCAGTTAGTAAAGATATATATAAGCAAGTGTATGTAAGTCTAATCCTTCTTTAATTATAGATATTGACATAAATATTTTAAAATATTATAAATCAGCAGGAATATATATATGCCTCGATATCGAGATGGGAATTTCCCTTAATTACAGCCTTGTATAAAGCATCTCAAGCAACATCATTATGTTGCTAAGATTTTAATTTGGATCACAAGCAGTCAAGTATCCTAGGTAGAGGAAGACGACATTGAGTTAATATAACATATGAAATTAGTAATTTACTAATACTTCAATATATAAAAGAGGGGATATTCTACCTTCTTTCTTCTTTCGTTAAATATTCTGGCTTCTTTAATCAGTATTATTGAGGAGCACAGTTCTTCGACAAGGTGACAAACTAAAGTCTTAGAACATCAATGTTAGCAGATAATGTTCGCCGCATGTGCATGCTTGCATAGACTTAATTTGATAAGGGAAGCGCCAAAAGAAAAAGAAAAAGAAAAAGAATATATTTATTTAAAAGAGAAAGAAATTTAAGTGGAATTTTTTTTAATTGTTAGATTGTTTTTATTTTAATAAAATGCAAAAAAGCTCTCCTAAACTTTGGAGCATGTGTATTTTATCCTCCTAAACTTTAAAACTGAGGTCTTCCTTCAACTTTTAATTTATTACAAAGCACTCCCTTGAACCCTAATTCATTATATCCAGTCTCGTACCACTTAAATAACAAATTTGATAGTTTTTTTATTATTAGCTTGTCAAATCAAAATATAATAAATATATTAATATTTGAAATAATTATATCTTTTTACAATTTATTAATATTATATTATATGAATATTTTATTCTAAAAATACTTAATAATAAATATATAAAGATTATATCTAAATATAGTCGTTGTACCGAAAAATAGTGGACTCTAGTATCAACTACACAATGATGGGATCCATTGCTTGTTCCCACTTGTGTAGATGAGACTTACATAAGATCCAACGGTCTACAGGCAATAAGTACGGTGTTTGTCGCCTGGGAAGAAACAGAGAAACCTAGCTCCACTACACTAGCATGTAGGACATCGCAGCTTGGAAAACCATGGAAACAAAATAAAGAGGAATTAGATTCCTAGAAATAATTTTCTACATAATTCTCATTCAAGTATTTTTGAATTTATTTTGAGAGGACAAAATAACTATTTGGTATTTATTCAGTTACCCTATTTTATAGTAGTGTTTTATAACAGAATAGCATTTTAATTAAGAGCGTATTTTTATATTTAATTTGAAAAAATATATATAGATATATATATATATATATATATATATATATATATATATATATATATATATATATATATATATATATATAATTTTAAGAGCATATTTCATTGATGGCTTATGTTAAATTAGAGAAAATAATTTAAGAGAAATAATCTCAAGAAGAGATAAAAGAGAAATTTAGAGAATAGGAGAAATTATTCTCATATTATCAAATTAATGAATACAATACAACTAACTCTATTAATAGACAACATAAAGGAAATTAACTGTAACTAATTACAATCAATGGTGACTAATTACAATTCCCAACAGCCTATTATATTTATGCTTTTATTTTAAAAGTAAATTCAAATTGACGAAGACAGATAATATTTGTCTAGTCATAGGTCCTATTAGGATAAATAACTTAATTAAATGCTTATATCATACATAAGCGCTTAATTCGATAAACTATTTGTGTTTGGATGCATATTTGAAAACTACTTATCCAATATTCTAAAGGTGTTTGGATCATTGCTACATAAGTACTTATGACAGCTAAAATTATTGAAAAACCTATCATAAGCACTTATAAAACTAAAGTATTTGGATAAATAAGCATTTGACATAATTTTTAAAATATTAAAAAAACTAAAATAAAAAACTAAAGAACTAATTAATGTAATGTAATATGTGATATCAACGAGAATTTAAAAATAAGCACTTGACATTTTTATTTTTGCTCATTTAAACAAAAACTCAGTTTACTTTTTCAATTAATTAATATTGTCCTTCATATTTCCAGAAGTCATAATTTTGTTCTTCACTCCCTCTGCCAAAAAATCCACCGGAGTTTGTAACTCACGTAATATCTACATGACCTTCTATTAGTCACGTGATTCTATACTCAGTTCTTCCACACCACAAAGGGATCAATTCAATTACTGAAGTCACTAGCAGTTTGGGTAATTCACAGGAAAACAAATTAATTAAAGGGCCAATGTGTTCTAAATCTCATCCCCAATACTGGACGTAGATCAGAACCTGTTATGAATGGATAAGTGGAGAATCAGTTACATCAAGGACTGTTAGATGGGTTTAGGCAGCATGTGAAACAAACATTGCTGGAACTCAACGATCATATTCCCTATTTCAGTTATTCCATTGTTTCTGAATTCCAAGAGCATCTCCTTGTCTTTCGTCACACGCTGAAATGCTCGCTCCTTCTGCTCTGCAGTTCTCAAACCTTCTTGTATTTCCACTTGAACAGCTTGTATCTGTCTCTCTAAAGTTGTGGCTTTCTTGTTTAGATTCCCCAGTTCCTTTCTCGTGACCCCAAGTTTTTCTTGAAACAGTTTCATTTGCCAGACAGATAAATTAGAGCCAGATATAGTAAATTCATTTAAATCTTCACTTTCAACTCTACCATGCACTTCCAGGGAGCCAGTTTCTACACTGGATCCTTTTTCACCTTCATCAACTTCAACAAGCATTTCTGGGCAGTCCATTTATGGTTTGAACCCAAAAATTTTCTGGTTTGAACTAGAAAAAAACCATCCAAATCTGCGACGTGATGAGAAGAGCTCACCAACCAGATTTGTGAACCAGAAATTTACCAGAAAAAGTTACAACTCAGGGAAGGGAACTATATAATTGTGACAAAAAAATACATTTAGCCACGGTTACAATTGTGGCTACAAAACCCATTGCTAAAAATATATTTAGCCATGGTCACAAGATTCTCCTGCACTTTGTAGGTGCACGAGACGATCTGTGTTCCGGAGAGAGACTGAGGGCAAAGACAGAAAGAAGAACTGGGAGGGAGAGTTTTCAAAAATTTAGGAGGTTTTTTAGTCACCTAGATGACCGTTATTTGGATTCTTTCAAACACTTATATTTGTCTCTAAAAATGTTTATATGATAAGTTAAGCAAAAAAAAACTATCAGGGGTTAATAACTTGTTATATCCCTTTGCGAATGTATTATATATTTTACCATATCATTTCAATATGGATTTAAAATTAGCACACATAATTAATAGATCGACGTGGATGTTTAAAATTGTCATACACAATAGAAGTTTATTGTTATACGAAGATGGTGACCTTTCAATAAAATCACGGCTTATTTTTTGTACTGTTTGAAATTAATTATCAAATATAGTTTATTGTCCGGGTTTCAAATTCCATTCGGATTAAAAAATATATCTCTTGAAGCTAATGTTCTTTAAAATATTGGGGAAAAAAAAGATGCATGCACCGACATTAACTCTAATAGTGGAACCAGAACTTCAATCCTCACTCTGAACTTCCCAAATCCCAGACATGATTAAGATGGGTTCCCCCATTTTCCATATTTTTCTCTCATCATTTCTTCTCTGCTTCACTTTGTTGCACCAACCTGCTGATGCCATCAGAAAGGCAAGCACGTTTTGCTTCTCCTCTTCCCAATTCTTATAATAGATCAGTGATTTCATTTATTTAACCCATTAATTAGTCTAGGCTTGTCTGCTTCTGGTTTTCAGCCTTACGTTGTGTACCCGGGATCACATTCTCATGGCTCTAACCCTAACTCTGCTTGTTTGGACTTTAACCCTAACTCTGTCTTGGGAAGGTATAGTATGGTACCATCCTTCAACTTCTGCTAAACTCACGCTCTGAGATTTAGATATGTTTTATACGTTTTGTTGGATAACGGATAACCCATATATTTATACGTTTTGTTGGACAGCCATGAGAAGGCGAAGGAAGCTATATTTTACTCTTACAACAAACACATCAACGGCATTGCTGCATTGCTGGAAGAGGAAGAAGAGGCTGAGATTAAAAGTGAGCGATTTATAGTATTTGATTACATAGCTCATATAATGTCTTGTTCCAAATATGTTTGTAACAGAGAAGATGGATGGAAAATTGATGCAGAGAAGGGAAATGTGGTGTCGGTATTCAAGAGCAAAATGCATAAACTGCAGACAACCAGGTCATGGAAATTTCTGGGACTTGAGAGAAATGGAAAAGTTAAGCCAAACTCTGCTTGGACCAAGGCCAGATTTGGTCAAAATACAATCATTGGTGCCATCGATACTGGTAATCTTTGCTTTGTAATTTAATTTACTTTTTTTAGAAAGGTGCTAATTTTTTAAAATATAAATGAAAATAATGTTAAAAATTTCAGCATTACGATAAATAAATTTTACTTATTAACGTTAGAGACAGGGATAGAAAGTCACTGGTTTAACCATGGATTAATAGAGTCGATCGTTAAACTAAGAAAATAAATAAAAAATAATTATATATATATAAATATTTATAAATAAATATCAAAATAAGTAAAATAAATAATTTATTTTTTAATTTCAAAATATAAAGTATCTTAAAATAATGAAGCACACAAATCTTATATTTAATATATATATATAATCCTTTATAATTAAATTAATAAATTAGAAAAATAAAAATAAAAAAAATTTATTTTAATATTTTATTGTTATTTCAATATTATATGATATTATAGAAATTTTTTGTTGATATTATTCAACTTTCATAATTTAAAATCATTTTACATAAAATAAGAATATAATGTGTTATAAAATAATAACATTTTATGTTTTATATTATTATGTAGACAAAAGTATATTACATGTCTCTAACAATATCAATTTTCACTTATGTTATTAATGTTTATTTTTTGTCAAATATGTCCAGTATATATATTTTTGATTTGCTTCAAAATACCAAAAATACCCTTTAGCTCTCTCTCTCTCTCTCTCCCCCTCCCCTTTTCTATACTCTCTCTCTCTCTCTCTCTCTTATCGTTCTCTGCTCTCTGTCTCTTGTCTCCTTCTCTTGCCTCTCTGTACTCTCTCTCTCTCTTATCCTTCTGTGCTCTCTGTCTCTCATCTCCTTCTCTTGCCTCTCTGTACTCTCTCTCTCTCCTTCTCTGCTCATACTGCACACTCTGACTCTTGCTCATATTCATTCATCTCTTCCATTACCACAACTATTCACCCTCGAGTGTGGATTCCCTCTAAATCCTGGAGGGTCTGGAGGGAATTTTACCCATTGGATCTAATAATCCAACAGGTAAAAAAAAAACATTGGTCATTTTTTTTTCTTACTAGGACAGATTTGTTCTAGAGAGAAAATTATGGAGAGATCCAAATAGTTCACCCTCCATCTCCCACTTTTAGCTCTTCGACTAGCACTCACCTATAAAATAATAAAAAATTTATGTTTTACATTATTATGTATAATGTTATATATATAATTGTTTAGGAATATTAGGCAACAAGCTCGAGTCCTACAAAAAAATTGACTTTCAGTGACGACAAAAGTTGTCACTGAAAATTAAAAAGTTGTCACTGAAAGTGTTTCAGTGGCGACATCAAGTCGCCACCTAAAGTCTCGTTGCTGAAAGTTTTCAGTGGCGACACCAAAACGTTGTCATTGAAACCTACAATCAGTGACGACTTTTGTCGCCACTGAAAGTATAATTTTTGTCACCTAAAATTGATTGTTAAAAGCAAAGGTCGCCACTTAAAGCCACTTTCAGTGGCGACTTTTGTCGCCACCAATAACAGCTTTCAGTGGCGACTTTGTTGTTGTCACTAAGAGTGTCTTTTGGTGACAACAATAAGTCGCCACTGAAAGTTTCTTTTAGTGACAACTTTAATAGTCGCCACTGAAAGTGTAAATTTTTCAAAAAAAATATAAAATACAAATTCTTCATTTGTAATTTCAAATATTTTTTAATAAGTAATTAAAGTTGTAATATAAATCATCTCATCACTTAAATCCAAAATTCTATAATACAATATGTTTTCCAACAATACAAGATCTATGTATTACATTCAAAGAAATCTAAAAATATATACTCATAATTATCTACTTGGAATGTAACACCAATACTCTCCCCTTGGTCGTTGAAGGCTGGACCTTGAAATCATGTCTCCTCCAAGAGCACAAAGTGTGATCATTAAATTTGAAGGCTACCTGATAATTGTGAGATAGCTATCTTGGCATCACTAGTTCTAGGAGGCATGTCCACAAGAAGAATATCAAGGTTTCCCAATTAACTCCCTGTATTGTTTTCTCAAGTGTGTTTGCTATCTAAAACAATATAATAACAGAAAGTCAAAAATATAGTAGAAAAGGCTGAGAAGATTGCATTACATTCAAACTAAAATTGTTGAAATTTGCCAAAGCCATGAAAATAATGCAATATCAATCACTAAGGAATTACCTATATACCTTTGGTGTCTAACAACAATAACAAGAGCAATTGTCTCTGCGACCTCATACGTAGAAATAATAAATAAGTGCATGCAACAACTTTTGAATTAAGCCATACAACCCATGTATGCATGAAAAAAAACTACATTGTTGTTGATGTACATAACTTTGCTATTATCATCTTTTTGTTGACTTCAGTACAAAAATATTGACACAATTCCCACTCCCCTCATTCTCTTTCTTGAATATTGGGTATCTAATCTCCTAATTCAGTAAAGTTCCTAAGCCCTTTGTATTAACAAGATTTAAATTCATTTGTATCATGCATTTTATCAACTTAGCATGTGTTTAAGTTTTCTATTAAAAACTGGACAGCATATTAGAATAAAATGTATACTATCTTAAATAAAGCTAGTTTAAAATAGTAAACCTAATAATTTCATAATAAAAAAGTGAAAGATGTCAAAGTTGAAATAAATGGATTCTTGTATAGAAAAATGGAACAGAAAATAATTATGAACTAACTAAATAACTTATATACAACTAAAATAATGAGCAAGAAAACGACCAGACACAAGCCAAAGGCTAAAATAGGCATGAACAAAGCTTTCTCCATAATGAATCCTAAGACTGGAGAACATATTAGAATAAAATGGCTACTTTCTCAAATAAAGCTAATTTAAAATGGTAAACCTAATAATTTCATAATAATGTCAGAAAAATTTGGTATAATGTCAGAGTAAGGTCTTAATTTAATGTCAGAAAAATTTTGTAACAAAATAAGATCATTTGGTCCCTGAAAAGAACTAAAATGTGCAGCTGTCCAGACTAGTTTTCTGCATAAAATTCAACTTGGCCAATAACCTCCATTTATGACTATTGAATTCAGCTCAATTTATGTCCAAGGCTTTTGTTTGTGTTAAGAGGCTTTATGGTTTAATTTAGTCATGGCAGCACACATACACAGAACTTGCAGAAAACAGAACCAAAATGTCATTAATTTCACCTTCCACCACCACATTGTCAAAAGTTTTAATTTCCTCTGAGCGAAACTCTAAATTACATAGAAGTAAAGAAAAAGAAAACATAAATATAGATTTATTAAACCACTAGAAGTATGTGAAATGGATCTATTTACCCTTATTTTAGTTGTGTGCTCTCTTAATCTCTGGCATGGTACATAATAATAAACTAAACAGAAAAGAAGTTGAAAATGTAAGATTGAACTCAAGTTTTTCCCTTACCTCACTCGGATTCCCTTCTAATCCAACAACTCATAGAACCAAGAATTTCCTTAGCCTTGGTGACAGAGACACCACAAGAAAATGGAGGAAAATGGAATTAAGCAAGTGAGAGAAATACCCAGAAATTTCTTTGCTTCAAAATCTTTCTCTCTCTCGGTTGAATGGTGCTCAAGGAAGTGGAATCCACGTGTGTCCACCTAAAACAAACCCTAACAAGAAAATCGATGTGAGATTTGCATCTGGGGAAATCGAGTTTTTCGTCTCGTAGATGGTTTTTGGGGTATTTGATAGTAGAAAGGGTTTTCCCCAAAATAAACCCTAATACCCATAAACTAGAAACATTCTACCAATAAATGGAAAATAAAGGACGCAAAACAAGAAATGAGAAGAACAAATATAATGGAACATTGAAGCTTACCTTCCACGGAGATCAGAACTTAGCAAGCCATGAGAAGCAGCAAGCTACAAGGCCAACACGAATAAGCATAGAGAGAGAGAACGCTGGGTTTCAAAGAACAGAGCAGTGACTTGGAGCGCGAACTGTGACACGGAGGCGCGAAGTGATGATTAAATGTAATGAAAAATTAATACATTTGTATCTTTATATAAAAAAAAGTCCATTCCAAATCACTAGGTGCATGTAGTCTAAGTGGCAGGCCCGTGCTTTGTTTACACATAGGTCCCTGGTTCGAATCCTTTCAAATGCAAATGAGCATTTCACTTTCTTTTAAAAAAAATTCTTCATAATATATAAAATAATTAGTAACTATATTCACAAGAAACTAATTGCCTTAATGGTAGGTGTGCCCTTGTTAGCTCCCAGGGAGCACGTTCGAATCTACGCTTTTACACAGACAAAGGTAATATTTAAAAAAAAAAATTGGCATACCAATAAAAAACTTTGAAGGCTTTTAGTGGCGACATTTTGTCGCCACTGAAAGTGGATCTTTAGTGACGGCTATTGTCGCCACTGAAGATCTATAAAAATAGTGATAAATGACTTTGAAGGCTTTTAGTGGCGACATTTTTGTCGTCACTAAAAGTAAACCTTCAGTGGCGACAATCGTCGCCACTAAAAATCTCGTATGAAAAAAATTAAAAAAAAAATAACTTGAATCACTTTCAGTGGCAACTTGTGTTGTCGCCACTGAAAATGGACATTTAGTGACAATCTTTTTTGTCGTCACTGAAAGTCTTTTTTTAAGTGATATTATTTTTTTAATTTTTTTATTTAATATTTTATAAAATTAATTTTAACCTTCTCAAGGCTATAATTTTATTTTATTTATTTTATTTATTTAACTTTGTATTATATCAAGAGTCTTGACACAATTTATCTAATTTCTTACTAAATTCTTAAAATTTTTTACTTTTTCAAAATAGTCCTTAGTCTACTTAGGAAAAAAAAATTAAAATTTGACTCCCAAAATTAAAATTTCACTTCTTGAAAAGTATATTCTTATTATAGCTTTTATAATATCTTTTTTTGATGCACAAAATTTTAAAGAAGCTCAACTTTAAAGAATATGTTATATAGGAAATATAGTCTCTTTGAAAATATAAGCCATGTTTGATTTTTATTTTTAAAATAATTATTTGTTTTATAAAAAATAATAAAATGTATTTGATGCTTTATTTTGAAAGATTATGCTTTTAAAATAATTTTTTTACTTTATAAAGTATCAATATTTTGTTATTTAAAAAATATTCACTTTCAGTGGCGACATATGAAGTCACTACTGAATATTAGACTTTTAGTGGCGACCTTTTGAAATTGTCACTGATAGTCTCACTTATAGTGGCGAGGTTTATAGTCGTGACGATTTAAAAAGGTCGCCATTAAAAGTCTAACTTTCAATGACGACCTCAAATGTCGCCACTGAAAGTATCACTTTTAGTGACGACTTTTAGTGTCGTCACTGAAAATAAGCTTTCAGTGACAAATTCTTTGTCGCCACTGAAAAGTCGTCACTGAAAGTCATTTTTTTTGTAGTAAGAAGTTTCAGCTGCTGCATTTTATCCATAGTTTCATGTATTATATCCCTTTACAACCTATTTTGCTCTTCACTACCACATTTCAGATTAAAAAAAAAAAATCATTGATCAATCGGGTTTGATTGAATCACTTGCAACCGGATCTAATTGACTTAGATTGAACTGGTTGTAAGGTCCGAGTATGGTTAACGTTGACCAGGCTAATCCATGTCCAAAAACAATGGGTGAGATCTCATTTGGACCTTCCCTCTTCCTTTACGTGAATACCTAATCATCTATAGCCAGCTTTTCGCTGTAAATTTGTTTTGAAATTTTAGACGATAGAAATCACAAGAATGAATCAACATTTTAGAACTCTATATGTCTTGTCTAAGTTTGGCCAATGAATCAACATTTTCTTGTTTTGGGCACCAATAAATCTTCGCAATTATAAAGCCATAACATGATTTCATCATATCTTGCGATCAATATTTAACAACGTGTCATTTAATTACAAATTTTTTTTGTTTAAAAAATTGACTTGGTTAAAATATCTAAATAATTCCTTTTGGTGACAAAAAAAAAATCACAATTTAAATGTTATATCCTCAAATATAGGCATTGTGAGAAGATTGTTAAATTATGTCAGAGTTTTTGTTAAATATTGTTAAAATAAGAAATTTTGTATTGGTGAATGGTGATGGAGCTGCTATGGTAATTATAGTAAAAGGCCTTAAAATTAAGCTGGCAAAATTTATAGTTGATTAGTCGCAGTCATTGAATGTTAAAAAGGTTAATGATTTGAGTTTTGGAAACGTCATTTTCAAAAGAATTTTGTCTTTTGCATTCAAAAATTTTAGAAAAAATTAATTTTCTATTCTATTATAAATGCAAAGTAATCTTTACAAAAATAAGTAAACTCAACTTTTAGTCAGTGAAAGTGGATCTCAAAAAACAAAAAATGAATGTTAACTTCTTTAGTTCATGATTTTGAAAATGTTACACTAAGTTGGTGTTTGGTATGATTCAAAAGTTAGTTTATAATTTATTTGACTAACTTATAAATTTGTTTGATCAAAATTAATGTGTTTAATAAATAAATTTATTTGAGTAGCTTATAACTTTTATATTTTTGTTCCTCTTTATTATTTTATTAAAATTCCTATTCTACCCTTATATATCATGTAAGTCCTCTTTGTTAGTTGTTTACACTTTCATCCTCGCAACATACTAACTTCAACCTCACTGTTTTGATTCCCTTCTTATACATATATATATATATATATATATATATAAAATATAATATTTTATGTATAATTAATTATAAATATATATAGTAATTTAAATTAATTTAATTAAGAATAAAAAATAATATGTTTATTTTGTATTATTTTAGATTTATAAAATATCATATAAATATGTCCTTTTATGCCATTTTACATCTATCAGCTAATCTTTTTGTTCCCTAAACCTATCCTATTTGAATCCTTGAATCTTTGGAACCAAAGAGGAAAGATTTGGCCTTGGATGGAGTTTTTTCGATGCTCCATCCATAGCTGCCTAGACTTGGACGCCCTGGCGCCAAGGTCTGGGCAACCATGAGGGCCAAGGCCGAGAGGAAGAGAGGTTGCACCCTGGGCGCCACACCCTTGAAGCTCTTCTAAATGCTTTAATTGATCCATTTTCTCATGTTTTCTTGGTCCTTAGATGTCAGGAAATAACTTGATGGTTCTTGGGACATTTCAAGCTTGAAAATTCATCTTTTAAGAGAAGGAATTGGTAAAGGATCATGAACAAAGGTGATGGAGCCTATTCTTTATATTTTGTTGATCTAGAGTCATATGTCTAGAGTTAATTAATGTAACTATTTCAAGATTCTTGAGATGCATGGTATGTTAGCACTTAAATTGTTCTCATTTAAGTATAATGTTAGCATAAAATAACAAATATAAGTAAGGATAGGAATCATGGATATTTTATAGTAAAGTAATTGACACTATGTGATGAAAATGAGTGATATTTAATTTTCAGTATAAAGGAATAAATGAATGCTTACATGGGTAGGCCCTAGAAGACGTCTCTACCTTACCTTAGATGTATTCCAAAATATATTTATAACTTTATCAAATTATGTAAAGGGTTTTGAAGCCCTCATGTGTGCTTATAGAATGGAAGTATATATTTTTGTCTAAAAACAAAATGATTGTTTGATGAATAAGGATACGTGTACGTTGATCTAATAAGTGTGATTGGGATTCAGCCATGAAATAATTATGTGCGCTAACATATATGTTGCCTATGGTGAAGTATGACATGCTTGATAAGTGTACAAGTATTCATGTATATATATACATATATATATATATATGTGTATGTATATATGTATGTATATATATATATGTTCAAACCAATTGATACAGGGATACCTTGAGGGATGTGTATGAATATACTTGTCTATCTCTCTTTCAATTTTGTGAAAAAGGGGAAAGCATATACATATGCCTTTGGACACTCCTATGAGGTTTCAAGAGGTACAAGGTATAAATATATGGATGTATCAACTTCAGATTTCTATTAGAAAAGTATGTGCATACATATAATCTCTTACACACATTAGGACTTACTTATTAAAGTATACAGGTTATAGATATACGTATATATATTGAAATAGAAACGCATACACTTATTATCAATATGAATGTAGTTAGGAATAATGCTTAGAAGTTGTTGTAAGTGTATTACGAGAAAAATATGGGTATGTAGACAACATGTCATATGTCTGAACATATGAAATAAGTAAACATGACTTGAATAGATGAGGCATGTTGTGAATACTGGAAATTTGTGAATAAATGTTGCGATAATGTGGCATGTCTCTTGTAGATTAAATGTAGAATATATCATGAGTCTCTATGTTTATAGTACATAACAGATAATGATACTACATGAGTTGTAAATAAATTAGCCTATTTAAATTTGTGTTTGTGAGTTAGTTGACCTTCGATATTCTTGATCTCACATTGCTACATGTACAATAGGGCCTTTGCGATATGGTCGTTGAGTTGCTGAGGTGTCGACTAGCTACCGACCTCTGTACGATTATGATCTTAATGGATTTAGTGACCACTCATGTTTGAGGATAATTTTTGATTTCTATGTGACAGAGCCTGACCAAATTATATGATACAAATGATTCCCTTGCATCAGATGGGATAAATAAGAAATAAGTACAAATTGCCTACTAAGACTCAATTTGAATATATGTTGAATTTGTTTGCCTGAAATTACTTTCCTTTCATCTATCATTTTTCCTTAGTATTGTATCATTTATATTTCTTGTGTTTGTATATTGGTAGGGTTTATGGTGAGTCTCGTGGTTTGGACTCACCCCCTCACAGTTTCAGGTTTGGTGGTTTCCGCTATCTGGTGGCACATATGTTTGAAGACCTCCCCTTTGTTCAGGGTATGGTAACATCTTAGGCAGTTCCCTTTTTATTTTCTTTGTAAGTGATAAGAAATCCCTAGACTGGCTCTATAATCAGGTAGGTTACCTTACGTTGTATAAATCAACTGGTTTACTTAAGAACAACATATTGGTTATGTAATTATAAATTGTGAAATGTATTACTAAGTAAATAAAGAAGTCTTGTGTTGTAGTGTAATAGGCTTATGGCAGTGCATATGTAAGGCACTGTCACACCTGTCATGAACCCAGTATAGGGATCGTGACACAAATTACACAGCCACAGAGAAAGAATTTTTAGCAATTGTTTTCTGTCTTAGATAAATTTAGATCATATTTGTTTGACTCTAAAGTGATTGTGTTTTCTAATTATGCAACATTGAAATATTTGCTGAAGAAACTAGATGTGAAGACAAAATTAATTAGATGGATGCTATTTCTCAAAGAATTTGATGTAGAGATCAAAGATAAAAGTGGAGTAGAGAATGTAGTAGCAGATCATTTGAGTAGGCTTTCTAAGCTTCAATTGGAACATCTCTCTATCAGAGACAACTTTCCAGATGAGTGCTTTTTCCTTTTACATGGTACTAGTGAGCCTTAGTATACTGATTTGGTGAATTTTCTTGTTGCATTTGAATTACTTGCATACCAGAATAACATCAATTAAATAAATTAAGAAGTGAAGCTAAGTACTATATGTCAAAGTGGGTAGAAGCTAAAGCCACTTGAACTGATGATTCTGCTGTTGTTGTAGATTTCCTTCGTTCACATATTTTCTATAGATTCGATGTCCCAAGGCCATAATTAGTGATCAAGGATCACACTTTTGCAACAGAAATATGCAAGGGTTATTGAAGAAATATAGGGTGGTACATAAAACTTGTACACCTTTCCACCCCCAAACCAATGGGCAAGCAAAGGTCTCCAATCAAAAGATCAAGTAAATATTGGAGAAAACCCTGCAACCCAATAGAAAAGATTGGAGCAAGAGGCATAATGATGCACTTTGGGCCTATAGAATCACCTTTAAGACTCCCATCGGCATGTCTCTATATTGTTTAGTATTTGGTAAAGCATGTCATTTGCTGGTGGAGATTGCACATAGGACACATTGGGGGGTAAAACAATGCAATATAGGCGGTAAAACAATTCAAGAATTGGAAGAACTAAGGCTAGCAACTTATGAGAATGTGTACATCTACAAGGAGAGAACAAAAGTCCTCTATGATAAGAAAATTAAGAAGAAGAGGTTTCAATTAGGAGACAAAGTCCTTCTTTACAACTCTCACCTCAAGCTCATGCCTGGTACACTTTGTTCTAGGTGGGTTAGCCCTTTTGTTGTTACTAATGTCTTTCTTTTTGGTGCATTAAAAATTCAAAATGAGGCCAGCAACAAACAATTCATGGTGAATGGGTAAAGTTTAAAGAAGTTCTATGAGGGCTTCCAAGAAAAAACTGTAGAGGAAATGTGACTCTATAGTATACCAGCTCCATGATAATGCCGTATTCTTTCCCTCCTTTTAATTTATATCCTCTTTATTTTATTTGATGTTTGGTGCTGATTTGCATTGAGGACAATGTAATATTAAGTGTGAGGGGAAAGAATTTAATTGGAGAAACACTGGATTTTGATTTAGAAAATTTCTACATGTTTTCTCTATTTTCTCTATTCTGTCTAGCATTTTTGAGCTATCTTGCACGAATTTTTTGTACTTATTGGGTATGATTTTTGCTACTTTCTTTGCATTTTTTTGAAGCTTTATATATCTTTTATTTGTAGAATTTAATTTGGTGTCTTTCACATCCGTTTTGGTGTAGTTTTGGTTTGGTAAAGCCGAGTTGCCAGAGTATGCAGAATTTTGCTGCTCTGTTTTTCCGAATTTGATGCTCTCTTTTTGAAAATTTAATGGAGTTTTTGTGTGAAATCATGCATGATGAAATAGCTTAAGTGTGGATTGATTTAGCATGAAAAGAATTTAGTCTTATTTTTCTAAGGAACTCAAGTAAAATGACAATGACATAGTTTTTAATGAATTTTTAGTAATAGTCTTTAAACCATGAGAATTTGAGCCTTTATCGCAAAATGATATTCTTTCTTGTTGTGTGTATTCCATATCATGATTTTCACTCTAGCATTTGTCTTGAATCTTTGTTGAGGCTACATTACATGTACATGCTTGGAAGTAATTTAGGCATTTGTTTCTTGTAACCCTTTCTTGCCAAATAGCCATCCTATGTGTTGTTTTCATTGTATGTTGCTTTGTGCCTTACTTCCACCTTTATTTCTTGTGTTTCTAGCCCTTTTCGACCTTAAACTAAATTCTTTCTTTTCCTTAAACTTAGGATTTAAAGAGCTTTAGAAATGTCTTTTGAAAAGAGATTGAAAAAGTAGTAATTATGGGCTATTTTGTATGACATTTTTGCTACTCAAAAGAAAAGAAAAAAATTTGATAATTCTTAATGAAAAGTATAAAAGTGAACTGTACGGAGATCCAAAAAAAAAAGAAAAGAAGAAAAAAAAAGAGCAAGAAAGAAGAAAAGAAAAGAAAAGTAGCATTTGTGTGCCCAAGTTTCATGGTTCAATCTCGTATGTCTTGATTGATGCTCTTCATTACCTTAAGTTTTGTTACACTTTGTAGCTTGTATTTCTTTCCATCTTCCAATCTTTCCTTTATCAACAGTGCACCCTTGTATAATCCTAATAATTCAAGCATGTATATGATTCAAGTAGTGGAGACTTAGATACTTGACAAGCCTATGATAATGATTTTGTGATAGGTTGAATTTTGAGCGAATTACCTTAAACACTTGAGAGAATAAAACGTATACACCTTTTCTTGTGAGTAGATTATTACTTGGATTCATTCTTGTCAACGAAATTGCCATGATGCTTAAACATTTTAGAAATTTAAGATTTGTTTTCTCCTAGCATTAAATCTTTTCAAGCCTGAACTATTTTATTCTTGTATTCTTTCTACACTTCTTGTTGTGTCCTTTTTGTTGCTTTTTATTGATTTTGCCCAGAAGTGCAAAAGGCTAAGTGTAGGGTATTTGATATCTGGCATTTTACACTCTTTATTACTCCTTAACTTAGTCATATTTCTACTTTAATTTTATAAAACACTCCGATTTTATTATGTTTTGAAATTACTTATGGTAAGAATAATTGTGGATTGAATATGATTTAATTTTATAAATTTAGTACTTAATTAATTTATGGCCTAATTAAATTCCATCCTTATCTTATAAAACTCATTGATTTTATTATGTTTTGGAATTTATTGTGGTAAGAATAATTGTGAATTGAATATGCTTTAATTTTATAAATTTAATATTTAATTGATTTATGGCCTAATTAAATTTCATCCTTGATTTTAGACTTTAAATTATTGCAGAGTGATTTGCTGACATGGCACTTTTGCTGACATGGACACTGATGTGGCACTTTTGGGATGAGTTGGAAGCTGACTTGGCATTCCTTTCTATTGACTGGATGACATGAACAACATTTCAGACCACTTTTTATGCATGCTTTCCATCGCTCTCTTCCCCGAATTTTGATAAAAGAAGTAACATTTTTCCCTTGTCACTTTCTACAAACAAAAAGCACTTTCTGTAGCCAACATATCTTCTAATTCCCTTTACTCCATCAGAATTTCAGAAAGTGTAGCAGCAAAAAAGAAGACAGCAAAAGTCAACACTCAAGGGATCAATAAGGGACATTTCATCAAAATCTTGGTGGCATTAGTTTCATTTTGGTTTTCAAAATTGTATTCTAACTTTCTGTTTGTAACTTAAAAAATTCGTAGGTCACTTTTCCTCTGTTTTTCTCTTTCCTGTTTTGGAGATTTTGCTCTCATGAAGGGCTCATTGTAATCAGTTAATAGGAATTTGGGATGCTGTAACTTGAGCTTTTAGTGCAAGGTAAGTATTTTGTTCTCCATTTTATCTCATTTTCATTTTCTGTTATGCTCTTATGTTTATGTTGATATTAGATTCTGATATGAACTTATAGAAACATAAACTAATATGCATTTGAGATATAATCTTTCTTTCACCGATTGGTAGAGTAAATAAAATGAAATGACTTGTTTAGATAATTATCTAACTTGATTTGGTTATGATCTAATGAAGTTGTATCTAGCTATAGACTAATGAAGTTCTTCTTGACTATAGTTAGAAATAAATTTTGGAAGTTTTTCTGGATTTCTTTTCATAAAAACCAAATGGTGAAATAAGAACAAGGCTGAATCAATGAGTTAAGTGTTGATAGTTACATTCCCATAAATCCTAGTGGCTGGTTGCATCTTCTGTTTTACTGTCAATCCTTTCTGTTATTGTTTTCCTACTCTTCTCTGCTTTTTTATGCTACTATCATAACAAATCCCCCTTGTTAATTAGGTTTTAATTAGTGTAATTAGTGTTTGAGTGTTAAGAACACTTGATTAATGATTAGAAGTGAGACTCCTTGAGTGAATATTACTTGGGGACCACTATATTGCAAGATTACCACAAATTTAATTCTGGGCGATTCAGCATCATAGTAGCATGAACCAATGCTCCTTCTAAATACACCCAGGAGCATCTGCCATGATTTCTTCCTTCGATCTTATCCTATTGTAGTGAGCCTTAAAAAGGTATGAGCGCATGTTCTTCCAAGTGAGGCCAATTTTCTTCAAGATGTATTTTCTTTCTTTAAGGTGGTTAATAACAAATCTCAGCTGAAAAGGAAAGATACTTAAATAGTTATTTTAGAATGTATTTAATTAATAAAGTTGTAAAGTATTAACTAAAAACAAGTTATTACCTCAATACTATTTGTCATTATCGATTCCTTATATTTGGCTGGAACTTTCTTTCAAATCTTATAAGTTATCGGCTATGGAGTTTTGGCCCACGGGACCAACGAACGATGCCAGTAGCCCTGCACTTTCTTCAATAGCCTACACTAGATCATTCTACTACAGCTTTACCCTCTAGCTCGTGGGTAATGCTTATAAATCATTAAGTTCAAGCCTATTAGTCCGTACAAAACCATTGTCTTTTACACAAATTAGAATTTATTAGTCTACATATAAATAACATTAAATCAATTAGTTACATAAGATTGAAATACATTACCAATCATTTCTACCATGCAATAACCAGCCATATGGTGTGCTAATGAAGACCCGGCAGGCTGTGATGAAGGAGTCCCAACAAGCTATGATGTGGTAGACTAGTAGGCTACTAATATCGAGTATTTTTATATACAATTTAGTCCTTATCTTAGTCTTATTTGCATCTTAAATATTGTGAACTCTCTAGTTTTATTATATATTGGTAATTATTGGGTCTAAAATAATTATAAAACTAATATGTTTTAATTCCATATTTTTGAGCTTAATTGATTAGAGACCTATTAATCCTTGTACTTAATACACATATTTAATTAATTAGAAAGTTAATGCTGACTTGGAAGAATTGGATGACAAAGATGCTGATGGTGCATTGATTATGGCTGACTGGTCTAATGGGGCCCACACTTCTTCACAAAACAGCAACAGCAGCAGAATAAGCCAATAGAAAAGCAACAACAGCAAAACATCAAGGCAACAATAGAAATTAGAAAGAAAGGGACAACACCTTAAGTCAAACAAGAAGCAATTTTTGTCCTTCTCTCTCCTGACGACTTAAAGGCACATTTCAGACTCCATTTGCAAGGGTTGAAGAGATCTTTTTCCATTTCCTCTATAAAATTCATATTTCTCCCCTCACCCCCAATTTTCTTCTATGTGTTAGTGTATTTTGGCCTCCATGGAAGGCTAAAAGTATCTTGTAATCAGTCCATAGATGAGCTAGCATTGTAACCTGAGTTTTTAGAGCTTAATCAGATAAGTGTTTTTGTTGTTTTTTTGTTTCATTCTTATTCTATTTTTCTTCTCGTTTTTATGTTAATACTTGCTCTGATATGAGTTATGTAACAAGTAGAATAGAAATGACTTACTTAGATGATTATCTGACTTGATTAGGTTAGGTCTTAATCAGATTACATATAGTTAGGTTTAATTTATGTGTAGTCTAGTTCTAGGAAGTCTCTTGAAAATATTAGTTAGAAAACCTAATGATAGAGAATACCGAAATTAATTTGAAGAGAAGAATGATGATAGTTACAACTCTAAGGACTCTATGGCTTATTGCATTTATGTGTTTAGTGTAATTTCTATTCTATTTTGTGTTTCATATTCTATTCTGCTTTGTGTTTTATGTTCTGTTAGCTTTAGTTTATGTTTTAATTCTATTTTATTGCAATCACCCCTGTGGTAATCAGTAGATAATTAGGATATAATTAGGGTAGATTAGTGTTAGAACAATTAATTAGGCAATTTAGAAGCAAGGCTCCTTGAGAGAATTTGACCTGGGATGATCACTATATTGCAAGTTGTCACGAATCTAATTCTGGGTGACTCTGTGGTCATAGTGGCTTGAATCAGCTTCGATGATGGAGTCTCAGTAGTCCAAGGTGAGGGAGTCTCAGCGGGATGTAATGATGTAGGTAAAAGAGGTCATGTCAATGGACTATCAAGGTGTGCTGGTGGAGTTTGGAGATAAGCGTTAGATGATGTTTCAGGAACCGCCTGAATGCTTAGTCGAGTGATTGGATCCGATGCGGCAGACTGGGTAGCAAACTACCACTACCAGAGGCTCCTTATCTATTAGTGGGGCCTAATTTGCTTTTCTTCTTAAATAATCTCTTTATCTTTTAATTACTTAAATCAAAAAAATATAAGTATGTTAAAAGTGGAAAAAGAAAATGAACAAAAATAAATTAATTAACCATATACCAAATTAAAAAAAAGGTGCAAAAAAGACTAGTACAGAATTAGGTATGCCTTTCTCCATCTTCATTGTCATTGAGCTCCCTGGCTAGTTAGTGGCAGAATTGTTTCATCATCAGGGAACAATGACTCTAATTCTTGGAGTAGATATAGTTCATTCTCATATATCAGCTCTTCTTCGTCATCTCCCATATCATACAAATCTCTTGGTCTGAGATGAACAACTATTTTCCAATTCTTGTTAGGTTTATCATCCATATAATAAACTAATTGAGCTTCTAAAGCTTGTATATATAGCTCATCATCTTCATGATTACTAGTATGGATCAACTGTGAAAAATTTATAGACATAAAGCCAAAGTCATCAATTACAATCCCCATAGGATTGGTTGTCATTTACATTAAAATAATGTAACTGTAAACCTCCCATGATAGATTAGCTCAGTTATGTCCATAACTTGACTATAGTAAGCAACACCTCCAAATTACATGCAGTCATCACTACTATTCGAATAACTTCTAGTTCCAAATGTACCAAAGACACCAATATTCTAGGTCCTTAAACCTTCATCCCATTCTAGAACTTGGAATTAAAACCCGTCGACATTATATGCAATAAATCATTTGACTTTATCAAAGAGACCTTGAGCAAGAAATTGAAGATCCACTGAGTGGGATCTAATGTCATTCATAATCTAAAAAAGATACATCTAATTACATATATAAAAAAAATAGTAGTGCACAAATGTAGATAAAAATTTATTTACGTGCTGAGAAAACTATCCAACAAATTCTCAATGCACCCTTTTATCAATTTTAGCTGAAGACCATGTATGACTTCTCAATTGTCTCCTAGTAATATCTCTAAACTCCCTGTACCCAGAAAGAGATTAAAAAATATTGCATATTTTGTTATTCCTATAATCATGACAATCTAATTATACTTACCAAAGAAATGAGTCAACTTCTTTACAATTAGTTAGCACATGCTGATAAATTTTTCGGTCGGAGATAATATATATCATTCAACACCTCCCATGGGCTTTCCAATTGAAGGAAACAACACATCAACCATAGATGTACCAATACCAGGGTCATTATCAACACTTCCTAGCCAATTGAATACTATCTCAACTCTATCTAAATATTGTGAACAGAAGATTAAAACTTCTTGTGCCATGTAACTTTTTGCTATAGAACCTTCTAGTTAAGCTACATAGGACTTCAATTTCCCTAGGTATCTACAAAATACCTATTGGAATTTTGTAATTAAAATCAAGAATAAATTAACAACTTAAGCTAAAAACCAACAAGTTCTAAAAATGACCTCCCTATAAGGTACATCCATCAATATTGAATCAGCCCACCATTTTTGGCTTCATCAACCCAATAGACTATGAGGTGAACCATGACCATAAAAAATGAAGGCGGGAACAACATCTCCATGTTACACAACATTAGCAAAATTCTGTCTTGTAGCTTGCTTTGATCATCCACATTGAATACTTTGGTGCACAATTGTCTGAAGAATGAACATAGATAAATAATAACTGTAGAAACTTGTTTTGGTAATGTCTTTCTTAGTGCTAATGGAAGAAAATGCTCCATAAGAATGTCACAATCGTGACTCTTCAATCCTCTAAGTTTCCATTGCCTTAAATCAATACATCAAGAAATGTTACTAGAATAACCATCAGGGACAGTAATATTTTTTTAATGTCTTTAGAAACACATCCTTTTCTGCATTATTCATAGTGAAAACTGTCGAAGAATATCTATGAGTTTCATTAGGCCAAAGATTATATCTAATTCCTATTTCTTATAGATCTTTTCTTGCATTTAAGTGAGCTTTGGACTTACCAGAGTCATTCAGCAATATGAAAACAACATTGTTATAGACATTTTTTTCTATATGCATCACATCTAAATTGTGACGTATCAATTGTTCACCTATTAAGGAAGTTCAAAGAATATGCTCTTTTTACGCCATTGTTGAGGACTCACACCACCAGCCCCTTATGCCCTTTTCCTCCATCCCTCACTGTCAACGTCTTTTCTAAACACCATATTAATGTCAGCAAGCTAACTCAAAATGTCAAAACCAGTCATTTTCATTAGGGGACCTCTCTTTTCCACATTACCGTCAAATCTATTAGCAACGATAACATGTAAAACACCACTTTCGACTATGTGGGAGTTAACAAAGAGTAAAGTCAAAGTTGCATACTAGACAAGCTAACCCAGTATGAGTATTTTATCTAAGAAAAGTCCTAATACCAGGAAAATTATTAATAGTCCACAAGATAGCTGCATGATTCTTAAACATTTTCTTTGTGTATGCATCATATGTTTCAACCTTGACAGTTCACAACTCTTTCAACTCTGCTATCAACGACTAAAAATAGACATCAATATCATTACCTGGTGCTCTCTTCCCTGGAAAAATCATTGACAAAATAAGATAACTTTATTTCATGCACATCCATGGAATTAGAACCATAGGCCAAATGTTGTAACTTGTACTTAAATTCCCAAATGGATTGAAACTGTCAATTGCTAGTCCAAGACACACATTACAGGGTGATATCAAGCATTTTTATATACATATTAACCACTATCTTGGTCTAATTACACTTTCATCTTTAGAATTTCACCAATTTTATTGCACTTGGTGTTTCATTGGGTCCAAGTTAATTTTCGATGGGAAATGAGCTATTTTCATCTTTTAAGACTTAAATTATAAAAGACTCAATTTAATCCCTCTTGTGTAATTTTCAGAATTAATTTTGGAGATTTCTTGGTGATGTGGCACTGACATGGCAGTCATGATGACATGGACGTGTGGGACCCATTCTGCAGCACTTCAGACCATCTTTCTGCTCCCATGCCTCTGACCTTGCTGAAAGAAGTAGCAGCCATGCCATTTTTTGAACAAGCCAACTACCATTCTGCAGAAGACATGTCCTCCATACCAGAAATCAGCTGACAGAAAGGCAGCAGTGAAGTTTCCATCAGTAGCTTTTTGGGCAGTAGTTTAGTTTTAGTTTTCAGACTTTAGTTTTTTGAGTTTTTTAGTTCTGGTTTTGCTGAACTCAGACACATTTTCATAGGCCATTTTCCCTCCTCCTTTCTAACTTCTTTTTTTCTGGTTTTTGCTCTCATATAGGGCTGAATTCTGTTGTAATCAGCCTTGGTTCAGACTGGATATTTTAATCTAAGTTCCCATGCTTATAAGATAAGTTTTATTCACTTTATTCCAGTATTCATCTATTTCTTTAGCCTCTATTCTGTTATGCTTATGAATGTTTCTGATTAGAGTTTCATAGACTTAACAGTTAGTTTTAATTGCTGGATATGAGGATTTATCTATCATGACTGATTGGAATGGTAGAAAGAGAAGAAAATGGTATGTAATGAAGATTTTCTTACATGATTTGATTATGTTTACTGTGATTGAAATAATATGTAGTCAGAGAAGGTTTTATTTGAGTATGTTTTAGTGTAATCCATATCAGAAGATTTTCTGGACTTTTTAGTTAAGAATCAAATAATAAATGAATGAAACTTAGCATCTGAACAAGAACTAGGAAGGTTACATCTCCAGGAAAAACCAAGGTTGGTTGCGTTCTTCCATTGTTTTCTCACATCTGTTGTTTGCTGTTTTGTTTGTTGCTGCTGCTACTGTCTTTAACTGTAATTTTTTATTGTTCTGTCACAACCAACCCCCCATGTATTAATTAGTCTTTAATTAGTGTTTATGTGTTTAGAATAATTAGTTAATAGTTAGAAGTAAGGCTCTAAGAGTGAAAACGACCTGGGGACCATTGTGCTGTAAAATTGCCATGATTTCAATTCTGGGCGATTTGGCATCGTAGTGGCGTGAACCAGAATTTTGGCACCATTGCCGGGGAGCCAATTCATTTCTGAGTTGTTAATTAGTTGTTCTATTGTGTTTTTGTTTGATTTTAAGTGGCTTGGTATTGTTGGAAGTGATTACAAATTCTTCAAGTTTCCTAGTTATATTTCAGCCATTATTCATCAGCAAAAAAAATAAATCAGATTGACTTGAAAATTGGTAATCCACTAAACACGACCGTTTTGGGCATAACTCCTCAGGACTTTGTCGTGAGGAGCACCGCCCTATCTCGGCCAAATTCCAACGTTTAGACCACTTTTATCCATTTTACAATGTTTTTATCTATTTTTTCAATTAATTGTGATTTTTGGTTTTCTTTTTGTAGACCTTATTTTTGAGTTATGTTTGTTGATTTTGTGCCTCCAACTGGTGAAGGAATTTTCCAAGAAAAATCAGATTTTTCTGAGATACTTCTTTTTTGGTGATTTTCCTTAGTTGGAGCCTTGTGTGCTTATTTTGCTGGTTTCTGTGTTTATTGTATTTTCTTGTGATTTTTGCCCTTCCTAGTGTATGAGAAGGTCTCATAATGTGGACTTACCACCTTTTGATCTTGAAATTGATAGGACCTTCCATAGACTAGTAAGAAGCAATAGCATTAGGACTAGTATAGTTTTTGAAATTCTTGCTGAGATTGTTGAACTTGCTGTCAATAGTGTAGAAGTAGAGTCTGAGTCAGAGTCTGATATTGTGTTAGAATCAAGTGATTTGGAGTTAGCTGGGATAACTGGGATGGATAATCCAAATGCACAAGTGCCTCAAAATAGGCGTGAATAATCCATTAAGGAGTTGATTGCACCTGATGTGCATTATCAACCATTGTGCATAAATTATCCTGAGTTGGATGCTAATTTTGAATTGAAATCTGGTCTAATCCACTTGTTGCCTAAGTTTCATGGCCTTCCAGGAGAAGATCCGCACAGACACTTGAAGGAATTCCATGTTGTCTGCTCTACTATGAGACCACATGGAGTTAGAGAAGAACAGATCAAATTGATAGCCTTTCCTTTCTCTTTAGATGGGGCAGCCAAGGATTGGCTTTACTACCTACCAACTGCCTTGATCACAAGATGGGATGAATTAAAGAAAATTTTCCTAGAGAAATTCTTCCCAGCCTCCAGAACAGTAGCAATCAGGAAGGATATCAGTGGTATTAGACAAACAAGTGGCGAATCTTTGCATGAGTATTGGGAGAGATTCAAGAAGTTGTGTTCAAGTTGTCCAAATCATCAGATTTCAGAGCAGCTTCTCATCCAGTATTTCTATAAGGGATTATTTCCCATGGACAGGTACATAGTTGACGCAGCTGCTGGTGGGGCATTGGTTGACAAGACCCCTGCTGCAGCTAACGAATTATTGGCCAAGATGGCCCAAAATGCACAACAGTTTGGCACTAGACTGAATGAGCCAGTGGAAGTTACTGTCAATGAAGTGAGGACACCTCCCATTGAGCAACAAAGGATAAAAAATAAATTGGAAGAGTTAGCTTCAATGGTGAGGCAATTGGCATTAAACCAGAGAACACCACAGCAAGCCCTTCCTCCTCCTTCAGTCTGTGGTATCTGTGCCCTGAATACCCACCATACTGATTAGTGCCCTCAGCTGCCTCAACTGAGTCGTGTGCTGGCATATTCCCTAGTAGACCCATGCAGCCACAACAACAGAGATATGACCCATATTCCTCCACCTACAACCCTGGGTGGCATGATCATTCAGCCTTCAAGTATGGAAATACCTCAAATCCAAATCCCTTTCCTTACCAGCCACCCCATGTAAGATACAACCAACCTGGACCTAGCCATGTACCCCTTCCAGTACCCAAGAAGCCTGAGACCAGTCTGGAAGATTTAATGAAGGAGCTGACTGTCAATTCCCTTCAGTTTTAGTAGAGAACAGAAACCAATATACAGAATTTGGAAACTAAGATTGGTCAGTTAGCCACAACAATCAATGAGATGAAAAGCCAAGGTTCAGGAAGTTTACCATCCCAACCACTGATCAATCCAAGAGGTAATGTTAGTGCCATCATTTTGAGGAGTGGCAAGCAAGTAGATGGTCCACCTCCAGAATCTGAACCAGCAAAGTCAGATGTGTAGCAAAGTGCTCCTTCATCCTCACCCAATGAGCAAAATAAAAAGGATGAAGAAGTAGTTTAGAAAATACCTCTTCCTTTCCCCAATAGACAAACTCAATCAAGGAAAGCTTCTGAATCTGACATGGATAAGGAGATCATGGAGACCTTCAGAAAAATAGAAGTCAACATTCCACTTTTAGAAGCAATTAAGAAAATTCCCAAGTATGCCAAGTTCCTTAAAGAGTTGTGCACTCATAAGAGACGTTTAAGGGGGAATGAGAGAGTGAATTTAGGGAGGAATGTTTCTGCACTCATCCAGCCACCCATGCCACCCAAGTGTAAAGATCCTGGAACTTTTACCATCCCTTGCACAATAGGCAATATGGAGTTCTCCAATGCTATGCTGGATTTAGGAGCCTCAATCAATGTCATGCCCAAATCAGTGTATTCAAGCCTTAAGATTGGTGTCCTTTCACCAACTGGAGTGATTGTCCAACTTGCCAACAGAAGCACAGCACACCCAGCAGGAGTTCTGGAAGATGTCTTGGTAAGAGTCAAAGATTTAATCTTTCCTGCTGATTTTTATGTGCTAGACATGGAAAATGATAACACTCCCGGTCATGCACCATTGATACTTGGTAGGCCTTTTCTGAAAACTGCAAAGACCATTATCAATGTGCATGGAGGGACTTTGTCCATGGAGTTTGCTGGCAACAAGATTGACTTTAACATTTTAGATGCCATGAAACATCCTATGGAAAATCATTCAAATGTGCATGTGGTTAATTTTCTAGATTATTTAGTTGATGAGGCATGTGATGAATTCCAAGCTGATTTAATTTCTGATTTTCCTGAATTCTCTGATTTAGTTCATGCCTTTGAGTGCAATTGTGCTGTTGGTTCTGAGTTTTGTTATGCTTGTGCTGAAATTGAGAATTCTTTAAGTCTTGACAATTCTGAATTGCAATCTGATTCTGTCATTCCCTCTAGCTTAGACTTTGATTCTGTTTCTGTTTTAGATAGTTGTAGTTTTAGTAGTAGTGATTTAAACTGTAATGTTGTACATTCTTCACCTCTTTCTTTTTTTGCTGCTGACCCTTCCTCATCTTTAGCCAAAGATTCTGTCCTTGAGCAAACTGAATTTGTAGGTGCCTCCTTAGATGTGATTCTACAAAAATTGATTCCATCATCCATCCAACCATCTGCATTGGAGTTGAAGGCTCTACCAGAAAACCTCAAGTATGCTTTCTTGGAAGTAGGAGACCAACTTCTAGTGATTGTAGCCAACAATCTAAAGCCTGATCAAGAAGAAAAATTGATAAATTTGTTGAAGAAGAACAAGAAGGCAATTGTGTGGACTCTAGCAGATATTCTTGGAATTAGTCCTTTGGTGTGCATGCATCGCATCCTTCTTGAAGAAGAGACGAAACCAGTGAGACAATCCCAAAGAAGACTCAATCCCTTGATTCTTGACGTGGTCAAGAAGGAGGTAAGTAAGCTTCTTCAAGCTGGCATTATTTACCCTATTTCTGATAGTAAGTGGGTAAGTCCAGTACAAGTAGTGACAAAGAAAACTGGGGTAACTATTATAGCAAACGAAAATAATGAGTTAGTACCCACTAGAGTTCAAAACAGTTGGCGTGTTTGCATTGATTATAGGAAGTTGAACCAAGCTACTAGAAAAGACCATTTTCCTCTTCCTTTTATTGATCAAATGCTTGAGAGACTTGCTAGAAAGTCTCACTACTGTTTTCTTGATGGTTTTTCTGGATATTTTCAAATTCATATCGCCCCTGAAGATCAGGAGAAGACGACCTTCACCTGTCCCTTTGGCACTTTTGCATATAGACGCATGCCTTTTGGTCTCTGTAATGAACCTGGTACTTTTCAAAGATGCATGATAAGTATATTTTCTGAATTGTTAGAAGATTGCATGGAAGTGTTCATGGATGATTTTTCTGTTTATGGAGATTCATTTGATGCATGCTTGAACAATTTGGAGAGAGTACTTGAGAGATGTATAGACAAAAATTTGGTTTTGAATTATGAGAAATGCCATTTTATGGTAGAGCAAGGGATAGTTCTAGGCCACATAGTGTCATCCCGTGGCATAGAAGTAGATAAAGCTAAGGTTGATGTTATCTCCTCTTTGCCTTACCTCACTTCTGTGCGGGAAGTTCGTTCTTTTCTTGGCCATGCAGGATTCTATAGGCGATTCATCCAGGATTTCAGTAAGATCGCTCTACCTCTTTCCAAACTCCTCCAAAAAGAGACTGATTTTATTTTTGATGATGCTTGCAGGTTAGCATTTGATGAGTTGAAGAAGCAACTCACTTCCCCTCCTATCATCCAACCTCCATGGTGGGAGCTCCCCTTTGAGCTCATGTGTGATGCCTCCAATTATGTTGTGGGAGCGGTACTTTCACAAAAAGTAGAGAGGAAGTTGCATGTCATAGCTTACGCTTATCGCACCCTTGATTCAGCTCAATCAAACTACACAACCACAGAAAAAGAGTTTTTAGCAATTATTTTTACTTTGGATAAATTTAGATCATATTTGCTTGGCTCTAAAGTGATTGTGTTTTCTGACCATGCAGCATTGAGATATTTGCTGAAGAAGCCAGATGGATGCTACTTCTCCAAGAATTTGATGTGGAGATCAAAGACAAGAGTGGAGCTGAGAATGTAGTAGCAGATCATTTGAGTAGGCTTTCGGAGCTTCCTTTAGAGCATCTCCCTATTAGAGACAACTTCCTAGATGAGTGTTTTTCCCTTTTGCATGGTGCTAGTGAGCCTTGGTATGCAGATTTAGTAAATTATCTTGTTGCATCTAAATTACATGCATATCAAAACAAACAGCAATTGAATAAATTAAAAAGTGAAGCTAGGTACTATGTATGGGATGACCGTTACTTGTGGAAGATTTGTAGTGACCAAATTATTAGGAGATGTGTTCCCAATCATAAAATTGCATCTGTGCTGAATTTCTGTCATACTCTTGCATGTGGTGGACACTTTGGTCCCCAAAGAACAGCTAGGAAAGTATTAGATTCTGGTTTATATTGGCCTACTTTGTTTAGGGATGACTACGATTTCTGTAAAAATTGTTCTAGGTGTCAAAGAACAGGAAATGTGTCTAGAAGAAATGAGATGCCTCAACAACCTCTTCTCTTTTGTGACATTTTTTATGTTTGGGGTATAGACTTTATGGGTCCTTTTCCAGTTTCATTTGGCTTCATGTATATACTTGTTGCTGTGGATTATGTATCGAAGTGCGTGGAAGCTAAAGCCACCCGAACTGATGATTCTTCTGTTGTTGTAGATTTTCTTCGTTCACATGTCTTCTGTAGATTTGGTGTCCCCAAAGCCATAATCAGTGATCAAGGATCACACTTTTGCAACAGAAATATGCAAGGGATGTTGAAGAAATATGGGGTGGTGCACAAAACTTCCACACCTTATCATCCCCAAACCAATGGGCAAGCAGAAGTCTCCAACCGAGAAATAAAGCACATATTAGAGAAAATCGTGCAGCCCAATAGAAAAGATTGGAGTAAGAGGCTTCATGATGCACTTTGGGCCTATAGAACCGCTTTCAAGACTCCCATCGGCATATCTCCATACCGCTTGGTATTTGGCAAAGCATGTCACTTGCCGGTGGAGATTGCACACAAGGCATATTGGGCGGTCAAGCAATGCAATATGGACATGACCCTAGCCGGTAAGGAAAGGAAGTTACAACTTCAAGAATTAGAAGAACTAAGGCTAGCGGCTTATGAGAATTCCAAGTGGGAGACAAAGTCCTTCCCTACAATTCTCGCCTCAAGCTCATGCCCGGTAAGCTTCGCTCTAGATGGATCGGCCCTTTTGTTGTTACTAATGTCTTTCCTTTTGGTGCAGTATAAATTCAAAATGAGGCCACCAACAAGCAATTCATGGCTAATGGGCAAAGACTGAAGAAGTTCTATGAGGGCTTCCAAAAAGAAACTGTAGAGGAAATCCAACTCTACAGTGTACCGGCTCCATGATAAGGCCGTTTTCTTTCCCTCCTTTTTAATTCATGTCCTCTGTATTTTATGTGATGTTTAGTGCTGATTTGCATTGAGGACAATGTAATATTTAAGTGTGGGGGGGGGAAAGAATTTAATTGGAGAAAACATTGGTTGCTGATTTAAAAATTTTTCTGCTGTTTTCTCTGTTTTTCCCTGTTCTGTCCAATTTTTTGAGCTGTCTTGTACTAATTTTCTGTACTGTTTGGCTACGAATTTTGCCACTTTATTTACATGTTTTGAAAGCTATGTCTTCTAGCTATAGAATTTTATTTGGTGTCTTTTGGATCCGTTTTGATGCACTTTTGTGTCGGTTAAGCAGAGCCGCCAGAAATTCTGTAGTGCAGAATTTTGCTGCACTGTTTTATCCGAATTTAATGCCCTCTTTTTGAATAATTTGATGGATTTTTGGTGTGAGAGCATGCATGATGAAATAGCTTAAGTGTGTGAATTGATTTAGCATGAAAAGAAATTGATCTTATTTTTCTAAGGAACTCAAGTCAAATGGCAATGACGTTGTTTTTAATGAATTTTTAGTAGTAGTCTTTAAACTGTGAGAATTTGAGTCTTTATTGCAAAAGAATGTTCTTTCTTGTTGTGAGTATTCCCTATCATGATTTTCACTCTAGAATTTGTCTTGAATCTTTGTTGAGGCTACATTACATGTGCATGCTTGGAAATGAATTAGGCATTTGTTTCTTGTTACTCACTTTTAACCAAATAGCCATCCATTATCATTGTTTCCATTGTGTACCCACTTTGTGCCTTACTTCCACCTTTCTTTCTTATATTTCCAACCCCTTTTCCAACCTAAAACAAATTCTTTCTTTTTTCCTAAACTTAGAATTTGAAGAGCTTTAGAAAATTCTTTTGAAAAAGAGATTGATCATGTACAAAAAGAAGAATTTGTGGGCTGTTGTGAAATTTAGTTTTTGCTACTCAAAAGAAAAGAAAATTTTGACAATTCTTCATAAAAAATATACTGTATAAAGATCAAAAAAAATGTTTTTTGAAAAAAAAAAGAGCAAGAAAGAAAGAAAGAAGAAGGAAAAAGAAGTAGCATTTTTGTGCCCAAGTTTCATGGTTCAATTTCTTATGACTTGATTGACGCTCTTCAATTCTTTAAGTTTTTATAAACCTTGTTTCTTGCATTTCCCCCATCTTCCAATCATTCTTTTTCCCACCTTACATCCATAGTAAAGTCCTAATAATTCAAGCATGTATGTGATTTAAGTAGTGGAGATTTAGATTCTTGACAAGCTTATGGTAGTGAATTTGTGATGGGTTGAAAGGTGAGTGCACTACCTTAAACACTTGAGAGAATAGAGCATATACACCTTCCCTTGTGAGTGGATTATTACTTGGATTCATTCTTGTCAACGAAATTGCCATGATACTTGAACTTTTTAGAACTCTAAGATAAGTTTTCTTCGAGCGTTAAACCTTTTCAAGCTTGAACTATTTCATAATTGCATACTTTCTTCGCTTCTTGTTGTGTTCCTTTGGTGCCTTCGTGCTTTTAATTGATTTTGCCCAGGAGTGCAAAAGACTAAGTGTGGGGGATTTGATATCAAGCATTTTTATATACATATTAACCACTATCTTGGTCTAATTACACTTTCATTTTTAGAATTTCTCCAATTTTATTGCACTTGGTGTTTCATTGGGTCCAAGTTAATTTTAGATGGGAAATGAGCTATTTTCATCTTTTAAGACTTAAATTATTAAAGACTCAATTTAATCCCTCTTGTGTAATTTTCAGAATTAATTTTGGAGATTTCTTGGTGATGTGGCGCTGACATGGCAGTCATGATGACATGGACGTGTGGGACCCATTCTGCAGCACTTCAGACCATCTTTCTGCTCCCATGCCTCTGACCTTGCTGAAAGAAGTAGCAGCCATGCCATTTTCTGAAAAAGCCAACCACCATTCTGCAGAAGACATGTCCTCCATACCAGAAATCAGCTGACAAAAAGGCAGCAGTGAAGTTTCCATCAGTAGCTTTTTGGGCAGTAGTTTAGTTTTAGTTTTCAAACTTTAGTTTTTTTAGTTTTTCAGTTCTGGTTTTGCTGAACTCAGACACATTTTCGTAGGCCATTTTCCCTCCTCCTTTTTACCTTTTGTTTTTCTGGTTTTTGCTCTCATGGAGGGCTGAATTATGTTGTAATCAGCCTTGGTTCAGACTGGATATTGTAATCTGAGTTCCCATGCTTATAAGATAAGTTTTATTCACTTTATTCCAATATTCATCTATTTCTTTAGCCTCTGTTCTGTTATGCTTATGAATGTTTCTAATTAGAGTTTCATAGACTTAACAGTTAGTTTTAATTGTTGCATATGAGAATTTATCTATCATGACTGATTGGAATGGTAGAAAGAGATGAAAATGGCATGTAATGAAGATCTTCTTACATGATTTGATTATGTTTACTGTGATTGCAATAATATGTAGTCAGAGAAGGTTTTCTTTGAGTATGTTTTAGTGTAATCCATATCAGAAGATTTTCTGGACTTTTTAGTTAAGAATCAAATAATAAATGAATGAAACTTAGCATCTGAACAAGAACTAGGAAGGTTACATCTCCAGGAAAAACCAAGGTTGGTTGCGTTCTTCCATTGTTTTCTCACTGTTGTTTGCTGTTTTGTTTGTTGCTGCTGCTACTGTCTTTAACTGTAATTTTTTATTGTTCTGTCAGAACCAACCTCCCCGGTGTATTAATTAGTCTTTAATTAGTGTTTATTTGTTTAGAACAATTAGTTAATAGTTAGAAGTGAGGCTCCAAGAGTGAAAACGACTTGGGGACTATTGTGCTGCAAAATTGTCATAATTTCAATTCTGGGTGATTCGGCATCGTAGTGGCGTGAACCACAGGGATCCAAAGAATATTAATAATTTGACAAATCAAACATTTTCTAAGCTTTGAAGTCCCCTGGATGTCTTAGCAACCTATCATTATTCCTCTCCTTAGCATGCCATCTCATGTCTTCAATGGTCTTAGATGACAAAAACAATTTTTGTAAACTAGGCTTTAATTGAAAATATTTAAGAATTTTGGTAGGCTTTTTTTTTTGGCCTTTCCTGACACACCTTGACCCTTAGGTTTCCATCTAGATACATTGAATTTTTTACAAGTATCTTTATTTTCATCATCGCCCCAATACAACATGCAAAATTCAGATATGTGTGAATTTTAGAGCCCCCAATTTATTGATAGTTTTCTTAGCCTCATAGAAAGAGGTTGGAATTTTTGCATTATTGAATGCATATGCCAACAACTCTAATATCATTGACATTTGCTTGTGCATCCTTCATATATACTCTGTTGTCCTTCTTTAAGTAACTTGTAAAACTCCTTAGTTTCATTATTCATTTGATTTAATGGAACAATTGTCTCACCAACTTTCACCCTCTCATTTTCAGTGTGGACACCAAATGCATCATGGATCATGTTACACAAAGGGTTATCCAAGTTAATTGTATCTCCTACCACATGTGGTCTTGAAAGAGATTCTACGGAGTGTTTTACCATAAGTTTCTCCCTATATTGAGACCAAAATGTGTAACCTTGTGAGAATCGCTTGAGGATTAAGTGTTCATGTACAACTTCTCTAACTTGCCACTTCTTGAATTTTCATTTGGGACATGGATAGATTATTCTAGCCTCAATACTATTATTTGCAAATGCAAAATCTAAAAACCCATTAAGCCCTTCTAAAGATTCTAGAGTATTTCAGGGTCTAGCAACCTAAGACTTATCCATTATGTTTTGTAACCAATCAAAACAATATTTTTAATTAACTATACTTTTAACTATATGTTTAGTAAAAACAATTTCTAATTTTTTCATATATCTCTAGCAAATTTCTAATCATGTCCACAGAGCAAGTAATTGCTAATATTTACAAAAAAACACATCAAGCGTTTTAACACATTATGCACAACTGTAAAGCCAAAAAAAAAAACTTTGCGTGTTCTTTATCTCCACTTTTATATTGTCAATTAATATGGTACATAGTTGCACACCACTTGAATTTGTAATTTTATTTAGAAAAATAAATACACAACAAGATACATGCATATTTCACATTTGTATTCAAGTTCTTAAACTAGGTGAAGCACATTAAGCACAAAAATGACATGCAATGACAATCTTCAAAGTCACTACTAAAAAAAGCAACAAAATTAAAAATTCTAACCAAAATGAATTCAAATCATCAATCTGTCCAATAAGAGAAAGCCAAACTGAGAGAAAAAGTCACTAGCAACTGAACAAATAAATTAACAAGAAATATAAGTATTCAAAAAAAGTCCAAGAAACCTACTATTAAATTGAGAGCATCTTTTGAAATAAATTCTTCTTAAAAAAATTTACTCTAGTTTTTCAAGTTAATTAGAGAATACCAACTAGAAAATTTTAAAAGTAAACAAGAATAAGAGAAACTAACCTTGATAAAAGGTTTTGCTCTGGCCGAATGTTGCAATCTGAAAAGATCAAGTATCTGAAGCAATTTGCACATGTGTACAACAATAATTCAAGCATTAACAATAAATCCATAAAATAGTTAGCAAAATATATGAAAGAAATTTGAAGAAACAGCCACTACAAGAAAATTGACTTTAAGTGGCGACTTTTTGGTGGCGACTAAATAAGTCGCCACTAAAAGTTGACTTTTGGTGGCGACTCTTATAGTCGCCACTAAAAGTCGACTTATAGTCGCTACCAAAAGTTTTTTTTAAAAAAATAAAAAAAAAGTCAAATTTTTTAAAATAAAATAAACAATATGACTTTTGGTGGCGACTCCAAAAGTTTTTTAAAAAAAAAAAAAAACTCAGATTTTTAAAATAAAATAAAAAATTAGACTTTTGGTGGCGACTATAGTCGCCACCAAAAGTCTTTTTTAAAAAAAATAAAAAAAAGTCAGATTTTTTAAAATAAAATAAAAAATTAGACTTTTGGTGGCGACTAGTCTTTTTTAAAAAAAAAATAAAAAAAACGTCAGATTTTTTAAAATAAAATAAAAAATTAGACTTTTGGTGGCAACTATAGTCGCCACCAAAAGTATAATTTTTAAAAAAAAATTAAAAAAGTCATTTTTTTACTTAAAAAATTCAATTTTTTTATTTTTCTTAATTTTATTTAAAAGAAATTTAATTTTTTAAATTTTTTAAATTTTTTAATTTTTTTAAAAAATTAGATTATCAATGACGACTGAAGTCTATTTTTTTATGTGAAATCGTTTTTTTTTTATGAAATTAGTTGAAATTGGACTTTTGCGGTGACTCCAATAGTAATAATATATTTGCTTTTTGTTAAATTTAATATTATTTTATTTTTGTTTTATAATATTTTTGACCTAAAATATTTTTAACAGATTATATATATAGATATATATAATATTTTGCACTTAAATAACACAAATGAAACAGTGGCAGAATGGCAAGACACACATGGCTGCAAGCAAGGTACCCAGGTTCGAATCTCAGGTATGTACATGTTTGGTTTAATTTCAAATAAACTTGAATATTGCACATAAAAAAATCGAGTCAGCTCGGGATAGCTAGTTATTGGATCGGCCAAAACCCGCACGAGTCGAATGGATCTCGGGTCGACCTTCCGGGCCAATCCGGATCTAAAAAGATGACGAGTGACTTTTGGTGGCGATTAAAGTCGCCACCAAAGGTAGTTTTTGCTGACACCAAAAATCATTTTTTTCACGAATTTTTTTTTTTTGCAATAAAAATGACTTTTGGTGGCGACTTTGAAAGTCGCCACCAAAAGAATCAGCGACGGACTTACGCCAACAACTTTATTCGCCACTAAAAGTCGCCACCAAAGACTTTTAGTGGCGACTTTTAGACTTTTGGTGGCGACTTTAGTCGCCACCAAAAGTCTTTTTTTTTGTAGTGAGCATATTGTTCAAAACAAAAAAAGGAATTTGAAGAATAAAATAGAATAAATTCTATACTTCTCAATTTGGTTTTTTTTTGTCCATCCATGTGACCACATATTGTTCAAAGCATATTTAATCATATTTAAAGCATATTTGATACAAGGCAAGGGAGAAACTAGAAATAGCAATAAAAGGTGAGTTAAAAACAAACTTATAATCTCTTTCTGCACAAGTATTTAAAACTACATGGTTCTCTTTTGTACTTTAAAATATATACTCATTTACTCTATACCTATGAAATTGTTATACATTAATATAATTTTGTTAGAGTTAATGTTTTGATTTTCATTAACCTAATGTCATTACCACATTTTTTTTATTAAAAAACCATCCATTAATTTGAATACATATTGAGTGCTCTTTCATAGAAAATAAAATATGTGTGGGTGTGGCACTTATTATAGATTAACAACAAAGAAGAATATCACATTATGTAAAAATTGATATTTTCAAGGTAATAAAACGTATTTTACTCAAAATAAAAGTGTATTAGGTAACTAAACATAAAAAACATATCATAACAAACCTTTTACAGATAAAAAATATGAAATTATTTTAAAATGTCATGTGTTTAATAATCATGGGGAGTATATAATTGAAAAATGGATGAGAAGATGATGTAATTTTAAATACTTGTAAGAGTGATAAGTCACTACAAGAAAAATGCCATACACCCACAGTTAAAATCTGTCACTAAAAGGCATAAATTCGTGAGTACAACCCCAAGCGACCTATACCTACGGTAAAAATTTTTGTCACTTTTGTAAATTGTCAAAATAGATATAGACCATTTACCCACAGATATTTTTCAATCACTAAAGGTTGTAGTGACAGATATGGTAGTGTCACTATATTTTGTAGTGGTAGGATTTTTGGTGCGTCAAAGATCTATAGTGACAGATTTTTGGTGTAAGTATTTCATATAGTAATGGGAAATTTTGTATCACCAAAGCTGATAATGACAGCCTTTATTGATTATTATTTGTCATTTCCTTATTTCAATTTTCAATAAATCAATTCTCATCAAACAATAAATAAATAAATGAATGAATATACAAATAATTTTGTGACTGTAAATTCATTTCATTATATTGAAATTCTAATCATCGTCACACAAAATAAGGAGTCTATTTAGTGACTCTTATACAATATTCTTCCAAAACATAGAATAATAAAATAAGAGAAACTAATATAAATGCTAAGTTGTAAATACTTATAAGCATAATCATGTTACATTGACAAAAAATCCCTTATAAAATGTGTCCACTTTGTATGCTTGAAATAGGTTGTTCTTATCATTCACTTGCAAATTAACAAGTTCAATTTTAAAAATTGGTAATATATAATAAAATGGAACATAAAAAATTTACAAGACAACTTGAATTCACAAAATACTAAATAGATATACCATCTTAATTTTCACTAGGATTGCTTGAATTTGAAGATCTCTTATTGTCATTGGGGGTATCAATACCATTAGGTGAAACTTGTTTACAAGACAAACCAATAAACATTCTATATATTAATAAGTCTTTTAGATATAAAGTTGTACTACAAATATAGTATTAGAATTGTATTACACCTCTTGAGTAGTAGCCTGGAGAATCTCAATAAGTTGATCTCCAGAAAGTTGTTCTTTAATTAAAGTCAAAACACTAGTCAATAAAGTTTCCATAGTCTTAAGTCTGTCCTTTTCTTCTGTGTCTGAGGATGAGTCAGTAGTAATGCTTTTGCCAATTGGAATCTTTCCTAAACAATGCACACGTCCTCTCTTTTCAAGTCCCAAGACTTTAGAATATACATCATCCTTCCAAGTATGTAAAACTTCGAGTGTTTTGAGAATTTTGTGAGGTTTCCTCTTCATTTATCACTTTTTTCAATTCATCCTAAAATGAGATAGGAATCAAAATCTCATACTCCAATTTTAGAAGCTAAACAGAACATCTCTACTCTGTAACTAAAACATTTAGAAAATAAGAAAAGGAATAGAAATCATGCTTGAGTTTAACATACAATCACTCTAGCTTCAGATAAGACATATTTAACATTAATATAGAATCAACAATATCAACAAAGAAATGAAAAAACATATAATTACTCTAGCAACATAGCCAGTAATAAGTTTCCCATCCTTGCGAGTTCGTGTATCAATGTAAACTTGTGCACAACTTGGTTGCACTCTTTTTCCCTTTTACACCTAAAATTTTAAAGAAAACAACCACCTAGTCTAAATAAATTATTCAATAAATGGTAAGCCAAATGAAATTAGCAAAATGATACAAACCATCTCGTTAATTAATCTTGAAAGACTTTTTTTACCCATGTAATGAATATCTTCAAGTTTGCCACGATTTGCTTTGTTAATCTTGCTTGATTTCTTAGTTTAAAGTAAGAATATAAAAGGTGGAATAGAAAAAATAAAGTCAATTACTATTCATACATGAGAATTTGTTAATTTAATAAATAAGTTAAATAACTCACTTGTCCTTCCTCAGAGCACCAATGATGAACCGAGGCATGATATTGAAGATGAACAACCCTCTCATCTAGTACATTACTAGCCATTTCCTCCTCAGTCTTACTTGAATCATATCCCATTTTCTTCAAATCATGCTTCCATTGTCTCCATTTGTCATTCATCTCTAACATTAACCGATTTGTTAAAATATCTTTTTTCTTCTTGTCTAACTTAGGAACAAATTGAAACTTTTTCTAAATTAATGTTAGTACAATCAAAAGAAGACATCAGAATTAAAACCCAAAAAAAAAAAAAAGAAGCTACAATATCACAATACCATTATTATTTTCAACATTGATTGTTTGTAGTCATCTGGCATAAGTTTGCAAGTTTTGTAATTAATTGCAGCACATTTTGTTGTCTAACCAAGCTACCAATAAATCAAGCTAAAGTTTTTCATTCCTCGCCAATTGGTCGAACAAATGGATCCAATTCCACAATAATGAACTCATCATCATCAATATCCCATACATCTAGTATTTTTGTAGGACCTCTGGTTTTAGCATGACCTATATACCACATTAGAAGATGCAAATTATAATTTGTAATTCGTACTTTCTCCTTCTTGGACCTCCACAACTTCTTAAGTTGATCATATAAAATCAACATAAACCCAAAATGTTGTTAGGTAGTAAAATAAAAATAAATTGAGTTTCATACAATATAGATAGAATTCATATATGTATTTATACCTTTTCCCCCATTGGCTTCTACAATAGCATCAATTGATTGGGTTTCACATTGTGGCAAATAGCTTTCACATGAACTATGCAAATTTTCTTCATTATTATTGTTATGACCTTGATTTTTTTTTGTAGGGTAGTTCGATGACCAATATTCAATCTTTTATGCTTGATCATGCTTCCCTGCAATATAAAGTTTGAAAATTATGAAAAATGGAGTCAACTAAAAGAAATTATTTGACAAAATATACATTTCAATATTAAACTAATGATTTCATACCTTATTTGGCATAATAAAAAAAGGTGAAAAAATGGAGTCAACTAAAAGAAATTATCTTCAACAAAATCTGCATTGTCAAATTGCAATTGTTGACCATCTTGTTTATTTGGTATAACTGCCAATCATTTATCGTCATTAACTATGTCTCTAATCCATTCTTCTTCAGCATGTCCATCATTTAATAAAATTTGATTTGATTATTCACTCCTCTGTCAACCATTTATTCAATGTCAATGGAATTCTCATCACCCATGTCATACAAATCCCTAACTTTTGCATTCACAACTACAAGCCAATCCCCTTGCCTCTTATCTTCCACATAAAAAATCTTTTGGGCTTGGGATGCAAAAATAAAAGGATTGTCACAAGTGTCATCTCCTTTATGCTTCAAAAAATTGAAATTTTCTAGTTATTCCAACATAGACCCATTCTTCTCATAACAACACACACACACACACACACATACACACATATATATATTTGTATATGTATATATATATATACACATATATATACACATTACGGACAATACAAAGCACTCATAACATGGAAATAATAATATAATATAATGCTCAGTTTTTTAGAACACAAGTAATATGGCTTTCATTATGCACTTTCACAACACAAAGATGAAGAGACATGCAATATATATTAGTAGGGCTTTCATTGTTTGGTGCAATATATATAACAGTGGGGTAATACTTACAGTACAAAGATGAACAGATCCTGCTCAACTTCTAATTGGGAATGGAAGAAGAGACAATGTACAAATACAAATCGAGAATGGGAAAATAAATTAAAAATTACTTGAGGCAAATATGATGAACAAAATATTAAAAATCTGAAACCAAAGAGAGATATAGTCAAAAAATATAGATGAAAGAAATAACCTAAGCCAAATTTCTTGAACCCCCAAATCAACTTGAGTAGAAAACTTTTGATGTTGTCTAACCCTCTCCAGTCTCCAGGGCACATCTTAGTGTATTTAAGTTTTTTGGTTGTATTAGTGGACTAATGGGATAAAGGTTGGGAAATTTTTAGTCTAACTCTTTTTTGGGCACTGCGAAATTGGAGTTGAGAAGAGAAAACAAGAAAAAAATTAAGCACCTAGTGAATTTTTAGTTTGACCCCTTTTACCTACACTTTTTTGCCTTGGGTAAATATTATTGTTTTAAATGAAAATTAAGAAACTTTAAAATTATTTTAAAATTACTTGAAATAATACCATATAAAGTGATAAAAATTATTTATACGAGTTTTACCCATAGTTTATAATTGTAGGTATACGTAATATCTCTATATAAAAAAATTAATTAATTCAACAAGAATTAAGATTTTAAAATTATCTTAAAAATTATAAATTAAATTATTATTTTTAAAAAGTTTTTATATGTATTAGTGACAAAAAATTTTCCATAGGTATTTGATCATTTATACCAATGGTATTTCAATTTGTTTGTAGGTATATATTATCTATACCTACTATATTTGTACTGACACTAAAAGTGACTGTGGGTATATGGCATTTTTATTGCAGTGAGTGTAATTACTCAAAAAAATTGCAGTAATCTCCAGCATCACTAGCTTAACCTATAAATTATGAACATCCAAAATTTGTGAAGTACAAAAGGATGGTTATTACTTAGTTTCTCATTACAAATGTGAACGAATTTCAGCATAAAATTTTTGGATTGCATAGAAAGGTAAAATCATGTGGAAAGAAAATAATTGCTCTATTATGTGTCCTATTTGTTTTTATTTTTATTTTTATTTTTGGTTTAGTAGTTAATAATCGTAGGATTACAATCTATACCAGGCCAATACAATATAAGTCTAGCTATGTCTATACGCCTATCATTTTAATTTCTCATCTTTCCATCTTTATCACTGTCCCAAAAAAAAAAGTTAGGTTGAATGAAAAAGTGGTTATTCTTCTCAAAGAGTATTTTACAAAAAGCTTTGTCTCTCTAATAATGTGGGAATCTCAAAAGCATATTTAAGGATTAAAAGAGAAATCCAACTCCTATATGTTTAAGCACTTAAATTTTGGGATTCTATCAAAATTTCCCAACTATATTAGTATTCTGCCATCCCACTTTCACCTGTCTCTTTAGCTAAAAAGACCAGTTCTTTATATATTGAAAACTCAATATATGTTAGTGGTACTAGCCACTATGACCGCCGAATTGTCCAGAATTGAATTCGTGGCAACTTAGTATAGTGATCGTCCCAAGTCGTATTCTCTCAAGGAGCCTAGATTCTAATTTCCTAATTAATTGTTCTAATACTAATCTGCACTAATTACCTACTCATTAACTACCTAATTACCAAGGGGTGATTGCATAAAATAGAATTAAATAGCTAATATAACAGAACAAAATTAAACAGAACACAAAAATGAACAGATATGCAGTCAGCCATAATTTCCCTAGGATTGTATCTATCATAGCCCTCATCAACTTGTTAATTTCTTATTGTGCTCTGGCACTTGGTTTTAACTCCTAAAATTTCCAAAAAACCTCCTAGAACTAGATTTCATTAACCTTAACCTAAAACTAATAAAATCTGATATAACCCTAACTAAAGTCATACATAGCAACTGCATTCATAAATGCCATTTTTGTTCATCTTGCTATACATATACAGCAACCATATTCATACATGCATAACTGGATTATTCCTCAAATTAAAAGATAAAAATAGTAATCATAACCATACCACTCTAATCAGAAATGAACATGGATATAAAAATAGTGAGGCAAGCAAAGGAGCAGAAAATGGAATAAAAACAACAAGAACTTATCTTATTAATGACCAAAGAGGGTTCAAGCACAACTCCAAATCATTTGTCACTGATTACATGAGAAGTTTAGCCTTTCATGGAGGCTAAAACACACAAAACTGAAGAGAAAATAGGGGAAGACCTATAAATTTCTACAGAAAGTGGAAGAAGAAGAAGTCTTCAACATCTAAAAATAGAGGTTCTGAAGTTCTCTAACCCATAGGAGAGAAGGAAAGATGAAATTGTAATATTTTTCTCTCATGTGCTATCCCTTTCTACTGTTGTTTTTCTGCTATTGTATGCATGTTGTTCTATGGGTGCAGCAAGGACTTTTTTACAAACTAAAAAAAGTACAGAAAAGAAGTCTGAACAATGCAGAATGTGGGCCCTAGTCTAGTTAGCCCTAGTCACTCCATTCAGCAAAATTTACCATGCCCAGTTAGCTGCCATGTCAGCAAATTCATCCATGTCAGCATAATAAATAACTCTCTATCAATCAAATCTAAAAATTAAGCACAAGGATTAATTTGGATCTAATCAATTAAGCTCATAAAAATATAAAATTAAAGCAAAACAAATCTATAATTAATTTAGACCCAAATAATCCTAAAATATAATAATCTTAGAAAGTTGGCAATATTAAAATGGCAATAGGACTAAGATAGGGACTAAAATAGATAGAAAAATACCCGATATCAATTAGCTTGTCTAGTTTTCTAAGCATGAGAACGATACATTACAATGCAAACTAAAGATATAGCATCCACTATAATTCAGTCCAACTTTATTGTGTCAATAAGCTAAATAAAGTCAAAAAAAAAAAAGAATTAACCCCAAATCTATCGCATTAATCTTTTCAATCTCTTTTTCCTAACCTCTCTCTATTTTCTGACACATTTTTATCTTATAATTTTTTTTATTTATGAGTATTAAACTCTTTTCACACTTGTAGAATGAAAATGCAACCATAAACACCAAAAAAACAAATTTAAGAAAGAAAAAACAAAAGAAAACCACAAAAAATAAGAGGGGAATTGTGTAGACGTCACTAGAAAACTAAAGGAGAATCATTGAAGCATAGTGTGGATGGCAGACGTCACCAGAAAACTGAAGGAAAATGACCGAATAAGCAATGGTGGAGCTTTAAAAGAGAAATAAAATAGAAAAAAGGAGAGAAAATGTCGCAGAAGGAGTTACTAATCCCTCTTCTCCGTCCTAGAAATTGTAAAACCCCTCTCACGCATTAGTAAATTAATCAACCAAATAAGTTAATCCTGGTTATTCTAATAACTTAAAAGAATTCTCCCGAATCTCAGTTAAGATACTTAATGCCTACTCAATTCTTTAAGTGGGTTAAGTCTATACTAACCAAACTAGCTTTGATTAAACGAGATTAACTAATATCCCTATTAGCTAACAAGTGAAAACACTTAGTAAGGTTCACACACTTGTCCTCCCTAATCATTGTTCTACTATCACCTTCCTCTCCCGAGTTCGAAGATAGTAACAAGCATAAATATAGGTTGATCAATTCTATATAATGCAGCAGTAAAATGAATAAAAAGACTTATATTGAATGAAATAAGATTGTAAATACATGATAGAATGCAAAATCTATTTAGAAGTCGAGTTCATAGTAACCCTAGATGAAAAATCTAGCTACTCATAGAATTTAAATGATAGAAAGTAGAAAACGGGATAAAGATGGTCATAAATCTAATGCTGGATAATGGATTGAGCCTCAAAAGCCTTGAAGATTAGGTTCTTCTTGCTCTCCTTAGCCAAAATGACACTTTCCTATCTCCCTCGTATCAGAATGGCCCTAAAAAATAACCTCTGAAGCTATTTAAAATGATACTGATGTGGCTGAGAATGAACTCTAGCACTGCAGTGGTGCGAATTCACCGCTGCAGTGGGGCAAGGTAGAGATACAACCCAAAAAAAAGCTTTTGTGTGGCACTTAAGTATGCAGTGAGAGGTCTGGTTCTGCAACAGTGCAAACTCATCACTCCAGCAATGAGAGACAGAAACATTTGCTTAAAAAACTAATGTCCAGCACTGGGCGCTAGGCGGTAGCACTGCAGTTGTATGTCTTGGTGCTGCAAAGAAGGGAGGTAGAGAAGTAACATAATTTCTGCTAGTCCAGCATCGGGCGCTGGACAACCAGCACCAGGCGCTGAGATGCTTTTCTTTTCATTAATCTTCTAATTTCTTGTTTTCAATATGGCTTCCTTTCCTCTATTTGGTGATCCTTCTTTGCACCTTGAAATGCAAGATCAAAGATCAATAACTAGCATAAAAGTGAGGGTAAAAAAGGAAAAAATTGTAAGGATTTAGGGAAACTAGAGTTAGAGAATTTTGAAGCCAAAAAGTAATAAATCAATAAAAGTCAAGCAATAGTAAGGTTCAGATGTCAAGATAGAATGCATAAAAATCATGTTAATTGGAAAATTAACAAGGATGTACCAGAGAAGGCTTTAATGAAGGTCAGTTTTATGGCAAAGTAAAGGCTGACGGAGGTGGGGGCATTGATGGAGAACAATAGACCACCACTGGTTCATGAGCTCAACAATGGAGAAATGGAAGCAGCGACTGAGAAGGAGAAAAAAGAGGAAAACATTTAGGGATTAGGGATTTTAAAAGGTATAGTGGCAATTTACAAGTAACTGCCACTATATGGCCAGAACATTATGGCAGTTTGGTTACAACCGCCATTATATTTCGAATATATAGTGGTGGTTTACAACATACCCACCACTGTATAATGGCGGTTTTAATAAAATGCCACTATAATGTGTGTAGTTCACAAACTAGTGGTAGTTACTTAAAAACCGCTACTATGTACTGACAATTTAATTTAAACCACCACTATATAGTGATAGTGTTATGTTAAAACTATTAACTGCCACTGTATATGTGGTTTAGTGGTAGTTCTATATTAACCGCCCCTATTTTTTGAACTATAATGAAAGAAAATTTCATCCATATTTATTTTTTCATTTCAAATATTCACCAAAAATAGACACATCTTCATGTATATGATATATATATATATATATATATATATATATAAGATTTTGAAGTGAAAAGAATGGCAATGAGTTCAATTTATCTTATATTTTATTTGTGTAATACCCCATATTTTAAAATAGTATGGTGAACCTTCAAATTTAAAAGAAAAAATTTTTGAGAAATTAAAATTTTAAGTTTTGGATATGTTGAGGATGGATTTGCAACAGGAAGTAAAATAATAATAATTTCTTGAGGACTTATTTGAAAATTTCTTATCTTTAGTTGGGGAGCTAATTTTAAACAAAAGGGGAGACAATGAGTGGTAAAGAGTAATTTTTGAATTTTAGGTAAATTTTAGAATTTTTATGAAATTTATAAGGACCCGCTTGAAAACTTAATGTGAGAAAAGTGATTTTATGTAATTTAAGCAAGAAGGAGAACAATGTAACAGTCATGAATGGAGCCACGTGTATCATCTTTCTATCACTCATTTAGAAGCCTTTGAATGAATATATACGCATACACCGAGGACCTAAGTGGAGCCAACTACTAGGAAGGAGGTTTATACATAATTTAAGCTTGGAGAAAGGCTAGTCAGATGAAGATTAGTGGAGTACACATGTCCCTTTCATGTTATGATAGATAGAACTTGAAGATTCTAGAAATTTTAGCCTGACACAACCCTCTTCTCGGTCCAATTTAGTTTCATTGCTCCTTCTCTGTATTTTCTATCATTATGTTTTCCATCCCCGTAAGCTACTGGATGGATTCTTTCTTCCATCACCAAGAAAATAACTGTAAGGTTTCTTAGAGTTTCGTTCATCACTAAGATCGTAGTTAGAAAAGAGAAGGAGAAGATTTAAATGCAAAAGAGGTCAATGAGAGAAACAAAATAGAGTATGGTGAGAGGTAAGTGAAATCTGAACTTTTTTTAGACTAAATCGATTCTATTGTGCTTGCTTGTAGGTGTGTTGTTATTGTGTGGTTAACGTTGGATTTAAATAAATATTAAAGGAGAAAGAGAGAAAGAAGAACTGTAACCTTCATCTCTTTTTTTGTAGTAAAAACTGAGAAGAAGCAACCTATATGTGTCTTTTTACTATAGCAAAATTGTGACCTTCCCTTAAGTATTTAGTGTAGTTCGTAAGCTACAAGAAAGATGGGTTAAACAAGAAAACTATTCTTTATTTTACTGCACTAAAAACATAGCAAAATAGAGAGGAGTGAGAGAGCTTTACACAGGTTCTTCTAGCCTAAAGTATCAGCAACCTTGAGGCATATAAATGCAGTCTAAAGTGACAATACACTAGTGCATATTGACATTTATAGGCATTCATTTACAGTAGCTAAAAGACGATGACTTACAAAAAAAAAAGCTAGAAAATTCAGGTTAGTTTTGGAACTAGACTTTTTATTCTTAAAAGTCTCTCTTTGGCTTAGATAATGGGTGGAAATGATCAAATAGGTTCTAAAAATATCTGAGATGAAGTTTGGGCTAGTCTGGAAATCAAACAAATGATAAAAGAACGTGACTTGCATAATAGGGACTAAAGTGCAAAAATTGAAACATTTACAAGGCTTGATTTAATTTAAAAAAATATATTCTAGAACTAGGGACTAGATGAAGCTAAATATTAACCTAAATCATGCAAAAGACAAAAGGAAAATTTACACTAAGGGCCTACGTGAAAAAATAGAAATTTCTCTTAATTGCCATATTTGACTTGTTCTTTTCCTTCCTTTTTGATTTAATCATAGGAATCCAATTGGGAGACATCTTGGAGTATAAATTATGTGAGTAAACAACATTTAATTGGTAATTTAAATACCAATTCAAGGTGAGTGGCTTATGCTACCTATGACTAAGTGTTTTCTTTAATAATCTCTTGCATCATAATGAAAGCATGAGGTATATCCAATCCAAAGAGAATGATGAGAAATGTTTATAAGGACATGTTTGATACTATATTGCTATGGAGTCTTGAATAGAATGGTGAAAATATAATTAATTAAGGAATTTGTGTGATTATTCATATATATATATATACATATATATGTATACATACATATATAATTATGTTCTCTCGTGAATAGAGTTATAGAGAATGAAATTCTAAATGTGTGTGTATACGTGTGTGTGTATATATATATATTCATACGCTAGATTTATTAGTGAGGAAATTTAGTAAGTTTGTATGAACATATACACTCTTCTATTCTTGAAAAATAGGAAACATGAAATATACATATATGTATACATGTAAATACATGAAGTTTCATGTCTTAATTTAAGAAGATATAGGTGTGTGTATATATATATATGTGTGTGTGTGTGTTTCATGTCTTAATTTAAGACAGATACTTATTTGGAAAAGTTTCGCTTTGTCAAAATATATATATATATAAAGATATACACACATATACATCATAACTGGTGGATAAAGTAAGAAGGTTGTGGTCCTCTATGTATTAAGTTTATTATTATGTAGTGAGATTTTAATATAGAATAAATGTATTATGGATTGTGAATAATATGTGAATTGAGTTAAGATGTTGTTCATCTTGGTTGCTAAATTTATTTAATTATGAATGATCGTCTGGCATTGCAAATGAATGTTATATTTATGGTGTATTATGCAGTTTATACGTATGACAATGTTGAAACTGTTCTAATTATATCATGTCTAAGTTGAGGATGTTTGAGATGTGTACATGGTTCATGGTTATGATTGATTATGGAATGCTTATGATTGTGATTGTGCTTGGAAACGTCATGGTGGTGCACTCCATAGGAAATTCTACAAGGAGTCACAAGGATAGAGATTTAGGATAGATGTGGTAGGGGTCGCGGGCAACGATCTATAGGTACCTAGGATGACTTAGTTAGTATGAGAAATTTTTGTGTTTGATTAAATTATTTATTGTTGTGATCTATTATGAATTATGTTATGCTGAAATGTGATTGATGTATTTGGATGTTGTTGAGAACTATTCTGGATTATATTGTGTTGTGTTATAATTAGTTTATGTTTGATTTATGCATAATAACTATTTTTCATCGTAGCGTAGCGTTGTCCCCTCATTGGGCAAGTGGTTGCTCATACCCTCTTATTAACATTTTTAAGAGTTGAATGTCGAAGGTAAATATTTGAGCAAGGAGTTATAGATCTTTAGTCCAAGACCCTGCTTGAATTCATTCTTGTATTTTAATGTTACTATTCTAGAGTCGCTTCGTGGTCTCATAGGTAGCCTAGGGATTGGAATTCTGTCATTGAAAGCTAAGGAAATAATGAATGTAAATGACTTAATTGCAATGAGAATTTGGTTCTAGATATTTTATTGTACTGACTTGTTGTGATGGAATATATAAAATATATTTATGTAAACTGATTAATTATATCTAACTATTCATGGATGAGCAAAAAGAAGTTCTTCTTAGATGAAAATTTACTTTTATTTGTCTATTTTGAAATTTTAGACGTATAGAATTATTAAAATGAGCTAGGTTCTTAGGTGAGGTCAAGCTCACTATCATGCCGGTCACTTGTCCTAGGTGGGACGTGACAATTTGAGACACCAATATTAATATACTCAAATGATAAAGAGCATCAAGAGTACCAAAACCCAGAAGCCTTCCAACATAGCCTTTTGTAACAACTAGTATTTTAGTAGCTTTAATATAATTAAAGGAAATATTGCAGCAGAGGAACTACAAATATTAATTAGACATCTTGGATATTGATCTAATTAGATATTATTCAATTGACATATCAATGAGAAAAAGGGAACCGTATGTAGCCTGCTGAGGAAAGAATGGCATATGTCGATGATAGGGGAGAATCATGGAAGCAAAAACATTGAGACATGATCGATGGTGGAGAGAGATTATATGGTTTTGTGTTGATGATAAAACTATATAATGGTGATTTCCAACCAAAACCACCAATGTATAGTGTTGGTTATAGGCTTATCGCCACTATATAATGGTGGTTGGGCTTCTATATTGTCACGTTACAGGAAACTGCTTCTATATTGTGGCGTTTACATGAAACTATTTCTATATAGTGGCGGTAGTTATGTAACCGCCACTATATAGTGGCGTATAATATATAAACCACCATTATATTGTGGCGGCGACGAAAATCGCCACTATGTCTTTGTGTAGTGATTTGTTCATGTATGTAATAGTGAGGGTTGAGCCTTTTAATTGTGCTTGTAAAATGTTTGGACTTGTTTATTGATATGAACAAACATGTTTTAAACCCAAGCAACTCTTTCAATGATCTAGTGATAAAAAGCATCACAAAGCATCACCTTTTAGGTTCCTAGATATTTTCATGTTGAAGGACCTCCATAGAGATCTCATGGTTGTAGGGAGGCCCTTCTTGATCTAAATGAACCTTCTCGAAAGTATGATTTTCAAGTGAGCTGTTCTTTGGACATCGCTCTATGATCTAGTAGGAGAGTCATAGGTCATCATTTGTTCATGTATGTAATAGTGAGATTTGAGCCCTTTAATTGTGCTTGTGAAATCTTTGGACTTGTTTATTGATATAAACAAACATATTTTAAAACCAAACAACTTTCAACCAATTCCCAAAAAATATAAATTTGTATCAAATTCGAACTAGTAACCAATACCAACATTGAAGTATTAAAAAAACTCATATAAGCAAAAAATCTCAAATATCCTCAAGCAACTCTTTCAATGATCCAGTGATAAAAAGCATCACATGGAGGCCAGTGAGAAAAGTATGAACATGGCCCATGTATTTCATTAATGGATACAAATTTCACATAGAATCATGGAGCCATCATAAATTAATGATAAATAGTGGTGCGTGCATCAAGGAGTCTGATTTTGGAGAGGTGGACTATGACTATTATGGAACACTCCAAGAGATGCTTGAACTGTAGTTCACAGGGTCATCACCAAAGAATTTAGTGTTGTTTAAATGTGAGTGATTTGACTTGACCCATTGTCATGGAACAAGAAGTGATGATCAATTTGGAATTATTAAAGTTCGAAGGTCAAGGAGGCTCAGTAAGTATGACCCATTTGTCTTTACACAACAAGCATTGCAATTATATTATGCCCCTTATCCTTTCAAACGTGATAAGGATGATTGGTTGACAATGATTAGGATTAAGTTTAGGAGGGCCATTGACACTCTTAGCACTGAAAATAGTCATGATGCATAACAAGAAGATGATATGAGTCATATAATGCCTGTAATAGTCTAAAATGATGATGAACTTCAAATGTTATAAACAAGGGATACTATGAAGAAGTTGATCAGGTATCAACTAATCAACCCTTTATTAATGACGAAGAGGAAAAAAGAAAAGAGGAAATTGAAAAGGAGGTGGGTGGAGATGAGTCAGATGACAGTGTGGAGGAAGAAGACTCTTCTACTAATTACATAGATGATAATTAGCCTGGAAATTGGTCCCTGAATCTTGATTTATGCTTAGTTCATGGTATGAATTCTTGATTTTAACCTCTTTGCTCGAATCTTATTTCATGGTGTTCTGACTTGTTTAAAATCTCTTGTCATTTTTTTTTGGTTTTTTGTTTAGAAGCCTTGTCATAATATCTATTTTTTAGTGTTTGGTTAGCATGCTATAAAAACTAAGTTTTATGCCATAAAAATTAAGTTTTATGTTGATGATCTATTTTATGTTTATGATATCTTTAACTTTGGATATTTTGTTAAATTTATGAAAGCATTTATAAAGATGTCGAGTGTTTGATCAAGGTCAAGGGGCTGCACAAGACCATGTGGAGGGTACGAAGGAGGCCATCGCATTGTCTACCTGCATCACTTATCTGTATCTGCTCTTATTGCCTCTTCCTCACTCCCTATTAGTCACCATGCCTTCCTTGTCTCAATCAGTGGCTGGAATGTCATCTCATACCTCATCAACTGAAGTAGGCCATACACCCTCCGTGGGGGTTCCAAGAACATATACTTTACCACATTCTGATAACCCATCAATGCCTTTGAGCACACAGTCCATGCTTCAGCAGTGCGACATAGATCCCACTGATAGACAATGATAGATTCACCCATATAAAGATATATAAGTGATATTTTAATTTTTTGTGTCATTTTCCAAATGAATATTTCTTATCATGGATTTACAAACAATATTTACACTCAAAATGCATAGCTTTTATCCAATGGTAGATGTGGGGCGAGAGGTATCAATGCAAAATATTGGTTTATGTGTGCTTTATGCAGAGGCAGAATAAGTGGTTGATTGAACATGACATCCAAATAAGGAAAAAACTAAAACAAGAAGTGTAGAGAGGTTTTATGCTACATGATGTGTCAAGTTCACATTGAGTATCAAAACCAACCTAGGCCTAACTGGATTAGTGAGAGTATCTAATCTAGGAGTGGCAAAAGCATGATTACAAGAAGTGCAAGCAAACGCATAAAAATTGGGCTTCTATGACTGAGAGACACTACATACTAGAGGCAGTATTCCTGCCTTTGAGCACTTGCACAAGATAGTGAGATCTCTAATTTATGTCTACTTTTTATTGATTGTGTATAGAACTTTCAAAGTATAAAATGTTTACTAAAATATGCAAGAGTGTTAATCTGGGAGAAAGCCTCATTTGCTTGATTTATTTATGTGAACACATAAGAAAAGGGAGTTCGGAGAATTCATCTACCAGTGCTCAACTGAAGTCTATGTAAGTGGAGTGAGATCTTTTATTTTTGATTTTATTATGTTTCTTAATTATTTGATTGATTATTCTTAATCATGTGGTTGTATTTGTTTAATAGATAGGATATACTAGACTAAAATCGTCTCAAGCTTTGGTGTCAGCTGAGGATTCTGTAGAAGGAGATGATGAGGTAGACGATACATAGTTATGGATGCAAGCAGTGGTAAGGAAGAATAAGAAGGGTCGCATATTTGGAACAGGGTTAGAGGAGCATGACATTGGAGTTAGTTATAGTAAGATATTTGTCCCACTTTTATTAAGACTACATCCCAAATTCGAGCAGGAGTTAGATCGTTGTGTTGAAGAGTTCAGGAAGCCATTCTCCAAGACATGCACACAATTATCAACCACTTATTAAGCCAGCAAGCCCCTCCTAATACACTAGAAAAAAAAAGACTTTTAGTGGCGACTAAAGTCGCCACCAAAAGTCTAAAAGTCGCCACTAAAAGTCTTTGGTGGCGACTTTTAGTGGCGACTTTTAGTGGCGACTAAAGTTGTTGGCGTAAGTCCGTGGCTGATTCTTTTGGTGGCGACTTTCAAAGTCGCCACTAAAAGTTACCTTTAGTGGCGACTTTAGTCGCCACCAAAAGTCATTTTTATTGCAAAAAAAAAAATTCGTGAAAAAAATGATTTTTTGTGTCAGCAAAAACTACCTCGCCACCAAAAGTCACTCGTCATCTTTTTAGATCCGAATTGGCCCGGAAGGTCGACCCGAGATCCATTCGACTCGTGCGGGTCTTAGTCGATCCAATAACTCGCTATCCCGAGCTGACTCGATTTTTTTGTGTGCAATATTCAAGTTTATTTGAAATTAAACCAAACATGTGCATACCTGAGATTCGAACCTGGGTCCCTTGCTTGCAGCCATGTGTGTCTTGCCATTCTGCCACTGCTTCCTTTGTGTTATGTAAGTGCAAAATATTATATATATCTATATATATAATCTGTTAAAAATATTTTAGGTCAAAAATATTATAAAACAAAAATAAAATAATATTAAACTTAACAAAAAACAAATATATTATTACTATTGGAGTCACCACAAATGTCCAACTTCAACTAATTTCATAAAAAAAACGATTTCACTTAAAAAAATAGACTTCAGTCGTCACTGATAATCTAATTTTTTAAAAAAATTAAAAAAATAAAAAAATTAAATTTCTTTTAAATAAAATTAAGAAAAATAAAAAAATTGAATTTTTTAAGTAAAAAAATGACTTTTTTAATTTTTTATTTTATTTTAAAAAATCTGACTTTTTTTTATTTTATTTTAAAAAATCTGACTATTTTTTATTTTTTTTAAAAAATACTTTTGGTGGCGACTATAGTCTAATTTTTTATTTTATTTTAAAAAATCTGATTTTTTTTATTTTTTTTAAAAAAAGACTTTTGGTGGCGACTATAGTCGCCACCAAAAGTCTAATTTTTTATTTTATTTTAAAAAAATATGAGTTTTTTTATTTTTTTTTTTAAAACTTTTGGTGGCGACTATAGTCGGCACCAAAAGTCTAATTGTTTATTTTATTTTAAAAAATCTGACTTTTTTTTATTTTTTTAAAAAAATACTTTTGGTGGCGACTATAGTCGCCACCAAAAGTCGACTTTTAGTGGCGTCTATAAGAGTCGCCACCAAAAGTCAACTTTTGGTAGCGACTTTAAAAGTCGCCACCAAAAAGTCGCCACTGAAAGTCAATTTTCTTGTAGTGATACTAGTGCTGCTGCAAATGATGATAGTGCATATGACCAGTTCTCAGAGTATATTAGCTTATTTTTATAAACTTTTATTTGAATTTCTTATGACATTTGCACCTTGTAGAATTTGTTATTAAAACTTGTGATTTATTTATTTGATGAATAATTTGTGCTTAATATAATATATTTTCCATCCATAGGTAGTTTTATGTTGCTGGCTAGCTAAAATTGGCTATTCTTTTGTCTTCCACAAGTTTCAAATAGGTTCGAGATACTTACATATAGAATATAAAAGAAAATTTGTATAGAAAATTAGAGACGAAATCAAAAATGGAAAAATCTATTCCTAATTCTAGACAGATTTAGGGACAAAAAAACCCTCTCTAAATAGAGACAGATTTAGGGACGTACTATTTTGTTCCTAATTTGCGATGGAACAAGGGACGAAATTTTATGTCCCTGCTTTGAAACAGAATTAGGGATTGAAAAATCCGTCCCTGATTCAAGATAGATTCAAGGATGGAATAATTCATCTGAGATTCACAACGAAATCAAGGGTAGATTATTTTGTCCCTGATTAGAGATGGATTCAAGGATAGAAAATTCATCCCAGATTAGAGGTAGATTCAAGGATGGAATGATAATGGAACCGATTTCCATTCCTGAAAATACCATTTTAATTAGAGATGAAATTTTTTGGATGGAATACTTCGTCTTTAACTCTAAGACAAAATTTCTTTCCATCTCAAATGATTTGCAATGGTAGAATGAAAGAGGAAAAATATTTCATCACTTAATCTGTCTCTAATTGTTTAGGAAAGAAATTTTCATTAATCAAATACGAATTTTTTTGTCTCTAATTTGTGATTTTGTTTTTTGTCTCTGATTTGTGATTTTGTTGTAGTGACTTGCAACCTGGAAATATTAGATACAACATCTTGGGGGAAAACAAGGGTTTGGCAATATTGAAGTTCCACCCAGTACCTTAATGATTCATAAGTTGAAGTACCGAACATATAAATCTGAGGTTGACTAGGTTTCTACTAAAATTTGGTGTTAATAGAAGCCTTATGCTCATTTCCTATCCTCCACCAAAGTTTATCTAAAATAAGATCTTTATTAGCAATAAATTTCCTCCAAATCCAAGAGTGTTGAGATATTTTCCGATCCGATTCCATTACATATGTAAGGCCTAGTGCAAACTAATTAACTAGAGTGGGGCCTTATATTTGGTAATTATAAATCGAAAGAATTTATATCATTTTTACACATTCTTTCTCTTATATGTTGTAAAAATTAATTATGTCATCTTGGATTTCATATTTAATGCATATTAAATAATTAAGTATATAAAAAATAATATTTATTTTTCTTACTTCACAAAGAGGGAAAAAAAGAATATACTAACATTTGACTCCTTTTGAATTCACAATTTAGTTCATGACAATAACAAATTTGTTACAAACTAGTCTTTTCTGCTCCCTTAGTAAAAATGAATACTATACAACATGTTTGCTATTTTCAATAACTAATTCATGTGCTCATTGATTTTCAAACAGTAATTCTAAAACAATTAATATTTCCAAGACCAAATTATTATTTTACTGAAAAGTACAATTTTTATTTACTCAAAGGTGGGCAAAAGGTTTATATATATATATATAATCTAGATATATCAAAGTCACTCAATATTATTTACTATTTAGCTCATAATTCACTTGAATGTAGCTTCCTGGAGTATTGCCTTACAATATAAAAATAGGACTTTAGACGCGCCTATCGAGTTTGTGTCCTGCTGGTCCAAGCGCTTCGCTGTGGAATTGCAGGTCACTTGTTCGAACTGGCAGTGAAGCAACAACAACAACATAAACAGCAATCTTGTGTATGAGGTATTTCAAAATACCTCTCGTTTTCTTTACCAAAAATTTGGGTCTTATTTCTCAAATTTCTTTTCTTTTCGGTATAGTATTAGAGAAATTCAAAATTAAATTAAACTACTCAAAGCTATATAAACCAAATTAAATCAAATCGAATATATCAAAATAAAAAAAATCTCAATTAATTTTTTAGGTATAACAACAAAACAATTCAATTCAATTGTCAATTTTGAATGCTCAGATTCAATTTTAACCGAATTAAAATATTAATACATTTATATATATATAAAATAAAAATTGAGGATTCATATTAATATAGTAAGGTCAAATAAAATTGAAGAATGAGGTATTTGAGATTTTAAGCCTCAAAATATGCTAATTTTATGATTTTTTTTCTGTTTTTCTAAAATCACTCAAAACTGAATTATATTTTTTAACAAAAACTTAACCAAACCACGTAAAATCAAATCAAGCTGCCAAAATAAGAAAATCAAATAGGTCTCTATTCTTCTTAAACTGATTAATTCAGCTTGATTGAGGTTTAAGTAAAAATTGAACCAAATCAAATTTATAAACACCCTTTTATAGAGTAATAGCATTTTGAGTTGACTAAATTTTATTTCACATATTTTGTTTAAGAGATTATTAGAGTTTTCTAATATTTTAATACATATTATAGAAATTTTTTAAATTTATTTTATACCAAATAAGATAACTTTTGTATAATATGAGATTATAATTTATTTTTAATATAACAGTAAAATTGATTTAGATTACATAAACGAATACTTAGAATGCCTGTGGAGCTTGTGGCATGCTTGTCAAAGCTCTAAGTTGTTGAATAGCATGTCACGAGTTCGAACAGGCTCTCTGAGGAACAAGAAACTACAAATTAATGAGGTATTTAATAATACCTCTCCTTTTTCAGATCAGAAATTTGGCTATGTATGAGTTCTTTTACTTCTTTTCGATGGGTAAATTGTTAGTTATTTTGTCGAATTTGATTAAATTTTATTTTAATTTATAAAATATTACCCTTTATTTCTCTAATATATGGTACCTATTGCAAATTTTAATTTATTTCATATTAAATAATATAATTTTTTGAACAATATATGACTGTAAGTTACTCTTAATATGATAATAAAGACAATTAAATTAATATTAAAATCTAATATGAATTGTAATTTTATTCTTAATATAATGAGAAAGATTATTTAGTAATTTTATTACTAGAAATAATGTAATATAAAAAAGTTAATTTCAATGACAAAAAGTAAATTACAACAGAGTCAAGAGTAAAATTTAAAACAAGAGAGATATTAAGTATAATTTAACTAAGTCTTAAGGAATATGAGTGTAATTTATCCCATTTTTATTGGAAAAAATATTAATTTTGGTCCCTCAAATTTTACCCTTATTTCACATTGGTCCCTTTCTTTTGTTTCATATTAGTCCCTAAAATTTTCAAAACATTTCATTTTGATCCTTTTTTGGAAGCACTGTTAACTTAATGGATGGAAATTGTTGAGATGGGCTGACTCATGTATCAAAATTTAAGGGAAAAAAAAAAGGAATTGCATTTTAATGTATGTCTTCTTATATTTCATTTTCCTCCTTTTTCTCATCTTCTCATTCTTAACTTCTCTCTTCTTCTAAGGATTATTTTGGGTAGAACAAAGTACGCGGAAAATTGCAATGATTGACAACGTTACAAGAGCATTTAAAAGAAGATCAAGCAAATTGATTCCACTAAACTTTAATTTGAGCCTTTTATACGACCTCATTTTTCTTAAATCGAAAAGTTTATTTAATTGCCGAGTGGAATGTACTCACAATGATTGTAAAAATTTTACTTATATTAGTATCAAATGAAAATATGACTTTTTTGTTTGAATTACAAGGTAGATAAAATTTCTGTCAATCTCGAGAACTACATTTTTTTTTGTAGCCTAAAAAATGGTTTAAAATATTATGAGTGCTACAACAAGAACCATATGTATCTAGTTCGAAGATATCTTAGCTTCCAAGTTCTTCATCAAAAATGAAATATGTGTAAAAGGTTACTTGAAGAAACCAATTATATAATGATAAGTTGTAAAAAAATATATAATTTTTTTCTAAAATTATATACTTATTATATTTTGATTGAAGAATCTAATAGCAAAAATATAAAATAAAAAACCTTAAGTTTTCTCCAACTACTTTTTAGATCATAAACGATGACTTACAATATATTTATTTCAATTCTTCTAATTCGATTACAATCGTTAGGTTAATTTGTCTTTAGGAGAAATATATAACTTAATCTTTTATGTGAAAAGCAAGGTCTCCAATAGCACTATCAAAATGGGTTAGGCACAGGTCGATCCGTTTTTCAACTAGCTTAGATCCTAAAGTTCTAGTTCGCCTATGGCCTAGTGATATCAAGTATTTTTATATGCAATTTAGTCCCTATCTTAGTCTTTTCTGCTATTTTAATGTTGCCAACTCTCTTATTATATTATATTTTGCTAATTATTAGGTCTAAAATGATTATAGAACCAATATGTTTTAATTTCATATTTTTATGAGCTTAATTGATTAGAGACCCATTAATCCTTGTGCTTAATTTTCCAGAATTAATTAATTAGAGAGTTGATGCTGACATGGACAAAATTGATGATGTGGCAGCTAACTGGGCATGACAAATACTATTGACTAGAGATGACTGGACTAGGCCCACTGTTTCTGCACTTTACAGCAACCAGACAGTAACCTAAAAGCAACCAGAAAGCCTTTCTGTAGCAACCAGAAAATAGAAAAACAACCAGCATGTGTACTACATCAGGAAAAGCAGAAAAGCAGCAGCAGGTAGAAAGGGACAGCACATGAAGACTTTCTAAAATGGCAATTTCGTCTTCCTCTCTTGCAGCAGCTACAAAGGGCCTCTAGACCACCATTTCACCTTGTTGAAGAACCATTCTTCTTCCAAAATTTCTGTATTTTCATTTTTCCTTCCCCCCTCTTTGTGTATTTTAACCTCCATGGAATGCTAAAGAGTATTCTAATCAGTCCATGAGGAACTAAAGTTTTTAACCTAAAATTTTGGGAGCTTAAATCAGATAAGTTTCTTTTTGTTTCTCTATTTCATTTCTATTTTGTCTTTCCTCTAGATTTTTGTTACTGTTTGCTACGATATGAGCTAGTGTAACAAGTAGAATGGAAATGACTTGCTTAGATGATTATCTATATTAATTAGGTTTGGCTTAATCAGATTTCATGTTGGTTAGGTTTAACTTATGTGTAATCTAGTTTTAGGAAGCCTCTTGGAAATTTTAGTTAGAAAACCTAATGATAGAGAACACTAGAATTAATTGGAGAACAAGAATGATTAGTTACAACTTTAGGGATTCTATGGCTGATTACATGTCTGCATTTGTGTAATTTCATTTTTGTCATTGTGTTCCTGTTTTATTTTGTGTTTCAAATTCTGTTATAGCTTAGTTTAGGTTTATATTTTGTTTTAGCCTTTAATTTGCAACCCCCCTGGTGGTAATTAGGCTATAGTCGGTAGATAATTAGAGCAGATTACTGTAGATTAGTGTTAGAACAATTAATTAGGCAATTTACAAATAAGACTCAAAGAGTGAGAACGACCTGGGATGATTACCATACTACAAGTTGCTACAAATTCAATTCTGGGCGATTCAGCGGTCATAGTGGCGCGAACCACTTAGCCCTCAAGCCGTGCCTTTCTTTTTTTTTAAATAGCCGTGCCTTTTTTTTTAAATAACCTACTTTTTATTTTTATTTTTATTTTTTTAGAAAAAAATGACTTGCTTTGATTATAATGCACTATCTCTTAGAACCATTGAACTAACAACAAGATTAACCATAGAAAACAAAGGCTATCCATTATTTAATTCAAAATCAACAGCACAGCTCAAACCAACAAGGAAACCAAAGACAAAAAAAAAAAGAAAAAAAGAAACAGAGGCAAAAACCAACAAGGAAGTTGGAAGAGAATGAAAACTCATCATTGGTGAAGAGATAAGGGATAGGTGATGACAGCAAGAAGAGTGAGACGCAATGGCAATGGGATGCGAGCCATACGTGATGGTGACTAAGCCTCTGAGGTCAAAATCGAAAACACCAAAACTCTTAAAGGTATTGTGTGGTAGTGGTATGAGTTCAGTAAATCAGTAAATCTAGATGATGATGAATTGATGTTTGATGATGGAAAGCAAACATAATTAGGGTGGTAGCCTGGTAGGTGGGCAATTAGGTTGGGCTGCTCGATGGGCTATTTCTCTAAAAAATTCTTGGAAAAAAAAAAGATGTGGAATGGCTAATGGCTTGCTTGCGTCCAAACTATTTGGCCTGTTTCATCCTATTTTTTAATGAGTTTATTTTTTCATGTCCAAGCCTGCTCTAAATGCAAGAGGGCCAGGCCTAGCTTGTGGGCTAATGCCCGTTTTGACAATGCTAGTCTCTAATTATTTGTAAATAAGCTATAATAGATAGATATTGATACTTGGAAGCCCACATGATTGCCCAAATGAAGATCACAAAAGCATGGAGACTCTGTTTTTTATGGACCTGGATCCTCTGCAATTATTTTAGTATTGTAGAGTGCAATATTTTTTTAACAATAGTTTTTTTTTATTACTAAAACTTTCAACAGTAAATAGAAAAACCTGTCGCTAAAAGTATCCCACCTCTGCAATATTGCAGAGGATCCAGATCCATTTTTTATGGTCCAAAGATGGGGCTAGTATAAGAAGGAGGTCCAAAGCCCAAAGGTCCAATTCCAGTGAGAAAGCAACTCTGAAACTTTGCAATATGTAACATTCTGAACTCTCTCAAGAGCTACTCTCAAGGGTTATTTATGATTGAGTTACACTAAAAGCTTTAACTAGGATGCTTAATAATTGAGTGATTTTTTTCTTTTCTTTTCTCTTAAAATTATCGGTATTCAAAAGATTTATAAGTTTAGATTAAGGGATTCAAATTAGATCATATTAAAAAGATGTAAATTTTTTTTAATTTAATTTTTTTTATTCATAAAATTTGAATTCAATGTCTTATATTTTTTAAAAAATAAGTGTTAATTCGCTTTAATCAATAATGTTGATATAGGTAATGATTGTATGATTCTTAAAATGCCTCTTTTTGGTCAATTTCCATTGTCAAGAGTTGGTACAAGATTATTGGGGATTCACACTAAAACTTTTCACGAGGATGCTTAATGATTCATTGATTCTTAAATTCCCTCTTTATGGTCAAGATGTTTACCTTGGTAATAGATTAGACGCAAGGCATATTTGATCTAAACCATTAAATTGGATCTAATGTTTAAAGATTTCTCCTCTCATATCTTACACCAAAACACTCTTCACACTTTAGACATGAGGCATATTAAAAGAAAGGAGCAGTTTAATATAAAAGATAGGAGTTAATGATTATTTTTTAAATCATAAATTAATGACTTAAATTGATATAAAATTTATTAATGTGTAAAATTAAGGAAAGTATTGTTGCTTTTTTCAGACAGAAGTACCTTTTTTTCCTAATAAGTTTCAATTTTGACCCAAATTTTTTTTGTGTCAATTTTATCTTATATATTTTTAATTTATTTCAATTTAGTCTTTCTTTTACTACTGCCATCAAATAGACAGACAAAAAATGCTAACTAGAACGTGCATATGGCACACATTAGTGAAGATCATATACCTATGTGACATGCAATTGTTTGATTCCTATTTTACCCCCTTCACTTTAGAAACTCTAACTTTTCCTTTCTCTCTCTCTCTCTCAAGCTCTAGAGAAGAACACTCTTAGAGTAATTTCAAATGGGTTTTGCATACCCAATAGTCCAATGCCACCAATTTATCTCATGGTCCTCTGATTGTTTATGATAAAGAAAAAGTCATTTAGCATAATTGTTTAAAATGGCTACATTCGCAGCCTAAAGAAGCATTGTGTTTCTGTGTTTTGGAAGTTTGAGAGTTTTTGTTTGGAAAAAATGCAAATAACTCCCATGAAGTTTTCTCACTGTGCAGAACCCTCACGAACTATAAAAATCAACAAAAAACTCCTTTAAACTTTCTATTTCTTGCGGTAAGCCCCTTCTATTCAATAATTTAGTTGATTAATAGTTAATGTTGACTAGGATTACCAATTGTCATATCAGCTACTGAGTTTGACCACCTAGATCGCCATGTCATCTCAACACAACACGTCATCTCCCTCCACCCTCTTCCTTCTTCTCTTCTACTACTTTGTTGTCTGAGATGAGAAACAGAGCATTCGAGACAACATGATTTTGGGATTCCCATCAAACCAAGTAGTGATCAATCACTTCTATTAGCTAAATTTAGTGGAAATTCTCAGCTTTTCATGATATCCTCGACACTTCCTGTGGCTATGACTCTTATTATACATTTAGCTAGCTTACATGTATCTATCATTTTTACACTTCATGATTTTCTGGTATCTCCCCCGTTGATGGTGATTTGAGGGTGAAATAAGCTCGTATTAAGGATGTAAGTGTGGAGAAATATTTTGAGAAAAGTGAAATCCTATAGCGATATACTGTAATGATTCTTAACAATAAGTCAACTATTAATTATTTACATTGTTTAGATAAGATATACTATATTGTGAAAATCTTGTAACTTCAAATCTTTCGTGAAGTTTTGATTCTTGTAGTTTGTTTTTTGAATATCTCATGAATACATATTAAGTACACACTGGTTTCCTAGAAGGAACTGAAAGCTATATGTATTTCTCTATTTTTCTGTTTTTATTTCATTATTTCCTAGCATCATGTTCTCAATAATTCTACTGGTTCATGCCACTTTGGTTGTCGAGCCATAAAAAATTAGATTATGTGGCAATTTGTAATATCATGGTCTCGAGGTCATATTCATTCAAGGAGCCTCACTTCTAACTACTAATTAATTGTCCTTAAACACTAATAACATAACACATAAATAGGGGGTCTGTTATGACAGAACAATTGCAGAAAAGATTGATAGTAAAACAGAATATGCAACCAACCACTAGGATTTATGGGAGTGTAATTATCATCACTTAAATAATTGATTCAGCTTTGTTCTCATTTCACCATTTGATTTTTATGAAAAGAAATCTAGAGAAGCTTCCAAAATTTATATTGCTTCTAAACTACAGTCAAGAAAAACTTCATTAATCTATGGCTAGATACAACTTCAATAGATCTTAACCAAATCAAGTTAAATAATCATCTAAACAAGTCATTTCATTTTACTTACTTTACCAACTGGTTAAAGCAATATTATATCTCAAATGGATATATTAAAACATAGTTCATGTTTCTTCAAGTTCATATCAGAATCTAGCATCAACATAAACATAGGAGCAGTACAAAAAATGAAAATGAGATAAAATGGAGAACAAAACACTTATTTTACACTGAAAGCTCAAGTTACAACATCCAAAGCTTCTAGTGACTTATTACAAAGAGATTTTGGCCCTTCATAAATAGAGGAAAGTTCTAAATTACGAATTTTCCAAGTTACAAAAAATGTAAAATGAAATATGAATTACAAAACTAATGCTAAATATGTCTAATGAAATATTCTACCCTAAATGCCCTCCCTTAGTTGACTCTTGCATGTTTCATTTTCTCTTGCAGAAGTGGCAACACCTTTGGCAGCAATGAAGCAGCAGAAAATAAAATTTAAGTGTTGCAAGAGAGTTCTTTTGTATGCAGAATCTGATGTAAACTTGTAGCTCCCATTTCTAGCAAAGTTTGGGGAAGAGGAGGTTACATGCATGGCAAAAATGATATGAGGGCCCCACATATCCATGTCACCAAGAGAGAAAGGAGAACATGCCTAGTCAGTAGAAAAGTATCCCACTCAGCATCATGTCATCAATTTGTCAGCAAAAGTGCCATATCAACAGCCTAGATAGCATGCATGTCATAAAATCACTCTCCAATGAATTTAAATCTGAAATGAACAATGGAATTAAATTATGCCATAAATTAATTAAGTATTAAATTTATGAAATTAAAGGATATTCAATCCATAATTATTTGAACCCAATAAATTTTGAAACATAATAAAATTGGAGAGTTTTATAAGATTGAAGTAGAGGGACTAAAGTGGACATAAAAATGCCCAACATCAAATCCCCCACAATTAACCTTTTGCACTCCTGGGCAAAATCAATTAAAAGTAAAAAAGACAAGAAGTATAGAAAGTATGCAATAATGAAATAGTTCAAGCTTGAAAAGATTTAATACTAGGACAAAATAAATCTTAAAATTTTTTTAAAAAAAATATTCAAGCATCATGGTAATTTCGTGGACAAGAATGACTCCAAGTAATAATCTACTCACAAGGAAAGGTGTATATACTCTATTCTCTCAAGTGTTTAAGGTAATTCACTCACAATTCAACTTATCACAAATTCACTTCCACAAGCTTGTCAAGAATCTAAATCTCCACTACTTGAATCATATACATGCTTGAATCAAAAGGACTTTACTACAGATGTAGGGTTGGGTAAAAAAATGATTGAAAGATGGAGAGAAATACAAGCAACAAAGTTTAACAAAAACTTAAAGAAATGAAGAACATCAATCAAGTCATAAGAGATTGAACCATAAACTTAAGCACAAAAATGCTACTTCTCTTTTCTTCTTTCTTGCTCTTTTTCTTTCTCTCTTTCTTTTTTTTTTTGGGTCTCGATAAAAGATATTTTTCATTGAGAATTGTCAAAATTTTCTTTTCTTTTGAATAGCAAAAATGTAATTCAAAGCAACCCATAATTCCTACTTTTTGCACATACTCAATCTCTTTTCAAAATAAAATCTAGAGCTCTTCAAATCCTATGTTTAGGGAAAAGAAAGACTTTGGTTTACGGTGGGAAAAGGACTGGAAACACAAGAAAGAAAAGTGGAAGTAAAGCGCAAAGTGGCATACAATGGAGACAACACATAGGATAACTATTTGGCTAGAAGGAATTATAAGAAACAAATGCTTAAATCATTTCCAAGCATGTATATGTAATGTAGCCTCAGCAAAGATTCAAAATAATTTATAAAGTGAAAATCATGATAGCGAATACAAACATCAAGAAAGAATATCATTTTGCAATCAAGGCTGAAATCTTCACGGTTTAAAGACTATTACTAAGAATTCATTAAAAACAACATGATTGCCATTTTACTTAAATTCCTTGGAAAAATAAGACTAAATTCTTTGCATGCTTAATCAATCCACACTTAAGCTATTTCATCATGCATGATTTCACAAAAAATCTGCATCAAAATAAAAAAAAAAGCATTAGATTTAGACTAAACAGTGCAGCAAAATTCTGTAGTTTGGAAAACGACCCCAAAATGGATGCAAATAACTCCAAATAAAATTCTACAACTAGAAAACATATAAAACTTTAAAATCATGCAAATAAAGTGGCAAAGATCATAGCCAAATAGTACATAAAATTTGTGCAAGACAGCCCAAAAATTCTGGACAGAATAGTGAAAACATGCAGAAATTTGCTAAATCAAAAACCAATATCTCTCTAATTAAATTATGTCCCTACACTTAAATATTGCATTGTCCTCAATGAAAATCAGCACCAAACATCAAATAAAATAAAAAGGACATAATTTAAAAGGAGGGAAAGAATACGGCCTTGTCATGGAGCCAATACGCTGTAAAGTCAGATTTCCTACATAGCTTCTTCTTGGAAGCCCTCATAGTACTTCTTTAACCTTTTCCCATTCACCATGAATTGTTGGTTGGTGGGCTCATTTTGAATTTCTATTGCACCAAAAGGAAAGACATTAGCAATAACAAAAGGGCCAACCCATCTAGACTGAAGCTTACCGGGCATAAGCTTGAGGCGAGAATTGTAAAGAAGGACTTTGTCTCCCACTTGGAACTCTTTCTTCTCAATTTTTTTTATCATGGAGATATGCACATTCTCATAAGTTGTTAATCTTAGTTCTTTAAATTCTTAAAGTTGCAACTTTCTTTCCTTACTGGCTAGGGCCATGTCCATATTACATTGCTTTGCTGCCCAATATGCCTTATGTGCAATCTCCATCGACAAGTGACATGCTTTACCAAATACCAAATGGTATGGAGACATGCCAATAGGAGTCTTGAAGATAGTTCTATAAGCCAAAAGAGAATTATAAAGCCTCTTGATCCAATCTTTTCTGTTGGGTTGCACAATCTTCTCTAGTATTTGCTTGATCTATCAATTAGAAACCTCCACTTGCCCATTGGTTTGAGGGTGGTAAGGTGTGGAAGTTTTATACACCATCCAATATTTCTTCAACAACCCTTGCATGCTTCTATTGCAAAAGTGTGATCCTTAACCACTGATTATAGCCTTGGGGACACCGAACTTCCAGAAAATATGTGAACGAAGAAAATCTACAACAACACTAGAATCATCAGTTTGGGTGGCTTTAGCCTCCACACACTTTGAAACATAATCTATAACAACCAGAATATACATAAAACCAAAATAAACTGGAAAAGGACCCATAAAGTCTATACCCCACACATTAAGAATATCACAGAAAAAAAGAGGTTATTGAGACATTTCATTTCTCTTAGACACATTTCTAGTTCTTTGACACCTAGAATAATTCTTATAGAACTCATAGGTATCACTAAGAAAAGTAGACCAATACAATCCAGAATTTAACACTTTCCTAGCAGTTCTTTATGGACGAAAGTGTCCACCATATGCAAGAGTATGACAAAAAGTTAGCATATAAGCAAACTCAAGATCTGGGACACATCTCTTAATAATTTGATCACTACAAATCTTCCATAAATAAGGATCATCCCACATATAGTACTTAGCTTCACTTCTTAATTTATTCAATTGATGTTTATTTTGGTATACAGGTAATTTAGATGCAACAAAAAATATACTAAATCAACATACGAAATCTCACCAGTACCATGTAAAAGGAAAAAACACTCATCTAGAAAGTTGTCTCTGATAGGGAGATGTTCCAATGGAAGCTTAGGAAGCCTACTCAAATGATTTACTACTACATTTTCCGTTCCACTTTTCTCTTTGATCTCCACATCAAATTCCTGGAGAAGTAGCATCCATCTAATTAATCTCAGCTTTGCATTCAGCTTCTTCAGTAAATATTTCAATGCTACATGATCAGAAAACATAATCACTTTAGAGTCAAGAAAATATGACCTAAATTTATTGAAGGTAAAACAATTGCCAAAAACTCCTTCTATATGGTTGTGTAATTCCAATGAGTTGAATTAAGGGTACGTGGACCATAAGCTATCATGTGCAACTTCCCCTCTACTCTTTGTGAAAACACCGCCCCCAGAGCATAATTTGAAGCATCATACATGAGCTCAAAGGAGAGCTCCCACCGTAGAGGTTGGATGACAGAGAAGGTAAGCCTCTTTTTTAACTCATCGAATGCTAACCTATATGCATCATTAAAAACAAAATTAATTTCTTTCTAGAGGATATTAGAGAGGGCTAGAGTGATTTTACTGAAATCTTTAATGAATCTTCTATAAAATCTTGCATGGCCAAGAAAAGAGCAAACTTCCTACACATAAGCGAGGTAAGGTAAAGAGGAGATAACATCAACTTTTGTCTTATCTACTTCTATGCCGCATGATGACACTATGTAACCTAGAACTATCCCTTGCTCTACCATGAAATAACATTTTTCATAACTCAAAACCAAATTCTTTTCTATGCACCTCTCAAAAACTCTTACCAAAATTTTCAAACATGCATGCATCAAATGAATCTCCATAAATAGAAAAATCATATATGAACACTTCCATGCAATCTTCTAATAAATCAGAAAATATACTTATCATGCATCTTTGAAAAGTGCCAAGTGCATTGTAGAGACCAAAAGGCATGTGTCCATATGCAAAAATGCCAAAGGGATAAGTGAAGGTGGTCTTCTCCTGGTCTTCAGATGCAATGTGAATGTGGAAATAACCAGAAAAACCATCAAAAAATAATAATGAGACTTTCCAGCAAGTTTCTCAAGCATTTGATCAATGAAAAGAAGGGGAAAATAATACTTTCTAGTTACTTAGTTCAATTTCCTATAATTTATGCAAACATACCAACTGTTTGGACTCTAGTGGGCACTAATTCATTATTTTCATTTGTAATTATAGTCACTCTAGTTTTCTTTGATACCATATGTACCGAACTCACCTACTTACTATTAGAAATAGGTTAAATTATTCTAGCTTAGAGGAGGTTAGTTACCTCTTTCTTGACCATGTGAAGAATCATGGGGTTGAGTCATCTTCAGGGTTGCCTCACTAGTTTACCCTCTTTGTTAAATAGTATTTGATGCATGCACATGAAAAGACTAATCCCAAGAATGTCTGTTATAGTCCACCTGATCACCTTTTTATTCTTTTTCAACAAACATATTAAATTTTCTTCTTGATTGGGCTTCAAATTGTTGGCTACAATCACTGGAAGTTTGTCCCCTCCTTCTAGGAAAGCATACTTGAGGTTTTCTAGTAATGCCTTTAACTCTACTATAGGTGGTTGAATAGTGGACAGAATTAATTTTTGTGGAGTCATGTCCAAGAAAGCACCAACATATTCAAATAGCTCAAACACATAATCTTTGGCTAAAGAAGAGGAAGGGTCCAGCACTAGCAGAAAGTGATGAAGAATATACAACATTACAATTTAAATCACAACTCCTACAACTACCTAAAGCAGAAACATAATCAATAACTAAACTAGAGAAGGTAACAGAATCAGAATCAGAAGTCAAATCCAAAACAGAATTGCCAATGCTTAAAAATTCATCAATTTCAGCACAAGCTTGAAAAAACTTAGAACCAGCACATTTACACTCACACACATCCTCAAAGTTAGAAAATTGAGGAAAATCTGAAATCAATTCATTTTGAAAATTTATGCAAGCATTCTCAACCAACAAATCTAAGAAATTCACAATATGTACCTTGGAATGATCTTCCAATGGATATTTCATGGCATATAAGATATTGAAATCAATTTTGTTGCCAGCAGATTCTGGGGATAAAGTCCCTTCATGCACATTGATAATGGCTTTTGCAGTTTTTAGAAAAGGTCTACCAAGTATCAATGGTGCATGACCAGGAGTGTTATCATTTTTCATATCTAGAATATAAAAATTAACAGGAAAAATTAAATCTTTAACTCTTACCAGAATGTCCTCAAGGACTCCTACTAGACATACTGTTCTTCGGTTAGTAAGTTAGATTATCACTCTGGCTGGTAAAAGGATACCAATCTTTAGGCTTGAGTATATTGATTTGGGTATTACATTGATTGAGGCTCACAAATCCAACATAGCATTGGAAAATTCCATATTGCTTATGGTGTATGGTATGGTGAATGTTGCGGGATTATTACACTTTGGTGGCATGGGTGGCTTAATGAGTGCAGACACATTTCTACCCAAATGTACTCTCTCATTATCCCTTAGATTCCTCTTATGAGTGCACAACTCCTTCAGAAATTTGGTGTATTTCAAAATTTGCTTAATTGCCTCCAAAAGTGAAATGTTGACCTCTATTTTTCTGAAGGTCTCCAAATCTCTCTATCCATCTCAGATTCATAACTTTCCAAGTTCTGTATATTTGTTTCTGTTCTTTGCAAAAACTGGAGAGTATTGGTGGTTAGCTGCTTCATTAAATCTTCAATACTAGGCTCAGGTTTCTTGGGTGTTGGAGGGAGTACATGGCTAGGTCCAAGTAGAGTGCATCTTGCTTGGGGTGGTTGGTAAAGAAGATTGGAGGTATTCCCATATCTAAGGTTGGGATGGTCATGCCACTTAGGATTATAGGTGGGGGAGTATAGTCATACCGTTGTTGTTGTGGTGACTGCATGGGTGTACCAGGGAATACTCAGTTGGGGTCTCTTGCAACTGAGTTCATTGATCTGTATTATGTGTGTCCAAGGAGCATATACCACATACTGAAGTGGAAGGAGGTAGTTGTGGTCTCTGATTTAGTGCTAATTGCCTCACCATTGAAGCCAACTCTTTTAATTTATTTTCTATCTTTTGTTGCTCCATGGGAGGTATCTTCACTTCATTTACACTACTTATTGGACCACTCAATCTAGTTCTAAATTGTTGTCTATTTTGGCCCATATTGGCAAACAAATCACCTACTGCAATTAGGGTCTTGTCTACCAATGCCCCACTAGAAGCTGCATCCACTATGCATCTATCTATTGGCATCAATCCCTCATAAAAAATTAGATGAGGAGCTGGTCTAAAATCTGATGGTGTGGATAGCTTGAATGAAGTTTCTTAAATCTCTCCTAGTACCCATGCAATGTCTCACCACTTGATTGTTTAATCTCACATATGTCTTTCCTAATTGCTATTGTTCTAGAGCTTGGAAAAAAATTTTCCAAGAACATTTTTTTCAAGTCATCCTACTTTGTTATTGCAGTAGGTGGCAAGTAGTAAAGCCAATCCTTGGCTACCCCATCCAAAGAGAAAGGGAAGGCCTTTAGCTTGATATGTTCCTCTTCCACCCTTTGTGGTTTCATTGTAGAATAGACAACATGAAATTTTCTTAAGTGTTTATGTGGATCCTCACCTGCAAGACCATGAAACTTTGGCAACAAATGGATTAGACTAGATTTTAGTTCAAAGCTAAGTTAGCATCCAACTCAGGATAATTTATGCACAATGGTTGGTAATGTACATCAAGTGCAGCCAACTCTTTAATGGTTTACTCAAGCCTTTTTTGAGGCCTTTGTGCATCTTGATTATCCATTCCAATTATCCTAGTTGACTCAAAACTAGTTAAATCTACCACAATATCAAACTCAAAATCTAACTCTAATTTTACACTATTAACAGCAAGATCAATGAATTCAGGCAAAAGTTCATATACTATACTACTCCTAGTGCTATTGCTTCTTACTAGCTTATAGAAGGTCCTATCAATTTCTGACTTAAAGGTGGAAAAATCAACTTGAGGAGATCTTCTCATACACTATGAAAGGTACGATACAAAAGAAAACAACAAGAACACCAAAACAACAATAACACTACACTATGCTCCATCTTATGAAAAAACCCAAAAATGAAGTATCTCAGAAAATTCTAATTTTTCTTGGAAAAATCTTCACAAGTTGGAGGCAAAAAACAACAACAACAAACAGAGCTCAAAGAATAAGATCTACAAAAATCAAACCAAAAATACAATAAATTGGAAAAAAGACAAAAAGATTGTAAAATAGAAAAATGGTCTAAACATTAGAATTTGGCACAGATAGGGCGGTGCTCCTTCCAATAAATTGCCAAAGTCGTGAGGAGTTTGCTCAAAAGGGTCGAATTTGGTGGACTAGCAATTTTCAGGTCAATCTGATATAGTTTTTAGCCAGATGAATATTAGCCAAATAGCAACTAGGAAAATGAAAATCTGAAAACCCAAAAATTTGTAATTCACTTCCAACAACATCAAACTACTTAAAATCAAACAAAAACACAATAGAACAACTAATTTAGCAACTCAAGTAAATTGGCTCCCCGATAACGGCGCCAATTTTTGGTTCACGCCACTATGGTTGCCAAACCACACAGAATTAGATTCTATTGTAATTTGCAATATAATGGTCCCCAGGTTGTATTCACTCATTGAGCCTCACTACTAACCATTTATTAATTGTCCTTAATCTTAAACACTAATAACATAACACATAAATAGAGGGTTGTTATGACAAAACAATTTCATAAATGAGCAGTAGCAGAAAAGATTAATGGAAAAATCGAATATTCAACCAGCTACTAGAATTTATAGGAGTATAACTATCATCACTTAACTAATTGATTTAGCTTTGTTCTCATTTCACCATTTGGTTTTTATGAAAAGAAATCTAGAAAAACTTCCATAATTTATATTGCTTCTATAGTTAAGAAAAACTTCATTAACCTATAGCTAGATACAACTTCAATAGACCTTAACCAAATCAAGTTAGATAATCATTTCGTTTTACTTACTCTATCAACCAGTTAAAATAAGATTATATCTCAAATGCATATATTAAAACATAGTTCATGTTTCTACAAGTTCATATCAAAATCAAGCATCAACAAAAACATATGAGTAGTATAGAAAATGAAAATGAGATAAAATGGAGAACAAAACACTTATCTTGCACTGAAAGCTCAAGTGACAACATCTAAAGTTCTTTGTGATTGATTATAAAGAGATTTTAGCCCTCCATGAGAGCAAAATAACTAGACTAGAAAAAAGACAAACAGAGGAAAAGATACCTATAATTTTCTAAGTTATAGAAAGTGTAGAATGAATTTTGAATTACAAAACAGATGCCAAATATGTCTAATGGAATATGCCCCCCTTAGTTGACTCTTGCATGTGTCATTTTCTTCTACAGATGTGGCAGTACCTTTGGCAGCAATGCAGCAGCAGAAAATATAATTTAAGTGCAGCAAGAGAGTTATTTTGTGTGCAAAATTTGATACAAACTTGTAGCTCTCATTTCTAGCAAAGTTTGGGGAATAGAAGGATGCATGCATGGCAAAAAAGGCTAGACAAATCTAATATGAGGGCCCCACAAGTCCATGTCACCAAAAGAGAGAGGAGAACACTCCTAGTCAGTAGAAAAGTATCCCACTCAGTGCCATCTCATCAATTCATCAGCAAAAGTGCCATGTTAGCATCCTAGGTGACGTCCATATCATAAAATCACTCTCCAATGAATTTAAATATGTAATGAACAATGGAATTAAATTGGGCCATAAATCAATTAAGTCCTAAATTCATAAAATTAAAGCATATTCAATCCATAATTATTTAAACCTAATAAATTTTAAAACATAATAAAATTGGACAGTTTTATAAGATCGAAGAAGTAATAGGACTTTGTTAAGGACTAAAGTGAGCGTAAAAATGCCCAATATCATTTACATATCTATATATTCTCATGTTATCAAGTCATATTTATTGGAATTGTCTCATGTATTGTATTCCTTTGAAAAAGATACATCCAATAAATGAGAAGAATGGAGTACTTTATCTCTCGACTCTATTTTTTGGGTTGGTTCACATGATGTTTAATGTGTTTTCTGAGCTACGTCTCAAGAAAACTGGGCTTTCAGTTTTTTATAAGTAAAGAGACAATTTTTTCTATACTACACCATTGCCGAATCTGTTGTTTGGGGTGTAGTTGTATACTATAGTAATGGATTTGCCCCTAGTGCTGGAAGGTATGTTATTTTCTATATTCTTCTTTATTGTATCCCCCCTCCCTCGCCCAAAAAAAAAAAACCTCATACTCATACTCATTGCATTCTGTTAAATAATTCAGGTTTTTTCTCTACATGCTTTTACTTTTTGTAGTGCACCAAATTAATGGCAAAATAGGCCTCTTTGGAATGATGGCTACTATTGCTCGGGAAAATATTATTGCCAATACAATTAGATCAACTGCACTGCTGATTATGTTCTTGCTCAGCGGATTCATTGTTCCCATAGGTATGCTACGCCATAATCTATTGGATGCAAGTTAAATAGGCTGTTATTCTTTCAGGAATGGTTAAACCGTATTGAATTTGGAGCTATTAGATTTCACTGCTAAACTATGGACAATACACAGGAAGAAAATGCTAGTGAGCAGAAGCTATAAAGTAAAATTATTTAGTGATGGAAAGCAGATGGCGTAAGGATAGTGGTAAGGGAAGAAATAGAAGTGATTGATCACTGCTTGGTTTGATGGGAATCCCAATATCATGCCGTCTTGCATGCTCTATATCGCTTCTTGGACAATAGAGGAGTCAAAAGGAAGGAGGATGAGGGAGGGACGGAGATGACATGGTGTGTTGAGAAGACATGACGGTTTGGGTGGTCCAACTCAGTAGTTGACATGGCGATTGACAATCCAAGTTAGCATTGACCATTAATCAACTAACAGATTATTGGATAGAAAGAGTTTACGGCATGAAATAAAAAGTTCAAAGGGGTCTTGAGTTTTATAGTTCATGAAAGTCATTTGCACAATGAATAATTACATCAAATAGCTTATGGGCTAGAGAGAAGTGGACACAATTATTGAGGGTAGTATAAAATCCACCCTCAGAGAAAACCCAGAATCTCACGGAGCCATAGTAGGAAGATCTAGATCTAGACTTGCTCCTCCCAAAAGTGTTCATGGATCATACCCAAGAGAGAGGGATGGTCGTAAAAAGGTGGACCCTGTAAGTGGAAATTCTAAACTATGAATCAGTGGGTGGGTTTGAATGTGGAGGAGCAAGTCAGGAAGTTGATGGAATTGGCGAGTGGTGAGTTGGTAAGAAAGTGACGGAGAAAGCAGAGGGAACGTTGAGGGAGGGAGGCTCTTCTTGGGTTGCGTTATCCAAACTCACTGAATCATGGAAGAGAAGGCGTGAAGATGATGAACCACGTATGGATCATGGATTAATATTCAACGTATTCTTTGGAAGCAACTATTCCAAGGGTGAAGAGATTTTCTTGAAACTAAGAGCTAGCTCTTGATGATGTTATGTGCAAGAAAGGAGTGTAGAAACATTTTGTGTGTGCTCTGTTTCTCTAAACATTGTTCTTTTTTGTGTGTGTAGAGAGAGAGAGGACTGAGAAATAGAAAGGGAGAAAGAGAGAGGAACCAATAAACAGAGAGGGAGAGAGTGCATGAGAGATATGTGAGCTTGAGAGAGAGAAAGAGAGAGGGACCCGAAATACAGAGGGAGAGTTAAGAGAGTGTTACTGAAGTGCAGAGGGTAAAACACTACGTGGATATCTTAGTCAAACTTTTTTCGTCTATTTATTTGACAACGTTAGTAAAATAAAATAAAATTAAAATAAATTAGATAAAATTGACACAACAAAAAAAAAGTTAGTAATCAAATTAAAATTTAATGTAAATATCAAAAAAATTGTATCTTTTTGTAAATAAATTTTTATTAATATAAATCTTTCATTTATCATCTAATAATAATTTTTTTTTTCTACACGTCCCCTCTTTATATATATATAATATTGATGTCCGCTTTCTTCTAAAGTTTGATGATACCAAAAGTTGTCCGTTCCATTTGCCCAATAAATTTTTGTTGAGGTGAATGTGGCAGGCATGCAGGCCCCATCCAGCTTGTTTGTTATATTACCCTTCTTTTTTCTTTTCCAATTTCTACCACCTTTTTCTTTTAATAAATAAAAATTATATTAAAGAGACTTTAACATTACATGCCAAAAATCAATGGTAGTTAGTGATCTTTTACAATATCTTTTATTTTTTGCCAGAGATCTTTTCTTCTATCTACGATTGCTCAATATTACCAATTTATACCAGATTTGGATAAAAAATTTAACTTTTATTTTTACTAAATATCAGCTTTTTCTATTAAATATAATATTTCAAAGAATTTTTATTAAAAAATTACATATAACTATAAACCATGGTTAAGGAAATCAAATCAGATCAGCGTGCTCTATCAGTAGGTTGTTGAGTCTAGACAATCCCAAGAATCAAGGAATTGAAGAACCAATTGGTTCACCACTAAAATATAACCATAAAAGCGATCTGTATTGGAAAATTTACTGATGAATCAGTTTAAGGGAATAAAATGCTACCACCTTGATTCAAACTTGGGTGACTTCTTAATAATGATTTTTAAAGTGTTTTCTATTTATTTATTTTGCATACTGTATTGATATTAATATAATTTTCTCTAATAGGATTCAATATTTGTCATATGTGAACTTATATTTACGTATTTAATTATTATTAATTACATCGTAATTCAACCATAATAAAACAAATAAATCTTAAACTAGCTTTTATGATTTAATGATCAATTAGTTTTGTCATTTGGGACGTGAGCTCCCAAGGTAAATGGTTCTCCTGTTATTTTATTCTTAATGCAGGTTCATATTCTTAGTAACTTGCATCTAGCATGGGGCATTGAGATTTAGCTTAGGGAGAAAAACAGTAAAAAGAGGGGAGGGAAACCTTGCTACAACTCAGAGCTTCTCAACCAACGTTTAAAAATATCCTCCTTCTTCTCCTTCAACCAACACCCATGGCCAGGAAACGAGAATTTAATAGAAAGGGTGAGATGGGCTTGAATAAAGGAGAAGGAGGAGATCTTAGGGTATTTGAGAGTGTTCTCCTTGCCAAAAGATGGTTTTACCCTTCTTTTTTATTGTCATCAAGCTTGGAGTGTTTAAAGTGAGGGGCAGGTTTGTAAATTTCTCCCTAAAATAAACCTATTCCTGCCCTTTGGAAGCCAACGGTCAACCAATTGGCTACTGGAATTGGAACCCTCACTAGACATAAAGCAATCGATCAACTGATTGGGTTTTGCAAGTCGACTAGTTACGCAATTGATCGATTGATTGGGTTTTGCAGGTCGATTGGTTACTCTTGGCTTGGGAAGGATTCTTAGCCAAAGACTACCCGATTGACTGGCAGGTACTAGCCAGATGATCGGTAGGTCAACATCCTGTAAACTTGCAAAAACTTGTCATTTCCACTTCCTATGCATGCAAGCCCATCTTGGGATAAATTCTTTGGGGGCCTTAGTATCATACAACTATGGGCATCACATAAAGTCTATGAAGTTGAAGCTACAAACATTAGGAGAAACATCTTACACTTAGTATTTGTGAGTATTATCTTCTTTTGCGCAAAACTATTGTGAGCTTAGTATATTTGTTTATCAAATTTTTGAGAGCTACAAGATACAATGTGCTATGTAACCCAACCTAGCTTGGGGTTAAACCTTTCTTCTGTCTATCTACCTTTGTTGTGGGTGACATATTTAAACCCTCTAGTTGTTGTTGAGCTATGGAAACCTTTGTAGTTATAGGTGAGTTGTGTAACCCTCTAATTGAAGATGAACTAGGAAACCTTGAAAATGTTGATAGTGATTTTGTGTAAAACCATGGTTGTACTTGATCATGTCTATAGTGGAAGAAAATCTTTTGTTTTGCAAGGGGACTGGAGACAGTCGGGCCGAACCAAAATATATTACTGAGTGATTCTCTCTCCCTTTACCTCTTATTTTCTACACACATTTTTCTATTCTATGTTTCAACTATATCGCTTTCTAGTTACTGAATATGGAAATTGAACTTATTCACCCCCTAGGTGTATTCTACACTCATTCTCTTATAATTATGAATTAATGACATTTATCTAATTTTTTTAAACGAAGTTTATTACAGTCCATTTTTTATGTTTGTTAACCCAACAAATATCACATGAGCTTAACAACAAAGAAGGTTATCACAATATGTAAAAATGATATTCAAGGATTAATAAAAATTGCTTTAGTAAAAAAAAGTGTGACACTAGGTTATTAAATGTAATAATTTAAAATATATTGTAGTGTACCCCTTTGGGCAAAAAATATAAAAATGGAGTGTATTTTTTACAAGTAAAAAATAAGGATGTATTTTTTAAAGTAAAAAACAAGGACATGTAATTTTAAATGTTTATGGCTGAGGATTATATAATTTACTCTAAAAATTATATTATTTTCAGGACATGACCAAATAGATATTGGCATACACTATAAGAAAAATGAGATATAGCAGTGGTTAAAATTGTTACTTAAATCAATAAGAGCTATTACTAAATGCTATACCAGTAGTCATCATTATTAAATTAAGAGTTGTAACTATATCTCTGTCAAGATTTACTTTTACTAACGTATATCTAATTGTTCGTATATCATAGTTTTTTGCTAATATTAGCATAAATGTTACCTAAGAGTTAAAAAAAAATTGTTGGTAAATCTTACTTTTACTATTACTATTATAAATTTGATCTTGAGACAAGTTTGAAAAGGCTCAAACCTAAGCTAGGTTAAATGTAAGAGATTACTTCAACCAATTAAACAAAATTTTGTTACTATTATATAAGGGTGATTTTTTATATATAATATAACAAATATAAATCATATTATTATATATTTGTATAAAATGATTTTAAATTATAAAAAATTAAAAATATTAACAACAAATTTTATAATACCATATAATATTAAAGATAATAATTAAAGCAAATGTTTAGTTACTAATTTATTTGAAAAGTATTTGAATATAATTTTTCTACAAGTTATATGTATTTAGATATTGAGAAAACAAATAATCTTAATCATCAAATATTCAGATTCAAAAACAATATCTTAATAGTCACATTAGATTCAGACATTTTAATCTTTTATGATATTAAGAAATTATTATTATACGCATATACAGATGTGTGTGTCTTAAGATATAGATATACATAAGCATATACGTGTGTGTGGTTTAAATATTACATAAACGCCAAACCGTTTAGGTATATAGACATGTAGCCCATATGAGCAAGTAAGGGATTATTTAGTGGGCCAAATTATTAATCTTAAGACTCTATTTTCTTACATTTACTAACAAGTGCATTTAAAATATACACAAACTTTATATGGAATTTGCATTTAATTATGAGAAGCAATAAGTATAGTTGATGACAGTTATAAAATTTAATTTTAAATTATAGTTGAATTGGATTTAAGTTTCAAGCAACAATTTTACCAAATATTAATTAAAATATAAACGGAAGTTGTGTCCAAATTTTCAATTATAATAAACTATAGTAAATATTTACTAGTTAATGATGGTTATATCAATTATTTCCGTTTCTGATTTTAATTTTCAAGATAACATTTGTCCCTATTTTAGGAGCTGAAGAGATAAGACGAAACAAAAGAATAAAGACAGCTCCCACTAAAGAAACATAACGACGAAAGTTTGCAGAAAGCTAAGCGTCCAAACAGTCCACTCTTTGTTTTCTTTTGTTTTTCTTTTGTTTGGTTTGATTTATTTATTTTTCTGACTGGAGTGTTGGAAGGTGGACCCTGAGTTTGAATATGAGGATTGCAAAAGATTTCTCAGAATCTTTGAGTGCCGTTATAGCAAAAGCTCCGTCATAATATCAGGTCTAAGATGCTTATCATGAAAAGTGAACACACGTTTTAACGTACGCTTTTATATAAAGGGTTGTGAATGATGGAAGGAATGGACCCCAAAATATGAAAACAAGCAATACAAGAAAGCAGATGTGTTATAGAATTTGAAAATTGCCATTAGCTAAAGCTTCCAAAGTAAAATTGCCAAATGGCCACTAACTCACTCAACATTTTTAATAAAATCAAGATTCATAATTGCAGGCCTTTGTTATGCCTCGAAATTTGAGTCAAGTAGCTATTATCAAAGCGAATTTTTTATCCTTTTTTGTAATCTCAAAATTCATAATTGCTGGTCTTAATTTGTTGTTTATAGTAATTTTTTTCTTAATTCTCTCAGAGATGAATGATTAGGTTTAATGCAAGAGGGAGATAAGAAAATTTATGTTTTCTTCATGCGGGACAAAGTGGTCAATGGTGAACTTGAGATCGATCTTGTGCCATTTGATTTTGAAATTGCAGATATTCCTACTAAACCGTTGGCATTCATGTCTGTGATCTTAGTTTTGCTCTCGCAGGACCTTGAGTTTGAGGGGGCATGTGAAGGGTACGTGCTGAGTCATCAATTAGGAGTCCATGTGGCAGTTACTGTGTACATGAAATCAGTTAAGTTAGCTATAGAAATAACAACAGTATTACAATTGTAACAGATTCAGTTTCAGATTTACTTTAGTGGGTCTCTCTCTCTCTCTCTCTCTCTCTCTCTCTCTCTCTCTCTCTCTCTCTCTCTCTCTCTATATATATATATATAGACACTAGTTCTGTATATGCAGTGTAAATAGACAAGAGTAATTCTTCATTCAGTGATATAGTCTCTGTCTCTCTTATCTACTTTATGAATCATTTTATTCTGCAACATATCCCTCAACTTTAAAAGTTGGTAATAGACCCAAAAGTCCTATTTTGATCCCTTGTAAATTAAGTTTTTCTTAATTGAGTCACTCGTAGATGTTTATTCTCAAAATAGCCTTTTATAGATGAAATTGTTATCAAGTTGGTCCCTTAGTTAACGATAACATTGATTAAGCAACAAAATTGTTTACGAAATATCAAGTAGAAGCTACATCAAAAGCATATATAAGAAATCTAACTATTCTTAACAGAAAATATAGCAAAAAATATAAAATCTTGAGTTCCATGATACAAAAATGAAGGAAAAACAAGTAGAATAACTTCAAACTCAATGTAGAAGAGCCTTCCAACTCCCCTTGGAGCTGTAGCCACCTTCAAGCTGCTTTTCCTTCCCAAGGATCCTTCACTTTTGCATTTTTTGGCTGTCACGTGCACATTATTAGGCTTGGCACCGAGCATTGAACCTACACAGAAGCATATCAAAATTAGGTAAAAATAAGATTAAAAAAGATACAAAACAAGCAAAATAGCGTAGAGAAACTAATCCACATAACTAACAAAATAAGAAGCGAAACTTAACTAGAAAAGCTAAATTCTAGGTTGAAAACAAAAATTTTCATCACTATGGAAAAAATGATAATTCAAGAAGATCATCAAATATGTTCTATTTTTAACGAATAATGTGGTAGCAAATATATAAAAAAATGTATATATGTCCTTTTTTTTGGCATTTGGGTCTAAATCAAATATGTAATGTAACCAAAATTAATTATATACCTAAGAATTTGCTTGCGAATATTATGACGTTATAAAAATTGTTGTGTTTGTCAACAAGTTACTTTAAAAAAAAGTATAAATAATGTTTAGATGAAAAAATAGCAATTTTTTAATATTTTTGTTATAGGATTCTTTATCATATATATGGCAATTGCTTTTACAATTTAATAATTTATCACTTGCTGAAGTACGCTTTTATCTAAAGTGATGTGAAACACCAGGAGGAAAGTGGAGGGCTGTGTTTCACGAGGAGGAAAGTGGAGGGCTGTGTTTCACGAGGAGGAAAGCAAATATGCCTTTCTTTCAAATAAAATTGGTAAAATTTGATGATACCAAAAGCATGTTCATATTAGTTGATTCTAGAGTGGCAGACATGCAGGCCCCATGGATGCAATGCAAATAGCCATAGCTGCTTTTAATTTGTCTGTTATATTACCTCCTTTTTTTTCCAATTCTTACTCTCTTTTTCTTTTTATAAATAAATAAGAAAAATAATTTTATATTCCCTTAAAACTTTAATCCATATTTTAATTATATATAGTTTTGAACTCTATTTTGTATCAATTATATTATTCATATATTTTAAATTAGTTTCAGTTATGTCTCTAATTTTAATGTTGTTTAAATTATTAACGAAAAGTGCTAATTAGGCTAATAATATTGTACACATAGGTGTATATGTTAGCACTATTTATCCAACTAATTCACCTATACACTTATTAATCTGACAAATCCTCCTTTCTTAGAATCAAAAAATAAGAGGCAAGTGGCTCTCAATGGTGCCAAAGAATACAAGGAGATGACCTTCCTTCCATTAAATAAGCTTGAAACTTGCAAGGAAGGAAGGGAAGGAGAAAAAGAATGAAAGGAAGAAGGGGAAATAGAAGAGAGGTGGGAAAAAAAAAAAGGGTAGAGAGAAAGAAGAGTAGCAAAAAAAGCAAAATTTGATTATAAGAGGAGATAAATTTGTTATTTTAAATGTATATTTGATATGTGGTCAACAGTTGGACAAGTGCAATGATGTACACACTAGCATGTACAATATGGCTACATCAGTATATTTTACCAACGATTAATTGATGTTATATTTAGAGACATAATTAAAATTAATTAAAAAATATAGATATAATTGACATAAAATAATGTTTAAAAATCTAATTAAAACATTGGTTAAAATTTAAGGACATAAATATTATTTTTGCTTAAACAAAAATTATATAAAGGATACTTTAACAGTACATAAAAAAAATAAAATTAAAAAAGGTAGTATAGATCTTTTCCAATATCTTTTTTCCCCTAGAAATCTTTTCTTCTATTGCTCATTATTATCAACTTCTACACAAGATTTTGATGAAGTTTACTAATTACGAGGATTTTTTTTAATCAGATATAACATTTCAGCAGACGAACTTTTATAAAATATATAGGCATATAACTTCCATTTAAAATTATATAACTATAAGCCCTCTTAAGAAAATCAGACCAGTCTGTCAACCAATCTAATTCATGAAACGATTGGTCTTCTGGCAAAAAAGTTGAAAGATCGGTTAATTCACCACTAAACTAGTCAATTAATTGAGTCTTATGACTATAAGAAAAAATATTTTTTTATATTTAAAGTTATTAGTATATAAAAATTTATTAAATTCTAATTAATTTTAGGTTGAACCGTTCAAGTATAAAACTCTTTTAGCAGAGGGCGATTTAAATGCAATGAGCAAGTTCGTAAGAATTCGGAACGTTTCATCAACAAGCTCTACCTGGTATTGGCTAGTAAATATTTTTGACTGTGATAGGGAAACCATTTTTAATTTATCCCTTATATTTAGAATTAATTTTAATTTTGTCTAAAATTTTTTATTTAAATTTTGTCTCACGTATTTATAAAAAATGTTAATTTCTTATCAATTGCTAACATAATTGAGATTAGTGATAGAAAAAAAAAATCTAACCTTGTCCAACATACAACCAAACACTCTCAGCCTCGCCTTCCATCAATTTCTATATGCTAAACATAAGTAGCCTGAATTTGACAAATTAATCTGAACGTAAAATTAAAAGAGAATCAGCAAAACCTTGTCTTCTTTTCCACACTGTTCACCAAAAAAGTCTCTTTAATCAGCAAAGCTTTATCTTCACATTGGCTAAGCAATCTTTTTTGTGGGGTCTATGATGATTACAACAAGCCGATCAACAAGTCTTTTTGATAAGATAATTAAAAATATTTAGAAATTATTGTTTTCGTCGCCAATAATATATATATAAGAGGTTCTAAATCAATTAATTTTTCACCTTTGCTTCCCACACCCTTCACTTACAGCCGCAGAATTTTTCAGTCTTTGAATCTCTTCCAGTTGTTAAAAATCCCAAGTATTCAAAAACCATGTCTGAAAGTGCTTCTACTAAGCTCTTAGCATTTTGGAAGATTCTCTGCATATTCCTTGGTTTCTGTGTGAAGCTTTCTTCATCCCAAGTTGCTTCTGCAGGAGCTCCTATTGAAGCAAGTGCTCTGTTGACGTGGAAGGCCAGCCTTGACGAACAAAGCCAACAAACCTTGTCTTCGTGGAAGAATGGCACTAGTCCCTGCAGAAACTGGAAAGGGATTACATGTGATGGATCCACCATGTCAGTCTCCATGATCAACCTCACAAGGCTTGGGCTACAAGGTAGACTTCACAATCTCAAATTCACATCCTTCCCTAACCTCAACTTCTTTGACATAAGTTGCAACATGCTTTATGGAATTATCCCCCCACAAATCAGTAACTTGTCAAGCATTGGGACATTGAAAATGTCCCACAATCTCTTTAGGGATCACATACCTCCAGAGATAGGGGCAATGAGCACACTAAATCTGCTCGATATTAGTGCTTGTAATCTCACTGGGTCAATTCCTGAAGAAATTGGGAACTTGAGGAATTTGACAGACCTGATTCTTGGGACTAATAATCTCTCTGATTCTATTCCTAAAGAAATTGGCATGCTAAGCAATCTCAAGAACCTTGATATTTCTAAAAATGTTGCTTTATTTGGAGGAATCCCTTCTGCAATTGGAAACTTGAGCCAGTTAGAACAACTTTACCTTTATAGCTGTAGTCTCACTGGCCTTATTCCAGATGAACTTGGAAAGTTGCATTCTCTCCAAATTCTTCAATTGTCTGGTAATAGACTCCATGGGCCAATACCATCTTTCATAGGAAACCTTACAAATCTCACAACATTGTACTTGTACTATAACATGTTTTCTGGAACAATTCCTACTTCCATTGGAAACTTGGTCAATTTGGAAGTCCTCGACTCTTCTTTTAACGAGCTTGCGGGGCCAATTCCTTCCATCATAGGAAATTTGACAAAGCTCACTAGACTAGGGTTGATTGGGAACAAACTTAGTGATCAAATTCCATTAGGAATGAATAATCTTACCCATTTGGTAAGCCTACAATTATGTGACAATGGTTTCACTGGCCATTTGCCACAAGATATTTGCATAGGTGGATCACTCAAATGGTTTGGCGCTTGTTTCAACAATTTCATAGGACCAGTCCCAAGTAGCTTCAAAAATTGCTCAAGCCTTTTTAGGGTTAGGCTTGATAGTAACCAACTCGTTGAAAATATAACAGAAGCTTTTGGAGAATATCCAATGTTGTACTACATCAACCTAAGTGGCAATAGATTGTATGGCCAACTTTCATCAAATTGGGGCAAGTGTGGTAATCTCACAATGCTCAAGATTTCCAACAATAATCTTTCTGGTAGTATACCACCCCAACTTGGGGAGGCAACCAAATTGCGACTACTTGACCTTTGTTCAAACCATTTGCATGGAGAAATTCCAAAGCAACTCGGAAACTTGAGCTTAATGGAAGAACTCTCTTTGAGCAACAATCAACTTTCTGGAAACATTCCTAGAGAAATAGGATCACTGAGGGAACTTCAAAAGTTGGATCTAGCAGCAAATAATTTTAGTGGTTCAATCAGTACAATAGAGCTTGAAGGGTTGTCCAAGTTGTGGCTTTTGAATTTGAGTAAAAATAGATTCGAGGGAAGAATTCCCTCTGAGTTTGTCCAATTACAGTCTCTCCAAAATGTTGATCTTAGTGGGAATTTGTTCACGGGAAGGATACCAAACACACTTGGAGCATTAAAGATGGTGGAAATATTAAACCTCTCACATAACAATCTCTCTGGCACCATTCCATCTAGTTTTGTTGGGATGTTGAGCTTGTCTTTTGTTAACTTCTCAAACAATCAATTAGAGGGGCCCCTTCCAAACAATCCAGCCTTTCATAACATCACATCCTTTCAAAATAATAAAGGTTTGTGTGGTAATATCTTCGGTTTAGATCCTTGCATTGAATCCGGTAGTAATACACATGGTCACAAGAACAAAATGGTCATGTTGATAATATCCCTCACTTTGGGCACAATACTAGTGCTGTAGTGGTTGGAGTTCTATGTATTGTAGTTCAGCATGCAAGAAAAAAGAACCAAGACAAAGATGTAGAAATACAAGATCTTTATTTTGTATGGAATTTTGAAAGAGAAATATTGTATGAAAATATCATTGAAGCCACAAAGGAGTTTGATGACAAATATCTTATTGGAAAGGGAGGTCAGGGAAGTGTTTATAAAGCTGAGTTACCCACAAGTCAAGTTGTTGCAGTAAAAAAGCTTCATTCAGTGCCAAGTGGGGAAATCTCCAACCTAAAAACTTTTACAAGTGAGGTTCGAGTTTTGACAGAAATCAATCGTAACATTGTAAAGTTGTTTGGTTATTGTTTCAATTCACAGTTCTCGTTTTTAGTTTGAGTTTTTTGAAGGTGATAGCTTGAATGTGATACAAAAGGATAAGAAACTAGCCATTGAGCTCAATTGCAATAGGAGGGTGAATGTTGTTAAAGGTGTGGCTAATGGATTATTCCATACACATCATGGTTGCTTATGTCCTATTGTTCATCTTGACATATGAAGCAAGAATATTCTCTTAGATACAGAATATGAAGAAGCTCATATCACTGACTTTGGGACAGCGAAGTTTCTAAATCCTAACTCCAACAATATGACTTCATTTGCTGGCACCTTTGGTTATACTGCTTCAGGTTAGTTTTTTTCTCAAATTTATTTTGGTATTTCAAAAATGCTATGTTGTTTTTTGTACATAATATTATAATTCTTACCCCATTGCAGAAATTGCTTATGTTATGGAGGCAAATGAAAAATGTGATGTTTACAGTTTTGGAGTACTGACTTTGGAAATCATAATGGGAATGCACCATGGAGAATTTATTTCTTCTTTAAAAGAGAAATCAACTGCTCAAGACATATTCTTCAAGGATGTGTTGGACAGACGTCTTCCTCTACCAACAAAGCCAATTGTTGAGGAAGTAATATTGACTGCAAAATTAGCATTTGCTTGCTTGAGTGAAAATCCACAGTCTTGTTCAACCATGGAACAAGTATCAATGGAACTTGTGAGGCCAAAATCTGATTTAGTGGACTAGTTTGCTACCATTACAATTAGACAACTCATGGTAGATTGAACTCCTTGTGTCAACGTGCTTGTGTACAATAAATTGGTTTTCCTTATTGTCTCTGAATATATGGTACGCTTGTTTCTTGTTATAAAGCATAAGAGTTAGTGGCTTGAATAAAAGTGAAGGGTATATTCTGTTTTAGAATTTTCTTTTCACTCTTTCAGCATTATTAATTGATGACTATGGCTATATCAAGTTAGATTAAATATTTGTCTCGTGTTTGTCATCCATTGTAGATTTAGCTTTAATCCTTATAGGAAGTTTTGGAATATTATGCTCTATTTAAGGATTTTTTCTTTTTCATTGATCAATTGAAGAATATTATGCTATGTAAGGTATCCACTAATGTGTTTGGAAGGGGATGCCACTGAAGAATTGTAGACACTGTACACTATTAATAAGCAACCTAAAAATAGCTTCAATGGCTTTCACTTTTTGTAAATTTTATTTGTTGTTCATAGTCTTCTTCATGGTAATCAAGATCTAGCACAAGATCTAGATCTTTATAACAAAAAAAGCAAGATTGTAAGTAGGATTTTTTTTTACATCAAGATTGTTTGGGATCTAGATTTTGGATCTTAAGATCGTATAAAATCATATAAGATCTTCAGATACTAACACTTATTTTTTTTTCTTTTTTTTAATATTTTGATATTCAAATGCCATCTAACACTTCATGAGACAAACACGTAAATGGATATTCTCTGAGGGTTTTGTTAGTATTTTTCGGGGAATTTTATGCATGTATTGGAATAAAAAGTTAAATCCCATGCAATGTTATTCCTTTATTCCAGCACATGCGTTAAAAAGTACTCTATCACTATGGGAATGAATGGAATTAGTTACTGAAATTTTTTGATTGACTCCTTCTAAATAGCTGTCTGACTACTCCAGTTCACGTTTCCGACTTAGTAGAAGTAGGAAAATATACATGCACATGTTATCCACTGTTACCAAATTTTTTCTACTATTCAGTAACTAAAATTTTAATTAGAAATATTTAATTACTGCATACCCACTAATCTTCCGTGGGTAACCTACATATCATTTTAAAATATTATTTTTTAATAACTTTCTAAAACATTAATTTAAATAATTTGTTGCACAGTTTAGTGAGAGAGGACCATCTCAAGCACACGTGTGCTTGAGAGTATATATAAAATATTGGAGAGTTTTTTTTATTTTAAAATATTGAAGATTTCGCACAGTAGAGTTTTTTGTTTTAAATCTTTATATCAACATATATATGCTGTATTATATTTTTCAAATTAGAAAGTAAAATTAGTAACAAAAAATTTGTTATAGTATATAAAATTTTGTTGTGAAATCTTATTTCATGAGAACAATTTTTTTGTTTCAAAACACATATATATATGTAAAAGATTTTATAAAACATGTGGCTGCCACTAAAATTGCTTATAAATTTTTCATATCAATTTTTTTTTAAAATTTGTTATGTTGTATAATATTTTCAATTTATTTTGATATGATTATTAATTATTAGTAAATTAGAGAAATATAAAATATACAATTTGAAAAATAACAAATGTGTAAATGTAAAATATGATTTATCAAAAAAGTCAAAAAACGCCAAAAAGAACATCAAAATATGTGTGGTCGAGAGGGAACCAACACACATGTGTACTTAAGAGGCTACCTCTCGAAAACAATACTGCTATGTGTCACAAAGCAAAGTTATTTTTTTTAGATTACTGAGATTATTTTTCTTTAGTTCACTTTATAATCTAAGATACTTATATTAACTTTTTACTTTAATAATCTTGCATATTTTTAAAATAGAGTAGATTTGTCTAATATTTTTAAATTGATATGATTATTATTTATAATTAAATTAAATAAATATGAATACTTAAAAAAGCCTAGCTGTGAAATATAAATATATGTATCTATCATATATGTATAAATATATATAAATTGTATATACATATATATATATATATATATATATACACAGTTACATAATATATTTTACATATTCTATATTATTATATATAAAATAATATATATATACATGTGTTATACATTATATTATATTAAATTATATATGATATATATATATATTATAATATAATATATTACATATATTATAATATAATATATTACATATATTATAATATAGATGTGTTTATAATATCATAATATAATTAAATTTAACTAATTATCTTTAAAAAATTTTAAAATGAAATAATCAAAATAAAATAAATAAAAATTAAATTTGTTATTTAATAATTTAATGATATGTAAGGTTAACTAATATATAAGATAGTAAATTAAAAAATTTAGACAAATAATTTAAATTATAAAATGAACTTAAGAAAAATGATATCAGTTATTATTTCAAATTTACTTATCATCAATATTTCCATAAATATATTAATTTAAAGTATTTTTATAAATATTTTAAAAACAATAATTGAGATAGATATATATATTTTATTTATGCAAAATTTAAAGAAAATATTATTAAAAAGATACCTTATTACGTGAAATCTTTTACTTTAAAAATATTAGCATTATCAAAAAGTAAAACTATGTATATTTTAAATTACTATAAATAATTTTAAACTATTTTGTAACATAATTATTGATATTTAAATATACTCAATATATATATATATATACACACACAAATCAATACAATTTTTCTTAAAAAATAAATAATATATATATATATATATATATGAATTAATAATAACATATATATACATAAAATAGATATATATATATATATATATATACACACATGTATGTATGGTTCAAAATTAGTTTTATATAGTTCAAAATATAACTAGTTTAAATTTTTAATAATTTTACTTTTAATGCTTTTAATGTGAAAGAATTCAAGTAACAAGATCTGTCTTTCTTAATTCCTTTTAATTATCTTTCAATTAGTGCACTACAGCGTTAACTATTTCATGAAAATATATTTGATGAGTAACTTTGAAATATTTTGTATTTATATTACTATTCAGATCTTTTTTCTTTAGTTCACTTTAAAATCTAATATATTTGTATTAACTTTTTAACTTAATAGTTTATACATAAATTATTCTTGTATATCAATAAACTTTTATATAATGATTGTAATGACTATTTAAATTCAAAAACTTTTATTTCTATTTTCAACTTATTAAATCTATGAATAAAATCCCTTATAAATATAAGATCCTAAATTGAGAATCATTAATCTTATAACTATAAGATCTTACAACTTTAAACCCATACAAATACTTATACTCTATAACCCTTAACTAGTAATTCAATATTACTCATTAGTCATCACCATTATTTCTATGAAATTATCAGGATTGTAGTGGGATAGTAAAACAAATTAAAAAATATGCCTTATTCTGTGAAATCTTTTACTTTAAAAATATTAAAATTATTAAAAATTAAAACTAACAATATTTTAAATTACTTTAAATAATTTTAAAAATATTTTAAAATATAATTAGTCATATTTAGATATACTCAATATAAAAACATACATATACATAAAATATAAATATATGGTTCAAAATTATTATCATGTAATTTAAAATATAACTAGTTTCGATTTTTAATAATTTTAATTTAATACTTTAATGTGAAAGATTTCAAATAACAATTTGTGTCTTTCTTGACTTCTTTTGATTATTTTTCAATTAGTGCACCATCATCCTTAACTATTTCATGGAAGTATTCATGATGAGTAACTATAAAATAACTTGTATTTAGATTACTATTAAAATCTTTTTTCTTTAGTTCACTTTATAATCTAAAATATTTGCATTAACTTTTTAACTTAATAGTTAATAAATAAATTAATCTTGCATATTTTTAATTGGAAATGATTTATCTAATATTTTTAAATTGATATGATTATTATTTATTATTAAATTAGATGAATATTAATAGTTAAAAAAAACCCCTAGCTGTAAAATATAAATATAAGTATTTATCATATATATATATATATATATATAATATTTTATATATATGTACATATATTGTAATATAGATGTGTGTGTATATATATGATAGACACACACAGAATATGTCGAGCAAACTGTATGTGTTTATAATATTAAAAAATAATTAAATTTAACTAATTATCTTTAAAAATGTTTAAAATTAAATAATCAAAATTTTTATTTTAAATAATAATTATAATTAAGAAAGATTATAAAGTACAAAAAATAAAATCAAATGAAGATATGTATATTTATATATATGTATGTAAGTATGTAAAAGTACATTTTTGGTCTTTTACATTTACTTTCATAATAAAAATACTTATAATTTATAACCTTTAACCTTAATAATTCAAAATTACTCATCACCGTTACTTCTATAAAATTATCAGGGTATTAATGGGCAAATAAAAAAAATTAAGAATAAGATATCATATTGTGTGAAATCTTTCACTTTAAAAGCATTAAATTTATTCAAAAATAAAATTAATTATATTTTAAGTTAATTTAAATAAATTTTAAAATTTTTAAAGATAATTTGTTATATATATCAAACTTAAAGTTTTATATATATAATTTAATAATCTTGCATATTTATTGATTATTATTGAATGTAATAACTAATTTTATTTTTTATAATTTTAATTCTTTTAATTAGAAAGATTGCACACAACAATGTGTGTCTTTCTTAACTTTTTCTTGTTATATTTCCACTACAAAAAAAAAAATTCTTGTCGCCACCAAAAGTCTATGATGGCAACTTTTAGTGACGACTAAAGTTGTTGCCGTAAGTCTGTGGCTTACTTTCTTTTAGTGGCGACTTTTAAAAGTCACCACCAAAAGTCACATTTACTGGCAACTATAGTCGCCACCAAAAGTCATCTTTATTATAAAAAAAAAATCATGAGAAATAATGACTTTTGATGGAGACTTAAATTGCCACTAAAAGTCATCTTTAATAGCGACTTTATCGCCACCAAAAATCACTCGCCATCTTTTTGGATTCGGATTAGTCCGGCGGGTCGATCTGAGACCCATTTGACTCGTATGGGTCTTGGCCGATCCAATAACTCACTGTCCTAAGGTGACTCGATTTTTTTTGTGCAATATTCAAATTTATTTGAAATTAAACCAAACATATGCATACCTAATATTCGAACCTAGGTCCCTTGCTTGCAACCATGTGTGTCTTGCCATCCTGCCACCAGTTCATTTATGTTATGTAAGTGCAAAATATTATATATATATATATATATATAACCTGTTAAAATTATTTTAGTTCAAAAATATTACAAAACAGAAATAAAATAATATTTTAATTTAACAAAAAGCAAATATATTATTACTATGGTAGTCACCATAAAAAATCCGACTTCAGCTAATTTCATAAAAAAAATTGATTTCGGTTAAAAAAATCAGATTTTAGTCGTCACCGAAAATCTACTTTTTTAAACAAATTTAAAAAATAAAAAAAATTGAATTTCTTTCAAATAAAATTAAGAAAAATAAAAAAAATTCGAATTTTTAAATAAAAAATGACTTTTTTAATTTTTTAATTTTATTTTAAAAAATATTACTTTTTTATTTTTTTAAAAAAATAGACTTTTGGTGGCGACTATGAGAGTCGCCACCAAAAGTTTGATTTTTTTAATTTTATTTAAAAAATCAAATTTTTTTAAAAAAAATTGACTTTTGGTGGCGATTATCGGAGTTGCCACCAAAAGTTAGACTTTTGGTGGCAACTATGAGAGTCACCACCAAAAATCTGATTTTTTTAAATTTTATTTTAAAAAATTCAATTTCTTTTGAATTTTTTTTAAATCGATAGAGTCGCCACCAAAAGTCTATTTTTTATTTTTTAAAAATTTCTTTATTTTTTATTTATTTTTTAATAACTTTTGGTGGCAACTATGAAAGTATAATTTTTTAATTTTTTTAAAGAAATCTGAATTTCTTAAATTTTTTTTAAAAAATTTGACTTTTAGTGACGACTCTAAAAAGTCACCACCAAAAGTGTGACTTTTAGTGGCCACTTTAGGAGTCGCCACCAAAACTCAACTTTTAGTGGCGACTTATTTAGTCGCTACCAAAAGTCGACTTATATTTAGTCGCCAACAAAAGTTGACTTATTTAGTCGCCACCAAAAGTTGACTTTTGGTGACGCCTTTAAAAGTCACTACTAAAAGTTGTCACTGAAAGTCAATTTTCTTATAGTTACATTAGTCCACTACCGTCTTAACAGTTTTGTGGAAGTATTGATCATGAATAACTTTGAAATAACCTATATTTATATTAATATTGAAATCTTTCTCTTAGGTTCACTTACTTTTTAATTTAATAGTTTATACATTAATTAATCTTACATATCGATAAATTTTTATAGAATGATTGTAATAACTATTTAAATTCAAAAATTATAATTTTTATTTTCAACTTATTAAATATATACGCAAAACTCTTATAACTATAAGATTCTAAATTGAGAACCATTAATTGTATAACCATAAGATGCTAAAACTTTAAACACATATAAACATAGTTATCAAACTAAATTTAACTCTTAAACTCGTCCAATTTTATTATCCTAGGTACCCAAATCAAGTAAATTCGATTATAAACTCGAAAATTGGTCAAACTCAGTCAAAATCATTGAGTTTAACCGAATTGACCGAGTTTACAGGGTACAACTCAATTTAAATACTCATAACTTTTTCATTTAGACTCCGTTTTAAGCAAATGACATATCGTTGAAAAGATCTTTGAGTCTAGTTTCAAATAAAAGAAGTTTGTTAAAAACTTTTTGCCATTTAGGAGATATGATCAAAAAAGTGACCAAAGGTTGGAAACTATTGACTTTCAGATGCTACTAAACAACTTGCAATTTTCAATTTTATTTTAAACAGTCATAACTTATTCATTTGAATTTTATTTTAAGCAAATGATGTATCGCTGTAAAGTTTTTTGAGTCTAGTTTCAATTGAAACAAGTTTCATTTAAAAATTTGTTACCATTTAGGAGATATCATCAAAATAGTTGCCAAAGCTTAAAAAAATAAAATACAATATACTTCATAGTTCTACTAGTTGACTTGCAATTTTCAGGTTTACTTTAAATATTTATAACTTTGTCATTTAAACTTTATTTTATGCAAACTGACCATTGAAGACTCCTAATGTCATGTTCTATGGGCCTTTTTTTTTTGTATATACTAAGTCAGTGACTGTTTTTAATTATTTTATTTTTTAGGAGAAGAAGTATGTTGATATCTAATGGATATAAATCTTAAAATTCATTTAGGAACTAGGAAACTAGCATACTCTCTGTGTTATTTTAGTTTTGTTGCGTTAGAATGCCCACACACATATATATAGTAGCCTAAGCCTATTAAAATGAACAATATATGTAAACTCTTATGAGTTTACAAGTTGAGTTTACGTTTCGAGTTTACCTCCCTCTCTAAATCTGGGTAAACTCTCAAGTTTGACAACCTTGCATATAAATACTAGTTATAATTTTTTTAATAATTTTGATTTTAATGCTTTTAATGGGAAAGATTTCAAATAAAAATGTGCGTTTTTCTTAACTCATTTTGATTATCTTTTATTCAATGCACTATCGCCCTAATTATTTCTTAGAGGTATTGATGATAAGTAACTTTGAAATAATTTATATTTAGTTTACTATTGGGATCTTTTTTCTTTAGTTCACTTTATAATCTAAAACATTTTTATTAACTTTTTAACTTAATAGTTTATACATAAATTAATCTTGCATATTTTTAAATTAGAGAGGCTTTGTCTAATATTTTTAAATTGATGTGATTATTATTTATTATTAAATTAGATAAATATCAATACTAAAAAAGTAGTGTAATTCTTTATATCAACATATTTTTTTCAAAATTGTTTTGCTGTATTATATAAACAAATATATATAATATCATATATTATATTATATAATATTATATATTTCTTGAAAAGAAAATTTAAAATAATTTAGTAATTTAAAATATAACTAATTTTACTTTTTGAAAAGAATATAATTTAAATTTTAAAAATTAATCCAACTTACTAAATATTTCTAAGTGTACCTAACTAACGAATGCACATCATATTAAAATCAATTTAAATAAAACTAAATCTACACAGCATACCCAAATCAAGCGCGGGAAGAATACAAATTTACATTGACCATAAAGAAAAAAAAAATAACGGTGCGGGGTCCAAATGTTTGTGCGGGATATTATTTCTTTCAACCTTCTTTTTTCTTTTTTCGCAGGAGCATCCAAATTTTACGCACACTTATAAATATCCATTCTCTCGCCCAATTATTTTTATATAAAAATTCATTCTCCCTCTTCTGGACACTCTATCTTTTTTTTTTGTTACACTGTCATTCACCTTCCTCTTCTATGACATCACAATTCTTCTCTGATATCACAGTATAGCTAAAAACAAAATATATTGTCTAATATCATTTGTCTCTTCTATTTTCTTTCCGATGTTGCATTATTCTTCTCTTCTACTTTAATAATTTTGGTTTTCTTTCATGACATTGCATAACAATTTCTATTTTGTCTTCTTCTATAAGGTAAAAACTTAGTATATTTTTATATCAAATTATTCTTTTCTCAATATCTTTCTTCTATACAGGTTTTTAATTTACTCGATATACAGGTAATCATTTTTTTCTTATTTTGCTCGAAAACTCATTTTTCCTCTTCCTTTTTTCAAGGTTCTTGTCCCTATTGTGTTTGCATTCTTATGTGTTAATAGGAAGAGGACTTATTATTTTATTAGGAGCCATTAATTTGTCTTCCTGGAGTATTATGATTTGGTGCAGAAAGATGGAAGACAAATAAAGATACAAGATGAAGAGGAAGATTAAATTATTTCACATGAAAATTTGTAAATTCATTATAAAATAAACAATTCATTTACATCAAAATTTGTAAATTGATAATTTTTTTTTGGCAATAAGAAGTTTGCAATCTTTTTTTGAGCATGTCCTCAAATAAAATTATAAATATGTAATGTAAGTTAATTGATCTTTTTTTCTTCACATAGTTAAAAAATTACATAATGAAAAAAAGTCTACATAACAACTAAAATGTAAAAAATTCACATAAATATAATAAATTCAGATTTATTTTAAAATTTTTAATTTTTTTTAACAGATCACAATTTTTTTTTAAAGTCACTTAACATACTATATGTCAAGCAACACACATTGCTCAACATCCTGTATTCGAGCCACACATGTGGCAAGATATCAAGCTAAGTTATATATATAAAAAAAATGATAATTAAAATAAATAGTAAACAGGTGATAGATGCTTGTGTTGTATGGATGATAGTTTCTGACTAAACATTAGTATGAAGATTTCAGTAGATATTATTTATTAGTCGGAAATCAATCAAAAAATAATTAGCGACTGTTGGTTTAGCCATTGAAAATATTCAGTAGCAAATAAGTCAGAATACCCATTTTCCTTATGAAATCCTTAACTTTCCTACTGTTTTCAAAGTAGGTATTACACGTTATTCCTATAGTGTATTATGTACAAACACAATTTTCTTGTTACATGAGGATCTGAACCCAACAATTACAACATAAGATCACTATTGTTGTTATTCCAGCAAGCAAACAAAATCCTTAAATTGAGGAAACTGGTTTGTCACTGTAATACCCGTCAATTTGGGAATCACATAATTGGCAGTATTACGGTTGTTATAATAAAAATTTCCATTATTTTAATATAATTATTTGGTTAATTTTAATTTCCATATTTAATTTATTTTTTTAAATATTATTTATGGAAGTGGAAATAAATAACTAGACCAGACATTTAATTGCGGTTAATATTTTTGAGAATTGAGAAAAGATATGAGGAAGAGGAAATTTCGTGGAGATAGAGTTGAGAGACGAGGAACAGAGAGAAAGCAATCATGAGGCATAGAGGGAGCTGGGTACCTATGAGGTCTAAAGAGGGACTAAAGTGAAATGAGAAACTAGATTGCACTTAGAATATAGGAAATACCCAAATTGGAGAAATTATGGGTTTGTCACCACTAAGGTTAACCGAAAGTTACCTAGGGACAAAGTAGTAATTTTACCCTAGACTGGTATATATAGGCAGTCTCATTTCTTCTTTCTTCTCTTTTTTTTCTCTTTCTCTCTCCTCACCCTCTCTTTTCTCTTTCTCTCTTCCTTCTCTCTACCTTTCTACCCAAATCCTCAACGAGCTTCAGAGAACCTTTCTTCTGTGGTGGGGTGGGTCATTGGAGGTCAAACAACCTAGGGAAAGCAAGGAATCAAGGTTAGGATTATGATTTCTTAAATTTTTCCCTATTTTCTAGTTTTAAGGATATATGGAGTAAAATTGAGATTCCGACTTTGTTTCTAGGCTAAAATTGGGGCTTTTGGTGTCTAAGCACTCTTTAGACATCAAGGATGAGATCCCATGAAAGAAATCATAGCAAACGATGAAGATTTGGCCATATCTGGGCCAAATCCGAGGAGAAATCACGAAGAATATGATCTTGGCACCTGACGCTAGCTTTGGTGCCCAAACACCAAGTTCCTGGCATTTTAGGGAGTTGACTTGGCGCCTAAGCGACATGCATGTGGCACCCAGGCACCAACCAATCCGAGGGTTCTTTGGTCCATTTTCAAATGGCCATAACTCCTTCTTCCGGACTCCGTTTTTTAGTAAAATTTATATCGTTGGAAAGCTCTTTAAGTCTAATTTCCAATGGTATAAGATTTGTTTAAAAAATCCTTACCGGTTAAGAGTTATGACCAAAGGTTAGGGTTAGCGGTGAGGATTTTTTTGTTTTAATTAGTTATTAATTTGGGTTAATTCCAAGTGACTTGAGAGCTTCTTTGGCTTTGTCTCCTACGACTTCTTATGCGGTAAACCTTATCGATATCAAGGTCAGTGGATGACCTTGCCATTTAAGTTTTATTAAATTATTTGGCCAAGTCAATATAAATCCCATTGACCCCACAGTTAGAAATTTATCAATGAAATTTCCTAGTTAATGGTAATAACTAGACCAAAGAATTTCATTGAATGATTGTGGGAATTTTTTTGTGGGATTAGGAGTTTTAAGTTTAATTGTATTTAAAGTGGTGAACTGATGTGGCATGTGCTGTGATATATTTGTGTGGAAAATGCACAGCATATCATCATTAACATATTTATATTATGAAAAGTGGAAAGTATGGAAATAGAGCGGGAAGCTATCCATTGTGTAATACCGCTGAGTGGTATCATTGGGTATGCATACGCATTGAGGCTAATTTTCAATGTAGTGTAGAAAAGAGTGAGAAATGCATCATACATCATGCCTTGCATAATGCATTTTGGTATGGATGGTTATTTATGCTTTTATTTATTTGAGGATTATTTTATAAATTGATTTGTGATATTGTAGACTCGTATTGAATAACGAGTCTTGGTGCATGGTAAGGTACGTTATATATAATTTCGTACTGGTTTGTGCTAGAGGTATTTATTCTGATTATGGTAGTGAGGTTGGTAATTGTACTTGTGCTATGTTTTTATTGTGCAGTCATTTACTCACTGAGTTTTCATAAACTCACACTCTCTATTACTGTGTTCAAATTTAGTAGTTAAGGAGGATGGGAAATCGTTGAAGTTTAGCAGTTTGGAGATATACTCTATTTAGTCTAAGGGTTTTAAATGAACCAATTAGATATACTTTGTAATCTTATAGGCCACCTAGGTCTTGTGGTATTTAGAGGGATTTATTTATTTAATTGTAATTTACAATTTATATAGTTGTGAATATTAGAATTGTTTAGGAAAATATATGGGCTACCACTGAGGTATACCCTATAATATAGGTATATTCATATGCCCATTTTTCAAGGCATTATAGTCACACCCCAAGATCAGGCACATGATTGAGATGAAGAATGGGGAATTCCCCATCTTTGTAAGCCTAATGGATCCCATGCAATGTAATCACATACAAATAAATGCTCATCATACTCGCAGTGCAACACATGGCACAAGATGTACAAGCACATAAGAAAGCTCATCACGCAGACCATTCATATCAATCCCACAAGTATTTTCACACAAGTTAACATACCTACCCTTTCACTATAAACAAAGGGAATAAAGGGCTCAACCCTTCCAGATAAAGCAAACACCCACAAGTATGCCTTGAACCCTCTTACTAGATTACAAAGCGACAATTGAGAGTAAACTTCACCTAAACATTGTACTCTCAAAAAAGGACTTCCCTAAATCGAGAAGGGGATCATTTGATGACCGCGAGCCTGTACCTTACTACAAAGTACACTAACACAAACTATTTGCAAGGAAAGGAAATGAGGAGTAAGTGATGACTCAATGAGTAGGTGAGATTCTTAACACAACAAAACTAGATGTACCAAAAAAACTAAAATAATAATAATGGGATGAAAGATTGTAGATTGAAGCAATAAAACCTGATGACCCATATCTTCGATACTCACTTAAGATTTAGATTCTCTTAGAAAGGCTCCATGTATGTGGATTATATATCCAACAAGGTGGGCCTCCAAAGTCTATTTGACAAGTTCAATTGTCTCAACATGTAACTAAACATCTATACTAACTATACCTATCATTTAAAGACTTTAGAACATCTTTTTAATATACATAATTGTTTCACCATATATTTAAAATGTATAAACCAACTATCTTGATAGCAAAAAAAAAAACATTTAAACTCATGGATTTACGAAAAAGACACAAAACCCACTACAAGAAAACTAGCATTTCATGATGGTAATTCAGGAAATACAATATTTCCTGACGGTTTGAAAAGTTGCCAAGAAATGTTATGCAATTGCTGGCGATTTGTTAACAGCCGATAATTACAATATTGAAATCCCCTTCTTTCCTATTTCACACGACCAAATTTCATTTCTCTCCCTCCATTTCTCTAATAAGTGAAAACACACCATTTCACTTCTTAGCCTCTCGCCAGCACTCTGAAATTGACCATTCGTAGTTCAAGTATGTCGAGTTTGTGAGATTGAAGGGATTCAAATATGCCAATTTTTTCCTTTCTTGGATTTCGCTTACGCCCTAATTTCGCTTATGCCATTTTTTCGTGCTCCCTTTTATTCTAATAGGAACCTTAACCCTTCAGATTCATGCTCGCATGCCTCATCTCTAGAATCCTTCTTGTTCGTGGTTCAGCGGCAGCCCCATTGGTTCATCTGTTTTTGAATAAGTAAAAGAAATCTAGTTAAGCGTCAGCCCCATTCAGCGTCAACCCTTTTAAAGAAAATTCGAGATGCTAGGAAAGAAGGTAAGTGCTATGTTGTTGTCTTTTGTTGCTTATCTAGGTTTAAAGGTTCAACTATTTAATCAAACAACCATTTCATAGAATAATCAACCACAAGCATAATCAAAATCAAAAGAAACAAAAAAAAATGGCATATATTATCCTCAAGAATTCTTTCGTAGCCATCGTCTTTTTCATCTTCATCATCCACGGTGTGGACATCATCACAACGGTTCATATTTCTCAACCTCCCCTATTTTTTTAATTTCTCTCTCTTTCTTTCTGGGTTTCTCTGATTTTCTTGTTCCCCAAACAAAACTCGCAGGTTCCACCTAATGCTCCCTAAAGAACACCAACATAGGGACAGTTCGAAGTAAAAGAGTGGTACAAGGAAAGCCAGAGTGGGACGTGATGGTGATCAATAGCTGTTTGTGTTCATAGAGCCAAATCAGATTGTCCTGTAAAGGGTTTCAGAGCTCTAAAACTGTCGATCCTTCGATTCTTTTAAACTAAGCAGATTGTTGCGTCCTCATCAATGATGAAACCATAAAAGCTTTTGGTTCTTTGAAGTTCTCATATGCTTGGGACCCCCTTTTATTCTCTTGCCCACTAGCTCTGTAAGAATGTCATATTAATTTATCTTTGTTTCTAGGCTTCTGAATTTCTTCTGTCTCATCATCTTGAATTTTTTATTTTTCCTTCTTTTTGGAGGGAGGAGGTATAATATGTTGTTTAAGCTTTGTTCCAAAGCCTAATATTGCAAGTTTTTGTGTAAATTTGGACTCAATCTTCAGCATCATGTTCTGTACTTTTAGTTTAGAATCTTGTTCTTGTCTCGTTCCTAGATACTTTACAGTATATTATTAAGATATGTACTTTTTTCTTACCATACATTATGTTTTTATTTGACTGTCAGAAAGTTACTTCAACTAAACCCATAGAAAATGGAAAATTGCCTCTACGATAGGTGTGTATCACTTGCACAAACTTATATATTTAGACCTGAATTTCCTCTAGTCTATGCATATCTGGTATAGGTAAGGGTGGGCACGGGTAGGGTTAGGTCGGGTATGGGGGAGATTTGGACCCGAACCGACCAACTGTTATTAGGTTCGGTCAGTTCGGGTTCTGCTTTTTTTTTTGAAGCTGAACTCGAACAACCTAATTCGCTGATGGCGGATTGGTTTGGGTCGGGTGGTCGATTTTTTTTTGGTGGACAGTAGCATGCCATCATTTTTTTCTTGTCATTCACAATAAAGATAGTGAAATACTTTCAGAATCACCATTAAAGTTTAAATGAAAATTTACACACATATGCTAAACAGAAGGCAATTATTAATTTAAACTCTTCTCTCATCTATAGCTCTAAGTTTGACCAAGAAAATGATCTTAAATATCATATATATGATTGAATACACTGATTAAATCATGAAATTCAGTACAAAGAGCAAGTATTCAAAGTTTGAAAAATAATTAATCAGAAATTTCTAGGTAAAAACCAAATTTTTTTTTTGGTTTCGACTGGTTTTGTTCATGCCCGAAATTTTTGTTATGAATCTACCAGATTTCTTGTTCATTCATACCAGAATTTTTTGGCTATGAACGAATGAGAAATTTCTGGTTCATTCAAAAGAAAGATTGAGAGAAAAGAGACTAACCAAGTAGATAAGTTTACGCCTGAGTCGAAGAGTGGAGACACTGAGATAGAGTGGTGGAGAGCGTGGTCGTGGACTCGTGGAAGGAGCAGTGACAATGAGCAGAGTGGACTGTAAACGGAGGAAAGTCGGCACGAAGAGGGAGGACTGAGTGTGGACTAGTGGAGCCGTGGAGGTAGTGAGCATATTTACAGATGATGAACTGTGGGGCGTAGGGCACGGCACAGGGGGGAAGAGAAATGTCTGAGACTAAGAGACTAGAGAGAGTAAAGTGAATTAATTAGGTGAAGTCTGAAACAGAAACATTCAAGATTCAACAAGTGAGGTCTACGCTGGGGACTATAGGAAATTAGGAAAAATTAAAAAAATAAAATAATATATGGTCGGGTTGGGTTGCGATTTTGAGACCCGTCACCCGACCCACACAAATCGGGTTCAAAAAAAATAACCCAACTCAACCCAATTAAGTGGGCTGACCCGATTCGCTGCCCACCCTTAAGTATAGGACTTTAGGAGTACAAGATCTTAACTGAATGACAAATTTAGATTTACCATCTCGATATTGTTTATATATAAAATTAATTGTAAAAAAACTTAGACAAGTGTTATTAGATTTATAGGTTTTTGACTTTCCGTTATCCGACAAAGAAAGCAAGAAGGATGAGCAGATTTCCAGCAATTCTTTTGTTTCTTTTTGAATTTTCACATATATCTCCATTCTCCAACATCTGCTTCTCTTTAACTCATTATGTATCTCTTTGTCTGCATTTTTCTCGTTTTTTTTAATTATTCTGATACATGTTTAAAGATGTTTATAGGTATAAAATTAAGTCATTTTCTTGGGAAGCAATTGTTAAATTGTTATTAATTAAAGGGTCAATTGACAGTTCACACACATGTATGTATATATGAATGATGAGTAAGGTGGGTCATGGGGAAGCACACTTTCTCTTGCATCCAGCCAGTCACACCTAGACAGGCATATGTCCAATTAATTAATGTAATTTTGGTTAGGGGAATATAGGGAAACGGACTTTGGTTTTTGATGAATTGGGTATGGAGTTGGATGGAGTTTAGTTGCTTTCTTTTCTTTTCTTTTGTTTTATTTAAGTCAATGGTACATTTATCCTTTGAGTTGGATGGAGTTTAATCTATTTTGCTTAAGATTAGATTAAACTCAGATAAGTACTTTATGTTGATTGGGAAATGGAGTTTGGTTTTTGTTGAGATTTCTGTGTTTCCTTAGTTAGGTGTTGTAGGACAGCAAGAGAGCAAGATCAAGTTGGGTTACTAGGTGAGATGAAAATTGGTCCTCCAGCAAGAGATTTTTGTGTTTCCTCACCAAACTTGGTCTTCCTGTAGCCTCAAAGAACATAACACAAGGTGCTTATGTCCTTCCTTCTTCAGATGCTTTTTTGCTTGTCTCTCAATTATCCTTCTCTAATTATAATGGACTTTAAAAGCATTTCAATTCATATTCAACTTAAAAAGACACAAGCAGATTCTCATTATTTCTTTAAAAAGGTTGACTTAGGCTTCGCCACATAACTCTACTTTAATTTCGTAAATGTAAATTAACAAATTGGTCCTTAAATTATTAGCCATATTTGTTTTTTGTCATTACAATTAGCTGTGAGTACATTAATGATAGCAAGCAACAAAACTTATGTGCAGAGTTTCACAGAATTAATTCAGTAGAAGAGAAAGGCAGCAATATAGATCAGTGGCAAACTAAATTTTCCAGCAAGTAAATTACTTTACCAAGGGCAAAAAGGCTTAATGAGTTTATTTTCAACTTGATTATTTGTTTACTGTTTCTGTTTGCTTTTTATGAATAAGGATGCTTGATGTTTATGTGATGTTCCTTTTGTAGTTTTTTGAGATGTTACTGTCAAAGTCTGAAAGTGTTACGTAAATTAAAGATGTCAAATGGACTTAATTTATTAGGTTAGCCCCTAAATAAAGTGGGTTGGGCCAATAATTCAACAATTAATTTTAAGAGTCTTAAGCTCAACCTACCTAAACACTCAAGGGGAAGTTCACATTGTGTATTATTCTTTAGAACAGAAATTAAGTGTGTATGTGTATGTGTCTATCTATAAGTGAATATTAAGTCAATCTGTACTTGATAGAATCTCACTTTGATTGCCTCTTCTCTAGAAGTTGCGGCTTCCCCAATCATCAAGTTGGTGGAAGAAGAGGCTTTACTCTTTTCTACATGATAACTTGAAGATTCCAGATAATTATATGTAGTCTAAGATATTCATTCAAAAAATCTACTAATAAATTATTATTGTGGTCCCAAAAAGATGGGGACATTCACCGTTGACTACCTTAAACATTATTTGACATTCACAATCTTCAAGTCATATCAAATTTTACCTGTTTCTGTCATTTTAAAGGATATATCATCATAATCTGTTGGCATAAGGACAAAATTGATTTGAATTTAAAATTATAATAACTGAATTGGCTGACTATAAATTATTTATCGTGGCACCCATTGCCCTTAGATGGGATCTCGAACCTTTATATGTAAGTGTACTTTTGTACTTGGCACCCATAGTTGGCACTTTGAATATTGAAATTTAACAATCTACTGCAGAATGTTACTGTGTAATTTTTTTTACTTCTTTTAGTCTATTTTAAATAATTCAGAATTCGTCTGGGGCATATTATGACCCAACTTTTGATTATGTTTTTTGGTCATACATTTTCTTTTTAGTATAGTGAACAACAAGCTCCATGGATTTTTTCCCCATGGTTTGTTTTATTATTCAAAACTGATAATAAATCTGACTTAGTTCCTTAATTTTTTTTTATTTTTTCAAAAAATAATTCACAACTACATAACATATATAGTTAGATATTCTTTGAATATGCTGAGTATATTAACATGGACCGTTGGCGTCATAATATAGAGGTTGTAGAAATTGAAAAGACAGAATTGCACCTATGGGTTTTAAATTCATGAAAATTACCCTTTGATGACTGAGGTGATTACTTTTTTCATGAATTGATTAATGGGTTCTTTGCAAAAGAATTAACCACACTAGTGATCAATTAAATCTTTTTATAAAATCATCACCCATTACAGGTCTGTTTAATAGTTTCCCTTTTATAAAGTGGGAACATATTGTGCCTTTTAGTTAATGTGTATGAGAAAACTTTCTTATGTCTTTATCATTTGTTACAACTTTCTCTGTGCTCTAATTCTCTTTAATCTTGGAAAGCGCCAAGCTGCTGAAATCAGGTTTAACATGGACAGTTGGGGTCATAATATAGAGGCTGTAGAAATTGAAAAGACAGAATTGCACCCGTGGGTTTTAAATTTATGAAAATTACCCTTTGATGACTGAGGTGGTTACTTTTTTCATGAAGTGATTAATGGGTTCTTTGCAAAAGAATTAACCACACTCACTAGTCATCAATTAAATCTTTTTATAAAATTAGTAGCTTTAATATAATTGATAGAAATATTGTAGCAGAGGAACTACAAATCTTAATTACCCTTCTTGGTTATTGATCTAATTAGATATTATTCAATTGACATATCAATGAGCAAAAGGGAACCGTATGTAGACCGCTGAGGAAAGAATGGCATCTGTCGATGATAGGGAAGAATCATGGAAGCAAAAACATTAAGACATGATCGATGGTGGAGAGAGATTATATGGTTTTGTGTTGATGATAAAACAATATAGTGGCAGTTTCCAACCAAACCACCAATGTATAGTGTCGATTACATGCTTACCGCCACTATAATGGTGGTTAGGCTTCTATATTGTCGCATTTATAGGAAATTACTACTATATTGTGGCGTTTACATGAAACTATTTCTATATAGTGGCGGTAGTTATGTAACCGCTACTATATAGTGGCGTATAATATATAAACCGCCACTATATTGTGGAAACGACAAAAACCGCCACTATGTCTTTGTGTAGTGATTTGTTCATGTATGTAATGGTGAGGGTTGAGCCCTTTAATTGTGCTTGTAAAATGTTTGGACTTGTTTATTGATATGAACGAACATGTTTTAAACCTAAGTAACTCTTTCAACGATCTAGTGATAAAAAGCATCACAAAGCATCACCTTTTAGGTTCCTAGATGTTTTCATGTTGAAGGACCTTTATAGAGATCTCATGGTCATAGGGAGGCCCTTCTTGATCTAAGGGAACCTTTTCGAGAGTATGGTTTTCTAATGAGCTGTTCTTTAGACATCGCTCTACGATCTAGTAGGAGAGTCATAGGACATCATTTATTCATGTATGTAATGGTAAGAGTTGAGCCCTTTAATTGTGCTTGTAAAAGGTTTGGACTTGTTTATTGATATAAACGAACAGATTTTAAAACCAAACAACTTTTAAACCCAAGCAACTCTTTCAATGATCCAGTGATAAAAAGTATCACATGAAGGCGAGTAAGAAAAGTATGAACATGGCCCATGTATTACATTAATGGATACAAATTTCACACAGAATCATGAAGCCATCATAAATTAATGATAAACAGTGGTGCATGCAGCAAGGGGTCTGATTTTGGAAAGGTAGACTGTGACTATTATGGAACACTCCAAGAGATGCTTGAATTGTAGTTCACAGGGTCATCGTCAAAGCATTTAGTGTTGTTTAACTGTGAGTGGTTTGACTTGGCCCGTGGTCATGGAACAAGAATTGATGATCAATTTGGAATTGTTGAAGTTCGAAGGTCAAGAGGCTTAATAAGTATGACCCATCTGTCTTTGTACAACAAGCATTGCAATTATACTATGGCCCTTATCCTATCAAACCCGATAAGGCTGATTTGTTAACAATGATTAGGATTATGTTTAGGAGGACATTTGACGCTCTTAGCACTGAAAGTAGTCATGATGCATACCAAGAAGATGATATGAGTCATATGATGCCTGTAAAAGTCCAAAATGATGATGAACTTCAAATGTTACAGACAAAGGACACTATGAAGAAGTTGATAAGGTATCAATTAATCAACCCCTCATTAATGACGAAGAGGAAAAAAGAAAAGAGGAAATTGAAAAGGAGGTGGGTGTAGATGAGTCAAATGATAGTGCAGAGGAAAAAAGACTCTTTTAATAATTACATGGATTATAATTAGCTTGGAAATTAGTCCCTAAATCTTGATTTATGCTTAGTTCATGGTATGAATTCTTGATTTTAACCTATTTGTTTCAATCTTAATTCATTGTATGATTATATTTTGTTCAAATCTTATTTCATGGTGTTCTGACTTGTTTAAATTCTCTGGTCATTCTTTTTTGGTTTTTTATTTAGAAGCCTTGTCATAATATTTACTTGGTTAGCATGCTATAAAAATCAAGTTTTATGTCCATGATCTCTTTTATATTCATGATCTCTCTAACATTGGATATTTTGTTAAATTTAAGAATGCATTTATATAGATTTCGAGTGTTCAATCAAGGTCAAGGGGTTGCACAAGACCAGGTGGTGGGTACGGAGGAGGCCATCTCATTGTCTGCCTGCATCACCTATCTACATCTGCTCTTATTGCCTTTTCCCCACTCCCTATTAGTCACCATGCCTTCCTTGTCCCAATCAATGGTTGGAACGTCATCTCATACCTCATCACCCGGAGTAAGCCGTACACCCTCCGTGGAGGTTCCAAGAATATATCCTCTGCCACATTTCGAGGACCCATCAACGCCTTTGAGCACACAGTCCATGCTTCAGCAATGTGACATAGATCCCACTGATAGAGAGTGATAGATTCACCCAGATAAAGATATATGAGTGATATTTAAATTTTTTATGTTATTTTCCAAATGAATATTTCTTATCGTGGATTTACAAACAGTATTTACACTCAAAATGAATAGCCTTTATCCTATGGTAGATGTGGGGCGAGAGATATCCCCAATTATACAGGGAAAATATGATACACTTGCATACAACGCAAAATATTGATTTATGTGTACTTTATGCAGAGGTAGAACAAGTGGTTGATTGAACATGACATCCAAATAAGGAAAAAACTAAAACAAGAAGTATGGAGAGGTTTTACGCTGCATGATTGGTTCACACCACTACGATGCCGAATCGCCCAGAATTGAATTCGTGGCAATTTGCAGTATAGTGATCCCCAAGTCGTATTCACTCAAGGAGCCTCACCTCTAAACACTAATTAATCGTTCTAAACACCCAAACACTAATGAAAAGTACATAAACGGGGGGTTTGTTGGTAGTACTAATAAAAAATAGAACAGAACAGCAACCAAATAACTACAACAGCAGCAACAGCGAAATTTGCAAGCTGTTGACAGTAAAGAGACTATGTAATCAGCCACTAGGATTCATGGGTGTGCAACTATCATTACCTAACTCATTGATTCAGTTTTGTTCTCATTCCATTGTTTGGTTCCATTGTTTGGTTCTTTATGAAAATGGTTATAGAATAACATCTAGAATTTAATGCTACTAATTACAGTCAAGAATATCTCTCTACTATAACCAGATGCATTCAGTGGAAAATCTCAACCAAACCAAGTTAAATATATCATCTAACTAGTCATTTCGCCTCCTTCACTTTCCTAATCAGTCAAGCAAGGTTATATCTTATATATATAAGTCAGTTTATGTTACTTCTCAAGCTCTAATCAAAATCTGACAGCAACATAAACATAACAGCAAAACAGAAACGAAATGAGATGAAAATGGAGAATAAAACACTTAGCTTGCATTCTTAGTTCAAGCTACAACATCCCAGTGGTCCAGTGACTAATTACAATGAAGACTTAGCCCTCCATGAGAGCAAAACAACAAATGATAGAAGAGAAAACAAAGAGGGAAAGAGAGCTACGAAATTCCTAAGTTGCAGAAAATAAAAGTGTCCTCTGATTTTTAAAACTGATGCCCTCAATGCCTTGGAATATTCTACCCTAGATGCCTTCTTGGATGCCTCCTTGGTGCTTCTTCCATGATGTGGGCAGCAAGACAACAACAGAAAAGTGGTAACAGCAGCAGACAAGTTACTCCACTCCTTTGCTATTTCTGTCTGCCATTGATTGCTGCAGAAGGCCCATTCTGCCAAAGCAGAAACCACATTCCCCTTTGCTGTAAAGTGTAGAACAGTGGGGACCAGAAATCCAGTCAGCCTTAGTCAACCAGTCAATGCCCAGTCAGCATGTCCAGGTAGCCTCCAAGTAAGCAAAACGTCCATGTCAGCATTTTTCTCTCCAATAATTAGATATGAAATTAAGCACATGAATTAATTGGGATAAAATTATGAATTTGAATCATATTAATTCTATAATTAATTTACACCCAATAAATTCAAAATATAATAAAATAGGAAAGTTGGCAACATTGAAATAGCAATAGGACTAAGATAGGGACTAAAAAGTATATAAAAATGCCTGATATCAAATCCCCCACACTTAGCCTTTTTGCACTCCTGGGCAAAATAATATTCAGAACACCAAAAGACACCAAAGGAAAAGCGTGGAAAGCATGCTAGAATGGAATAATTAAAATTTTGAAAAGATTTAGCACTTGAAGAAAATTAATCTTAAATTTTTAAGATTTCAAGCGTCATGGCAATTTAATTTGATACGAATGAATTCAAGTAATTAGCCTCCTCACCAGGAATGTGTTTACTCTCTATTCTCTCAAGTGTCTAGGGTAAATCACTCAAAATTCAACTTATCACAGAATTCACTACCATAAGCTTGTCAAAAATCTAAATCTCCACTACTTGAATCACATACATGCTTGAATTATTAGGACTTTAGAAGGGTATAAGGATAGGTGAAGGAATGATTGGGAGGTAGAAAGAAATACACAAAACAAAGTTTAACAAGAACTTAAAGAAATGAAGAGCATCAATCAATAAGATTACAAGAGATTGAACTATGAAATTTGGGCACAACAATGCTACTTTTCTTTTCTCCATATGGTATATATATATATTTTTTTTTTTCATGAAGAGTTGTCAAATTTTTTTTTTTTGAGTAGCAAAACTGAAATTCAAAACAGCCCACAAATCCTTCTTTTTGCACATACTCAATTCAATCTATTTTCAAAAGAAAGAGGTTTATGTAGCTCTTCAAATCTTAAGTTTGGGGAAAAGAAATGATCTGTTTTAAAGTGGGAGAGAGCTAGAAAACACAAGAAAGAAAGGTGGAAGTAAGGTACAAAGTGGCAGACAATGGAAACAACACATAGGATGGCTATTTGGCTAGAATGGTTACAAGAAACAAATGCCTAAATCATTTCCAAGCATGTACATGTAATGTAGCCTTAACAAAGATTCAAGACAAATTCTGGAATAAAAATCATGATAGGGAATACACACAGCAAGAAAGAATATTATTTTGCAGTGAAGGCTCAAATTCTCACGGTTTAAAGACTATTACTAAAAATTCATTAAAAACAACGTCATTGCCATTTTACTTGAGTTCCTTCGAAAAAGAAGACTAGATTCTTTTCATGCTAAGTCAATTCACAACTTAAGCTATTTCACCATGCATGCTTTCACACAAAAACTTCATCAATTTTTCAAAAATAGAGTATCAAATTTGGACAGAACAGAGCAGCAAAATTCTGCACGGCAGAAATTCTGACGACTCAGCTTTACTGACACAAAACTACACCAAAACAAATGAGAAAGACACCAAATAAAATTCTACAGCTAGAAGACATATAAAGCTTTAAAAACATGTAAAGAAACTAGCAAAATTCGTAGCCAATCAGTACAGAAAATTCATGCAAGACAGCTCAAAAATTCTGGACAGAAACAAAGAAAATAGAGGAGACAGCAGGAAAACAATTTTTTTTTTTTGAAAATCAGCTCCAATTAAATTCTCTCCCTCCACACTTAAACATTGCATTGTCCTCAATGCAAATTATTACCAAACATCAAATAAAATGAAGAGGACATAAATAAAAAATGAGGGAAAGAGTACAGCCTTATCATGTAGCCGGAACATTGTAGAGTTGGATTTCCTCTACAGTTTCTTCTTTGAAACCCTCGTAGAACTTCTTCAACCTTTGCCCATTTACCATGACCTGCTTGTTGATGGCCTCATTTTGAATTTCTACTGCACCAAAAGGGCCAACCCATCTAGAGCGAAGCTTACCGGGCATTAGCTTGAGGCGAGAATTATAGAGAAGGACTTTGTCTCCTACTTGGAATTCTTTTTTCTCAATTTTCTGATCATGTAAAGCTTTTGTCCTCTCTTTATAGATGCACGCATTCTCATAAGCCGCTAGCCTTAGTTCTTCCAGTTCTTGAAGTTGCAACTTTCTTTCTTTACCGGCTAGGGTCATGTCCATATTGCATTGTTTAATAGCCCAATATGCCTTGTGTGCAATCTCCACCGGCAAGTGACATGCTTTACCAAATACCAAGCGGTATGGAGACATGTTGATGGGAGTCTTGAAAGCGGTTCTATAGGCCCAAAGCGCATCGTCAAGCCTTTTACTCCAATCTTTTCTGTTGGGTTGCACGGTTTTCTCTAATATTTGCTTTATCTCTCGGTTGGAGACTTCTGCTTGCCCATTGGTTTGGGGGTGGTAAGGTGTAGAGGTTTTGTGCACCACCCCATATTTCTTCAATAGCCCTTGCATGTTTCTATTGCAAAAGTGTGATCCTTGATCACTGATTATGGCCTTGGGGACACTGAATCTGTAGAAAATATGTGAACGAAGAAAGTCTACAACAATAATAGAATCATCAGTTCGAGTGGCTTTTGCTTCCACCCACTTCGACACATAATCCACAGCAACCAAGATATACATAAAGCCAAAAGAAACAGGAAAAGGACCCATGAAATCTATACCCCAAACATCAAAGATATCACAAAAGAGAAGAGGTTGTTGAGGCATTTCATTTCTTTTAGACACATTTCCAGTTCTTTGACACCTAGAACAGTTTTTGCAAAAATCATAGGCATCCCTAAACAAAGTAGGCCAATATAAACCAGAATCTAACACTTTTCTAGCTGTTCTTTGGGGACCAAAGTGTCCACCATATGCAAGAGTATGACAAAAATTCAGCACAGATGCAAATTCATGATTTGGAACACATCTCCTAATAATTTGGTCACTACAAATTTTCCACAAATAAGGGTCATCCCACATATAGTACCTAGCCTCGCTTCTTAATTTATTCAATTGATGTCTATTTTGGTATGCAGGCAATTCAGATGCAACAAGATAATTCACTAAATTAGCATACCAAGGCTCACTAATACCATGCAAAAGGAGGAAACACTCATCTGGAAAATTGTCTCTTACAGGGAGATGTTCCAATGGAAGATCAGAAAGCCTACTCAAGTGATATGCTACTACATTCTCTGCTCCACTCTTATCCTTGATTTCCACATCAAATTCTTAGAGGAGTAGCATCCATCTAAGCAATCTTGGCTTTGCATCCGGTTTCTTCAACAAATATTTCAGTGCTGCATGGTCAGAAAACACAATTACTTTGGAGGCAAGCAAATATGATCTAAATTTTTCTAAAGCAAAAACAATTGCTAAAAACTCCTTCTCCGTGGTTGTGTAATTTGATTAAGCTGAATCAAGGGTGCGAGACGCATAGGCTATGACATGCAACTTCCTCTCTACTCTTTGTGAAAGTACTGCTCCCACAGCAAAATTTGAGGCATCACACATGAGCTCAAAGGGAAGCTCCCACCGTGGAGGTTGGATGATAGGAGGGGAGGTAAGTTGCTTCTTCAACTCATCAAAAGCTGACCTACAAGCATCATTAAAAATGAAATCAGTTTCTTTTTGGAGGAGTTTAGATAGGGGCAGAGCGATCTTACTGAAGTCCTTGATGAATCTTCTATAAAATCCTGCATGGCCAAGAAAAGAACGAACTTCCCGCACAGAAGCAGGGTAAGGCAAAGAAGAGATAACATTAACTTTGGCTTTATCTACTTCTATGCCACATGATGACACTATGTGGCCTAGGACTATTCCTTGCTCTACCATGAAATGACATTTTTCATAATTCAAGACCAAATTTTTCTCTATGCATCTCTCAAGTACCCTCTCCAAATTTTTCAAACAAGCATCAAATGAGTCTCCATAAACAGAAAAATCATCCATGAACACTTCCATACAATCCTCTAACAAATCAGAAAATATGCTTAACATGCATCTTTGAAAATTGTCAGGTGCATTACAGAGACCAAAAGGCATGCGTCTATATGTAAAAGTACCGAAGGGACAGGTGAAGGTAGTCTTTTCCTGATCTTCAGGTGCAATGTGAATTTGAAAATACCCAGAAAAACCATCAAGAAAACAGTAATGAGACTTGCCAGCAAGTCTCTCAAGCATTTGATCAATAAAAGGAAGAGGAAAATGATATTTTCTAGCTGCTTGGTTCAACTTCCTATAATCAATGCAAACACGCCAACTGTTTTGCACTCTAGTGGGTACTAGCTCATTATTTTCTTTTTCTATAATAGTTACCTCGGTTTTCTTTGGCACTACTTGTACTGGACTCACCCACTTACTATCAGAGATAGGATAAATAATACCAGCTTGGAGGAGCTTACTTACCTCCTTCTTGACCACATCAAGAATCATGGGGTTGCCTTACTGGTTTTGTCTCTTCTTTAAGGAGAATTCGATGCATACACACTAAAGGACTAATCCCAGGAATGTCTGCTAGAGTCCACCCAATCGCCTTCTTATTCTTTTTCAGCAAATTGATCAATTTTTCTTCTTGATTGGGATTCAAGTTATTGGCCACAATGACTGGATGTTTGTCTCCTACTCCCAATAAGGCATACTTGAGGTTTTCTGGTAAAGCCTTCAACTCCAATGCAGTGGTTAGATGGATGATGGAATCAGTTTTTGTGGAGTCACATCCAAGGAGGCACCTACAAATTCAGATTGCTCAAAGACAGAATCCTTGGCTAAAGAGGAGGAAGGGTTAGCAGCACAAGAGGAAAGAGATGAAGAATGTACACCATTACAGTTTAAATCACTACACCTAAAACTACCTAAAACAGAAACAGAATCTAAGTCTAAGCTAGAGAAAATTGCAGAATTAGAATGCACATCAGAATCCAAACCATTATGTAAATTAGAATGCAATTCAGAATTGTCAGCAATTAGAGAATTTTCAATTTCAGTGCGAGCATGACAGAATTCAGAACTAGCACAATTGCATTCAAAGGCATCTACCAAATTAGAAAATTCAGGAAAATCAGAAATTAATTCAGTTTAGAAATCATCACATGCCTCATCAACTAAGTAATCCAAAAAGTTAACCACATGCACATTGGAATGATTTTCTATAGGATGTTTCATGGCATCTAAAATGTTAAAATCAATTTTGTTGCCAGCAAACTCCATTGACAAAGTCCCTTCATGCACATTAATAATGGTTTTTACAGTTTTCAAAAAAGGTCTACCAAGTATTAATGGTGCATGGCCAGGAGTATTATCATTTTCCATATCAAGCACATAAAAATCAGCAGGAAAAATGAGATCTTTGACTCTTACCAGGACATCTTCTAGAACTCATGCTGGATGTGCTGTGCTCCAATTGGCAAGTTGGACAATCACTCCAGTTGGTGAAAGAACACCAATCTTGAGGCTTGAGTATACTGATTTGGGCATAACATTGATTGAGGCTCCCAACTCTAGCATAGCATTGGAGAACTCCATGTTGCCTATTGTGCATGGTATTGTGAAAGTTCCAGGGTCTTTGCACTTGGGTGGCATAGGTGGTTGGATGAGTGCAGACACATTTCTCCCCAAATTGACTCTCTCATTACCCCTTAAACGGCTCTTATGAGTGCACAACTCTTTGAGGAACTTGGCATACTTGGGGATTTTCTTAATGGCTTCTAAAAGTGGGATATTAACCTCTATTTTTCTGAAGGTCTCCATGATCTCTTTATCCATGTCAGATTCAGAAGCTTTCCTTGATTGAGTCTGCCTATTGGGGAAAGGAAGAGGAATTTTCTGAACCACTTCTTCATCCTTTTTATTTTGCTCACTAGTTGAAGATGAAGGAACACTTTGCTGGACATTTGATTTTTCTAGTTCAGATTCAGAAGCTGGACTGTCTACTTGCTTGCCACTCCTCAAGATGATGGCACTCACATTGCCTCTTGGGTTGATCACTGGTTGGGATGGCAAACTCCCTGAACCTTGACTTTTCAGCTCATTGACTGTTGTGGCTAACTGACCAATCTTAGTCTCCAAATTCCGCATATTAGTTTCTATTCTCTGCTGGAACTGAAGAGTATTGGCAGTCAGTTGCTTCATTAGATCCTCAAGACTAGGCTCAGGTTTCTTGGGTGCTGGAGGAGGTGTATGGCTAGGTTCAGGTTGATTGTATCTTGCATGGGGTGGCTGGTAAGGGGGGTTGGAGGTATTCCCATACTTGAAAGCTGGATGATCACGCCATCCAGGGTTATAGGTGGAGGAATATGGGTTATATCTCTATTGTTGTGGCTGCATGGGTCTACTAGGGAATATATCAGCACATGACTCAGTTGGGGTCTCTTGCAGCTGAGGGCACTGATCAGTATGGTGGGTATTCAGGGAACAAATACCACAGACTGAAGGAGGAAGGGCTTGTTGTTGTGTTCTCAGATTTAATGCCAATTGCCTTACCATTGAAGCTAACTCTTCCAATTTATTTTCTATCCTTTGTTGCTCCATGGGAGGTGTTCTCACTTCATTGACAGTAACTACTACTGGATCATTTAGTCTAGTTCCAAACTGTTGTGCATTTTGGGCCATCTTGGCCAACAATTCATTTGCTGCAGCAGGAGTCTTATCCACCAATGCCCCACCAGCAGCTGCATCAACTATGTATCTGTCCATAGGCAGTAATCCCTCATAAAAATACTAGATGAGAAGCTGCTCTGAAATCTGGTGGTTTGGACATTTTGAACACAACTTCTTAAATCTCTCTCAGTACTCATGTAATGATTCACCACTTGCTTGTCTAATCCCACTGATGTCTTTCCTGATTGCTGCTGTTCTTGAGGCTGGGAAGAATTTTTCTAGGAACATCTTCTTCAGTTCATCCCATATTGTAATTAAGGCAGTGGGCAGGTAGTAAAGCCAATCTTTGGCTGCCCCATCCAAAGAGAAGGGAAAGGCTATCAATTTGATCTGTTCTTCTCTAACTCCATGTGGTCTCATAGTAGAGCAGACAACGAGAAACTCCTTCAAGTGCTTGTGTGGATCTTCTCCTACAAGACCATGAAACTTAGGCAACAAATGGATTAGACCAGATTTCAGTTCAAAATTAGCATCTAACTCAGGATAATTTATGCACAATGGTTGATAATGCACATCAGGTGCAATCAACTCTTTAATGGATTGTTCTTGCCTATTTTGAGGCACTTGTGCATTTTGATTATCCATCCTAATTATCCCAGCTGACTCAAAATCAGTTGACTCAAACACAATATCAGATTCAAAATCTGATCCTACTTCTATGCTATTGACAGCAAGCTCAACAAGTTCAGAAACAAGTTCAGAAACTATACTAGTCCTAATGCTATTGCTTCTTACTAGCCTATGGAAGGTCCTATCAATTTCAGGATCAAAACGTGGTAAGTCCACATGACCAGACCTTCTCATATACTAGGAAGGGCAAAAATTCAGAAGAAAACAATAAAAACAATTAAAACAACTAAATCACTACAAAAGACTCCAACCGATGAAAATCACCAAAAATTGAAGTATCTCAGAAAAATCTGATTTTTCATGGAAAAATCCTTCACAAATTGGAGAGACAAACACAAAAAACAGAATTCAAAAATTCAAACTACAAAAATCACACTAAAAATCACAATTAATTAGAAAAATCAAAAAAAATATTAAAAAATAGAAAATGAGGCCTAAACGATGGAATTTGGCAAAATGGTCGCTCAAGATGATCCTTTGGATGATCAAGTGGTTGGAATTTGCTTAAAATGTCGAAAACTAGTGGTGTAACAATTTTGAGGTCAATCAGAGGTAGTTAGTTTTTTGCCTATAAATAGTAACCGATAAAAACTCAACTTTGTAAACTGTTTCAACAATGTTAAATAACTTAAAATTCAACAAAGAAACACTTAAACAACTAATTAGATAACTTGGAAGTGGATTGGCTCTCTGGCAACGGTGCCAAAATTCTGGTTCACGCCACTACGATGCCGAATCGCCTAGAATTGAATTCGTGGCAATTTGCAGTATAGTGATCCCCAAGTCGTATTCACTCAAGGAGCCTTACCTCTAAACACTAATTAATCATTCTAAACACCCAAACACTAATGAAAAGTACATAAACGGGGGGTTTATTGGCAGTACTAATAAAAAACAGAACAGAATAGTAACCACATAACTACAACAGCAACAGCAGCGAAATTTGCAAGTTGTTGACAGTAAAGAGACTATGTAATCAGCCACTAGGATTCATGGGAGTGCAACTATCATTACCTAACTCATTTATTCAGTTTTGTTCTCATTCCATTGTTTGGTTCTTTATGAAAATGGTTCTAGAATAACATCTAGAATTTAATGCTACTAATTACAGTCAAGAACATCTCTCTACTATAACCAGATGCATTCAGTGGAAAATCTCAACCAAACCAAGTTAAATATATCATCTAACTAGTCATTTCGCCTCCCTCACTTTCCTAATCAGTCAAGCAAGGTTATATCTTATATATATAAGTCAGTTCATGTTACTTCTCAAGCTCTAATCAAAATCTGACAGCAACATAAACATAACAGCAAAACAGAAACGAAATGAGATGAAAATGGAGAATAAAACACTTAGCTTGCATTCTTAGTTCAAGCTACAACATCCCAGTGGTCCAGTGACTGATTACAATGAAGATTTAGCCCTCCATGAGAGCAAAACAGCAAATGACAGAAGAGAAAACAGAGAGGGAAAGAGAGCTACGAAATTCCTAAGTTGCAGAAAATAAAAGTGTCCTCTGATTTTTAAAATTAATGCCCTCAATGGCTTAGAATATTCTACCCTAGATGCCTCCTTGGATGCCTCCTTGGTGCTTCTTCCATGATGTGGGCAGCAAGACAACAGCAGAAAAGTGGTAACAGCAGCAGACAAGTTACTCCACTCCTTTGTTGTTTCTGTCTGCCATTGATTGCTGCAGAAGGCCCATTCTGCCAAAGCAGAAACCACATTCCCCTTTGCTGTAAAGTGTAGAACAGTGGGGACCAGAAATCTAGTCAGCCTTAGTCAACCAGTCAATACCCAGTCAGCATGTCCAGGTAGCCTCCAAGTAAGTAAAACGTTCATGTCAGCATTTTTTTCTCCAATAATTAGATCTGAAATTAAGTACATGAATTAATTGGGATAAAATTATGAATTTGAATCATATTAATTCTATAATTAATTTACACCCAATAAATTCAAAATATAATAAAATAGGAGAGTTGGCAACATTGAAATAGCAATAAGACTAAGATAGGGACTAAAAAATATATAAAAATGCCCGATATCAATGATGTGTCAAGTTCACATTGAGTATCAGGACCATCCTAGGCCTAACTGAATTAGTGAGAGTATCTAATCTAGGAGTGGCAGAAGGATGATTACAAGAAGAAGTGCAAGCAAAAACATAAAAATTGGGCTTCTATGACTAAGAGACACTACACATTGGAGGCAGCATTTTGCCTTTGAGCACTTGCGCAAGATGGTGAGATCTCTAATTTATGTCTACTTTTTATTGATTACATATAGAACTTTCAAATTTTAAATTGTTCACTGAAATATGCAGGAATGTCAATCTGGGAGATAGCCTCATTTGCTTGATTTATTTATGCGAACACACAAGAAGAGGGACTCTAGAGAATTCATCGACCAGCTCAACTAAAGTCTATCTAAGTGGAGTGAGATCTTTTATTTTTTATTTTTTATTTTATTATTGTTTCTTAATTATCTGATTGATTATTTTTAATCACGTGGTTGTATCTGTTTAACAGACAAGATATACTAGACTAAAATCATCTCAAGCGTTAGTATCAGTTGAGGTTTGTTATAGAAGGAGATGATGAGGTCGATGATACATAGTTGTGGATGCAAGCAGTGGGAGGGAAGAATAAGAAGGGTCATATATTTGGCACAAAGTCGGAGGAATGTGACATAGGAGCTAGCTATAGTCAGATATTTGTCCCACCTTTATTAAGGCTACATCCAAAATTTGAGCAGGAGTTAGATCACTGCATCGAAGAGTTCAGGAGGCCATTCTCCAAGACATGCACACAATTATCAACCATTTATCAAGCCAGCAAGCCCCTCCTAGTACTAGTGCTGCAGCAAATGATGATAGCGCATATGACCAGCTCTCAGAGTATATTAGCTTATTTTTATAAACTTTTATTTGAATTTCTTATGACATTTACACCTTGTAGAATTTGTTATTACAACTTGTGATTTATATATTTGATGAATAATTTGTGCTTAATATAATAAATTTTCCATATATAAGTAGTTTTATGTTGTTGACTAGCTGAAATTGGCTATTATTTTGTCTTCCACAAGTTTCAAATAGGTTGGGGATACTTACATATAGAATATAAAAGAAAAGTTGTATAGAAAATTAGAGACATAATCAGGAACAGCTGTTCCTGATTCTAGATAGATTTAGGGACAAAAAAACCGTCTCTAAATAGAGATGAATTTAGCGACGTACTATTTTGTCCCTAATTTGCGATGGAACAAGGGTGACATTTTCTACCCCTGCTTTGAAATAGAATCAGGGATGGAAAAATCCGTCCCTGATTCAAGACAAATTCAAGGATGGAATAATTCGTCCTAGATTCGCAACAGAATCAAGGGCAAAGTATTTCGTCCGTGATTAGAGATGGATTCAAGGATGGAAAATCCGTCCCAAATTAGAGGTGGATTCAAGGACGGAATGATCATGGAACCGGTTTCCATTCCTGAAAATACTATTTTAATTAAAGATGGAATTTTTTGGATGGAATATTCCGTCTTTAACTCTAAGACAATTTTTTTCCATCTCAAATTATTTGCAATGATAGAATCAAAGAGGAAAAATATTTCATCACTTAATCTATCTCTAATTGTTTAGGAAAGAAATTTTCATTAATCAAAGACGGATTTTTCTGTCTTTGATTTGTGATTTTATTGTTTTGGAAATATTAGATACAACATCTGGGGGAAAACAAGGATTTGGCAATATTGAAGTTCCACCCAGTACCTTAATGATTCATAAGTTGAAGTACCGAACATATAAATCTGAGGTTGACTAGGTTTCTACTAAAATTTTGTTTTAATAGTAGCCTTGTACTCATTTCCTATCCTCCACCAAAGTTTGTCTAAAATAAGATCTTTATTAGCAATAAATTTCCTCCAAATCGACGAGTGTTGAGATGTTTTCTGATCCGATTCCATTACATATGTAAGGCATAGGGCAAACTAATTAACTAGAGTGGGGCTTTGTAATTGGTAATTATAAATCGAAAGAATTTATATCATTTTTACACATTCTTTCTCTTATATATTGTAAAAATTAATTACATCATTTTAGATTTTATATTTAATTCATATTAAATAACTAAGTATATAAAAAATAATATTTATTTTTCTTACTTCACAAAGAGGGAAAAAAAAAGAAAGAATATACTAACATTTGACTCCTTTTGAATTCACAATTTAGTTCATGACAATAACAAATTTATTACAAACTAGTCTTTTCTGCTCCCTTAGTAAAAATGACTAATATACAACATGTTTGTTATTTTCAAGAACTAATTCGTGTGCTTATTGATTTTCAAACAGTAATTCTAAAAAAATTAATATTTCCAAGACCAAATTATTATTTTACTGAAAAGTACAATTTTTATTTACTCAAAGGTGGGCAAAATCTATATATATATATATATAATCTAGATATATCAAAGTCACTCAATATTATTTACTATTTAGTTCATAATTCACTTAAATGTAGCTTCATTGACTAGTGCCTTACAGAGCAATGCTTGTTGACTTTGTGTCCTGCTGGTCCAAGTTCTTTGCTGTGGATTTGCAGATCACGCGTTCGAACTGGCAGTGAAGCATCAACATAAACAACAATCTTATGTATGAGGTATTTCAAAATACCTCTCGTTTTCATGACCAAAATTTTGGCTTTACTTCTCCAATTTTTTTTTATTTACTTTTTCTCGTAGGTATAACATTAGGGAAATTTAAAATCAAAATAAATTGGTCTAAGACTATATAAATTAAATCAAACTGAATCTATTAAAATTAAAAGAAAAATCGAATCAATTTTTTTGAAATATAACAACTGAACAATTCAATTCAATTGTCAGTTTTGAATAATCAGATTCAATTTTAACCGAATTAAAATATACATACATATAAATATAATAAAAATTGAGGATTCAGATTATTATAGTAAGGTCAAATAAAATTGAAAAATGAGGTATTTGAGAAACATGCTAATTTTATGATTTTTTTTAGTTTTCTAAAATCACTCAAAACTGAATTATATTTTTTAACAAAAACTTAACCAAATCACATAAAATCAAATCAAGCTGCCAAAAGAAGAAATAAAATAGGTCTCTATTCTTCTTAAACTGACTAATTCAGCTCAATTAAGATTTAAGTAAAAATAATTGAACTTAAGAACACCCTTTTAGGCCCTGTTTGGGTAAACAGCTTATTTAAGTGCTTATAAAATAAGCGATTATCATATAAGTGCTTATATATAACCTATTTTTATAATTAAAGAATTTACGAGAACAAACTTCACATAAGCTGTTTTCAGCTTATTTTTATAAGCTATTCAGAGTAGCTTATGAAAATAAGCTGATTGTTTTCATGTCATAAGCTATTTCTATAAACTCTTCCAAACGTGCACATAAGCACTTATACCATAAGATAAGTCATATAAGCTAAAAATAAGCTCTTCCAAACGGGCCCTTATAGTGTAATAACATTTTGAGTTGACTAAATTTTACTTCACATATTTTGTTTAAGACATTATTAGAGTTTTCTAATATTTTAATACATATTATAGAAAATTTTCAAATTTATTTTATATCAAATAAGCTAATTTTGTATAATATGATATTATAATGTATTTTTAATATAACAGTAGAATTGATTTATATCATATAAACGAATTCTTAAGATGCTTGTGGAGCTTGTGGCATGCTAGTTAAAGCTCCATGTTGTTAATTAGCGTGTCACGAGTTCGAACAGGCATTGAGGAACCAGAAATTATAAATTAATGAGGTATTTCATAATACCTCTCCTTTTTTCAAATCAGAAATTTCGCTGAGTTCTTTTACTTCTTTTCTATGGGTAAATTGTTAGTTATTTTGTGGAATTTGATTAAATTTTATTTTAATTTATAAAATATTATCCTTTATTTCTCTAATATATGGTACATATTACAAATTTTAATTTATTTCATATTAAATAATATAATTTTTTGAACAATATAAGACTGTAAGTTATTCTTAATATGATAATAAAGACAATTAAATTAATATTAACATCTAATATGAATTGTAATTTTATTCTTAATATAATCAGAAAGATTATTAAGTAATTCTATTATTAGAAATAATGTAATATACAAAAGTTAATTTCAATGTCAACAAGTAAATTACAACAGAGCCAGAGTAAAATTTAAAACAAGAGAGATATTAAGTATAATTTAACTAAGTCTTAAGGAATATGAGTGTAATTTATCCTATTTTAACTAGGTCTAAGATATCTTCTCATATTTCATCTTCTTCCTTTTTTCATCTTCTCTTTCTTAACTTCTCTCTTCTTCTAAGGATTATTTTGGGTAGAACAAAGTACGCAGAAAATTGCAATGATTGACAACGTTGCAAGAGCATTTAAAAGAAGACTTAGCAAATTAATTCCACTAAGCTTTAATTTGAGCCTCTTATACGACCTCATTTTTCTTAAATCGAAAAGTTTATTTAATTGCCGAGTGAAATGTACTCACAATAATTGTAAAAATTCTAGACCTATTTTAGTATCAAATGAAAATATATGACTTTATTGTTTGAATTAAAAGTAAAATAAAAATTCCGTCAATCTCAAGAACTATATTTTTTTTTTGGTTGCCCAAGAAATGGTTAAAAATATTATGAGTGCTACAACGAGAACCATATGTATCTAGTTCGAAGATATCTCAAGTTCTTCATTAAAAATGAAATATGTGTAAAAACATTACTTGAAGAAACCAATTATATAATGATAAGATGTATAAATATATGTAAATTTTTCTAAAATTATATATTTATTATATTTTGATTGGGGAATCTAATAGCAAAACTATATAAAAAAAAAAAAAGACACCCAAGTTTTCTCCATCTACTTGTGTATCATAAACGAAAACTTATTACAATATATTTACTTCAATTCTTCTAATTTGATTACAATTGTTAGGTTAATTTGTCTTTAGGAGAAATATATAACTCAATCTATTATATGAAAAGCATGGTCTCTAATTATTTGTAAATGAACAGAAAGAGACAGATATTGATGCTTGGAAGCCCACATGACTGCCCACATTGCAAAGTTTTTCTTTTTTGGGTCCAAAATGACAAGGAGGTCCAAAGCCCAAAGGTCCAATTCCATTGAGAAAGCAACCCTGAAACTTTGCAATGTTTATGATCTAGTTGTTACACTAAAAGCTTTCACTAGGATGCTTAATAATTGAGTGATTTTTTTTTTCTTTTCTTTTCTGTTAAAATTATCGGTATTCAAAAGTTTTATAAGTTTCCATTAATCTTATTCAAATTAGATTAGACTACAAAAATATCAAAAAAATTTAATGTAATCCTTTTATTCATAAAATTTGAACTTAACATCTTATTTAAAAAATAATTGTGAAATCATTTACATAGATATAGTTATAGTAAGATTCTTAAAATGCCTCTTTTTCGTCACTTTCTATTGTCAAGAGCTGGTAAGAGATTACTAGGGATTCACATTAAAACTTTTCACCATAATACATCGGGTCTGTTTAGTTTATAAAAATATTTTTTATTTTTTTTAGTCTTCATTTTTTAAAATATATTTTTTAAAATATTAAAATTATTTTTTTAATATTTTTAGATTTTGACCTATTTTAAGAAAGTTTTTTAAAAAATATTTTCAATTAACTCAATCAAACATATTTTTAAGTTTATTTTTTATTTTTAATAAAAATAAAAATAAAAATAACTCAAACCAAACTAACCCTAATGTGTCACTGATTCTTAAATTCCCCCTTTATGGTCAAGATGTTTTGCCTTGGAAATAAATTAGACCCAAGGCATATTGGATCTCAACCATTAAATTGGATCTAATGTTTAAAGATTGCTCCTCTCATCTCTCACGCCAAAACACTCTTCTCACTTTATACAAGAGGCATATTTAAATGAAGGGAGTAATTTAATATTAAAGATAGGAATCCTTAAATTATAAATCAATTATTTAAATTGAAATAGAATTTATTAATATGAAAAATTATGGAAAGTACTGTTATTTCTGTTAGCCAAAAGAATTTTTTCGTCGCAATATTTGTAATGAGTTTCAACTTTGTTTCTAATATTTTTTTTTTGTGTCAAATTCATCTTATATGCTTCTAATTTATTTCAAATTAATCCTTTTTCATACAAATGTCAAATAGACGGATGGAAAACGCTACCTAAGACTTCCGTGTGGTGCACACCAGTGAAGATCACTAATCTATGTGGCATGCAATTTTTTAATTCCTATTTTACCCCCTTCTCTTCAGTAACTTTCTCTAACTCTCCCTCTCTCCATGATCTCTCTCCTTCTTTCAGCTCTCTCTCATGCTCACTCTCTCCCTCTCTATTTCCTGGTTCCTCTCAATTTGCTTCCGTTGTTAAATAGACAGACAGAAAATAAATTAAAAACATATAAAATGAAATTAACGTAAAAAAAAATGTTGGAGGCGAAATTATAACTTGATAGATATTACTTATAAAAATTATACTTTTTCCTTTTTGTCCATAAATTTTGTATCAATATAAATTATTTATTTATAATCTAATAATAATTATTTTTTTCTATACCTCCTCTCATATATATATATATATATATATATATATATATAAAGTATTGATGTACACTTTTATCTAAAGTTTGATGACACCAAAAGCCTGTCTGTACCATTTTACTTAATGTGGCAGGTAGCCATAGTCACGTTTAAAACAGCTATGATAGTGTATTTTATTTGAATTTTTATTGTAAGTTTTATAATATCACATTAGTTTAAATAATTTTTTTATTATTTTAAGCAAATTTTTACACCAATTGTGAACTTTTTAAACATTCACAAATGAGTCTCACAATCAACTCTACACTACTTTAATATTTATTGCTTTCGATTAATATTTATTGTAAGTTGATTATTTTATTACTTCTTTTTGTATAAGAATCGTTCTTACGAATGATAACTAGTGTAGTGAACTCTAGTGGTGAACTAAAATAAGAACCTATTCTTAAATTTAAGAACTTTTTAAAAACCATCGTTGGAGATGCTCTTAACTTTTTTATTATATTTCCCTCTCTTTTTTTTCCAATTTCTATCATCTTTTTCTTTTTATAAATAAAAATTATATTAAAGAGACTTTACCAGTACATGCCAAAAAAAATGGTAGTTAGAGATCTTTACCAATATCTTTTAGTTTTTGCCAGATCTTTTATTATATTACCCTCTTTTTTTTTTCTTTTCCAATTTCTACCATCTTTTTCTTTTTAAAAATAAAAATTATATTAAAGAGACTTTAACAGTACATAATAACATTGAGAGGTTTTGCTTTTCAGTTTCGTGGACGTGGACTTTGAATATCATACACAATGTTTTTTTTTCCCTTTATTCTCTGCTACTTTCTCCTTAATTTCTTTTCTTTTTCATTTGATTCTCACTGGTCCGCTGGCAACAAATTTCAAATATGCTTCATGCACACTAATATATCAACAACTTCACTTTTTTCTATCCTTCTATTGGTTATTTTAATAGATTTCCAACAAATGTTTGAATTTATGCATACAGACATAGGTTACCATAGAAAACTCAAAGAAGTCTACAAAAATTGTGGAAATATAATACCAAAATAAACCTTACTTATTTAGCTTCCATACCTGTCTTTTCGATAAATTGTGTATCACATTACATTTGAGAAGCAAAGGTTTAGAGAAATAAGAGACAGAGAGACCATAATAAGATAAGGAAAGAGTAGGAGGAGAGTAGATTTAGTAATTTTACATTATATATATATATATTTATATATTTATATTAATGTAAATTATTTTCTAATTATTATCTTAATGAGAGTTATATAAAAAGTATCACTAATATATTATATATATTAGTGTATCATATTATTTTTTTATTTATTAATTATATTTATGAATGCAGAAAAAGTAAAGAAAGTAAATGGAGATATTAAAAAAAAATTAAAGAAAGGAGGAGTAATTATTTAATACTGGATGGTACATGAATTGGTAGAATCAAATCTGTTCATGGTCTATTTTTTTATTGTAAAACCGTAGTGTAGCTAAAGATTAACCCTTTTATTTGATAAGTGTTGGTTGAACCAATCTAGTCCATTAGATAAACTTATGGAGGTAATTTTCATTCATTTTTCTTGAGATTTAGTTAAATCATGCTTAATCCTCTTTTTCCTTCAAATATTATACTTGACTTGTTTGACATTTTAATACTCACTACAAGAAAAATGCATACAGTCCAAAATAATAACAATAAAAACTAATTAAATTAATACAGATAAATGTTATAGGAAAATGTAATAATAACTATTATTATTCTGAAAAAAAAAAAAGAAAAGCTAATGATTTATTTCATGTTAAATTCAAAGGTTTAAGTCTACCAAAAAAAAAGTGAGGTAAAATCAAATGTCTTTTTTGTTCCCAATCTTGGGAGCAGAAGAGATGAGATGAAACAAGAAGTCTTAGAGCATGTTTGGTAGCATTGGAAATGGAAAAGTAAAGTGGAATTCCTTGTTGTTTTTCCTTTTCAGCTATTTGGTATGAACAATTGCCTCTTTTCCAGCTTCTTTTTCCTTCCAAAATTTCAAGAAAAGGCAGTTTTCCATGTTGAAAACATTGGTTAATGTCAAAACTACCCTCATCATTTATTATGAATCCTGATAATGCCCTCCCTATTGCCCTAAGGTGAAATCGAACATGTTCAAATTGTTCATTGTGCTTGCTAGGTGAACCTCAAAGTGTTGCTGTGTTCGTCCATCCACCGACAACTCGTGTGGTTTTATCTCTATTTTGGTTTGTAGCTACTGTGATTTTCAATATGGCCCATCTTCTTCTCGTCTTGTCCTTCTCGCATGATCTGTGATTTTCTCTTCTTATATCTCACAGTCTTATGTGTTTTCATCTTCTTCACATCTGGTCCCTTTCTTTCTTCTCGAAGGGCTTTTGTTTGACTATACATTCTTGTGCTTCTTTTTTCCTGAGGTATACTATTATAAATTATTTGCTTTAGGTTCTACCAAATTACAATATGTAACTAAATTGTCTAAAGGGTGATTTGAGATTTTGATCAAAATAAGCTTCGTAGCGATTATTGCAGTCTAAATTTGTAACAACGACTGTATCACTACAACAATCACACGTGATGCCTACAAAAACTCCGATAGCAAACATATGAGATTCAGTAGGAAATCAGGATTTTCTACTGACTTCTTACTGACTATTTTCAATAGTTAAATTGATAGTCATTAATTAGATACTGATTGAATTTCGACTGAAAAAACAATTCCTACTACTATGTTCTTACTGTATTTTAGTCGCAAAATTAATGCCACATATATATATATTGATTAATTCTTTTATGTTCAAAAGGCGGAGAAGTTTTTTATCTAAAATAATTTGTGGCTGAGAGTCACATTACATGTGATCAGGGAGTGGAAATCCGAGCCACATACAATATATCAAGGACATATATATATATATATATATCAATAAATTAATTTTTTTAGTTATGTGTATTTTTAGGGTAATAATTAAAAAATAATGTTATTATGTCACAAAATAAAATTAAGATGTTATAAATGTTAATAAATTTACAAACCCTCATATCATTGATTTTTTTTTAATTTTACATTGTGAATAGCACAATTAATTTACTGCACAAATAAAAATAAGATGTTATTAAATCTCGTATCAATGAATTTTTTTATTTTACATTGTGAAGAACAAAATTAATTTACTACATCAATTTTTCACTAATATTTAATCTTCCTCTTCTTTTTGTATTTACACAATCTTGTAATAATCTTTAATATTCCTATTTCTCTTGAATTTGTTTATAATCTTTCTGTTTAATTACTTTTGTCATCTTGTCTTCCTCTGACCAGTTGCTTGTATTTATTCAAAAAGAACACAATCCAACATGTTAATACATAAAAAAAATAAACACATTACAAAGAAAATGTTATAGAATGAAGAAAAAAAGAAGGATATATTGAAGAAAATAATTGGATAAGTTATTACCTCCAGCGTCTACCTTGACCAAAAAAAAATTAAAAAAAATCCAATCTCATCCTCTTACTGTTAACACAAAAAATGAACAAATAATGTTAAAAACTAAAGAAAATGTAGAATGATATATATAAGAGAATAATTAGATAGATTAAGTTATTACCTTTACATAAAAAGATAAAAGAATCATATTGTCATTGAATAACACAGGTGGAGAGATGAGAAGAAGAAAGAAAGGAGAGCAAGATGAGTAGAAGAAAATGAGAAGAATGTGAAAAAGATAAAAAAGAATTGTTAAATAAAAATGATTGAACGAGAATTAAATTTTGAAAGTTTGAATTCGTCACTAGAAAAATAAGACGAGAAGAAGAGAGAAAAGAAAGCAAAATGAACGAAAAAAATGATAGAAGGAAGAAAAATATGAAATAAAAAAGAAGAAAAAGTTGTTAAATAAAGATTATTGGGTGGGAACTAAATTTTGGAAGCTCCAATTAGCCGCGAAAAAAATTTGGCACTTTTCAAAGTCCGGGCGAAAAGAAGCAAAAATTCAATTCATTCTCACTCTGTCTCCTTGACTTTAATTATATATAGCTTGTATATATTTTCTTTTATTTGTATGTTTATAAATAAACATAATTACTTAGTAAGTATAATTATATTTGTAAATAAATACAAATGAACAATTTAATGAAAGTTTTTATTATTTAAAGTATTTTTGATTTTCTTAATTTATTGTTTATGTCAGAAGTAATTTTAAAATTATATATATATATATATTAAAATTTAATTTTATTATATGTTTGTATATTTATATTTATATCTATATATTATTTATATAAATATATATTTTATCACATTATATATACAGTTGTTTTAATATAAAATTTTCTTATACAATTTTGTGATTATTTTTACGGATTAAATATCACCAAGAAATATTTTTAAGTATTTAAATGTATTTAATATACACAATTTGTATTTCAATAACAAATTAAATTTTATCATAATAGATAAAATTTTGAAATAATTTGTATTGATGTCACCAAAGCTCCAAAACTGTCCTAAGAATTTTGTAAAAGTATTGATTATGAGTAATTTTGAAATAATTTGTTTTTGTATATATTAAGTATATTTAAATAATTAAAAATTTGTCATCGTGTTCTTAAAAAATAATATAAAAAACTATATATATATATATATATATATTAGTTTATTTTATATATATATATATATTATATTATATAAATATGTATTTTATTACTCTATATATATATATAGAATTATGTATCTATATGTATTTAATATACTCAATCTATTTAATATATATATATATATATATTTATATTTATATCTATGTATAAGAAAATTTATATATATAAAATAAAATACAAATATAATTTTGATTCAAATGTTTTTAGAGTAATTTAAATTATAATAAGTTTTAATTTCTAGTAGATTTAAGTTTAATATTTTTAATGTGAAAGATTTCAAATTACATGGTCCTTCTTCCTTTGCGCATTATGATTATCTTTCAAACACACACATATCTATATATATTCACATTAGATAAAATATATGAGATTTTAATTTCCAATAAATTGAATCATAAAATTAGAAAATACAATGTGTTCTTACTCAAGATATAATTTCACTTCGTCACAATTGAAAATGATGTAAAGTGGAGTCGTTATATATTCTCTACCATCTAGATATTAATCAAAAATAGTCACAAACTAGTATAAGAAAATTGTCATATTAAAAAATTCTATATATATAATGTTACAAAATACATATTTATAATATATATATATATATATATATATATATATTCATATATTAACATACGGGAGATGAACAAGTAGATGTTTCATTGAGTCAAAAAATCCAGTGGAAAATATCCTTTCTAACTTGCAAAGAATGACAAGAATGTTGTGCTCCATTTGCATTAACTCATTAACTTTCAACGTTGTTGAATACAAGTCTCTGAAACTTGCTTTGGCGATGCCATGAATGCTATAGATAACAAACATTCCATTAAAATGTAGCAATCATGAGTCTTGAGTCCAAACAACTTTCTATCCTTCATGTCAACACATCTTGACAAATTCGTCGTATACAAATTCGAGGGCACGAGATTTTCAGCAAGACAAATATCCCCCATAAGATCTGCCATTCATTGAAAGCTTGAACAGAAATGTTGCCTTCTAATTTTAGACTTAATATTTTGACCGTAACAGACAACTTTAAATGATTGGCACAACCTAGCCAAAGTAGCATCTAGAAGGAATTTAGCATATTAAAGAATCTATGAGATTCTGGATTTGGAGGTTCATTGGTATTTAAATTACTAGTATCCTCATTCTCTGGTTTTGAGTCATATCTGATATCTAGATCTTGTCTGGTTGCATTTAATATCATGGATTGATATTGAGCATCCCCTTTAACAACAATAAATGTTGCTCTACTTGAATAACTAATATTAACAGAAGTTGAAGCTGTGGTTTCACCAATGACCTAACCATGAGAAGTCCAAGTCCAGTATCCTAGCTGAAAGCCTCTTTTGTAAAGATCTACTTAAACGTCCTCAACACCCATATAGGTGCCATTTTGTGTTTTGAACAAGGGCAATGAATCTTTCTATCCACCACATGTAGCCCAGCAAAGGCAACAAATTCTTTCACTCCAAGCAAAAATTCATTTGTATAACCCTTCCTTCTAGGATTTAGTCTAGTATACATCAATCTCCGATGAGAAGAGATCTCCATTTTTCATAAGAAAATGGAAAGAAAAAGTTACAGAAATGAAGAGAGAAAAATTAACCGAGAATGTTGAATTATGATTTTGTGACCAACTCTATATAGACAGATAGGAGAGTAAATATCACTAGGGAAATGGAAAGAGATGGATTCAGTTTCTCTCATATACTTTAAAAGTCATCTCCTTCGTCGAATTTGAAGGACAAGGGGTCAAGATCGTATGTTGGGTTGAAGCTGTGGGTCATTAGATTCATGGATTCAATGACCTAGATTGTTGGTTTTCTTTTTCTTTTTTAAATTTAAAGGCCTAACCACTTAGCATGCAACACGTGGCAGTGGGATCCACGCACAAAAAATATCTTTATCTTGAAATTTAGTTCCTTTCATTTCTTGGGTTTCTCTCTCATTTCCCACACTTGTTTAACTAACATTATATTTTTTAAGAAAAGACTTAAAATTTGGTTGCTAATAAAAAAGTTAATTATTCATTTAAGAAAAGACTTATAATTAATATTTAACTTAAACACTTACATCAACCCCCACTATTTAAATTAAATATTAATTATAAGTATTTTCTTAAATTAATAATTAACATTTTTTTTATTAACAATCTACATTGCAACAATGTTTAAATTAAATATTAATTATAAGTCTTTTCTTAAATTAATAATTAACTTTTTTATTAACAACTCACACTGTAGCAGTGTTTAAAATTTTATATCACAATACATAATTATGTTATTATAATATTTAATATATAACATTTAATATATCACAATATTGAATCAATATGTTTAATATATATATATATTAAACATATTGAGTATATTAAATACATATATGTATATATGCATATTATTTTCCTTTGCATATAAATATAATATATATATATATATATATCTCTATTATATTATATAAAGGGAGCCTCCCCCAAGAAAGATATATATATATATTAAAATATTTTATAATTATTTATATATGTATCTATATATATATTAATTTATCTATATGAATATATATAATAATAATATACAAATATAATTTTGTTTCAAAAAATTTTTAAGTAATTTAAAATATAATTAGGATTAATTTCTAATACATTTAATTTTAAAAAACTAGAAGGAAGAAGAATGCGAAAAAGAGAAGAAAGAATTGTTAAATAAAGATTATTGGGCTGGAATGAAATTTTAGAAGTGTGAATTAGGTGCAAAAAAAATTTTGTACTATCTTTTATAGTCCCACCAAAACAACAGTCATTAACTAGTACCCAAAAATTGTATATTAAAATAAGTATATACATATAATATTATACAAGATATATATATTTATATAATATATTAACATATAATTAAATATAATAAAAGTATATATATATATATATATATATATATATATATATATATAACTATAAATAAATAAAAAATAATTATTATAAAATAATAATTTAGTTTATTTTAATGTGTGTAAATATATATAACAATATATACTACTCTTATATAGTATATCTATATATAAATATATGCTAATTTTATATATCTTTATATAAATATATACTAATCTTATCTCTCTCTCTCTCTCTCTCTCTCTCTCTCTCTCTCTCTCTCTCTCTCTTTCATTAAATTGTTCATTTGTGTTTATTGACAAATATAATTTTACTTACTAAATATTTAAAATATATATATATATATAATTGTAATGTCTTTATGTATATACATATCTTGAGTAAGAACAAATTGTATTTTCTAATTTTATTATTCAATTTATTAGATATTAAAATCTCATTTATTTTATCTATTATGTGTGTGTGTATATATATATATATATATTTGTTTGAAAAATAATCACAATGAATACAGGAAGAAAGACAATATAATTTAAAATTTTTCACATTAAAAACATAAATTTACTAAAAACTAAAACTTGTTTTAATTTAAATTACTTTAAAAAATTTTGAATCAAAATTATATTTGTATTTTATTTTATATATATAAATTTTCATATATATATATATATATATATGTATACATATAAATATAAAAATATATATTAAAAAAGAAATATATATATATATATATATAACATTGCTCATAAGCCTCCCCCGAGCAATGTTATATATATATATATATATTTTTTTTTTGATTCAAAATTTTTTAAATAATTTAAAATATAATTAGTTATAATTTATAATAAATTTAATTTTAATGCTTTTAAAGTGAAAGATTTTTAATTAGAAGATTTTTAATTTTATTGGTTCATACTAATATCAAATTTTAGATAAATATGAAGCACAAAATAAATTTTAGAATTATTTCTGACTTAAACTATAAATTAAGAAAAACAAAAATACCTTAAATAATAAACACTTTCATTAAATTGTTCATTTGTGTTTATTTAAAAATATAATTATACTTACTAAGTATTTAGTATTATTATTACCAAATATATATATATATATATAATAATTGTAAAAAAAATTTTATATCTTATGTATATATAAATATATATATTATTCTTATTTATATTATATATATATATATTATGTTATATATTATGTTATACAATTGTGACAAGTGGGGCGGGCAGGGAACCACCCCCGCGGCACGCACTAATATGCACGGCTCGAGTGAGCTATTTTCAAGTCACTGTAATGTAGTTTTCTTTTTAAATTTTTTGTTTTTATATAATATAGCATAACAATTTTTTGTCAAAAACATATATGTTGATATAAAAAAGTTAAAAAAAAAATACAGTGTATATGTGCTGGAGATCATATTTAAAAGCAAAATTTTTTATTTCAAAATTATATATATACGTTTGCAACGGAAATAAGTTGTAGGAGTAGTAAATAAAAATTTCTTACTTATTGTTGGTTGGTGGGTTAGTAGGAAAATATATCTTGCACTAGGTGAGGTGGACAAGTGATGATTCCTATGTAGGAAAAGCTAAGTATGGTAGTCAGAAATTCTTCCAGTAGTATTCCGTAGGAAATGTGCAGTAGGAATTTGGATTCATTGTTGTAGTGTATGGTATAACCTGTGATATCTTTATGCTCCTTACTTGAATTCTGAATACTCCATTGCTCTTTCCTCTAATTCATGTATCATGTTCAATTCGGTTGTGAATTGTTTATTTTTTTGTACATTGACTTCTTTATAGACTAAGCTTTATGGGTGTGCTTGTTACGAATGACACAGAGACTAGTGCCGCAACGGAGTCTGAAATACAGCCTGAGCGCATCTACAAGCTGACGCAAGAAAAAGAAAAGACACATGGGGCAATCAGAACCTCCGAAAGGATTAAATCAGTGCCACGTTGGATGAAGGATTACAGCATGGCTTGAGGGTCGTTGCTGCGTAACAGAATTCAGTTTTGTAAAGCTTATATTCTGTGTTGCTGTTTTCATTTTTTTTTTTTATGGAATGAGTGAGTGTAATTCTGGAGTTTTCCTCTCAAGGCTCGAAAGAGAGGTCATTACGTTTTGAATAAAATCTCTGCTCCTATTCAGTAATTCAATTTGTTTCATTGGTGCTTTCATTTACATCATGGCGGAAGGAACCCGTTTCGCTCGTATTGAAGAAACATGCAATACTTTAGATTCCAGACTATCTCAAATGGAGAGCTCAATGCAATCTATGAACGAAATGATGCGTCAACTGTTACAGCAATCCACTGTACCGACAGAACGTAATTCCACAACAGCTCAGCCTATATCAATTCCTAATCCAGTAGCTGGTCAAGGCGAGTTACTCTCGCATCCTGAATTTTCATTGGCAAAAGGAATGAAAATTGAAATTCCTCACTTCGACGGCTCTAACGCTGAGGATTGGGTCTTTAAAATCCAAGAATTCTTCAATGCTTACCAGACTCCATTGGAACACCGTATACGCATCGCAAGTTTCCACATGAGCGGCGCAGCATATGCTTGGTATAAATGGCTTATGAAGAGTGATTTGGTGTACACGTGGGAAACCTTCTTGACTGCCTTACTCTTGCGTTTTGGTACCACTCTATATGAGGATCCGAGAGCAGCTTTGAAGGAACTTAAACAGACCTCCTCTGTAGCTGATTATCAAGTACGGTTTGAAGAGATTTCCACAAAAGTAACAGGTCTCTCTGAACCTTGGCTTGTTAGCTTTTTTATTGCTGGCCTTAAAGATCATTTACGGTGTGAACTGCTATTAGCACAACCTCAAACATTTTTTCATGCGGTTTCTCTTGCTAAGTTACATGAACAAAAGCACTCTTATATGCACAAAGCTTTTCTGCCATCAAAACCCTCTTCTCTTCCTTCCAGCAATTTTCATACCAAACCCTCATACTCTTCCTCGGCTTCCATCACTAACCCATCTCCACCTATATCTTCCTCCGTTTTTCCCCCTTCATTTTCTACGAACCTTGTCGTACCAACTTCCACCACTTCTTCTGCTTCATCATCTAAAACCACATCCCAATATAAAAAACTCACACCTGCTGAGATTAAAGCAAGACGTGAAAAAGGGTTGTGCTACTATTGTGATGCCAAATACAGCCTGGGTCATAAATGCCAAGCCTCTTATAGCTTACTCCTTGGTCAAGAAGAATTGGATGAACTCATTGGCCCATTTATACCTGTTAATGCGGATCCTATACCACAAGATTCCTTGCCTGAGATTAGTTTCAATGCTCTCTTCGGACCCTTTAACACTAGTACCATTCGTTTACAAGGAGAGTGTGGCTTAGTTCCTGTGCACATTATGATTGACAGTGGCAGTACACATAATATCATGCGTTCTGATTTAGCAGCGAGATTGAAGTTAACCCCTGTAGCCATAAATCCTTTCAGAGTGTATGTCGGAAGTGGTGCACACTTATGCTGTCAGCATCAATGTTTAAATGTCTCCTTGAAATTGCAAGGACATACATTCACCATTGATTTTTATTTATTGGATATAATAGGAGCTGAATTGGTACTGGGTATTCAATGGCTTTCAACATTAGGCCCTGTTCTTACAGACTTCAGTACTAAAACATTGCAATTCAACAGGGGTAACCAATTAATCGAATTGCGAGGGGAATCACATTTAGGATCTAAGGCGTTAAGTTGTGCTGAACTTCATTCACTAATTGCCCACGAATCAGTTGCTTACTTCTACCATTTGCAAGCTGAAGGTGACAAGTCAGTTAGTGACCTTCATCCAGATATTGAACAGATTCTCCATTCCTTTCAATGTGTTTTTAAAGATATAACTCAGCTTCCTCCGCAACGGTCTGTTGATCACCAAATTGTTCTGCAACCCGGTTCTGAACCAGTGAATGTAAAACCATATCGATATCCCCATTTTCAGAAGCAAGAAATGGAGAGAATGGTAAATGAAATGCTGCAGTCTGGAATTATTAGGAGAAGTCAGAGTGCCTTCTCTTCCCCTGTTCTCTTGGTTAAAAAAAAAGATGGTTCTTGGCGTTTTTGCGTGGATTATAGGGCTTTGAACACTATTACCATTAAAGATAAATTCCCAATTCCCACAATTGATGAGATTTTGGATGAATTGAAGGGAGCAGCTTATTTTTCAAAGATGGATTTGCGTTCTGGCTACCACCAGATTCGGATGAAAGAAGAAGATGTACATAAAACAGCATTTCGTACTCCGCGGGGTCATTATGAATTCATTGTCATGCCATTCGGTCTTACCAATGCACCTGCTACATTTCAAGCAACGATGAATGAGATCTTCGCTCCCTTTCTTAACCGATTTGTTACTATTTTTTTTGATGATATTATGATATACAGTATAACATGGGAAGATCATCTTTCTCACTTGACACAAGTACTGTCTTGTCTGCAACAACATTCCTTATTTGCTAAATTGTCTAAATGCTCATTTGGTCAATCATCCATTGATTATTTGGGTCATACTGTGTCACAAGAAGGAGTCAAACCGTGCACTGACAAAATTGAAGCTATGTTGTCATGGCCCTTGCCACAAACGTTGAAACAGTTAAGGGGGTTTCTAGGCCTTACTGGATACTATCGAAGATTCATCAAGAATTATGCAACGATTGCAGCTCCAATGACAGATCTTCTAAAGAAAAATGCTTTCTCTTGGACTCAGGCTGCAACTGATGCTTTTCACACGTTGAAGACAGCTATGACACAAGCACCCATCCTATCCCTCCCTGATTTTTCACAAATTTTTATTGTTGAAACTGATGCGTCATCTTCTGGAATTGGGGCTGTGTTGATACAACAAGAGCACCCTATAGCATTTTTTAGCAAAAAACTGAATCCTCGTATGACTCAAGCTTCGGCGTATGTGCGGGAATTGTATGCCATCACTCAAGCAGTGGCTAAATGGCGACACTATTTACTAGGCCACAAGTTTCTTATTCTTACTGATCAAAAGAGTATTAAGGACTTAATGAATCAATTTATCCAGACACCAGAGCAGCATCATTATTTATCTAAGTTACTTGGTTTTAATTATAAAATTGCGTATAAACCGGGCAAATTAAATATTGTGGCTGATGCACTCTCCAGAAAGTTTGCTGAGTCAGAAAATGAAGCTTCCATGTTTAGCTTCAGCACACTACAGTGTGCACTATTCGAGGAGCTTAAAAAAGAAAATACTGAGAATGTTGAATTAACACTGTTGCATCAGCAGTTGGCTACGGGAACGGCAGGGAAAGAGTTTGCTAGTGCAAATGGATTATTGACCTTTAATGGGAAGTTATACATTACTGCAACATCCCCACTCAAAGCTATCATTTTAAATGAGTTTCATTCATCGCCAATGGGGGGTCACGGCGGATCTCTTAAAACTTATAAAAAGGTTGCTGAAATGTTTTATTGGCCAAATATGAGAAAAGAGATAATTGAATATGTCCAGGCATGTGCAATTTGTCAGTACACCAAATACTTGACTATGAAGCCTAGCGGTCTACTTCAACCACTCCCTGTCCCTGCTACTTCATGGTCTGACATTACAATGGATTTTATTACAGGATTGCCACAATCTAGGGGTCACACTGTTATCCTTGTAGTAATTGACAGGCTCACAAAATATGCTCACTTTGGAGCACTACCCACAAGCTTTACTGCAGCAATTGTAGCTCAACAGACCGCGACCCCATTTTCCTGAGCAAATTTTGGCAACAGTTGTTCAAATTCAGTGGAACAACGTTGAAATTTAGCTCAGCTTATCATCCACAAACCGATGGGCAATCCGAGGCATTAAATAAATGTGTGGAGCAGTATTTAAGGGCATTTGTGTTTGATAAGCCACAGAAATGGTTCTCTTATCTGTTATGGGCTGAAATGTGGTACAATTCATCATTTCATTCAGCTATTCAAATGACCCCTTATCAAGCACTATATGGTCGACCTCCCAATATAATCCCTCATTACTCTAAGGATGGTCTTACAGTAGCAGCAGTAGAAGAATCACTGACTAACAGAGATCAGATATTAAGTTATCTGAAGGAACAACTTCAACGAGCACAAAACCGAATGGCCAAGTATGCCAATCAATGTAGACGCGAACAAGACTTTGCAGTAGGAGATTGGGTGTTGGTTAAGTTGCACCCTTATCAGCAGCAATCATTGGCTCAGAGATTGAATCAGAAGCTATCCAAAAGATATTTTGGTCCTTATCTGATTCAAGAAAGGGTTGGTAAGGTGGCCTACAAATTACAGCTTCCTAGTACTACTACGGTGCATCCTGTATTTCATGTTTCCCTCCTCAAGAAATTCTATGGCACCCCTTCAATTGTTACCCCTTTACCATCTGTAACTGAAGATCATGAACCAGCAGCTATTATTGGACAGCGAACAACGCCCACCTCTGCTAATCCTCAAGTACTTGTTGAATGGGAAGGCTTACCGCGAATTGAAGCAACATGGGAAAACATCGATGAACTTACCAAAAAGTTCGCCAATATCAACCTTGAGGACAAGGTTATTTCTGAAGGAGTGAGTATTGTTACGAATGACACAGAGACTAGTGCCGCAACGGAGTCTGAAATACAGCCTGAGCGCATCTACAAGCTGACGCAAGAAAAAGAAAAGACACATGGGGCAATCAGAACCTCCGAAAGGATTAAATCAGTGCCACGTTGGATGAAGGATTACAGCATGGCTTGAAGGTCGTTGCTGCGTAACAGAATTCAGTTTTGTAAAGCTTATATTCTGTGTTGCTGTTTTCATTTTTTTTTATGGAATGAGTGAGTGTAATTCTGGAGTTTTCCTCTCAAGGCTCGAAAGAGAGGTCATTACGTTTTGAATAAAATCTCTGCTCCTATTCAGTAATTCAATTTGTTTCAGTGCTGATGTGTCGCCTAAATTGAGAGCTTTTTCTTTTTTATGAGTCTCAAGGCCTATTAGAACAAAATATGGAAAGACATTATGACAGTGTCCTATTATGTTGTACATTATTTTTTGGGTGGCCTAAAATGATATGAACCTTTAAGAAGATTGAAAGATTCAGAATGGAATAAAAGAAATTTGAACTTTTTCTTCAAGAATGGGAAAAAAAAAAAAAACTTCGGCTTCAGTGTTAAGAATTCACGATGAATACTGTTCCCTTTTCTCCAAGCATGAACTCTCCATGCCTATATATATATATATATTGGTTATGTTCATTTTATTATATTGCACATTAGTCATGTCTTCTGTATAGTTGTTTCTTCTATAGTACAAAGATTTCTAGAAGATAAAAAGAGCAAGGTAGATTAAATTGTTGGTGGTAATCCCATGGCACTAAAATGTAAGATATTTGGATCTTTATTTGGTGGGTTTTGTTTAATATTACTTATTTCATAGTGGTTTTGACTTGGTGTGATTTTAACATCCTTTTCCGACATTACAAAAAAATATAAAGCAAGTTCATTCATATGTTGTGATAAATTCTCCATGAGAAAAAAAATAGATTTTTCTGTTATTCAGTGATAGAATTATGAGTCAGATGTGAGTATTGTTATGCTTGGATGACTTTGTCTATAAGTATATTTAAGAGTAGGCAATTGTTGTACTTGAATTTTGAAAGTTATGCTTGCATGACTCTGTTGTACTTGAATAGCATCTAACCTGAAATTAGCTAGTTTTTTTATCATAAAGAGGGCAGTACAGCTTTCTTATAATTTTGGTTAATTTAGTGTTCTTCACTCTAAAGTTATTGATCTACATGCTCACTTTTGATGACTCTGTTGTTATGCTTGTATGACTTTATCTATAAGTATATTTAAGAGTAGGCAACTATTGTGCTTGAGTTTTAAACGTTATTGATAAAAGTACAATTTAGTTCTTAAAATAACAAGTTATCTTGATGCATGTTAGTTTTACAGTTATGGCTAAATTGAGAGCAAAGATCATTGTTGCTGGTATGACTTAGTGGCTGACCATAATATTTATTGTTGTTAGATACTACATTGCTATTGTTGGAGAAGTTTTGTCTAGACACCATATTAATATAAGATCTCATATTGTAGATTTTTATTCTCACAGGGCTCATTTTAGGAGTATGATATATAGCAGTGATATTGTCTACTATAACATAATGAAGATGAATAGAAGGACTTAAACCCATAAAAAATATGCTTGTAGACAAGCAAGTTACAATTTTTGCATCATGTTAAGATTAGAGTCATCCAAGTTGGGTTTAAGAGATTAGGAGAGTGTCAATAGACATTTCAATAGAGTTGCTATGATGCGCATGGGAAGGGAGTTATTCATACCCCTTGAGCCTGTGCCTGCAGATTTGATAGATCTTAGGTGAAAATGTTTTAGGGTAACTATGTATCTCACATTTATTATAAGCAGTAGTTTATACTAATTCAGTTTTTGAATGGTAAAGTATTGTTTGTTTATAGAATTGTATTGGTACCTTGGATGGAACACACATCAGAATAACAGTTCCTTCGGAAGACCAGGCACTGTATCGAAATCAAAAAGGGCAGATTTTCACTAATTCTCTAGCTGTTTGCAATCAAAGTAGGCATTTTATACTTGTGTTGCCTGGGTGGGAAGGGTTTGCAACTGATGGGCAAGTGTTACATGATGCAGTTGCAAGGAGTTATTGAGAGTTCCCCTGGGGTTAGCACTGTATACAACATAGATAGTTTGAAAAGATTAACTATTCTCTACTAATAAATGATAACCAAAATATTTTGCTAGGATGTTATTACTTGGTAGATGCGGGATACACGAATTGTGAAGAGTTTCTAGCACCATATAGAGGACAACGCTACCACCTAAAGGAGTGGGGAGCGGGTCATCATCAACTAGCAAATGCTCGTGAGTTCTTTAATATGAAGCACTCGTTGGCATACAATGTGATCGAAAGGTGCTTTGGGACACTAAAAATGCATTGGACAATACTTAGAAGTCCATTGTATTACCCAGTTAGAATTCACAACAAGATCATAGTTGCTTGCTATTTACTCTACAATCTTATCATACATGAGTATCCTTTGGACATATTTGTCAATGGAGATCCACTCATGGACAATGATAAAGTCAATGTAATTGAACCAACGAATGCTTGGAGCCAGTAAAGAGATAATTTGGCAAATGAAATGTATTCTGAGTATACCAACCAGCAAGGATGAGATTATTTGTAGACTATTTCATGTTTGTAGACTATTTTATGATGTTTGTAGACTATTCCGTGTTGTTTTTTAAACGTTGTATTGAGATATTTATAGTGTTGTATTGACATATCTACTTTTTATATATGCATTGTTACTCAACGAATAATGCAGCTTTATATTCATGTTGTTGTTATAATCATATTGTTACCTAACTGTTCATTTATATATGTTACGTGATGCTACTAGTTTGTCTTTTAAATATTGCTTTAAGTATTAATTGTGATGTTTGAAGCTATTCATGTCTTTCCATTGGACAAAGGAGAAGATGCCATACTTCTGGAGTGCCTCGTTGAATTGCATCTGAAATGCGAATACATGAATGTCACCAAGAGGGTACTTGCAACATCTGAAGGACATAATAACTTAAAGAGGTTATTAAGAGGGATCTTCTGGTAAATGAGATCCCTAAAGAGTTAGTCATTGATAGAGCTCAATGGCGTCAGACGATCTATGTAACTGACCCCACCTAGTGGGATAAAGCTGTTGTTGTTGTTGTTGTTGTTGTTGTTGTTGTTCTATTTTTACTGTGTTCTGTTTCCGTATGTAGGATTCAGTTGCCATACTTGCAAGTAGATTATGGTTTCTCCCGTAACTACACCTTGTGCACTTAACTTCTATAGGACATGTCTGGAAGGTGCATTTGCGGGTTAGACTTTTGTAAGGGACAAAAATATAAATCAAAATTAGTAAATGGTATGTTTACCACAACCTAAGTTGGGCTTGACAAGAACAAACCCAAATCAAAATGAAAGCTTAAATATGCCTATAAAGATTTAGTAATAATGAAATATTATTAACTGAAGCAAATAATAATAACAGAGTATAATTAAGCTCTAGTCACCAATTCCATAATCCATAAAAGATATTTGAGAAAATTCCAGGCATAAAAAATAGATAGACCAAATCCATGACCAAATCCATGATCATCTTTCTACCATCAATATGTTCTTTTTTTTTAATAGATAAACTAAGAATTCTAACATACATATTTGTCAATTGTCTTATAAACATATCTGTTTTGATGTCATGACCCCCATGTTGGGTTCATGACCAGCGCGGACAATGCTTTGACTACACTGCCATAAGCCTAATAGTCTACGACTCAAACCCTTTTTATTAGCTTGGTAATAAGTTTCATAAATTATAATTACATGCTCTTATACTGTTCTCAAATATATCTAATTATAAACATTTTCACAACAATTCTTTTACACAACGTGGGATGACCTGCCTAATTACAAATCCTTTCTAGAGATTTCTAACTACATACAAATAATAAGGGACTACATAAGGTGATACCACATCCCAAACAAAGGGGAGGTCTTCAAGAATACGAGCCTCTGGATAGGGGGATTCGCCATACCGAAAACTGTGAAAGGGGGTGAGTCCAAATCATAAGACTTACTATAAAACTCTACCTATTCACATACACAAGGCAGGTACACTATAGTACTAAAGATGAATTAATTACATTTTTTGTGCAGATTAACTCATCATATATTTACAGTAACTCTAAATAGACTACATACAATATAAATATCATATTTACTCGGTATGATACAAGGAAAGTACTCATAAACATTTAATACATGATTAATTAATCCTTGCATACGTCCAATCATTTAGCAATTAGGGTTATTCACATGCATAAGAGTAAAATCACACATATCCCATTGAAATCATGTTTACACATGGGTCAAAAGCCAGTCGATTCCTCAGCAACTCAATGACCACAGCGCACGGGTCCTACTGTGCATGCAACAACATGAGACCATGGATATTAAAGCCTAACTATACCACAATCACATAGAAGCTAAAAGCCAATAGATTCCTCAGTAACTCAATGACCACAATGCACCGGCCCTATTGTGCTTGCAATAATGTGAGACCAAGGATATCAAAGCCTAACTATTTTATATACTGTCACAGTTACAATTAAGAACACATTATGCACACACACAACCACTCCATCCAAGTCAATGACAATCGCACAATTCCAACATATCATCAACCACTTGGATGTTTATACATCACTCATAAATGAGCAAGGTCAACAACCAAAAATATATAGCATCTAGGGTTAAATTACACATCATTGACAACATAGTCATATTAAAATTTCATTATTTATAAGACTACATGTTTGGAGCTCAAATCTTTCTATACCAGGCTTTCATTACACCTTAACTATTTTCTATAATAGGAGTCAAGGGAGCAAGGGTGCCTATGTGTGTATATGATCATATATTTGCCAAAATCCAACCCTTCCAAGAAAATCTCACAAGATAGATATAAATGTGTATATGTACATACACTTCATGACTAGACAATTATGCATATATATATATATATATATATATTTTATCATATACAGGTATGTAAAAATATACTCACATGTGTCTTTTCAAATTAAGCTATAATGTTTCATGAATTTCCACATGAAAATATATATATATACACACATATCTAGCATCATGTCTCCAAAATCGGAAGTGTATGTGCATACACACTAATTTCTTTATAACTCAATTTAACATATAAATACATACTTCGGCAACTACAAGAAAACTGACTTTCAGTGGCGACTTTTAATGTTGCCATCAAAAGTCGATTTTTGGTGGTGACTAAATAAGTCGCTACTAAAAGTTGAGTTTTAGGAGTCGCCAATAAAAGTTACACTTTTAGTGGCGACTTTTGAGAATCACCACTAAAAGTTAGATTTTTTTAAATAAAATTAAAAAAATTAAGGAAAGTCAAATTTTTTTAAAAAATAAAAAAATTAAATTTTTAGTAGTGACTCCTATAGTCGCTACCAAAAGTTAATTTTAAAAAAATAAAAAATAAAAAATATTGAAACTTTTTTACAACAAAATTAAAAAAAATTAGACTTTTGGTGGCGACTTCATAATCGCAATCAAAAGTCAGACTTTTAGTGGCGACTCCCATAGTTGCCACCAAAAATCGATTTAAAAAAAGTCTAATTTTTTAAAATAAAATTAAAAAAATAAACTTTTGCAACTTTTTTTAAAAAATAAAAATTTTAGATTTTTAAAATAAAATTAAAAAATTAGACTTTTGCTGACAACTATTAAAAGATATAAAAAGTCAATTTTTTAAAATAAAATTAAAAAATTAGACTTTTAAGTCAAATTATTTTTAAAAAATAAAAAAGTCATTTTTATTTTATTTTAAAAAATTCAATTTTTTAATTTTCTTAATTTTATTTAAAAGAAATTCGAATTCTTTTATTTTTTTTATTTTTTTAAAAAATCAGATTTTTGTTGCGACCAAAGTATGATTTTTTTAATCGAAATCAATTTTTTTTATGAAATTAGTTGAAGTCGGACTTTTTGTGGTGACTCCTATAGTAATAATATATTTACTTTTTGTTAAGTTAAATATTGTTTTATTTTTGTTTTGTAATATTTTTGACTTAAAATAATTTTAACAAATTTTATATGTATATATAAATATAATATTTTGCACTTATATAACACAAATGAAGTGGTGGTAGAATAGCAAGACACACATGGTTACAAGCAAAGGACCTAAACTCGAACCTCAAGTATGTATATGTTTGGTTTAATTTCAAATAAACTTGAATATTGTACAAGACCAAGATCAAGTATGCAACGAGTTATTAGATCGACCAAAACCTGCACGAGTCGAAAAGTTGCCACCAAAGATAGTTTTTAGTGGCGACTTTGAAAGTCGCCACTAAATGTGACCTTCAGTGGCAACTAAAATCACCACTAAAGATGACTTTTAGTGGCGACTATAGTTGCCACTAAATGGTGACTTTTGGTGGCAACTTTTGAGAGTCACCACCAAAAACAATCAGCCACAGATTTACGCCAACAACTTTAGTCATCACTAAAAGTCTTTTTTTTTTTGTAGTGGGCATACACATACATTTGAACTACCCCTTCCATACTTCACCTCAAGAGAGAATAGAAGAAAATACATATAACTACCCAAAAGTTCACATACTTATCTAGAGACTAATGGTGGGAAACCATACCTTGAAACTTTTCTTTTCCTTACCTCACATGAATATGCAAATCGTGTTCCTCCCACTTACGTAATGAAATCTATTTCAATAAAATTCTATCTTGGAGTGGAAATGATGATTATCCGTAAATATGCATATTAATCTAATACGTAACTCACCGCAACATGCCATGCATCATTAAAATTTTCACATAGCTCCATTAATTGACTCTAAGAATAAAACAATAGAAATTAAGACGCAAAAAGGTAATGCTCCCTCACCTTTGCTCAATCTTAGACGATATCTCACCTTTAAAAGTAGCCTTGCAAGCTTCTAAGAGTCCAAAGATGACCCAAGACAACATCCAAGCATCAACTGTAATACCCGTAATTTTCTTTTTCTAAATAATTTTCTCCTTCCTCTTCTTTTATATCCTGGAACTAACTGTGCATAGAATTGCTGATATTTATATTTAATAGTTATTGTGATGATTATGTGAATCTTGGATAATTCTAATATATATGTATGGAAATTTTTATTTCTGGAATGATATGATACGAGGATTGAGAGACATAAAAAGAGAATTTAATGAAGTATGGCCCATATTATATTAGAGTGATGAGCCCACACTCTTTCAACCACCTTTTTTTTTCCTCTTTTCCCCCCAGTCGTGTATGTGTATATGCACCTTCATTGGGCTTCTATCTCTCTCTCGTCTTCTCTTTGCTTATGGCTAGCCAAACTGTGGTTGTGAGGAAGAGAGATTTCCTTGCTGATCTAGTTTCAGGAAACCCATGTAAGTACTTCAACTTCCATCTCTCCTTCCATTTCGTTTTGAACAAACCCTATCTTTGAGATTTTTCCCTTTTGGAGTTGGGGTACTATCCTTTTCTTTTCTATGTTTTGGTGTGCTTTCCATGATTCTTGCTAGAATTAAATGATTCACTGTGCATTTGGGTGGTTGAGTTACATTAAAGGATTAGAATAAAAGAGATATACTCATGAAATCCCATTGAGTGCAAATAGAGGTAGAATTTGGGATTTACATGACTACATAGTTGTACTCTTGATTTAGTTTGATTTGGTACTTGTTCTCTTATGGCTAATCACCCAAATACACTCAAATTTTGACCATGAGAACCTTGGGGTACAAAGGATGGCAATTTTGGTTCATTTTGGGCAAATTTTTGAAGAATGTTGTTTTGTTATAATCGTGGTGCCCATGTGGTCGAGAGTTTAAGGTTTGTCACTTAAGGGCACCCTGAGGTGCCTTGCACATAGGAGCTAGAGAGATTTCTGATTGAGTTATGGCACCCAGGCTCTATCCCTTGAGTTTCCTCTTGAACTTTGAACCTCAAATCTTTGCTATTTTAATCTTAAGTACTCTCATTGTCATTCGTTCATTTCATCACGCGCTCACATCCCATCCTATTTCGTTTAATCTCAAGCGACGGGGCTAACTATACTCATATGTTAAGTATAGTATACATACATGCAATCATACATAAATATATATTGTGATTCTATTCTCTTGAAAGGAGTCAATGCATAAATCATTAGATTTTACTACCATTAATTGGTCATTGTTGCGACAACTTTTATATTATGCTGAAATCTAGGAGAAAGAGATATTAGACTCCTTTGTTTAATAAATTGAAGTATTGTAAATAGTTTGAGGCAAATTTCCTTGTTAATAGAGCATATAAATACATGGTATTATTTATTGTCTTAGAATAGTGGACAAGATATCATTTATTATATTGTCTTAGAATAGAGGACAAGACATCATTTATTTATATTGTCCTAGAATGGTAAACGAGATATTATTTATTTATTATCCTGGAACGGTGAACAAGATATCATTTATTTATATTTTCCTGAAACGGTAAACAAGATATCATTATTTATATTGTCCTGGAATGGTAGACAAGATATCATTATTTTATATTGTCCTAGAATGGTAGACAAGATATCATTATTTATATTGTCCTAGAATGGTGGACATGATCTATATAAGCATTTTGATACTAGGGATGTATTACAATTGTTACACACATATAATGAGGGATCTCACAGAAATGGTTATTATTCATGAATGCTTCACATAAAGATTTTGATTATGTATGCTTATGTATATAGAACTTATTTCTCCTTTCTTTGAGTAATCGGAGTAGATGGTGAATTAATGTATAATGACGGTGATCCTTCCTTGGTAGGAAGTGTATGGTAAGTTTCATTTGTGTTCATCTCACTGAGTAAGGGCTACTCATTAGAGCATCCCTACAATTGAACTCCCTTCCTCTCTTAGCTCCCCTGAAAACCCATGCGACGGGCTCACTCTACGTCATTTGTTGATGAACTCTTAGTCGAGATAGCAGCTCCGGAAACAAATTACTCACTCCCCTATGTGTGTCTGTTTGCAAATCCCGTTGTGACCGACGAGTCTCCGCGAGAGAAGTAATGAAGTCTCACATCACCACGTCTTGCTTACCGTTGGTGATTATTTCTTTTTGATTCTTTTGGAGGAGTGAACTACTCTATAGTCGTTAAGACTCCTAGGTCTTGCATGAACATTCATTTGAGATGAATGTTGTTTAATGAAATGTACCTATGTGTATTTGTGCACTAATACTTATTGTTTGGTGTGTTTTGCAGTTTTAAGGTTTACGATTTTGGGATAGTTCTCAAACCGTACCAGTCACTTAACCCAAATCAGGTCGTGACATCAACCAACACCTAAGGTCCATGAAAATACACTAAATCAGGTCGTCACTTGTCTGTGGCGTTTATACTCTGACTTATCAATTGAGTTTTCTATTCCTTGATTATGGCATCTTCATCATACCAAGGTTTACACCTCTTTATAGGTATTAGTTGTGGTTTCCATCCAAATCTGTAGCAGAAGACACATTCATCCACGATAAAATACACATTCACACTGAATAAATATAATAAACATGCATGTACACTATAAACATATGTGCATAAATAATCGAACTCAGCAATTATCAAAAAAATTACAACATCAGAGGCAATGTAGTGACAACCAATTTCACATAGACAATAGAATTCAAATTAGACCATCAATAACCAAAGCACGCAAAAAACACAACAGTCAATAATTGTTTCAATCACACAATTTCTCGTACCAACTAGGTATTCTAGGGTACTACTAGATCGTTGCCTGCAGCCCCTACCACATCCACCCTTATCGCTTCATATGTAAATCTCCACCCTTATGGCTCCAAGTATATTATCTCCATATGGTACACCACCATGTCCAGACCAATCACAAGCACAATTATAGCAAATCATAATTCACAACCTATACAAGCCTCAACATTCATGTTCCACATTCAAATTCATAAGATATTACCTTTCCAACACCACATATGAACACACATCATTTCAAAGTAAATTCCATCTACGACTTTCACACAACAACAACAACAACAAAGCCTTATCCCACTAGGTGGAGTCAGCTACATGAATCGCACAACGCCATTAAGCTCTATCAACGACCAACTCTTTAGGAATCTCATTCATCAAAAGATCTCGTTCAATAACTTCCTCAAGTGTCTTTCTTGGTCTTCTCGACCTTGTTTCACATGACTCTATACCATCTGCTCAACTCTTTTCACTAGTACCTCCAACTGTCTTCTTTGAACATGACTATACTATCTTAAACGATTTTCTACCATTTTCTCCTCAATAGATGCCACTCTAACTTTACTTCGTATACAATCATTATGGATCATATCTCTTTTTGTATGACCATACATCATCTCAACATCCTCATTTTTCCTACCATAATTTTGTATTCTTATTGTCTTTTCACTGCCCAATATTCACTCCCATATAATATTGTCGGTCTTATAGCCATACGATAAAACTTCGCTTTGAGCTTATTAGGTAGTTTCCGATTACATACAACTCCTGATATTTTTCTCCATTTCATCCACCTAGCTTGCATCCTATATGTAACATTTCAATTAATTTCATCAAATTCAAATAAATTACATGTTTTTACAATGATAAAAGTAAATATAATTCAAAGGAAACAAATAAAGCATCAACGCTCTCATATCACAATCATAATTTATGCACAACTCTAAATGATAACATCCAACCACTGATCAATTAACAAGAATTTGTCGTGTGTTTCAACAAGTCAAGGAAGATCTAGTACATTTGTTACCAATGTAAGCAAGTCAAAATCTATAGATCACTAGTCATAGTTTGCATTCTACATATGAATAATTTCTACCTAACCCATTTTGAGTACATTCCTTGTTTTATAATTTTTCTCCAATTATATCTCAATCACCCATTCATAAGGCATGTTTTCAAGCGGTAATGAAAAATATTTAAGAGTAGGCTAGCTACTGACATGAGAAAAAGCTAGAATTCTATTTTACTCATTTGGTTATTCTGACTTCTTTAGGATACTTGTTGTATCTGGAATTAAGTATTTATTGGTACGAAATAGCTTTGAGAGACCAAAACAGAGTCCCTCTTGCCTCAATTCTTTAATTTTACAAGTTTTGGCCAAGTAACTTGATACATGAACTCACATAAAAATAGTGCCACTTATGCCCAATCAGAAACCATTAATTTAATTAATCCAAAGACTACGCTTAATTAGCACAACACAAGGATGATTAAATAAACCTTTAGCATATCACAATTTAACTTCAATCTCACCAACAGAAGGAAAACCAGGATTTCATCCCAAATTTCTCAAAATACCTTTCACCTTCCATTTAGTTAGAAAATCCGCAAATTTAACAGAATAATGCCCAATTTTCATTTACAAGAGAATTTATAGATTCTCACAAATAAAAAAAAAAAAAAAAAAGGACCGCACTATGTCAGAGAACCCACATATGTAAATATTTTAGTAGCTTCATGGAATTACTTATCAATTTTTATTTTATTCAATTATCATTCCAAACTTCCTTTTCCAGTTCATAACAGTCACCAGCCACGAAATCAAGAAAAAGAAAGTATCAGATTATGCATTACACCTCATGAATTCCTATTGTATAGCCAGTTCATCCGATTATTCTTCTTCTTAACCCTTTTGGTCAGCATGCAATATGACACAAACTCAATCCAAAATTTAGACATTTAACACATAAAGTCCCTCTTTTAAGTCCAACATTAACAAATAAATTCTCATTTTCCCAGCAAAAGAAAATCACAAGCTTACTGATCTTACAACAAGAAAAATAAATTCACAAGTACTTTCTTCAACCTCACTTCCTACTTCCCATTCATGGAATGTATTAAATTTTTCTTTATTCTCCTCCATTGCTCACACAACGCAACGAAAAGGGAAAAGGTCTCGAAAGACCCATTCAATCTGGTTAAATTCCTCCCAGCCAGCAGAAAAAATTGGACGAAAAGATAAGAAGAGAGGACACTCATTGTGATTGGCAACGAAGAACGTGGCCATTGCTTCTCCTCGCCATCTCCCCTTTTTTTTTTTCGGTTTTGTTCTTGCGTCGGACAGCAGAGAGAGGTCAAAGGAGTGAGAGAATGGAACAAGTGGCCGCTGTAATGGTGGCCAACGACAGCAATCACCACATCAAATGTCCTTCTCTCGCTCGTCCAGTCTCTCTCAACATGCTCTGTTTTGAACGAACAAGGACAAAACAGGGGAAGATGATAGAAGAAGGGGGTTTGCCAGTGGAGAGGTGATGGCCGGTGGTGGCCACCACCCAAGGAGTCTCTCTCTCCCTCTCACCGCTGCACTTTCCTCTCCCTCTCCATTTTTCAATCTGGTTCTCGAAGAGAAGAGAAGACTCCTGTGGCATCTAAAGGAAGCCGATATTTGATCCTACGGTGAACAAATAGTACACGTGTCAAAGTAGTCCAAGTGCCACATGCTTTCTATCTTAGCTAAAATTTCATGAAGCTAGTCCTTTATAAAATAATATTGCACTCAGGTCCCCACGAAATTTAAAAAAAAATTTCCAATCACACCTACAATTCCTAAATTTATTTTATTGCCTCTTAATTTATCTCTCTTACCAAAAAACAAAAACTTCATACAACTTTGGGTGCCGAAGTCTGGGCTGCCATGAACATACATGATTTCCTTCCCAAAAACTCTAGATTTAGCCATTTTTGTTTCCAACACTTCGTGGGTTTACCTAGGGTGATTTAAGGCAAGTTAAAGGCACAAGGATTCAATCCCAAAACTCAAAAATCAAAGCCACATTAAAGGAGAAAGGGTTTCAAGGAAACTTCCTCAACTTATCCTTTCAACATTTGACGTTTCCTTCCAAAATTTTAACTACAAACAACAAATGTTTTCATGTAACATCATTTCGGAACACCAGCCATACATCAATTTGTTCAACGGAAGCATCATATCATTTTTCCTAATTTACTGGCTTAGGGTTTCTCTTTCATGAAAGAATGGAAGGAAAAGAAGAAGAGAAGAAGAAGAAGAAGACTTACCAAGTTTCCTCTTGTGCTTCCATTATCTTCTTCCTCCCACAAGCTTGCTGTGGACAAGGATGAAGGAGGCTCGACGCTGGACAGAGAAGAGAAGAGAGACTACAGGAAAAAGGAAAAGAATGAGGAAGAAAAAGATGTGTGTGTGCTTTTTAAAAAAAAAAAAGTGTGTGTGGGGCCTACTCATAATCTTCATATTAGTCTTTTTTGGTCATCGATTCTTTAACTGGGACTCGTAAGAAATTTGTAAAAACTCTTGTCTCACTCCTAGGGCACCCATTTAAACTACACATCACCACATCTAATTTTTTACTAAAAATACTGACATCACGCATTTCATTTATTTTGATCCCTCTCCACGTCTTAGCATCCACTCTAGCCTAAACATTTTCCTCATTAAATATCCTTATGGGGTCCAATATCCCCCATAGGTTCATATTTGGCCCTTTCTCACGAGTACTTCATAGTTTCTATTCTCTTCAATTTAGTCCTTGAACATGTTCCTTAATTCACAAAAAAAAAATTTCACCCCTATAATTATGTACTTCTTAATTATATAGTAATATCTGGGGTATTACATTTGAAGTGCCCAATTGTATTAAGGGCATATTACAACACTTGTAACAAACAAAATACATTCTTGCCAAGACCCTATGCTTTAACAAGCAAGATACCCAATAATACACCTGTCACTGGAAGCATTGCCCTCTTATCTCTCTTGATGCTCTCAAATTCTCTCTTGATGTCCACAAGTTCTCTCTTCAACATAGCCACATCTGTTTGAAGACACACAATTCAATCATAAATGTGTGCATTGACATTGTCATTAAGTTCGAGTTCAATATTGTCTCCAGGTTCAGCATTGACCCCACGTTCACCATTGACTCCTTTGTCTGCATTGAGTTCAGGATCAACCTTCACCCAATCGAAGAAACGACACAGGCTAGTTGTACACGTTACATACATTCGAAAAGGATTCTGTTCAGGTCGAGCTATTTTGATGGAGGCAACTTTCCTACAATGCAATATCTGACTCGAAGCCTAAGGTTGGCTTTGCCAGTGCTGTCACCAATGCTCGAGGACGCCATTTGCTCCTACAACATGAGACCAAAAAATGAGTAATGAGAATACTCCTACAGCACTTTGGTACTCTTGAATTATAGCTTTAGCTAGAAATGGATATCTACTGACATTCAGGAACCTAAAATAACATCAAATAAACCAACCAAGAAAATCGAGGAACTAGGAATATTACTGATCTACTAGCATAATTCAGCTCTATTTGCCAGAAGTTAACAACTATACTATGACCAAAATCACAATGCTCATAATAGAAAAATAGAACACATTTTTTTTAAAAATATCTTTAATGCACTGAAACTAAATAGCCACTGGTATAGGCAATCTCTACACATCCCTGCTTAGGGACCACTATCATAAGTAAAATCCAATTATAAAGACTCAGTTTGTGAAACATTTACAGCAATATAAACACATTGTAACAAAATTTTACCATACAAGCTACTAATATAGCATGGAGCAAGCTATATAGTGAAAATCCAAAGCTCCATCATAGAGGCCATTGAGTTAATATGCTACTGCATTAAAAAGGATGAGAAACATTTGTAAATTAGTAGCTTAAGACAATGTTTAAGGTATACAAAATTGAACAAATCAGGGAGCAGTATTCACAAATACTGGCACCACGATGTTGACAACAAGCAAGATTTCAGCACCTTTGGATAAAATGGTAGCCAAAGATTTAAAGTCACCGAAAATGGCAACCAAGGAATTACCTATAACCAGTCACATCTGAATAGATGTCATTAGATTCTCAATAAAATTCATGGATCTCTGTCCTTAGTTTACAGCCAGGAGACAACAAACATAAATGTATATAACTAACAAACCCTAAACCCAAATATTGAAAAAAAGTTATAGATCTACAAATAGATTATCTCCTGCAAGGATGTCGATTGCTAAATGAACCAAAGAATCAACTTACAATAGCTGTATAAGCAAGTAGAGAAGAAATGTTCACCTGTTGTAGAAAATTAGTTCCCAAAGCTTACAGCTAGCGACTAAATAATTTGGGATGGGGTAGAGGAGGATGACGGTGAGAGAAAGGCTAAGAGACGAAGTGTGACTGGTCAGCGAGGCACCCCAGACAAAGAGTGGCTCGAGCTGTAGACGAACTGAAGGAGATGACGGCCACTGGTGAGACTCTAGTCCATGATGACTGACAATGAATGGGAAGCTTGAGGCTGAGATGACGGTGAGTGGGAGGGTTAATGATGAGACAGCTAAGACAAATGAAAGGAAGTAATGGCAATATGGTTTCGGTGCATATGTTTTTTTCTTTTGAATAAAATGTATTTAATAAATGAGAAGGGGTATTTAAATAATTTCTCAATATTTTTCCTAATTTTTTTCCTTGAAATATTTTTATACCAGACACATCATTTCTTATTTTCTTTGCTCTTTTTCAGTACATACTAAACACATTTTTTTCATATTCTTTTTTTTTCTTTTCCTTTTCATCTCTATCTTGTGTATCAAACAAACTCTTATTCTTCTTTATCTTTTCTTTCTTCTTTCATTTTATTTTATTTTATTTATTTATTTTTTGTGACTTTACTGTTGAAAGGTAGACCCCATGAAAGTGAGGATTGCGAAAGAAAACGTACAGAGAGAAAAAGGAAGTTTCTAATCGTAACCAGTTTTGATTACTCAAGCTTTATATGCGCAAAATGTAGTTAATTTCAAACTGGGTTGACAAACACAAAATTACACAATTTGCAATGCTCTTGCGAGATTTTTGTTAATTTTCGGAAGAATTTTTTTTAATAAGACTAGATTTATGTTAGTTTTTTTTATAACTTTATTATCAAATTATTTTAAAAATTAAAATTTGTATAAAAATATTCTTTAACACTAAATTGTAAAAATTGCTTCGAATTTTTTTCCCTCCTTTTTTATGTACTTTTAGGTAATAATTTTAAACAAATCGGGCAGATTTCTAAAATTTCGATTCATTATACGTTGTTATTCACAATGAATATAAACACAGCATGTTTCAAGCCACTCATAGTAACAACATACATTACAATTATTGGCTTAGGTAACTGTATATATATATATATATTATGTGTGTGTGTCTGTATGTGCGTGCGTTAATTTTTTTTTAATTTTTCAAATATAATATTAAATTACAATAATTTTTATATTTTGAAAATAAATAAAAATAGTAAAATATATTTACTTTTACTCTTCTACATGCATTTTAGTTTCTCTTTTCTTATATTATAATTTTGTTTTATTTCATACAAGTATTAATATACGACTTTGGAACTAATACTCGGAAGGTTTTGAAGTTCTTATATCTGTTTTTCAGGTCAAAATTAATTAATTACCAGAAATTGTTACAGTGTATATGGTTTTCTACAAATGATTGTGAACGAAGCAGATCTCTTATCTCAAAATTTGCAATCCGTTGTCGTTTACTCTGAAGTTCAAGTCATCACTATTTGCTCCTTTAACGACCATGATGCCAAAAGTTCATCCTCTTCTTATCAATTTCATCGTTTTTTTTTTCTGTCCTATGTTTCTTTTATAATAAAAATAAAATAAAATTGACTGAATCAACACTTTAAGGATTCAGTGGATCGATGATCAACAGTAGCCAGTTGCAATAATAATGAGACTACCATCCTTTATTTTTGACGAGCAATGACAAGATGAATCGGGTTGGGTTGAACGCTCAATAATTATATTTTTTATTGAAAGATACATAAATTAATTATTTTTTTAAGTTTAACTCTGTATAATTCGGTCTTTGAATATTGTAAATTACACATTTTTATTGAATTAATTCTTAACAAATAAATAAATATACAAATATAATCCTATGAAAAATTAATTAATATTAAGTTTGTATTTTAAAAGGTCTAACTCATTTGACATTTAAATAACTTGATTAAAAAACAAAAAATATATCTTGTAAGAGCAAATATATATTTACAAATTGGACATAGTTAATCAAGCCCTCTATACATATGATATCATTATTCAAGCCCTTTGATACATATGATACAACCACTACATCACTACAAAAAAATTGACTTTCATTAGCGATTTTTTGGTGACCACTAAAAAAATCGCCACAAAAAATTTACTGAAAGTCGACTTTTGGTAGCGACTGACTTTTGGTGGCGACTGTGAGAGTCACCACTAAAAGTCCAACTTTCAAAAGTCGATACTAAAAGCCAATTTAATTTTAAATAAAATTAAAAAATTAAATTTTTGATGGCAACTTTAAAAGTCGCCATCAAAAGTCAAACTTTTAGTGACGACTCTCAAAAATTGCCACCAAACTTCAATTTATTTTTAAATAAAATTAAAAAAATTAGACTTTTGGTGACAATTCTCATAGTCGCTACCAAAGGTCATCTTTCGTGGTGATTATAGTCCTTACCAAAGGTGATCAAAAGACATTTTTTAATTTTTATTTAAAAATAAATTAACTTTTGGTGGCGACTTTTAATCACCACTAAAGGTGACTAAAAGTCATTTTTTTACACTTTTTTTCGTAAAAAATGACTTGCGGTGGCGACTATAGTCGCCACTAAAGGTGACTTTTGGTAGCATCTCTGAGAGTCGCCACCAAAAGTCTAAATTTTTTAATTTTTATTTAAAAATAAATTGTCTTTTGGTGGTGACTTTTGAGAGTCGCCATTAAAAGTGAGACTCAAAAGTAAATTTTTTTTATTTATATATAATTATATTTTTATCTCTTAAGCTATTAATAATAATTTATTTCTTTTTTGTTAAGTGAGATATTGTTTCATTTTAGTATTATGATGTTTTTGGCTTAAAATAATTTTAACATATTATATATATATATATATAATATTTTGTCATTACATAGTGTAATAAAGTGGTGGCGTAATGGCAAAACACACATGATTGCAAGCAAGGGACCAGATTCGAATCTCAAGTATGTATATGATTGGTTTAATTTCAAATAAACTATAATATTGCACAAAAAAAATTGAGTCACCCCAAGCAGCGAGTTAGTGAACCAACCAAGACCTGCACATGTCGAATGGGTCTCGGGTCGACCTGTCAGACCAATTCGAGTCTAAAACAATTACTGTTGACTAAAAGTCGCCACCAAAGACATCTTTGTGACAACTTTTAAAGTCGCCACTAAAGGTAACCAAAAATATTTCTTGGCATGAAATTTGTTTTTGGCAAAAAAAAAAGACTTTTGGTGACGATTAAAATCGCCACTAAAGGGTAATTTTTGGTGGCGACTCTTTTAGTCCCTATCAAAAACCTTTCAACAGCAACTTAGTCGTCACTAAAAGTCACCACCAAAAATATTTTGGTGGTGACTTTTAGATTTTTTGTATCGACTAAAGTCTTTTTTTTTTGGTAGTGTATAAGCCTACAAATACAAATGAGTTAAGCATCATTAATCAACCTCTTTGATACAAATGATACAACCACTAGAAGCCTACAAATACATATGAGCTAAACAAAATTACTTAAAAAAGTTTAATCTTTCTTGAGTTGTCTAAGGGTGATTGTTGGGAATTTGATCTATCAAAGGAAATTTTGGCATTAGAAGCTCCATAGATACTTGTTCCATAGTTGGACGAAATTGTGGATTTTTATTCAAGCAAGCAAATGCTATTTTTGCTACCAATATCACCTCTTCAGCAACTAAGTTCTCAAGTTGAGGAAGTCGTTGATCCAACAAATCCTTCAATAGTAGATTATATATTGTTGGTGTCTCGGTCAAAGAAACAATAAGCTCTCCCGTATGCATTCCCATCATGATTTCTAACGTCAATACTCCAAAGCTGTACACATCACACTTTTCATTTGCTTCCATGATATAAGCAATCTCTGCAATTTATCAAAATATATAAGATCTTTACATAAAAGATTGAGCTGTAAAGTACAAAATAAAAAGGGCCTAATTACCTGGAGCAGCATCCAAAGGTTCCTGCAAATAAGGTCATGTTGTTTGAGTTTGGGTTCAGAAACTTGGCTGTTTCGAAGTCAATGAGTTTCGCTTCTTCATATTTCAAATTTAGAAGAACATTCTTGCTTGATGTGTCTCGATGAACTATAGGAAATGAGCATCCATGTGCATATGAAACAAAGCATTAGGCACTCCTTTTACAACATTCACCCTCTTGTTCCAATCAAGTTCAATGGCTTGTTTCTTTTTCTTTAATATCTCATTCAAGTTGCCTCCTTCTAAGAACTCATAAACTAGAAAAAGAAAATTGAGAGTTTGAACAAAACCCAGACAACTTCACATTGTTACGATGTTTTATTTTTGTCAAGGATAGAACCTCACTTGTGAAAGAGTTGGTGATTTCCCCTTCTAGTAGTGAATGAAGCTTCTTCACAGCAACAACTTGACCTATGAGCAACTCTACCTTATAAACGCTTCCTTAGCAACCCTTGCTGACAAGATATCTATTGTCGAAAAATTTTGTGGCTTCGACAACATTTTCATACATTATTTCTCTATCAGCATTGCATACAAAATAAAGATCGTGAGTTTGTGCTTCTTCATCTTGGTTTTATGCTTTTCTTGATCTTCCATAAAAGAGGAAAGAAATTCCAAATACAATTATCATCAATGTGCCCAAAGTAAGAAATATTATCAATAGCTTCACTTTTTTCCTCTTATGGCCATTTGAACTATTAGTTCATTGCCAACATCTAATCTAGTGACATTACCGCATAAGCCTTTATTATTCCTCAGTGCTCCAAATGTAATATCACGAAAGGCTGCAGTGTTTGGAAGAGGGCCCTCTAATTGGTTGTATGATATGTTAACATCGGTCAAAGCTTTCATGTTATCAAAACTGGATGGAATGGAACCAGAGAGATTATCATGTGAGAGATTCAATGTCATCAACCTTGTCAGATATCCAAGTTCTGCTGGTATTGCTCCGTTCAAACAGTTATGACTAAGATCGAGTTGTTCAAGATCTTGTAATTGGCCAAAATTAGAAGGAATGCTTTGCTCAAAGTTATTTTTGCTCAAATTCAAGAGCAACAACATGTGTAGTCTTCCAATCTCTTTTGTGATTGGCCCACTAAAATTATTTGCTGCTAGCTCCAATTTTGTGAATCTCACCAATAATCCTATTTCTGAGGGAATTTTGCTAGAAAGTTTATTATTGCTTAGAAATAGTTCACTCAATGAGCTCAACTTCCCTAGTTCTTTTTGGAATTTCCCCTATCAAATTTTTGAAGAGAGGTCAAATCTTTGCAACTTGGGTGCCTCTCCAAGTTCTGGTGGTATTTTCCCAGAAAGATTGGTGTTAGAAATATTGAGGAATGTGAGATTAGTGCACTTTCCCCAGTTTGATGATAAATGGCCATACAATTCATTGGATACACACCAAAATCCTCTGTTATATTTCCAACCAACCAGTTATCCTTAAACTTGAGTCTGGTAAGGCTAGTGGAATTTGGTCAGTAAAATGATTATTCTGAGCAACAATTCTTTCTAGTGATCCACCGAGGCAAACTTGCTGAGGCAAATGACCGACAAAATAATTATCGCCTAGTTGCAGATTTTGCGAGTTGGTAAGGTTGTTCAATTCAGAGGGAATGCTACCTGTGAATTTGTTTGTATGCAGTTGTAGGAAAGTGAGCTTTGTCAAATATCCTAAGGTTGAAGGAATAGGTCCAGAAAGACTATTGTTAAAGATAGCAAGCGTAACCAAATTGAACAAGTTTCCTAAAGAGGCAGGAATTGAACCAGAATATTTGTTCATTGAAAGCCTCAAGTCCTTAAGCCTTGTCAGGTTTCCTTAGGAGGGTGGAATTGATTAATTGAACTAGAGAGATCGTTTTATACAATTGAATTACACTCCAGGAATAGAGTTTTCCAAGTTCATCAGGAATGGAACCAGTGAGACTGTTGGGGGAAAGGTAAAGGTGTGCTAAATTGCTCAAGTTTCCTATTGTAGAAGGAACTCCACCAAATATAAAATGGTTTCCTGACAAATCAAGATTCCCAAGATTACTCAACATTCCAATTTCTTGAGGAATAGAACCAGAAATGTTATTAGTGTCAAGATTTAGATATATTCCCAATTTCTCTAGGAATTGGCCCAGTGAGATTGCATACTTCAATGTCAAGGCGCTCGAGAGTTCTCAGTGCCCCTATTTCACGAGGTATTTGACCACTTAAGTGATTATCACGCATAATCAATTTCAAAATACTGGACAAGCCACCAATTTGAGGGGGAATGTTACCAGAAAACGAATTGTTACTGATATCAAAGGTGGTGAGGTTAGGGAAGGATGAGAAGTTGAGATTGCCAAGTCTACCTTGTAGCCTAAGGCTTGTGACTCCTTTCCAGTTTCTGCAGTGACTGGTGCCATTCTTCCATGAAGACAAGGTTTGTTGGCTTTGTTCGTGAAGGCTGGCCTTCCACGTCAGCAGAGAAGTTGCTTCTGAAGATGAAGAAAGCTTCACAAAGAAACAGAGGAATATGCAGAGAACACGCCAACATGTTAAAAGCACAGTGGGAACACTTTTAGACATGGTTTCTGGGTGGCTGGAAGCTCAGGGAACTTTTCTCTTGTGCAATAAGACTGAAGAGAGAGGTGGATATATATGTATCAGTGGTGCCTATTTATAATTCACAAATTCATACTGGTGCGAAAAGCGTCTATGTATTATTCGACTTTCAATCTGGGGTCCGCAATCCAATTGTGGAAGCATCTAACTCGAAATTATATGTAACTTCAAAGCTGAATAAGATGTTGTGGCAAATTAAATCTAATTCAAGTAAAAACTACATTATTTTATTTCTTTCGATTACTCAAATACCCAAAACTCTTTCATCAATGTACTTTGTTATGATATATACCACTTTAAATATTTTTCATTTTATACATTAAATAAATGTATATAGTTTTTATTTTATACATTGAAATTTTAATATAATAAATTAATGAGTCTTTTCATGTTTAAGTTTGATAAACCTTTAAAGGGTCTGGATAAGCTATTAAATATTTTTATACACATTTAACAATACCTAATCTTAATAATATATGAGCGTGAAATAAAATCTAAACTTAGTTACAAAATATAATATCAATAATACATATATCAAGAATAACACAAGATTACTTAGAAATTGTATGAAAAAAGTATCAAAAAATTTAAAAAAAAAAAGTTAAAACCGATTCAACAATTGACCACTTGATTTTATTATTATTTTTTTGGTTATAATTTTTTACCAATTCAGTTATTTTTTTACTGATTTATTTACAATTAATTGACTGAACCTAACCATTTATATGATTGGTTAACCAACTTTCGAGTTCAACCGATCTCCGTTCTCAAAAAAAGTTCTTTCAATGTTCTCAGTAGTTTTAGGACCTGCCTCCATATGTATATTTGGAATGTAACAGAAAAGCAGTGTATATTTGGACTAGGATGCATACACGCGCACGCGCGCGTACACACACGAAAGAATAAATGAAGTAATGAACTAAAGCAGGCCAAACACCTAAAAAAATTTAACGCAATAAAAATTAAATACCCCACATATTATAAACACAACCTTCCTTCTTTTTGTTAGTTATATATTTTCTTTTTTTGTTTTTTAATTTTTAATTTACGTTTTATAATTCATATTTTTATTAAATTTCTTTCAATGCACTGGTAAGTTTTTTTTTTTAAAAAAAATACATTTATCTTAATGTTCATATGCTCCAATTAATATGGTTCGAGTTAAATCAAATCATAAAAAATGTGAAGCACTCCCAATATTATTTTTTTCCAAAACTCAAACTTTCAAAATTGTTGAAAAAAAAAGTGTCAAACTATTTGAACCAACTAATATTAATTACTAATAAGTTTGTAATAAAACCAACTATTGTAATCTTGACACTCTCATCAATATATATAATATTTTATACAGGCTTTATCTTTAGTATAAAATTTGATAGTAAAAATATAAAATACTGAATATATATATTTCTAATCCAACTTTACATTTGAGTTCAATAAAAATAAGCAATAGTACATGTGTGCCATGATCGACGATCCCATATGCACTCTCATGTGATGGGTAGTCGAGTCTGGCTCCCTTAAATTTGGACTTGGATTCTCTTAATACTAGAAGTATTGCAGAGTGCAATACTATTTTTAGCAATAATTTTTTTTGTAATTGTTGCTGAAAGTTTTAGTAATAGAAAAACTATTGCTAAAAGTATTCCACCTCTGCAATATTGTAGAGGATCCAGATCCCTAAATTTGACGCAACTTTTGCTGAAAGTTTTAACAATAGAAAAATTATTGCTAAAAGTATTCCACCTTTGCAATATTGCAGAAAATCTAGATCCCTAAATATGATGCACGAACTACACTCTGTAGTTCACCCATCAACAGTCGGATTCAGCCAAATCTAGTGCCTCGCATCTTGCCACTTGTCCCTCCCTTGAATGTAATCCTGACCGTCCAATGCTTCAGCCCTTTTCGATTCTTTTTCATTCTCTTCCCCCTGTTCCTCTCTCTCAGTCGAACATGGAAGATTCGTTAGAAATTACTGGGGCAGAGCTTCTGGACTTCATTCTTCTCAAGGTTATTTCTACTACAAAAAAAATGACTTTTGATAGCGACTTTAGTCTAAAAGAAGCCACCAAAAGTATTTGATGGCGACTAAAGTTATTGACGCAAGTCCATGACTAATTGTATTTTGGTGGCAACTCTCAAAAATCACCACCAAAAGTCACCCTTTAGTAATCATTTTTATTGCAAAAAAAAAAAAAATTCATGAGAAAAGTGATTTTTGTTGCAACTTTAGTTGCCACTAAATGTCACTTTTAGTAGCGACTGAAAATCGCTATCAAAAGTCACTCGCTATCTTTTTGGATCCAGCGGATTGGCCGTCTCAGGATGACTCAAATTTTTGTGCAATATTTAAGTTTATTTGAAATTAAAATAAATATGCATACTTGAGATTCGAACCTAGGTCCCTTGCTTGCAATTATGTGTATCTTGTCATCCTGCCACCACTTCATCTGTATTATGTAATTGCAAAATATTATATATATATATATATATATATATTATTACTATGGGAGTCACCACAAAAAGTCCGACTTTAGCTAATTTCATAAAAAAAAAAGGACTTCGGTTAAAAAAATCAGACTTTAGTCATCACCAAAAATTTGATTTTTTTAAAAAAATTAAAAACATAAAAAAATTGAATATCTTTTAAATAACATTAAGAAAATTTAAAAAAATTGAATTTTTTAAATAAAATAAAAATAACTTTTTAATTTTTTTAAATTAGACTTTTGTGGCGACCAAAAGTCTATTTTTTATTTTATTTAAAAAATTTGACTTTTTTTATTTTTTTCAAAAAAATAGACTTGTCGCCACCAAAAGTCTGTTTTTTTTTAATTTTATCTATAAAAATCTGACTTTTTTAATTTTTTTAAAAAACTAACTTTTGATGGCGACTAAGAGAGTCATCACTAAAAGTCTAATTTTTTTAATTTTATTTTTAAAAAATTTGAGTTTTTTTTAAAATCGAATCACCACCAAAAGTCTATTTTTTTTATTTTCTTAAAAAATTTTAATATTTTTTATTTTTTATTTTTTTGAAAATCAACTTTCGGTGGCAACTATAGGAGTCGCCACTAAAAGTCTGATTTTAAAAAAAATTTCAATATTTTTTATTTTTTATTTTTTATTTTTTAAAATTAACTTTTAGTCTAATTTTTTAATTGTTTTAAAAAATATGACTTTTTAATTTTTTAAAAAAATTTGACTTTTTTAATTTTTTAAAAAAATTTGACTTTTTTAATTTTTTAAAAAAATTTGACTTTTGTCGCCACCAAAAGTCTAATTTTTTTAATTTTATTTAAAAAAATTTGACTTTCAGTGGCGACTCTCAAAAGTCGCATCAAGAGTGTTACTTTTAGTGGAGACTCTAGGAGTCGCCATCAAAACTCAACTTTTAGTGGCGACTTATTTAGTCGCTACTAAAAGTTGAAGTCGTCCTAAAAAATCACCACTGAAAATCAATTTTCTTGTAATGTTCCCATCTCAATCTCCAATAATCAAACAAAAACTGATTTTGTTGATTTATCCTATGATTTCGATTAGAAAAATCCAATCTCTGAAGTTTTTGTGAATGTTATCGTACAAGAAAGCTATCCTGAAAGATCTGGGAGCCAAGTGGGGTCATTTTGGTGTGGATCTCCATTGAGTAGGGCTTCAAACCCCGTAATCATCTCGAGGTTGTGTTTGAACAAGCTTTGGCCACAAACTAGCTCCAGTGAGGATCGAGGGCTTTGACTGCCTCAGCAAAGATAGGCGAAACTGTAGCATCTCTGCTGTAGCATAAATAAAAAATTTAAAAAGAAAAAAAAAAGAGAAGAGGTCCCTAATGTTAATGAAAGAAGTAGGTAGATGATGATTCACAGTTTTTCCAAGAGATCAAAGACCAGAGGAGATACTGGGAGAGAGGAACTAATGTTAATTCAATATTTTAGTGTATTATATGTATATACCGATCTGTGGAAGTTCTTTTTCCTGAGCAAGGTGTCAATCAATGCAATGTAAACTTGAGAAAGACTTCAAAGAAACCACCAGATCTATCGACGAGGCTAATGAACCGGGAGAGAGACAATGTAGACCATGAACTAGGAAAGAGATTCCTATGTTCTTCTTTGTGAGCCAGTGGAAGCATCGGACAGTCAGGATTATGTTCAAGGGAGGGACACGTGGCAAGACGTGAGGTGCTGAATTTGGTTGGATCTGATGACTGACACGCGAACTACAGAGTATAGTTCGCGCGTCAAATTCAAGGAACCGAACTCTTCGTAACCCTTGTGGAAAATTCTTACTCCTATTAGCTTCCTGATGCATTGTGTTGTTCACCAAAAGATAAGATAATCTTGCTACGTGTCTTATTTGAATAAAATGCTCAAAAACAGATACAATAAAAACAACCTATTTGAAAGTTTGTTTACACACAAATTCAAAACTACAAAATTAAAAATATGTTCCCCATGCTACCATCTCATCTTCATACGAAACTCAACAATTTGATGCTGAGATATTTTTGGTCAGTAAAGTAGGGCCTAAAAACATGTGCCCAATGGTTGGTTGATGGAGTCAAAGAAGGGTCCCACTATCAAACTTCACCATATCATTAACATATAGTATTTGTTTCTTTTGAATTCGAAGGGAAGGGAAAGGATCCCCTCCAACACCTGGAGTGCTGGAGGGAGTCCCTACCCATTGAATCTAATGATCCAATAGATACAAAAAAAAAATATTTGGTCAATTTTTAAAATTTTTTTCTCATAAATTTTTTGAGTCTGCTGGAAAGGGCTCCTTGAGGGAATATCCTGAAGTGAACCCCCTCCTGAAGGGAAGAAAGATAGATTTAGTCCGAAAATGGTGAGTCTAAAATCTGAATCAACAGAATCTAGATACATGTTACAGCTATGAAGAGGAAACTAATAATGGGGAATGTAAGGTTTCTATTTTAAGTAGCATTATCACTCTTCCAGATAAAATTCTTCACTCTTCTTTCAAAATATACACTCCCTTCCCCTATAATTATAAATTTGCTATACTTTAGTCCATATTTCACTTTAAAAAAAATCATGAAATCTGAGATAGAATTATTTCTTTTCTCATATTTATTGCAATTCTGTCTCTGATTTCATGTTTAATTTATCATAAATAAAATTAAAATGTGAAACAAATTTGGAAGCGAAATGTTTCCTGTTGTTTAAAGTAGCTTCAGTATGCGAATTAATTTTCAATTTTCACTTTTTCAGGTGGTTGTTGGAACTAGTTTTTCTTATGCTGTGTTTCTATTGAATGAATCAAAGCATATACTTTTCCATGTGGTAAGAATAATTTGTGCTGCTTCAATCTCTCCGTCTTCTTCTTCTTCTTCTTCTTAAAAAGAGGAAGAAGACCCTAAACCCTTAAAACGAGGAATAAATTAAGTGATAAAATGATAATTTTTTTAGTATATCATGTTGGCAAGAACATATTCATGTGGACATAAGTATTTTCTATCCATAACGAAGTTAGTGATAGAAATAAAACTAATACGAATTGAAAATATATGGATGAAAATTACCAATAAAAAAGTTAGAGACGTATCCCTCAGCAAAAAAATAGAAAATTAAATCACAAGCCAAGAAAGGAAAGAGAGCATCTGATGTTGACCTCAAGCTTATTTTGACGAATGCGAAGTCCAGTACATCCAAATCTGAGTTGTATCAGAATACATTATTATTGTTCACACAACAAAACACACAAATACACGCAGAAAAACACTAGCTAGCTCAAACTTAATAGCACTGACAAACACTCAGAATCCTTAAGGGTGATAACAAAAGTCCATACAGTCATTTGTCATTGCCCAGCACCCCAATAGGACTCCTAGCTATATGCTTCCCATCTGTCCATGACAATTCTCCAAACGTTAAACTTGCATTTTGATGTAACCCCGTTGCTTGCTAAAGAACCCCGAATCTCTTTTTCTCACCTGTCATCGTGAAACCAAGTGTTTGGCTTAACAACAACCTTAACTTCTCTAGGTGCTTGTACTGTCACGTTATATATGCTAGCATGCAAGGCCAACATTTGTGACTGTACGAGTGACAACAATTGGAGTCGTGCTGAGATGAGACACTGTGATTGAGGGATAGTTGAAATCTTGTATCTAGTAAGATCTTGGACTCAAGTAGGGCTTGTTATAGTTAAACGATGCAACTAATCTTTCCTTGTACCCAGAACCACACACGAAGTTCAAGTAATCAGAAGGCTTTAGATCATAGACAAGACCAGGCTTTCTTGCAAAGTCAGGGGCAACATGTCCTGAACCATAAGCAAGTGGAGTCGCCGGTTGTTCACGGACACCGTCACAAATGAAATTGTTGTTGTTGTCTAGATTGGTTGCTGCGAGGTATATAGTTTTTGAGAAGTGTTAGTGAAAGAAAAACATGGCATGAATGTTAGAGATCCTCAACTAGAATTGACCAACCATAAGTTCATATATCTTACTAATGGCTTCATAATTCTTAGTTTATATTTGTTCTGTTAAGCAAGCTTTACTTAAGGAATTCCGCAGGATAAAGCTAAAAAATGAGAAATGGGAGGGCATAGTTTTTGAAAAATGATAGGAAAGCTTGTAAAAGAAAAACATGGCATGAATTCTCAATTGGATATAAGTATACCCAACCCAAGGTTTATGTGTCTTACCTACGGCTTCACAATTGGCTTAATTTATATTCGTTTTGTAAAGCAAGTTTAGTTGAGGATTTTCGTAGTACAAAGCTAAAAAAATGAAAAGTACATTACATTCTTTTTCCTTATAAATATTCAAAATTATACTAGTTTTATTCTCTATTTTTAAAGGGTACACCCCACTCCCCTATAATTATGAAGTCGCTCCATTTTAGTCTTTTTATATTTTTTGTTTAGAGAGCGGTTCTTTAATCCGCTTTTTGATATTATGTAACCTAATATCACATACATTATTTTTTAAACTGGAATATCATTCATTAACCCAATGATTTATTTAATTTTTTGGTGACTTCTTATTTTGATTTAAAAGCAAAAAAAGGGATCATAATATGTTCTTAGGTTAATATAGAAGATACTTTAGTCAAAAGAAAAATTATGGTATTGAGTTGCCAAATGTCAAAAAACATATTGAAATGAACTTCTTAATTTTGACAAACAATGTAAAATTAAATTGAAGTGTAGTGCATTTTTATAGTTAAGGGAAAAAGGAGAGAATTTTTTAAGAGTAGAGAAGAGAGTCATCTTCTCAATGGCTTATAATTTTAAGGTTGTCAACACCTGCTTCAACAAGCGAGAGGAGCATTTAATCACATACAAGAGTGGAGCTTCAAGGTCACAGATTAACTTCTTTTTGGTAAGGAATCCAGATAGGAAAATTTGTCAAAATTGTAAAGTTATTCCTAGGGAACCCGTGGCAACTCAATATAGGGTCTTGGTCCTTGACGTGAGTATTAAGGGTCGGAAACAAAAGCATCGATAGGTGATGAACCCTAGGACAAAGTGGTGGCAGCTAAAGGGAGAGAATCTATAGACTTTTAAGAGAAGACTATTGGAGGAAGGGTCTTGGGAGTTACGAGAAAATGCTAACATCATGTGGGAGAAGATTGCCAACAGGGTTAGAAAGAGAGCTAAATGTCACGGCCCAGATATTTTGAAGATTGGGTTTACGCAACATGTACGATATTGTATAGGTTCACTTGGTTTTTAACTGCAATCTATTAGTTGTGGCTTCAACGGATGTATAGTTGTGCGTACCTTGCGGGTGTGTCCCCTGGGCACCTCACTGGTTGGGAGTTGGAGCCACTCCCTTGATGAGTCCATGGTAGGACGAAACCGGTGAACCTCTCTATTTATATGGGCAAAACTGCTGAACTCCTACCGAGTGGCAGCAAGGTGGGGGTACCGCACGGGTTGAACTTAGTGTCGAATCTCTAAGCTCGTGACAAGTGGTATCAAAGCGGGTTTTGGCCCATGGGAATGTTGCGCATAAGTAGTCCGCACGAGGATAAAATATTGGCTATGTCTTTGTGGTGGGAGTTGTGTTCTCCCAAGGGTGTCATGTGGTGTGACATGATCGTGGTGATCTCGCCCGAGTGAGATTCTCCAAGCGTTTGTTCGTCGGAGAGAGTAATGGGCCAGCCGATTAAGGGTGGATGGCTTGGTCGCTGCACGCTGGGTACGAGTAGGCAGGGAATGAGCGTCCCTTGTTTCCACTGACGAAAGCCAAGATGATTGTATGCGGGATGCTTTGGTGTTATAGGGCATGGCTTTATGTGAATTCAGCCATGCACGGGGACGTGCATGAAATTGTGGTGGGAGTATGTCACGGCCCAGATATTTTGAAGATTGGGTTTGTGCAACATGTATGATATTGTATAGGTTCACTTGGTTTTTAACTGCAATCTATTAGTTGTGGCTCCAACGGATGTATAGTTGTGCGTGCCTTGCGGGTTTGTCCCCTGGGCACCTCACTGGTTGGGAGTTGGAGCCACTCCCCTGATGAGTCCATGGCAGGACGAAACCGGTGAACCTCTCTATTTATATGGGAAAAACAGCTGAACCTCTACCAAATGGCAGTAAGGTGGGGGTGCCGCACGGGCTGAACTTAGTGTCGAATCTCTAAGCTCGTGACAAGTGGTATTAGAGCGGGTTCTGGCCCATGGGAAAGTTGCGCATAAGTAGTCCGCACGAGGATAAAATATTGGCTGTGTCTTTGTGGTGGGAGTTGTGTTCTCCCAAGGGTGTCACGTGGTGTGACATGATCATGGTGATCTCGCTCGAGTGAGATTCTCCAAGCGCTTGTTCGTCGGAGAGAGTAATGGGCCAGCGATTAAGGGTGGATGGCTTGGTCGCTGCACACCGGGTACGAGTAGGCAGGGAATGGGCATCCCTTGTTTCCACTGACGAAAGCCAAGATGGTTGTATGCAGGCTACTTTGATGTTATAGGGCGTGGCGTTATGTGAATTCAGCCATGCACGGGGACGTGCATAAAATTGTGGTGGGAGAATGTCACGGCCCAGATATTTTGAAGATTAGGTTTGCGCAACATGTACGATATTGTATAGGTTCACTTGGTTTTTAACTGCAATCTATTAGTTGTGGCTCCAATGGATGTAGAGTTGTGCGTGCCTTGTGAGTTTGTCCCCTGGGCACCTCACTGGTTGGGAGTTGGAGCCACTCCCCTGATGAGTCCATGGCAGGACGAAATCGGTGAACCTCTCTATTTATATGGACAAAACGGCTGAACATCTACCGAGTAGTAGCAAGGTGGGGGTGCCGCACGGGCTGAACTTAGTGTCGAATCTCTAAGCTCGTGACATAAATCACTCTTAGGGGAATCTAAAGGTTTTGGACATAGAGATAAGGAATCTTTGTGGTGGAATGAAACCGTTCAAGAGAAGATCAAATTTAAAAAAGATTGCTTTAAAGCTATCCATTTGAGCAATAACTCAGAAAATTGGGAAATGTATCGAAAGGCTAATAAGGAGGCTAAAAAAGCAGTAAGTGAAGCACGATCTAAAGCGTTTGAAGAGTTTTACAAGGACTTAGGAACGAAAACAGGGGAACAAAAGATTTACAAGATTGCGAAGACTAGGGAAAGGAAATCTAGAGATTTGGATCAAGTAAGATGTGTTAAGGATGAAGAAGGAAAAGTTTTAGTTACAGATGGAGATATTAAAAACAGATGGCAAGGTTACTTTCACAAGCTCTTTAATGACGGAGCAGGGTCGACCTGTAATAGGGAAGATTTAACAACCTTAGAGAGATAACAAAATTTGACATATTATCGCAAGATTAAGGTTGATGAGGTCAAGGAAACTATAAGAAGAATGGATAATGGTAAAGTCGTTGGTCCTGATGGTATTCCTATTGAAGTTTGGAAGTGTTTAGGGGATGAGGGTACTATCTGGCTAACTAAGCTCTTTAATGAGATTTTAAGGTCCAAGAAAATGCCAGAGGAATGGAGAAGAAGTACTTTAGTGCCTATATACAAAAACAAAGAAGACATCCAAAACTACGCAAACTACCGAAGGATTAAGCTTATGAGTCACACTCTAAAATTGTGGGAAAGAGTGATTGAACGTAGGTTAAGAATGGAGACGAGTATTTCGAAAAATCAATTTGGATTCATGCCAGGGCGATCAACTATGGAAGCTATTTATCTGCTAAGAGGGTTGATGGAAAGGTATCGGAGCAAACAAAAAGACTTGCATATAGGGTTTATTGATTTGGAAAAAGCTTATGATCGAGTACCAAGAGAGGTGCTCTGGAAAGCCTTGGAACAGAAAGGTGTACGGGTTGCGTATATTAGAGTTATGAAAGATATGTATGATGGGGCTACAACTAGTATGAGAACGTCTGGAGGGGAGACTAGAGACTTCCCTATTAAGATTGGCCTACATCAGGGATCATCGTTGAGCCCTAATTTGTTTGACTTGGTTTTAGATGTTCTGACAAAACATATTCAAGAAGAAATTCCTAAATGCATGCTTTTTGCTGATGATGTTGTTCTCATAGCAGAGTCAAGGGAAGAGATTAATGTTAAACTTGAGTTATGGAGAGCTACTTTGGAATCAAAGGGTTTTCGTCTAAGCAGAAGTAAGACAGAGTATATGCATTGTAAGTTTAACAAGCGACAAGCTAGAAATGAGTTGGAAGTTAAAATTAGAGATAATGTTGTATCACAAGTGTCAAAGTTTAGGTATCTGGGATCTGTTATACAAGATGACGGTGAAATTATTGGTGATGTGACACATAGGATACAAGTTGGGTGGTTAAAGTGGAGAATGGCATCAGGAGTTGTTTGTGATCAGAAAGTACCGGATCAGCTCAAAGGAAAGTTTTATCGTACTGCTATAAGACCTGCGATTTTATATGGGAGCGAATGTTGGGCGATGAAAGGACAACAAGAGTATAAAATTGGAGTAGCGGAGATGAGGATGTTGCATTGGATGTGTGGTCATACAAGAAGAGATATGATGCATAATAATCGTATACGAGGGAGAATTGGAGTGGCACCTATTGAGGAAAAAATGACTGAAAACCATTTAAGGTGATTTAGACATGTTCAAAGAAGACCATTAGAAGTTCCAGTAAGGAGAGTTGAGCAGATGGTTTGGAGCCCTGTGAAAAAAGGTCGAGGAAGACCAAGAAGGACACTTAAAGAGGTTATTGAGAGGGATCTTCTGGTAAATGAGATCCCTAAAGAGTTAGTCTTTGATAGAGCTCAATGGCGTCGGTTGTTGTTGTTGTTGTTGTTGTTGTTGTTGTTGTTGTTGTTGTTGTTGTTGTAGAGAAGAGAGTCATCTAATTTTGAATGCATTTTATACTACACTATGAATCACATTTAGAGATTAATTAGAACATATCATACTAGTAGTCATGATTGCTGATTTAATAGCTGCCAGACTCCATTTTGGATAACGTATTTTGAGAAGACCAGCAATACCAGCAACATGAGGGCATGCCATGGAGATCCATGATTGTATGTTGAACGAAAATCGACGCTTGTCCGATGCTATATTACTAGGACTAGCGCCTAGTGTATAAGCAGTAAGAATGTTCAAACCAGGTGCAGTTACATCAGGCTATAAGGGAAAAAAATAATAAATTCAAAGCCCATATATTATTATCTATATATGATTGTAGGATAGTGATTGAGGTTGAGGGTGAGAATGGAAACAAGACCTAAGGAGTTCTAGTTGAATGACATTGGGTCCCTGGGATGAGAATGAAAGCAGGCGTAATTCCTAAAAATGTTTTTTTTTGTCCATGAATGCAATAGGCTTCCTGCATTATTTGTGCTAATGAAGGTACATTTAGCTACAAATACCTTATTTCAGTGTCATATTAGCAATTAACTTCAAAAAATTATGATTACTCTGTATTGTTGTAGTAGGTTTGGCTTGATTGATTAGAACTATCCGATGTATTCCAGCGTCAGAAGTAGCCAAAACTTGAGCGTCAACTGTGACTGTTACCCCACTTTTCGATCATTTTCTAAGATCATTCCCACTGCACCTGCAAGCAAAGCTTGTTGACCCTTGTCCATAGGCCTCAGGCTCCTTCCTCGTTGGCAGATTAGTATCTTGCTCCTTACTTTGTTAGGATCAAGTGTTCCAGCATTGCAAAGCTCACTACAGAATTATATATATATATATATATATATATATATAATTGAATGCGTATATAAATAAGAATATATAACTGCAAGTCTGCAACAAAGGTAGATTGAAGTGAGCCTGAAATTAGACGTTTATTATGCTTACAAAGCTTGAACTGTTGCATTAGGAAGTTCAGCATCACCACCGCGGATTAAAGGATAGAACTTCTGAGATGGCAGTCCTGTGGACAGACTGGTTCCCTGATATATAGTCCAAGTTGTGATAATACAATTAGTCATATGAGCACATACATTAATTGTTAACGGAGGTAGTAAATGACAATTTGTCTGTTCCATTAGTTATAATTTAAAATATATTGGACTATTCACGTAAGTAAAAAATCAAATTTAACTAAACGGTATAAATAATTTTTAAAATTCAAGAAAATTAAGAAAAAATCTTTTGAAAAATTAAATTATCTCAATTTAATTTTTAAAATATTGTAGTTATTTTAATTTGATCATTTTCATTATTAAATCATTAAATTTATCATGTTTTACTAAATTAAGGTGATTGATCCGAAATTAAATCAAGACAATAATATTTTTTAAAAAAATAAATAATTTACTCCAGAAATTAAATTTCTCATGTAGGTATACATCTTATTTAGAGCAAAACTAGAAGTAAGTAGTGTGAAAAAAATACCTTGATATGCTGCCTGTCACCTAGAGTAATATTATTATTGAAGTCCCTATCAATTGAGCTAGTAGCAATAGTGAACACCCAGGGTGCCACATTTTTTACCGTCCTAAGGTTCGGACCTTGATTTACTGCCTAACAAACCATCACTACCCCTTTTGCCACTGCATGGCATGCCCCAACGAAGATCCCATCCGTCAACAGATCCTTCGGGAAGTGTTGATTCCCTCCCATAGACACAGACAACACATCGACACCGTCGTTTATTTCATGATCAAAGGCAGACAGCAAATTGTCATTTGTCGGAGACTAGTGAGCTCCTTGTACGAAGTTACCACCGTGTGTGGCCAGTGACCGACGATGTCACATGTACTCTCATGTGATGGGAGGATCACCCCCACATGTGCTTCATAACCCTCACTACAAAAAAAAAGACTTTTGGTGGCTACTAAAGTCGCCACCAAAAGTCTAAAAGTCGCCACTAAAAGTCTTTGGTGGTCACTTTTAGTGGCGATTAAAGTTGTTGGAGTAAGTTCGTGGCTGATTCTTTTGGTGGCGACTTTCAAAAGTCACCACCAAAAGTCATCTTTATTGCAAAAAAAAATTCGTGAGAAAAAGTGATTTTTGGTGGCACCAAAACTGTCTTTGGTGGCGACTTTAAAAGTCCCCACCAAAAGTCACTCGACATCTTTTTAGATCCGGATTGACCCGGCAGGTCGACCTGAAATCCATTCGACTTGTGCGGGTCTTAGCAAATCCAATATCTCGTTGTCTCAAGCTGACTCCATTTTTTTCTGTGCAACATTCAAGTTTATTTGAAATTAAACCAAACATATTGATATCGGGCATTTTTATATACTTTTTAGTCCCTATCTTAGTCCTATGGCTATTTCAATGTTGCCAATTCTCTAATTTTATTATGCTTTGGAATTTATTTGGTATAAACTATTTATGGATTAAATGTGTTTCAATTTTATATTTTTAGAACTTGAATTGTAAAATGCTCAATTTAATTCCTACAAATTTTAATTTTGGAGAGAAAAATGCTGACATGGACAAAGATGCTGATTTGGATGCTAATGTGGCACTTTTTGGGTGATGCAGATGCTGACTAGGATATGTTGGATGTGGGGCCCACTTGAACTCTTATTGAATGCCATGTAGTCAGAATTTAAGGGCAGAAACATTAAATTTCGTAGGTCAGAATATCATGGCTGAAATATTAATTTTGCCATGATATTCTGCTGCTGTTTGTTACTTTCTGCTGTAGAAATATTAATTCTACTGCTGCTATACCTATCTGCTGCTGCAGAAACATTAATTATGCTGCTGTTTTGTTGTCAAAGTGCTGCCACATCATGGAAGAAGCATCTAGGGTAGAATATTCTAAGGCATTGAAGGGGCATCAGTTTTAGAGAAGAGAACACTTTTATTTTGTAACTAGACTTAGAAAATTCGTAGCTCTCTCTTCCTCTCTGTTTTTGCTTCTGTTGGTTGCTGTTTTGCTCTCATGGAGGGCTAAGTTTTCATTGTAATTAGTCACTAGACCACTGGGATGTTGTAGCTTGAACTAAGAATGCAAGCTAAGTGTTTTATTCTCCATTTTCATCTCATTTCGTTTCTATTTTGTTGTCATGTTTATTTTGCTGTCAAATTCTGATTAGAGCTTGAGAATGTAACATAAACTGACTTATATATAAGACATAACCTTGCTTGACTGATTAGGAAAGTGAGGGAGGCGAAATGACTAGTTAAATGATATATTTAACTGAGTTTGGTTGAGATTTTCCACTGAATGTATCTAGTTATAGTAGAGAGATGTTCTTGACTGTAATTAGTAGCATTAAATTCTAGATGTTATTCTAAAACCATTTTCATAAAGAACCAAACAATGGAATGAGAACAAAACTGAATCAATGAGTTAGGTAATGATAGTTACACTCCCATGAATCCTAGTGGTTGATTACATAATCTCTTTACTGTCAATACCTTGAAAATTCTTCTGCTGTTGCTGCTGCTGCTGCTGTTGCTGCTGTTGTAGTTATTTGCTGTTCTGTTTTGTTTGTTTTGTTAGTACTGCCACAAACCCCCCCCCACGTTTATGTACTTTTAATTAGTGTTTAGGTGTTTAGAACGATTAATTAATATCAAGAAGTGAGGCTCCTTGAGTGAATACGACCTGGGGATCACTATACTGGGATGTTGTAGCTTGAACTAAGAATGCAAGCTAAGTGTTTTATTCTCTATTTTCATCTCATTTCGTTTCTGTTTTGCTGTCATGTTTATTTTGCTGTCAAATTCTGATTAGAGCTTGAGAATGTAACATAAACTGACTTATATATAAGACATAACCTTGCTTGACTGATTAGGAAAGTGAGGGAGGCGAAATGACTAGTTGAATGATATATTTAACTTGGTTTGGTTGAGATTTTCCACTGAATGCATCTAGTTATAGTAGAGAGATGTTCTTGACTGTAATTAGTAGCATTAAATTCTAGATGTTATTCTAGAACCATTTTCATAAAGAACCAAACAATGGAATGAGAACAAAACTGAATCAATGAGTTAGGTAATGATAGTTACACTCCCATGAATCCTAGTGGCTGATTACATAATCTCTTTACTGTCAATACCTTGAAAATTCTTCTACTGTTGCTGCTGCTGCTGCTGTTGTAGTTATTTTCTGTTCTGTTTTGTTTGTTTTGTTAGTACTGCCACAAAACCCCCCCACGTTTATGTACTCTTAATTAGTGTTTAGGTGTTTAGAATGATTAATTAGTATCAAGAAGTGAGGCTCCTTGGGTGAATACGACCTGGGGATCACTATACTGCAAATTGCCACAAATTCAATTCTGGGCGATTTGGCATCGTAGTGGCGTGAACCACATATGCATACCTGAGACTATAGTTGCCACCAAAAGTCTAATTTTTAATTTTATTTTAAAAAAAGTATGATTTTTTAAATTGACTTTTGGTGGCAACTATGGGAGTCACCACCAAAAGTCTAATTTTTTTATTTTTTTTAAAAAATTTGAATTTCTTTTTTTTTTTTAAATTAGACTTTTGGTGGCGACTATGAGAGTCACCACCAAAAGTCTAATTTTTTTAATTTTATTTAAAAAAAATTTGACTTTTGGTGGCGACTTTAAAAAGTCACCACCACTCTAAAAGTCGCCACCAAAACGCAACTTTTAGTAGCGACTTATTTAGTTGCCATTAAAAGTCAATTTACTTGTAGTGCCTTGTGGAAAATTGTTGCTCTTATTAGCTTCCTGATTGATTTTGTTCATCAAAAGATAAGATAATCTTGCTATGTCTTATTTGAATAATATATTCAAAAACAAATACAACAAAAACAACTTATTACCATATCAGGTCCCGTAACATTAGCTTCCCCAAGTTCAAACCAGCTGATACCATATGAAGCCTCATAAGGTGCCATTTGAATACTAGCTTGGTAGCTATTGTTGTAGGCGAACTTAATAAGTGGCAAATGATCTTCCCAATTTCCTCCAAAATCCAGAACACAAGTCCTCGACTCTTTAAGAACAATGGTACAGTAGCGTCCAAAAAAAGAATAGTGAAGTCATGCTATCTTATCGTCAAATTGAATAAATTGTTGATTTAATTTTTAAGTGTCTGGATAGTTCTCTCAGATTGTCCATTCATCTAAGGATGAAAGGCTATGCTTAAATTAAATTTATTTCCTAGTACATGTTAAAAAACTCTTCAGAACTAAGATGTAAACTGAGATCCATACTCTGAGATAATAGACACGGGTACACCATGAAGCTTAACGATCTCATTCACATAAAGCTCAGTAAGTCTCGTAACACCGTAAGTGGTATACATAGGAAGAAAGTGCGCTAACTTAGTTAGCTGATCTATAATAACCCATATAGAGTCATACCCTTTCTGTGATTTAGGTAAACCTACAACAAAATCCATAGTGATCCTCTCCCACTTCCATGTAGGAATTTCTAACCTAAACATCTTTCTTAGTGGTCTCTGGTGTTTGGACTTTACCTGTTGGCATGTCAGGCAACAAACCACATAATTAGTCACATTACGCTTCATTCCCTCCCACCAATAGACTTGCTTCAGATCTCAATACATTTTGGTAGCACCAGGGTGAACCATATATGCAGAACCATGAGCTTCCTTCATGATCTCTCTTTTTAATTGTTCTACATTTGGTACACAGAGTCTATCTTTAAACCACAATACACCACCACTATATATAGAGAAATCTGGTGCTAAACCCTCCTTTGCTTTATCCCTAATTTTCATCATGATAGGGTCATTAATCATGGATACCTTAATTCTCTCCACCAAAGAAGATTTAGCTCTAAAATGAGCTAAAAATGCATCAGACTTTATGATCTCGAAGAGCACACCCTCAGCTTTAAGTTCATGTAACTCTTGAACTAAAGATCTTCTTATCGTGGCAATGTGAGCTAAACTTCCCATAGACTTTCGACTGAAAGTATCCACTACCACATTAACTTTCCTAGGATGATAGAGGATAGAACAGTCGTAATCTTTAAGAAGCTTCATCCATCGATGTTGCCTTAGATTGAGATCTCTTTGTTTAAAAATATATTTGAGACTCTTATGGTCTGTAAAATTTTCACAAGTTTCACCGTATAAATAATGCCTCTAAGTCTTCAAGGCAGATATAACGGCTGCCATTTCTAAATTATGAGTAAGATAATTATGCTCATGTTTCTTGAGCTGACAAGAGCCATAAGCTATAACCTTATCATGTTGCATTAGCATACATCCTAACCCTATTCTAGAAGCGTCATAATACACAGTACAACCTCCTGATCTTAATGGTAAAACAAGAACATGTGCTGTAGTCAAATGCTTCTTAAGTCTAACGAAACCTTATTCGCAAGCATCGTCCTAAATATACTTAGCATTCTTTCGAGTCAACTTGTGCAATGGAAGAGCCAACTTAGAGAATTCTGGAACAAAACGTTGGTAATATCCTGCTAAACATAGAAAACTCTAGAGTTTAGATACCGTCATTGACCTAGGCCATTGCTTAACAGCTTCAATCTTATTAAGATCAACATGAATACCTTCTCATGAGATAACATGGCCTAAGAAAGTTACTTGATTTGTCCAAAATTCACATTTTGAGAATTTGGCATAAAGCTGGTGATCTCTCAAAGTTTCTAGCACTATCTTCAAGTACTTCATATGATCACAAGGATTCAGGATGTCATTAATAAAGACAATGATAAACCTATCAAGGAAAGGTCTGAACACTCTATTCATGAGATCCATGAAGGTTGCCGATATGCTAGTTAACCCAAAAGACATCATTAGAAACTCGAAATATCCATAATGCGTTCGAAAAGATGCCTTAAGGATATCATCATCCTTAATACTCAACTGATGATACCCAGACCTTAAGTCAATTTTAGAAAAACATTGAGCTCCCTAAAGCTAGTTAAACAAGTCATCTATCCTTGGCAAAGGATATTTGTTCCTCATGGTGACTTTGTTCAACTGTCGATAATCGATACATAGACTCAAAGAGCCATCATTCTTTCTTATAAAAAGAACAGGGGCACCCCACGATGAAAAACTAGGGCGAATAAATCCTTTGTTTAATAAGTGTTCCAACTATCCCTTAAGTTCTTTCAGTTCAGCAGGTGCCATCCTGTAAGGAGGAATAGAAATTGGTCACATACCTGGGACCAAATCGATAGCAAACTCGATCTCCTGTATAGGTGGTAGACCAAGCAATTCATCCAGGAATACATCCGAAAAATCTCGAACTATTGGTACCTAATCTAGAACCTTTTTCTCTTTCTCCATATCCTTGACAAAAGCTAGGAAACTCTGACAACCTTTCCTTAAACATTCGTCAAGCACTCATCCAGGACACAATGTTAAGAGGTATATCTAATCGGTCCCCTTAAAACATGAATTCCTACTATCCTGGTAGTTTGATAGAAATAGTCTTTCTATGACAATCCACAGTAGCATAGTGTCAAGAAAGCTAATCCATTCCCAAAATTACATCAAACTCCACCATGTTGAGAAGTATGAGATTTGCCTTCATCTCTAACCCCTGCATTAGGACCTTACAAAAAGGGTACCCTGAATTCACTACAAGAGTATCCCTGGTCGGTGTACCAACCAAAAAGGCTTCCTCAAGTTTAATAGGTCCTAATAGAAATTTCTTTGCAAATAATAGTGATACATAAGAATGTATGACTCAAGGTCAAATAAAACATGTGCCGAAATAAACACACTAGTAAAATACCTGTTACCACGGCATTGGATGCCTAAGCATCCTGTCGATTTAAAACATAGACTCGTGCAGTCCCTAGACCTGCAATCTGATGTCCTCGACCTCTATGGCCTTTTCCAATCCCTCTCTTAGTATTCCTGTCTCCTACCAGATTAATCAACGGTCGTGGCATAGGAGGAGCAATAGGCTTAACATGTGCATGATATACTGGCCCCTGAATAGGTTTAGACGATAACTGAGGACACTTGTTCTGGAAATGACCCAGCTGGCCACAATTAAAGCATCCGTAATTGGCCTCTTTCCCATAACATATTCCAATATGGAATCTCCAACATAATGCATAGAGAGGCTTACCTCGCCCTCCCTAGAAACTCCTACGACTAGTAACTGAATGGCTTTTGCTAAATTCAGGACAAGGCCTAGACATACTACCTACAGATGTAGTCAGTCCTGAGGATAAACGACTTGACTGGGAATAGAAAGTCTCTGAGTTCCTGAACTCCCCCCATACTCAGTTAATTTACCTTCATGTTTTCTCTTTTTTCCATTAGGATGGTCTTGAGGCCCTTGGCTCTCCTTTCCATTCTTCGAGCCACTTCCACAGCATCTTTATAGCAAGTAAAATACTCCATTATAGGACCTACTCGATCATACAAAGATTCTCGAAATCCCTTAACAAATCTTGTGATCATTTCCTCTTCTGTAGGCACCATATTTAGAGCATATTCAGCCAAATGAACATGCTAGGCAATATTCGTCAACAAACATAAGGCCCTATTTCAGCTCTTCAAACTCTTTAGCTTTAGCCACTCTCAGAGTTTTGGGGAGAAACTAGTCCATAAAAGCCTTATAAAACTCCGCCCAGTGGATTGGTAGGGCATCATAAGGTCATCCCTTTCTCAAGGTTGCCCATCATCTTTTTGCCTATCCCTTTAATTGGAAAGCAGCCATTTCTACTCTCTTCACATCCCAATGCATCATAAATTACCTCATAGTCATTGAGAAAACATTGTGGATCATCTTCAGGGCTTCCCCAAAGAATACCAGTGGTCCCATTTTTAAGAATTCAATCATCTTAATATTTTTTACACCACCTTCTCTGGCTGGAGGAAGAAGTGGTATAGGGGCTATTGGTGGTGGTTTTGTAGGGTAAGGAACTGCTGTTGGAAATGCAACTGCAAACCTTGCTTCCCGTTTAGCTTCCATGCGCTTTGAGCTGTAAACATATAAACTAATCCCTCAATAACAGAAGCATCAACCATAGGGGATAGATTACCTGCTTGAGTTAGATTCTGATTAGAACCTCCAACTTCCTTCACAAATTCATTCTCAATATGCCCAGGCGAATCATGTTGTAGATTAATTGTAGAATCACCTTGGACCGAATCAATAACATTACAGCCATGTTCACCATGAACACGTTCATTTCCAGAATTCTTATCCTTCACAGGAATTTATAGAAATTGACACATAAGCAATAAACACTTCAATGTTAACAAAATATCTAAACCTAGTCCACCTAGGAAAAGCTTAGTAAAAAGAAACAATTAACTCTATATATTGCCTTTTATGGAACTTAAACCCATGGTCATCATCATGCCGTAGCTCATGACAATAGGGAAGGGCCCACAAAGAACACTTAGCTCTGCAATCCCTAGAAGACCTAAAAACTCTCCCTTTGTACCAATTAACAAGCGTGAATATTCCATCACCATAACAAACCGTCCTAGTTATCCACAACTAGCATCATACAAGCCAGTTACTACCATTAAAGTAGAATATTATTCATACACATATGTATATAAAATCCTATAATATCAAAATGTAGCAAATTCAATACCAAAATAAATTACAGCCGAATTTATAATGTACAATTTCCCACCCCAAGCTTAGGTGGCCCAACATACTACAGAGCGTTATCCTACACTTATCAAAATTTGGTTCCATGAACCCACCTACACAAAGAGAAATATAACTCCAAAAGATCCGCTAACTCTCCAGCAGAATCTCCTTTGCCCCAGTCTCCATACCTAAAAATAGTAACCATAGAGGGTGTGATTTCATCAAAACTCAATGAACAATTAACTGTGCAAAAAAATGATTATAGTGCATAAGCACAAATATCGTAACTCACCGTCACCAATGGAAATTATTCAAATACAAAGTAAACATTAAATAACCACGAACAGATTACCCATATGTAATCAAACAAATATAATATTGTCATATTTTACCACTCTACCTATTGAAGACCAACGCTCAATGAGTGTATTCCAGATGTTAACTCCCTCTGAATATTTCACATCATGCAGAAGACCAACCCTTTACTTTTCCATACATTTCTATTTATGTTATATGCCATGAATGGATGCAACGACACCAATACACGGTATGCCACATCACAACCACGATAAATATTCCACACACAATTCCACTTTCTAATTTATATGATCAATTAGAGGTATAATCAACTTATCTTCCATAAATGAAGGAGGAAAAATTTAAATTATACTTGAAATAAAATAACTCTGGCAAGGTCAACCACTTACTTTTGCCGCAACAAAGTTTTTACTACACTTAAAGTCCCGAGATAGAGTCAATTAATCCTACCAAAACACATAAAAGAAGTCCCAACAACTAGGCATCAAATTCCTTCAACAATCCTCTCAAAATATACACATCACTTTCCTCTCTACCTCGAGGGCATTTGGGCGCCACAAAACACTAGAAACTCCCTACATTTCTGCTTAAGGGCACTTGGGCACCAGCATTGGCGCCTAGGCACTAGCTCTATTTATCCACTAGTGTGCCTTGGCGCCTCATGAATTCCATTCAGGAACCCTGGCGCCTGGGTGCCATAATCTGGGTTCCTCTATTCTAGATCTGTTCTTCATGGTTTTTAGGAAAAAAATTCTCAAAAAATCCATCCTTTTGACTCTTTCTCTCCTTTCTTTAGTTTTCCAAGTCAAAACAATGTTCATGAAGCAATTTAGAGAATTAAAACTCAAAACAAATTAATTCCATGAATTTCCCCAAATTCTTTATAAATTTCTCAAGAACATGTTCTTGGATTCTAATCCATGAAACTTGTTTGTTTTACCACCATGAACTAGATTGTAGCAAAACCAACTGAACAAATTCAAGAAGGGAGCCAAAGAGACAAAGTTTTCATGAAAAACCCTCAAAGTTCACTTCTTCATAGGGTATGGACAAATTCAAGAATTTAGAAGAGATTAATGAGATGTAATCTTACCTTTAGTCCTAGAATTGCCCAAAGATGCGGAAAGTAACCAGAAATTGAAGATTAATTGGTAAAAACTCAAGTTGGATGAAGAGAGAGAATGAGGTTCCACAAGCTTGCCCTAAATTTGCCGAAGTTAGAAATAAAAAGGGAAAAGGTAGAAAACGACCTTTATGGTGGTGGTGGGTCATAGATTGACCCATGGACCCATACCTAACCCACTTAACCCACTTCTATATAATCTCAATTAAATCATATAAATTCCAATTAATCCCTCATTCACAATCCTCCACACATCATAGAAAAATACCACAACACTACGAATCACTCAATCCAATCACATAATATCAAATCTATAAATAAATTACCAAAAGTATTCCTTTAATTTATGGAAATTAAATGATCGAAAATAATAGAATAAAATAACGCTATTAAATATTGTAATAAAAATAACGTCGTTCCTACCAAAAACAATTACATACCATAATACCGTCAATTATATAAATATAAAACTGGTGGGTATTACAAATGTGACAAATGCAGACCCTTGTGTGGGGCAATGTGGGCGTCTATATGGTGGAATGAACTCTTATTATATAGAAATATGAGCTCTTTGTATGATTTATACTATGCCCTTAATTATGAAACTCATGTATGTGCTCTAAATTTTATGGGACTGTGTTGGTTATATGGAAGTATAGTAGTGGTGTTGTGTTAGCAAACTCATTTGTATTCTAAGTGTAGGTTACGTATTGGCCATCTGTGTGGTAGTTGGTGGAGTCTTCCATTGATTCTACCCTTGTAAGGGGTTCTCGAATTCTATTTTATTTTAGTTATTTGTTTTCCCTCACTGAATTTTATATTCATCCTTTTTTTTGTACACTTTGTAGGTTCCTTGATTAGTTGGTGAGTCTTTGTATAAGAAGTAGTGGAGTCTCCAGCTCCACATCTTTTAACTCAGAATGTTGGTTGGTCTATGGTAGTGGCATGGGTTAAGTCGCTCTGTAGTAGATAGAACACCTAGGGATCTTGTATTGGTAATGAGATGGACTAGAACATGATTTGTATGTTTCTATTACTGCTCATATGCTAAAATTGTTTCCCAAAACAAATGATGTTGTTAATGAAGGATAATTCTCAAAACAATATGGTAGTCAGAATAATTTATCATATTATGTTAAAATGAAATACTTGCATTGTATTTTTTTTTTTGTATTAGTTGTGCATTGTTAGGGTTACGGTGGTGGATGAGATCCACCTCTGTACTGGTCGTGTTCCCAAATTTAAGACATGATATATAAAGTAGATTAATCCATATATTGTATGGTTAATTTGATTTTGTATTGAATGATCATCCTCATTGTTGAAAATTTCAAGTAAACAAAAGCTAAAAATCACAGCAATTGTTCAAAACAGTTTGAGTGCTTTTATACTCCATTATCTAATGGTGTTCTAGCCTCTACCATGTGCATACATATAAATAGATTAAGTGGTTACTCATGGGTTACTTATGACCAATGTTAAGAAAATCGGATTGGACCAACCTATTTGACTGGAAAACTGGCGAACCGGCCAATCATTTGGTCTAAAACATACATGAAAATTGAAAATGTGTTATGGTTGACCAGTTCTATGATTTATTATTTTTACCAAAAAAAAAAACCATCAGCATCCACCTCCATTCCTCGTCATTGCCGAAGAAGAAGAAGAAGAAGAAGAAGAAGACAATTAGTGGTGGACAATCAAAGAAGAAGAAGACAAGCCGTACGCAGGAAGAGAGAAATTTTTTTATTTTGCATCGATATTGAGAATGAGAGATACAAAACTGGAATACAAGGTGAGAGAGGTACAAAACAAGAAAAAAAAATGGGAGGGAAGGGAAGAAAGTGACCAAAAGGAGGGCCAAAAGGGGCAGAGCAGCTATTTTGGATAATGGCAGTGATAATGCCTCCATTTTCCCATAATCCAACTGCTCCCTTACTCATTCGCATTGTCCTACCTTCAAAAATAACTTTTGGGACCCTCACTCTTCTATATATTCACTTTCTTTCTCTTTTACTTCACTCACTTTTTCATTTAATAACAAGCACATTTTTCTCACAAATTTTACGATTATATAAAATATTTTATTATTTTAATATATTTTAAGTATTACCGGTTCGATCTCAGTTTGACTACAGTCTGACTATTGACCTTTGAATTAGTGACTTGACCAGTTCAATAATCCTTCAGTTTTTCTGAACCCTACTTATGACTCATAATAAATAAGTTAAATTGTGATCCAACCGATTTATGACTCAAGTCAAATTTGAGTGGGTTGAATTGAAATAAATTTTGACACTCCTAGGATAAAACGAGGCAATAAGTAGAATCAAATAAGACTATGTTTGGCTAACTATTTAAGCTAACTTATTGCTTATTTGACTAGCTTATAAACTCATTAGAAGTGTTCAATAAACGAGCTTATTTCAGTGACTCATAGTTTATTCTGAAATACTATTTTTAGTAGTTTATAGCTTTTATATTTTTCTTCCCTTTTCACCTTTATTATTTTATGAAAGTACTTATTATACTCTTATCTCACATACATTATATATATAATAAAATATAGGTTAAAATATACCTGAAGTCCCTATAGTTTCACCCAAAAATGATTTTAGTCCCTATACTTTAAAAACAATGGATTTAGTCCCTATAATTTCAAAAATCATGAAATTGGTCCCTGGGGTTAATCTTAGGTTAGTCAACATTTTGACCAGTACATGTGATGCTGACTAAGTTATCACCTGGCAAAAAGTATCTGCCACGTGGACTCCCTAAAAAAAAAAAGAAAGGTTTCAGTTTATTCACTTGGGTCTTTGGTCAAAATTTTCCTTTTGTCCAATTTTTTTATATATAAAGTCGTTTTCTATTTTTTCTAACTCTCTAGTTTAAAAATATATATTTTTATTTATCAAATCATCCCCTACAAACTTTTCAATTTGTTCACTTTAGTCCTTGTTCTTCACTTTTATACACTTTTCTCACGGTTTTGTCCTCCAAATCATTTCATAATTTCAGTTTTAGTCATGATACGATTTAATCTATCATTTCTACCTAAAATCAATACAATAAATGAATTAAACTTCAAGTTTCAAGGTCTACCTTTTATTAACTTAGGTTCTTGGTCAAAAATTTCCTTTTGTCTAATTTTTGATATAAACTTATTTTCTATTTTGTCTAGGTTCCTAGTTTAAGAATATATTTTTTCTTTGTCAAAATATTCCCTACAAACTTTTTATTTATTCATTTTAGTCTCTATTCTTCACTTTCATATTTTTTTTCTCATGGTTTGGTCCTCTAAATCAGTCCATAATTTTATTTTTTGTGATGATAAGATTCAATTTATCATTTAACCCAAGAACAATACAAGAAATAAATTAAAATTCAAGTTTCAAAGCTTATATATCTAAGTGAAACCAAAACTCCCAAATGCATATTCATATATCAATATATATGACTTTGAGAAAAAATAAAATATATGATAATCTAACCATTAAAACTCAGATATAATCCAACAATCAGTGACATTTGTGCAACAAACTTGCATATTTTATTATATATGGGCCATAATTATATTTTTGTAAAGTTTTGTTTACCTAAATGAATAAAAAGTCAACTTTGAAACTTGAATTTTAAGTCAATTCTTGTATTGTTCTTGGTATAAATGATAAATTGAATCATAGCATGACTAAAAATAAAATTATGGACTGATTTGGAGGACCAAACTGTGAGAAAAAAGTATGAAAGTGAAAAATAGGGACTAAAGTGAACAAATTGAAAAGTTTGTAGGGGATATTTTGACAAAGAAAAAAATTCTTAAGCTAGAGACCTAGACGAAGTAAAAACAAGTTTATATCAAAAATTGGACAAAAGAAAATTTTTAACCAAGGACCTAAGTGAGTAAAAGGTAAGCCTTGAAATTCATTTCTTGCATTGTTTTTGGGTAGAAAGAATAGATTAAATTATATCATGACTAAAAATGAAATTATGAACTGATTTGGATGACCAAACCGTAAGAAAAAAATATGAAAGTGAAGAACAGGGACTAAAGTGAACAAATTGAAAAGTTTGTAGGGGATATTTTGACATAAAAAATATATTCTTAAATTAGGGACCTAGACAAAGTAGAAAACGAGTTTATATGAAAATTGGACAAAAGAAAAATTTTGACCAAGGATCTAAGTGAATAAACTAAAGCCTATCTTTTTTTTTAAGGAGTCCACGTGACAGATGATTTTTACCACATGGCAGCCCAATTAGTGTCATGTGTATTGGTCAAAATGTTGACTAACAGTTGACTAATCTAAGACTAACTTCAGGGACTAATTTAATGATTTTTGAAACTATAGGGACTAAATTTATTACTTTTAAAGTACAGGGACCAAAATCATTTTTGAGTGAAACTATAGGAATCTCAAGTATATTTTAACTTAAAATATATATATATATATAATAAAATATAAATAAATATTTTATATATATATATATGTATAATTAATTTTATATATATAATAATTTAAATTAATTTAATTAAGAAACATGTAGCTTATATCAAGCAACTCACCTTAAACTTGCGAATTTGACTAAAATTACTCAAGTTACCGTGAGTCGACCTAAGTCTATCTAATCTAATTATAAGTTTACATGCACTTACGCTCATTTTTCCCATATAAAAATGTAGACTTGTATGGTTCTACTAGTTAACATGCCAGTTCAACATCAATGCTTCGCATGTATGCATGCACCTGATGGACAATAATATTTATTTTACCAAGTGCATTTTTCCAAAAAGATTATTTTTCTGTATCGAAACGAAGGAAAGAGGTGTAAGGAAGATCGAATTTGACAGGAGATCTAGAAACTCAAGGTGCTTGAACGAATCGACATTTTTGTGGTAGGTTACCTTTTGATTTTATATGAATCAATATTAAATAATGAAGTATATAAAGATAGAAAAAATATTTAATTTTGTACCTTCCCAAATAAAAACAGAGTATACTAACAATTCAATAATGAAGTATTATTCAATTTTAGGTTATTACAAATTGGTCTTTTCCCATATCCTTCACACACTTAATAAAATAATTCATACGTATCAAGTTTGTTATATTGAAAAATTAATTTTATGTGCTCAATAATTTTGGACAAGAAATCTATATGAATTTAATATTTCCAAGACCAAATTATCAGTTCACTAAAAAAAATACAATTTTCTTTTGTTCCAAAAGTGGTCAAAGATATTTTTCAATGTAATTTAGATAAATCAATATCACTCAATATTATTTACTGTTTAATTTATAATTCACTAAAATCTAGCTTCGTTGGTTCTTTAAAAACAGACCAGGCGGCGTGCTAAGGAGGCTCGTTGATCTGTACACAATCTTTGGATAGTTGTGGGTCCCGCTTAGGTAGATGGACTCACAGGCATTCAAAAACTATGGGCTGGTCACTTCCCTTCTTAATTAGGCGCTGAACAGGGAGCTTTTTTCCTTTAAAAGCAGGGAGAGTGCTTGTACTTCAGCTTGTGGCATGCTAGTCAAAGCTCTATGTTGTTGAATAGTTTGTCGAGTGTTCGAACCCGCATTGAAACTGTGAAGGAACCAGAAACAATGAATTAATGAGGTTACACCATTCAGCATATAGAATGTATTACTTCTTTTCATTGGATAAATTATTAGTTTTTTTTGTAAAGTTTGATAAATTTTTTTAAAAAAAATATTACACTTTATTTATCTAATATATGGTACATATTACAATTTTTAATTTTTATATTAAATAATATAATTTTTTGAACAATATAAGACTGTAAGTTATTCTTAATATAATAATAGAGACAATTAAATCAATATTAAAATCTAATATAAGAGTGTGTGTTTGGCAAAAATAGCTTGTATGCTAGCTGAAAGTTAAAGTTTATAAGTTAGCTTATTAAATTAAAAGTGTTTCGTAAAAGTACCTGTTGAATTAGCTAAAAAAATATAAAAGGACATATATTTTATAATTCTTAAATAATACAAACAAACATATTATTTTTATTTTTAATTAAAATAATTTAAATTATTATATACATAAAATTAATTAAATATATTTATATTTTTTATTATATTAATTTAAATTATCATATATATTTCATTAAAAATATATTTTTTATTATATATATATATAACGGTGAGAGAGGAATGTAAATAAATATATTATTTTTTGTTTTTAATTAAATTAATTTAAATTATTATATATACAAAATTAATTATATATATTTTTTATTATATATAAATATGTTATATATATAATATTTATATATTTTATTATATATATATATATATAATGTAGTGAGATAATGGTATAATGGGTATTTTTATAAAATAGCAATGGGGAAAAGGGAAGAAAAATATAAAAACTATAAATTATAAACTGCTCAAAGTAGCATCTTAAACTAAGTTATAAGCTATTGAAAAAAAAATCGTTTACTAAACACTTTTAATAAGCTTATAAGTTAGTCAAATAAGTTATAATCTAGCTTATCTGACTTGCCAAACACAGTCTTAATAGTCTTTCTTATTATATAAGTAATAAAACTATGAATCAAAAAATAATAATAATTTTGATAATGTGGTGCCAAGTCAGCAGATTCATTTGACACATGTATGATGACATGGACATATTATGTTAGAAGCATCCTAGTTAGCGCCACTGTAATATTTCAAATATTATGATGTCGAAATAAAACATTAGTTTAGACATGTAAAAATTTTCGCGATTAAACGGGTTCTCAATTGGCGATATGGTGTTCCTGAAGGCCCCTTCAATGAAAGGTGTTTTGAGATTCAAAAAAAAAAGGAAAATTGAATCCAAAATAAATCGGACCTTTTGAGGTCTTAGAGCGGGTGGGTAAGGTGGCTTACCAGCTCATCCTATCCACAAAGCTGGAAGGGATTCATTTGGTTTATCACATGCATGTTTCGAGAAAGTACTTTCCTAACCATTTGCACGTGCTTCACCATAACACCATCTAGTTGGATGAGGACTTATTATACGACGAGATATTGATAGTTATCTTGGATAGCCATATAAAGAAACTCCAGTCTAGGGAGATTTCATAGGTTAAGGTATTGTGGTGGAATCAGACTCACGAGTAAGCCATGTAGGAAGTCGAGGTTGATATATGTTCTTGGTATCCACACTTTTTTATGACTTGAGATAAGTTAAATATGGAGGTCTGAATTTCTTAAATGGGGTAATACTGTAATACTTATCATTTGTTTTCCTTATACACTGTTGAGTTATGTTTTTGTCTGTGATGTTTTCTGAGAAATTTTTGTTGCAATGTGCAAGATGTGTGTGTGGCATGATATTGTAATTTAGTGATACTAGGGTATGCAATTTCAAGTTGTAGGCTTGCAATATGTGGTGTTAAGCCATTTAGGGATTAAAGTAAAAATCATAGGGACTGAAATAAAAAAGTAAAAGATTTGCTGGGGTGCAGTGAAATTTCCACAGAAAGGTAGAAATAAGAAGGGAATATTCAAGGAATCTGAGTGTGAAATAAGAAATGAAAAATAATCTTTTAATATAAAATTATAGTTAGAATATACTAATATAATCAAGATAGTCAATTATACGAAAGAAGAATTTTAATAAGATAATTAAAAAATTAAAAAATAACTAGAAAGATAAGGGAGTCTTATAATAAGTTAGAATTAGTGTTGTGGTTAAATTATAACTCTAAAAACTTTCATAATTTATAAAAATAATAATAATTACAATTGATTAATATGAAACTTATAAGTTATGACATATATTTTTTAAATTTAAATAATTAAATATTTTTAATTGATTTATCAGCTCTATAATCAAATTTATTTTACCTACTCCAACTTTGATTTAAATTGATTTATTTATTTAATAGAATAAATTTAAAAGAATAAAATAGGTAAATTAATTAATTCGTTAATTTGCGGATTATTTATTATTTATTATAAATTATTTGTTGCATAGATCGGTGATTGATTGAATATTGATTTCATTTTTATTTTTGAATGCCTCTTTTTTTTGTTTCAATCAGATCCATAAAAGAAAAATATTGAAGGTTGCTGCCACATTTGGACTAGATCTCTAAGCCTCAGATTTCATCTTTAAATAATTTAATTTTTATCTCTTTCTTTAGTAAAGGGATAATAATTTAAATATTCATATATCAAACTTTGATTTCTCTTAAATTAAGAACTATTTTGAAAAGAAATAAAAATAAAGTCAAATAAAGCAAATTTTTTAATTCAAATATCAATTTCTTAATCAAATTTATTTTACCCACTAAAAAATCTTCTAAGACACTACAGTAGTCAGATAATAAAAGTAATTTTTTTAATTTCAATTCAAATCATTTAAATAAATTCAAATCAATTAATTAATATTATGTGATGTTATTAATTTATCAAATTTATTAATTTACCTAATTTATTTATTCATTCAAATCAATTCAAATCAAATAAAATAACAACATTTACTAATTATTAATTTCACTTATTAATAATTATGATAATATATTCTAATAAAAATATATTATGCTATTCACTTTAACAATAACTCACATAATATATTAAATATATTGGGATCTACATAATATATTCTAATAATAATACTATAATTTATAAATTTGTGAAACTTATGAAACTTATTAGACATATAAGTTATGAAATATATTTTTTAAACGTAAATATTCTAATATAAATTTTGATTATTTATACAAATATAAATTATAAATTTTAATAAAAAATTATGATAATAAATGACCATATTATATTATGATGTATAATAAGGCATCAAATGGAATAAAATAATATGATATATGTGTAATAATAATCAAATTAAATATGTTCATATGGAATGTAGGATAATCAACTGTAAAGAAATTTTATACATATAATCAATAATTAATTCCAATATATATTGATTCTCGTGTATGTATATTTCAACAATTTATTATCTATGTATTTCAATTCAAATGAAATAATAAAGATAATTTTTTTAATTTCAATTCAAATCAATTCAAATCACATAATTCATTTAATGTGATATCATTAATTATCGTACAATGGTCAAATAATAAAGGTAATTGTTTTTTAATTTCAATTCAAATCTTTTCAATCAATTCAAATCAAATAATTAATCTTATTTGACGTCATTAATTTACCAAATTTATCAATTTACCTAATTTATTCATTCAAATCAATTCAAGTCCAATAAAATAATGAAATTCACTAATTATTAATTACACTAATTAATAATTATGATAATATATTCTGATAAAAATATTATGCTATTTACTTTAATAATAACTCACACAATATATTAAATACTTTGGAATCCACATAATATATTCTGATAATAATACTATAATTTATAAATTTGTGAAACTTATGAAACTTATGAGACTTATGAGTCGTGACATATATTTTTTAAAACGTAAATATTTTGATATAAATTTTGATTATTTATACAAATATAAATTATAAATTTTAATAAAAAATTTATGATAATAAACTGCCATATTATATTATGAAGAAAGATCATACCTTTGACATGAGATAAATGTTCTTTCTATATTATCCCAACACTTTCTGAACTTCCACCAAATCTGAATCTTTTCTAACAAAAGAAAGAACAATTATATCAATTTTGTTGGGAACTCTCCATTTCAAGATATATTTCTTGTCTTTCTCTGTTAGTGTAGAGAGATCTTCTGTTACTCCAAGAAGATTAACATTCTTTCCAAGAACTGTAAAGTTCTCATAGCTACATCAAATCGAACCTAATTTTTTGTCACATGATAAGACTGTAAATGAGATAATTTCATCTGAGCACAATATTACACTATCAGGCTTTACATCCTCAGCCAACTTTTTGTAGCTCATACAGATTGTATTCTCATTTCTCTTTATACTATAGTCAGTTGATATAATTATTTCTTGATCTTGTTTTAATTTTATAGGATTACTATTTTTCAGAAATTTAGTTCGAATCTTGGAGCCCTACAACATTAGAAACAAAATGAAAAATAAAGAACACCATAAAATTTGATTGACTCCAAGATGTGAAGTGGATTCAAATAAAAGAAATATATTAAAACAAATAAAAAGGGGAAAAACAATGAATCTGAGGAATTTACCTTTCTTCTGTAATAGCCATCTTCTTAGGACTCTCTACTTCTCAGTTGCGTCCCTTTTTTCAGCATATTCATGGGCAATACATTGCGTGATTGCTCTTGATTCTGTGTATTGAAATAATTTTGATAAGTAATTTTACATATGCTGATTTAACAATCTACGAGTGTGATTGTTGGAGATGTATATTAATACTTAGAAAATAGTTTTAGATCTCCATTTTCAAAGGCTAGAATTTAACCGAATGCCTGCATCGAAAGAAGCAAAAGTTAGTTGAACTGAAACTCAGAGACAAGCAATTCATGAAAACCTTTCATTTTTCTTAATGTAACTGTTAGAGCAATTCATGAATTGCTCTAACAGTTACATTAAGAAAAATGAAAGGTTTCTTTTTGTATTCGCTCTCTTTCATGTTAATGGGAACAAACTTGAATTTAAGTTGTTTCTTGAAAAGGCAAGTAGTAACCTACATGGTGGCCATCGAGAAGGTGCTTTCGTGAAGTTTTATGGCTACCATGACCAAGAAAAGTATACTGAGTTTGAGTGAAAATAAAATAGAGACAAAGGCGAGCTGCTTCTCTGTAGTCGATGGAGGGAAATCCACTCTAAAGTTGATATGGGAGTCATCCAATCATTCCTCTATTGCTGCTTCTCAATTTAATGCATGACACTCAATATTCGGTCATTCTTAAAATTTGAAATGCACTGTATTAGCTTGAGATCGAGCTTTAGATTGGCATAGAGGCAACTGATATAAACTCTCCTAATACAAAATTCTTCTAGTTCAAATCGAGCTCTAAACACTCAAATTTTACGATGATTCACAGTTTTAAAAGGGATGGTTTTAATTCATTTGAATGCAAATTTTTCAAATCTATTTGAATGTAATTATAGAATCAATCACACTAATTTACATTTAATATATTGTAATTATTTAATTATTAAATTATTAATTAAATTTACAATAATTCATAGTTTTAAAATGGATATTTTGAATTCATTTGAATGTAAATTTTTCAAATTCATTTGAATGCATTATAGAATCAATCACACCAATTTGTATTTAATATATTGTAATCTTCTCAGAATTTAAAGGAGAACCCTATAGTATATCTCAAAAGGGATGTTTAGAATGAATTTAATGTATATCTCAAAAGGGATGCTTACAATGAATTTAATGTAGTGTCATTAACATGAATGAATTTATTCATTTTAATTTATTAATTTTATTATATATTATTGAATGACATCAATGTAATTAATACCTTAGAATGAAATTATTTTATTCTGTTATATAGATAGTGGGAATAATAATAAAAATATAATTAAGGAGAATCCAATAATTAAAATAATAGAAATTAATACTTATCCAAATTAAATTAATCCAAGATAATATTGGCTGGAGTATTAAATGTTGACCCTAAGGCTATATGCCATAAGTTTTGATGATGACAAATGTATTTAAAAAGTAGCATTGATATATATAAAGATTAATTATCATATATATGCTACAAGTACTTAAGCATGATTATGTTATTTAATATGTATGTTGCATATATTGAATCATGCTATTAAACTAACCATTGGGTTTGCAAGTAAGATATATTTTATAGGTTGGTTCAAAATAAGAAGAGTGAGGATTGTATTGAAGAACAAGGAAAAGCAATATCATGCTTCACTCAAGGAAAACAACATGCAAGGATGAAGCTCCAAGAAATGAAGAATTAGAAGATTTGAAGTCTTGGAAGCTTGGATGCATCAAGATAGCCTATGTGTTTAAATTAGGTATATTTTATATAGGCTAGTATATTTGTGCAACTCAATGATTTAGATTTGCATACATTGGCTCAAGCATTTTTGAACAAAAAGATAGTGAGATATGAAGTTTTACAAAAGTTATTTTTTGACCTTTGGTCACTCCTTATATCATATCTCATAAATGAAAAATTGGTTTTTCAAGTATCTTAATCTCATTTGATAGTAGACTCAAAGATCTTTTCAACGGTATATTATTTATTCAAAACGGAGTCCAAATGAGAAATATATGACTATTCAAAATATAGTTTGAAAAACTGAAAGTTGATTTTACTATAATAAAAAATTATTCTGTTCTGACCTATAGTCAGTATTTTGATTATATCTTTTAAAAGAAAAATAATTTTTGAGTAAAACTTAGCTCATTTGAAACTAGACTCCAAGAGCTTTCCAACAGTATATTATTTGTTTAAAACGGAGTTCAAATGAGGGAGTTATGAATTTTTAAAGAAAGCTCAAAATCTGGACTGCACTATAACGGCTATATAACGGCTATATAACGGCTAGTTTTGTAAAATCTTATATATATGACCTTAGATACACGATTTTGAGCAAGAACAAAGTCCTACAATGTGATATTAACTTCTTCTATCATCTTTGAGAGAAAGGAAAGCATTCTTGAGCCAAATCTTGCATATTCTCTATCATTAGAGTTATTAGAGCTTCATTTGTTTTCATCTACTCTTTAGAGAGAGTTTCTTTGTATTGTTGATTTTGATCAACACATATATTATTCTGAGTTGAGGTTCGCAAGTACCGGTATTGGAAGAACTTGCTTTGGGTTGAGGAGGAGCCCGGATTCATAAATTCTTCATTGTGGTTTCGCAAATACCCGGATCGAATTTGCGTGGTTGTAGTGGTTTGCAAGTACCCGGATTAAACTTGCAATTATAGTGGAAATACTCAAGTGGTCTCTTGAGGACTGGATGTAGGCTTGGATTAGCCGAACCAGTATAAATCTCCGAGTTTGCTTTCTCTATCCCTTACTCTTTAATTTGTGCATATTGATATCTATTCTTTAATTCCTTGATCTTTATAATTATTTATCTTAACAGCACATTGATTTTCTGTATTGTATTTATTATCCTAAGCATTGTACTTTTACAGAAAATCATTTTAACTTCCAATTAATTCTTATGAAAAATTTATAAAACCCAATTCACCCCCCCTCTTGGGTTCCAACCATTACTTTCAATTGGTATCAGAGCTTGGGCTCTTGTTTAAAGACTTAACCGTCTAAGAGTTAGCATGGTTGGATATAGTGATTGGTTTATTTCTAAAAATTGTTCTTTCACAGAACCTCCAATTTTTGATGCTAATCATTTTCAATATTGGAAGTATGAAATGAAAATGTTTTTAATTTCAGTAGACCATAAACTGTGGGATGTTATAGAAAATGGTTCTTGTATGCCTGTCAAGGAAGAACAAGGAAAATGCATTCCAAAACTTAAGAGTGAATGGAATGATACTGAAAGAAGTTTAATGCAACTCAATGCTAAGGTAAAATTGATTATTTCTTGTGCATTGAGTCAAGATGAATTTTTCAAAATCTCCAACTGTGCAACTGCAAAAGAAATGTGGGAAATTCTTGAAGTTGCACATGAGGAAGATCTTTGTAATACCCATGAAAAATAAAATGTAAATATTTGTTTACAAACTACTGTTACTATTTCAGTATACGGTACTATTCACCCGTATAATACTATTTATGTATATGGTACTGTTTATTTATACAATCGAAATGTCAAGTACTAGATGTGGTTTGGTCATAAGAGAAAACTAGAAAGAAGTTCGTGGGAGAAAATGACGTTTTATGTGTAAAAATACCCTCAGGGACTAAAGTGAAAGGACTGAATTGAAAAGAAACTTAAAGGTTTAAGGTGAAATGATAGTTTTCCCCTTAAGTTTTTCAATAGTAAGCCGCCTGCGACTTTTCCGAAATTTGCACAGTAACCGTAAATGATTAACGTGGATTATTTTATTAGAAATGTCATTTTCATGAATAGTAAATTGAATATTTTATTAGTGCATAGTGATAAATTGTACCGTTGACTTTTCTTATAAATAGGCTCTTCCATTTCACTTCTAAACTCACACCTTCAACTTCTCTTCTTCTCTCCTTAAGTTTCTCTTACTCAAATGCTAGGCCTCTGAGATTTTGGGTCTTTCCTTTTCAGCTTAGGTAAGGATACTATGCCCTTTCTATGTCTTTCAAATTTAGAAGTTATTTTCTTAAGTATGCTCTGTGGTTGCGGCTTTGGCTGATCTTCCACATCAGAAAAACTGTCCTTAGCTCTTTATATATTTTTTTGATTCTCTTATTACTGAAATAGAATGTAAACTGTGAAAAATACATGTCTAGGAAAGTTCTGGCTAAGGAAAGACCTGGTTTTTAAGTGTGTCCAGTGTGACCCTCCACTCTTTCTTGGGAACTTACCTGGTGTACTCTTTTACAGATTGTATTCTTTATTTCTGGTATAAATAGTACCCGTATATATGAATAGTAACCGTATATATGAATAGTATCCGTATATATGAATAGTAACCGTATATATGAATAGTATCCGTACATAAAAAATTGTATCCGTATGTATGAATAGTGACTGTATGTACGAATATTATCCATATGTATGAATAATATTCGTATATGAATAGTGACTGTACATATGAATAGTACCGTATGTATGAACAGTGTCTGTATGAAAACAATCCTAACTTGTTTTCTCTAATCTTTCATGAAAATCTCTGTAGCGGTATACTGAAATTTATTTGTGTACTCTTGTCCGTAACGACTTAGAGAAGTGATACTCGTATGGAATCGAGGTGAGAGATCCTACCTTACCTTGTTTGCTTATTTAATGTATATATTAAAAGTATACTCTATCTATATATGTGACATGAAATTCATGCATTCATGTTATACATTGAAATGTGTAAATATGATTCTGTTGTGAACTTTTCCTGAAATGAGATGCATATGGTTGCCTATGATTGTGTAATGTGGTTGTGTTTGATCTTGATAGAAACGGAAATAAAGTTTATGGGATCCCATAGGATGAAATAAGGGTGGAATGAAATCACTATAGCCACGTGATATTGAATATGATATTAGTCCTTTTAAGGACGGGGTGAAATAAGGTTAGACTACAGATTTGTCCCTTTGAGGACAGGGGTGAAATAAGGGAGGATACGGCAGGGGCCGTGGGGCAACGGCCACTTATTGTGGACGGGACCCGAAAAATGTCTGGGAACTTGATTTAGAATTGTATGAATTGTTTGAATTGTTTGAAATGTGATTTGGTTTGATCTTAAATATGTTGTTAATAATTGCGAGGTCGATTTGCTCACTGAGTTTAAAAGCTCACATTGTTTGTACAACCTTTTTGTTCAGATCAGGTTGCCAGTGAAGAATATCCGCTAGAAGAGTAAATCACTTTGGACCCTCCCGCTATCGGGTAGGCCCCTCTATTGTTGTAGATTATGTTGCTCTGTAATCATCTAGGACATCTAGATCAGGGGTTTGGCATTTGGTTTGTATGTCAGCATAATAATATATTTTAGAATCTATTATTATGTGCAAATCATCTCTATGAATTTCAAATAAGAAAATTTGATATATTTTCTTCAGGAATGGTTATTTTGATAATGACTAAACTCATGGGTAGAATTTATCGAAAGGCTTACAGTGATGGGATATTCATCATTGTGCCGGTCATGTGCCCAGAAAACGGGTCGTGACAAAGTTGGTATCAGAGCAATGGTTGTTAGGTCTCCTAGTGATTACAGAGCAAGGTAACCTTAGTGGGACCTCCTCTATCGTTGTGAACCCGGGCACAATTATAGAGAGACGGCTCTACTGAAGGTCCTGTAGGATGTTTCCATTTCCTTTCCCTTTGAGACTTATCTCTTCTTAGGAATTATGTTCTCAGTTTTAGTTTTAGACAGATGTGGCTACACTTTTGAACTTAGTCAAGGAAAAGTTGTTATTTGTTTTGATTCCGTTGCTGTCGGATCAAATTTTTATATGGTGGATTTTATAAGCTGAATTCATGATTGATTTTGTGTAGCTATATTATTTTAGGGTACCAGCCAATAAAAGAAACCACTTGCATTAAAAAAAAAACTGAAGGATTACATTGCAAAAAAAGAAGAAGTTTACTCATGTATGAGTAATCTAAAAGCGAGGTGGTCTTGGATTAGGAGGGTTGTATTGTATCATCACCCCTCGACCATTCCTTGGAGCAAGGGACATAGCAATGTCGCGGAGGGTAGTGTAAATCCCATTCATACAATCAACACTTCTTTGTTGTTGATTGCAGAAGCACTGGGTAGACCAATAGAAGAACCTGTCTATTCTTGAAGTCATTTCTGCATGATTGCGTTTAGTTAACTTCTCCAGGTCTCCTATCATCTTTTTCAGATTTTTCACCTCCTGCTCTAGACAGGCGATTTTGTCCTCCGAGGTATGGCCCGTGCTAGTCTCCTCAGCTTCCTCGATCTTCTTCATTTTCTTCTCCTTTTGCTTCTCTGGAGACCCCTCAAAAGGTCTTTTGCCCTTGTCTTTGCCCAGACTTAAGTTTAAGTCGAGCTCTTCTTCCTTAGCCTCTACTGTGAGATCAATGTACTTCCTTGAGGCCATGATTTGGAAAAATTTAGAAATTTTCGTAAGAATATGAGGCGAGAGGAATACTGGGGGATTGTAGGCTCGGAGATTATTACTCTTTGTGGTGTGGTAACTGAGAACGCTGGGATGGTTTTTATAGAAAAAAATTTGGACTAAGAGACAAAGAAGATATCTTTTCACCGCACCCCTACACGATCAACCTATGGATTTCTACAAGCTGGAAGCCAGAAGTCTAGGGTAGGCGTGCACACCAACAATGCGTCGCATTAATGCCAAAACCACGAAAGTCAGTATTCGGTGGATTTGCGGCCGATTTTACTCGGTTTTCCCATTTCTCCCGTTGGCATTTTCCGAAATTCAAAGAAGTTGATAACATGGCCATCAAAGATTGCCTTGGATGCTTTTATGATGAACTGAAATACATTTCTCCGTTTTATTGTGTTGTTCTTAAGAGCCTTCAGTTGAGTATAATATACATAATTGATTGAATCATGTTGTAATTACATGTATGTATGTTATTCATGCATAATGAGTGAAGGCTACGATCAAGGAGAATATGTGATGATCCTACATATACTCATAGAGATGTGAAATCAAAATGACTTGGATAGAATGAAATGTGTAGATGATGATATATCTTCATGGTTACACATACTTACATATAATGCTCTCGTGGGAAAATGAAAGGCAGTGATTTCCTTACATCATGATAATGCTTAATGCATGCGACCGTAAGCAGTTAACTTTGTTTTAAAATATATATATTTACATATATATTATGTGTAAGTCTAGAGTAAAGACACCGATTAGAATATAAGATAAGGCTAATATGAGACTACCCGATCATAGAGGGACTTCGTGATATGGGATTACAGGATAAAACAAGTTAGAGGGAGAAAATCTCAGACTGAAGAGCGTAGTTAGTCGAAAATTTTGAGAAAGGTCAAGATTAGCCGAAAATTTTTGAGGAAATCTTTGACTTATGTTAATTGCATTAAATTATATTTACTATTTACTTGCATGTCCGACATTAATTGCTGGCATTGCGACGTATGTGATCTGTAAACCTTATAGCGAGCGGCGTATAGGTTGTGGTGGCTTTAGCTCCAGGGGCTTCAGGTTGTCTATAAATCTTGTACGCCCGTTACCCCACTCATCACACCAAGCGAACTTCTTTCATTACATACCTATTTCTCAATCTCCATTCCTTTCTCATTCGAAGTTATTTCTGAGATCCCTAGAGCAATGGCCGATAATAAGTCTTTCAACTTGAATTTTGAGACTGGCAACGTAGAGCTTGATTTAAATCTAAGTCTTGGAGACAACAAAGGGAAGAGACCTGTAGACAGGTCACCAGAACTAAAGAAGAGAAAGAGGGATGTAATAGAGTTGGAGGAGGACAGCACTGCAACATCCTCAGAAAATAAGCTTGCGTTCCTAGAGCGTAAGATCGAAAACCTGGAGCATAAGATAGAGAGTCTGGAATATAAGACAGAGGACCAGAAGCGACTAATAAATCGTCTCTTTGAAAACCAAGAGAAACTGATAAACCGTCGTTTCGGGGAACTAGCTAATCGAGTTGATAGACATTCAATGTTTGCAACTCAAAATTTTCGTGACCAACAAGCAAGGTGTATTGACTGTATGAACGGAGTAACTTCTGCTCTTCGCCAAATTTCTCAGGCGCTTCCTCCAGAAACCCTTTCTAGGCTACAACGATTAGCTTCCTCCTTAAGGTCTGAAGCACCTTCCTCTTCTAGACCTGGAGCACCTTTTACATTTCAAAAGCCTCCTCGTCCTTAATTTATTTTTCTTTTGTTTGTACCTAAAGCTACATTTGGTGTAAGCTTCACGTATTAAAATTATCTATGTACTAGAAATAAAATTTAAGTTAGTATCTAGATCTTCTTTGTTGAAGTGATTCATTTTACTGAAAGAACTTGAGGAATGAGAAGATATTGGACTTGTTATATTTCATACTTGATTCTAAAGCATAGTATAGTAATATCTTTTTGACTGAGCAGAGTTACTAAAATGATATTTCATTGCACTTCTGAGCTATGGAGGAATGCTGAATAAGTATTTTATGAACCTATATATAGAGAACTATGGGTTTGCCCTAAGCATTGAAGGGATACGACTCTATATGAGTCATTGAGGTGAGAGGAATTTCTATATATATTTATTTTATAATTATGCATGAGGAGTATGTTATTTACTTAACTCATTTTCTGGGATTGTTCTTCCTAGAGAATTATGTAATAATTTTACGTGATTTTTCCTTTTATATGACGCCATCAGCTGAGAGTGTCGCCTTAAGGTAGAAGGATCGCCTTCGGGCAAGAATATTACCTATGACCAAAATGATGCCTTCGGGTAGGGTACTTGTATTCGTAAAAGTTATAAGCTATGTGTATGGTAGCTTGTGTTCTGATATTCAGTATAAACTGGAAAGACCACGTGCCACTGTTGAGAAGACACCTATTTGAGGTTTTACATAGAGACAGAGTTCGTCTCTGATTAGGTGGTTTGAGTTTGGTAAAGGTTATGAGGATGAGACACTTTATGGTACAAAAGGTTGTGGAGAAGATTAAACTGATGAGGAAGAGATTACTTGCTGTTTAGAAAAGGCAAAAGTCTTATGCAAATTATTGATAATGCGGTTTAGAGTTCACAGTCAATGGTATAATGTTCTTGTAAATCTCACCAAGGGTGTGATGAGGTTTTGGAAGAAAGAGATGCAAATGATGAGATATGGACGAAGTAATCACATTTATTTCAGTATTGAGATGAGTTTTGAATTCGGGGGACCGAATTCTCTTAAGGGGGTGATAATGTAATACCCATGAAAAATAAAATGTAAATATTTGTTTACAAACTACTGTTACTATTTCAGTATACGGTACTATTCACCCGTATAATACTATTTATGTATATGGTACTGTTTATTTATACAATCGAAATGTCAAGTACTAGATGTGGTTTGGTCATAAGAGAAAACTAGAAAGAAGTTCGTGGGAGAAAATGACGTTTTATGTGTAAAAATACCCTCAGGGACTAAAGTGAAAGGACTGAATTGAAAAGAAACTTAAAGGTTTAAGGTGAAATGATAGTTTTCCCCTTAAGTTTTTCAATAGTAAGCCGCCTGCGACTTTTGCGAAATTTGCACAGTAACCGTAAATGATTAACGTGGATTATTTTATTAGAAATGTCATTTTCATGAATAGTAAATTGAATATTTTATTAGTGCATAGTGATAAATAGTACCGTTGACTTTTCTTATAAATAGGCTCTTCCATTTCACTTCTAAACTCACACCTTCAACTTCTCTTCTTCTCTCCTTAAGTTTCTCTTACTCAAATGCTAGGCCTCTGAGATTTTGGGTCTTTCCTTTTCAGCTTAGGTAAGGATACTATGCCCTTTCTATGTCTTTCAAATTTAGAAGTTATTTTCTTAAGTATGCTCTGTGGTTGCGGCTTTGGCTGATCTTCCACATCAGAAAAACTGTCCTTAGCTCTTTATATATTTTTTTGATTCTCTTATTACTGAAATAGAATGTAAACTGTGAAAAATACATGTCTAGGAAAGTTCTGGCTAAGGAAAGACCTGGTTTTTAAGTGTGTCCAGTGTGACCCTCCACTCTTTCTTGGAAACTTACCTGGTGTACTCTTTTACAGATTGTATTCTTTATTTCTGGTATGAATAGTACCCGTATATATGAATAGTAACCGTATATATGAATAGTATCCGTATATATGAATAGTAACCGTATATATGAATAGTATCCGTACATAAAAAATTGTATCCGTATGTATGAATAGTGACTGTATGTACGAATATTATCCATATGTATGAATAATATTCGTATATGAATAGTGACTGTACATATGAATAGTACCGTATGTATGAACAGTGTCTGTATGAAAACAATCCTAACTTGTTTTCTCTAATCTTTCATGAAAATCTCTGTAGCGGTATACTGAAATTTATTTGTGTACTCTTGTCCGTAACGACTTAGAGAAGTGATACTCGTATGGAATCGAGGTGAGAGATCCTACCTTACCTTGTTTGCTTATTTAATGTATATATTAAAAGTATACTCTATCTATATATGTGACATGAAATTCATGCATTCATGTTATACATTGAAATGTGTAAATATGATTCTGTTGTGAACTTTTCCTGAAATGAGATGCATATGGTTGCCTATGATTGTGTAATGTGGTTGTGTTTGATCTTGATAGAAACGGAAATAAAGTTTATGGGATCCCATAGGATGAAATAAGGGTGGAATGAAATCACTATAGCCACGTGATATTGAATATGATATTAGTCCTTTTAAGGACGGGGTGAAATAAGGTTAGACTACAGATTTGTCCCTTTGAGGACAGGGGTGAAATAAGGGAGGATACGGCAGGGGCCGTGGGGCAACGGCCACTTATTGTGGACGGGACCCGAAAAATGTCTGGGAACTTGATTTAGAATTGTATGAATTGTTTGAATTGTTTGAAATGTGATTTGGTTTGATCTTAAATATGTTGTTAATAATTGCGAGGTCGATTTGCTCACTGAGTTTAAAAGCTCACATTGTTTGTACAACCTTTTTGTTCAGATCAGGTTGCCAGTGAAGAATATCCGCTAGAAGAGTAAATCACTTTGGACCCTCCCGCTATCGGGTAGGCCCCTCTATTGTTGTAGATTATGTTGCTCTGTAATCATCTAGGACATCTAGATCAGGGGTTTGGCATTTGGTTTGTATGTCAGCATAATAATATATTTTAGAATCTATTATTATGTGCAAATCATCTCTATGAATTTCAAATAAGAAAATTTGATATATTTTCTTCAGGAATGGTTATTTTGATAATGACTAAACTCATGGGTAGAATTTATCGAAAGGCTTACAGTGATGGGATATTCATCATTGTGCCGGTCATGTGCCCAGAAAACGGGTCGTGACAATCTTATTGCTGAGGAATTAAGGTATAGAAGTTTCATTAATGAACTTGAAATTGCTCAAATGAACAATTGCAAAACCATTAATGAGATACAACTTGTGCTTAATCAATTGCAAGCTCTTGGTGTTGAACTTACAGGAAAATCTCAAATCACCAAGGTGGCAGACGAAGAAGAAAAAGGAGAAAAAGAGAAACCACAACCAAAAGGTGAATCATCAAAGAAAGCTTACCTATCTTCCAATTGGGGAAATAGCAATTCTGATAAGCAGAACACAAATGAAGAAGGCAACACTTGTCTTGTGGCCAGAGATAAAGATGAGGTAAATTCATTTGACTACTCTTTTGAAGAATTACAAGATGCCTTTGATGATTTACATGAAGAATCTCTTATACTTGCAAAGAAACTAAATGTTTCAAAACAGAAAAACTCTTCTCTTGAAAATGAGTTGGAAATATTGAAAAATGAATTTTCTATTTCCAAGGAAGAGAATTTTGTTTTTGAAAATCAAAACAAAACTTTGCAAGAAGAGAATTTGATTTTAAAAACAAATATCTCTACCAACAAAAATTGCTTTTGTACCAAGTGTGATTTTTTGAAAAAAGAAAATGATAATTTTAAAAACACACTTGCAAAACTCTCTCAAGGTAGAGAAATTTTAAATACCTCAGTTTTGAAACAAAGAAGAATTAACAAAGTTGGTATTGTTTCTAAAAAGAAATCAAACCAAAAGCAGTTTAAAAACTTCTTTGTTTCTGCAAAGATGTCCAATAGTCCAACTTGCACTTGTTTCTATTGTAGACTGAAAGGACACAAATCTTACTCCTGTTTTTATAAGAAAAATCTTGTTCATGGAGTAAAAATGAAATGGGTTCAAAAAGGAACTCATGACCCAGGCAAACCCAAAGAAATTTGGGTACCAAAGATAAATGAATAATTTGTAGATTTGCCTCGAAGCAAGGAGCGGAAATGACTTTTCAATGGCTACATCATTCAAACTCCACTCTCTTGCATCAAAAGGAGGCAATGGATAAGTAAACATATAAGCTGGAATGCATTGTAAGAATTTTGACTGATATGTTTACTGCTCTCTAATGCTTTTGTCTGTTATCTAATATGCCTTACATCTATCCTTGATATTCATGCATGCTATATCTGAAAACAATTGTTAGGTGTGCAGATTATAGATTCAAATTTTGTTTTGATCTAAAATCTTTCTTCCAAATTTTGCTCAAACTATCCTTTTTACTGTATCATGAAAACTTGCTTCCATTACACGCACATTTTTCTTGTCTTCACAACAATAAGATTCCTCCTACCTATAGTATTTATCCTTGCTGTAATCTTATTTAAATATTTTCAATGAAATCAAATATTTTGCAAAATTGCATTTCATGAAAGCATAGCACTTTTATTAATATGGTATATTTTGAACATAATGTTGCTCCTAGTACTCGAGATTTATTTGAACATTACTGATTTGAACATCAAAGTGCTCCACCAAAAGTGTTTTGCAGGAGTTAGTCCTCAAATCTATCCTCTAAGCTCATTCGTAATGATCGACCAATGCTTGACAGTGATCTTATGAGAGATTGTTTTCAAGAGGATCTTGCAAATAATCAATCAATTAAGTTCATTAAAATTGCAAGAAGATAGAATCAAAAGAAGAGCAATGAGCAAAACAAGAATATCAAAATCTTGAGGAGGAACTTCAAGAAGCAATAAGAGTTTGCCAAAATTGATGAGTATCTCTATTCTTTACCACTTTAATATTTAATTGAGTGATACTCCCTGATCATAATTGGCTATGTTGGCAATTTTTTTTTACTGACATACTTTCATTACAATGATATATTGTTCTCTAATATCTTACATATTTGATCATATCATTGTATATAAAGATATTGTCTTTATACCATTCATCATGGTTTGAGCATTATACATGTCATATCCTTTGTATAAGATATAGCTTATGAACGATTGTTTATGGATTCTAGTTTATATCTGATTATATCTTATTAATCCATATTACCTCAATTATTGTACTACATACTCAAGTTATAATATGTTTTATCTTGATAAGTATGTAACTTGCTTTTGCTTTGAAATGATGATATATATGTCCATGTCAGAAAATTCTTTCCATCTTTAAAATGGATATATATTTTTCAATATATATATACTGTGCTGAATTTCTGTAGCTGATTTATTTTATCTTTCTTTATTATTATTTTTTTGTACCGTCAAATAAAAGAAACCACTTGCATTAAAAAAAAACCGAAGGATTACATTGCATAATTAAAAAAAAAAAGAAGAAGGGAAAGTTTGCTCATGCATGAGCAATCTACAGGCGAGGTGGTCTCGGATTAGGAGGGTTGTATTGTATCATCACCCCTCGGCCATTCCTTGGAGCAAGAGACTGAGCAATGTCACGGAGGGTAGTGTAAATCCCATTCATACAATCAACACTTCTTTGTTGTTGATTGCAGAAGCATTGGGTAGACCAATAGAAGAACCTATCTATTCTTGAAGTCAGTGCCGCATTGTTGCGTTTAGCTAACTTCTCCAGGTCCTCTATCATCTTCTTGAGTTTCTTCACCTCCTGCTCCAGACAAGCAATTTTGTCTTCTGACGTATGGCCTGTACTAATCTCCTCAGCTTCTTCGATCTTCATCTTCTTCTTTCGGTTCTCTTGAGATCCCTCCAAAGGTCTTTTGCCCTTATCCTTACCTAGACTCAAGTTTAAGTCGAGCTCTTCCTCCCTGGCCCCTACTGTGAGATCAATGAACTTTCTTGCTGCCATGGCTTGGAATTTTTTTTTGGAGTATGAAGAGAGAGGAATGTCAGAAAGTTGTAGGCTCAGAGATGAATACTCTTTGTGGTGTGATAATTGAGAATTCTGGGCAGTCTTTATAGAGAAAAAATTATGACTAAGAGCCAAAGAAGATATCTCTTCGCCGCACCCCTACACGCTCATCCTACGGATTTTGCAAGCTGGAAGCCAGGACTCTAGGGTACGCATGCACACCAACAACGCGTCGCATTAATGGCAAAACCACGAAAATCAATTTTCGGTGGATTTGCGGCTGATTTAATTTGTTTTGATTAAAAATTTTAAGGATTAATAAAATGGTGATAAACAGAATCGTATTTCTCTGCTTTATTGTGTTGTTCTTGAGAGCTTTCAGTATAATATACATGATTGATTGTATCATGCTATGATTACATGTATCTAAGAACATATGTTGTGTATGCTATTCATGCATCATGAGCGAAGGCTATGGCTAAGAATAATATTTCATGATTCCACATGCACTCATACAAAATGAGCTGTCAAAATTTTTACATGTACTCATCCTCAAGATACATATATAAATTCATTTTGAATGGGTATATAAATTGCTTCCTTTGTATTGAAATTTATCTTATCCTTTATGAAGCAAATTTGTTTTGAAAAAGGACTTTAAAAATGCTTCTGTTATGTTAATATGTTTTATCATATGAAGCAACATTCTTTTTGAAAAAGAAAAGATTTTAAAGATCTCTTTTGTTGTAGATAACAAAAGGGATGAAAAATATTGATGTTTCATATATGGATTATGAACTATATGCTTGAATATACCTTATTACACTAATCCATATATATTGCTTCCTTAGATGAAATGTTTCTAAATTCCTTCGAAGCAAAATGTTTTAGAAAAATATCGTGAATCTCTTGAATTGCTTCCACAATGCTGAAATTGCTTTGCCATATTGAAGTATTATCTGTTTTGAAAAGAAAAGGATTTGAGTATCCTTATTTTAAATCACTTTTGCTATATGTTGAAATAATTTTATGCATATATGCAGAAATTATTTTTCAGAAATCTTGAAAAATATTATTATTCGATTTATGGATTATGATTAATATTCTTGTTTATATCATGCTTTGCTAATCTATATATCATACTTCTGCTGTGTGCTGTAAATATTTCTATCATATGACAGCAAATGATGTTTTTTTTTTATTTCAAAAAGTTTAATTTTTCTGCTATTTACTAAAACTGCCTATTCATAAACAAGCAGAAATCATTTTCAATGAAAATATTGCAGAAATTTCTTCAAAAATCTTACTTCAAAATACTGCAATCAAAAACTGAATTTCCTTTATAATGATTTGGACAATCTTTTTCAAAGGAAAAATGTTATGAAATTCAGGGGGAGCTTTGTCTCACTTGAATGTATTTTTTTTTGAAAAAGAATATATCTTGAAAAATTGGATATTCATTATTCATTATTCTTTTTCAAATTATGCAAGGTTTAAGGGGGAGCCTAAAACTCTTCCAAGTTTTATCTTTTGGCTCATTTCATTTGACATGAGAAAAATTTTTCTAAAATTTTCTTTTTACATGTCAATGAAATCAATGATAAGTTTTGATGTATCCTTACCCCATACTATATTGACATCTTCTGACATCCTGACTTAAAGAAGGTATGTGCTTTAACTTCTATATATTGTGTTCCTTACACCTTTTTGTTGATGTCAAATAGGGGGAGAAGAAACAATAGAAAAATATGTATACGTGCTTATAACATTGCATTCATTATCTTGTGATACATATTTTTCTGTGGTGATTTGTCATCATCAAAAAGGGGGAGATTGTTGACCCTAAGGCTATATGCCATAAGTTTTGATGATGACAAATGTATTTAAAAAGTAGCATTGATATATATAAAGATTAATTATCATATATATGCTACAAGTACTTAAGCATGATTATGTTATTTAATATGTATGTTGCATATATTGAATCATGCTATTAAACTAACCATTGGGTTTGCAAGTAAGATATATTTTATAGGTTGGTTCAAAATAAGAAGAGTGAGGATTGTATTGAAGAACAAGGAAAAGCAATATCATGCTTCACTCAAGGAAAACAACATGCAATGATGAAGCTCCAAGAAATGAAGAATTAGAAGATTTGAAGTCTTGGAAGCTTGGATGCATCAAGATAGCCTATGTGTTTAAATTAGGTATATTTTATATAGGCTAATATATTTGTGCAACTCAATGATTTAGATTTGCATACATTGGCTCAAGCATTTTTGAACAAAAAGATAGTGAGATATGAAGTTTTACAAAAGTTATTTTTTGACCTTTGGTCACTCCTTATATCATATCTCATAAATAAAAAATCGGTTTTTCAAGTATCTTAATCTCATTTGATAGTAGACTCAAAGATATTTTCAACGGTATATTATTTATTCAAAACGGAGTCCAAATGAGAAATATATGACTATTCAAAATATAGTTTGAAAAACTGAAAGTTGATTTTACTATAATAAAAAATTATTCTGTTCTGACCTATAGTCAGTATTTTGATTATATCTTTTAAAAGAAAAATAATTTTTGAGTAAACCTTAGCTCATTTGAAACTAGACTCCAAGAGCTTTCCAACAGTATATTATTTGTTTAAAACGGAGTTCAAATGAGGGAGTTATGAATTTTTAAAGAAAGCTCAAAATCTGGACTGCACTATAACGGCTATATAACGGCTATATAACGGCTAGTTTTGTAAAATCTTATATATATGACCTTAGATACACGATTTTGAGCAAGAACAAAGTCCTACAATGTGATATTAACTTCTTCTATCATCTTTGAGAGAAAGGAAAGCATTCTTGAGCCAAATCTTGCATATTCTCTATCATTAGAGTTATTAGAGCTTCATTTGTTTTCATCTACTCTTTAGAGAGAGTTTCTTTGTATTGTTGATTTTGATCAACACATATATTATTCTGAGTTGAGGTTCGCAAGTACCGGTATTGGAAGAACTTGCTTTGGGTTGAGGAGGAGCCCGAATTCATAAATTCTTCATTGTGGTTTCGCAAATACCTGGATCGAATTTGCGTGGTTGTAGTGGTTTGCAAGTACCCGGATTAAACTTGCAATTATAGTGGAAATACTCAAGTGGTCTCTTGAGGACTGGATGTAGGCTTGGATTAGCCGAACCAGTATAAATCTCCGAGTTTGCTTTCTCTATCCCTTACTCTTTAATTTGTGCATATTGATATCTATTCTTTAATTCCTTGATCTTTATAATTATTTATCTTAACAGTACATTGATTTTCTGTATTGTATTTATTATCCTAAGCATTGTACTTTTACAGAAAATCATTTTAACTTCCAATTAATTCTTGTGAAAAATTTATAAAACCCAATTCACCCCCCCCTCTTGGGTTCCAACCATTACTTTCATTAAATAAATCCAGTAAATAATTCATTAAAAATCTCTCTCAAGATTTTTGCCTATCCTAAGATTACAACTTTAGATTTTATTACCCAAGAACTCCATTTGAAATCTCAACTCAAACTTTTCGAATTTAAACAAGGGTAGAAAGGAAAATTTGTAAATATATAATCTTTAGAAGATAATTAGTTAACTAATCAAATAAAATCATAAACTAATAGCCGTAGGGAATTCGAAATATGCTGAAAAAAATATAAAATAATAATAATAATAATAATAATAAATATAAAACAAATAAAAGTTAACAAGCAAATTAGAAGGGGTATAAAGAAATAAAAGTAATTAATAAGCAAGGACTTATCTCACGAGTTGTAGATAGAAATGACTTAGATTTATTTAAGTTAATCTAGAAGAAAAAGATAAGACATATAGATAATGACAGGTAATAACAGAAAATAAAAATAGTGTGAAGAAGATATAGAATAACAATAAAATAAAAATATAGTGTAATACCCGTTAATTTTGGAATATAATTCGGTTGAGAGTATTTTAGAATTTTACAACGTTACTTTAGTTATTTATTTTGGTCATTTTTAATTTTTATATTTAATTGTTCTCTTTGAATATTATTTATGAAAATTTAGTTAAATGACTGTACTGAATATTTGCACCATGTGGGATATATTCTTAGAATGGTGAAATTCATAGAAAAGTGGTTTAATAATGGTCAATTAGTCCATTAATTGTAATTTGACTAGATGGGTTTGGATGTTGGGTTATGGATACCCATGGGTTATTCAATAACCCATTAGAAACCCTTAATAAAATAAAAACTTTCTACTTCCTTCAGAATTCCCGTGTCTGAAGCAAAGCAAAAGTGAACAGTGGCATTTTCTCTCATTTCTTCATTCTCTTCTCAAATCTTTTCCTTGATCTTCAGAGTTTTGATTGTTTGTTCGGTTCAAAAGTCTTGTAAGGATCAAAGGTAAGCTTTAATCTCATTATTTTCTTTAAGTCTAAGTTTATATGGAAGATTAGAGGAGATTTTGTTCTTGAATATTTTGATGATAATTCATGAATGTTAGTTGTTTTAGAGGTTATTTTTGAGTTAGCATTGAGTTATGGTCGGTTAAAAGAGATGAAATTCTGATTTTGAAACGAGGAATCAAATGATAAATTTTTTTGAGAAATTTTCTGCAAAACTCGAATTTACTGTAGCAACCAAAAATTTTGGGGAAAATTTTCGAGTTACTGTAGCAGTTAATGTAGTGTCGGCAATCAACGGTACTGTAGCAGTCAACGTCACTGTAGCGAACATCACTTTAGCAATCAGAAAATATTGCATATTTTCATGATTTTGTTTCCTTTCTTATGTTTCATTGTAATATATTTTATTAGGAAATTTTCCTACACAAATTCTAGTGTGGAACAAGGTAAACTTCGACAAATATCAAGGTAAGTGAATAACCTTGTTAAGCTAGTTTGATATTACTAGTCAAAGTACAATATATAAGTCCCATTTACAATATTATCTGGATATTAAGTAATCAATTTTTCATATGACAGTATATGATGTTTGGTATATTTTTTTTACAGAAATTCAAAGGAATAAGAGTACGTATAAATTATTTTATTTCATGACAATTGTACTATGTGATAAATTCTCATTATTTTATTAATGAGTAAAGATATACGGGATCTAATACATGAGTTTGAAAGGGTTAAAGTCCAATACTACTCAGTGCATAACTATGAAAACCTATACACGAGTTTGAAAGGGTTAGAGTCTCATACTACTTGGTGTAAATAGATGAAATTATAAATACGAGTTTGAAAGGTTTAGAGTCCTATACTACTCGGTGTATATCTATGAAATCTTATTAACGAGTTTGAAAGGGTTAGATTCTCATACTACTCGGTGTATATCAATAAAATCTTATTCACGAGTTTGAAAGGGTTAGAGTCTCATACTACTCGATGTATAAAACAATTAATTATATGAGTAAATGTGATATTTGTACTTTTGATACTTTATATAGTACAATTATTTACTTACTAAGTTTTTAAATAAACTCACACTCCCTATGATTATCTTTTTAGATACAGAAAACAAGGAAGAAAAGTATCCGATTGAAGATTAGAAGCCGCTTGGAGTTATTCTCTATTTTTGTCTGGTGGGATACCAATACTTATTAATGTGAATACGAGAAAGCTCTGTACTTTCTATAGCTCTCCTAGGCTTGCGATGAGATAAAAATATCAGATTATGTATGCCTATATTTGTTTATCAGATGAATATAATTCTGTAGTGTGGAATGAATAATAGAGGTTGAATGTAAGACCTCACATAATATATGTGAATAACTCATGTTTGAGAATTTTATTAAATAAGTAGTTGTGGATATTAAGATTGTCCAGGATTTCGGGATACCACTGAGGTTTTTCTTAAAAATAGTATCTTTTCATATGTTAAATTTTTGGGATGTGACATATAGTATAACGAAAATAATGCAAATAAATATGACAGATAAATTTGTACATATCTTATAATAGGCAAGTATAAGGAATTAATCCTTATGGCCCGTTTGGTACACAATCAGATAACAAAAAGAAAAAGAAATAGGAAACAAGAAACAAGAAAAGGAAAAAAAAAGATAAAAAAGAATATGAAAAAAATGTGTTTGGTATGTAATAAAAAAAATGGGTTTGATATGTATAACACATTTACTAAAATATCACTATGTTAAATTTATCCCTTAACTTTTCTCTACTTCAATATAGTCCTTTTTTCTTTTAATTTCTTATCTTCCTCAGTTTCTTCTTTTTTTTCTTTCAACATAGTCCCTTTCAATTTCATCCCTCTTCCTCAAGTCTCTCTTTTCCACTGTCACCGCCTTTTTGTCAATTTCGAAATCTTTCTGGCAACCTCATTCTTCTCCTTTCCGGCAACCTCCATCTTCCTAACTTTGCAATATTTTGTGTCCTAAACACATATCTATAAACAACTTCACAACTCTGGAAAAACACAGATCCAAAGATCATCTTTTATTTGGGCGTGAAAATCGAAAGCCAAGGATTTTTTATTTGGCAATCAAAAACTCAAGGACGATGATGACAAGAAGATGGTCAATGACGAGAAGACAAATCAACAAAGGGAAAACTGATTTTCGGAGAACAAACAGAGAGAGACTTGGAGCAATGAACGAGGAGGGACAGACAAAGGGCATTTTTCAGAATTATGACATAGTATGAGAGTATTTTGGTCTTTGTAACTGCTTTTCCTCAGGTTTTATCAAGGAAAAAAATCTTGGAAATGTCGGTATTGTTCGTGACCGATTTTTCTTGATTTTTTTCGATTGCCCATTTAAGAAAATGTACCAAACGCAGGAAAAGGTGGGAGAGACTAGAATTTCTAATTCTTTTTCTCTGAAGAAACGGTACCAAACATGTCCTTTGTTTTGGCGTGAAAGCATCATATTAGGATAAATACTAGATCAAATATATACATATAATTAATAATTCTAGGGATAAAGCAAGAAAAGCACATGGATACATGTGTAAAAATAATAACAAAATAATTATGACAATAAAATAATAATAATAAGAGACATGGATAAATCTGAAAGATTAATAAAACACAAATAATTAAGGATAATCTAATTTAATCTAAGAATCTAGGTTAAATCTTTCAAAAAAAACACAACTCCAAATTAATTAAAAGAAAAAAGAACAAGAAACCTAATTCTATTCCAACCCTAAACAAATTTAATTAAACAAGTAAAATCACTCAAACCTAACCTAGGATTTACTCTACACGGCCACACACTCACTCTTCAAAGTTCAAACACTCTCCAGAAGCAACCAAAGCACATAGCCACATTAAACCTTAGGTTGTCTTCTATTTCCTTCCACCATAGGAAAGAAACCACATACTCAATAGCAACATTGACGGTGGGCAAAGCACTTTCTTCTGAAATTGCATAGACAAAGGTAAGAACAACATCACTTTTGATTATTCTTTCCTCAAAGGATAACAATTCAAAAATTTTAAATCAAGAAAGACTCTAATACAATTTCATTCTTGAACATAAAATTGTAGGAAATTCATAAGTGCACATCCATACTCCATCCATTCTCAGACCTCCGTTCATAGCAACAATACTATATTGCAAAATCTTGGGCGAGTCAATTAACCTCTCTTTAATATTATTTTAGTATTAAACTAATAAAGTAGAAAGATAAACAAACTCGTGGTGTGAAAGAAGGAATTCAATTAGGGATTTAGAAAAATAAATTGAGTAGGCATGGATTCAAGTGTTGATGAAAATTGTTAACAAGAAAACGTTAGGGGAAAAGATAATTATGTGATATGTTATAGATATTTTCTATGTTCAAGTAATAATGTATATCTTGTCAGATTTTGATTGATGTGAATGTTGATTTTACTGTGGATAATTGAAATTATGATTGTATTTGAACAGGATAGTATCCCTTCTCACGATAGGAAACCTAAGTGATAAGGTGGTCTTGACGTCTGAGGGTGTAGATAACGATTTATTCGATATGGAGATGAGCACAAGTCGAAGATTGGGACCCGTGAGGCACCCTAACCGTAGAGAATGAGATTATCATTATCGCAGGTTTTGATGAGACTGACCTATGCGCGTTTTCAGATATTTTGTCATTGACGAATACTAATTCCGTTGGTTTGAATTGTTTAACTTGAATTGAATTCTGTCTAGTATGTTTTCTTTCCTTGTAATTTCATGATAAATGCTTTTGAATTACTTTATTATTCTTTAGCATATTTGAATTTTATTAGAGTAGGGATTGACTCACTCAATGAGATTTTTATTTCACACTCATTGATATTTACTTTTCAAAACAGATAGCGGACAAAAACTTTTCACTAGAAGAGTAGTAGTCATTGGACCCTTCTCGTTTATTGGGTGGATCCCAAGTCAAGTTATTTATTTATTTTGTCTAGGATATTCTATAATCAACTATGACATTAAAAATTTTTTGGAAGTACTCGATAAATAATTATTAAGTACTTTAAGTTTATATTCGTGCGTTTTTATGGAAAGATGTTAATTAGTACATTCATTAAGTAGTATTATCCTTGACATGAGTATTTTGAGAGTTATAATGACAACGATGTGATTATTTATTATTTTATTTTTTCCTTCCATTTTATTTTACGTTATTTTATTTTATTGTATTTTATTTCATTTTTTTAATTAAATTTTGTGTGCGCTGCGTAGGCAAATATAGTATGACCAAGAAGCATCTAGGCGTTGGCAAACGTGCATATGAAATAAAATAAAGGATATGTTTGACCAAGAAGCATGGTAGCTAAAATGAAATCCTGAATGTGACGTGGATTATCTACTGTTTTGTTTTAGTTTTAGTTTTACTTTATTTTATTTTATTCTGCTTTCTTGTATTTTATCCTATTATAAATGGATTGACTATTGAGTATGTTAAGATTAAAAAAAAAAAGCCGTGGCTTTAAAAATTGATGGAGAATTGCTATTGTGGGGTTAATTTAGTATGTGTGGGTTTAAATTAATCTAGTATGCGTGGTTTATATATCATTCAATATTATATGATGTTCATGACAGTTGGGAAGTAAAACAAATAGACAAACAAATAATAGATAGACAAAAAAAAAAGATCAGGTGGTATTTATTTTAGTAAGAAATATATTTTTCATAACGATATATTTTACTAGAAATCAATTATTTTATTTTTTGTCTATTTATTTACCAAAATACATTATTAAATATTTATCATCATTATTTCTAAGCATAACATAATGAGTGAAAGAGAAGAGTTATAAGCACTACAAAAAAATTTTTTTCAAAAGTCTAAAAGTCCTTATAAAAAATTTTTGGTGACAATTTTTAATGATGATTAAAGTTGTTGATGTAAATACGTGGCTAATTGTCTTTTGATACCAACTTTTAAAAGTCGCCACCAAAAGTCACCATTTAGTAGTGGCTATAGTCACCAACAAAAATCATATTTGTTGTAAAAAAAATTTTCGTAAAATAAAGTGACTTTTGGTGATAACTTTAGTTGCAACTAAAAGTCACATTTAGTGGTGACTTTGTCACTCACCATCTTTTTTTATCCAAATTGGCCTAACGGGTCGACATGAGACCTATTTGACTAATGCGTGTCTTAGCTGATGCAATAACTCACTGCTCCGGGGTGACTCTATTTTTTTTGTGCAATATTCAAGTTTATTTAAAATTAAACAAAACATATGTATACCTGAGATTTTAACCTGGGTCCTTTGCTTGCAACCATGTGTGTCTTGCTATCCTCCCACCACTTCATTTATGTTATGTAAGGGCAAAATATTATATATATATAATCTGTTAAAATTATTTCAAATAAAAAATATTACAAAATAGAAATAAAATAATATTTAACTTAAAAAAAGCAAATATATTATTACTATGGGAGTCACCGCAAAAAGTCCGACTTCGCCTAATTTCATAAGAAAAAAAAAATCACTTTCGGTTAAAAAAATCAGACTTTAGTTGTTACCAAAAATCTGATTCTTTAGAAAAATTGAAAAAGTAAAAAATTTGAATTTTTAAATAAAATTAAAAAAATTTGAATTTTTTAAATAAAATTAAAAAAATTTGAATTTTTTAAATAAAATAAAAAAAATTTGAATTTTTTAAATAAAATAAAAAAAAACTTTTTTAATTTTTTTTTAAAATTAGACTATTGGTGATGAATATGAGAGTTATCACAAAAAATCTAATTTTTTAATTTTATTTAAAAAAATTTGACTTTTTATTTTTTATAAAAAAATTAATTTTTGGTGGTGACTATGAGAATCGCTACCAAAAATTTAATTTTTTTAATTTTATTTAAAAAGTCTAACTTTTTTCTTTAAAAAAAATGACTCATAGTCGTGCACCAAAAGTGATACAAAACAGTACATGCCCAAACCTTTTCTTCCAATGTCTATTAGTTTTTGCCAGAGATCTTTTAATATATTACCATCTTTTTTTTCTCTTCCAATTTCTACCATTTTTTATTTTTATAAATAAAAATCATATTAAAGAGACTTTAACAGTACATGCCCAAAAAAAAGTAGTTAGAGATTTTTTAAAATAAAAAAAAGTCTATAAAAAGTTTAAACTTTAAAGAGCTTGAATTTTTTCACCAACAACAACCATGACAACAAACCTTATCTTATTAGGTGGATCGATTACATAGGTCATACGATATTATCAAAAATCAATTTTTTAGATATTTAATTCACCCAAAAATCTCATTCAATAACTTTTTTAAAGTTTCTTTTTTAGTAATTTTCAATCTTTTTTTATAAGATTCCATATCATTTTTTAGAGTTTTTTTTCAGTTAGATCAATATTAAATTATCATAAAATTTGTGTATATAATATTTAAAAATTATTTTACTCAAATCTTAATTTCTGAAGAGGTGAACTCTCCATAAATTTACTCTTTAAAATATTATTACTCCATGGCCCCTTTAATGGAAGTCCAAACTGCAAAAAGTATTATTGATTGCCAAGTCTCGTTTATCATGACTTACTGGGTAGTAGAAAATGGAGGGAGTCCTTTATTTATACAGAAAGTGAGAGGTTTTGCTTTCCAGTTTCGTCGATTTGAGACTTTGAATATCATACACAATAACACAATGTTCTTTTCTATTGTTCTCTGTTTCTTTCTTAATTTCTTTTCTTTTTCATTTGATTCCCACTGGTACCGTTTACAGCAAATTTCAAATATGCTTTCATGCATACCAAAATATCAACAACTCCATTCTTTTTTACCGTTTTAGTTATTTTCATGGGTTTCCATTCTAGTTTTGTTACGAAATTGTGACGTAAAGTTGTGTCCTATGACTCATCATTCACGTCTTGCCTTGCCCCTGCCAATCCATTTAATGTGATATACTGACATGTCTTCATTTTCCTCCTCAGGCAGTGCATTATGAGTAGAGTAGGTGACAATGTAATTGAGTATACATAAGTGCAGATGATAGAAATAATTTATATATAAAATTATTTTATTAAAAAATTATTTTTAAAATATAAATATTCAATTAAAGTGTAAGTTGTTTGTAAAAAATTATGTAATTTTTTTAATGAAAATGTTAATATTTTAATATTTATAGATTTAATATAAGTGTATATTTTCTTGATTAATAGTATTTTCTTATTATTTAATTAATTTTTACTATAAATTTTTGATGATAAATATTATTTTGTATAATTTGACATCAAATTTTATTTTTAATTAAATTTATAAATTTATATTTATAATATTTAATTATATATATTATTTTTTTAATATTTTAAAATAAAGGGATTCAATTATGATTTAATTATAATTTGACTATTAATTTTTAAATTGATATTTTTATTAATTTAATAATCAGTTTATTTTTTAAAAAATATTAAAAACTTTTTCAGCATGCTTTGTGATTGATTCTCAAAGTCATCAACATGTTGCTTTCATGCTATTGCGAAAAAAAGTGGAGAGCCTTTTTCTTTTGGGTTAATTAATTAAAAAGGGCGATAGACTGAGAAAAAGCAAAAAAAAAAAAAAAAAGAATGCAGGACATTAAAGAGAGTTCGGATTGCCTAAATTTATGGAGAGAACTTTACTCTATAGTTAGGATTGGAACCGTTGGATGGAACTAAATCCAAGGGTCTAGAGCATGACACCTATCTACTCTTTCCCATGCTGAAATTGTGTCACGTGTGCTAGTCTATGTAAAAACCCTGATTTTCCTGGCAGTTTTAAAAACGTTTATTAGTGTCTTATTCTCCTATTTTGTTGTCCGCACCAGGCAATGACTCTCAAGTCTCATCTCTTCAAATTGTAGCGGAAGAACAATAAATAAAAACATATAGAAGGAAAAGAAAAAAAAAAGGAGAAAAGCTTTCCAAAAAAATAAATAAAATATGTATTTATTAAAAGTATTATAAAAATTTAACTAAAAGTATTCTATTATACGATTCTCTTCGTAACAACAAGCTCCCAGATTTAATATATATATATATATAAGGAAAAGAAAAAAAGATACATATTTAAAAGTATTATAAAAATTTAATTAAAAGTCTTCTATTGTACGATTTTCTTCGTAACAAGAAGCTCCCAGATTTTAATATATATATATATATCGGAAAGCTTTTCTCTTTTTTTTTTTTTTCCTTTTCCTTCTATGTGTTTTTTCCATCGAAATATAGCCTTCTTAGATTGTTCTTCTGCTACAATTTGAAGAGACGAGACTTCAGACTTGAGACGTGAGAGTCATTGTTTGGTGGGGTCCACAAAATAGGAGAATAAGACAATAAAAAAATTGATAAAACTGACGGGAAAATCTGAGTTTTTACATGGTCTGACAGACGTGCTACCAATTTCAGCATGGAAAAGAGTGGAACGGGTGTTATGCTATAGACCTTTAGATTTAGCTCCATCCAACGATTTCAATCCCAATTATAGAGTAAAGTTCTCTCCATAAATTTAGACAATCCAGACTCATTTAGTTGATAAGTATTGGTTGAACCAATCTAGTCCATTAGGTAAACTTAAAGTGGTAAATTTCATTAATTAATTTCTTTTGAAATTTAATTAAATCATACTTAATCCTCTTTTTCCTTCAAATATTATACTTGACTTATTTGACATTTTAATACTTATTACAAGAAAAATGCATACAGTCCAAAATAATAACAATAAAAAATAATGATCTCAGTACAGATAAATGTACAATGTTATACGAAAAAGTAATAATAATTATTATTCTTTTGAAAAAAAAAGATAAGCAAACGATTTATTTTATGTTAAATTTAGCACTGACAAAACAAGTTTGGCAAAAAATGAGACGAGTGGGCAGGCTTGGATTCTCATATCCAAGCCCGCCCATGCTAGCCCGTGGGTCGACTTGTTTGGCCCGCGGGCTAAGCTTTTTTTTTTTAAAAAAAATATTTAAATAATATAATATAAAATTAATTTAGTTAGCTTTTTTGATAAAAAATAGAAAATATATTAAGTAGAAAATAACAAAAAAGTTAATATATTCTAAAATTGTATATTTTCTAAAATTTTGAAATTTATCTGTTCCAAAATTATATATTAACTCATCCAGATCAATTATTTAGGATAAATTTTAGAATGGATGGATGAGTTAAGCAAAAAAAAAAAAAGTTAAGAATGGATGGATAAATTCTAAAATTATAGGATAAATAAAAAAATTTAGGATAAATTTCAAATTGTACAATATGAAACTATGAATTTATCCTAAATTTTTTTTAAAAAAATACGGGTTAGCCCTCGAGTCCCGCCTGTTTGGCTGGCAGGCTGAACGGTCCAGCCCATTTAAGTCTTTTTTTAAATGAACTTATTTTTTAATTTCCAAACATGTCCAAATACGGACAGACCAAAGCCCGTTCTGCTAGTGTTAATTAAATCTAAATGTTTAAGTTTACCAAAACCATAAAAATCAGATAAAATCAAACGTCTTTTTTGTCCTCCATTTTGGGAGTAGAAGAGATAAGATGAAAGGGTTAAAAAATCTTCACTTTTTGCAGTGTCGATCAAATTGATGCTTCTCACAATTGTTTAGATCAATTTTTTTATTTTATCTATTATTTTAATATTTTTTATTGTATTTATTATTTTAATATTAAAAAAATTTCATATTTAGACAATATATTTTGTTTTTTATCATCCTGATTTATATTTTGTTTCTTATCATAAATAATTTCAAAATAGTGCTGATCCAATGACCACAAATATTTTTTTATTAAGTGAAAATATTTTTGTTTATTCACTTAGATATTTGATCAAAAATTTTCTTTTGTTCGTTGTTTAATATAAACTCGTATTCTGTTTTGTTTAGGTTCCTAAATTAAAAATATAATTTTTTCAAAATATCCCTTATAAACTTTTTAGTTTGTTCACTTTAGTCTATGTTCTTCACTTTTATATATTTTTTTCTCATGCTTTGATCCTCCAAATCAGAATTTTCATCTTGGGTAAAAATGATAGATTGAATCATATTATGACTAAAAATGAAATTATGGAATGATTTGGAGGACCAAATGTGAGAAAAAAAAACATAAAAGTGAATAATAGAGACTAAAGTGAACAAAATAAAAAGTTTATATGGGATGATTTATACAAAGAACAAAATATATTCTTAAACCATGGACCTAGACGAAGTAGAAGATAATTTTATATCAAGCAACGAACAAAAGAAAAATTTTGATCAAGAACTTACATAAACAAAAATATTTTCTCTTAATAAAAAAAATATTTGTGGCCTTGGATCTTGCTGATCCAACAGCTAGTATCCAATAAGCACTAATTTAAAATTATTTATAATAATAATTAAAATATGTTGTACAAAATTATTTATGATAAGAAGCAAAATATATTGTCTAAAAATGAAATTTCTTTAATATAAAATAATAAATAGAATAAAAAAATTAATATTAAAATAATAGATAGATTGAAAAAAATGATCTGAACAGTTGTTGGAAGCATCTATTTGATCTAAATTTCCAAAAGTAAGGATTTTTTAAGATTAAAATAAAAAGTAGATTGAAAAAAAAGTAACACACGTCTCAAAAAAAAAGAATGAAGCTTCAAACAGCATGACCTAAGACGAAATAACAACTCGGAAGTTTATTTGACTAACTTCTAAATTTATTAGAAGTATTTGGTAAAAGAGCGTATTTTAATAGATTATAATTTATTTTGAGATGTTACTTTGATTAGATTGGAGCATATCTAATAGTGAATTTTACTTGAGTTCTTATTGTAGGTTCCACAATGCTACATCAGCTCAAACAACTTCCCACTACTTTAAGTAACTCTCTACTTTAATAGTGAATATTTTAAAAACTTATAAATGAGTCTTACAATCAACTCTTTAGTACTTTAACATTTATTGCTCTCTACTAATATTTATTGTGAGTTTATTATTTTATTATTACTTTTTATATAAAAAATTGGTTCTTATATAACAACTATTCTTACATGTAGCAGTTAATTTGGCGAACTCTAGTGGTGACATAAGAATTGATTTTTAAATTTAAGAACTTTTTAAGAACAAGATGCCCTTATAACTTTTATATTTTTCTTCTCTTTTTATACTCTTATCCCACATACATTATATATATATATATATAATAAAAATATATAAATATTATATATAGATATATAACATATATATATATATGATTGATTTTATATATGCAATAATTTAAATTAATTTAATTAAAAATAATATATTTATTTGCATTTTTCTCTGTTGTATGTATATGTATATATATATTATAAAATATAAAATAATATATATTTTATAATACATAAAATATATATTATTTATTAAAAAATATCATAAAAATTTATATTTACTGAATTAATATATAATATTTAAATTAATCTAATCAAAAAACAAAAAATAATATATTTATTATGTATTATTTTGAGATTATAAAATATATATCTTTTTATGTCATTTTATATCTATCAGCTAATTCAACAGTTACTTTTACTAAATATTTCTAATTAAATAAACTAATTTAAAAACTTTCAATTTTTAGTTAAAATTAAGTTATAAGCTTTCAACTAACTTTTAAACTTTTAAATAGTTTATCAATTACTTTTTGTCAAACAAAGTCTTTATTTCTTCTTCTTTAATTTGTTTTATCTCTTCTTTTATTTTATTTATATATTTCTTTATTTATTTTTTGTGAATTCACTGTTGAAAGGTAGAATGAAAGTGAGAGTTGCAAAAGACAACGTACAGAGAAAAAAGGAAATTTATAATTGTAATCACTTATTGTTTGCTCAAGCTTTATATTCGCAAGTCATTTGTTTTGCTGAAAATGCGCAAAATGTAGTTATATTTCAAACTAGGTTGACAAACACAAATTACACAATTTGTTCTTCTCTTGCAAGATTTTTGTTAATTTTTAAAAGAATTTTTTTTATAAGACTAGATTTATGTTAGTTTTTTAGAACTTTATTTTCAAAATTTTTACTAAAATTAAATTATGTCAAAAGTTATCATTACCTTATCATCATCATTCTGTTTTTCCCTGTACTATGTTTCTTTTGTGATAAAAATAAAATAAAATTGACTGAATCAATGAGGATTCAGATGATCAATAGCAGCAGGTTTGAATAATTATGAGACTGACATAGCTTTCACGTTAACGTTCTTTATTTCTTTTATTTCAGACAAGCAATGAAAAGGTTAATCGGATTTGGTTGAACTCTCAATAATTATCATGCGATCAGACTAAAATTTAACTTTGTCAATAACTTTTCATTAAAAGATATATACATTAATTTTTTTAATTTAACTTTGTATAATTCAGTCTTTGGATGTTATTAATTACATATTTTTATGAAATTAATTCCTAAAACTTGAATAAATATACAATATATAATCCTATAAAAAAATTAATTAGGATTGAGTCATATTTTAAAAGGACAAACTCATTTGACATTTAAATAATACGATTAAAAAACAAAGAATATATCTTTCAGGAGCTAATATATATATGTTCAATTCTGAGTGTAAATATATAATACAGATCGGACATCATTAATCAAACCCTTTGATACATATGATGCATCCACTATAAGCCTACATATGATACATCCACTATAAACAAAATTACTGAAAAAAGTTTAGTCATTCATGAGTTGTCTGATGGTGATTGTTGGGAATTGATCTATCAAAGGAAATTTTGGCATAAGAAGCTCCATAGATACTTGTTCCATAGTTGGACGAAATTGTGGATTTTTATTCAAACAAGCAAATGCTATTTTTGCTATCAACAATACCTTTTCAACAACTGATTTCTTAGGTTGAGGAAGCCGTGGATCCAACAGATCCTTCAATGGTAGATCATGTGTTGTTGGTGTCTCTGTCAAAGAAACAATAAGCTCTCCTGGATGCATTCCCATCATGATCTCCAACATCAATACGCCAAAGCTGTACACGTCACACTTCTCATTTGCTTCCATGACATAAGCAATCTCTGCAATTTATCAAAATATATAAGATTTTTATATAGAGTTGTAAAGTACAAAATAAAAGCTTAATTACCTGGAGCAGCATATCCAAAGGTTCCTGCGAATAAGGTCATGTTGTTTGAGTTTGGGTTCAGAAACTTAGCTGTTCCGAAGTCAATGAGTTTAGCTTCTTGATATTCCAAATTTAGAAGAACATTCTTGCTTGATATGTCGCGATGAACTATAGGAAATGAGCATCCATGATGCATATGGAACAAAGCATTAGCTACCCCTTTTACAACATTCACCCTCTTGCTCCAATCAAGTTCAACAGCTTGTTTCTCATTTTTTAATATCTCATTCAAGCTGCCTCCTTCTAAGAACTCGTAAACTAGAAAAGAAAATTGAGAGTTTGAACAAAACCCGTACAGCTTCACAATGTTACGATGTTTGATTTCTGTCAAGGCTTGAACCTCATTCGTGAAAGCTTTTAGGTTGATGATTTCCCCATCTGGTAGTGAATGAAGCTTCTTCACAGCCACAACCTGACCTGGGGCCAACTCTGCCTTATAAACACTTCCTTGGCCACCCTTGCCAACAAGATATCTATTGTCAAAAAATTTTGTGGCTTCAACGACATTATCATACATTATTTCTCTATCTGCATGCCATACAAAGCTAAGATTTTGAGATTGTGCATCTTCATCCGGAGTTTCTGCTTTTCTTGCTCTTCTATAGAAGAAGGAAGAAATTCCAACTACAATTATCATCAATGTGGCCAAAGTAAGAAATAATATCAATAGCTTGACTTTTTTCCTCTTATGGCCATCTAAATTATTACTGACTTCATTGCAAAAATCTAAGCCAGTGACATTACCGCATAAGCATTTATTATTCCTCAATGATCCAAATGTAACATCACGAAAGGCTGTAGTGTTTGGAAGAGGGCCCTCTAATTGGTTGTATGATATGTTAACAATGGTCAAAGCTTTCATGTTATCAAAATTGGATGGAATGGAGCCAGAGAGATTATTATGTGAGAGATTCAATGTTGTCAAGCTTGTCAGATCTCCAAGTTCTACTGGTATGGTTTCGTTCAATGAGTTATAACTAAGATCAAGTACTTCAAGAACCTGTAATTGGCCAAAATCAGAAGGAATGCTTTTCTTGAAGTTATTTATGCTCAAATTCAAGTGCAACAACATGTGTAATCTTCCAATCTCTTTTGTGATTGGCCCACTAAAATTATTTGCTGCTACCTCCAATATTGTGAGTCTCTCCAGTGATCCTATTTCCGCGGGAACTTTGCCAGAAAGTTTATTATTGCTCAAAAATAGTTCACCCAGTGAGCTCAACTTCCCTAGTTCTTTTGGAATTTCCCCTATCAAATTATTTGAAAAGAGGTAAAGTCTTTGCAACTTGGATGCCCCTCCTAGTTCTGGTGGTATTTTCCCAGAAAGATTGGTGTTAGAAATCTTGAGGAATGTGAGGTTAGTGCACTTTCCCCAGTTTGATGATAAATGGCCATACAATTCATTTCCACTCAGATCAATGTAGTCCAAATTTGGATACACACCAAAATCCTCTGTCATATTTATAACCAACCGGTTATACTCAAGCCTGAGTCTGAAAAGGCTAGAACAATTCTTTAAGGTTATTGGAACTGGACCAGTAAAATTATTATTCTTGGCAACAAATCTTTCTAGTGATCCACCGAGGCAAACTTGTTGAGGCAAATGACCGACAAAATCATTATCACCTAGTTGTAGATTTTTCAAGTTGGTAAGGTTGTTCAATTCAGAGGGAATGCTACCTGTGAATTTGTTTGTATGCAATTGTAGGGAAGTGAGCTTTGTCAAATTTCCAAAGGTTGAAGGAATAGGTCTAGAAAGACTATTATCAAAGATAGCAAGCGTAACCAAATTGAACAAGTTTCCTAACGAGGCAGGAATTGAACCAGAAAGTTTGTTCATTGAAAGCCTCAAGTCGTTAAGCTTTGTCAGGTTCCCTAAGGAGGGTGCAATTGAACCAGAGAAATTGTTTTCAAACATTTGAATTACACTCAAGGAATAGAGTTTTCCAAGTTCATCAGGAATGGGACCAGTGAGACTGTTGGTGGAAAGAAAAAGGAATGCTAAATTGCTCAAGTTTCCTATTGTAGAAGGAACCCCACCAGATATCAAATGGTTTCCTGACAAATCAAGATTCCCAAGATTACTTAACATTCCGATTTCTTGAGGAATTGAACCAGAAAGGTTATTAGTGTCAAGCGTTAGATCTATCAGATTGGTCATATTCCCAATTTCGCTAGGAATTGGCCCAGTGAGATTACATACTCCAATATTAAGGCGCTTTAGAGTTCTCAATGCCCCTATTTCACGAGGTACTTGACCACTTAAGCGATTATCACGCATAATCAAATTCAAAATACTGGACAAGCCACCAATTTGAGGGGGAATGTTACCATAAAACGAATTGTTACTGATATCAAAGGTGGTGAGGTTAGGGAAGGATGAGAAGTTGAGATTGTGAAGTCTACCTTGTAGCCTAAGGCTTGTGAGGTTGATCATGGAGACAGACATGGTGGATCCATCACATGTAACCCCTTTCCAGTTTCTGCAGGGACTAGTGCCATTCTTCCATGAAGACAAGGTTTCTTGGCTTTGTTTGTCAAGGCCGGCCTTCCACGTCAGCAGAGAAGTTGCTTCTGAAGATGAAGAAAGCTTCACAAAGAAACAAAGGAATATACAGAGGATACGCCAACATGTTAGAAACCCAGTGGGGACACTTTCAGACATGGTTTCTGGGGGATGGGAAGCTCAAGGAACTTTTCACCTGTAATGGGATATATATCTATGAATCAGTGGTGCCTATTTATAATTCGCAGACAAGAATGATAAAATTTTATGTGGTAGAAACATTTTTCAGACATAAAATTATCATTTCATCCATATTCTATACTTTTCGTTATACAAAATTAAAATACTGTTTTAGTCCCTCACAAATAGAATATTTCTAAATTTGGTGCTTTAAAAAGTTATCTAAAACACTTTTGGACATGGTTTCTGGGTGACTGGAAGCTCAGGGAAATTTTCTGTTGTGTAATGAGAGTGAAGAGAGAGGTGGATATATATCTGCGAATCAGTGGTGCCTATTAATAATTCACAAAAGCATAGGGTTCTGTGCAAATTCGCTGCTTTTCACTTTCAGCAACGGTTCTTTTATCAATGATAAAATCGTTATTGAAAGTGAAAAGTAACAAAAGCAGCAAATTTGCACAACAGCAAATCCGTATTTACTCCACTTTGGATAAAAGTGTGCATCAATGTTGTTTAAAGTTTTATTGTAAAAATTTGACCAAAAACAGTTTTATCATAAAAAACAATTATATGATCTTTATCTCTGATGTGGCTAATTCTATTAGTAGAAGCATCCAACTCGAAATCATATGTAACTTTAAAGCTGAATAAGATGCTTTTGTGGCAAATTAAATCTAATTCAACTAAAAAGTAAAAACTACATTATTTGATCTCTTTTGATTAATCAAATACCCAAATCTCTTTCATCAATGTCCTTTAAATATTTTTTATTTTATACATTAAATAAATGTATATATTTTTTATTTTATATATTAAAATTTTAATATAATAAATTATCAAGTTTAAGTTTGATAAATTTACATAGGGTCAAGACAAGCTATTAAATAGTTTTATACACATTTAGCAATAATACATAATCTAAATAATATATGAATGTGAAATAAAATTTAAAATTATTAAACTAGTGAAATCACGTGATAATGACCGGACTGTTTTTGTGAAGAATAACAGAATGACAAGAATTTGGACTTTTGATCTGAAGAGATAATATGATATTATTATTATGTATTTATTTCTATCATCAAATAATACTAGGTGATCTAGTAGCAAGAGAAATTCCACATAAACGTAATAGTTAATTATCATTGTGCATTGACTTAGGGTGTATTTGGTAATTTGATGGATAAACGTGAATGAGGCAAATTAGATTTGATTAAATGTGATTAGAGAAAATTTAGGTTTAGATAAATGTGATTTATGTTTAAAAGACATTTGGACGAATATAATTTATAGCAAACAAACATAATTTGGTGCAAAACATGATATTTGAATGTTAATGCACAAACGTGGTTTGAGATGTGTAATTATCAGAAATAATATAAATTTTATATTTCATTTTTTAATGTATCAGTATTATTTTATGTTATTTATTTAAAATTAATTTAGTGAATTATATCAATATTTTAATACATTTCACTAATTTTTTAATAAATAAATTATTGACTAATTTTTTTATTAATAATTGACTTATTTAAAGTGCTAATAAATTGGTGAATTATAATTAAAGTACTAATAAATATCTAGATGAAAATTGAATTATTGACTAATTTTTTATTAATAAATAATTACTAATTTTAATTTTTAATTGAAATTTTAATTAATCACTAATTATTTATTTTCAAGGAAATAACCACATTAATTAGTAATTAGCTTAATTAGGTTACTTATATTAATAACCACATTAATCAGTAATCAGATTAATTAGGTTACTTAGATTAATAACCACTTTAATTAGTAATTAAGTTAGTTAGGTTACTTAGATTAATTTCTTTAATAATTAGTAATTAGATTAATTGGGTTTAGAAGGTTATGTATAATCCAAAAAAAAAAAAAGAGTGAGGTCCACTCCTTTTACCCGATAACTCCTCAGCAAGCCACCAAAAAAAAAAATCATCTTCTTCGCCCATTAGTTCATCAGCTCGAGTTGGCGGGTTTCTTGCGTATGAGATTGCCAGAGAGGAGCTTCTGTCCCCCTAATCACCGTCGGCTCATCCCTGGTGCCACACAACACCACAGCTCGACATGCAGCCACCACACACGTATATGGCAAGGACGACCCAAAACACTTCACAATACAGGGGCAAACAAAGGAGGCTACGGGATGAGAGAAAGCTTACAAGAACGGCGAGAAACATCCAAAAATGGAAGGCAAAGCTAGAAGGACGGTGATCGAGATTGACAGAAGGCAACGATAGCACCCCACCATGCAATGCAAAATATACACGAGCTCAGCAGGGGGCAACACAGGAAGGGAGCTAGTGGGCAACACACAAGTGACACAACACACTCAAACGACACACAGCAGCAACACACTCAAATGACACAGTAGGGGGCTAGAGGAGGAATTAGAATAATGATATACACCAACCACACTAAATTTCCTGCAGAAGTTTCAACCATCCACGTTGAACTAAACCAGGGTATGTTGCTCCCAAACCTAGTTCCTACTTCAACCACATTTCATAAAAATACTGTCAAACATCTCAAAAACTTTCCAACTACGTTTAATGTATGAGGAAATGTGAATTCGACAACTTCAATATATTCCCAAACATATACTTAATCATTTGATTGAAGTGTATTGCATTCACCGACATGTTTTTTTTCTCCTTTTATTAAAATTAGTCATTTTACATTTAATTTTTTTAACATTATTCATTTTAAAAAGCTGACTGTATAAGCTTCATGGATAATATCGAATCTCCTTATGATATTATCCACGGTTAGGCATCTCTTTGCGAAAGGAAATAACAAAATGATAGTATAGTGCTCAACAATGAACTGCTTTTATGTTCATCAATTTTAACTTCATTAATTGAACAACCTACTTTCCATTTGCCCTCTTCAAAAGGAATTAGCCCAGTTTTAAGTTTTAATAATAATTAAATTCTCTTACTTATTGCGTCTCACAATTATTGTCTACACAAATTTTTAATAGCTTTTATTTTAATTGAACTCAAATGTAAGTGCATATAAAGTTGGATTAGAAATATATTCAGTATTTTATATTTTTGCTAATTAAATTTTTCATAGCTTGTATAAAATGTTATTGTTATATATAAATATTGATGAGAGTGTCAAGATGACAAATAGTTGGTTTTATGACTAAAACTTATTAGTAATTAATATCGGTTTACTCAAATAGTTCAATGCTGGATCGTTTTCAATAATTTCTTAAGTTTGAATCTTAGAAAAAATAAATATTAAAAGAGTTTTATATTTTTGTAATTCGATTTCAAACTATATTAATTGAAGTTTAGTAAATTTTTAAATATTAATATTTTTTAAAAAAAACTTATCAACGCATTGATGGAAATTTAATAAAAATATGAATTATAAAATTTTAAATTATAAAACATATATTAAAAAATGAAATAAACGAAAAAGAAAATATATAAATTTTTTAAAAAAGTAGGTTTTCCTTATAATCATGTAATGTATTTATTGCATTTAATTATTAAATAGGTGTTCGGCCTAAATCAAAAAGCTTTAGCGACAAAGGATACCGGCTTGTCTCAGCAAGGTTTTTTTTTTTTTTTTTTTTTTTTTTTTTTTTTTTTCAGTCAAATGCTGCTGCTTCCAAAAAATTTTGGGAGAATACTATAGTTTCAATATAAATTAGAGAGATACTACGAAATGAGTCACCTTAATTTTTTTTTTTATGTCAGACTAAAACTCAGCCTCTGTCATATTATAAAAAAATTAAATTAAATGAGATTCATTAAAGAAAAATATTAATTGATTAAAAAAATATGGCAGCATGGGGAATTGGGTAGTGATGAGAATATAGATGTGAGAAATTGGAAGGGGTTTAAATGGGTAGTTGGTGTAATTATAATATAAAAATATATAAAAAATGAAATATTAAAATATATAATTATATATATATATATATAAAATATTAATATATAATTAAATAAGATAATTAATACGTAATTAAATTTATGTAATTAAATAATTTAATTTATATAAGTATATAATTATAAATATTTAATTTATATTAAAGACATAAATTAGTTATATATATAGATTAGTTCATATATTTTATTAAATTTGTAGTATTACTTTAAATAATTGATTACATAATAATTTATTTAATAAATTGATTGTATGGTTAAAATGAGTTTATTTATATATAATTACATATATTTGATTAATTAGTATATGAAGAAATAGAGACAATTAAAAAGTACTATTATTTATTATGTACAATAATAAATAGAGATACAAAATCTTTAAATAATTAAAATAATAAAAGTTTAATTTTTGTTAAAATTAATAAAGAATTATAAATTACTTAAAAATTATATAATTTACTTTTTCAATTTTAAAATTAATGATATTTTAAAATTAATTAACTGATTTTACAAATTAATTATAGATTCTGTAATTTTTAATTTTGTATAATATTAATTTTCCAAAGTATGCAACTTAATTATTTTAATTATTTTAATTGTTTTAAATATTTTTAATTGAAGAAGCATAAATTAATTGAAAATAAATTTAAATGATAAGATAAATGTAGTTTTATTTAAATGATAAAAAGTCAAAAATGTTGAATAACATTAATTTATACAATATATGATAAAAAAACCTAAAAAAATGACTATCAATCCCATAATGCCTACGAACAATTGGTCGTTTTGACCGTCAATGCTGTTTGTGTTCTTCTTCCTCATTTTCTTCTTCTTCTCCATCCTCTCCTTCTTATTCTTCATCTTCTTTGTCTTCTTGTTCTCTTTCTCTATATGACACAGTAGGTTGAGCATTTAAGTCCAACACTAGTAATTGAACTAATGGAATCAGGTAGTCTGGTGTGAAGAACTACATTTTGAAGTCTGAATTATGTCGCATTGGAGAAGAAAGAAAAGATGAAAAATCAAACTGGTTTTGTGCTGTCTGAATTATGACAGTCAGTGCCAAATAGAGAACTATAGCCTTCAATGTGTGTAAAAGATGAACTGGTACCACTGTAACCTATGTCAGGCTGAGTCTGATATGACATGGATGCACCTAACTAGTAACATGTATCATAAGAAATAAGTTACCTTGTTACAGCCCCGAGTTTGGAATGATTGCAGCAAGAAAATTCTAAGCAGGTGGAGCTGGGTGAGAGAGTTTGAGTTCTCTCTATTCACCTATGGTAGTGATAATATTCATAGCACTCTGTTGAATTCTCTCTGCCAAATTATCAAGTCTTGGATCCTCACGGGCCATTCTATACAAACACTATGTCATGTCAACCTAAAAAAAACATAAAACTTATAACAAAGCAGATAAATTATAAATATAATTTAAATATGATAGAAAATAGGAAATTTACCACATAACCCTCATCACCACTTATATGATCAATCTATCGCCTGGTATGCCTCCATTACCAATGCATGTGCTTAGAGTTATGCTGCAGGGTAAGTGAAGGATATTGGAGTTGGATCACTTGTTGATGCCACACATTCCATTGGTTGATGAATTTCTTATGTACCTTCGCCTGATTCTTATCATATTTCCCATCATTTTCAATATGTGATGGCAGCCAAGATCGACTAGTGGTTGAGAAATTGGTTGATCTCCACCAAATTGGCAGAGCACGCAATCAAGATAATGCCACTTGATGATATAAAAACAAATTATTGGTACATAGGCAAGTCAGACGCTGCTGTTAACTAGGCAGTACTCTGGAATCATCTGGAAGGCATCCTCGGTGTATGGGCACCAGATGATCTGTGAAAATTAAATGTTAAGAGAAATAAAAATTTAGAGTATAATATAACATTAGTGCACAAATTATTTATGAATTCAAATATTATTCAAATTTCAATAAAGACATACTGCTATGCTCAAGCATTTTAGATAGCCACTTTGAATGCAATGTGGTGTGGATATTACTAGCCAAGTGCCATAGACAATACATGTGGGGCTAGCTTTGTCTAGGCTTACCGACTACATGCCCGTGATGCCTATTAGAGATTAAGATTATGTCTCAGTAGCATACAATCCGTTGCTTAAGAAGTTGAAGAAACCACAACCAAGAATCAACAGTTTCTTGTTTCACCAGTGCAAATGCAATAGGCAACACTTTGTTGCTGTTGTCCTGGGATAATGCTATCAATAAGTTTCCTTTATACTTGCCATACAATAATGTACCATCGACCTAAATAATTGACTTCAAGTGAGCCAAGGCATCTATGCAGGGCTTATAGAGCCAAAATACTCGCACGAACTTCACCTATGGGTGACCATCTTTGTCATCATGACATGGGTCAGTCTTCCATTCCACTACAAAACCTGGCATAGCCTACTGAACTAGATCTATAAATTGAGGTAGCAATACATACAATTGTTCTTGGTCCTCAAATGCCATGGAGATGGCCTTCTATTTTGTAGACCATGCTTTCCAGTAAGAAATGTTGTAGCTAAATTTTTCTCGAATCCATGCAACCACCTGACTGATTGGTATGTCTACATTGTCAATCACCATTTGGACATAATTTGACTGGCTTCAACATCTAGATCCAATTTTGTGTGATCTTGCAACAGCGAGGCATTAACACAAGTGTGGGGACCCAGATACGTTGTAATCAACCAATAATTACTAGGCTTCTTCAAAATGGCCCTAAGTCTCCACCAATAACCCTGTTCCTTTTTAGAGCATTCGTATATTTCAACATCTTTACTTTGGTGGGCCATTCTAAAAGTCTAGTGGTTCCAGACAGAGTACTCTTTTACCGCACCTCACAATGCATGTCTTTCATAAAACCACTTCCCAGCTTAAAGGACATCATCATTCATTGTTAAACTACCAGGTTTTTTGTCATTCATCGCCTCCTCATCTAGAGGGCTTGTTAAATATTTGTGTGTAGTGTCTCAATACTCACTGATTGGAGGGACCAAAATCCCTCTGCCCTGCCCATGGCCACCATCATCACTGCCATCATTAGCAACATCATGGCTATCATCATCATCATTTGTCATGACTAAATTACCAAAGCACTCTTCCTCGTAAGTAAAGTTATCCATGCATGACCTGGGAGATGAAGGAGTATTGTCCAGTTCCGGCATTGGTTCATCATCATCCGTAAGCAACATACGACTGAATATTCCTTGACTTGGGGCTGAGTTGAAATATCACAAGGACCGATGACTTGTGATGCAATGGCTTTGGTATTAAAATTTATTTGACGACTTGGAGTTTTGACTAGTAGTTCGATCTCCTCAACTGTACTTTTTAAATATTTGTTGATCATGGTTCTAACTGTATTGTCATTGTTCAAATTTATCTTCACATACTGTGATCGTAACTTGTACCTATAGTTTATTGATGGCAGTGATTCACATGGGGGGAGTTCTAAATAATTATGAATCATTCTATTTAATTCGTACAGGGTGATATTTAAAATGTGGCCCCCTCATCACCCTTAATAGTCCTGCCATTGACATATAGATATGCATTTATGAATGAACTCATCTTAACTGATTGTAGAACAAGTTAGAAACAACAAATATTTAAAACAATTAAAATAATTAAAACGATTAGTGTAATTAAATTGCATCATGTGTAAAATTAATATTATACAATTATATTATACAAAATAATTAAAATAATTAAATTTGTAAAATTAATATTATACAAAATTAAAAAATTAAAACTCTATAATTAATTTCTAAAATCAGTTAATTAAATTTAAAAACATCATTAATTTTAAGATTAAAAAACTCATACATACTATCCTTCTTAAAGATCTTTCTTCACTCTTAAATTAACTCTCAGATATGTTTCCTTCTCTTCTAGCACAACTCTCTTCTCTTGTATGAATGAACTCCCCAACCCTATAAAGATATATATAGACATAGAACCTCTTGTCTACACTGGCTCTAAGCAAATGAAAGCTTAGCCTCTGATAGGTTGAGCTTTCTTTATTTTTTTTTAATAGAAAACAAGCTTTTTCATAGTGTGTTTGCTTAGCCATTTCAAATGGAAAGCAACCTTCCATTCCTAACAATAGTGCCATTTCCCGTGTTTGGTTGGCTAGCTACATTGGTGTTAATATCCTAATTTTACTAAATTATGATCTATTTTCATAATCATTGGTTCACGCCACTATGATGCTGAGTCGCCCAAAATTGAATTTGTGGCAATCTTGTGGTATAGTGATCTCCAGGTCGTATTCACTCAAGGAGCCTCACTTCTACCCATAACTAGTCGCTCTTAACACTCAAACAATAATTAAAACCTAATTAACACATGGTGGTTTGGTTGTGACAAAATATTATCAGCATATAATAGAAATAATAAATATCAGTAAACAACAACAGTAAACAACAATAGCAAAGTTTGACAGCAACAAGAAAACACAACCAGCCACTAGGATTTATGGGAGTGCATCTATCATTACTTAACTCATTGATTCAGTTTTATCCCTATCTTACCATTTGGTTTTTTATGAAAAGTATTCTAGAAGAACTCCCAAAAATTCTAATGCTTCTAACCATAGTTAAGAAAAACTTCATTAATTTATAGCTAAATGCAACTTTTTAAAAGATCTCAACCAAATTAAGTTAGATATCATCTAACCTAGCCATTTCATTTTACTTGCTTTCCCAATCAGTTAAGCAAGGTTTTATCTCAAATAAAAATCAGTTTATGCTTATACAAGTTCATATCAGAATTTTGGTATCAACATAAACACAAGAACAGAACAGAAAATGAAAATGAGATGAAATGGAGAATAAAATACTTATCTTGTATTGAAAGTTCAAGCTACAACATCCCAAGGTCCTAGTAACTGATTACAGTGGAAGTTTAGCCCTCCATGAGAGTAAGACCAGCAAACCAGAAGAGAGAAAAGCAGAGGGAAAATGACCTATGAAATTCCTTAGTTACAGCAGAAGAGAATGATTTGAGATACAAAATTGATGCCCTACTAAACCTAAGGAATATTCTACCCTAGATGCCTTCAGTTGACCTTCAAAAAGGGCTGAGGTATGGTTGTTTCCTTTCTGCAGAGGAGGTAGCCAACAGACAAGCAGCAGAAGCATAAAATAGGTACAGTAGAAGAGCTCTTTTGTGTGTAGAATCTGAGGGCCTTCCATTTCTAGCAAAGTTTGGGAAAGAGAGGGGCTATATACATGGCAAAAAGGGCTGAAAAATTGAGATGAGGGCCCATAAGTCCATGTCATTAAATCTATAGAAATAGGTGCCCAGTCAGCATCCTACTTATTAGAAAAGTGCCACATCAGTGACCATGTCAGCAGGAGTGCCATGTCAGTACCACATCATCAAGAAATCTCCGATATTAATTTTTGCAAAATACACAAGATGGATTAAATTGAGTCTTTTATAATTTAAGTCATAAAATACAAAAATAATTTATTTGTCATCCAAAATTGATTTAGACCTAATAAATCACAAAGTGTAATAAAATTAGAGAATTCCCATAGATGAAAATGCAACTAGACCAAGATAGGAGTAAAAATGTATATAAAAATGCTAGATATCAATCATTCATATCTCCTTGAGTGCTTATTTGTTGCCTTTTTATTAAAATTACTCTATTTTCCTTTAAGTGTTTAATGTTGTTATTATTTGTTTTTAATTTTTAGATTTGAGTAGGTTGACTTTGATTTTTGCTAATAATTGTTATTTTTGTGTGTTTCATAGGGTGAAGTAAAAACATGTGGAATGATGAAGAGATGAAGAGCAAATTTGGTCCCTTTCATAAAGAAAGTGTTGTCTGCACATTTTCACTAGAGCAAGAGTTTTCTGTGCTGAAACGAGGTTGGTCATTCTCATTGCAGCGAGACGGTATAGCAGCAATTATGAATTTTGAAGCTTTAAACAGAATTTTTAGAATCTTTTCTAGGGATTATGAGTTGAGGACAGTAGGGGGTGTTGTCTTTTTACTATCATGAGTAGCTAAAATTCTTATCTAGGGTTTCTAAGAATCTTTTTCTGAATAGGATGATGAACTCTCTTTGTAACTTTGTTCTTATTCATTGAAATACATGTTTTCTCACTCGTTTATGTTTAGCTTTCCATATTTCTGATGAATTTATGGTTTTGCTTGGTGTTTGATTTGAACTATAGCGAGGAAAGTGAGAGTAAACAGTGTGTGAGAAAAGTGAGCCTTCGATTCTAAATTTAGGAAACAAGTTTTGTTAATTACATATGAATATAATAATTAGCCTCAATTAATCAATAATAGGATTTGATTGGTAATCAACCTAACTAGTATAAGGGATTGTGTTTCATTAGGAAAACTTAGCTGAGATTAAGGAGAATTCATTTAAGCACATTAGGATCCTTAGATTAGCTTGTAATTCGTGATAAAAACATCGATAAGAGAGAGTTAGCATATCCTAGGAGGATAAAGAGGGATTAACGACTGTAGGTTCCATTTTGATTTCCTTTATTCAATAATTTTCTGCGTGTTGTGTTTGATTTCCATTTATATTCAAGTCCTCAGTTCTTATTTTAGAACTGTCTTTAATCCAATCTATTTTGTCTAACTAATACAGTTTAATTTCTTGGGTACTTAGCATGTTATTCCCCTAGGAGACGATACTTGATTTATCATTTTATTACTTGTTCGAACTGTAAACTTGTCGAGTCTATTTTCGAACCAACAAGATTTTGACGGCATTGCCAGGGATTGAATTTTTTGCTAATATTCATAGAAATCGAGAGGTGCTAGATTAGACATTTTCTTTTGCTTTCATTTTCTTTTTGCATTTTTAATTATTTATTTTAAGTTGCATTTTTTGCTAATTCCTTTTACCAGCTATTATTAGTGTTTTTCTTGTGTATGCAAGGTACCATTAATTCTTCTGAACTTCTTTTTGAGCTTGAAATAAAGAGACTTGCAAGGCGGACAAGGAGAGAAGCACAATTAAAAAGAAGAGAATTACTCAGTCATAATTCACAAGAAACTAATATGGAAGGTGTTGATTTGAACAAATGGTAATAGAGGTGGTATCAGAAATGGAGGCAATGCGAATCTACAATAAGAGGACCAAAGAACCATTTGGGACTATGCATAGCCCAATAATGCTGAGTGCACTTCAAGCATAGTAAAACCACTATTCCAAGCTAATAATTTTGAGATTAAGGCTTCACTGTTGAATGTGGTCCAATATAATCAGTTTGGGGAAGGAGCACTGGATGACCCCAACGTTCATATCACAAATTTCATTGATGTGTATGACACAATTAAATTCAATAGTCTCTAATGATGTGACTTGACTTCGCTTGTTTCCTTTTTCCTTGAGGGACAGAGCTAAGAGTTGGTTGATGACACAACCATAAGGGAGTATCGTTACTTGGGCTGACTTGCAGAAGAAATTTTTGGACAAGTTTTTCTCTCCATCCAAATCAGCAAAGTTGAGGAATCAGATTAACTCATTCTATTAGAATGATGGAGAAAGCCTATATGAGGAATAAGAGAGGTACAAGGACTTGCTAAGAAGGTGTCCACATCACTCAATCCCTGAATGGCAACAAGTGCAGACTTTCCATCGTGGGTGGAATCCCGATACTAGAAATTAGGTTAATGTTGCTATTGAATGATCTTTATTTGCAAAGACACCAATGCAAACAAAGGAATTGATAGAAAATATAGGGGTAAGGCATAACACCTTAGCCTATGATCGAAGTACTACTAGAATGGGAGTGTTGGAATTAGATGCTTTGAATGTCTTTCTAGCTCAGAATGAAGCGTTAACCAAGAAAGTAGACATTCTTTGTGCTAAAAAACTTGAACCATCCCAAGTGAAAGCGGTTTCATCTCTGAAGTTTAAATGTAATTTTTGTGGTGGTGCTCATGTAAATGGGTCTTGTGACAACTCAACCACTGTTGAGCAGTTAAACTATATGGGTAACACTTAGAAGAACCAAAACAACCCTATTCAAATACCTATAATCTGAGGTGGAGGAATCACCTAAATTTTACATGGAGTAATTCACAAAGGGCAAATAATTATTCATCTTCTGGGAAACAACACCAGCCTCCGGGCTTTTAGTAGCAACATAATTATCCTCAACAAAATTGAGCTCCACCACCTCCAGTGGAAAAGAGGTCATCTCTAGAGGAGTTGCTTATACAACATAACCAAGAGTGATGCTATCATGCAAAATCAAAATGCTGCAATAAGAAACCAAGAAACTTTGTTGGGGTATTTGGCTAGTGCACTCAATAATCATCCTCAAGGTAGTCTTCCAAGTGACACTAAAAACAATCTGAAGAGGAATGGTATGGAGCATTGTAAAAAACAGAAGGTTGTATGAATATAAGATGGTAGCACTTATAGAGGAATGCAGTGGTATCTTACAGTACAAGCTTCCACCTAAGCTTAAAGATCTGGGAAGCTTCAACATACCAATTGCTATTGGTAACCAATTTTTTGGAAAGGCTCTCTGTGACTTGGGAGCTAGTATCTATTTAATGCCTTTCTCTACCTATAAAAAGTTGGGATTAGGTGAGGCTCGCCCTACCACCATTACCTTGCAACTAGCGGATCACACTTTTGCCTACCCTAGAGGAGTCGTTGAAGATGTGTTGGTCAAAATTGATAAGTTCATCTTCCCAGTAGACTTCATCATTTTGGATTATGAGGAGGATCATAATGTTCTTATAATTTTAGGTTGACCATTCTTGGCCACCGGGAAGACTAATATTGATGTGCAAAAGGGGGAGCTCTCACCATGAGAGTTCAAGACCAAGAGGTGACATTTAAGGTGTTTAAGGAAATAAAATTGCTGGATAAGCCAGAAGAGTGTTTTAGAGTTAGTGTCGTAGGCAATATGGTGGACAAGATTGAGCAAGATACTTTAAGAAGAAACACCATTTAGACGCACTTGAAGCTTCTCTGTTTGCCAAGGAAGATGATAACGTAAAGCCTTTGGACATTCTTGGCAAGGCTATTCCATTTTCACGAGTATTATTAGTAGAGCCTTCTCCATTGGAAGATCCTTCTGGAGCATTGGTAAAGTCTGGTCGAAGATTATAAAATTAGTGCTCTTGGGAGGCAACCCAAGCTTTCTCAACCCTACACTTTTGTTTTTTGGTTTTAATTTCATTTTGATGCTTCATTAGTATAATAGTTGAATCTGGTTTGAAATGTTTGATGTTAGTGCGCTTAATTTGCATTTTGTGATGTGATTTTGGTATAATTATTATTGGAGTGATTATAGTGTTTCTTTTGTTGTTGTGTGATGGGGTTTAAATTGATTTTGATGATATGAAACTATGTTGAATTGGGTTTATGCTTGTGAAATTTTCTGTGCTAATCAATTGGGGGTGAAATTCTGCATTCTGTGGTTTCTCGCTAAAGCAAGAAAACTTCTCGCTTAAGCGAGGAACACAAGTATAAGGTCTGTTGTATGCCAATGCCTCATTGAAGTGGGGATTTTTTCTATTTAGCAAGGAATGCAAGTTTAAGGTCTGTTGTGTGCCAACACCTCACTAAATAGAGCGCTTCTTCCTATTTGGCAAGGAATGCGAGCTGGGTAGGAGATTGTAGGAGGACGCTTCACCTAATTGCATAAGTTTTTCTTGTTGCAATGAGGTTAAAAAAATTTAGAAAAATAATTTTTGAAATAAAGAGAAAAGGGTAATCAAGTGTCTTCATTACTATTTAATATTGAGATTCTTCTCTAATTGATTTTAATTAATTTTAAGTTCTTCCCAAATTGATTTGGATTGATTCCAAATTCATTCCAAATTGATTTGGAATAATTCCAAATTGATTTAGAATAATTCCAAATTCTTTCCTGGTTGAGTTTAATTACATTTAAATTCTTTCCTAATTGATTTCAAATGAATTCAAATTTATTCCAAATTGATTTCAATTGATTTTAATTTCTTTCCAAATTGATTTCAAATAAATTCAAATTGCTTCCAAATTGATTTCAATTTAATTGAATATGAATTAATGACCAAATTTCCTCCTAATTGAATTTAACTCTCCCTAATTTTGAACCCTAACTTATTGGCTATTTGAAGTTGATTAAATCTTTGTTGAATTTTTTTAAATCAAGTAAACCCTAATTCATTTAGAAAAAAATTTAACCTTAGTTAGACACCTCTTGTTCTCTAACACCTGATTCCTTCCTTCGTGCCTCTTTATCAAATACACAAATCCTTTTGTATCTTGCTCTAATCTCATCATCACTATCGAAATCAAGCTTCAACCTCATTTTTTTTTGAGAGCGCCTCTTGCTTCTTTTCTTCATTGCGGTGTCTTGTATCATTGCCGTAGTGATACTATCACATTGAGGACAATGTGCATCATAGGTTTGGGGGAGTCATTATGGTTGTTTTTGAGTCAATGATGGTTTGTATGTGTGTATGATATGTTTTATTTTGTTTGTATGTTTTGGTTTGGAAGTAATTGTAATCTTGAATAGGCATGCAAAAAATTTCTTCTTTTTGTCAAATTCATTCACGTCTAAAGCTTGAAAAAAAAGGGAAGCAAATTGTGTATGGAAGATTAAAATAACTTCATAATTTTGCTTCTTGATGGTGCTTTTAGTAAGAAGGTATTTTTGCCCTGAAGTGGCAACATTAATTTTTTTTTTTGTAAATCCTATTTTCAACAAGTTGAGACTTTCCTTTTATTCTGATGGAAATCTTTAATGATTTGAAACTTCAATCTCCAGAAAAAGTTTAATAAGGGGATACACTTTTAAACAAAAAAGAGTTTCTCTCAAAAAAAAATAATAATAAAGGTAAGCCCTTGAGAACAAAAATAATGCTAAGCCCTTGAAAACAAAAATAAAGCTCAGCCCTTGAGAACAAAAAACATTCATGGTGAGATTATAACTCAAGTCATTAGAGAATGCTTTAGGATGAAAATGGTCGTAAGCTCGTTGGGAGATGCATTTATTTACATTTTCTTGTTGCTATTTCACATTTGGTTACTTTCTTATAAGAATGTCATCTTGATATAATTTTATGAAGCTAATTTCAGTTTTCTAATATGATGATTTTTCCACTATTCAGCTTTACTGTTTTCTCTCTATTACAAAAGATTTTGCATGTCTATTTGAGTTAGTTGTGTGTTTTTCTTTTCTTTGTTTAAGAGTTGTTTTGCTTAAGGGCAAGCAAAATATTAGGTTTGAAGGAGTGTTAATATCATAATTTTACTAAATTAGGATCCATTTTCATGATCATTCATATCTTCTTTAGTGCTTATTTGTTGCCTTTTTAGTATCATTACTCTATTTTTCTTTAATTGTTTAATGTTCTTGTTATTTGTTTTTAATTTTTAGATTTGAGTAGGTTGACTTTGATTTTCGCTAATAATTGTTATTTTTTTTGTGTTTTTGTAGGGTGGAGTAAAAACAAGTGGAATGATAAAGAGATACAGAGAAAATTCGGTCCCTTTCAAGAAGAAAGTGTTGTCTACGCATTTTCGCTAAAGCAAGAATTTTTTGTGCTAAGGCGAGGTCATTCTCACTAAAGCGGCAACTTTTTCTCACTATAGCAAAACGGTACAACTGCAATTACAAATTTTAAAGTTTTAAATATAATTTTTAGACTCTTTTATAGGGATTTTGAGTTGAGGACAGAGGGTTGCCATTTTTTGGACCTAAGAAGCAAGGGAGCTTGACCTTGGAGGAGCACGATTGAAGCTGTTCTCCACCATCCCCACCTCGGATTCATGCTTCCTTCATTTACTTTTTTTTTTATTTTTGTTCTTTTACTACCATGAGTGGCTAGATTCCTATTTTAGGATTGTTATGAACTAAAGTTTTCATAAGATTATGTTCTTTCTTATTTCTTGTGAATTCATATTAATTTAATACATGTTTATTCATTCATCTTACTTATGCATTCCTTGATCACTTTTTGGATTGCTTGGTTGTTCTGTGGAACTTTGGTGAGGGAAACAAGGCTTAGGCCATTGATTGAATAAGACGAGTTATTGAACCTTAAGAATAAGGGAATTGATTAGTTAAAGGTATAGGAATATAATTGTTAGCCTCGTTTAGTCGAATTAAGGCTTGTTCGCTAATCAAACTTAAATTCACATAAGGGATTATGGAATTTTATGTTTAGTCTGAGTTGAGGTTTGGGAAACTCCTTCTAAGAAGTCTAGTGCCTTAGATTAACATGTATGATTGGTATAATCACAAGGGTGAGAGAGATAATGAGGTCTAGGAAGAACAAAGAGGATTAACAGTCCTAGGTTTCTTTTGATTAATTACCTTTGATTTTTAGTGCTGCGTTGTTATTGTTAATTGTTGTTTTTTTGTTGAATCTTAATTTTAGTGATACTTAGAGCTTTCTTCAAACCAATTTGAACTGTTTAAATTTAGTTTCTTGGGTAATTATCAATTCAATCCCTGTGGTAACGATACTTTTCTTATCGCTTTATTACTTGCATGACCGATACACTTGTCATATCGCCAACAATAAGAAGCCTTCCTTTCCATTGAACCATTATTTTCCACAATTAACTGTACAACCAATTCCTCTTTTCTAGTAATGGAACCCTATGGCTATCTGATGGAATGGCTCTCAAATGACCATTGTGCCCTTGACTTTGCTGAGTATTTTCACACATAATCTTTGTCCTCTGTCTGCATGATCGCCTCCCTCACTTGCATCTCCCCTCCATTTGCTTCGCCGCACACCACTAACAAGCTGCAAACCACCGACCTTAATTCCAATCCTTGATCATCGACCAGAACCATCGTGAATCGCACCTGAATCTTCCTACTTAGCCAATGTCGTTTCATCGACACTAGCTTCTGGCTCAAGACATTCATTACTCGTCATCCCTCTAGATCGTGATCGATCCAACTGAACCTTAGGTCTTCCCTTAGCTATCCACTTGCATTCTCGTCTTTCAGAAATTGAATCGAAGTTTGAATCACATCTTCGGATGAGATCAGATAGGGAGTAAAGTAGAGAGAGAGACGAGTGCAATAGAAGGGAGAGTTCTGATGCTTAATCTGGAAAATAAGTATCGATAAACCAGTTAAGGAAAACCGGCTCATCACAGGAGTTTAAAATAAATATCAGAAAGAGCTCGAGCAAAACCATGTTCTAGAAATTTCAGAAATGAGTGAATCAAAGCAAGAAATTACCAAATAAGAAGAATGAGGCACTGAAGATAGAAGTCTCACAAAGTGAGACACAAAGACAATGAAGAAACGTGAGAGAAATATAGTGAAAAACTAAGGAGGATTGATATTGTTAGGCGTGAAAATTGAAGAGATTTTTGCTTGGAGTATGAGTAGGACAGCAGAGCAAACATATGAGACAGTGAACAGAGGAGATGATATTTTCTAATCTATCAAAATAAAATTTCATGTGAGGGACGTTATGGTAAAATTATCTTATTAAAAAATACATATAAATTATTAATTTTCTTTTTCTTATTCATTTTTCCATCTCATACAAAATAGTGTTTTTTCCTTTTCCATTATCTGCCACATTCTATTTCCTATTTCATTTCCATTCTTATTCTGTCTAAACCAAACGTGCTATCAGTACCACCTCCCCTTCCCTCCCAATATTGAATTTCGCATGTGAGAATGCAAATATTCCCGTGTCAACCAGTGGTGGAGCCACTTGGCTTTTAGGGGGGCACTTGCACCCCCTGAAATTAGAATAATGCCATTTTTTTTAATTCTGACCCCCTTTTTTTTTGACCTCCCTCTTCCTCACCAGACCCGAGCCGAGACCCCCATCCCTCGCAAGTCGCAACACTTGGAGACTGCCGACGCCAGTCCACCGGCCACGGCCCATGCCCCGCCGGCCTTCGAGCTCCATGCCTCCACCAGTCCGACTCCCTCTCCTCTCTCTGCAGTCTCGATTGACACGCGGCACAGGAGCCGTGGCCGCCCATCCTTCGCGTTCTTCCTCTCAAGGTCGTGAGCCACCGGTCACTGGCCACCACCACCAGCCTTCGACCACCAGCACCAGTCCACCACCAGGCTTCGACCGCCACTCCACCTCCATGTAAGCTTCTTGCCTTCTTCCTTCCCACTTTACAAATTGATGTAATTTTGTTAAATTAGGTGTTTGATTATGCTATTAGGATGATTATTAACATATTTGTAAAGTTAATTTTATAAAAAAATTTTTTGATGATAATTAATTTTTTCATTCTTAAGGAGCTCTTTGTAAAATTTGGGGGGTTTTTATACATAGATATAAATCTATCAAATTAGTTGATTAATTATACATTTAGGATGATGACTAACATATTGGTGAAGCTAATTTTATGAAATTTTTTAGCTAATTTTTCACTTCATTGTTAGAGACTTTGTAAAATTTAGGGCTTTTGTACATATGTCTAATTCTATTAAATTTGTTGATTGATTATGCTATTAGGATTTAGAAGAGGAGAGAATTTTGTAATGGAAAGATTTTTCAAGAGGAAATCACTATCAAATGAGCAACAAATTGAAATTAATTTAGATGAGTTACCATCAGATCTAGGAAAGCGAATGAAAATTTCATCGTATCATCCTAATGATCGAGATAAGATACGAAGAGCTACAAAGAGGACCATGCCAACCTACTCAACATAATTTTCCCCAAAGAAAAATTGAAAATTCTTTAAGGAGATTTTGTCCCTCTTGGTTTAGTGAATTTGGCAACTGGTTAGAGTATAGTATAGAAAAAGATGCTGCATTTTGCTTATGTTGTTATCTTTTTAGGCTCGATTTTGGAAAGCAATCAGGTGATGATACATTTGTGACAGAGGGATTCACGAAATGGAATAAGAAAGAAAAACTCTTAGCTCATGTTGGAGGTCCTAATAGTTCTCATAACATTGTTTGGAAGATGAGTCAAGATTTGATGAATCAAAATCAACATATTAAAGTTGCAATATCTAAGCAATCTGAACAAGTTCGTGACTTATATCGAAGGCGTTTAATAGCGTCAATTGATTGCATTCGCTTTCTATTAAAGCAAGGATTAGCTTTTCATGGTCATGATGAATCAAGCAATTTTAGTAATCAAGGTAATTTCCTTGAACTTCTTAAATTTCTTTCTAGACACAATGAATCAGTAAATTCTATTGTCTTAGAAAATGCTCCAGAAAATCATCAATTAATTGCTCCAGAAATCCAAAAAGATATTGTTAATGCTGCTGCATTGGAAACCACTGCTGCTATTGTGTCTGATCTTAGAGATGAATTATTTGCTATTCTTGTTGATGAAGCCCGTGACATATCAAACAAGGAGCAAATGGCTGTTGCTTTGCGTTATGTTAACAAAAATGGTAGAATTGTTGAGCGTTTTCTTGGTATTGTTCATGTTAAAGATACTACAGCTTTATCATTGAAAATGGCAATTGATGAATTGTTTAGCAAACATGGGCTTAGTACATCAAGAATTCGTGGGCAAGGTTATGATGGTGCTAGCAATATGCAAGGAGAATTTTGTGGTCTCAAAAGTTTGATCTTAAGGGAGAATCCATCTGCATTTTATGTACATTGCTTTGCTCATCAGTTACAACTTACGTTAGTTGCTATTGCCAAAAATCATATTGAAGTTGCCTCTCTTTTTAATTTGGTGTCCACATTATTAAATGTTGTTGGGGGATCTTGCAAACGACATGACATGCTTCGTGAAAAACAAATTATCAATGTTAGAGAGGCATTGGGAAAAGGAGAAATTCTAAGTGGGCAAGGTTTGAATCAAGAAACTAGTCTGTTGATAATCGTTGGAGTTCGCATTATGCAACTTTGATCAATTTGATATTGATGTATTCTGCTGTAATTGATGTTCTTGAAATTATAAAAGAAGATGGATCAAATGCAGATCAAAGAGCCGAAGCTAATGGTCTTTTACATTTGTTAGAGGATTTTGATTTTGCATTCAAATTGCATTTGATGAAAATTGTCTTGGGTATTTCAAATGAATTGTCACAGGAATTGCAAAGGAAAGATCAAGACATCATCAATGCTATGAACTTGGTTAACATCACAAAGCAACGATTACAATCTATGAGGGATAATGGATGGGAGTCTTTATTGCAAGAAGTAACTTTATTTTGCAATATGCATGCTATTAACATCCCTAATATGGAGGATATATTTTTTTCTAAGGGAAGATCACGACGTGGAGGCAAAACTCAAGCTATCACAATAGAGCATCATTATTGTGTTGAATTATTTTATACTGTTGTGGACATGCAGCTTTAGGAACTCAATGATTGTTTCAGTGAGACAAATACTCGGTTGCTTTTTTGTATGGCTTGTTTGAATCCAGCCAATTTGTTCTCTGCTTTTGATAAGACAAGGTTGATTGAATTTGCGAAGTTTTATCCATGTGAATTTTCTTCAACTGATTTAGTGATGCTTGATAATCAACTTGAGACTTACATCATTGATATGCGTATGAATGTTGAATTTGCATCATTGAAAGGAATAAGTGATCTTTCAGAGAAATTGGTTGAAATTGGAAGACATATTGTTTATCCATTAGTTTTTCTTCTTCTGAAGTTAGCAATGATTTTTCCTGTTGCCATGTCAACTGTACAAAGAGCCTTTTCTGCTATGAAGATTGTGAAGAATATGTTACGTAATCGAATGGGAGATGCGTGGATGAATGATTGTCTGGTGACTTATATTGAGAGAGATGTCTTCAATAATATTGACAATGAGCTGATTATTCAACGATTTCATAATATGAAATCACGTAGAGGACAATTATAAAGTATGTAATTTATTTGATTAGATATATTAAAATTTTACGATTTTAACATTTATGTCTTTATTTTTATATGTATGGCTTTTAATTATTATTAATTTTTTAAAATATTATACCCTTGATCCAAGGGTCCTAGATACGTCACTGGTGTCAACGTAAAGTCCCATCATTTGAATTCCACGTTTGCACACTTTATTTATTTTTTTAATTGATGAGATTTGGTCTGTCAGAGGGTGTCTTATTTTTTAGAAAAATTATATGATTAAAACTATGCCTCTAACAAATCAAATTTCAGTTATATTTAAAAATAAAAAAGAAACAAGCTGATGCGACTCAAAGAATAACATTTGGTTAAATATTTATAAAAAAAGTAATATTTCCCTAAATGTTTTTGAGAATATTAGCATTTCAGTAAAGAGGTCGCAAAGTGGCCGGGGGTTGGGGAATGCCACATTCACTCCTTATCCAATTCCAACAAAACTCTGTGCAACAGGTACCTTCATAATTATATCTCCGGCCTTCTCTCATAATTATATGTGCAGTACTTTTCATTGTGTCATTGCGCTACTGGTCATGAGAACATATTCCACATTGTGTCATTGCGCTATTGGTCATAAGAACATATTACTGTACACGTAGTACTTATGATAGAAACTTTACAGAGAGGTACGTACTACCGTACTAGAAATAACTCCCCAATATTAATTCCGCTTCATAGCTGTAACATGTATCTAGATTATGTGGATTCAGAACTCACCATTTCGGATCAACCCGGTCTTTCTTCCCTTCGAATTCGACAGGAACAAACAGCACACAGTAATGGTAACGATATGGTGACGTTTGATTGTGGGACTCTTCTTTAACTCCGTCAATCAACTATTGGGCACATGTATTGAGGCCCTACTTTATTGACCAAAAATATTCCAGCATCATATTGTTGGGATTGGCAGATGGTAGTATAGGGAACATATTTTTAATTTTGTAGTTTTGAATTTGTTTGCATACAAACTTCTGAATAAGTTATTTTTACCAATAAAATTAGTTATTGAATCATTAGAGTCATAAATTTAAAAATTAGTGATCAAGTTATGATTCAATAACAGTTGAATAGGTTAATATTAAAATATTAAAAAATAATATACATATTTAAAATATATAACTTTATTTTTAATATTATATATTTAAATTAAAAAATTAAAAAACAAGGTTTAAATATAAAAAATAATTTCTTTTCAAAATTATAATTCATTATATTGATTGTTTCTTGACAAATTTTTTTAAAAAAAAATTAGGTGTTACAGATTTTAAAAAAAAATCAAATGATAGGATATGATTAGTAGTATATGACTATTTTTTATTTTCAAGGCAATAGCATTTGCCTAAATTTTTTACAGAATAATAGTATTTGACTGTAAAACTCCCATCTTAATCTTATCATCGCCATATGTACAGACCTCTTCTTTCCCTCCTTCGTTTTATTTCCCTCCTCCATTTATGGTAAAATACCAATTTTCAAAAATAAAAAATGTATTAACAAAAATTTTAAAAATATGTGTTTCTCAGTATATTGTGTCATTTTTAATGTAGAAGAAATATATTTTGACAATTATAAAATTGTAATTGAAAAAAAACCATATTTTAACTTGTGTTATTTAATGTAAAATACTAATTTAAAAATTAGTATAGGAAAAAATAAATACATTCTAAATTTTCAAAATATATTTCTTCTAATTTTTAAATTAGAAGAAATATATTTTCAAATTTTAAAAATTGTAATTCGAAAAAATAAGTAGTGTAAATTAGATTTTGCTATTTTAAGGTAAAATACTAATTTTTTAAAGCAAAAAAATTGTAATAATAAAAAATTAGAAATATATTTATCTCACTAGATTATGTTATTTTAAGTACAAAATATATGTCTAAAATTAAAAAAATAAATTTGAAAATATAGATTTTTTTGTATAAATGAATGAAAGTGATGTTTATGAAAATTTTAAATTAGATTGTGTTATTTAAATTTATGAAAATAAGTTTAGAACGGTTCAAATTTTATTCAAGACAATGTTTTCTAAATTATGTATTTTAACCTTTTTATGTTACAAATTAATTCTAGTTTTTTTATCTTTAATTTCATATAATATATTTGAAATAAAATTTAATTACATATATATATATATATATATATATATATAATTATATATTTTTAGTGTTTATTTTCCTATTTTATATTAGTATAGATTAGGATAAAAGAAACGTGATTTGTTTAGAAAATTAGAAAAAAAAAATTTTGTATTAATTTCTATGAATGAGTTTTGGAATAAATGTTTGTTGCTTCTTATTTATTTTATTGATAGTTAAGATGAATTTTGGAATAAATGTATATATTTATGTTAATGGAAGGACTACTAAAGGTGATGAGAGGGCCACATTTAAATATGATGTTTATAGTAATATTATTAGATGATCTAAATATCACATTAGACTGATTAAAAAGTATGATTCACTATCATTTAGAGCTCCCTCAAGTGAATTAGTGGAGAAAATAAGCTATAGGTACTTTTTGCTTTTAGAGTACATTGAGAAAAATTTGAACAATGACAAGACAGTTAGAACCATAATCATCAAAGTTTTAAGAAGTAAAGTTGAGGATCTCGAACTGTTAGTTAAAACTTCCAGTCGTCAAAGAGATCTTAATATCGAAGCCAGTACATCACAAGTCATCATTCCATGTGATATTTCATCCCAACTCCTCAATCAAGGCATGTATAATTGAATGTTGCTAGTAGAATGAACTGTGTAAGCAACATTCTCACAACGGGACAATTTTTTCTTCTTTTTATTATTTATTATTTAGTATTTATAATTTCAACTCATATATTTATTTGTAAATCATTGTAACTAGAAAGGTGCTTGAGACATCTTTGGTACGAGCACTGATGCCTTAAAGAATTATCGGATTCTATTAGATTGGAGGCAACTCATGAGATATCCTGCTTGACCAGCTATATTCCAAACACAATGATAATATATATTTATTTATTTTCTATATTCATTTCTTTAGATTATTTATTTGGTGCCCATATAATGGCAAAGTGTTCGGAATGATTCCAGACTATTGCCTCGTTGACTATGAGGTGTGGTGTGCACATGTTCTACTCATTTATTATCACGTCCTAGAGTGGCACCAGGTGGATTGCTAGTTTGGAGGGGACCAGCCAATTCCTAACCTATCGATTAACCTTGGTTGATGGCACATATCGTAGATGCGTGGCAAATACGACATTGATTGGTCAATACAGCTTAGGACCAAAGTTGACCATTGCAGCATATATAATACCTGGCAATTTTTGGATTATATAATTAGCAGTATCACGGTATTATAACATTAATTGCCATTATTTTAATAGCATTAATTTATAGCATTATTTTAGCAACGTTATTTTTAATACATTATTTTAATGAAAATTTTCCTGGTCAAAGTGCTAAGGAAAGTGTGGTTAGAGGAAGTACCTTGGGAAGTGGAGATATTGTTAGGGGACAGGAACAGAGAGAGAGTAGTCATGAGACATAGAGGGAATCGGGTACCTATGGGTCCAGAGAAGGATTAAAGTGAAATGAAGAACTACAATGGCACCTAGAATGAGAGAAATACTCAAATTGGAGAAATTACAGATTTGCCGTTATTAAGGTTAATTGTGAGTTACCCAGGGCTAAGTAGTAATTTCACTATAGGTAGATATATATAGTAGCCCCATCCTTTTTTCTTCATTTTTCTCACTCTTTTCTATCTCCTCACTTTCTTTTCTCTCTTTCTCTCCTCCTTCTCTCTACCCTATCTAACCAAATCCTCCAACCAAGCTCTAGTGAGCGGTTCTTCAGTGGTGGGGTGAGTCGTCGATAACTAATTGATGCAGGGAAAGCAAAGAATCGAGGTAGGAATTTCGATTTCTTGAACTTTTTCCTATTTTCTAGTTTTAGGGTTGTTTGGGGTAAAATTGAGATTGTGGCTAAATTCTCCTTAGACATCAAGGATAAAATGGAAAAAATCATGAAAAATAATAAAGGTTTGACGGGATCAAACCCAAAACTTATGCCAAATCATATGGGTTGAGATCGTGGCGCCCAGGCACCACTCTTTAGAGGGAAAAAGGAAGACGAAGGCCGTGGCACCTAGGCGCCACCCATGCTAGTGCCAGACAACAATACTTTTCTTAGACCTTGTTCAAACAGTCATAACTCTTTTATCCATACTCTATTTTGAGCAAATGAAGTGTTGTTGGAAAGCCCTCTACGTCTAGTTTCTCATGGCACATTTTTCATTTACGAATTCATTACCATTTAGGTGTTATGACCAATGGAGTTGTTAAAGGTCAAAGTTAGTGATGAGGATTTTTCCATGTTTGATTTATTTATTGATTTTGGTTGGTTCTAGGTGACTTGGGGGCTTCATTGGCTTCATTTCTCAGGAATTATTTCATGGTAAACCTTATCAGCATCTAGGCGAGTGGGTGACCTTGTTTTTGAGTTTTTATTAAAATTGCTCAAGTACAATATAAATTCCACTCACACTTTGATTGAATTTAAATTATTAAATTCCCTAGTTAATGATATTAACTAGATTATAGAATTTCTTGTGATGTTGTGGGAAATATAATAAGGTTACTTAGGAGTGGTAAACTAGTATTTATATTACGTATTGTGATAGTTGTGATTTCAGAAATTATTGTCAGGATGTATTGTGAACACCAAATTGGTAGTGTTATGTGATATATTGCATTTGTGTGAATGCATTGCATACGGAAAAGAAAATTACATGGGAATGTAGACCCACGGGAAGTGGAAATTGAGTAGTATGATTTGGTGGACGAACCTTAGAAATAATAAATCTAGAGTAATATAGACCTTTAGCATAAACCTATTGAGCAAAAATACTCTGGAAAAGATGAGTACCAAGATTTGGACTCAATATAGTATTCATGAGAACGTAGAATCACAAGAGGTTCGATTGTGAGGACGTAGACTCACGAAAGGAAAGACATGTCATTGATTGCATAATTATACTTTGTGTGTGCAAATTATTTATGCCTGTACATGCTTTGATGTTAAATTAGAGTGTTGGATGTGATTTAGTGAGGATTGCGAGAATATGGACTCGCAAGAATATAGCACGTTATAGTTATATAATCAAATAAGCTTGTGTATGTGTATTTGCATGTGCCTGAACATGATAGAAGTATTTATTTAAATTATAAAAATGATTATAGTATTTGTACTTGTGCCTCATTTTATTGCATGGTTATTTTCTCACTGAGTTTTGATGAACTTACACTCTTTTGGTTATCTTTTCAGATATAACAACTGAGGAGGAAGGGAAACTGCTAGGAGTTAGCGGCTTTTGGACACATACTCCATTTTGTTGGAGGGTTCGTAATGAACCAATTTTTGGGCTGTATACTAGTAGAAACGCTCTATAATCCTATAGGCCACCTAGGTTCTGATGTGTTTTAGAGATTTTATTAGTTTGGCTACAATTTGTTTTGCATTTTAATGGTATATATTTCTCGATGTTATGGGAAGTAAGAGAAAGTATTACGAAAATTTATTCTCTTTATAAATTTATGTTTTGCATAGTTATGGATTTCAGGACTGTTCAGAGAATTATAGGTTACCACCGGGGTACACCCTAGAATCTATGTATATAGATACTAGGATTACTAAAAGAATTATAGGTTACTATTGAGGTATACCTTAGAATCTATGTATATTCACGTGTCCGATTTTAGGGGCATGACAAATTGGTATCAGAGGAAAGTTTATTTTTAGGTCTTTTATAGGTTAAAGAGCAAAGTATTCTTTGTGGGCCTTTCCCTATTATTATGAACTGCGCAGCATGACCATGGGTTTAGGTTCCATAAAAGGCATTATAGAGTATTGAGCATCTCTTTTATTACTTACTCCTTGGTAGAGTTAATCAGAGATAATTTTATTAACATGAGAAGTGTTTGTTCTTACATGTAGGCTTTGGCTCTTGGATGGGGAGGAAATCCTCAAAGCATAGGGAGCTCGTGAGCTCAGATGTAGCTTTGCTATGTTACCACCGAAGTGGCTGTGAATTGTATAGAGATCAGGATGTGAACGTGTGTATGGATGTTTATTGTGGAAACATGGGTTTTCCATGTAATACACCTTAGAATCTATGTATATTCATATATCCAATTTTAGGAGCGTGACAAATTAGTATCAGAGGGAAGTTTGTTTTTAGGTCTCCTGTAAATTACAGAGCAAAGTGTTCTTTGTGAGCCCTTCCCCATTATTATGAACTACACAGCATGACCATGGGTTTAGGTTTTATAAAAGGCATTATAGAGTATTGACCACCTCTTTTGTGACTTACTCCTTGGTGGAGTTAATAGGAGATAATTTTATTAACATGAGAAGTGTTTGTTCTTATAGGTAGGTTTTGGCTCTTGGATTGGGGGAGAAATCCTAGAAGCACAGGGAGTTCATGAGCTCAGATGTAGCTTTGCTACATTACCACTAGAGTGGTTGTGGATTATATAGATAAGGATACGAATGCGTGTAAGGATGAATATTGTGGAAACATGGGTTTTCCATGTAACGTCATGTAATTATCTATATTATATGATGAGTAATAGTTTATTTCATATTGGTATTTGGTATGTTGTGATATGTAAAATCAATTGTATAATGAATGTATATGTATATTCATATCCGTGTTTGGTTTGTTTTACCAATGCATAGCAGATGTAAATACATATATATATATATATATATATATATATATTGTAAGTAGGACAAAGCTTGCTGAGGTTTCCTTGTGGGGGTACTAGTGTACATATCTTGGGAAAATTTTTCATTAATTTATATTTTAATGAATTGAGGAAATAGGAAAGTTAAGAGAAGTTGAGAAATGGTTATAGCATAGATAGAACCTATATACTTTAAATGTGTGCATGTATCGTAGCATAGCTTATGGTAAGTGTATGGGCAATCTCTTGTAGCTTCGGTCGCTGTTGGTCATGTGAAGTGATGAGTAAGGATGCGTATAAATCGATACTTAAGTGGATTAGTGTATAACTCGTTCCCTTAAGTGTTGATGGCATCCTAGGTAGTTGTGTGTAGGCAAGTATTTCAACCAAATCTTTTGAGTTGAAATTGAGTAGAGGGGTCTAAAAGCACACAAGAACTTATGAAGAAGAAAAGGGCATAAGAGGAGAGAATGCTCATGTGAGATGAGCTGAGGATTAGGATGCAAGTTTCTTCCTAAGGGTTAAGGTGGTTGCAGTTTTCCTAGCTTGGGTGGGTCTCAGGCAACAAGATGGTGACTTTGGTGTTTATAATGCAGATGGCTCTGTTCAAGTGAGCACTATAAGTGGCAGTAAGTTAGGGTTGTTTCTTTTATGGCCAGAAAGAGTACCTCAAGAAGAATTTAGAGGTAGAGAACTTGAGTAATTAGAGTTAGGATGCATACTTAAGTATGTGTCCTAGAGAAAACTAGTAATGCAAGACTTGTGTTAGCCCTAAGGCTTTATGCCATAAGTTCTGATGATGACAAATATGAGAGAAATGTAGCATTAATATATAAGGAGTAATTATCATATATGCTATAAATATTTAAGCATGATTATGTTATTTAATGAGCAATATTTTATATATTTATCACGCTCTTTACAATATATATGTGATTACATTTACAATATATATGTGGTTACATTGTCTAAGAATTGCAGCCTTGATATGCTAGAAAAGTATTTCATATATGTATTTCTTGTGCTACAATTTAAGTATGATCATATTATTTGAAATGAAATAATTTATATTGAATCATACTATTTATTATGAATTGAACTAACCATTTGGTTTGTAAGTAAGATATTTTTTATAGGTTAGTTCAAAACAAGAAGAGTGATCATTGGATTGAAGAACAAGGAAAAACAACATCATGCTTCACTCAAGGAAATAACATGCAAGGATAAAGCTCTAGAAAATGAAGAATTAGAAGAAGTCTTGGAAGCTTGGATAAATCAAAATAGCCTATATACTTACATTAGGTATATTTTAAATAGGCTAAGAAACTTGTGCAACTCAATGATTTAGATTTGCATCCATTAGCTCAAGTATTTTGAATAAAAAGATAGTGAGATATGAAGTTTTACAAAAGTTAGTTTTTGATCTTTGGTTATTCTTCATATCATATATCTAAGATGGAAAATCATTTTTTCAAGAATCTTAATCTCATTTGATAGTAGACTCAAAGAAATTTTTAACAGTATATTATTTACTCAACATGGAGTCTAAATGAGAAAGATATGACCATTTAAAGTATAGCTTGAAAAACTGATAGCTAATTTTACTGCACTCAAAAATTATTTTATTCTAACCTATGGTCAGTGTTTTGATCATATCTTTTAAACCAAAAATAATTTTTGAGTGAAACTTTCTTCATTTGAAACTAGACTCCAAGAGCTTTCCAATGATATATTATTTGTTTAAAGTGGAGTTTAAATGAGAGAGTTATGATATTTTAAAGTAAGCTCAAAAATTGCATTTCACTACTATTAGCTGAAGGTCGATCAGTATCCTTCAACCAATCAACTGGTAGCCTAGAAAATAATGTATAATGGTCATATTTGAGCTAGCAGTCGACCGAGTGCTTTAGGCAGTCGATCGGTGACACCTCGAATGCACTTTTAAGTGCTGTAACAGCTGTATAATGACTAGTTTCTTATATCCTTATGTATTTGACCTTAGATACACGATTTTGAGCTAGAACAAAGTAATACAATGTGATATTAACTTGTTCTATCATCTTTGAGAGAAAGAAAACAATTCTTGAGCCATATCTTGCATATTATCAATCATTTGAATTGTTAAGATCTTTATTTGTATCATTTACTCTTGGAAGAGAGTCTTCTTGTGTTCATCATTATTTCTTCTGAACTTCTAAGTTGTATTCTTAAGGAGAGTGTTCCTTGGAAGAGTGTTTGAGGGAAACATTGTGATTGGGTGAGGATGAGCCCAGATTCATAACATCTCAGTTGTAGTGGTTTACAAGTACCCGGATCAAACTTGTAATTATAGTGAAAATATTCAAGTGGTTTCTTAAGGACTGGATGTAGGCTTGGGATTAGCTGAACCAGTATAAATATCTGAGTTTGCTTTCTCTCTCCCTTACTCTTTAATTTGTGTATATTTGTACTTGCTCTTTTATATCCGGCTCTCTTCAATATTCATCTTGATAGCACCTTGATTTTTTGAATTAGATTCTTTGTCTTAGCTTGACATATTTCTGAAAATCATTTTAAACTTCCAATAAAGTTTTATGAAAAATTTTATAAAATCCAATTCACCCCCCTCTTGGGATCCAACTATTATTTTAATTTGGTATCAGAGTTTGGGCTCTTGATTTAAAGACTTAACCATATGAGAGTTAACATGGTTGGATTTAGTGATCAGTTTATGTTTGAAAATTGTTTTTGCACAGAACCTCAAATTTTTGATGCAAATCATTTTCTATATTGGAAGTATGAAATGGAAATATTTTTAATTTCAGTAGACCTTAAACTCTAGGATATTATTGAAGATGGTTATTGTATTCTTGTCAAGGAAGAACAAGGAAAATGCACTCCAAAACCTAAGAGTGAATGGAATGATGCTGAAAGAAATTTAGTGCAACTCAATGCTAAAGCAAAAATGATTATCTCTTATGCATTGAGTCAAGATGAATTTTTCAAGATTTCCAACTGTGTAACTACAAAAGAAATGTAGGAAACTTTGAAAGTTACATATGAAGAAGATCTTATTGCAAAGGAATTAAAATCTAGAAATCTCATTAATGAACTTGATTTTTCTCAAATGAAAAACTTAGAAACCGTTAACGAGATACATCTTGTGCTTAATAAATTGAAAGATCTTGGTATCCAATATTGCAAATAAATCTCAAGATACCAAGAAGAGTGAAGCAGAAAATGAGGAAGAAGCAAATGAAGAAACCAATCTTTGTTTCATGGCCAAAGACAAAGATGAGGTAAATTCATTTGATTATTCTATTGATGAATTGCATGATGCCTTTGATGACTTACATGTTGAAGCATTGAATGTTACAAAGAAATTAATTATTTCAAAGCAAAAGGCTTTACTCCTTGAAAATGAGTTGGAAAAATAAAAAACTGAACTTTCCATTTTCAAGGAAGAAAATCTCAAGTTTGAAAAGGAGAACACAACTCTGCAAGAGGAAAAAAAAATTTGAAAATTCACATTTCTTTAACTAAATAATGTTCTTGTTCTAAATGTGAAAATTTAGAAAGAGAAAATGAAATTTTGAAGAACACTCTTGCAAAGTTCACTCATGGTAAAGAAAACTTGAATACCTTTGTTTGGAAACAAAGAAGAAGTTTTAACAAAACTAGTTTTGTTTCTAAAAGGAAATCAAACTAGAAATATTTCAAAAACTTCTTTGTTCCAGTAAATATGTCCAATAATCCATCTTGTACTTGTTTTTATTGTGGACTGAAAGGACACAAATCATACTCCTGTTTTTATAAGAAAAATGATTCTCTTGGAGTAAAGATGAAATGGGTTCAAAAAGGAATTTTTAACCCCAGCAGACCCAAAGAAATTTGGGTACCAAAAACAAAAGATTGATTATGCAGGATTACTTGGAAGCAAGAAGCGGAAGATAGGACTCCAATAGCTACTTCATTTAAACTCCCTCTCTTGCACTGAAAAGAGGCAACTGACAATGTGATGCAGGCTCTGCTCATCAAAATAATCTTTTAAGCACTATCCTCCCTCTACATTTGTAAAACAGTAAGAAGATGTGTTTCTACACCTAAGCAGTCCACCAGCAGGATGTTTAGCATTCAACCAACAAGACCAAAAATATCTAATGTTGAAGCAGCACCCAATGTCAGATACCTTCGGCAGACGTTGAGAGAAATTATTTTGCACCTAAGGATAATCGGTTGATCACCTGACTTGAAACAGTCAACCATATACTCTCTGTCAGTAACCGGTCGACTAATAAAAGAGCAATTGGTTGACCGCCTCGTATGGAAAGAACAAAGCTTTTGAAGTTAATAAGCAATCGGTCAACCATCGTGCTTCAACTAGTTGACCACCTACTCTTTAAAATGCACTGGTCGACCGTTATACTAATACCAGTCGACCTCCAACATCTAGTAATGCGTTCTAACGGCTATATCTTAGATATTGCTTATTGACATCATCATATCATTATAGCATCTATCACCAATGACTCTATTCCTTTTGGGCTCTGAAAGGAAGCAATTGATCGGTATGTCCGTACCAGTCGACCGATAAAAGACAGAGACGGATGAACCTTTTGTTGGTTCAAGCAGTCGACTGGTATCCAATTACCAGTCAACCGGCTTGAGATAATAGCAAACTAAAATGAATTGGATGCAAGCAGTCGACCCGCTTATTTCAATTGGTTGATCAGCACATGATAATAGATGAAGGCTTTGAATTTTGCTGCTAAGTACTTACTGATCTCTTCAAAGCTTTATGGGTGATCTTATAAGAGATTTTTTTTTGAGAAGATCTTGCAAATAATCAATCAAAGGAGATCATTAAAAGTTGTAAGAAGAGAAGATCAAAAGAAGGGCAAGAGCAAAACAAGGATATCAAAATCTTGAAGAGAAACTACAAGAAGCAACAAGAGTTTACCAAAATTGATGAGTATCTTTATCCTTTACCTCTTTACTAGTTAATTGAGTGATACTCCTTGATCTTAATTGGCCATTATGGCAAATCTTTTTACTGTCATACTTTCATAACAATGATATACTGTTTTATGAAATTCTACATATTTGATCATATCATTGCATATAAAGATGTGCTAAATGCATATATTCAATACATCATGGTTTAAGCATTATAAAGTTGTGGTTTATGGACTAAATCATATATCTGGCTTTTGTTATGTGATGAGACCTATTAGAAAATACTTTTCATCCTTCATTGGATATATACTTTTCAAAATGTTTCATACCTCTATTGAGATGATATGATATATCCTAGATATAAAATGTGTTATATATGGTAATGGATATATATATTCTTTTATTGTGCTGAATATGGTGACATTCTTTAAAGAAGAGTTATTTCGAAAAGTGTTGGAAAAAGATTTAAAATTGTTTTATCATAAAGTAAAAAATGTTTTGAAAAGAAAAGAATTTGAGGATCCTTATTTCAAAATTACTTCTGCTATGTACTAAAATGTTTATATACATAAGTAGAAAATTATTTTCAAAGCCTTTGAAAAGGAAAAAGAGTACCTTATGGCAAGGGAAGATAATTGCATTGAAGAAAATGCCAATATACCTCAAGAAGAAGAAAAGTCTCAAGAAGAAAATATACCTCATGAGAAAAAGCCATCAACCAACATTGATGATATTCCAAAGGATTTGAGGCATGCCAAAAGTCATCCTAAGGAACTCATAATTGAAAATGCATCTCAAAGGGAACCCACTAGAAACCTTATTCTACCTATGGATTATAATTTATAATGGCTATATCCTTTTACTAATCCATAATTATCTCCGATGTGCTAATATATACTCTCGTCATAATGTGGTTTATCTTGTATGAGTATATAATATGCCTATATAATTGAATGATATTTGCTTCTATTGTGTTACATCTTTCGCTATATCTTTTTTGAAGCAAATTTGTTTTTCAAAAGAAAAAGGATTTGAAAATTCTTATTGCCAAAGTTTTTCTGATAAGCCTTTTTATAGAATCATTCTTTTGAAGGAAGAGATTGTTTCAAAAATTGCCTTATCATGTTGAAGCAAAAATTATTATGAAAAAAGAAGGATTTGGAACCCTTATTTCAAAATATGTTCTTCTCTTATGCTTTTTCTGGTGTCATTCTTTTAAGGAGAATCATTTCAAAAGGCTTTAGAAAAAGGTATCAATCTTTAAAGAAGAATGATTCCTCCCTAAATATTGCATTCCATGGAGGCATAACTTTTTTTTATTGATATAATATATCGTCTTTGTTGCTTGAGGATTATGAACTAACTTGTCAAGGACCCAAATTGGTTAGGTACCTAAAATTAAGAGTCACATTGTTTTGTAAGGAAAAGTATTCTCAAGTTCAAGTTTGCAATGACAACCAGTCATTCTTGAGGATGAAGGACTCCACGTTGAAGATGGTGATTATTATCAAGCATGCACACTGAAAACAATGGTAATATCTAGCCTTGCTTGAAATAGATTTTTAATCGATAAAGTATTATAAGCTTCATGTAGAGATTAGATGAATGGCAAGAAAGATTTTTAAACTGATTGAAAACTACTTTGAAAACTCCTATATTATTTTCAATGTCTCTTTTGCACCTCAAGCTAAATATGATATAAAGTGGCTCTATTTCCAAACAAGAAAAACATTCATTTTGCCATTAAAATTCTTTGAAGTAGCCTTCCTTGCCTATCATCTATCAATTAATTATATAATTTCTTAGATATACTAATCACAACTTATGCAAGGATTTCTCTTAGCTGATGAAGAAGCTTAAAAATAAAAATGACTTCCAAAAGAAGAGTCAAACTATATAAGTTTGAAATCTTCATCAAGGATCAAATAGTCAAGGGTTGTAAAATAAATTTTGTCTATTCCAAGACAATTCTTAGATGAACAAGCTCTTGCAAATAAATGGTAAACAGGATCAACCGAATGGACAAAAGAGTTTTGAGAGGTATGATTACTCATCTCAAAATGCCATTATATATGCTCAATTGATCAATTTCAAATATATATCCGTCACTCTTTGCACTTAAATGCTTTATGGATTGTGGATCCTTATGCTTATATCTTTTGACCAATACATTGACAATTGCTTATGCTATGATCAACTTATCATATCTATCCTGGTTATAATGTTTTATATCTTGAATGGGTATATAAACTGCTTCTGTTGTGCTGAAATTTATCTTATCTTTTGTGAAACAAATTTGTTTTGAAAAAGAATTTAAAAGTGCTTCTACTATGCTCAAATATTTTATCATATGAAGCAACATTCTTTTTGAAAAAGAAAAGGTTTTAAAGATTCCTTTTACGTCAAAGGGGAAGAAAAATGTTGATGTTTGATGTGTGGATTATAAACTATATCTTTGATTATATCTTGTTATACTAATTCATATGTATTACTTCTCCTGCTGAAATGTTTCTAGATTTTCTTTGAAGCAAAATTTTTTAGAAAATGATAAGAATATCCTTTCTTTCAAAATATTATAATGCAGAAATTTTCAAAAGGTTTTATATCAAACTTATATATTTATGTGGAAAATTGAAATTCCCTTATGCTTATTTAAAACCAATTTCAAAGGAAAAAGGATATGAAATTTAGGGGGAGTTTTGTGTCTCTTGAATCTATGTCTTGAAAAAGAATACATCTTGAAAAACTAGATATTCATTATTCTTTTTCACAATATGCAAAGTTTAAGGGGGAGCCTAAACTCTTTCTAGTTTTATCTTTTGACTCATTTCATTTAACATGAGAAGTTTTCTAAAAATTGTTTTTACATGTCAATGAAAAAGATGATAAGTTTTGATGTATCCTCACCCCATACTATATTAACATCTTCCGACATCTTGGCTTAAAGAAGGTATGTGCTTTAACCTCTATATATTGAGTTCCTTATACCTTTTTGTTGATGTCAAATAGGGGAGAAGAATGGTAAGAAAATATGTATATGTGCTTATTGCATAATATTCATTATCTTATGATACATATTTTTCTTTGATGATTTGTTATCTCAAAAAGGGGGAGATTGTTAGCCCTAAGGCTTTACACCATAAGTTTTGATGATGACAAATATGAGAGAAATATAGTATTAATATATAAGGATTAATTATCATATATGCTATAAGTATTAAAGAATGATCATGTTATTTAATGAGCAATATTTTATATATGAATCACGCTCTTTACAATATATATGTGATTACATTTACAATATATACTAAGGCTTTATGCCATAAGTTTTGATGATGACAAATATGAGAGAAATGTAGCATTAATATATAAAAATTAATTATCATATATGCTACAAGTATTTAAGCATGATTATGTTATTTAATGAGCAATATTTTATATATGAATCATGTTCTTTACAATATATATGTGATTACATTTACAATATATATGTGGTTACATTGTCTAAGAATTTTAGCCTTGATATGGTAAAAAAGTATTTCACATATGTATTTCTTGTGCTACAATTTAAGCATGATCATATTGTTTGGAATGAAATAATTTATGTTGAATCATGCTATTTATTATGAATTGTGCTACAATTTAAGAAGACTAAGCATTGTATTGAAGAACAAGGAAAAACAATATCATGCTTCACTCAAGGAAATAACATGCAAGGATAAAGCTCCAAGAAATGAAGAATTAGAAGTCTTGAAGTCTTGGAAACTTGGATAAATCAAGATAGCCTATGTACTTACATTAGGTATATTTTAAATAGGCTAAGAAACTTGTGCAACTCAATGATTTAGATTTGCATCCATCGGTACAAGTATTCTGAACAAAAAAGATAGTGAGATATGAAGTTTTACAAAAGTTTGTTTTTGACCTTCGGTCACTCTTCATATCATATCTCTTAAATGAAAAATCATTTTTTCAAGAATCTTAATCTCATTTGATAGTAGACTCAAAGAGATTTCTAACGGTATATTATTTACTCAAAATAGAGTCTAAATTAGAAAGATATGACCATTTAAAATATAGCTTGAAAAACTAAAAGCTGATTTTATTGCACTCAAAAATTATTTTATTCTGACCTATGGTCAGTATTTTGATCATATCTTTTAAACTAAAAATAATTTGAGTGAAACTTCCTTCTTTGAAACTAGACTCAAAGAGCTTTCCAATGATATATTATTTATTTAAAATAGAGTTCAAATAAGGGAGTTATGATATTTTAAAGTAAGCTCAAAAATCACGTTTTGCTATTATCAGCTAGAGGTCGATTGGTATCCTTCGGCCAGTCGACCAGCAGCCTAGAAATTAATGTATAATGGTCATATTTGAGCTTGCAGTCGACTGAATGCTTTGGGTAATCGACTGGTGACACCTTGATTTTCTAAATTATATTCTTTGTCGTAGCTTATCATATTTCAGAAAATCATTTTAAACTTCCTATAAAGTTTTGTGAAAAATTTTATAAAACCCAATTCACCCCCTCTTGGGATCCAAACATTACTTCAACTCGGTTGAGGGAACTGATCTAGATTACATAGTTCTCCTAGAGGAGACGCCATAGTGAGGTGGAATTCAGGGTAAGGAAGGCTGGAGTAAGCCGTAAATCTTTTAAGGGTAACTAGTCTATGTTGCACCTATTCAGTTAAGGTTTATTAGTGGAGGTTCTGAGTGGTAAATGGGTAAAGGCCTACGAGACAAGTTCTCAATACTCATTTAAGTAAGAATATGGTTGGTATGAGATGTGAGGGTGTGTGAGATTCTCAAACCAAGTAGGCTAAATAGATTAGAAGGTGGTTTATGAGAATTTTTATCACGGTGAGAGTGTGAAAATCTCTTGACCTTAACATGCTCTAAGTGTGCTATAGGGTGGGCTTCTGGTATGTATGCATCTAAGCCAAGTGGAGGTAGTGGCAAGTGTGTGAGACTAGAAGTTTATGAGAGGTCCAGCCCACTTATCTATGATAAGAGGGCACGTGATTCAATAGTGTATATGTATCAGCGAATATGTAATATGCTTGAGTGACTATGCATAACCGAGTGAGATCGAGGATGTAAACTGGTGTAGAGATCATAAGAGTATTTCATGATAAGAGTAATGAAATAGTGTAGTGAATATGGTTTGGGATGAGTTTAGGTTAAACCTAAGTTCTTTGATATTTGAGCAAATACTTGGGCGCCAGGCATGTTAGTTTAAGAGAAGTGTGTGTAGATGGTTGAAAAAGCGTAATTGCTTACATATAAGCTTACATGGAGTGTGTATATATGTGTAATTATGTGAGTTTTCAAATTAGAGTTTATTTGGATAAGATAACCTTCTGGGGACATGTAGTCTCGAAGGATGGAATCAAGAGACAGTGGCATATAGTGAGGAATCTTATAATTGGGTTGTTTCATGGCATACTTATGGATACCTCTTCTCTTACAAAAAGGGTTGATGAACTTCAGAGGAGACTGTACTTACCAGAAGGCCTATAGGGCCTGGCTGGCTAGATGGTACCATGTGGCATGGGCCCAACCATTTTGTAACAATAGGTGTATTTATGGAAAATATGAAATGACTTTTGGTGGGCTTAGTACTAGTTACGTGGTTTGGGGTTAAAGCCTTAACTAATAAGTTATTGTGTTTGTCGTTTAGGGCATGATCCTAGTGACTAGTTATTAGTTGCAGACATGACTCAATAAACTAGGATTCAGGCTGGGCTTAATGCATTCCTAGGGTGTAATAAGACTCGTGATAGAGATTTGCACTAGGAAAGTCTTTTGAGAGGTTTATTTCATGGACCGAGTCTCTAAGATAGGCCTCCTGATAACTATAGCCAATTGACGTGATAAGTCAAGGGCTAATATTAAGAAAAAGGATGAAAATTTGAGACCAGCTTCTTATAGGACTTATGTTGGTTGGGTAGTTATTAGTTAGTGGTGTGAAATTCGAGTGGTGTATTCTTGAGGAAAGAAATTAGTGGTTGCTGATGCGGAGCACATAAGTTCGGACCAAGAAGGTTGCACCAGGGAAGGTAGAGGAGCAGAGATATAGGGGATGAGGTCTCATGATACACTCTTGGGGCTAAGATGGCAATTGTTGTGGTGTGGCACAAGCCGGAACTCAGAATGAAAGTCGTACCATAAGAACAGTGGATAGGGCAACCATGGGTTATTTCATGGAAATGTAGATCTATGAATAGGGATATGGGGATGCATACCCATATAAAGATATGTATTTAGGGATTTTTAGTTCGTGAGAATGAAAATTCACATGACAAGACTTTTGAGTAGTAATCTATGGGAACGCAGACCAAAAATGATGAACCTTTTGCATAGAGATTTCATGGGAACATAGACAACCATGGAAAGGGTCAATTGCGTGATATCTACATGTGTAGATTGTTGTTTGTGGTATGCATGTATGTGATAGGAATGATCAAGGGGTTTAGTATAAAGGTATAGTACATAGTGTATCAAGCATGCGCTCTACGAGAATCGAAAGTGAGATAACTTATTATATGTATATCCTCCTAATGACCAAATGTCGTGAAGCATAAGTTTCCTAGGGAGAGATGGGAATGGATTATTTTGGATTTTTGTGGTAGGTTGCTCTGATCTTTAAGGAGTTACGACCTTATAGGGGTACCATGTAAGGGAGTACCATGTCTGTTGTATTAGACTGGGGATTTTAGTTTGCATTCCTGTTCCAGAGAACTCAGAATGGGAGTTGTACGATAGGGTTACTCCACATAGGATCCACGGGTATCTCAGTAACAAATTCGTGGGAATATAGACCTACATTGATGAAGTCTTAAGAAATAAATTTGTGGGAATGCAAACCCACATAACGAGACTCTTAAATGAAACGGTCAGGGGAAATGTAGACCTTCGTTAACATAACTCTTAAGTAGGTTCTGGGAGGAACGTGGACCTATGTGGGGAGGGGAAGATGAGTTACATATGTGGTAGTGTATGTGTTAGTTTTCAATAAGAAACTTGGAATGCCACTTCTTGCTTATGAGGTAGCACCTTTCAAGGCCCAGTAGGGGAGACAATGTCAGTCTCGAATCGGTTAGCTTGATTTTAGTAAAGTTAAGATGGTAGACTATTCTCAAGAAGAGATTATGAAGGAAGCAGAGAATAGAGTGTGGATGAAGTATCCACACACATTTGGGATTTAAGGTAATTGTTTGAATTCGGGGGACTGAATTCTATGAAGGGGGAGAATGTAATACCATCTAATTTTGAGATTACGTAATTGGCGGCATTACAGTATTATAATATTAATTGCCATTATTTTAATAGCATTAATTTATAATGTTATTTTAGTGACATTATTTTTAATGCATTATTTTAATGAAAATTTTCTTGGAAGTACCTCGGGAAGTGGAGATACTGTTAGAAGACATGGAACAAAGAGAGAGTAGTCATGAGGCATAGAGGGAGCCGAGTACCTACAGGGTCTAGAGAGGTACTAAAGTGAAATAAGGAACTATGGTGGCACTTAGAATGAGAAAAATACTCAAATTAGAGAAATTATAGATTTTCTGCTATCAAGGTTAACTAGGAGTTACCTAGGGGCAAAGTAGTAATTTTACCATGGCGGGTATGTATAGGTGGCCCCACTCCTTTTTCTTCATTTTTCTCACTCATTTCTCTCTCCTCACTTTCTCTCCTCCCTCTCTAATCAAGCTTTGGTGAGTGATTCTTCGGTGGTGGGTGAGTCATCAGCGACTAATTAACGTAGGGAAAGTAAGAAATCGAGGTAGGAATTCTGATTTCTTGAACTTTTCCCTATTTTCTAGTTTTAGGGCTGTTTGGGGTAAAATTGAGATTCTGTTTTGGTTTGTCGGTTAAAATTTGGGGTTTGATGTCTAAATGCTCCTTAGACATCAAGGAAAAACCCATGGAAGAAATCATAAAAAGACGAAGTTTTGACCGGATCTAATCCCAAATCAAGGCCAAATTGCATGGGTCAGGATCATGGTACCTAGGCGCCACACTTCAGAGGGAAAGAGGAAGATGAAGGCCATAGTGCCCAGGCACTAGGTGTGGCGCCCAGGCCCCACCCATGCTGAGGCTAGACAGTAGTACTTTTCTTGGACCTTCTTCAAACGGTCATAACTCTTTTATCCGGATTCTATTTTGAGCAAATGAGGTGTCATTGGAAAGCCCTTTAAGTCTAGTTTCTCATGTCATATTTCATTTGCTCATTCTTTACTATTTAGGAGTTATGACCAATGGAGTCGTTAAAGGTTAGAGTTAGTGATAAGGATTTTTCTTGGTTTGATTTATTTATTGGTTTTGGTTGTTCAAGGTGAATTGGGAGCTTCATTGGCTTCATTTCTTAGGAATTCTTTCACTGTAAACCTTATCAGTATCTAGGTAAGTAGGTGACCATACTTTTAAGTTTTTATTAAAATTACTCAAGTACAATATAAATCTCTCTCACACTATGATAAAATTTAAATTATTAAATTCCCTAGTTAATGATATTAACTTGATCAATGTTGTCAAGATTGGGATCTTATGTAGGATTGTAAGAGGGCACAGCAAATGTTGATCGTAGGATCAAATCGAGGATTGTAAGGTCCTATCAAATTACTGTTCAAAAATATATAAAAAAATAAAAATATATATAATAACATAAATTTTGTATATAATACAAAACCACCATATTATGACTAAAAATGAAATTAACTGATTTGGAGGATCAAACTATGAGAAAAAAACATAAAAATGAAGAATAGGGAATAAAGTGAATAAATAAAAAATTTTGTAAGGGATGGTTTTGACAAATAAAAAACACATTCTTAAACTATGAACCTAGAAGAAGTAGAATACTAGTTTTTATCAAAAATTGGACAAAACTTAAGGAAAATTTTGACCAAAGACCTAAGTGAATAAAAGGTAAGCTTTGAAACTTGATTTTTAATTCATTTCTTCTATTGTTTTTGGGTAGAAATGATAGATTTAATCATATCTTGACTAAAAAATAAAATTATGTACTGATTTGGAGGCCCAAACTGTGAGAAAAAAGCATAAAAGTGAAGAACATGGATTAAAGAGAACAAGCTAAAAAGTTTATAGGAGATATTTTCATAAATAAAAAAAATTCTTTAAGTAGGGACCTAAACGAAGCATAAGACAAGTTTATATAAAAAAATTGGACAAAAGAAAAATTTTGACCAAGGACCTAAGTGAAAAAAAATAAATGTTAGGATCAATTTTACATGCAAGATCTAGATCCTACACGATTCTACATACAGGATCTAGATCTTGCACAATGTTATTACAAAATAGATCCTGAGGGGGATTAGGATTGATTTTCATCTACAAGATCGTAGGGTCATAAAATCCTAAGATCCAACAATAGATCTTGACAACAATGAACTAGATTATGGAATTTCTTGTGAAGTTGGGGGAGATATAATGAGGTTACTTGGGAGTGGTAAACTAGTAGTTATATTATGTATAGTGATAGTTGTGATTTGGGAAATTATTTTCTGGATGTATTGTGAATACCGAATTGATTGTGGTATTTGATATATTGCATTTGTGTGAATGCATTGGACATAGAAAAGAGAATTATGTGAAAATATAGACCCATGGCGAGTGGAAACTGAGTAGTATGTCTTAGGATGACCAAACCTATTGAACGAAAATATAGACCAAACCTCAGAAATAATAAGTCTCGAGGAATATAGACTTCTAGCATAAACCTATTGAACAAAAATACACTAGAAAAGATGAGTACTAAGATTTAGACTCTACGGTATTCATTAGAACATAGACTTATGGGAGGTTTGATTGTGAGCCTGTAGACTATACACTAGAAAAACATATCATTGATTGCATAATCATACTTCGTCTATATAAATTATTTATACTTGTACATGCTTTGATGTTAAATTAGGGTATTGGATATGATTTAATGAGGATTGCAATAATATGGAATGGCAAGAATATAGCACGTTATGGTTATATAATTAGGTATGCTTGTGTATGGGTATTTGTATCTGTACGTGTCTAAACGTACTAAAGATATTTATTTAAATTACGATATTAATTGTGGTATTTGTACATGTGCCTTATTTTATTGCACAGTCATCTTCTCACTGAGTTTTGTTGAACTCATACTCTTTGTAGTTATCTTTTCAGATATAACCAGCTAAGGAAGAAGGGAAACCACTGGGAGTTAGTGGCTTTTGGAGACATACTCCATTTTGTTTGAGGGTTCGTAATGAACCAATTTTTTGGGACGCTCTATAATCTTATCGGCCATCTAGGTCTTGTTGTGTTTTAGAGATTTTATTAGTTTGGCTGCAATTTGTTTTGCATTTTAATTGTATATATTTCCCGATGTTATGGGAAGTAAGAGAAAGTATTATGTAAATTTATTCTCTTTGTGAATTTATGTTTTGCATAGTTATAGATATTAGGATGTTCAGAGAATTATAGGTTACCACTAAGGTATACCCTAAAATCTACATAAATGGATATTATGACTATTTAGAGAATTATAGGTTACCACTAACGTACACCCTAGAATTTATGTTTATTCATGTGTATGATTTTAGGGGCATGACAGCATAACTCCGAATACATGCAATGGTATTGAAGACACCCAAGAAACTGGATTAATCTAGCAAGTGGTGCCTAACATTATTGTTGGACAATTATTTTAAAAAAAAATATATTATATTTGTTAGACAAGTTTGCTTGGTCGACAAATAATCGTCCTCAATGTTGTAACAAAATTAGTGCTCATTGTCTAAGTGTCAGAGCAATAATCTGGCACACTCGACAAAGATCAAGGATTTGACAGAGGTCAGTTATTCGATAGAGATGAAGTCGACAGAAGGGGTAAATAGACACCTTTCGACAAGTAAGTTCATATATGGTCGATGAGCAAGTTATCTATGTCCAAAAGTGAAGGTATATTATTTGGACACAGTTCGTTTATCAAACATCAAAAGCAAGGGAATTTGTTGGGTTGAAATTTTCAAAGACAACTATACCATCAAATGGCTAGGGTAGTTTTGTCGAACCTTGTAAACTGCTATGTACGTGGGTTTAGGTAGTTATGTTGATGCAACATGATTGTAAACCATCATATATGTAGCGAATAGTTAGATAGGCAGTCACTTTGGTTATTTGCCTATAAATACTTGTTTAATCATTGTAAAAAGGGTTGGCAACTCTTGATTGAAATCCTAATATCTCAAACGGGTAGATTTAGATCAACATTAAAGTATGTTTTTCACCTTACATTTCAGTCAAGTTTAAATTCAAAGTCTTTTACATTCCAGCCTCTTTTATCTTTTAGCAATTACCACACTTTCATTTATTTTCTAGCAATTTAATCGCTTACATTTAATCACTTTCATTGACATTCCGCACTTTAAACCTTCTGCAATTTACTTTCTGTTCTTTACCTTTCTGTTAGTTACTTCTTGCAAGATTTTACCATTTTTCATTTAACTTTTTCGTAAAAAGCACATTTCAGGCCATACTTTCATCATAAACGAGATTACCGCATAACTTTGGAAACACAATTATTCTCGATAGAATCAAGTACTTGTTGTCAGATTTGGTCTTTGACCAAAACACCCCTGTTAATGAATTAACATTAGGAATTTGTTGTCAGATCCTGGTGGGACGAAAATCACCATAAACAAATTGGCATGCCCAGTGGAACGAGTTTAGAATAACTCATTTTATGTATGCTTTTGAGAAGCTGTAAATTCATACCTTGTTCTTCTCATACTCATAATTTTGACATCATGAGTAATACAAATGGCACTAATCAAGTGACAGGTTCATTAACTGCCGTAACCATGACAAATGTACCAGTAGTTACAATAGTTTGGATAACTACTAATCCTATAGATGTTGTGCCAAACGTATACCTTCTAGGGAATCCCATATTAGAACAAGTGTCTGGGATGACACCAATTTCCCCAAACCCAGTAGGTAGCCAAACAACGCCTCAATATGGATTGTCTCAGGGGTATGTCCCTCCTGTGATGACCCAACTTGGGATTGGAAATCAATTAGGCAATCTTTCGTGTCAAACAACTCAAAGCCAAGCAATTAGATCTATATTGGCAAATTGGCAGGAACAAGCACTCCCACTATGTTCTGATAGAAAAGACTAAACTTGGGACCTATTTTCCCGAATATGTCAAGAGATATGCCAAATACTGGCACCATATCTACTATAAGATCATTGGCTAACATTCGTTAGCTAATAGACGAAAGTAATCATGATATGGTAAGAATGTTGACACAACAAATGGGTGTTGTGCTTAGACGCGTAATGGAAAATACAAATAACGCGTGTAATACACTAGCACTACAAATGGGTAGACTAACTCAGGCCTTGGGGATTATTGTTCCTAAGAATGCTCAGCAAGAACAAGTGACTATGGCTCAAGATCAAGGCCATAATCAACAAAATAACCTGGCACAAGGACAAGACCAACCATAACCTCAGTTAAGGCATGGTCAGGTATAGATGTTACGTCGGAATGAGCCACTAGTAAATAATGTTGTAAGAGAATTCTGACAAAATCTTGTAGGGAATCAAGTTGAACGTAATGTAAACCAAGTTATCGAACAGGTCCTTCATAGATTTGGTTTCAACATGGGCTATACCAATCAGCCTTATGTCGCCTCAACATTCCCTGAGTGGGTTCAACAAACAGAATTGCGTAGGGAAATGGTCAAGGTTCCCAAATTATCTAAGTTTACTGGAGAAAATAGTGAATCAACCATTGAACATGTCGCACGGTATACCATTGAAATAGGAGATCTAGCGACAGACGAAGCACTCAAAATGAGATTCTTTCCAAGTTCACTCATGAAGAATGCCTTTTCTTGGTTCTTGACACTGAGACCAAATTCCATTCAATCGTGGGCACAAATGGAGAGAAGTTTTCGTCACCAATTCTTTAAAGGAGATATGAAAGTTGGTCTCACAGATTTGTTCAATATTAAAAGATTATACAACGAATCTATCAATGATTATTTGGCAAGATTTAGGCAAATGAGGAATAGGTGTTTACTCTAATTCTCAAGGTTGAGATTGTCAAAATGGCTATTAGACGCCCAGATTATTATATCAGAAAGAAGCTTGTAAATTAACATTTAGTTGATCTCGTCCATCTAGGGGGCAAAGTTTGGCAAATATAACAATTGCAAGCCACAAAAGTGCAAAAACAAAAGAAATTCCTGAAAAGAGAAAGAATAAACTATCTCGGGATGGAAACATCCAACGAGGAGGAAGGAAACGAGTATGATATAAATCTTGCCGAGTTGAAAAATCGACCTCCTTTCATTTGTCAGGCTATAAAGCTAATGAGGGCCAAAGAAAAAATGACTTATGTTAATAGAAAAGTATATTCGTTTGACATAACGAAAGTCGAACAAATTTTTGACGTTTTGTTAAAAGAAAAATAGATAAAATTGTCGAGTAATCATAGGCTGTTGAAGCCTGATGAAATTAAAGAGCTAAAATACTGTAAATATCATAATGTATTTAGTCATGTGACTAACGAATGTGTACATTTTAGGGACTTAATTCAAAAGGCTTTGACGAAAGGAAGATTGAAATTTGCTAATAGAAAGGCAGATATGAAGGTTGACACCAATCCCTTTCAGATGAACATTGTTGAGATTAACAGCCAAATTCCTTTGCATATTGGCATGGTCGATGCAAAAGGAAAAGGGAAAATGAATGATGAAATTAACTTAGATGAGTTGCTTGACAACAATGATCCTATGATCGACAACTTTGATAACTTTGACATTTATCAAAAGTCATGGGAGCATATGAAGAGTTTATGTTTAGAAAAAGAGACAAAGTGGCAATCAAGATGTGCCCGAGATGTGTTCATTTATATGATCCAAAGGACATAGCATCTCTTTAAAAAGTAGTGGCTGGTGCCTGATTACTCAGAGATTAAAAGAAAGAGGAATTTTGTAAGAAAAATTTTCGATGGATATGCACCAAGATCTCAGTCTCATTACTCAGATAGGCCACATTCTAATGGTTGGTGGACTGAAAAGTTGAAGGAATCAGTCAGGAGTAATAAGCCAAGTTCCCAAGACCATATCTGACATGTCAAAACACGAGTGCCACCTGCAAACATGAAGGTTGGCCAATGGTACAAAAACTCTACAATGGTAAATAAAGATTGTGCCAGGAAGAGTAAATTGTAGAAGGATCGGCCTTTCTGGAATGAAGATTATCGATAGGGCAAGATAATGCCATTTAGTTAAAGAGATCCTGGAACATCTAGTCGACCGTTATCAAAAAGTCAGAAAAGAAGGTTACAAAGATACAGATAAACACAAAAAAAAAGAGTATGGGCAAATGCACTCCAAATTAAAGAAGAATCACTAGGTTCAAGGAAGAAATGTTTGGTAGTAGAGACTAAGCCAGTAGCTCATAATATTGAGCTAGCTCAAGAAACTTCTGAGCAATAAGAGGATAATGCATAACCACAACCAAACCTTTTGAGTGCATGGCTTGAGGCAGAGATTGCAAAGGTTCAAAAATCAGTGCAGTCGACACCTCTAAGATCAAATGTTGACAAGAATATACTTCTCTTTCTACTAAAGAAATGCTGGCCAGTTGAGCTGGTTGAGACTAAAAAGGCTAGACAAGATAAAGGGAAATAGGTGGCCATTGTAGAAATAAAAGGGAAAGACTTTGAAGATTAGTCTCATAAAGAGATCAATTCAATCTTAGAGGATCCCACAACCGATATGGAGCAAAAAAGAGAAACTTTATCCAAAGTCAAACAAGGAGGCAACTCGTTGAGTTCAAACTTGAATGTCCTACGACCAACATGGATCTATCAGCCAACGAGGTCCTCGAAGCCCTTAATGACCCTAAAGATCCTTTAGGTTTCAATGGCGACAAAGAGTTTGAACTAGACTTTGACATGGATCTAAACGATGCAATCATGGCTATAGGTATAACTTTGTTTGAAGTAGGATCTGATGATTGTCCAGTGGACAAGGATTACTTCAAGTTTGGGCCTTTTATAGATGAATATAGTTTATTCATAGATGAAGATGACTGGGGCCTGATTAAAGGAAAGTTCATAAGGGCTAAAGATGACGATGTTGAAGAAAAAGATAATACAGATGAATACCCTGTCAACATGAGTCAAAATCTTATCTTGATGATACCGCCAAAATATGAAGCTCATTATGAGATCTATGTCGGAGAAAATGAGGAGGACCTTGAAGATTTGATAAAAAATTTTTTATTTACAGAAGATGATATACGTTCAGGATTTGGTAGTCTAGGAGATAGTTACAATGTAGGACTTGACGACTTTGCCAAGTTTGAGAAACCAACTGACATGCAAAAGGCACAGCTGCACCCCTTGCATATCAAGGCCTTAGTGGAAGGAAAGCCTACAAACAAGATCCTAGTAGATGGCGAAGTTGTCATCAATCTGATACTAAAAGCCATATTTAAGAGGCTTGGGAAAGATGAGTTTGACTTAATTTAGACAGATATGGTCATGGTGCATATATTTTATAGCACATATAAAATTTCAGCAAGTATACTGGGTCGCAACAAGTAATAAAGTGATAAGTAGAGTATCGTCCCACAGAGATTGAGGTATCAAATAAAATTCAATTAGGCTAAGTGAAATACTATTAAGACTTATGAAGGAAATTTCAGAAATTACACAAAAAAAGGGGGGTGGTGATTGAAACAACACAATATAAATAACTGAAATTTAAATAACTAAATAGAAAACAAAACAGAGAAAAGATGTGGACTGGTCACAAATTCCATGGAATTGTACATCATCATCCTTTCCTTTGAATATTCTTGGCTAATTCTATTATGTAATCTTCAATCTAAAATTCTTAGAAAGTCTTCTAAGACTGAATTATATTAAAATTATAGTTAGGAAGATCTTCACTAATCTATAACTCAAATATAATCCGATCAAGTCCTAATCACATCAATGCCCCGCAATCGCATATGACATGTTATCTCTTGTCCTACTCGTTACAAATACATAGCAATCGCATGCATGTATAAATAACAAGCTTCATAGAACAATAAATAAAATAGAACTTTGGCCAAGAAAATACTCATTGGTCCAAATGAATTAAAGTACAATTTTCATTTCATCAAATGACCGACTACACAAGAAAATGAGATTGATTTCGTTGGTCTAATCCGATTAATTCATAGACAAATTAATCTTTGAATCATTGAAGAACAATTCAATTAAATTACAATCCATTCAATGTTGGCCAATTTTCTAAAATATGATTGAATCCAAAAACTTTGAAATTACAATCTAACTTAACCAAAATAATTGACTAAAATCTTAGATCAACCATTCAATTAAGTTATGAAGCTCAAGAAAATTATTCAAGCCACATAAATAAAACTATCTATATCTAAATAATCTAATTTATGGTGGAAATTACAAGGATAAAATCCATTCCATTAAACGAAAGTGCATTAAAATCGAAATTGTTCAGTAATAAAACATCATAGAACCAAACTACATCAATCTTTAAACATCAGAAAATTACATGGAAGAGAAGAAGAACATGACAGAAAACAGAAAATACAGCAGAAATATAAGAAACTATGAAGGAAAATGGAAGAAAAGGAAAGAAAATGGGAGAAAGAGAGCCATTCGCAAGTGGGAAGGCTTCCTTTCCCTCAAACCAAGCTAGAGAGTTGCCTCTGTGTTGCTCCCAGCCACTGCTGCTCTAGGAAAGCAGAAAAATGGTGCTAGGACTTCACATCACAAAAATGACTTAGCTTCTTCAATAAATTTCGGTTTTGCAAATATAAAACTGATCTAACACATGCCTAAAGGAATATTCTGCCCTAGATGCCTCCTTGGGTGCTTCTTCCATGATGTGGCAGCACTTTGACAGCAAAACAGCAGCAGAAAGACAGCAAACAGCAGCAGAACAGCATGGCAAACAGCAGCAAAACAGTATGGCAGAAAACATGGAAAATGGAGGTGCATAATTAATATTTCAGCCATGCTTTTCTGACCTACGAAAATTAATATTTCTGCCCATAAATTCTGACTACATGGCATTGAATAAGAGTTCAAATGGGCCCCACATCCAGCATAACCTAGTCAGCATCTGCATCACCTAAAAAGTGCCACATTAGCATCCAAATCAGCATCTTTGTCCATGTCAGCACTTTTCTCTCCAAAATTAAAATTTGTTGGAATTAAATTGGGCATTTTACAATTCAAGTTCTAAAAATATAAAATTGAGACACATTCAATCCATAAATAGTTTATACCCAATAAATTCCAAAACATAATAAAATTAGAGAATTGACAAAATTAAAGAGGCAAAAAGGACTAAAATAGGGACTAAAATAAATAAAAAAAGTATGTTATCAAATCCCCCACACTAGGCCTTTTGCACTCCTAGGCAAAATCAATTAAATACAACAGAGACAACCAAAGAACACAACAAGCAAAGTGTAGAAAATATACAATAATGAAATAATTAAAATTTAGAAAGATTTAACGCTAGGAAAAATTAATTTTTATTTTCTTAAAAAAAATTGCAAGCTTCATGGCAATTATTTTGATAAGAATGAATTTAAGTAACAATCTCCTCACAGGGCAAGGTGTTTATCCTCTACTCTCTCAAGTGTTTAAGATGGAATCACTCAAAATCATCCTATCACAAATTTATTACCATAAGTTTGTCAAGAATCTAAATCTCCACTACTTGAATCCAATACATACTTGAATCAAAAGGACTTTACAAGGTTGTAATGTAGGTACGAAAAATAGTGGGAAACAAAAAGGGAAAGATTGAACAATGAAACAAAATATGGCAAAAACTCAAGAAAATGAAGAGTATTTACAAGTGAAATATAAGAGATTGAGTATAAATAAATTTTGGGTCTCAATGTTCTACCTGCTCCTCTTTTTCATCATTTTCTTTTTTTCAAAATTTTTTTTTTATTCTTTCTTCCCTTTTTTTTTCTTTCTTTTTGATGACGTCAATCAAAATTTTTCTTTCTTTTTCTTCTTGATTGGCCAATCTTTTTCTTTTGCTTGAGAGGAAGTAGAAGAAATATAGTTCAAAACACCCCAAAATTCACAAGATTTTTCAGCACATCAATTCCTTAAAAGAATTTAAAATACTCCTCAAATCTTAAGTTGGAAGAGAAAAAAAAATATTTTTGTACGAAGAAAAAGTGGTGGAAAAACGCAAGAAAGAAAATGGTTAAGGCACAAAATGACATACAATGGGAACAACGTATAGAAGGCTATTTGGTTAAACAATGGTTACAAGAAACAAATGCCTAAATCATTTCCAAGTATGTACAAGATCTGTAGCCTCAATCAAAGATTCAAGACAAGTTCTAGAGTGACAATCCATGATAGAGAACACACAACAAGAAGAATAGCATTTTTCACTTAGGCTCAAATCCTCACAGCTAAAAGACTATTACTACAAATTCATTAAAGTCAATGTCATTGCCATTTAACTTGAATTCCTTAGAGAAATAAGACTAAATTCTCTTCATGCTAAGTCAATCTACACTTTAGCTATTTCATCATGCATAATTCCACACCAAAACTCCATCAAAAATTTAAAAAGTGAGCATCAAATTCGGACAAAACAGAGCAGCAAAATTCTGCAGTGCAGAATTTCTGGCGACACAGCTTTACCGACATAGAACGACCCCAAAATGGATGCGAATAACTCCAAATAAAATTCTACAACTAGAAGACATATAAAGGTTTAAAAAAATGTAAAGAAAGTGGCAAAAACCATAGCCAAACAGTACAGAATATTCATGCAAGATGACTCAAAGTTCTGCCAAAACAGAGAAAACAGAAAAAAAAAAAAAGGGCAACAGAAAAAGACTAAAACAAAATTAAAATTACGAAAGAAATACAACAACAAAATTGAAAAGAGAAAGATTAGAAAAACTTAGGTTGCCTCCCAAGAGCGCTTGGTTTAAAGTCCTTAGCCAAACTTTATTTGGTGTCTATGCTTAGCGTCGCTTCTTCTTTGTTTTCCTTACTTTCTCTTTGATTTTTTTTTTATTTCCTTCGTCAAGGAAAATGATCAAGTACTCACATGCAACAAAGAAAAATAACATGAGAGATATATCAAATAAGCAAGGTAACAAGAAGAAATGAAACTAATAAGGACACTTGAAAAGCTAAAAACACTTGAAATTGTAAAAACTAAAACAAGAAAAGACAATGTCTAAAATAACATCACTTTGGCTTTAAAGAAAAATCAATTTGACAACCATCAATCTCCGGCAACGGTGCCAAAAACTTGGTGCGTATATTTTATAGCACATATAAAATTCCAGCAAGTATACTGGGTCGCAACAAGTAATAAAGTGATAAGTAGAGTATCGTCCCACAGAGATTGAGGTATCAAATAAAATTCAATTAGGCTAAGTGAAATGCTATTAAGACTTATGAAGGAAATTTCAGAAATTACACAAAAAAAGGGGGGTGGTGATTGAAACAACACAATATAAATAACTGAAATTTAAATAACTAAATAGAAAACAAAACAGAGAAAAGATGTGGACTGGTCACAAATTCCATGGAATTGTACATCATCATCCTTTCCTTTGAATATTCTTGGCTAATTCTATTATGTAATCTTCAATCTAAAATTCTTAGAAAGTCTTCTAAGACTGAATTATATTAAAATTATAGTTAGGAAGATCTTCACTAATCTATAACTCAAATATAATCCGATCAAGTCCTAATCACATCAATGCCCCGCAATCGCATATGACATGTTATCTCTTGTCCTACTCGTTACAAATACATAGCAATCGCATGCATGTATAAATAACAAGCTTCATAGAACAATAAATAAAATAGAACTTTGGCCAAGAAAATACTCATTGGTCCAAATGAATTAAAGTACAATTTTCATTTCATCAAATGACCGACTACACAAGAAAATGAGATTGATTTCGTTGGTCTAATCCGATTAATTCATAGACAAATTAATCTTTGAATCATTGAAGAACAATTCAATTAAATTACAATCCATTCAATGTTGGCCAATTTTCTAAAATATGATTGAATCCAAAAACTTTGAAATTACAATCTAACTTAACCAAAATAATTGACTAAAATCTTAGATCAACCATTCAATTAAGTTATGAAGCTCAAGAAAATTATTCAAGCCACATAAATAAAACTATCTATATCTAAATAATCTAATTTATGATGGTAATTACAACGATAAAATCCATCCCATTAAACGAAAGTGCATTAAAATCGAAATTGTTCAGCAATAAAACATCATAGAACCAAACTACATCAATCTTTAAACATCAGAAAATTACATGGAAGAGAAGAAGAACATGACAGAAAATAGAAAATACAGCAGAAATCTGAGAAACTATGAAGGAAAATGGAAGAAAAGGAAAGAAAATGGGAGAAGGAGAGCCATTCCCAAGTGGGAAGGCTTCCTTTCCCTCAAACCAAGCTAGAGAGTTGCCTCTGTGTTGCTCCCAGCCACTGCTGCTCTAGGAAAGCAGAAAAATTGTGCTAGGACTTCACATCAGAAAAATGACTTAGCTTCTTCAATAAATTTCGGTTTTGCAAATATAAAACTGATCTAACACATGCCTAAAGGAATATTCTGCCCTAGATGCCTCCTTGGGTGCTTCTTCCATGATGTGGCAGCACTTTGACAGCAAAACAGCAGCAGAAAGACAGCAAACAGCAGCAGAACAGCATGGCAAACAGCAGCAGAACAGTATGGCAGAAAACATGGAAAATGGAGGTGCATAATTAATATTTCAGCCATGCTTTTCTGACCTACAAAAATTAATATTTCTGCCCATAAATTCTGACTACATGGCATTGAATAAGAGTTCAAATGGGCCCCCACATCCAGCATAACCTAGTCAGCATCTGCATCACCTAAAAAGTGCCACATTAGCATCCAAATCAGCATCTTTGTCCATGTCAGCACTTTTCTCTCCAAAATTAAAATTTGTAGGAATTAAATTGGGCATTTTACAATTCAAGTTCTAAAAATATAAAATTGAGACACATTCAATCCATAAATAGTTTATACCCAATAAATTCCAAAACATAATAAAATTAGAGAATTGACAAAATTAAAGAGGCAAAAAGGACTAAAATAGGGACTAAAATAAATGAAAAAAGTATGTTATCAGGTCATCATTGATTTTAGTGGCAAATCTTCTTCTTCTGATGGAATAGTAATGATAAACATACGCGTCAGATCAGTTGAAAGGGCTACCCTTTTTGTGGTAATTCCCTTAAAGTCTAGTTACAATATACTTCTGGGGAGAGATTGAACCCATGCGGTCGGAGCTATCCCGTCAACTGTGCATCAAAAATTGATCCTTTGGAATAATGGAGGACAAGTGGAGGTCGTTGAGGCGGATGATAGTCCATATTACTTGTAGCAACTCCACGTCAATTTTAGGATTTACGCCCCAAATGTTAGATAATCACGACAAAGGATAGGGTGATTAATAAAGATGCTTGAGAAGTCTATCTAATGAATCAATTTAGTGTCAAATTGATAGATAGGGTAGATCATAATTGGCCAAGCAAGGAAGAGGTCGATGAAAATCAGCCAAGTGACAGCCATAAGTCTTAAGACTTATTTGGACAGATTGTCAGTATATCTGGTCGACAAAGTAGTCAATACAACAAAAGGTGTGCTGTCAGACTGCATTATTGACAATGGTCCTTTGGGATTTGAGAAAGGACTTGATGAAAATATAAATGTTGAAGCAGAAGATCCTTTGGAAGAAGTGAACTTAGGCACTAAAGAGACTAAAAGACCTATTTTGTAAGCGCATTTCTGCCAAAGGAGTTCAAAGATAAACTTGTCATGCTCATCTCCAAATATAGAGATTGCTTTGACTGGGATTACAATGAAATGCCTGGTTTAAGTAGAGGCCTTGTCAAATGTAGACTACCACTTAAAGAAGGATATAGACCTGTCAAACAGGCAAATAGGAGATTTGCTTCTGAAGTGGTACTGAAAATCAAAGAAGAGATCAAAAGGCTACTCAAAGCTAAGTTCATTAGAACTACCAAATATGTTGAATGGCTTTCTAACGTAGTTCCAGTTGTTAAGAAAAATGGCAAGTTAAGGGTATGCATTGATTTTAGGAATTTGAATATGGCAACTCTTAAAGATGAATATCCTATACCTGTAGCGGATATGTTAGTACATGCCATGTCCAGGCATGAAATTTTAAGTTGTATGGATGGTCATTGATAAGTCCTAGAAAGTCACTAAATAATGTCACCATATTTGGGATTTTCGGTCCTCTTTTAGCCATGGTTGCTTTCCTTTTGCGCTTGTTATCTTTGTTTTCGTACAATTTCCGTGTGCTTGTTAGTGTTCGTATTTTCTTGTTTTTTTCTGCACCTTGTATTGCCTTTTTAATTTATTTTATTTATTGTTTTCTGTAGGTGCGTTTGTGGGGAGGAAACAAGAGAAAGCATGTCATTCCAGTGGCCTGGCGCCCAGGCGCCAGGCATGTGAAGAACCAGGGCTCTCTGCCCAGTTGGCGCCCAGGCGCCCGACCCATGAACTTTGAATCTGAAGCTGCAGCCTTGGCGCCCAGGCGCCAGACTTCGGACCAGCAGCTTAAATACTCCTTTTAGAGCATTTTGACCGAATCTTGGACTTGGGAGATTTTGGGGAGCTTGGAGGCGGCTAGGGCTTACTCTACAGAGCTGGTTAGGGGGGAGAAGGGCCTTCCTTCAATGGATTGGTCTTCCTTCCCCCATCTCTTCTCTTTTCTCTTCATTTTCTTCTCTTTTCATGTTGTATTTTCTTGTATTATGTAGTGGTAGGTAGTATGTAACTAAAGGGTTGTTATGAGCCCGATTTTAGATTAGGTTTTGTGTAATTTCTTGAACTCTTGTAGTTATTGCTTGGTTAATGCATGCTTATTTATTCCAATCTTAATGCTTTCCTTTAAATTGGCCATTTATTGGGATGATTGGGTGTTTTTACCAAACTTGGGAAGGGGAGGTAGAAACTAGACCAAAGGAATAAGTTGTATGAGTTCTTGAACCTTAAAGGAGAGGGGATTGATTTGCTAATATCATAGGAATATAGTTATTAGCCTCATATAGTCAAATTAGGGTTTGTTCATTTAATGAACTTGATTTTCACATAAAGAATTATGGAGAATTGGGTTTTATCTTAGTTGAGGTTTGGGAAAATCCTTCTAGGAATATTTGTGCCCTAGACTAGCATGTACAAGTGGTAAAAGCAAGAGTAAGAGGATGATAATGGAATCTATGAAGAATGATGGGCTTGGTGGTTGATGTAATTTAATTTCTTATGAGGTTTTGTTATTGAATGATTCTTCTCAATTGCATTTCGTATTTTGTTGGAGTGGATTTACCGGATTGAATTGCTCTAAAAATGATTGATCACCACTTTTATGAGTTTGGGGGTTTTTATCTATGCTAGGGATAGCTAGGTATTAACTAGCCCATTGTAACTTCCACCATAAATCGGATTAATCTAGGGATGGATAATCTTATTTATGTGGTTTTTATGAGTTCCTAAACTTAATCACCTACTTGAATGATTGGATTAAGGAATTAAACAATCATTGGGTATAGGTAGGTTTGTTTCTCCAAGGGATTGGGTTCAAATACTTGAGAGAGCTTGACCAACTCCAAAAGGATTTGCAATTTGATTGAATCAGTCTTTAACAACTCAAAGACTCATTTGTCTATGAATTAGTCGGATTAAGAATTAAATGAAGTCAATCCCATCAATCCTAGGTTACTGTCATTAGGAGTAGCTTAGTTTTAAGTTTTAGATAGAGTTTAGTTTATTTTGTAACATTAGATTTATATTTTCGTTCAATGATTCGTCTAGATAGCAATTAACTTTAGCTTCGCGGGTACTTGGTACCTCAATCCTCGTGGGAACGATACTCTACTCACTCTGTATTACTTGTACGATTGGTGCACTTGCCAAATCGACCTAACAGTCATGCAGGTTAGAATCAGATATTTATAGCCGATGAAGACGTGTCGAAAATTGCTTTTAGATGTCTAGAAGCTATTGGGATATATGAATGGGTTGTCATGCCTTTCGGCTTAAAGAATACAGAGGCCACCTGTCAAAGGGCGATAAACACCATCTTCCATGATGTCATTGGAAAGTTTATGGAGCTTTACATAGACAACATCATTGTCAAGTCAAAAGACAGGCAAAACTAGTTGACATATTTGAGGCAGGCATTTGAAAGAATAAGAAAAAAAATAGCCTTGAAATGAATTCGGAGAAATGTGCTTTTGGAGTGTCAGCTACCACATTTCTAGATTTTTTGGCCCATAAAAAAGGTATCGAAGTGGACAAGAATAAAGCTAAAGCAGTTTTGGAAGTCACCCCATTGACAAATAAGAAAGAATTACTATCCTTCTTGGGGAAGGTGAACTTCTTAAGAAGATTCATATCCAATTTGTTGAGTAAGACCAGAGTCTTTTTACCTTTGGTTAAGCTAAAAGCCGAGCAAGAATTAGTCTGGGAAACTTGTCACTGAGGAGCTTTTGATTAGATTAAGCATTACGTGAGGAACCCTCCAGTTTTGATGTCACTAATATCACGATAGCCATTGAAGTTATATATTTCAGCTTCTAAGGAAACGACAGGATGTTTACTGGCTCACGAGAATAGTGTCGAAAGAGCTATTTACTACCTCAGTTGAGTCCTAAATGATGTAGAAACAAGATATAGTGCAATTGAAAAGTTATGCTTGCCTTTGTATTTTTCTTGTACTAAGCTGAAATATTATATGATGCTCTATAATGTACTTGTCGTGTCGAAGACTGACATAGTAAAATTTATGTTATCCAAACCTGTTCTCAATGGACGTATTGGTAAATGGACGATTACGCTATCATAATTTTCTTTACAATATGTTCCAACAAAAGTCGTCAAAGGCCAAGTGTTGGCTAACTTTTTAATTGACCATCCTAGTTTAAATGTTGATCATGACATAAATTTTGTCAGATTAAAACTTTAGTGTCTCTATTTCGATGATTCAAGGCACAAAAAAAGGAGTGGCATTGGGATTTTAATTATATCCCCTCAGGGAACTCCAACTAAATTTATGATTGAAATTAAGTATTCTTGTTCTAATAATGAGACTGAGTATGAAGCTTTAATTGTTAGGTTAGAAATAATTTGTCAAATGAAAGCATAAAGAGTTCACATACTTGGAGATTTCCAGTTAGTCATTAAACAACTTACTTGGAAATACAAATGTGTTAATCAAAATATGGTAAAATATTGTGCTATAGCGAGAAAGTTAATGAAGAAGTTTGACAAGGTAATTGTGCAACACATTCCTAGGGAATCGAATAAAGAGGCTAATGATTTGGCTTAAATAGCTTCTGGATATAAAATTTCTCAAAAGGTTTTGTCGGATTTAATATAAATTAGAGAACTTTTGTACCATTTGGAATAAAGGGATGCATGATAAAATAAAGTTCATACAAGTAATGATTGGAGAAGAGCAATCATTGACTATTTAGAGAATCCAAAATCTGACGTAGAATGAAAACTCAAATATAGAGCGTTGAATTTTGTATTGTCGGGTGGACAATTATATAGGAAAACTATTGACTAGCAGTTGAAAGAATGCTTGAGTGAGTCAAAGGCATACATTACCTTGTCAGAAGTCTATGAAGGCATTTGTGGAGCTCATCAAGCAAGTGAAAAAAATGAAGTGGATCCTTCCATGACAAAGATTCTATTGGCCAACGCTAGTTAAGGGTTGTATAATGTTTGCTAAGTCTTGTGAAGAATGTCAAACCCATGGTCATATACAAATCATTTCAGCTAGTGAGTTACATTCGATTGTTATACTTTGGCCATTTCGAGGATGGGCTTTAGAATTAAACGGACAGATACACCTTTATTCGTCAAAGGGGCATAGATACATTTTAGTTAGGGTCAACTATTTCACTAAATGGGTTAAAGCAATTGCGTTAAAAGATGTCACCCAACAAGATGTGATTAATTTCATTAAAAATCATATCATTTGTAGATTTGGGATTTCTCAAACTCTGACAATCGATCAAGGAACTATCTTCATTGGATGAAAAGTTGCTGAATATGCTGATTCTAGGAAGATCAAGTTGATCATGTCGACACCATACTATGCGCAGGCGAATGGCCAAGTAGAGGCCATTAACAAAATTCTTATAAGCTTGACAAAAAAGCATGTTGGCCAACAGCCTAGAAATTGGCATGATACTCTTGATCAGATTCTATGGGCATATAGAAACTCACCAAGAGAATCGACAGGCACATCGCCATATGAATTAGTCTATGGTCATGATGCTTTCTTGCCTATCAAGATTGATTTCCAATCAATTCGTATTCAAAAACAAGATGAATTACAAATTGAAAGTTAATAGGATTCATTGTTTGACGAGTTGAACAAATTGACTAATGAGAGATTAATTGCTTTAGAAAATTTGACTTGACAAAAAGAATGGATTGTGAAATTTTATGACCATCGTGTTAAATTTAAAGCTTTTAACTTAGGTGATTTAGTATGGAAGGTAATTTTTCCAATTGAGAAACATTGTCGAGAATATGGTAAGTGGTTGCCAAAGTGGGAAGGATCATTTATAATTACGCAAGTATTCTTAGGGAACGCTTATGCTTTTGATGATGTTAACTCGGGGGTAAAAGTAAAATCAATGGATAGCAAATACTTAAAACCGTGTACAGGCTGACAATGTGTGAAGTAAAAAATTGAATGAATATTTATTGCGATAAGTTTCATATTACATTGTTGAATGCTAAAAAAAGCTTCAAATTGAATAAAACTTATAGGAAGAAAAAGACTGATAATACAAATAATCTGTCAAATGGGTTTAATCGACACCTTCACATCTGAAGAAGTCGATCCCAGATAGAAGCCAATGTTTCCTTTTTGGTGCTAGGTGTCACGTAGTTAGTCTCAATGAGTTTCATCTTCTCGGCAAGTGCTTGGGCTTTGACTGCAATAGTTATAGGATCTTTGTGATTTTCTCCTATTTTACCGAACATTCAGCCAAATTATTGTCAATCCTACCTCTTATTGCCTCGAGTGACGCCAATTCTTCTTTGGCTTTCTTGATTCTTTTTTCTAAGTCGTCAAGGAAATGCTTTGATATAGTTATACTTTGGCTAACGCAGTTCCAGGTTTCTCTACTTTTGATAATCCTTTCATCCTACTGGTCTCTATCAGCCTTCAAGTCTTGAAACCTGCCAAGAAAGACTTCTTTTTCTGACATCTCGTTCTTGTAAGAAAAGATGATATGATTAAAAGAAAAAGCTTCATCAGATAAGTTGTCATGAAGTCCTTGAAACTTGAGCAGAGGTTTCAACAGAAAATAGGGAGTTGTGACCTTACTGGCTTAAGTTCACCCAAAATAACTTGAACCTTGCCTCTCAAAGGCTCATCAGATGTAATTACCTCGAAGGAATAATCCAAGAAGTTCTTTAGTTCCTTTATTAGTTTGTCGATCTTTGGATCTGTTGAAGACTTCTCTGGAACCAAAGAAATGGAGGGAGTAAGGTCACTAGACAGAAGACTTATCATTGCATCTAGGTCCAAATCACCAGTACTTGGACATTCAGATGTCCCACTTGATCTGTCTGATGGATTAGACTAGAGTTAGGAGACATGGGGGAATTTCAGTCATTAGAGCCTCCAAGTCAAAATTTTCCTTAATCACAAGTGGCGGATCATCTTGTGAAGGAACATTGAAAGTAGTATGGCTTTAATTAGATTGTTGGGAAGTGGAGGACACAAGATTCTGCCTATGTTCTTCAAGAGACGGAGATTGTCGAGGTGAAGAACGAACTCCTAATCATTCCTCGACAAGAAAAGTTCCACCTGATTCAATAGTAAGATCTCCTTGACGGGGTTTTGATAGGCTATTCAGGGCTAAGCGGGGCTGTAAAAGCTTCCACTTGAAAAGTGTTGGCATGCGAAGCCTCAACCTGAGAGGCTTCAACAAATGTATCAATAGCAGGAGCTTTGTTTTGAAGAGCTCTGTCGGATTCTTTAACTGCCGGATCTGTTTCACAACAGGAGCTTCATCTTGAAGAGCCCTCACAGATTCCTTAGCAATTGGGCTCAAGACTTCTTAGCCCAGATCTTGAAATAAATGTGTATAAGATAGTGTACATGTGTAAAATAAAAACAAATTTTGTTAAGGATCATACTCTTTAGGTTTGAAGGTCTGATTAGTTAGACGTTGAAGGTGAAGTTAAGTGCTTAGGAGTAGACTCTTTGTCCTACAAAGAGAAAGGAAGTGAGTACATTTCATTTTAACAAAACATAACACCTGACAAATAAATATCTGAGACTCGACAGTTGGGTCAGGTACTACTAAGCCTTTGCATGTTCTCGATTTCTTAGTAGCAAGATCAGGGTTAGAAAAGACTATTTTTCTTTTCGCTGGAGCCTTTGGCTTAGTAGTTGTTTTAGATATGTCGGTTTGAGGAGAAGTAGCACCCAAATGGTCACTTGTTATAATCATCGATTGGTTGCTCACCCTGACCAATCTCCTTATACTCTATTGAAGAGGTTGACAATCCTCTTCCTCTTCCTCTGACTTGACAATGACCACTTACTCCACTGGTTGCTTGTAGGCCAAAGGTTCTTTTAAAGGAAGTGCTACAAGTAACTCATAAATGTCAGTAATCGGAAATGTATATTGTCTTGAAATAAAGAGATCGTATACCTTTGAGAAAATCGCTGGCAATCGACACTGCATCAGATTGTTTAGAAGGGAGGACAAACCGACGAATGAAAGTAACTTCGTCATTCTTTGTTTAAAAAAATTTGTGACAAAATTGTGTCTTTCGACAATTTTGAAGTTGTCTGCCCTCGTCGATTCCCCAGGAAATACATCAGCCAAACCAAAACGAGCACAAGGCAAGGGCACTGGGTTTGAAACATCAATTCTTTTAACAAAATCTTGTGGAGTTTCGACGTTTAAAAATTCTAAATATTTGAACCTATGTCAAAGCCTATGCTCTTGTTTTCATTTGGCTATAACTTTCTCCATATTCAGAATAATCCAATGAGCGTAACGAGGATCCCACTTTATCTTATAATATTTCTCGAAAGCTAGAATTTCCTTAAGTGCTCACTTTTGGTTTTAGTCGTCAGATTGCCTTCTTGCACAGTAAAATCCACAAGGATGTTAAAATAGGTTCTAATGCTTTGACAGAAAGATCGATAATATTTCGATCACCAGTCGACAAAGCAACTTGATACTCCTTATGAAACTTCGTAAGGGACTAGCACGAGGCTCTGTCAATGCCAGTCATTCTCCCCCATCAACTTTATAACATCCTATTCTTTACGGATGTGGGCATTGACAAAGTGGTCTTCCAGTGCTGATGAGTAAGGGGTTAGAATAGATTTATAGAGGCCCATTTGTTGAGCAACTGTGTTAGGTAGATGCACATAAAAACTAGCATCTCCTGCATCAGAGGCCCCTCCAAAAATCACTTGTCTATAGAGGAAGCTCTACCAAATCGAGATTCCCTCTTTGTCAGAAGATATTGGTCGGGTAAACCATTTAGGCCCTCATTGATGTTTAGCAAAAGGAGAAAAATTTATTGTTATCGAATTCAAGGCAATAGAGTGAAAGATTTTGAAAAAGTGAAAAAAATTCTTTTTCTCATCCTTGGTAAGAGCTTCACATGTCAGGTAACACAATTTAGGCCCATAGGTGCCTGATATATAACTAACTAACTCATCGGGTAGGGGTTTCACGGATAGTCGTTACTCCAAAACTGCATTCAACCATAATTGCAGCAGTCAGATAGGGCTTGCAACATTTTCTTTTTGTGTCTGAGCCTTGATATTGTCAACCATATGGCTTATACTTTGGAAAAGATTGGCTAGCAGCCATTGGTTCAGGACCAGTTGGCCACCTTTATGAATAAGGTTGGCTAAGGGTTGAAAGGATTTGGCAATAGTGATAGACTTCGAGCTAAACGCGTAAGCCGACAACTAGAGCAAAAGAAAGGCGACATGCTCCTCATCTGACACATCATCTGAATCCTTATGGTGAAGACTGACGAAGGATGAAAAGGAGGTGTGCTTAGCAGAATAGACCTTTATAACCTAGCGGGTCAAATAAATGGATGAATGATCTTGCTATCCAGTCTAAGGCTTGTGATGGTTGACATATAAAATACCGTTGAACCCTTCATACTATATGAAAAATGGAAGTTATTGGTGGTTTTGTTTCAAAAGAAGACTGAATCCCCCACCATAGACAAGTATATTTTAATAGTATGATAAGAAAATTGGATAAATGTAATACCCATTATTTTTTTTTTAAGTTATAATTATTTAAGAATTTCGATAAATTTATTTTGAAGAAAATAAATTCCCTATCAGTTTAATTTTTGTATACTCGTTTGTGCATGTTGTTGAAAATATAAATTTTTAATTATAGATTCTATAAATTGTGGGATATAATGGATGATATGATATGGAATTAATCCCATTAAGTAAATATACAGTTCAAAAGTAGAATCTAGAATGAAAACTGGTAAGTGAGACTGGTAGATGAAATAGTATAGGAGAATGGTAGATGAAAACTGGTAAGTGAAACTGGTAGATGAAATAGTATAGGAGAATGGTAGATGAAAACTGGTAAGTGAAACTGGTAGATGAAATAGTATAGGAGAATGGTAGATGGAATAGTAGCAAATAGTACCATAATTTCTCCTATAAATAGGCCCTTCCATTTCAATTCAAAACACACACCTTCAGTTTCTATTCTCTCCTTTCCTCAAAACTTCTCTTGCTCCGGCGTTAGGGCTCTGAGATTCTAGGTCTTTCTTCCTTAGCCTAGATCCAAGGTAAGAATACTATGCCCCTTTTCTGTGTCATTCAGATTTTTAAAAGTTATTTTCTTAAGTATGCTCTGTGGTTGCGGCTTTGGCCGATCTTCCACATCAGAAAAACTGTCCTTAGCTACCTATATGTTGTTTTGATTCTCTGATTACCGAAATAGAATGTAAACTGTGAAGAATACATGTCTAGGAAAGTTCTGGCTAAGGAAAGACATGGTTGTTAAGTGTGTCCATTGGGACTCTCCACTCTTTCCTGGGAACTTACCTGGTGTACTCTTTTACAGATTATATTCTCTATTTCTGGTATGAATAGTATCTGTATGTATGAATAGTAACCGTACGTATGAATAGTAACCGTACATATGAATAGTAACTATACGTATAAATGAATAGTAACTATATATAAATAGTATTTATATGTATTTTCGAATAGTACATATACGTGTACATTTTTATATGTATTTTTGAATAGTACATATACGTGTATTAAAGAATTATATTAATTGAATCCATTAAATGTAATTGTGTAGATTTAAAGAAGATATAGTAACTTGGATTTCAGGTGAGTAGCTAACCTACTTGGATACTTATTTAATTATATGAATAGTCCAAGTAATTTACATATTCAGAGTATATCTACTATTACCTTTGACTGAATATTTCAATTAATATGGCTGTGTGCCGAATATGATTATGGTCATATGCTATGGCTGTGTGCTGAATGTGAATATGGCTGTGTGCCGAATATGATTATGGTCATATTTATGGCTGTGTGCCGAATGTGAAGATGGCTGTGTGCCGAATATGAATGTGGCTGTGTGCCAAATATGATTATGGTCATATGCTATGGCTGTATGCCAAATGTGGAGATAGCTGTGTGCCGAATATGATTATGGTCATATTCTATGGCTGTTTGTCGATTATAAGTATGATATGATTTTACTTATGCATTTTATACATATACTTGTGTATTGTTAATCACTTGATGATTATCTGTAATTAAGTTTCTATCCTTGTAACGTTATCTATTCATTGAGATTATTATCTCATATTGTGGTGGATATATTTTTTTCAGATCCTGAGATTAACGAAAAACATCCGTCTGAGGAGTAGCGCAAGTTCAATATCCTAACCCTCTTTGCTTCAAGGGTTGGTGTTTATTTGAATTAAAGCTGTTTCTTCAGTTTTAAATTCTAGAAAGCTCTGCAGTCAAATAGGACATCTAGGAGGAAGTGGTTATTGTACATAATTATGTTATTACAGTACTTTAAGTCTACTGTATGTTTTGTAAGATTGTAGCTTATTAAGTAAAATCAGAGTATTTAACTAAGATAAGTCTTTGTTATATTATTACTCTCACATTTTAGAATGATTATTATATGGAGCTAAAAGCATAGGCTTACAACTAGAGAGTATCTCTAAGTTGTGCCGGTCACGTACCATTTTGAGGGTCGTGACAAAGTTGGTATCAGAGCATTAGGTTTTTAGGTCTCCTATTGGCTACAGAGCAAAAGGTGTCTTCGGTAGACCCTCCCCTATTATTGTGAACCGCGGCACAATCATAGGATGAGGTTCCACAGAAGGCAGCATAGGATGTTATTAATATTCCTTTGGTGTCATACTCCTTAATTAGTATTGCGCTCTAAGGTATTCTTAACATCAAAGGTGTTTGCTAAATCTGTGTAGATTTTGACACCTTTAATGGCAAGAGGAAGACCATCTAACCAAGGTAGGCGTTTGGGCTCTAGAAGAGTGCCAACACCTTCCTCCTCAGTGAATGCATCACAAGAAAGCAGTGAACGTACTGAGACTGTAGGTGCTGATGAGATACCTCCTCCAAATGATCCATTTCTAAGGGCTATGTTCAATACTATCCAAGAACGAATAGATAGAATGGAGGCAATGATAATAGGGCAATCTATTCTGAACAATCCCCCAGTGGCACCTCAAACAAATACGCAAGCACCTCTTCCCCAACAAGAGGAGATTTTGACAGAAAAACAACTTACAAGCTTCCTAAAGCTCAAACCTCCATCATTCTCTGGAGAAGATCCAAATGAAGACCCAAGAAAATTCTTTGATGGTATTGAAAAGGCCTGCACAGCTTTGGGATGTTCAAGTGTCTGGAAAGTGGCATTAGCTGTTTACCAATTGAATGGAGTTGCTGAAGAATGGTGGAACAGCTTTAAAGGGGGTAGAGCTAGTAATGCCCCACCAGTGGAATGGGAAGAATTTGAGAGGATGTTCATGGAAAGATTCCTCCCTCAAAGTGTACGAGGCGCAAAAACCCAAGCATTTGAAACCCTCAAGCAAGGGTCTATGTCGATCCACGATTATAACACTAAGTTCATACAGCTCTCTCGATTTGTAGCTAACAAAAATCTTGATGAAAGAGAAAAGATAAGGAGATTTGTCATGGGCCTTCGCCCCTTTTTAAGGCAACTTGTGGGGACCCAAATCGAAACATATCCTTCTTATGCCGCAATGATAAGTACTGCAAGATTCATGGAAATGGCAGAAGAGGTGAAGGGTGAACAAAGAACGAAGAAAAAGCGAGGATGGGAAGAAAAGCCCTACAATAGCTCAGCAGGAGCACCAAAGCCGCCAAATCGAGGCCAATCAAATCCTATAGCATTTTCGGGGCAAACTATTACATCATCCAGTGTAGTACAACCGAGTTTCAATCAAAGGAGGGATGATCAAGCACCAATTCAACAAAGGCATGCTAAGCCTATGTGCCCGCAATATGGGAAGTTTCATTCGGGAATATGTTATAAAGAGAGCAAAATTTGCTACCATTGTGGTCAAGCGGGTCACTTTGCAAGGGAATGTCCACAATTACTTATTGGGGCTAGGTCTGCACAACCATCATATCCTCAAGCAATGACAACATCAGCTAGTGTAGCTCATTCATCTGCAGGAAGGGGTGGACTAGGAAGAGGAGCCGGAAGAGGAGCAGGAGGAAGAGGGCAGCAGTCTTTTAATCATGGTCCAGCTAGGGTGTTTGCTCTTACCAGACAAGACGCCCAAGCATCTAATGCTGTTGTCACAGGTATTTTGACTATTTACTCACATAAAGCTCATGTATTATTCGACCCTGGATCTACCCATTCATATGTATCTCCAAATTTTGTTAAATACATCCTTAAGAAACCGATAAGTTTAGAACAACCGTTTCTTGTGTCTACCCCTATGGGAGAAAGGGTTCTAATAGAGAAAAAGTATAAAGAATGTAGTGTGGTTGTAGGAGGGCTAAAAACCGTGGCAGATCTTATGATCCTTGATATGATAGATTTTGATGTACTTTTAGGCATGGATTGGTTGGCTTCATGCCACGCAACCCTCGATTGTCATAGTAAATCCATAAAAATTTCTATGCCCGGAGAAGCCACATTTGTATTCCAGGGAGACCAAAGTAGGACACCGCATAACTTGATCTCCCTAATGGGCGCCCAACGATTATTGAGAAAAGGGTGCAGAGGGTTCTTAGCCTTCGTACAAGACGTAGAGAAGGAAATGCTCAAACCTGAAGATGTGCCAATTGTGAGAGAGTTTTTAGACGTGTTTCCAGACGAATTACCAGGACTACCCCCGGATCGAGAAATTGAGTTCAATGTAGATCTGGCACCAGAAACTCAACCTATCTCAATTCCACCTTACAGAATGGCACCGACTGAGCTGAAAGAACTCAAGGAACAACTGCAGGATCTTCTAGATAAGGGTTTCATAAGACCCAGTTATTCCCCGTGGGGTGCCCCTGTTCTCTTCGTAAAGAAGAAAGATGGATCAATGAGACTTTGCATTGATTACAGGCAACTGAATAGGGTCACTATAAAAAATAAGTACCCTCTGCCTCGTATAGATGATCTCTTTGATCAGTTGCAGGGAGCTAAGCATTTTTCTAAGATTGACTTGAGGTCTGGTTATCACCAACTCAAGGTCAAAAAGGCAGATATACCCAAGACAGCATTTCGTACTAGGTATGGACATTACGAGTTCACAGTTATGTCTTTCGGACTAACAAATGCCCCGGCAGCTTTCATGGATCTCATGAACCGGGTATTTAAACCATACCTTGATCGATTTGTCATAGTATTTATAGATGATATATTAGTTTACTCAAGGAGCTCGGAGGAGCATGAGCAACATCTTCGTATGGCATTGCAGAAGTTGAGAGAACATCAACTTTATGCGAAGTTCTCAAAGTGTGAGTTCTGGATTGACCGAGTAACCTTCTTAGGTCATGTGATTTCAAAAGATGGCATACAGGCGGACCCAAGCAAGGTTGAAGCGATCAAGATGTGGTCGAGACCTACTTCGGTAACAGAAATTCGGAGCTTCCTAGGATTGGCTGGTTATTACCGACGTTTCATCCAGGACTTTTCAAAGATAGCTGCCCCTCTCACACGGCTAACACGAAAGAATGTAAAGTATCAGTGGGATGATGAATGCGAGAAGAGTTTCTTACAACTTAAGCTGCGGTTGGTTACAGCGCCAATACTTGTATTACCATCCGGACCAGGAGGGTTCACGGTATATTGTGACGCCTCTCGAATAGGACTTGGTTGTGTCCTCATGCAGAATGGTAAAGTGATAGCATATGCCTCCAGACAACTCAAGAAACATGAGCAGAATTACCCGACACATGACCTAGAAATGGCAGCGGTTGTGTTTGCACTTAAGATATGGCGGCACTATCTCTATGGAGAAAAGTGTGAAATATTCACTGATCATAAGAGCCTTAAATATATCTTTGATCAGCGTGACCTTAATTTACGACAAAGGCGCTGGATGGAATTGATGAAGGATTATGACTGCAATATCCTATACCACCCTGGAAAAGCAAATGTGGTAGCAGATGCCTTAAGTAGAAAATCCTCAGGTACTCTTGCACATATAACTAAGGTAAGAAAGCCCTTAGTACAGGAGTTACAAGAATTAGAGTCTCGTGGGGTATACTTTGAGATACCTGACTCTGGCATGTTCTTGGCTCACGTTAAGGCTAAATCTTCCTTATCCGACCATATTCGTCTATTTCAGAAGGATGACCCAGAATTGGCCAAGATCATGGACAAAGTACACAGTGGAGATACCCAAGAGTTTACACTTGATGATACAGGCACACTTTGGTTTAAAAATCGATTGTGTGTTCCTAATATGTCGACTCTGAGGAGAGAGATTATGGAGGAAGGACATAACACGGCATACACAGTTCACCCTGGTATGGCCAAGATGTACCAAGACTTGAAACAAATTTACTGGTAGGATGGAATGAAGTGTGACGTGGCAGATTTTGTATCAAGATGTTTAACTTGTCAGCAAGTTAAAGCTGAACACCTGAGATCGGCAGGGAAACTTCAGCAAATTAAAATTCCTGAGTGGAAATGGGAAGATGTGACGATGGACTTCGTAGTAGGATTACCACATTCTTCTAGTGGCTATGATTCTATCTGGGTCATCGTTGACCGGTTAACTAAGACGGCCCAATTTATACCGATTAAGACAACATATAGTGTGTCTAGACTGGCCGAACTCTACATCAAAGAAGTTGTGAAGTTACATGGAGTGCCTTTGACAATTATCTCCGATCGTGGGCCACAATTCACGTCCCGATTTTGGAGAACTTTTCAGGAAGCCCTTGGCACCAGAGTAAACCTTAGCACGGCTTTTCACCCGCAGACTGACTGACAAACAGAGCGGACCATTCAGACTTTGGAAGACATGTTGAGGGCATGCATCCTTGACTTTGGTGGAAGCTGGGAAAAGCACCTTCCGCTAGTGGAGTTTGCCTACAACAACAGTTACCAATCAAGTATCAAGATGGCACCTTATGAGGCCTTATATGGTCGCCGGTGTCGATCACCGATTGGATGGTTCGAGATGCGTGAGGTAAAACTCCTGGGACCCGATTTAGTGCAAGAAGCAATCACCAAGGTAAGAGTTATCCGAGAACGGATGTTAGCAGCCCAGAATAGGCAGAAAGCCTATGCTGACCATAGACGAAGAGACTTAGAGTTCATCATTGGAGACATGGTGTTTCTCAAGGTTTCACCCATGAAAGGCATAATGAGGTTTGGGAAGAAAGGGAAATTAAGCCCCAGGTATATTGGACCTTATGAGATCCTAGAGAGAATAGGCAATGTTGCCTACAAGCTAGCCTTACCCACAGAATTAGGGGGAATCCACCCCGTCTTCCATGTGTCTATGTTAAGGAAGTACCTTCCTGACCCTTCACACGTACTTCATCAAGATACCCTCCAATTAGATGAAGATTTGTCATACGAGGAAGTACCGATAGCTATCCTGGATAGCCAGATTAAGAAGCTCCGATCTAGAGAGATTCCATCGATAAAAGTACTGTGGCGGAATCAGACTCACGAGGAGGCCACATGGGAAGCCGAGGCTGATATGCGAATTAGATACCCACATCTATTTGAATATTCAAGGTAATTTAAATTCGGGGACCGAATTTTTTTTAAGGGAGGTAGAATGTAATACCCATTATTTTTTTTTTTAAGTTATAATTATTTAAGAATTTCGATAAATTTATTTTGAAGAAAATAAATTCCCTATCAGTTTAATTTTTGTATACTCGTTTGTGCATGTTGTTGAAAATATAAATTTTTAATTATAGATTCTATAAATTGTGGGATATAATGGATGATATGATATGGAATTAATCCCATTAAGTAAATATACAGTTCAAAAGTAGAATCTAGAATGAAAACTGGTAAGTGAGACTGGTAGATGAAATAGTATAGGAGAATGGTAGATGAAAACTGGTAAGTGAAACTGGTAGATGAAATAGTATAGGAGAATGGTAGATGAAAACTGGTAAGTGAAACTAGTAGATGAAATAGTATAGGAGAATGGTAGATGAAAACTGGTAAGTGAAACTGGTAGATGAAATAGTATAGGAGAATGGTAGATGAAATAGTAGCAAATAGTACCATAATTTCTCCTATAAATAGGCCCTTCCATTTCAATTCAAAACACACACCTTCAGTTTCTCTTCTCTCCTTTCCTCAAAACTTCTCTTGCTCCGGCGTTAGGGCTCTGAGATTCTAGGTCTTTCTTCCTTAGCCTAGATCCAAGGTAAGAATACTATGCCCCTTTTCTGTGCCATTCAGATTTTTAAAAGTTATTTTCTTAAGTATGCTCTGTGGTTGCGGCTTTGGCCGATCTTCCACATCAGAAAAACTGTCCTTAGCTACCTATATGTTGTTTTGATTCTCTGATTACCGAAATAGAATGTAAACTGTGAAGAATACATGTCTAGGAAAGTTCTGGCTAAGGAAAGACATGGTTGTTAAGTGTGTCCATTGGGACTCTCCACTCTTTCCTGGGAACTTACCTGGTGTACTCTTTTACAGATTATATTCTCTATTTCTGGTATGAATAGTATCTGTACGTATGAATAGTAACCGTACGTATGAATAGTAACTATACGTATAAATGAATAGTAACTATATATAAATAGTATTTATATGTATTTTTGAATAGTACATATACGTGTACATTTTTATATGTATTTTTGAATAGTACATATACGTGTATTAAAGAATTATATTAATTGAATCCATTAAATGTAATTGTGTAGATTTAAAGAAGATATAGTAACTTGGATTTCAGGTGAGTAGCTAACCTACTTGGATACTTATTTAATTATATGAATAGTCCAAGTAATTTACATATTCAGAGTATATCTACTATTACCTTTGACTGAATATTTCAATTAATATGGCTGTGTGCCGAATATGATTATGGTCATATGCTATGGCTGTGTGCCGAATGTGAATATGGCTGTGTGCCGAATATGATTATGGTCATATTTATGGCTGTGTGCCGAATGTGAAGATGGCTGTGTGCCGAATATGAATGTGGCTGTGTGCCAAATATGATTATGGTCATATGCTATGGCTGTATGCCAAATGTGGAGATAGCTGTGTGCCGAATATGATTATGGTCATATTCTATGGCTGTTTGTCGATTATAAGTATGATATGATTTTACTTATGCATTTTATACATATACTTGTGTATTGTTAATCACTTGATGATTATCTGTAATTAAGTTTCTATCCTTGTAACGTTATCTATTCATTGAGATTATTATCTCATATTGTGGTGGATATATTTTTTTCAGATCCTGAGATTAACGAAAAACATCCGTCTGAGGAGTAGCGCAAGTCCAATATCCTAACCCTCTTTGCTTCAAGGGTTGGTGTTTATTTGAATTAAAGCTGTTTCTTCAGTTTTAAATTCTAGAAAGCTCTGCAGTCAAATAGGACATCTAGGAGGAAGTGATTATTGTACATAATTATGTTATTACAGTACTTTAAGTCTACTGTATGTTTTGTAAGATTGTAGCTTATTAAGTAAAATCAGAGTATTTAACTAAGATAAGTCTTTGTTATATTATTACTCTCACATTTTAGAATGATTATTATATGGAGCTAAAAGCATAGGCTTACAACTAGAGAGTATCTCTAAGTTGTGCCGGTCACGTACCATTTTGAGGGTCGTGACAATAAAGTTGTAAATGCCCATCTTCTTCCAGAAATCACCTTTTTTTACTTGTACCCTGTTGAGCTAGGCGTGATATCCATCAACTCGTGAAGGAGGAGTCTGGAACATTCTTTGAGCCTTTTTGCAGTAGTGCATGGGTATTGATGAGCCTGAGGCAAGAATGGCCTCACCAGGAGTTTTACAAGCAAATACCAGGTTAATTTTCTCTAGAAAGGTCTCTTGAGACAGCACAGGTCCCAGAAAAGCCGATGGAGGAGGAGCGGAAGAATCAGAGATAGGGATGATTACCTTTGATTTCTGCCATATCTTTGAAGGATCCACAACTAGGTCATGAATCATGTTTTTGTTCTTGGCAATGGCAGCTTGCTTGGCTGAAAAAGGAGGTTCCGACTTTGGATGAAGAGGCCATTATTGAGACTAATTTGGGGATAAAGGTTGCTGAAAATACTGAGAAGGGGAATAGATTACAAATTGTGCAAATGGCAAAGTAAGCGGCTTGATGACTAGGGTTTAGGGTTTTAAAGGCTTGGGGCACATGAAACGTCAGGAGTGCAGTGACGAGTCATGTGCCTAAATGAGGCTATCGTATTAGGTATAATCTTGAATCATGATACTGAGCCAGATCCCTAGAAATCCGATGTCAGTTACAAGACCATTTAAGTTTTAATTCTCTCTATGTCTGTCAAAAATAAAAATTTTGAGGGGCATCTGTTGGGTGATTATTTAAAAATATATATATTCATATTTGTTAGACAAGCTTGATTGGTCGATAAATAATCGTCCTCAGTGTTGCAACAAAATTGGTGCCAATTGTTTAACTGTCAAAGCAATAATCTGGCACACTTGACAAATATCAACTATTTGATAAAGGTCAGTTATTCGATAGAGACGAAGTCGAAATAAGGAGTAGATAGACACCTTTGTGACACACTTGTGTATGTCAAAGTTGTTAGGAGCTTGTCATTCGACAAGAAAGTTCATATATGGTCGATGAGCAAATTATCTATGTCGAAAAGTAAAGGTATGTTATTTGGACATATTTCGTTTGTCGAACATCGAAGGTGATATCGGGCATTTTTATATACTTTTTAGTCCCTATTTTAGTCCTTTTTGCCTCTTTAATTTTGTCAATTCTCTAATTTTATTATGTTTTGGAATTTATTGAGTATAACCTATTTATGGATTGAATGTGTTTCAATTTTATATTTTTAGAACTTGAATTGCAAAATGCTCAATCTAATTCCTACAAATCTTAATTTTGGAGAGAAAAGTGCTGACATGGACAAAGATCCTGATTTGGATGCTAATGTGGCACTTTTTGGGTGATGCAGATGCTGACTAGGATATGCTGGATGTAGGGCCCACTTGAACTCTTATTCAATGCCATGTAGTCAGAATTTTTGGGCAGAAATATTAATTTTCGTAGGTCAGAAAAGCATGGTTGAAATATTAATTTTGCCATGATATTTTGCTGCTGTTCTGCTGTTGTTTGTTACTTTTCTGCTGCAGAAATATTAATTCTGCTGCTGCCATACCTATCTGCTGCTGCAGAAATATTAATTCTGCTGCTGTTTTGCTGTCAAAGTGCTGCCACATCATGGAAGAAGCATCCAAGGAAGCATCTAGGGTAGAATATTCTAAGGCATTGAAGGGGCATCAGTTTTAGAGAAGAGAACACTTTTATTTTGTAACCAAAAACTTAGGAAATTCGCAGCCCTCTCTTCCTCTCTGTTTTTGCTTCTGTTGTTTGCTGTTTTGCTCTCATGGAGGGCTAAGTCTTCATTGTAATTAGTCACTAGACCATTGGGATGTTGTAGCTTGAGCTAAGAATGCAAGCTAAGTGTTTTATTCTCCATTTTCATCTCATTTCGTTTCTGTTTTGCTGTTATGTTTATGTTGCTGTCAAATTCTGATTAGAGCTTGAGAATGTAACATAAACTAACTTATATATATAAGATATAACCTTGCTTGACTGATTAGGAAAGTGAGGGAGGCGAAATGACTAGTTAGATGATATATTTAACTTGGTTTGGTTGAGATTTTCCAATGATTGCATCTAGTTATAGTATAGAGATGTTCTTGACTGTAATTAGTAGCATTAAATTCTAGATGTTATTCTAGAACCATTTTCATAAAGAACCAAACAATGGAATGAGAACAAAACTGAATCAATGAGTTAGGTAATGATAGTTACACTCCCATGAATCCTAGTGGCTGATTACATAGTCTCTTTACTGTCAATACCTTGTAAATTCTGTTGCTTCTGCTGTTGCTGTCTACTGCTGCTACTGCTGTTGATTCATTTGGTTGCTGTTTTATTTGTTTTATTAGTACTGCCACAAACCCCCCCCCCCGTTTATGTACTTTTCATTAGTGTTTGGGTGTTTAGAACGATTAATTAGTATTAAGAAGTAAGGCTCCTTGAGTGAATACGACCTGGAGATCACTATACTGCAAATTGCCACGAATTTAATTCTGGGCGATTTGGCATCGTAGTGGCGTGAACCAGAAGGCAAGGGAATTTGTGGGGTTGAAATTTTGTCGAACCTTGTAAACTGCTATGTATGTGGGTTTAGGTAGTTATGTTAATGCAACATGATTGTAAACTGTCATATATGTGGCGAATAGTTATAAAGGTAGTTATTTCGGTCATTGCCTATAAATACTTGTTTAATCATTGTAAAAAGGGTTAACAACTCTTGATTAAAATCCTAACATCTCAAGTGAGCTGATTAATGGATCAACATCAAAGTATGCTTTCCACCTTACATTTCAGTCAAGTTTAGAGTCAAAGTCTTTTACATTCTAGCCTTTTTTATCTTTTAGCAATTTACCGCACTTTCATTTATTTTCCAACAATTTAACTGCTTACATTTAATCGCTTTCATTTACATTCCGTACTTTAAACCTTTTGCAATTTACTTTCTATTCTTTACCTCTCTGCTAGTTATTTCCTGCAAGCTTTTACCATTGTTCATTTAACTTTTCTACAAAAAGTACATTTTAGGTTGTATTTTCATCATAAATGAGATTGCCGCATAACTTTGGAAACACAATCGTTCTTAATAGAATCAAGTATTTGTTGTTGAATTTGGCGTTCGATCGAAAGGCCCCCAATTAACGAATTAACATTTGGGAGTTTGTTGTCAGATCCTGGTTGGACCAAAAATCACCGTAAATAGTTATATTGTAGATTTTTTATTTAATGTCATTTATTTTTTTTTATGCTTTTGATTCTCTTATTTTAATTCTAATTTTTATGTCATTGATAGGTTGATGTGACAGAGTACATGCACAACCTTGTTCGTGAGGACTCAAGATTGACAGATATCTTCTAACAATTTGAGCTGGGGATGACGAATATTGTTGCCGCCATGAGTGAACTTAGAGGCCATAGCTTCTCTCATCAAGGTCATAGCCTTTCTCATCTAGTTTTGCCTATACAGCACCTACCTGAACCCAACAATTTAGAGCAAGTATTAGGGAAGAGATCTCAGGGATTGATAGTAGCAAGACAACCTATCCCTTATGATGCATACTATGCACCAAATGCATCTATGCTATATCAAGGTGCAACTTTAGCTGACTATCAGACCCAATATGACGTTAAATGTTTTGGCTCCGGTCCCTTATATACAGGAGTTGGCTGCTCCAATTCTTCCCTATATGCGCCAACACCCCCAACAGAGGGTGAATTTTTTAGTCCTGTGTCAATGCAGCTGCAATATGACATTTTATCATTATTTGTTGGGCCTTCAGTAGATAATGTTGCATTTGTAATGGAATTATGACATCGGCTCATATGGTACTCTCAGTCCCATCTCTTGTATAAAATTTGAATTCTCTACCTGATGTGGGGAGAAGATAATGCTAGGGGTGAAGAAGAAGAAGAGGATTGTTAGGAAGAACATGGACAACAAGAACCAAGGTGTCGACGATCATAACGAATAATTATGCAACCAAATTGTGGGACTGGTAGCCATTTCTTTTAAGTTATATGTCACATCAACTGTATATTTAAACCATGGTAATCAAGATCTAGATCTTGCTCGTAAGATCACACAAGATCTAGATCTTGATAACAAAAATGAGCAAGATCTTATGTAAGATCTTTTTTGTATCAAGATCTCTTGAGATTTAGATCTTACATCTTAAAATTTTACAAGATTGTAAGGATCGTACAAGATCATACAAGATCTTAAGATCCTAACACTTTTTTTATGTGTTGAAATTCAAATTTTTTTTATGAAAATAACTGATAAATTTATGAAAATATGAGATATTTTATAGAAATATTTTGATATTTTCATAAATTATATTTATTTTTAAATATTTTTATATTTATAAAATTATATAAATATTTTTATATTTATATTTTAAAATTGCATAGGATCTTAGACTCCTGCGATTCGATCTCATCGGCCTTTTCGATTTTTATAAGATTTCAATTTTGATTACCTTGATTGAAACATTTTTGGGTTTAATTTACACTCATTCAGGTATTTTTATTAACATGTCATATATGCCTTAATTTATTTATGCTAAGTTAAATATTTATTGATAGACAATTACATTTTAAATTCTAACTAACTATTAAAATTGATATTATTTTATAAATTTAATAATTATTTTTATATAAATATAAATTTATATTTGAATGTAAAATTATATAAAACTATTTAATTATTAGAATTCATATTGATTATTTATTATGTTTATCTAATGATTATGATTTAAATTAAATAATTATAAGTTATTATACTAATTTTTCCAATTATATTGTTTATTTATCTATTAAATATATATTAATTCTTATATATTAAATATAAAATAATATATTATTTTTATTCAAAACTTCATAAATCATCCTAACTTCTCACTTAAGGTGTGTTTGGCAAAATTAACTTAAAAGTTATATGAAAGCTTATAAGTTAATTTTTAGCTTATAGCTGAGAGTTGAAAGCTAAAAGCTTATAAACTAATTTATTAAATTAGAAGTATTTGATAAAAATAATTGTTGAAGTAGCTGAAAAATATAAAATAATATAAAAGGAAATATATTTTATAATCTAAAAATAATACAGATAAATATATATTTTTATTTTTTAATTAAAATAATTTAAATTATTATATATATAATTCATTATAATATATATATATTATATAAAACATATATATTATATATTATAAATATGTTATATATATATATATATATAAATAAATATATTTTATGACCTTGTCAAACGCACTCTTAAACTATCTCCAATTCTTGATCACCCTCTCTGCATTCTTGCAGAAACACTAACTTTTTTTTACGATTTGTTTTTTTAAAAATATAATTCTTACTGAAATTTCAAAAAAAAAAAACGAGAGAAACTTAATATTACTGAAACCGTAATATTTGACTAAATATTTTTTTAAAAAAATAATATTTGACTGAATATTTTTCAAAAGAATAATATTAGACTAAAAGAATTGAGTTTCAACAAAAAAAACAAGTCTATTGCACATAGAGGTAGGTCCCGCAAAATGACCGGTCTGATTCCTGAATCCGCATTACTGTAGACGTGTAATTATAATAGAAACTTTACAGAGAGGTAGGTGCTAGAAATAACTCCCTAATATTAATTTCCTCTTCATAGCTGTAACATGTATGATGTTTCTAGATTCTGTTTCCGAACCAACCCTAAACAGCATACAGTGATGGCTGGTGACGTTTGATAGTAGGACCCTTCTTCGACTCCTTCAATCAACCATTGGGCACATGTTTTTAGGCCCTATTTTACTGACCAAAAATATCCCAGCATCAAATATGTTTCGCATGGGAAACATATTTTTAATTTTGTAGTTTTGAATTTGATTATAAACAAACGTTTGAATCAATGTATGATCAGTGATTGAATTAGCAGAGATATAAATTAAAAAAATAAGTAATTAAATCTTGGTCAAATAATAGTTAAACAGATTAATATTAAAAATTATATATATAACTTTATTTTTAATATGATATATTTATATTAAAAAATTGAAAACACAGATTTTTAAATATAAAAAATAATTTATTTTTAAAATTATAATTATTATGTTGATTGATTTCTTTCGCCAATGGAACACGCCACCCAACAAGCTATGACATATGACATACGACATATTATGAGACAGTATAACGTGGGATCATGCGCGGTTGCTCTTTGCTTGTCGAAGAGTACTTTACTCTTTAATTTAGCAATGGTTTTAATTATTGCAACAAAGTGTTACAAATAATATATTTAATGATAGTAAAAATCATTGCTGAAAGTTTATCTATGATATTTTTTTACACACTATTTTCAGCAACGATCCATTTGGTCCCCAACAATGTGTAAGAAGCACTAATTTGAGCCTATCACCATTTTCATCTTATCATCACCATATATTCGAACCTCTTCTTCTCCTCTTTCATTTTCATCTGTTATCGTCTTCATTTTCATGGGTGTGGGTTATCTGTCATGATTTTTTTATGGCAGTGTCATTCTTTTTTTAGTAACAGTTTTTTGTTGCTAAATGCTTTAGCAACAGAAATGTTGCTAAAACTTTTGTTGCTAAAACAGAAAAAATTGTTACTAAAAAGTCCAGGCAGCAAAATCTATGGTAGAGAACCCACACTCCATTTTCATCGCCATATGTTGTACCGGTTAGGATCCGGTTCTACAAATTTTGTTCTAGTTTGAGCCCAAGTAAAATTTTTGGCCTGATTGGATCGGCTTTCAATTTTGCAAAAAATGCATAAAAAAACTAAAAAATTAAAAAAATAAAACTAAAGTCAGGTCAACTATTAGTCACCTTTTTACTAAATTTTTTCAAATTTTGACCAATTTAATTTAACTTTTTTACTGATTTATTTATTAATTATTTCACTGAATTAAACCAAATCATTTATATGATTGGTTGAAGTCTCAATTCTATGTTGGCTGGTTCTCAGAGAATATAGAAGAGGTGGCTGGTGGGAGTCGTTGCAGGGGCCTACCTCTATCTGTATTATTAGTTCTTACGACCACTAGCGCGATGACACAATGAAATGCAGTGTATATTTGTAATTGGATGGATATATAAATGAAGTAATGATTAAAGATTTATCGTACCCCTTGCCGCTAAAGTTCTTCACACCTATTCAATAATTTAACGCAATAAAAATAAAATTCCCCACATGATTATAAACACAACCTTCTTTCTTTTTTGTTATTTATATAATTTCTCTTTTCGTTTTTTTTAATTTTTAATATATGTTTTATAATTTAATTTTATAATTCATATTTTTATTAAATTTCCATCAATGTGCTTGTAAGTTTTCTAAATAACATCAGTATCTAAAGGCTTATTAGACACCAATTAATATGATTTAATTTAAATTAGATCGCAAAAATGTAAAGCAAAGTAATACTTTATGTTCTCAAGATTTACACCAAGTTTTACTTATACCCTCAATGGTTTTTTTTTTTGACTCACTTATGTCCCTCATGTTTTAAATTTTTTCATATATACTTTTTTTTTGTAACATCGTTGGTTAACTTAACAGAAATACTGACTGGACTGTCACTTGACAAAAAGTATCTGTCATGTGGCACTCAGGTGGACTTTTAAAAAAAAAAAATTTTGGCTGTCCACATGGCAGACCACGTGGATACCCAAAAATATTTTTTTAATTTTTTTTAAAATTTTTTTAAAAAATTTCAGTTTATTCACTTTGGACCTTGGTCAAAATTTTCCTCTTGTCCAGTTTTTTATATAAATTCATCTTCTACTTCGTCTAGGTCTTTAGTTTAAGAATCTTTTTTTTCTTTGTCAAAATCATCCCCTATAAACTTTTAAGTATGTCTACTTTAGTCCTTATTTTTCACTTTCATATTTTTTTTCTCATGGTTTAGTCTTCCAAATCAATCTATAATTTCATTTTTAGTCATAATATGATTCAATCTATCATTTCGACCCAAGAACAATACAAGAAATGAATTAAAATTCAAGATTCAAATTTTACCTTTTATGAGAGGGAGAAATATGCAATCTTTGAAAAGTTTCAATTTTTTCTTTGTTAAAATATCCCCTATAAACTTTTAATTTTGTTCACTTTAGTCCCTATTCTTCATTTTCATACTTTTTTCTTACAGTTTAGTCCTCTAAATCAATCCATAATTTCATTTTTAGTCATAATATGATTCAATCTATCATTTCGACCCAAGAACAATACAAGAGATGAATTAGAATTCAAGTTTCAAATTTTACCTTTTATGAGAGGGAGAGATATGCAATCTTTGAAATTTTGAATTTTAATTCATTTCTTGTATTGTTCTTAGGTAGAAATATTATATTTAATCATATTATGACTACAAATAAAATTATGTATTGATTTGGAAGACCAAACCATGAGAAAACAACATGACAGTGAATAATAGAGATAAAGTGAACAAACTGAAAAGTTTATTGGGGTTGATTTTGACTAAGAAAAAATAGATTCTTAAATTAGGGACCTAGACAAAGTAAAAGACGAGTTTCTTTCAAAAATTGGACAAGAGGAAAATTTTAACCAAGGACCAAAGTGAACAAACTGAAACTTTTTTTAAAAAAATTTTTTAGCTGTCCACGTAGCTGTCCAAAAATTTTATTGAAAGTCCATGTGGCTGCCAAAAAAAAAGGTATATATGACAAAATTTGAAACATGCAGGACATAAGTGGTTCAAAAAAAACCTTTGAGGCATAAGTGAAACTTGGTATAAACTTTATGGATATAAAGTACCGTTTTGCCAAAATTTAAAGCTCTTCTAATTAGCATTGGGAATACACAACCACACCCACACTCAAGGGTAAAGTCAAAACTCAAACTCAGTAATATGCCCTAACTCCTAAGTGTCCTTGTTGCATATGTCCCCAATTCCTAAATCCCAAACCAAGTGACGTCCCAACACCCCATTGCAGCGTTGCCCAGCTCAAAAATAGTATAGCTAAGCCCTTCCGCCATTCTGACTTTCAATCCTGGTGTTCCTGTGGACTTCTCTTGGCATTTTCTGGTCTTCTCTTGGACTTTTCTTGGCATTTTCCCGTCTTCTTGTTGAGTTCTCCTCTCTTGGTATTTTCCCGCGTTCTCTTCCACTTTGGACAAGTAAGGAGATAAAAACTTTGATTTTGGCATTCCCTTCCCTTCCATTCTCATTATCCTTCACATATGTCGTTCTGCCTTCCCCTTCCCCTTGATTTCTTATTTTTTCTTTTTTGTGGACTATGGTATTAACTGGAATGTTTGATTGTATATTTGTATGCTGGCATTCAACTGGTTTATGCATGTTCTATGGACTGTAGTATTTAATTGGAATGTTTTCTTCATTGTCTCTGAATTTTTTTAAAAAAATTTAAGTAAATACCTAAATACCTTAATTATGGAAAATTTGAACATTTTCATGGCTAGGTCAGAAGCAAAGTGGTCGGCCCTCTCTATTTTGTTACGCATGAAATTGGTGGGTCCTCTCTCTGGTATGCTCATATGTTGTCTCTATTTGACTATTTGTTAATTGTTATGTATGAAAGTGGTATGATGCAATAGAAGCATTTAAAGGTTAGAAAAATAATTTGATGTATGATGGAACTAACTTGCAAAGCAATTGGTGTTTGCCTTTTCGACTTGTTCTCATTGCATTATAGGTTGGAATTATAACTAGTGACCAACATGCTAGCTAAGCATTCCAAATTTCCAGTGGTCTTGGTTCAATGTTTTCTTTTATTTTGACTAAGGATGTAAAAATGGATTTAGAGGTTTTAAGTTTTGAATTATGGAGGAATGTTCTGTGATTAGAGTTTAAAGGAGTTTGTTTAAAACTTCTGTTTTTCAATTTTTGCTCTCTTTAGATTACGGATTCAAACTCTATTCCTCCATCTCAAAGTGAAACTCAAACTCAAAGTGCAAATCTTGATTCCACTACATTTGTTCCTCCTCCCTCTAGAAAGAGAATTGCATCTGATGTATGGTCTTATTTTACAAATTTGGGTGTGGGTGGGGATGGAAAACCTAGAGCAAAATGTAATGGATATGGGTCTGAATATATAGTTGGGGGTAGCACTCACGGTACTTCAAGTTTGACTTGTCACTTAGCTAAGTGTCCAAAGTTAAACAACTATAGGGATGTCAATAGCCTACTTGTTGATCACGTTGGAATACTTAGAAGTAGGAAGATTTCTCAAGTTGTTATTCGTGAAAAAATAGCTACATTTGTTGCAAAGTATGATCTTCCTTATTCATTTGTTAAGTATGATTCGTTTATTGATTTGTTGAGTTATTGTCATTCGGATGCCAAATTAGTTTCTAGGAAGACATGTGCTTCTAAGATAGGGAAATTGTATAAGCCTAAGAAGGCAATTTTGAAGGAAGAATCTACTAAAATTCTTAGTAGGATTTGTCTTACGTCTTATGTATGGACTTCTTACACAGTTGAAAGGTATATTTGTTTGATTGCACATTTTGTTGATGAAAATTAGACATTAAAGATTAGAATTCTTGCTTTTTTTGATATGCCTCCTCCACATTCAGGTCATGAATTGTCTAGGAAAGTGATGAAACTTATAAAAGATTGGGGGTTGAAAAAAAAAAGATTTTTCCATCACTTTAGACAATGCATCAAGTAATAATAGCATGCAAGAATTATTAAGGGAGCAACCGTGCTAGCAAAATTATTTGCTCTGCAATGGTGAATTTTTTCACGTGAGATGTTGTGCTAATATTCTTAATTTGATTGTCCAAGAAGGCCTAAAAATATGTAATGATGCTTTGCACAAAATAAGAGAGAGTATAAAATATATCAAAAGAATATGAGGGATAAAAGAAAAAATTTGATGAATGTGTACGAGGAATTGGTATTGTAGAGAGTATTTCTTTGCACTTCGATGTAGTAACAAGGTGGAATTCAACTTACTTGATGCTTGAAAGTGCGATAAAGTATAAGCGTACATTTGGTATTTTTCAATTGGATGATGAAAATTATAATTATTGTCCAACAACTGAATAATGGGATAGAGGAGAGAGGATATGTGTCTTTTTTAGGTCATTTTTTGAGATCACCAAATTGATGTCGGGTTTTACTTATCTAACATCTAATTTATACTTCTTGCAAGTATGGGAAATAGAGAAAATCTTGCTTGAAGACTCACATAATGAAGACGTGGTCATAAAAAGTATGTTGGTAAAGATGAAGATGAAATTTGACAAATACTGGAGTGAGTATAGTATTGTGCTTGCGCATGGAGTAGCTCTTGACCCATACAAAAATTTTACGTTGTCGGAGGGTTGTTACATCAAGATTGATCCTACTACTGCGAACTCAAGAATAGAAAATGTAAATAGTAAATTGTTTGCATTCTTTGATGGATATTCAAGTTCAAACTCCTCAATCAATCAAGCATCTTCTTCCTCAAGTTAACTTCCATCATTTTTACCATCATTAGGACATAATGAATGGGATGATGGAGATGGATTATTTTTGGGCTTATTTTGTTTTTTAATTTATATATGTTTTAATGTTTTGTGGAACTGTGGATTATTTTTGGTGTAAAGGCTTTGCAAGATATGGATTCCCAAATTGTGAGTGAAAGCGGGGAAATCTCAGTTGCAACTTTATTTGGAGGAACAAAAACTTGATTTTCGTCACTTTCCAAAATTAGATGTTTTACAATTTTGGGGGGACCCAAATGTTAGGTTTCCATATTTATCAAAGATGACAGTTGATATATTAAGTATACTAATAACCACATTGGCTTTAGAGTCACAATTTAGTATTGATTCACGTGTCCTTAACAAATATCGTAGTTGTCTCCTTCCAAAAAACGTGCAACCTTTAATTTGTGTCAATAATTGGATGCAAGGATTTATTGAAGGTATTGTTTGAATAGTGTGAATTGTATAATTTATAATTTAGCCTTTATAATATATTTTGGTTTATTAAGATTCTTGGATAAATTGTTCTCTTTATTTCAATATAGATGATGTTGGTAATATAACTAACACAAAACATGTGCCCCCAACTTCAACGGTTGAATCAAATCTTATATCGATAGAAAATGTTGATGAGGATTAACGAGAAGTATGATGATGAATAAAGGTTTTTTTTTCCCTTTGTTAGCATATATTTTTATTTTTTTTAAGATTTAACATATACTATTATAATTACTAATTAACTTGTAATCTAAAATTAATTCTTAGATGACTCTTTTCATTTGGTGGGTGGCAATCAAAAGGATGGTGGCACACTGGCACTTAGAGCTTTGGAGTTTACTTGTAATCTAAAATTGATTCTTAGGTGACTCTTTTCATTTGGTGGGTGGCAATCAAAAGGATGGTGGCACACTGGCACTTGGAGCTTTGGAGTTTGTTTGTTTCGATTTTATTTTATATTTGTATGGTTGTAATTTATTTAGTCTCTTGATGGATTATTATACTCTTCTAAATTAGTCTCTTGTTAGCCAAAACTCTTGATGAATTATTTTATGTTGTTTAGTCACTTGATGATGGATTAGTATTTTGTTCGCCAAAACTTAACATGTTTATGTTTTGTTTAAGTTAAATATTACTTGTATCACTTTTAGTTTTTTATGGAAACTTTCTATATATAATATGGTACGTTGGATAAATGTTATGTTTAGATTGGTGCATTGATATTCTATTTTTACATTGGTATGTTGACGGTCTACCTTTTGAATTTTGATGAGTTACAGTACAGGCGACATATTACTTGTATCACTTTTGAATGTTGATATCCTAATTTTTTTTTCACAAGAATTGACTAGCTTTTATGCTTTATTGACACTGCCTCAGAAGTCAAAATATGCATATGATCTTGTTTAAAATTTAAAAGTTATTTTTTTAAAAAAAAATAGCCTCACAGGCCAAAATTGTGTAATTCATGCTCGTTTTAAAAAAGGCTAGCCCGACACTGTATTCTCAATGCTATTTTTAATATTAATTTTTCTCAAGACTCTTAACTAGAGAAATTTTTGAAAGAGAACAAATTTCAAACTATTTGAATCAACTAATAAGTTTGTCATAAAACCAACTATTCGTAATCTTGACACTCATTTTTTAAAGAAAAACTACTGAATATATTTCTAATCCAACTTTATATGCACTTACGTTTGAATTCAATTAAAATAAAAGCTGTTAAATAAAATCGTGTAGACAATAATTGTGAGAAGTAGTAAGTATGAGAACTTAATTGTTATTAAATTACTTGAAACTTGGCTAACTGCTTTTGAACAGAGCAAATCGAAAGTAGGTTGTTCAATTAATGAAGATAAACTGATGAACACACAAGCAGTTCATTTGTACAACCTTGTAGTCTTTCCAGATAGTTGAAAAAGTTGCGTAGATTGTTGAGCACTATAAACACAGACTATAATTTTTTTTCTTTGAGATACCTAACCTTGGACAACATGTTTATGTAAATTAAGTGAATAAACTCAAATGTTGTCACGTATATAAATATAGAAATATGCTCTTGGTTTAAACTCTTACTTGATCGTGTGAAAAAACAATGTTATTTTGCATAAAAAGCAAAGTTAGTTTAATATTATGGACCTCAGTGGCATATTTAGTCTATATTTCACTCTTCTTTCAAAATATACACTCCCTTCCCCTTTAATTGTAAACTTGCTATACTTTAGTCTATGTTTCACTGCAAAAAAAAAAAAATCTGAGATAGAACTATTTCTATTCTCAAATTCATTGCAATCCTTGTCTCTGATTTCATTTTTAATTTTTCTTGAGTAAAATTAAAATATGAAACGAATTTAGAAGCGAAAATTTTCCTATTGTTTAAAGTAGCTTCAGTATGCGAATTAATTTTAAATTTTCAGGTGGTTGTTGGATCTAGTTTTTGTTATGCTCTGTTTCTATTGAATGAATCAAAGCATATACTTTTCCATGTGGCAAGAATTATTTTTGTTACTTCAATCTGTCTTTTTCTTAAAATGAGGAAGAAGACCATAACCCTTGAAAAGAGGAATAAATTAAGGGATAAAATGATAATTTTATTGGTATAACATGCTGGCAGGGACATATTAATGTGAAGTTCATATCAACATTTTTCATCCATCAACAACAAAGTTAGTGATAAGAATAAAACTAACATAAATTGAAAACATATGAGATGAAAATTAGCAATAAAAAAAGTTAAAAACGTAATTAAAACTCAAGTCTGATTGAAATTAAAGGGGACCTCCGAGCTAAAAGAACAGAAAATTAAATCACAAGTTATTTTGACATGTAAGAAGTCCGCTGCATCCAAATCTGACTAGTATCAGAACACATTATTACTGTTCACACAGCAAAACAAACATATACACATAGCTCACACTTAGTACTAGGTCTGACAAACACTAAGAACTCACATTATTATTGTTCACACAACAAAACACACATACACACATAGCTCACACTTAATCCTAGCTCTGACAAACACTAAGAATCCTTAAGATAACAGGGGTCGGTACGGTCATTTCTCATTGCGTAACACTACAATAGGACTCCTAACTATGTGCTTCCCATCTCTCCATGACAATTCTCCAAATGTTAAACTTGCACTTTGATGTAACCCCTGTGCTTGCAAAACAACCCTGAATCTCTTTTTCTCACCTGTCCTCGTAAAACTCAAAGTGTTTGGCTTAACAACCACCTTAACTCCTGTAGGTGCTTGTACTGTCACGTTATATGTGCTAGCAAGGCCAACATTTGTGACTGTACGAGTAACAACAATTGGGGTTGTGCTCAAATGAGACACTGTAATTGAGGGGTAGTTGAAATCTTTCATTTTGTAAGATCTTGGACACTTGTAGGGCTTGTTATAGTTAAAGGATGCAACTAGTCTTTCCTCGTACCCAGAACCACACAGGAAGTTCAAGTAATCAGAAGGCTTTAGATCATAGACAAGACCAGGGTCTATTGCAAAGTCAGGGCGAACATGTCCTGAACCATAAGCAAGTGGAGTCGCCGGTTGTTCATCGACTCCGTCCCGAATGAAATTGTTGGTGTTGTCTAGATTGGTTGCTGCGAGGTATATAGTTTTTGAGAAATGTTAGTGAAAGAAAAACATGGCATGAACGTTAGAGATTCTCAACTAGAAATGGCCAAACCATAAGTTCAAATATCTTACTCACGTCTTCATAATTCTTAGTTTATATTTGTTCTGTTAAACAAGCTTTACTTAAAAAATTCCGCAGGAATCACAAAGCTAAAACTTGAGAAATGGGAGGGCATAGTTTTTGAGAAATGTTAGGGAAGCTTGTAAAAGAAAAACATGGCATGAATATTAGGGATTCTCAACTGGGCATAAGTATAACCAACCCAAGGTTTATGTGTCTTACCTACGGCTTCACAATTGGCTTAGTTTATACTCGTTTTGCAAAGCAAGTTTAGTCGAGGATTTTCGTAGGACAAAGCGAGAGAATGAAAAGTACATAACATTCTTTTTCCTTATAAATATTCAAAATTACACTAGTTTACTCTCTATTTTAAACGGTACACTCCACTCCCGTATAATTGAAGTTGCTACATTTTAGTCTAATTTTATATTTTTTGTTTAAAGAGGTTCGTTAATCCGTTTTTTAAATATTAAGTAGTCTAATATCACATATATATATATTTTTACTTGGATTATCATCCATTAACCTAATGATTTTTTTTTTTTGTGACATCATATTTTGAATTAAAAGCAAAGAAAGGTATCATAATATGATCTCAGGTTGATAGAAGGTATTTTAGTCAATAGAAAAATTATGGTATTGAGTTGCCAAATGTCAAAAAACATATTGTAATGAACTTCTTGATTTTGACAAACAATGTAAAATTAGATTAAAGTGTAGTACTACATTTCATAGTTACGGGAAAAAGGGTGAGAATGATTTAAGAGTAGAAAAGAGAGTCATTTAATTTTGAATGCATTTGATACTAGACTGTGAATGACATTTAGAGATTAATTAGAACATATCATACCAGTAGTCATGATTGCTGATTTAATAGCTGCTGGACTCCATTTGGGATAACGTGTTTTGAGAAGACCAACAATACCAGCAACATGAGGGCATGCCATGGAGGTCCCTGATAGTACGTTGAATGGAAATCGACGCTTGTCTGATGCTATATTACTAGGACTAACTCCTAGTGTATAAGCAGCAAGAATGTTCAAACCAGGCGCAGTTACATCAGGCTATAAGGGAAAAAAATAGTAAATACAAAATCCATTATTATCTATATATGACTGCAGGATAGGGATTGATGGTAATTAAGAATGGAAACAAAACCTTAAGGAGTTCTGGTTGAATGACATTGGGTCCCCTGGATGAGAATGAAGCCATAACTGGAGCTGGCCTAATTCCTAGAAATGTTTTTGCTTTGTCCATGAATGCAATAGGGTTCCTGCATTATTTGTGCAAATGAAGGTACCTTTATATATTCTAGCTACAAATACCTTATTTCAGTGTCATATTAATTAATCTAGCAACTTCAAAATTTATGATTACTCTGTATTGTTGTTGTAGGTTTGGCCTGAATCCGGAGCATTATTCGTTTTATTAGTGCCAGAGGTAGCCAAAACATGAGCATCAGCTGTGACTGTTACCCCACTTTTTGCATCATTTTCTAAGATCATTCCCGCTGCACCTGCAAGCAAAGCTTGTTGACCTTTCTCCATAGGCCTCAGGCTCCTTCCTCGTTGGCAGATTAGTATCTTTCCCCTTACTTTGTTAGGATCAAGTGTTCCAGGATTGCAAAGCTCACTACAAAATAATATATATATATATATATATATATATAATATTGAATGCATTATAAATGAGAATACATAATTGCAAAGGTAGATTGAAGTGAGCCTAAAATTAAAGGTCCTATGCTTACGCAGCTTCAACTGTCGCATTAGGAAGTTTAGCATCACCACCGCGGATTAAAGCATAGAACTTGGCAGTCCTGTGGACAGACTGGTTCCCTGATATACAGTCCAAGTTGGGATAATACAATCAGTCATATGAGCACATGCATTAATTATTAATGGAGGTAGTAAATGACAATTTGTTTGCTCCATTAGCTACGATTTAAAATATATTGTATTCTTCACGGTAATAAAAAATAAAATTTAACTAAACGATATAAATAAATTTTTAAAATTCAAGAAAATTAAGAATAAAATTTGGTTTCTAAAAAATTATAATTATTTCAATTTAGTCTTTAAAATATTACATTTATATCAATTTGATCATTTGCGTTGCTAAATCATCGAATTTATCATGTGTCTTCAAATTAAGATGATTGATCCAAAATTAAATCTAAGACAATTATAATTTTTTCAAAAAAAAAAAAATAATTTACTCAAAAATCAAATTAAGATGATTGAAACAATACCTTGACATGCTGCCTATTACCTAGAGTAATATTATCATTGAAGTCCCTATCAATTGTGCTGGCAGCAATAGTGAACACCCAGGGCGCCAAATTTTTCACCGTCCCAAGGTCAGGACCTTGATTTCCCGCCGAGCAAACCACCACTACCCCCTTCGCCACTGCATGGTATGCCCCGATGGAGATCCCGTCCGTCAACAGATCCTCCGGGAAGTGTTGGTTCCCTCCCACAGACACAGACAGCACATCGACACCGTCGTTTATGGCATGGTCAAAGGCAGACAGCAAATCGGCTTCGACGCAGCCTCCGGCGTCTGTCGGAGACCAGCACGCCTTGTACGCTGCCACGCGAGCTCTAGGGGACCCACCCTTTGCAGTGCCGTTGCCATTGTTGAGGACATTGGCTCCTCGCACGAAGTTGCCGCCCGCCGTTGACAAGGTGTGTGTGCCGTGACCGACGAAGTCACGTGCACTCTCATGTGATGGGAGGATTTTCCCCACATGTGCTTCGTAACCCTTGTGGAAGATTCTTGCTCCTATTAGCTTCCTGATTGATTGTGTTCGTCAAAACTTCCCAGTGATTGTGTTCATCAAAAAATAAGATAATCTTGCTGAATTGGGCTCTCTTTAGACCTCCTCCTTGGTCCTTTTTAGTTTAGTGAAATTTACAGTTATTTAAGTACTGTGAAGAGTTAAGGAGAGGTCTCCTTAGAGATTTTTAAGGAGAAATCCTCAATCCTAAATTAGAGATCTCTCAAATCTTACTAGTTTGAATAATATATTAAAAAAGAAATACAATAAAAATAACTTATTCAAAAGTTTGTTTACAAACAAATTCAAAATTACAAAATTAAAAATATGTTTCTTATACTACCATCATATCTTCATAACTGAGCCCTTACTATTCGGTCAAAAAAAAAACATGATGCTCTTTAAATTAGTCACACTTTTAACAGTAGTTAAAAGTAAAAATCGTGACAAAAAAATCGTGACTACAAGTAAAAATCATTTCTACTCAAAGAACACCTTATTCTTCTTGCCCAAAGAGCATGGGCCCAGTCCCATATCTTCATGCGAAACCCAACAATGTGATGCTAGGGTATTTTTTTATAGTTGTCAAAACGGGCTAGCGAACCGAGTTCGGGCTGGCCCACGGCAGTCTCAATGTTATGCGGGCCAGGTCGGGCCAGCTCATTTATAAACGGGCTAACAAATTGACAGCACGGCCCACCTAGGTGCGGGCTGGCGGGCTAAACGGGCTAGCCCACCAGCCCACACTAAATTTTTTTTTTGATAAAATCAGCTAGAAATTCTTTTTTTTTTTACTTTTTTTTATTCAAATTTCAATATTCATTTTTTCATTTGTTGTAACCAAAATACCAATCACTAGAAATTTTGATAACCAATGTATAATTAAATATCATTTTATGAAGAATAGCAATTATCAAATAAAAAATATAAAACACCTACAATTTCCCTATCTTAAACTATTATGTTACAAAATAACCTTTGGAAGATAGGAATGAAAATGACATTAAAGCACCAATTTATTTTGACATTTGACAAGTTTTTAAAGCTCTAATCTTCCTATATTATAGAAAATGATAACACATTTTCATCGTTATAACAGAAAAATAATAAATATGTAAAGTAAGACAATAAGTAATGTAATAATAGTATAGAAAAATAGATTATAAAATATTTAAAATTCTAAATAAGTGAATATTTAATATGTATTAAAAATATTTATTTTAAAAAAATTTTTTAAGTAGGTTAAACGAGTAACCCGCAGGTTATCCGAGTTGAACCCGCATAACTCGCAGGTTAGAATGGGCTAAAATTTTATAAACTTAACCTTCTCTTTTAATGGGTTAAACGGGTTCAGCCCGCCTTTGACAACTCTAATATTTTGGCCAGGAAAGTAAGACTTTAAAACATGTGCTCAATTGTTGATTGATGAAGTCAAAGAAGGGTCCTACTATCAAAAGTCACCATCAATATTACCAGGTGTGCTGTTTGTTTCTTTGGATTTCGAAGGAAAGAAAGGCTGGATTTGATCAAATTATTTAAGTTAATATGTAATTTATTTGATTAATTTATAATTTATTTTATTAATTTATAAATTTATTAAAAATATTTGATAAATAAGTTTATTTTAATAATTTATAATTTATTTTGATATATTATTTTTAGTAGTTTATAATTTTTATATTTTATTATTATTATTTTATAAAAATACCTATTATATTTTTATCTCATATATACTATATATATAATAAAATATAAATAAATATTATATATATATAAAACATATTTATATATATAAAATATATGTATTTTTATGTAATTTTATATTTTAAAACTATTTTAATAGTTATTTTAGTTAAAAATTAATTTATAAATTTATAACTAATTTATCAATTAATTTTATCCAACAAAACCGTGTCTCAAATCTGAATGGACAGAATCTAGATAAATGTTACAGCTATGAAGAGGAAATTAATATTGTGGAATTATTTCTAGTACGGTAGGGACCTACCCCTATGTGTAATATTACTTCTTGCGTAATATTAGACCGGTCATTTTGTGGGACCTATCCCTTTGTGTAATATTACTTCTTATGACCAGTGGCTCAATGACACGATGAAAAGCCGTGTATATTTGGAAATGGATATATATATATATATATATATATATAAAAGAGAGAAATAATTAATGAGCTATGTAGATATAATTATTGAACTAACCTGTTGCAGAGAGTTTTATTAGATTTAGGTAAGGAGTGAATCTGGCATACCCCACCCCCTCGCCACTTTGTTGGGACAGGCTCATATCCTTTGTCGTTGAAGCTTTCTGATTCAGGCCAAACACCTATTTAATAATTAAACACAATAAATATCTCACATGATTATAAGGACTATCTTTTTTTTTTTCAATTATATATATGTTTTTCATTTATTTTATTTTTAATTTATGTTTTATAATTTAAAATTCATAATTCATATTTTTATTAAATTTCCATCAATGCACTGATAATTTTTTTTCTAAAAAAGATATTAATATTTAAAAATTTATTAGACTTTAATAAATTTAATTCAAATTACGCTCTTACAAAAATATAAAACTCTTTCTATGCTTATTTTGTACAAAACTCAAATTCAATAATTTATTGAAAGTGATCAAAAGTGTAAAACTATTTGAACTAATCGATATTAATTACTAATAATGTTAGTCAAAAAATCAACTATTTGTCAT